>OX421462.1:17315786-18690910 GCA_949126895.1 Eilema caniola
GTATGCCTTCCCAACAACTCTTTGATACAGGGTTCTGGCTAAAGCAGTTGCCAGCCGAGATATCTTCACTTGCGGCTCGAACTCCATCATCGTTCCGTTAGCCAAGAGAACATCCGTAGGTATAACTGTATAAACAAATGAACATAATAAGATTAGAGGTACTCATAATGCAGCGGCCATTTTTTACGCTTGTGTAAAGACTTGATCAGCGGTTTCTTGCACTTGTGTGAAGGATTTAGGACCTTCGAGGCCAATTTCAGCCATAAAGCAGTACATCTTCTGATTGATAGACAACGGGTGCAAGCTTTCCTCTCGTACCAAACCAAACTGAAAGGTAGAAAATAATTAAGAGAATCTCGGATTTCGAGGTCCGTCTCAGACGCGTGACTTACATGTCCCATTACTATCCACAGTAATGTTGTGATATTTGAAATTAATTTTATCAAATTCATCAAGAGCGGAGTGATAGAACATATTGGTGAATGTGTCCTTGAAGTCAGCAATCAATAGCTCCGGCAAACCACCAGTCTTTGTAAAATTTTGGAGAATTCGACGAAACGAGTGCAGCGACGAAGGCGGTAGGTTGTTCGTATATTTTGGCAATACCGTCATATTGTACTTTTGAGCGTTCCCAGCCATCAAATCAATAAATTCTGTAGCCTGGAAATTGCAATAGTGATATAATTAAAAAAAAAAAAATTATTTGTACTATCGAAGACGTATACCTATTTGTAAAATTTTAAACTTACCTCTGGAACTATATCACTTCCATTATAAGGTACAAAGGCGTGGAATGGCCAAGAGCTATTTTTACCAACGCTAGCCAATGAGCCTCCAATTTGCCCCACCTCTACGTGGAGTCGAATGTCTCCGGGGGCCAGAGGCGCGTTATCAGGCCAAGTGCCCTGAGAGATATCGTACGCGACTCTCTGAGAGCCAATATAGTCGAATGATTCACCGTTGAAAAGTGTCCATAGAATATTTTGATCTGAAGCAAATATTTAATTTCTTAATATTACTAGATAAATTCGACCACGTTTCGCTGTGGTGTTCCATCATCATCTCTTACAATATATTCCGATCCCGTGTGCCATGGGAAGTACGGAATGCAAAGTAGGTAGGAAGTATAGATTTTTGGACAAAAATGCAACGAGTTGACAAAATTTCAATTCAATTACAAAGACCATTAAAAAGCGAAATCCAAATTAGCTATCGGACCGTTGCCCACTTTGGATATAATATAATATAGTGTATATAGTGTGTTTTCTTTCGCATTTGTGAACTACTGTCGATGTAGGAAAAGCGAGAGGTTTCCCTTTTTTAAAAGGAGTAAGTATGAAAGTGACCATAAACATCGTAATTCATGTTCTTCAATGCACTGACAACTGACCGTATAACTGTGCATCTTTGACGGAGATCAACTGCGAGAGAGTAGTAGCGGCTGCTAACAGAGTAACTACTCCGACAACGGACCCTGCCGCGCCAGGAGATATACCTGCCAACATCATTAACAATCCATTAGTTTAATGCGCTTATTATACTATTTGTTTCCATATATGCTCGATGTTGAATCCAACAAATCAGATATGTACCTATGTAATCAACATACCATCAAATAAAGATGCACTGTCGATTCTAGCAGTTACCCACGTAACTGGCTTTGAAGTTTTGTCATCCTGAAAGCAAAAACACTCACGTTAATATGATTGCCAAAGTAATAGCAGTACTTATTTTGCGTCTAGATGACATGGTGAAATATATAATAGAATATTTCTTTCTAATGGCGCACATTGGGAGAAGTTTTGTATCGCCTTCTTCCTACAATCCTGGACTAAGCAGAGCGTGTAAAAGCATCTGCCAGCCACCAGACATTGCAACATGCTACATGTCTATAATGTTAACCCTCATTACTAAGATTTTGCCTTCAGCTTATCAAAAGAGAAGTGAAGTCAAATTGAGGTGTCTAATATATAAAAAGGTGCATGTCCAGCAGTGGACTGTGATAGGCCATTGATTGATTTTTCTAATAAAAAAAACTGACTGTGGCACTCGGGGTGTGCCGCGGTAAAGCTATTGCATAGCATTTTTTATCAACTTTTGCATAATTATTTAATATTAATATGTAGGTAATAATATAATATGTATATGTATATGTATGTGTATGTGTATGTGTATGTATATGTATACGTATATTTATATGTATATGTATGTATATGTATGTTAGACAATGCACGGCCTTCAAGCCACACCTCCGGGCCCGTCGGAGTGGGGAAAGTGAGGTTTTTTCGTTACGGAATTTCTGGATTCGGTCCCCGCGCTCAAGGCCCTCGATAGAAGCTATGCAATAGCTTAAAAACTGTTTAAAAAAATGACTTCAAAAACTGAAAAGTATAAAATATTTAGGAAAAGTAACTGAATTTACAGATTTACTGATCTGTTAGAAGTCGGTGTAGGCACCGACTAGGGCCCAAGAGGTCATAATTCAATTGCTTCCAGCATAGTAGCTCAGGCGCCACAAACAAAGTTGGCATCTACTTCTAACAGAACAGTAAATCTGTAAATTCAGTTACTTTTCTCTAAGTTATTATTTTAAACTTTTCAGTTTTTGCAGTCAGATTTTTTAAACATAGTTATTTTTTCAGTGCTTTAGGTTGTTCTTAAAATTGTATTATTTTCCCCCCGTTTAGTGATTTAGTCCAGTCTAAGATAAGAATAACATAATCTTTTTAATAACATTAACGAGACATTGGTGATATATATAAATAAGGAATTCTGTTGTCTACCTCCATAATTCAAGACTAGGTTTTTCCAGCATGTCTTTGACCATCACAATGTAAGCTACATTATGATGGTCAAAGACAAAGCCAGTTATAAATATAAATCTGAAGTGAAGCATTACAGAGCAAGCCATCTTTGCAGTGGTATTGAGATTGAAGAAAGCAATATCCATAAAATTATTAGTCCACTAGTTGAGTATATAGATATACTGTATACGTAGAGGGGGAAGTCAACCTCGCTTGCTGAGATAAACAACGGACGAGGCTTTGGGGCTGTCTTCCCTCTCAGGGTTGGAAGATCAGACAGCTAGTAAAAACAATAGGCGGACTTCAAAGTACTGAGAGATGATGATTATAGTATCAGATGGAATTTAAAAAAAAAAAAATAATAAATCTTATTCTGAATTTGTACAAACCTTTGTTCGAGGAAATAAGGAATAGTACACATTGTGATCGCCCAAAGGATCACATACTTTTGAAGATGTCAAAAAAGTTGATGTAGACGATCTGTAATAAATATGTCACCATAATATGGTTATGGTATGGTATAGTTAGGAGGGAAAGAATATGGTTATACAGGATCAGTTTTCCGGGCGTTTGCGCAAACGCAATCGCAAGGATTCTGCTTTTCAAAAGCTTCTATCGCGCAAGCTTTTCTCTGTGTCTATTGACGCTACAAGCTTTTGAAATAAGCACACCGCTATCATTTAATATTATCCGTCGTTTATGTTTTTTACTTTAGGTTAGAAGTTCCTAGGGCCACTTTCCATCTTTAGACCCTGAATACCATTTAATACGAAGCTGTTCATTGAGACACAACTATCTTATTTAATTTAGGAGTTCCTATAGCCACCTTCCTATTCCATCAGCAGACGAGCTCCATTGTCTTTCAAACTAAATGTGTATACAAAATGTATGCAAAATGTAGGGTGATCAACCTTTCTACCGTTTTTACCTGTATGTCTGGCCTTTTTACCGGATTTAGGTTATGCGACCTGGCAACCCTATACAGGGTGTATTTTTGGAATGGCAAGTACCATAACCGCTATAGTTACAACTAAATATTCATAGGAAACTTTTCAACTTAGGATATTTTGAACAGCATTCACAGATTTTGGAGTCTTACAGTCAACAAAAAAATCATTAAACACTAATAAAAAAATAAGCCAATCGATCCTATTTCATGTGGGGATCAAAAGACTCTGGGCTCTTAGTATTGTGTCCCAATTCAATCTGAGTCCTTCACCTCGGTTGATGTGATGTCGATTTTATTTTATTGTAGTTAGATGTGTCAAGCTTTTAATATCAATATTTCTTAAGTGAATGTACATTTACAAATTATATTGAACTTACCTTCTCAAACACACTTCACTGTTGACTGCCGCATACATAAAAGAAGCTAGTTGTAGAGAACATAATGGACCATCTTCTTGATTATTCTTATTCACATTGAATCTAGAAAATTATGTTTATCTTTAAATAATGTTAAATTCCTGTATATATTCTTAAATAACAAATAAATAAAAAAAAAATTGTCTTTGCCTACCCCGGAAAATCCCAAGGAAAATGTATTGTGAAAACATTGTAACTTTTTAATTCAAAATAAGTATTATGTCGATTATTAAATAATAACTTAGTGGATACATACTTTTCATAGCACTGTTCAATTTTGACAATTTCCTCAGCTCGAGATTTAGGCAAGAAAAATATCGGGAAAGGAATATCCCGTCGTAACAGACCCGTTCCTTTTGTATTCCATACAAGCCCAGTTCCTGATGATGAACAAGTACTTTCTTCATCTGTAGAATACTCATTTGGGCATCTTGATTCTTGAGAAAATGATTTAGTGCTTAAAAGAAAGTTACTTTAAAGTTTGATAATAATTATCTTACTATTAGTAATAAAAAACCTAACTATACTATTACTAAATAATAATAAGTTTGCGCATGCAAATATTTGTTATGTGCTCTATTATGTAAAAACATCATTTCATGTAATAAGTTGTTTGACTGCTATATTCAAGGCTAGGTTTTAACATTGAGTCATAGAAATTTGAAGATAAACAGATAAAATGTGTAGTAAATTGCATATTAAGTAGAAAAACATTAAAACAGCTGACATATGGTTTGACTCATGAGGAAATATGCATTTCCTTAAAATTCAAACCATTTGACAGCTGTTTTATTGTGTTTTGTATCGGAATATAACTCTGCAATTGGGTTAGTTTATTTACGAATGTATCCCTGGTCAAAACCGAGTTACTGCCTGCAGAGGGCCATTAGTACATATATCTTATAGCCATTTGGCTTAATTACTTAAAATGCTTACCTGTTAACATCATATAACAGGACTCCAGCAATATAAGCAGGCTGTTCCATAAATAACTCAATCACGTCATAAAACAGAGCAGTATCTACTACTGCCATATATGGTCCTGCTGAAGAATTCTGCACAACCCACTGTGCATCAGCTATATCTCTTATCATTTGGACCACACCCACAGTTCCATTATCTGCAGCTAAAATAAAAACAAACCAGTTGAAGTTGAAAAATGTTGAATGGGATCACAATTATAATGAATGAAAGAGAAATTTTATTTGACCAATGCATGAGAAAGGCAATCATGCAAAGCTTCACCCTCATCTTACAAAATTGGTTGTAAATTTATAAGCATGTATTTATCCAATTACAAATCAAAATTAAAGCATATTTATTGACATAGTAATTTCCAAAAGGTTTCCACAATCCGCTTCAACTTTGTTGTTAATCAAATGGTGAAACTAAAGTTTTATACTTACTTTCACCAGTTACTTTATTATCTTTTCAATTTACTTACATGAGCATCCTACTTGATGGGTTCCATTTAGACGACGAAAACATGCAGCACCTCCTTCAATAGATGAGTATATTTGTTCATGTAGCCTTTCTGAGTATATAACTTGAAGAAATCAAAATAAATGTAGGTCAGATGAAAGATATACATTTAAAAGCAGTGTTGTGAATCAACGGAAAGTACGATACCAATAAAATAGATAAACGGTTCCGTCACTTTTCTGGTTCCCAAGCAAAACAAGAAAGTGAAAGATGTGTCTTGTAAAACATGTCACGTAGATAACAAGAATATATAGATAGAATTAAAGAATTAATATATATATTGCAGTAATAGAAACGTTCTCGTCATTGCCTATTAAACGAGTGAAAATATCTGAATATTAATGACTGAGTGTTACTTACTTGTACTTAAACTAAAAATCACTAACAACACTCGAAAAGTAGAAGATGCCATGATTTTTCATCACCCTAAGGATTGATTTTGTGGATGAATATTTTAATTGTTAGGAACGTTATTCCTTTTTTATCGTCAAAGACTGAAAATAACAAATTATCAAGTATAAACTATGCGTCAACCAAACTCCCAATATAATGACACTGACACTACTGACAGTACTGACACTGACAGTGACTTGCTAAGTTTTTCTTTAATATTTTAATGATTTTGTACATTGGCGGAATTAATACTAAAAGCACAGCAAAATTATAATATATAAATTTGAGCGACCGAGTGTGACGTCAGGTGGTCAGCGTCTCTCCCAGTTCGCCTCGGCGGCCTCGGCCGGCATTCACAAATTGCAGATGTAACTGTTTGCCAGCGTTTCTATTTTTGGTCCATGGCACTGAAGAATTAGTCAGGAAAATTCTTTCTCCTTCAATGATTAATTCACGGAACAGAAAAAAAAGTTTTTTCTGTTCTGTGGATTAATTCGGATGAGCCAGGTAAGGCCGAAGCTTTAAATGCTTGGAAAATGACCTGCCCAAATACCGTCATGCCCACTAACCGATTTTCTCAAAGGCAATGGGATGAGCCGCTCTGTATTGGTGTTAAAAAAACATTTATTCACTACAGCTACCACTGCTGCTGAACGTGCTCGCCTATTGGCTATGGAGGAATGGGAATCTGGTGTTTGGCTTCAGGTGCTTCTTTCCAACAGCACGTTAGTATTGTCCACGGAGACATAAAAACGTCTCCATTCTCCACTTCCATGCATTTTGACATACTTTAAGATTTTGCCAGCCTAGTCCCTACCCTATTGTATGGGTAGTGTTACCCTATTGTATGGTTGCCATTCTCATCAATATCATAAAACCGATTAAGGTCGTCAGTAGAGCAAGTGTCGTGTGGCTGTCTATAGGACTTAAGGTCGTAGAGTAATATTGTTCTGTGCCTAAGGTACGGCTAAGAACACGCTTGGAATGATAATTTCTACAAGGTGTTTGGTGCTAGTTGTTGCATGTTTCGGACCTTAGAAAAAGTTATTTTTTTAAAGTGCCAAACATCATGAAAAGTGTAATGAAAAATCTAAACTATAAAGATGTAAATCACATTATGCTTTATTGTGTGTTTTTAGTGAAAATGTTATGTGAAATGTAGCTGTAGCCGTACCTTTATGGTAGTAAGTATTACCAATAATTATTGGTAGTATTGGTCGTTGGTAGTGAATAGTGACCACACTAGAAATCCAGCAGAATTTTGGCCATAGCCAATAAGACTAATTCCACTCATATTATACTCTTTGACTAATTCCGTCAGAAGTATTATGAAGGACGCCATTTGTATAACGACAGCTGTGTTTTAGTTAATATAAAACCACAGCTCATTTGGCTTACATCGTGCTTAAATAAACTTACTCTCTGGGCTGTTGAGGAAATATTTTCGTTATGTCGGAACAAACTGAGATCAAGGTATGTTTATTGTTCTTTATTACCAGTGAATTAGGAACGTCAAAAACCTTCCATTGTTCAACCTTGTCCGTTGGTCATTTTCCATACTAAACAATTTTAACATTACTGACATGATCAAACTTATTACTACGCCTGCCTGCAATTATTATGTTAGATTTTTTAAATTACATTCGAATGATACGTAAATCAAATCAATAAATTTGATTATACGGTAGATGTACATACAAAAGTTGCTCCACCATTTTATGTTTCGCAATTCTACATAAAATTTACTATTTGATTTCTGTATGTATGCATAAGTTACGAATTCAATTACATTTATCTTATGAATGTAAAATGTAGTTTTTGTTTGAACATTATTTTTTCGTACGTCATTGTTAAATAGTGCAATAATAATAGTTGTAAACTACACGTGTAATTTGTAATAAATTGCGTAGCTGACCGTCAGCCAAGTGTTTCTTTTTACGATAACTAAGTAATGAACATGTAGTAGTTTACAGCGTAAATATTTCCATCAGCATATCTTATAATATGTTTTGAATTTGTTTTGGTATTATAGTCCTTTATTTTGAACGCGACTAAGTATTTCTTTCTCAATGTAAGCATTAAAACAAACTATGATACGAACATGTTACATTTTGTGTAATTACTTACTACCTACATACAATGTAATAATAATTACAAAATTACAACCACTTGTTTAATTGATATCATAAAAAAACAGTATTTTCATGTATTGTTATCTTAGTTTGTAAATGTTGCATGTGTAACCTTCTTTACAATAGATAAAACAACAAAGGGCTCTTATAGCTGGAGAACTATGCCTTCACTAATTTCTTTAATAGGGTAGGCCACATGGACCAATAGTCCATGTGACCTGACTTTGTTTCATTATTCATTTAAGTAAGTACCTGCAGATTATTATACAATTTCAAAAGATCTGGTAATAGCAGATTTATAGTAGGGAAGGTTTAAATTCTTCTGCATGAATTCACTGCCATAAGTGTTATCTATACTCTGTTTGGATAGGTATTTAGTTATGGGTCAGCAATCTTTTTTTCTTTTCTTTTTTTTGTAAGCGGGTTTGTTCACAATGTAAATATGTCACCCTTATAGGAGCCATACTTAAACATATCTTACAATGTTCATATCTTACAATCTACGCTTAATACCTATGTTAACTAGTCTGTATAGTATTCTTGTCTCCCAGCATCAGCAATATTGATGTGTCTTTTGATGCAAACACATATTATAAAAATAAACTGCTGCTTAAATTATTGTATTCGGTTTTTAGTCACATTTTATTTGTAAAATTAGTTTTTAAACATAAAAAAAGAGGTTAGATAAACTAAGTTTTAAAATTGAAAATGTGAAGACACATCAAAATTCTTTACATAAAATTAGACCAAACAAAAGTATACTGGACAATATTATTCCATTACTTGCTGGATCTCAGGCACCCCCATAACTCATTTAAAGTCCTTTAATCCATGCACCTGTAATTTATTAGTTCTCTAATACTGTATGGCAATCAGCAATTATGATTACTGTTTCTCCCCTTGGATGCTAGCATGATGATATATATTATGTTTATTGAGCCTTAATAAATACAGCCTATAAAATGCTGCTGCCGCTGCAGCCGATGTATTTTATGATTTTATTTAAATAGTAAATAAAAAAAAAAACAAAATTGGATAAGCAGTTCCTAAGATTTATTCATCCACACAAACTCCTCGACATTATAACATTAGTATAGATTGGTTTTTAGAAAATATCCATTAGTTTAAAAGGCAGTATGTCTATAATTATTACAGTAAATATTAATATGGTGTCACTATATATATTAATATGGTGCCACTATATAAAAATACTATTGTTTTATTGTGTTTAAAAATATTTGTTTATTTTTTTATAATGTTTAAAATATTTTGCAGCCCGATGCACTACCAGATTTAGATGACCTACTTCAATGCCCTGTCTGTTATGAAATTCCTGCTGGACAAATATTTCAATGCAATGAAGGGCATCATGTCTGTGGACGCTGTAAAATGCGTCTTGATGTATGCCCTGTCTGCAGAGCTCTGTTTTTTGGGACTCGAAACTATGCCATGGAAGAATTGATTGCTAATGTTAAAAAATTACGAGCTTTTGTAAGTAAACATTAGTCTTTACATATTAAATAGTGGTGTATATTTTATACTTCATAACTATGTGTACACTGCACTGTCTAGCAATCTCAATTACAATCAATTCAGCATATTTGCAATTTGCCTCCATGACAAAACTCCAAAAGTACCAAAAAGTAATATTCGATAGAAAATTGATATTTGATAAATCATCTTTCCACTACCATTCCTTGCATTCTAAAGTCAAACATCATTTATAATTTTAGAAACTTGGTGGAAAAGTAACTACAAATACAGTTCCTGAAAATATCACACCAGCTGTAGAGAGCCCACCAGAAGTTGTTGAACCAGAAATTGCTGAAGATGTGGAAAGTGATGTTCAGTCTAATGTAAGTTTAACTGTATGTTTAACTGCAAGTTAAAATCATTTTGCTTACTATACTCTGTCCATTCGTTTATTTTCTTTTTGAAAGATGGAAGTAGTGATTGCACAAAAATTCAAAAATCGATTTAGTTAAAAACCTTGATTTAAATAATCATAAATCGATAAATGCAAATGATTTTATGATTTTATGTACAGTTTTATTCATTATCTATCTATACATAATAAAGCAATAGATATTTCTGTCATCATAAAGTTACCATAAAGCGATTGTGGGCCAACGCACATGGTAATCTCCAAAGCACCTACCTAATTCACATTGGGGTATATATCTTAGGTGTTTTTCGATTTAAAAGACAACAACGCACCTTCGATAAATCCTTTCATAGTGCCCGCTTGACAATCAATCTTACAGTAATAGGCTACTTGACTCATTTTTTTTTTCTGTCCTAAACGATTAATTATTATTCCATTATACAAAAAACAATTATGAGATTTTATTTTTAAGCTTATAAATATTGAAAACTTTATTTAAAAGATATGATTTTCAACAACCGGGGAAAACTATGTCCGCCATGTTGTTCGATAAATCATCTGTGCTGTGACGTCAGAAATACATGTAAACAACAATATGGCATTGGCAGCTCAGTCCACTAGTACTGACACCGTGTATTGTTTTGCGTGCACTTTATGTTCAGGACACATTTTACATTTTCTTGTGTAGTTTGTTCCCCCCCGTTTAAGTTGCACGTACCCTATAGCATCATCGCCGTATGATTCTCTTGCAGATCTGAAAAAGTATAATGAGAAATATGTAAGTAGTTATAATTATTTGAAGGTTATGTTATCATGATATGAGCCTTGACTTCAGTATTACTTATTAATTGAAAAATTAATTAGGGAACTTTTGTTTTATTTCCATGAGTATATTAATAAAATGCAAAGTACTTACAAAGCAGTCTTGACGTTTCTTGGCTGGGTTGAGCAGAAATCAGGATTCGTGGCAAAAAAATTATCAATCATAACCGAGTTAATTCTCGGCAAATTTGTGCTTTCTGCTTTTACAAATCCGATGTCCATCATTGTTTTCTTCAGTAACTCGAAAAAACAGTCACTTTTTTTCACTTACGGAAGATGTTTGCACAAAATCACAATCCGTTTTACTCGTACAAATGATCACACATCTCCATGATAATTATGACAATTGACGTTTCGTTGTTTTCGTATACTATAGACGTCATAACATGGACGACAGTGTTCTCACACGTTGAATAAAAAAAAAAAAAAAGTGTTTTTCAAATTAATTTTATTTATTGATCATGTACTTTTATTTTACGATATCGCTTTTTTACGTTTTCCTAAGTCAAGTACTAAAGGAAAAACTCATTCGATGTATGAAATTAAGTATGAGTCAAGTAGCCTATTAAATGTTAATAAAAACCGGCAGTTATGCAATTATTAAAAAAAATGTAGTAGTTGATATCGATTGTAACATTTTCAAATTATTATAATACAAACACAGTCGATCGACTTACTCCATCCCTAAAATTGCTTTCTGGGTGACGTGGCCTTGTCAATAATGGTGCCTAATTTTTGTTCGGAGTTTTAGGTATTAACGCTAGAACAAAGTTATATCGACCCTTGTGTGTGAGCTGTCAAAAAGAAAATAAACGAATGTACAGAGTGTAGATGTATACACATGATGCGCATCTCTTAGGCCCGGCGCAAACAGGCCACCGACTACAGCCACATCTATATAACATTATAACAGTGTCAGATGCAAGCAACAGCCACCAGTGGTTTTTATGCACTGTTTTCTTTGGACAAGCACGGCAGTGGCTGTGGCCCGTAGCGACCACAAATAAGGCTCAATGCAATCGGTGGCCCGTTTGTGCTAAGCCTTATTTAGTAAATTGATATTATGTTAAATATGAGTAGTTTCATACAAAAATATTCTGAACTAGAATATCTTAAAAAAATATGTTTAATCTCGTTCCTAAGAATGTTTTGCTGTAACTATAATGGTTAAGGTATCTGCCCCTAATGGCTCATCTTAAAAAAATCTTGTTTTACTATAGTTATATAGGTTTTATATACCTTCTATATGAATAGAGGCAGTAAAGCTTTATTTTAATATCTCATCTTTCTGGTAAAGTGCAAGTTCTCAGTTCCTTCTCTAGAATTGCATGGGAAATTCATAGGTTTCTATGCACTGGTGGCCATTTGCCGCGTCTGTTACTAGGGTCCAACCTAATACATAATAATGAGTGCACCCATAACAGTTTTTTAATGGGCAACCCTCTGTAAGTAGACTGGCGCAGTGTTAGCATTATCTTTTTCATATCAATCCGGCAGTTAACTGAAAGTTTTAGTTAAATACTAGTGTGTAGAAGAAGCCTTAACTCAATGGTTACCTTATAATGTTCTACTAATATGTCTTAGGATTAAAATGCCAACCTTGCAAGGAAAGCTAAGATAAAGTAGACTATCCATCCGAATTATTATTTTTACCATGGAGTAAATAAGTAAATGGAGTATCCATTTGGTCAGTTACTTGACTAAACACAAACAATCTTGACTTGTCGTTTTAATATATTTTTCTCAAAAACTTAGTTTATTAATATTGTTCTGTTTAGAAACCTATTTTAAAGCCTGTAATCTGAAAACAACTAGTTATTCAATTAGTTATTTTTGTGTTAAATTAAGTCGCTACAGGATTGTTGTTAACCTTTAGTTAAATGCCACAACGTACAACGAGTCTTTCAGTAGTCCTTTGATGTTTGCACAGGGTTGTCACTATAGTTTTTTATATCTGTAATATTTGTTTAACGCCTATTTAGTCTCTTTGTTCTCTCAAGGCACATCACTCACGATAATATGAATAACTAGTCGACGCCCGCGGCTCCGCTCGTGTGGATATCGGCAGTTGCGACATTTGGTCATATCTCCGATTCTACACAAAGAATTAAAAAATCAATTTAGTTTTTTAAGATTAGGCACATATGAACGTTAAAATTTTATATTTATACCAAAAAATAATTAAAATAATAATATACAGGGTGTATTTTTGAAACGGGGCAGTAAGGGCAAGTACCTTAACCGTTGCAGTTACAGCAAAACGTTCTTAGAAGACCTTCCCTAACATTTTGACATATTTTGAACTGCATTCACAGATTTTGTAAAAAAACTTACAGTTGGCAAAAAAAAATGCAAAAAGTCCAAAAATTTTTTTATGCCAATCGATTCTATTTCATGTGGGGATCAAAAAACTCTATGAGGCCATTTTAGCTTTCAGTACTAGGAAAGACAGAAATCGCCAAAAACGTTTCCCATACATTTCGGCAACAGAAACAAATTTCTACGATGGTCTAACTTTTTGTTATGGCCAGGAAGTGGGTAGAATTGACTGTAAAGTAAATAAAAAGAATTTTTACCCTCAAATTTCGAATTTGATTCGAAAATCTGTGTGTTATTCTTAGTTTCAGCTGAGAAACTTCGTATGAGTTATTAATTAAGGATTTTCGCTAAAATGTCTTCTAATCGTGAAAAAATTGACTTATTAGAAGCGTATTTTGTCAATAATCGAAATGCGGGAGCTGCATTAGTGTGGTACCGCAATAAGTATCCGTTGCGGCATGTGCCAACAAGAAAGGTTATTACAAATCTTTTGAAAAACCTGGAATTGCAGGGTTCTTTCAAAAGAAAGCGGCAGCCTCGTGTGGACATGGACACGGAGATTGCGGTTCTAACTTATGTCGAAGCATATCCAGAGGTATCGTCCAGGCAAGTCGCCCTTGAAGTAGGTGTATCCCACTCCCTTGTGATAAAGATATGGAAGAAATACGGCTGGTATGGTAGAAATTTGATGGCACAAATTTGTCATAAATTTCGACCGGGTTAGTACCACCGTGCACTTTTGCGAAAAATCCTCCATAGTAATCCAATCTCGGTTGGATTGCGTTCAGGGGTCAGCAAGTGCATAGCCGGGCAGGGGGGATTGAGGTCGCAGCACGAGTGGGACCGGTGGGTCTTGGCGTAGTCTAGTGGGGGGTGGCGCGGGGCGACGCGCCGAACAGGGAGACCTGTAGAAACGGTGGTGCCGCTGGCCGCCCGCGGCATAGTACAGGGGCCCAACCGGGACTAACCACCCTGGGAGGCTGCCCCACCAGGTCGCGCATAATCCCGATATGGCTCGTCGTGCCGGTTGGTGACCGGACGAGGGAGCCCGGCGACCATACTCGGGGGGGTACGGGGGCCCTTCCGTTCGGCGCGTCGGCTCTCGCCATACCTCACATTCATAGATAAAACCAATATCCCACGCTTTGTCACGCTGTGCTGCGACAACAATCGCCTCTTTTTTCACGCCTTCCCTCCTCTTCATCCTCATGGCAGCGCATAATAACAGTAGATTGGTCTACACAGCGGCAAGAAACTCTCCCTCGAGCTCGCTATTTGAGGTGGAATCCACGAACATCTGTGGGCTCCATACAAACCTCAACGCCGTCCACCAACACCTGGAGACGGCGAAACCAGCAATGCTGTTTCTTACGGAGACACAAATACGCCACCCTGATGACACGACCTACTTACTCTACCCCGGCTATGTCCTTGAGGAGAATTTCCGCGCAAAAGCCGGGGTGTGCGTGTTTGTTAGGGCGGATGTTTGTTGTCGCCGTTTGCGCTGCCTAGAGGACCCATCCTTTTCCACCCTTTGGGTACACATAGACCATGGCTCTACGAGTCAGATCTATGTGTGCCTCTACCGCTCCCATACAGGAGATGCCGAGACAACTCGACTCTTTGAATACCTTAGTCAGGCGGCAGATGATGCGCAGGAGCGGTTTCCGAACGCTGAACTGGTGTTTTTGGGGGATTTTAACGCCCACCACGAGATCTGGTTGGGCTCCGCCAAAACAACCCACGCGGGAAGAGCCGCCCATGCATTTGCTCTGGCGCATGGCCTGACCCAATTGGTACACGAGGTCACTAGGATACCAAAAAGGTCTGCTAGACCTTCTGCTGACGAGTCGCCTGGACCAGTAGTGTTTCGGTGAGCGCCGCTTTAGGTGAATCCGATCATTGTCTGGTCCGTTCCGAGGTGCCCATTTTAGCGCCCCCACGTCCCGTGCAGGGGAAGCGGCGTCTCTGGCACTACCCGTCAGCGGACTGGGATGGACTGCGTGATTACTTTGCGTCCATCCCGTGGGTTGAACGCTGCTTTGGAGGTAAGAACCCATCTGAGGCCGCAACTGCTGTCGCCGGTGAGATCAGTCTGGGCATGGAATATTATATCCCCTACACTGATGTCGCCGGTGAGATCAGTCTGGGCATGGAATATTATATCCCCTACACTGATGTCGCCGGTGTCCGCAGGGCACGCCCCTGGTTCGGGCGCGAGTGCGCGGAGGCTGTTAATCATAAATAGTCTGCGTACCGCGCTTGGATCAGGGCGCGCGCTACGTGCGATCCCAACGTGGGCCACTTCAAGGCGGCGTACAACAGAGCCACAAAGGCCTGCAAGAGGGCTTATGTCAGAGCGGATGCCCAGCGCATAGCGCGGCTTGGTCAGGAGCTAGTAGAGCATCCCACGGGCAGCCGTGGCTACTGGCGACTGGCCAAAGCCGTGCAAGCCAACTTCTGCCAGCCTTCGCTGCCCCCGCTGCGCAATCCCGATGGATCCCTGGCCCATGAGCCGCAAGAGAAAGCAAATTTGCTGGTTAATCTCTTTGCGGCCAACTCCCGAGTCGATGATTGTGGTATGGAGCCGCCGACACTGCCCGTCAGTGACCATGCAATGCCTGATATTCGTATCAGGCAACGCGATATCCGAGCGGTGTTGCAGTCACTCGATGTCCGGAAAGCCAGTGGTCCGGACGGTATTCCAGCGGTGGTTCTGCAAAAATGTGCAGAGGAGTTGTCTCCAATGCTTGCGCGGCTGTACCGGCTGTCCTACAGCTCTGGTACAGTGCCTTCGGCTTGGAAAGAGGCGAATGTACAGCCGATCCCCAAGAAGGGGGATCGCTCAGACCCAAACAACTATCGACCCATAGCCGTCACCTCAGTGCTGTGCAAGGTGTTCGAGCACATTATTAACAAACAGCTCATGCGTCACCTTGAAGATCACTCCCTAATTAATGACCGGCAATATGGCTTCAGGCCGAAACGGTCAGCGGGTGATCTTCTGGCGTATGTTAACCATATTTGGGGTGAGGCTATGGACAAGCACGGCGAGTCATTGGCAATTAGCCTTGACATCGCCAAAGCTTTCGATAGAGTTTGGCACAAGTCGCTTCTTTCTAAGTTACCAGCCTTTGGTCTGCCTCCTAGACTGTGCGACTGGGTTGCCGGCTTCTTGCAGGAGCGCCGTATTCGCGTCCTTTGTGATGGACGAGCCTCGGAGTTCTTGCAGGTAAATGCTGGCGTACCGCAGGGATCTGTCCTATCGCCAACTCTCTTTCTTCTGCATATCAATGACATGCTGTCGACCGGCAGCATTCATTGCTATGCGGATGATAGCACCCTACACGGGAGTTATCATGGACGTCCTGCGGATAAGCAGACGCATATCGCGGAAAAAAGGCAGCTTCTTGTCACTGAGCTTGACCGGATCCTGAATCACATTTCCCAATGGGGCTCTGAGAACTTGGTCGAGTTCAATGCCAAGAAGACGCAGGCATGTGCGTTTACAGCAAAGGTATCTTCTTTCCTTCCCCTTCCCACTCTTCAGAGCACGCCACTGCCACTGCAGGACAACCTCAATATCCTAGGTATGGATGTTCGCTGCAAACTGAACAACAAAAACTACATCGAGAGTATCATCAAGGCAGCCTCGCGTAAACTCGGAGTCCTGAAAAGAGTGAGACGGTTTTTCACGCCGGAGCAACGGTGTCTTCTTTACAAGACACAAATTCGTTCCTGCGTGGAGTACTGCTCACATCTCTGGGATGGATCCGCAAAGTACTTATTAGATGCTCTCGACAGGTTGCAGCGACGTGCGATCCGCATTATCGGAAATCCTGAGGTCACGAGTACCCTCGAGTCTCTGCAGATGCGTAGAGATGTTGCTTCTTTGGCAGTTTTTTACCGTCTCTACCATGGTGAATGTTCTGAAGAGCTATTCCAATTAGTCCCACCCTCCCCCTTCCTATACAGGACGACACGTGCAGGACTTAGATGTCACCCCTATACGGTGCAGAACATTCCTTCAAGAACCAAGCGGTTCGGTGACTCTTTCCTTTGTCGCACCATTAAGACCTGGAATTCCTTGCCAGCTCACGTGTTTCCCTCTTCCTACAGTCCCGGGTCCTTTAAGCGGGGCGTGAAAAAGCATCTGATGAGGCCGTCAAGCTGAGTGCCACCATTGTTAACATGGCACGTGTATATAATGGTGACCCTCTTTCTTGAGACTTTACCTTCAGCTTACCATCAGGCTAGGTAAAGTCAAATTGACGTGTCCTATTTATAAAAAAAAAAAAAAAAACGGCTACAAGTGCTATCGATATGGGCGCATAGTTCAAGTGTTACATCCGGGTGATGATGTTCGAAGGCTTACTTTTTGCAGATGGCTAAGAGGAAAAATAAGCAGAGATCATGAATTTTTAAATTACATACTGTGGTCAGACGAAACGAATTTTTCCAATAACGGTATGTACAACAGAAAAAATCACCACTATTGGTCCAAAGAAAATCCACTAAGAGTTACGGCAAGTCATAATCAGGTTCGCTTCTCATTCAACTGTTGGTGTGGTATAATGTCCAATCGAGTCATAATGGTGGAATTTTATGAAGGGAAACTGAATTCTGCCATGTATAATGAAGTCATTTTACACCATCTTGAAAACGAGATGGACGAATGGCCCCTGTCGGAATTGCGAAAAGTTCATTTTCAACAAGTTGGTGCTCCGCCACATAACAGTCACCTTGCACGTTCCAATTTGAGCCGCCTATTCGGTACACAGTGGATAGGTACACATGGTCCAACACAGTGGCCACCTCGTAGCCCCGATCTAACACCACTTGATTTTTTTTTATTGGGCTTCGTGAAAAACGAGGTGTATAAGACGACGTACGCCAGTGTTCAAGAGCTCAAGGATGCATTAATGACCATTTTACGTAATATTCATCCCAGAACATTATTAGCCGCCATTCGTTCAGTGCAAAAAAGGATAGACTTATGTATTCGTGAAAATGGAAATCATTTTGAGCAATTTATTTCATAAACCAATTTCTTAATGTTTAAATGATTTTTTTTATTTAAAAACGTTCAAAATTTTACCTGACCTATGAGTTTCGAGTTGATTTATCATATTTCCGTACGAAATGTATGGGAAAGGTCTTTGGCGATTTCTGTCTTTTCTAGTACTGAAAGCTAAAATGGTCCCATAGAGTTTTTTGATCCCCACATGAAATAGAATCGATTGGCATAAAAAAAAAATTTTGAACTTTTTGCATTTTTTTTGCTAACTGTAAGTTTTTTACAAAATCTGTGAATGCAGTTCAAAATGTCCCAAAAAGTTAGGGAAGGTCTTTTAAGAACGTTTTGCTGTAACTGCAACGGTTAAGGTACTTGCCCTTAGTGCCCTGTTTCAAAAATACACCCTGTATATTAAATAGAGTAAATAAATAATTTGAAAATGCTTCTTTCGCTGGTTCGGTAAAAGGTTCTACTCAACCAATAATGATCAAAGATATGTAACACTTTAAGTCTTAAATTTGAATTTGAATCTGAACCGGAATCTGCATTTGAATATCGATTTTACTGAAAAATTTTAATGAATTCGAGTCCACTATCTTCGATCGCTAAGTGGATGAGATATTCGTGATCAGCAACTTCAAAAACCCTGAAAACGATACCCATATTTATTTTATTGAAAATTTCGATTCCGCCATCTCGGATCGCCAAATAGATGATATATTCGTGATCAGCAACCCCAAAACCCTGAAAACGATACCCATATCAATTTTATTTAAAAAAAATGAGTCCGCCATCTTGAATCGCTAGATGGATGATATATTCGTAATCAGCGACCCCGGAATCCCTGAGAACGAGACCCATATTGGTTTTATTAATAACTAGCTGTTGCCCGCGGCTCCGCCCGCGTGGATGTCGGTTATCGCTTAGTGTTGATCCGACGCTATTGAGCATTAAATTCGCCTCTCTACTCAACTTTGTCCTCGACTATGTACTCACCTCTGTTCTCGACTTCCTACTCGCCTCTATATTCGACCTCTCGCCTCTCTACTTGCCCATCCATTCGATTCTCTTTTCGCCTCTCTATTTGACTCTCCCCACTCGCCTATCTACTCACACCTCTACTCAACTCTCTATTCGATCTCTACTTGCAACTACATTAATCTTTCCACTCGCCTCCCTATTCGCCTCTCTACTCAACCCTTTACTGCATTCTATTTGGCTCTCTAGTCGCATATCTACTCGCCCCTGTAGTCGACTCTACTCGACTTTCGATCTTTACACGCCTATCCACTCGTCCCTATAACAATCTCTACTCGCCTCTCCACTCGCTTCTATATTTGGTTCGCTACTCGACTATGTCCATTCCGAAGCTCTAATTCACCTTTTTACCAAATTTCATGAGGACATCTTAATAGAAATTCTTATGCCATATTCACCCACTTTTTTGTGCCAATGAAAAATTAGAAACTTTAATCCCATAGCCCTATTCCCCTTCCCCCCTCCCTCTTCTATCCCTTTTTTCACGATAAGGGGTAGCCTATGTCCATTTCCAACCTCTTATCCATCTCTATACCAATTTCATCGAGATATCTTCAAAATTGTCAAACTTACATACCCTTGCCCTATGCCACCCCTTCAACTCCCTTTTTCGCAATAAAAGGTAGCCTATGTCCATTTTCGAGCTCTAATCCATCTCTGTACCAAATTTCAGGTTATCATAAAAAATTACAAACTTTCATACTAACTATCCAGTCCTTATCCCTCCCCCACCCTTTTACCACATTATTCGCGATAAAAGGTAGCATATGTCCGTTACCAAGCTCTAATTAATCCCTGTACCAAATTTCATCAGGATATCTTCAAAACTGTCAAACTTTCATACCTTATTACCACCCCCCCCCCCCCCTATGCCTCCATTTTCGCGTCAATAGATAGCCTATGTTCGTTCCCAAGCTTTACTCCATCTCTGTACCAAATATATCATCAGGATGTCTTCAAAACTGGCAAACTTTCATCGCCTATAACCCCCCCCCCCCCCCCTTTATCCGCGTCTTTCGCGACAAAAGGTAGCCTATGTTCGTTCCCAAGCTTTAATCTATATCTGTACCAAATTTCATCAGGATATCTTCAAAAAAGACAAACTTTCATCCCATAGCCATATTCCCCCCCTTCTACCCCCTTTTTGCGATAAAAGGTAGTCTATGTCCGTTCCCAAGCTCTAAACTATCTCTGTACCAAATTTCATCAGGAAATCTTCTAAAACGATAAACTTTAATCCCAAGGCCCTGGTCCCCTCCCTTCTTCCCCCCTTTTCGCAATAAAAGGTAGCTTATGTCCGTTCTCAAGCTCTAAACTATCTCTGTACCAAATTTCATCAAGAAATCTTCAACAATGACAAACTTTCATACCAAGGCCCTAGGCCGCCCCCCTTCTACCCCCTTTTCGCGATAAAAGGTAGCCTATATCCGTTTCCAAGATCTAAACTATCGCTGTACCAAATTTCATCAAGAAATCTTCAAAAATGACAAACTTTCATCCCAAGGCCCTAGTCCCCCCCCCTTCTACCCCCCTTTTCGCGATAAAAGGTAGCCTATGTCCGTTCCCAAGCTCAAATCTACCTCTGTACCAAATTTCATTAAAATATCTTCAGAAATGACAAACTTTCATAAAAACTTTCATCCCCTATTTCCCCCCCCTTAAACCCCCTTTTTCGTGATAAAAGGTAGCCTATGTCCGTTCTCAAGCTCTAATATACCTCTGTACCAAATTTCATCAAGATCGGTTCAGTGGGTTAGGCGTGAAAGCGTAATATACAGACAGACAGACTGACAGACAGACAGACAGACAGAGTTACTTTCGCATTTATAATATTAGTATGGATTCCGACTCCGCTATCTTGGAACTCGTAATCAACAACCCCAAAAATCCTGAAAACGATACCTATATCGATTTTAGTGAAAATTTCAAGTTCGCTACTTTGATCCCTAAAACTTAAACAAAACGAGGCAATTAGAAATATAATAAAATAAAAAACGCGATTACAAATGAGACAGCCCTGAAGTCCCAGTACCGAGTAAAATATATGGCTACTCCGCTCACCCCGCACAATTCCTCTGTTTAGACGGCTTCGTCGACAGACTGTATGAATAGTTAGACTGTGCTAATATTATAAGTGCGAGTAAGTTCATACTTAAACCACTGAACCGACTTTGATTAAATTTGGCATCTTGAAAACGGATATAGACTATGTTTAGTCGCGATTACCGACATGCACGCAGGCGGAGCCGCGGGCAAAAACTAGTATTGTAATGAAATATGAGTATCAATTTATCATTTCTGTACCATTTACAGCAGTCTACAGCTCGAGTTCCTCAAGCTTGCAAGGGCCTGTTTCGTTGTATATCCTGCAAAAATGGGAATGGAGTCCGGCTTCCTGCAGCTCGATTACTCAATCATTTGCGCTATTTTCATGCTCCGGAACTTATAGAGGTAATTAAATTTTAAACATCTGTCAATATAGAAAAAATCAATGGGATCAGCTTGTATTCAATAATACAAGCTGGCGGTGAAAATTCACAAGGATGTTGTGATTTTTGTGCGAAAAATAACCTTTTTGTTTCTTCTTAAATGTGTAACAAATTATTAAAGGGTTAACTTTGAACAGGAAATTAGCCAGTTTTCGCTTTTGCAAACATTGATAAACCAGATTGATGTTGATAAATGGAATATACCTACCATGTGTTTTATGATAATGGATTTCTGCTATGCATTGTTTTAGGGTAAATCTGAGAATGGCGAATATGTTCAAGCATGGCAGTTTTCTACTGTACCTGGAAGAATTGTTACAGCAGTTAGAATATCAGACATGGGCATATTTTTCCTGATAATTGAAATAAGTAGTAAGTAAAAGAAAAAAAGGATTCAATGATCAAAACATAAGAACTTAAATAGAAGTGATAATCTTACAATGGTTTGTTTTTTCTTTAGATGACTGTGTAAACGCGTGGCTCGCGATGGCAGCGTCACCTTGGGTGGCTCATGAGTTTAGCTACACCATTACCATTTCCGGAAATGATCGAGAAGCTATATTTTCTGACTGTGTAAGATATTATGTTATATTAAGTAAGCTAAGTTTATGGCGCTCATACATTACTAATTAACTTATTAAAAAATAGAAACATGATATAAAACTGCTTCACTTAAACTAAAATTATATTATTACGCTAATATAAATAAATTAGTACTTTGTGTGATTTTATGATTCCCTTAACCAATGGGGACTAGTGGCTTTGACCATTTAGTACCAGTTCCCCCTTCTCATGCTGTGATATGAATTTACTCCCTTGCTAATGTTTATCAAAATCAGTACAGAAGTTAGTCATGAATAAGTAAAAGACATGAAGACATTGAAGGGTACAGCTCTTACTGCCTCTAGTATATTGCCATATACTAGAGGCAGTAAGAGCTGTACCCTATACAGCCTATACAGGGTGGAAGATTTTGACCTGGAGAGATTTTTAAAAAGAAACAAAACTGCTTTAAAATAATTTCGAAAACTCACTTGCCACACCCGGTAATCGAACCAACTAAAATCCGAAAAAATAACCTGTATTTTCATGACATCAATCGATAGTGTCAATCGTAAGCATCTAATCTCAATAACAAGCAGTTCATAAAATACTATATAACTTATAAATTCAATTCCAACAGACACACACAAAGTTATTTCTGACGCCATTTATTCATTAAACTGAGTATCTCAAAAAAATATGACTCAATGATGGTATGGCGCACTTTGGGAGAATCCCTTGTCCAGCAGTGGACTGCAGTGGGCTAATTGATAGATTGATTGAATAAATGGTAGACAGGAAATGTATCTTCTATTTATTTTATACTAAGTAATTTATCCTTATGCATGCTAGGACTACTTATAAGCTGTTGTACAATTTTACAGGTGTGGTCTGTAAGATCGTGTGAAGGATCTCTTAAGAAACGCGGACATTGTTTGACAGTGAATGGTTTAGATGCAAGAGCACTGATTGCACCAGCAACAATTAGTGGTAAACTGTCTGTGCGTCGTACACCACCGGATCAGCTCGCACTTCAAACACAACCTCGAGCCGTGCTGCGTGTTGCCAACCGTGGCAACAATCGTGACAATCAACACTCGCACGCGGCCCATGACTTAGAACCCTTCCTTCAAGACCTACAAAATGATGTGGCCCGACTCTCTAGGGCATTTGCCACGCTCGGTATTGAGGCCAACGCATTGGTGCGTTCCGAAGCGGAGATGCGGGCTAGAATAGAGAACCGAAATAATTCAGATAATAATGAACGTACAGAAACTTCTGCAGAGGCAGAAACACCGCCCATTATAGAAAACAATCAAGGTAATAGTACTGAAAATGCTCCCCTTTCGCGTCACGCACGCAGACGTATGCGACTGCGCCTAAGAGCCGCGCTAAATGAAACTGAAGGTACACCAGTGCAGGCGCCGCCACCCGTTCCCGCACCGAGAGCCATTAACCAATTTGGTGGTGACTCCCAAAGACAGAATGTTCTGACAAATGTACATCATGTTGGTTACATCCAAGTCCAACAGCTGCCAGTTGCCGCTCCGCCCGTTCCACCTCCGCCCGTACCCCCGTCATCTTCATCCAGTGGGCCCTCGAATCAGTCTGCTCAAAATGGGAGTGGGCGTGCGAACAAGAAGAAGCGACGCCAACGTAGATAAATATATTTTATATTTCTTTAGTTAGATATGTAATAATTAAAAAAACAAACAATAATAAGTTTATTAGTATTAGTTATAATTATCAATGGTGAATGTTATCAATTTGACTGCTCTTTGAGTCTCATTACTTACCTCTGGGGCTATCCGAATGAATTATATACTCCATTATATAAATATGTGTTTCGTCTTCTTGACAACCACTATTTTATCAAGTGCTGTGATAACATATTGTAATGCAATATATTTGGTTAACTACTTAAATAATCTGACTAATTGAATAATCCCCAGAGTATTTTGTGATTTTAACATAATTTCAGATAATGAAATGCTTTTTGTGGAAAATCTTTGACAATGATATTTTAGGAATATCTATTTGAAGTGTTAACGATTAATTGACGAATGTGCTTGTTTTAATCTTGTATGTAATCATAATTTTTGTTAAAGAAATATTAATTACTATTGTATTATAAATATCTGTTATTCTTCGTAAACGGGATAGTTTAATTATAAAATTTAAGGGACACCATTTCGTAGTAGACTGACGATCCTAACAGAAATATGTGAAAAAATTTGACGTAGCTGGGAGCTGGAACTAATAAGATTAAGATAACTTTCCATTATTCATGCGGTTAGTGTTACGTCAATTTCTTTTTTCAGCGGTTACTGTTACTGTTCTACCAATCTTCTTTATCGTCATGTTCAGTCTTGTCATGTTACTTTTTCATCAAAATCGTGAAATGTAAAATCAAGAGGAATTGCCCATAAAACCTTTTACTATGGTAACTAATGTCGCCAATTCTCACATATCATATTATTCGAAAAACCACAAACAATTTTAAAAATCAAAAGTCAGTCATCAGTCGCATTGCAACTTTTGGATATCTTCACGAAACTGTGGCAGACTCGGTAGCTTTGGTGCACTTCCTCTCGATTTTATAGCCATGGTTAAAACAAAAATACAGGTAATTCATGTTTTGGGGTTCTCGTCAAATACTTGCTTTGTTACTACTGTAATTATTTTAATTTAAAAAACGGGCCCAACCGTTAAGTCTTATTACCGAAATATCTAGTCTGTCCGATGCGTCCAGTTCCTCAAATGTCAAGGCTCACGAATAAATAATCCCTGGAGTATTTTGTGTTTTAAACAGATACTATCCATGTCGGATATATTTTTAATTTCAAGTAATGAAATGCATTTTGTGGAGTACCTTTGACAATGATATTTTAAGAATATCTATTCGAATAGTGTTCACGATTAATTGACAAAAGAGCTTGTTTTAATATTGTGTGTGTAATCATGAATTTGTTGTAGAAGTATAGTTATTATCAATTATAAATAACTATTAAACGTCGTTTACAGGTTAGTTATAATTATAAAACTTAAGACACACCTTTCTTTTTCTTTTTCCTTTCTTTCACCTTCCACAATGGAAACCGCATGTAGGTAATTACTGGATTCTTAAGGGACTCGAATGTTACAGAATTCGTAACTTTACTGATCTGTTAGAAATCAGTGCTTAACCCGACGGGTCATACCTGAATTAACTGCATCAAAAGCTCGGACTACAAGCAGGGTTACGTTTGACACCAACTCTCCAGGATCGCATCATCGGATTCCGGCTCCCTGGACTGTTTATTCCCAGCTGTTCTGTTGAATAGTTCTGTTAACTGAATTATTGGTAAACTATGCCCATTAGTTCGATTCACAAAACAAATGGGAACACAATTCCCACTTGTTCTGTTGAGTACCTAGTTCTGTTAACAGAACTATTATTATACTGGTTTTTTTGGTATCAGCTCATAATGATAACTTCCTAAAATGACAACCGGACGCAAAACGTCCGTACAGTGCGTTTCGACTGCTCGGCCACTATGTCGTAGAAAAAAAAAAACTTATGTCAGCATTTCGAAGGTATTTGTAAAAGACGAACAGTGAAAACCGCAAATTCGAAGAGTCAATATTTAGAAAGTTATAATTAATGGTTTAACCGTGGCTGCGCAGTCTGCACGAATTCAACTGCGCGGCCACGAGTCCTCTTAAACGGAGCTACGTACAAAGTCTAATTCTTTTTGCTAATCACTGATACGATTTCGAAGAAAATGTAGATTGTAAAAATAAAGCCCTACAGTTTGGACTTCACGACCTACAGCACTCCAAAGTTTGGCCGCGCAGTCCGCACAAAAGCGATCGCGGCCACGGTTTTTCTTAAATGGTCGTTAAACGGAGCTTAGTAGAAGTTCCATTCTTTTTGCTAATAACAGATACTATTTCGAAGAATATATAGACAGTAGGTAATATCATAGTGTATATAGCAAGTAACTTTTCTTGTAAAAAGAGCTACTGGTTGTTTATTTGATTCGAGTTAGTTTTACGAAAATATGCTTTTATTTATTTATTTATTATCATAAATTGCAAATACAGGTAGATACAGGTGTCATGTTCATAAATTAGGGTAACACTGTATTTAGCCTTGCGGCATGCATAAGGTCAACTTCTTATTAAGACAACTTTTTATAAGATACCTACATATCTATATATATACAGGGTGGAAGATATTAACCTTACCTGAAGGGGAAGTAGGTACTCCGAATACTGGATATAGAGAATTTCACTCAAAGGAAACGTTCCTTTATTTTTAAAAAGAAATAAAACGGCATGCAAAATTTTTCGAAAATTCGCTTGCCACACCCGGTATTCGAACCGACTAAAATCTGAAAAAATAACAATTAGTATTTTCATGTCATCCATCGATAGGGTCAATCATAAGGATCAAATCTTTCCAACAAACATGGTAAATTAAATGAAAGGAAATCCTTGAAATCTAAACTAATAAATTCAATTTGATAAAATTATGCACTTTAACTCAAAGGCTCATCTATTATTATCATACTTACAATAAAATTCGATATTTTAATAAAATTACTTTTTTTTCGTGGCGGATACCGCCGCTGGTCAGTAGGGGTATTTACATTGGACTCAAACCGACTAAAACCGCACGCCGTCTCTGGGTTTAATTAATATCTTCTGTTGAGTGGCAGTAGTGAACACGGCCGCAGCGCAGGAGGCACGGGTTTGATTCCCGCTCAGTGCAAATATTTGTATGTATGCTTGAATATGGGTTTTTGCATTGGCCTGGCCGTGCCTCGGAGAGCACGTTAAGCCGTCGGTCTCAATTGCCATACGAATATCTATGGCAGTCGTTACTGGTAGTTGGAGTCCTAAAAAGTCCAACAACGGGTTAAACTGCAATGCTTCGATTTCACCTTTGGATTGTGGAGGCTAGATGGCAGTCGGTTCACGGAAAATATCGAAGCTAAGCCAAACCCACAGCTAGACTAGTAAAGTAAGCCCCAGTTTTCCAGGTGAAAGCGTAAGGTAAAAACTTCCAGCCTGTATTGTGATAGCTCTGCAATCCGACTTGGTTAGGTTAGGTTAGATTGTTAGAAGGCTAATAATTTCGAGCTGTATCTGGACGGGGGAATTTGCCCCGTCCGGCGCTCGTTCTTGGGGACCTCAATGCCAAGTCATCGGCATGGGGGTCCCCAGTGACGGACGTGCAGGGTGAGACTCTGGACGAGTGGGCGGCGATGGTCGGCCTTCTGGTTCTTAACCAGGGGTCGGCCCGCAGATGCGTGCGATGGAACGGGGAATCAATTGTGGACGTGTCGTTTGCTTCTCCTTCCATTGCTCGCACGATTCGAGGGTGGACGGTTATGGGGGAGATCGAGACGCTGTCGGATCACTTATATATCCGATTCAGCGTCTCCACGTCCCCAGACACCCAGGTTGCTCGTCGCCCAAGGAGGCGCACTCCAGCATCCCCCAGGTGAGTGCTGAGGACGCTAGACAGAGAAGCGCTAGTGGAGGCTTCGATAGTCCAGGCTTGGCAGTGCCCATCGGACGAGCCGGTGGATGTCGAGGAGGAAGCGCAGTGGTTTCGGGACGCCATGTCGCAAATCTGTGACGCAGGCATGTCCCGAGCCAAGGCGCGCCCACCTAAACAGGCGGTGTATTGGTGGTCCCGGGAGATAGCTGCTCTCCGAACCAGATGCGTGGAGGCAAGGCTTGAGTACACGCGACACCGCAGCCTACGTCGCCGGGACGAGAGAATGGAGAGACGGCTGTACGCGGTGTACCAAAAGCAAGTGCTGGCTATCTCCAATGGAAAGGAGCATTCGAAGGCGGAGATGCTGGAGAGTCTCAGTCGAGATCCTTGGTGGCGCCCGTATAGGATGGTGAGGGGAAAGTTAAAACCTTGGGCGCCACCACTTACATGAGACTCTGGAGCCCCAGTTGCTGGAGGATGTTCTATCTGCTCTGCTTCCCAGCAAAGTGGACCACCAGCCTCCGGAAATGAGCTCGCAGCGGGTGGCAAGCAATGAAGGGATGGAGGAGACGGTGCCACCGGTGTCTCAGGGAGAGCTGGGCGCTGCCGTTCTTAGGCTTAGAGCCAAGAACAAAGCGCCTGGGCCTGACGGCATTCCTAGGCGTGCCTGGGTTCTGGCTATCGAGGCATTGGAGGAACGATTCCGACGGCTGCTGAACAGCTGTCTAGAGTCGGGCCGGCTCCCAGGCAGCTGGAAGACTGGCAGGCTAGTTCTCCTCAAGAAGGACGGGCGACCCGCGGAAAGACCGTCCGCTTATCGCCCGATTGTGATGTTGGATGAGGCGGACAAGCTATTTGAGCGTATCGTAGCTGGTCGCCTCATCCGGAACCTTAATGACGTGGGTCCAGACCTGTCGGACCGACAGTTCGGTTATTGAGTGGGCTGGTCCACCATCGACGCCATTAAGTGTGTCAAGGCCCTCTCGGACGAGGCGGTGGCCCGCGGTGGGGTGATGTTGGCGGTGTCGCTCGACATCGCCAACGCCTTCAACACTCTGCCGTGGGCTTGTGTAGGGGAGGCACTGAAGTTTCACAACGTGTCCCCCTACCTCAGACGAATTATTGGGGCATATCTGTCTGACAGGTACGTGTCGTACCCGGGGCGGGACGGAAGAGTTCTGCTGAGGCAGATGTCGTGCGGTGTTCCACAGGGATCGGTTCTTGGGCCACTCCTGTGGAACATCGGGTACGACTGGGTGCTGAGGGGTACTCTCAATCCGGGCGCCGGTGTTGTTTGCTACGTTGATGACACGCTCGTGACTGCCCGGGGCGAGACCTACCCCGAGGCAGCCCGTCTTGCCACGGTGACAGTGGTGGAGGTGGTGGCGAGGATAGAGAGGTTGGGACTCCGGGTGGCGCTCAATAAGTCGGAGGCCATTTGTTTTCATGGCCCTCGGCGGTCGCCGCTTCGGGGTTCCACCATCTCTGTCGGGGAGGCAAGCATCGGGGTAGAGCCCCAGATTAAGTATCTCGGACTCTACCTTGACAGTAGGTGCAATTTTCACAAGCACTTCGTGCGAATGGGGCCCCGATTGATGGCGGCGGCGTCGGCGCTGTGGCGCTTGATGCCGAATCTCGGTGGTCCCAAATCGGGTAGCCGCCGCTTGTACTTGGGGGTGGTAAGGTCCATGGCACTCTATGGAGCGCCAGTGTGGGTGGAGGCCCTGACCAATAAAACCATCGCCCTCCTGAGAAAACCTCAGAGGATTATGGCGGTCGGGGTCATACGCGGATACCGCACCGTCTCCTATGAAGCGGTGTGCGTGTTGGCGGGATCTCCCCGTGGGATCTAGAGGCGGAGGTCCAAGCAGCCACGTTTTCGTGGCGCAAGGATCTCCTCCTCCGAGGTGAACACCCGGAACCGAGGCAGGTCGAAATGTGGAGATTCCACGCTCGGCAGTCCTTGCTCGGGAGGTGGAGGGAGCGGCTGGCCAACCCAACGGCTGGCAGCAGGACAGTAGAGGCTGTCCGCCCCGTTCTTAAGGACTGGGTGAACAGAGCGCACGGGCAGGTGCTTTCCGGACACGGTTGCTTCGGGAAGTACCTGTGTCGCATAGCCGGAAGAGAACCGACAACCGCGTGCCATCATTGCAGCTGCTTCGAGGACACGGCGCAGCATACCCTGGAGGAGTGCCCAGCTTGGGCAGGCGAGCGCCGTGCCCTCGTCGCAGTTGTAGGGAGCGACCTCTCTCTCCCAACGTTGATTTCATCGATGCTGAGATGTGAGAGGTCGTGGAAGGAGGCCGTCACCTTCTGCGAGGAGGAGATGAGGCAGAAAGAATCTGCGGAGCGGTTACGGGAGTTGTCGTCGGAGCTCCCGAGCCGCAGAAGGAGGCTTGGGCGTCGTAGAGGTATTTACCACGCTCTCCTTCGTCCTCAATGATAGGGGCCTGGGCGGTAGATGCGGGGGCGTCTGCCGTCCGAACAGCTGTGGCCCCGAGGTGGCGCGCGCGGTGTTTCCGCGCGGTGTTTCCGCGCGCCCCTCAGGAAGACGGGGTTGAGGATACTTCCCCCTCACCCCACCGGGATGGAGTCCTCTGTTGGAGGACCAACGCCGCCGGGGCCGCGGAAGAGTGCGAGAACGTGCCCGTAGCCCCGGCATGAAGGCGTCCGGAAGGAACACCGCGGGTTTTTAGTGGGTATACTGCAGTTGCAGGAGTCCCACACTACCGGCGGGCCTCCCCCGGGGCTCGTCGGTGTGCGCAAAGCATTTTCCCGCGAAAAAAAAAAGAAGGCTAATAATAAGGCAATAAATAATATGATAAGGCATTAAGCCTTCGTGGTTATTTTATTTATACATACATACATATAATCACGCCTTTATCCCCGGAGGGTTAGGCAGAGGTGAATTAACACCCACACCCACGGGTGAGCTTATTGCCGTATTCCGGGCACTATTGTTGACTCGAGCCATGCATTTAAGGGCTGAGTCTGGGCTGTACATATCTGTCTGATGTTAAAGTTAATCAGCCCTATCCCTTAGTCGCCTTGTACGACACCACATGGGAAGAGAAGGGGTGGCTTCTACTCGGCCGGGAACCACGCAGAAATAAGTCATTTTTGTAACTGTTAATAAAATCGTTATCTTATTTAGTTATTTAGTATGTCTTTTTTTGGAAGTAGAAACAGACTTAAGTTTCTTAATCCATACTCCATACTATCCATACTAATATTATAAATGCGAAAGTAACTCTGTCTGTCTGTCTGTATGTTACGCTTTCACGCCTAAACCACTGAACCGATCTTGAAGAAATTTGGTACTTGAGAACGGACATAGGCTATCTTTTATTGCGAGAAAGGGGGTTTAAGGGTGGGAAATAGGGAATGAAAGTTTGTCATTTTTGTAGACATCCTAATGAAATTTGGTACAGACTTACAGAGATAGATTAAAGCTTGGAAACGAACATAGGCTACCATTCGTCGCGAGAAAGGAGGTTTGGGGGGGGGGGGGAATAGGGATAAAAGTTTGTTTTGAAGATATCCTGATGAAATTTGGTACAGGGATGAATTAGAGCTTGGGAACGAACGTAGGCTACATTTTGTCTCGAAAAAGGGGGGTAAAAGGGGGGAGTAGGGCCATGGGACGAAAGTTTATATGAAAGTCTGTCATTTTTGAAGATATTCTGATGAAATTTGGTACAGAGATAGATTAAAGCTTGGAAACGAACATAGGCTACCTTTTGTCGTGAAAAAGGGGTTTTAAGGAGGACGGGTTGAATAGGGGATGAAAGTTAGTCAGTTTTGAAGATATCCTAATGACATTTGGTGCAGAGTTGGAGTAGTGCTTGGAAATGTACCTACATAGGCTACCTTTTATCGCGAAAAAGGGGGTAGAGAGGGGGAATAAGGCTAGGGGATGTGAGTTTGAGATTCCACGTTCTAGGAAACGGATATGGCTACCTTTTGAGCGAAATAAGGGCAAAAGGGGGAGGGTTAGTAGGAGATAAAAGTTTATTATTTTTAAATATCCTTATGAAATTTTGATACAAAGATGGATTAGAGCTAGGGAAAGGACATAGGCATTTTATCGTGAAAAGGGGGGTATAAGGAGGGGGTAGGGTTAGGCGATTAAAGTTTGTCATTTTTCAATTGCGCAAAAAAGGGGGTGAATGGGGAACAAGTAGTAAGAAGTTTTTTTGGAAGATACCCTCATGAAATATGAAACAAAGGTGGATTAGATCTTGATAATGGACATAGTCGAGTAACAAGTCGAGTAGAGTTGACTACAGGGTCACCCCTGTAGTCAACTCTACCTGTACTTGTAGTCAACGTCCAGTAAAGAGGCGAGTATAGAATTAAATAGAATGTCGTAGACAGTCGAGTAGAGAGGTGAAAAGAGAGACGCGTAGATCTATAGGCGAGTTGGGAGAGTGAAGAAGAGAGGCGAAAAGAGAATCGAGTGGGTGGGCGAGTAGACATGCGAGTACAGAGGCCAATGGAAAGGCGAGTACAAAGTCGAGTAGAGAGGGGAGCAGAGAAGTCAGTAGAGAGTCGAGTATAAATTCAAGTATAGAGGCGAGTAGAAAGTCGAGTAGAGAGTCGAATATAGAGGCCAGTAAATTGTCAAGGACAAAGTTGAGTAGAGAGGTGAATTTAATGCTCAATAGCGTCGGCTCAACGCGCTGTCGATATAACCGACATCCACGCGGGCGGAGCCACGGGCAAAAGCTAGTAGGTATTACATTATATTTTTCTGACATTGTTTGTGTATTTTATCACAATATATCTATCTATCTTATACAAAGTTGTCATAATAAGAAGTTGACCTTATACGAATTTGACATTGTAAGAAGTTGTCGTTTTAAAAAGTGGACATTTTGAGAAGTGGACGTTTTGCGTCCGGTTGTCATTTTAGGAAGTTGTCATTATGAGCTGAAACGGTTTTTATCCCCACAAGTCTTGTCCACAAATCAAATGGGAACACAAGTCACACTTGTCCTCGAAGTTGGTACCTCCTTTCCAATAAATCAAAAATCATAGAAAACAGTGTTGGTAATCTCGCAGCAAACACAAAAAAAATCCTAAGTGTGAGTATGAGAGAGTGTGAGAACTTTTTTAAAATCATTTAAAAATGCCACCCCATCTTTTCATTTTTATTTTCGCTTGCTACGATCCTGGCAGACACCATTCGCTTCTTCTATCTCCATAATGGTTTTTAAATCCCCGGGTAGATGTTTAGAAACACAATGGCCTGAAGCTGTTTTCACTGACGATATGACTCGCGACGGTGCAAGGCTAGAAACACCGCAATGCGTCGGCTTCAGACGGAGTTCTCACGTCGTTAAAAATATTTGCCGGATGTCGAGGACCTGAACTCGAGGTGGCTCTACATAAGTCTGCGGCACTATTTTTCTAAGGACCCCAAACTTTGAATTGGCCACCTTAGGACAGCTTTATCGTAGGAGTGGCATCACAGTAGCCACTCCTCCTCACAGTTGCACCTCCGTACAATACCAGGGGATTCACAATTGTGCTGCCGATACTGTAAGAACAGTGTTTCTTTGCCATCAGTGCAATAGACAAAGCACGACAGGTTTTTGGTCTTTTCACTATCCTTCCCGCAGGAGCCAGGCGGAGTGGTTATGTCGGACTCGGAACCGACCAAAATTGCACGGCCGCCTCGAGCCATCAGTTGCTGGGGGTGAGGTAGCCTCTGGCATATCTCTCGCACAATCGGCCGATCCAGGACCGTAGAAGGCCCCTTGGGTGTGGGACTACGGCGTCCCCGTGTTTCCCCAGAAAACCAATTCCCAAGGATCACTGCTACCGGGGCTTCTCTGTCCACGACGATGTGTCTAAAGAGGACAGAGCGGCCGAGTATCCTCAGCCGCCATCGTTGGAGGCCACACGATGCTGACTCTGATACTGGCCATGGCCGGCAATAACAGTGCACCGCCAGTTTTTGCGAGGCATTGACGTAGAAGGCGCAGGATGTGACGCAACACCGTGAGGTTTCAGTTTGGTTCAAGTCTGAATTCGGTCGCTTGGCTGGATTTCTTACTTACTGGCACAATGAGAACCGGGAATAATAAATAATGCCGATAATCAACCCAAAGCAGGACTGGATTGGTTTTTCTCGAAAACAAAAGGAAATTTAAAAAAAAATCCTACCCAAAGAAAATAATGCGTTTTCACTGGAAAACTTTCAAAGAAATGCTGGAATGGCTGTCTCCACTATTTCAGTGGCGCTGGAATAGGCGAGCTGAATCAAAAGTAGACCGTCAATCCAGTCAGTGGACTGGATTGTTCACTGGAATGGAAACGTGCCATGATTCACATTAATCCAGTACTATTTTAAGTCTACTTAAGTAGCTCTCTTCTTTCATTCACTCACTGGTGTGTAGGCTCTTCGAACGTATAGTAGTGATGCTCCTCTAGCGCCTTGCTGAAGTGAATCCAAATTTGGCATACAATCAATTCGGTTATCATCGGAAAGCACCGTGGATGGTGCCAGCGCGTGGGCGCCCTGGTCGAGGAAACAGCAGTGGTCTGCACCCAGTTGTGGCTACCAGTACCTAACATCTCATATTATGGTCACTGGCGCTTTAAACTAGGTACTTTTATCATGCAGTGCAGTGCCCCTCCATCTTCGCCGTATTGTTGGAACTAACTGCGGATCTTGAGGTGGCCCGTCATAAATCCAAGGTAAGGCTCTCTTTTCTATGGGCGCCGGAGTACAAAGGTAACAGTAACAGGATCTGGGGCCTGCCCCACTAGAAGTCGAGAAGATTATGGAGGAATGCAAAGAACGATTTGGGCAACCAAGCACATGACACGCCACGTTTGTGTAAGAAGCTTCATCGAGGAATGGCTAGATAGGAGCCTCTCCTAGTTTATTATTTATCTACGATTGCAGTAATGACCACAGAATAACTTTCGTCTTCAACTTCAACTTCTTCAAAATGGCCTCTGCAGCAAATCGCCGCAATTTTGCCAATGTCCAGTAAAATGTATTATAAAATAAATTATGACGAGACGCCAATGTCAAGTGTACCTAACAGAGCCACGCACGGTAGTCACGCCAGTAAATTTGTTTCCGTGTGTCTGTCTCCCACGAGATTCAGGTGGATGATCAGGACGTGTGGTTGGATTTTATGGGGCGACTTTCATTTTTCTATATCTACGCTGAGCGGCTAATGCCATATTGGCATTAATACCATAAGCGACAACTGATTCCTCTTGTACATAGATTATTACTAACCTAACTAATCGTCATCTATCTGGATCTATCTATACCTACTCCATTCGGTTAGGTAAGGTCAACAATCTTGTAGCGACTTTTTATAAAAACACAAACTAAACAAGGCTAACTAACTGACTAACTAGTGGTTGGATTTCGGATTTTGGTCTTTAAGATGAGTTTCTAAACAGAAAAATATTAATTAATTGAGTTTTTAAATAAAACATATTAAAAAGACACATCAAGATTGTATTGTTTTCGTTTAGTTATGTACCTAACCGAATGAAGGTAACCTTGTAATTATTCAAGTTCAACTATTCTCTACTAGATGGTGCATAATGCAATTGCGAAACAGTACATTCTGGAAATTTGACTGACTATACATTAATTTTTTTTTGTAAGAGTTTCTGCGCTTTCCGCAATTGAGTAAGTATTTAACCCTATTTAGACTGTATTTTAAATTTTACTCTATTGTTGTACTGAATACAAAGCACATTAATCGTGGCATTCCAGTCATTCCATTATCAAATTGGTACCTATCAAATAACACTTAATATGCAAGGTTTATCCAATATTGGTTTGCGATTGGCGACCTTCAACCTTCGGTTATTTAGGGAATGAATGTCTAAACTATACCTACATATTATTATATGAATGGGTGTGTCTTAACGCACACTTCTCAGCACACATACTAGATGGCGCCAATACAAAATTATATTTTTGTAGCAGTGCCATCTATGAAGGGAATTCGAAATCTGTGAAAAAAACGTTGAAACGTGACATCAAATGTACCTAAGTTTGATATTTATGTTGTTTAACTTAGTCTTCATGTAATGTAGATTGTTATTATTTATTTCTGTGTACAAAGTTATTGTCAAAGTTATGATATTAAGGCTTTGGAAATCATTATCATCTGCATGGTCATCATAGTTATTATCATCTTCACCATCATCATCACCGTGATGATCTTCATCATAATCATTGTCATCATTTTAGATCAAATCTATATTTCAGACGTGTTATGCGGATGACACGCAAATAACGGCGTGTGGTGCTACGAAGCGACCCTGAAGGCTGATCACGGTTGTACAAGTCATGGAATGCATCCGGCGGCTGGGCCTCAAGATCAAATCAACTAATCAATCAATTAGCGGGGGGTTTAGTATTAGGGGGGGTTTAGTATTTGGGCTCTATCTCTAAGACCCCCCCCCCCCGCCGAAAATGAAGCGTTTAAGAAAACAATCTGGATTTCTTTTTTGCTGAATGTCGGTCCGCTTGACTTTAGAATTTTTAAATGACACCAATGCAAGTTGCATTGGTGTCATGTATGTCATTACATGGCATGGTACATCATTGCACACAGAAGAAAGGATAATAAAACGGACCCTGAGGCGCCATGCACCGCCTTGCTTCTAATAGAGTGACAGGCGGCTCTCCCTGTCATCCTAGCAGATACCTCATGGATGGCGGAGGTCATAAAACGCGTTGCCGTTGCCTTTCACCGGTTTGGTAGGCCGGAAAAGTTCTAAGTCTCTCCCGGGGCTACTCCGTTTTCTCCTTCATTCTCGAGCATGACTTACTCTCAGAAAGAGGCAACGGCACCAAGTGAGAGAACTTCTACTCCGAGGACTGCACTAGGCCACGCCTCGGCACCTCTGCGTCTACCGGCACGATACCAGCGTGTGCAATCTTGAGTCCTCGTTCGCATCGCGGTGACAGCACTGAGACGTTAGCTTAACCTTTCCCGGAGATCACCTGTGTTAGCCGGTACGAGGGACTCCCGTGTCGCCTCTCTAGCCATTTCGCCATAACGAATCTTACTGCTGCTGCTACGGCGTGCCCGAAGTCTTTCCTTTACCGCGGTTGCCTAAGTCTTGGATCGGATCTGGCGGCCGGGTCTCGAAGAAGCAAGCTCGGAAGTAACAACGAAAGCTCTAGCAGCTTCACTCAATTACTAATAACTTTTGTTTTGTCTGTAATAACTTTAAATTTCCCATTGAGTCTGCGACGAATAAAAAAGTAACCTCTTTTAGTCTATGGCACACATATAGCGGCTGTAACATTATGGGGGACTAGCAAGAGAAGCCTCTCGTACGGGCTGACGAGGGGATTACCGAGCAAAGGAGCTTCGGGGATTACCTCCGTAGGATTCAGAAGGAGCCAACGTCCGAGTGCTATCACTATGATGTAAGAGAGGACTTGGGATATACTCACCGAGTACCCGGCGTGGGAGAAACCGAGGAGGAAGCTAGTGGCAGCCCTAGGAACGGAAGTTCTCGTTGTAGGAGCGCGTGGGTTGACTCGGGCATAGGAGGTCATAGAATGACCTCCGTTCTCCTTGAGCGCAGCTCGGGGGGTGGAGCCGCCTGTCACCCTAGCAGAAGCAGTGTAAAGTACGCCTCCTTATACCAAATTTCCAAAGATGGCGTGCGTTTTCGTCAGTTCGTGTCCGACATAACCACATACATACACCGGTGGGTTGGGGGGTATCTGCGGCAATTTTGTGCATATAAAGAAATAGTCTCTAATTCCCGTCTCCGCTCCCGCGCACCGGTCCCATACTCTTATGACTCGCAGCTTCGAAGGAAAACTCAGGAAACTTCGCTCCATAGCCTGCTGCGTGATTTTTATTTCATAATCACGTTTCTGCACCTGTAAATAGCAGGTAAGACATACTGGTCGCAGGTCTTCGTTTTATGGAGTTGGTAGCTTAGTGGTTTAGGAGTCGACCTTACGACTTACGACCACTACCGACGTGAACCCACTTTTAGCTTTGTTGTAGAAATTACAGGAAATATTCTTCAAGACGGTTGGCATTAGAAGGTTTCAGGGTCAGCAGCGCGAGTGTGACGCCCCTGGTGTTGGACACGTCCATAGGCCACGGTAACCAGTTTCCATTAGCCGTGTGCTTGTCTGCCACCTAAGTGATATAAAAAATATTGATTTCGGTAGCTTACATTCTTCTTAAAAAAGAAATTAATCAAGAAAACGTCATTAAGGTCGAAAGTCGCTTGCAGTCGCTGTTTTAGTCTCTGTGTGCAGGTGTCGGTTATTAATTTACATGTGTGTGAATAGTTAATAACACGTTTCTTCACTCATAACTTGCAAGTTATAATTGATTTTTACGTAGTGGTCAGGTGAACCCTCATGTGTGCCCGTATCTAATCTATCTGTAAGTATCTTTGCTTTGGCCAAAAAAGATGGTGGCCTAAGACCAATTGCGGTCGGCAGTGTTTTTCGCCGGTTGACTGCTAAATTGGCTTGCCGCGCCTTTAAAGGGGAAATGGCCGAATACCTGCAACCACACCAATTGGGTTTTGGAACAAAAATAGGAGGCGAGGCTCTATTCACGCTTCGCAGACGTTCGTAATGGACCCGAGGAACGAAGGTTCGATATTGCTGAAGCTCGACGAAGACGGGGCCCAACAGGGAGATCCACTCGATCCACTTGTGTTTAGCCTAGCTATTCTTAAGGCGATCCGAGGTCTCAAATCGGCACTTAATGTGTGGTACCTGGACGATGACACAATTGGTGGCAAACCGGAAGACGTGCCACAGGATCTGGAGGCTTTAATTCCTAGTCTTAAAGACCTTGTTCCGGAGGTGAACCCCTCAAAGTGCGAGTTTTTCCCTGCTGCGCTGAGCCTCGACACACTTTGCTCAATTAAATTCGTTTCTTCCTGGCCTCCAGGAACTTTCTTCCTCCGACTTCAACCTTTTAGGGGTCTCCAATTTTTCTCTCGGCTGTTCCTGAGGTCATCTCTGCTCGAAAGCAGCTTCTTCTGACCGCTCATGAACGTTTGAAAGGGCTTTCCGCGCACGTTGCGATTATCTTGCTGCGCATTTGCTTTGCTCTCCCGAAGATCAATTACCAGTTGCGGACCACCCCTACACAGACAGAGACATCTCTGTCGCCAGGAAGTTTCCTCCTTCGACGATGCCTTGAAATCGGTGGTGGAGTCAGTCCTGAACATTTCCCTAGATGAGAAGACTCAGTGGGGTCAGGCGGCTCAACCAATTCGATATGGTGGTCTCGAGGCGCGTTGCGCGCGGGATGTGGGATTGCCAGCTTTTCTGATGTCAGCGCATGGGGTTGCTAACCTTTACTAATTTATTTAATCCAAATGGTGACGGGTGGCTCATACCCTTTGTGTCGGATGCTGTGGTAGCTTAGTCGGCCTTCTATGTGGGTGCACCAATCCCTGAACTAATGCATCGTCAGCGGACGTGGGATGATGATCAGCGAATGCCCCCTGCGAATGTCCCCTAAGAGACCGGACGGGCTGACTTTGGTGCCATGGAAGAATGGCAAGTGCCTACTTTGGGACGCATCTTGTGTCAGCACTGTAGCCACCAGCCACCTTAGTCGCACCCTCAACTCCCCGTCTGCCGCCGCGGAAGACGCCAGCTCAAGGAATGGCTTAAGTACGCTGACTTGGAACCGCCGTACCATTTCGTGCCAGTAGCGGTGGAGACCCTGGGGAGCTGGGGCAAGGAGGCTAAAATCTTTTTTGGGGAGATTGGACTGAGGCTCTTTGAGACGACCGGTGACTATCGTTCCGGATCGCTTCTGGTGCAAAAACTGGCCATTGCCATCCAGCGCGGCAACACATCAAGTATGATGGGCACTTTTGCACCGGGACCGATCAGGGGCGAGTTGTTAGATTAGCACTTGCTCTATGTAGTTTGGACTTAAGTACGTATTGTTTTTGTATTTACGTATTGTACACTTTTGACTTTTATTACTAAATAAAGAACAACTACTAATTAATAATGATGTAATAGTTCAATAAAAGTTTTTTTTTTGTACTATTACATATTAATTTCTCATAATACCATAATACGGACAATACGGTCTACTATTATTTAATTTAATCTAAGCGCACGGCAGTGCGCAGGCCAAGTTCCAGCCACAGGCAGCGCGTATGCCGTGCACTATTTACACGAACTGTTTTGACCCACTTTTGACCCCTCTGTAGCTCAGTGCCTATTGCAAGTACAGAGATAAAATTATACCTACGTAATTATATACTAGTACTAAAGCAGTTTGCCAAATTTCATAGATATAGCTTCAGTAGATCCTGAAATATGATCCTGTGAATATAGCTAATTTTGGCACTGACTGACTCACTGACTGGTAATTAAAACCTTTAGGTCACTTCCAATTGTCCTAGCGTTATGAAATTTGGCACATTATGTAATTAACAAAAAATTAAGAAATTTAAGAAATCGGTCAAGCGTAGGTTGGCTTAATCGAATATCGAATTTTTAATAAAAATATATATGAACCAGTGATACAATGAGAATATGATGAGGAGGGGAGAGGAGTCGAGGGGGAAGGGGGTCTAAAATATTGTCATGTATACATAATGCACACTGTATAGCTTTTTAAATGCTTACCTAAAAAATCAGGCTTCTTTTGTTAAAAATTGCTTTCTTATACTACGATTTCTTGAAAAAAAGTATAGAAATCCCACCAAAAACATACCTGTTAAAAAGGGGACCAAGTTCCTATCGGCTAATTGTTCGCCTAAAAAGGTTTGAAATCTAATCCAATGCCAAGTTTAGATGCACTTTAAAATAAATCATAATCATCTTCATCAACAGCCTGATCCAATGGTAAACATTGGCCATTCCCAAGACTCGCCACCACACTCACGTCACGTCAACGGTCCATCTGGCCGAAATTCACGTTACCATATACCCAACTCAAAATATGGTAGGTATAGTTGTGAAAATACTTGGTTAAAAATATCTAAAATTATAGTACTTCTAAATTTGAATTTGGCAGGTTTTCATGCTGTACATAACACTTGATTAATTGTATAATTCAATTTATTATTATCTATATAATTAAATTAACCTGCCAAATCTTAAACCAATTAGCCGATAGGAACTTAGCCCCCTTTTTAACAGGTATGATTTTGGTGGCATTTACTATTATTTATGTTTTATTATACATATATTTAGTAAATACCTAATATATAACGTCTACTATATGACCGTAACTTTTAGCTTAAGAATTCAAGTCATCGTGGTTTAGGAGCTCACAGGGGTTGCTTTTGATTTAAAGATATCATAAAAGTCCGAGTAAAGACTTTTTTGCACTTCGAATATTCGTCTTTTTGTGATATTTTTGTTAAACAAACAAAGTGCAACTTAGGTATACCATACCAACTTAGTGGGTAGAAAGTACTAAATGCCGAATACTGAGAATATATGCTACCCTCATTTTCGACTTCTGTTGGTCGTTTGCAATTTTATGTTTATTTGTTAACTAGGTATTGGATTTTGGAGCGTGATAACCCAACCTGGTGAGTAACAAACACCGACCGAACCAACCACCAACCATGGAATATGTTTAAAGAACTGAATTTATCTATGATCGCTAAACAGCGCACAGAATCGGCAGTATTACATAATACGGAAAAAGACGTGAAGGGCGCAAGGGCGCTACATTGCTATAACAAATTATCGAAATCAGATTTAAGAGTGCATTATTTTATGTTTACGAGTTGTTTACCTCAGTGTTTACGAGGAACACGTGGGGATTTTGGGCACATTTCAAAAAAGGGGCCTCGCCTCACCTTGCCCTCGTTAGGTCTGCGTCTCGCACCGCCACTGGATATCTCACACCTGAGAGTGCAGTGGATCGTGGACGGCTTAAGCTCAGCCGAGGTTCCTGAGAAATGCCTTATTAGGTAACCTTTCACCCCAGTAATTGAGATCTGAGACGGCGTGAGGTCTTAGTTGGTCCAAGTCCGACATAGCTACTCCTGATGACCGATGGGGGTGGTTGCCTTACTTCACTTACTTCATAAGTAATAATTAACAAATAATTTACAAGAACAAAATTATTAAAAAATCAGCAAATGACTGTAAATAATTTACAAGAACATATAATATAATAAAAAATCAGTGGTTGCCTTACTTCACTTACTTCATAAGCAAAAATTAACAAATAATTTACAAGAACAAAATTATTAAAAAATCAGCAAATGACTGTACAAACGGTAACAATTACTACTCCTTATAACATCAGCTACCTGCCATTAAAAGTCCCGTCAAAATCGATCCAGCCATTTCAGAGATTAACTGGAACAAACAGTCAGACAAAAATTGAAAATATGATTTTAGTGTATGTACCGTATTATATTTATATACATGTAGCAAAAAACGGTTATTTCAATATTACAAACAGACACTCTATTTATTAGGCGCTAAACTCGTATACATAAGTTACCAGTGAGTGTGACCGAAAATATTTAAACCTTAAAAACACGCAGTAATGAAAAAGGACAAAAGATGGCGCTAGTTGTATAAACGTAGTTCTGCTACTCGTCGCTAGATGGAATATCTAAGCTAAAAAAGCAACATAAAACATGACTCTGATATATATTTTCTCTCACTTCCTCACACATTGCATAGGTCGTCGTTTGTCGATTATCTTTCTTTTTGTGGTCTTGTTAAAATACAAAAGTGAAGCGATTGAAATTATCATGATAAATCTTTATCTCCAACGTTAGTGTCTTTTAGCGCGTAAATTAAGAAGAATGATGTTGTGATTGTTTAAATGTTTGTTTAGTTGTTGTTTGCGGACCATTTGCAGACCCTGAAATGTAATAATGACCTTTTTCTAAGCAAAAATAAGAGAATTTGAAAGGATCCGTCCCTTGAGAGCACTATAAAGGCGGTGAGTTTAATGTTACCTAACTACTTTTAGGTAAATATCGCCGATAGTAACCAAAACTTTCTCTTATTCCAACGGGCATTGCTTGAGTAGAAACAGACATAAGTGCACACGTACATACTTTTGTGCGGGAACTTTGAAATTCTTGGTTATATTGGAAATATATTTGTTGTGAATAGATAGTTAAACACTTTTACTTACATATTTCTATGCACCCTAAACTAATTACTTAGTTCTGTTTTTAAATTGTGGCATTCCTTTTGACTATCATTCAGGAATGTACATGTGCAACCTGCAGTGTAATGGAAATATTAATTTTAATAGGTGTGCATCATGGATATGATAGAAGTTGATCCAAAACTGTTTGTGACCTGCCGTTTGTGTCTAGAAGACTTAGGACAGTATCAAATTGTTCCTGTTGTTCAAACGCAAATTAAATACTGCTATGACATAGATGTAAGTATTCCATAGAATTTCTTCCTAATTTGTAGCATAAAACATAAACGCAAGGAGCATTAGTTTCATTTAAAATAATGTTTTCTTAAAATCTTGCCACTGTATCTGAGGTAATCCTAGTTTTTGCAGATACACCATTGTTAGCAGCTACTTTTGTTCTTGATCTAGCCTTGTATTGTACCATTTAATGTGGCGATTTTCCTTAGAGCTGTGTTTAAGCACCAGTGGTGAAGGATGAAAAGGGAAGTTGGTGGAAAGAAATACTTACCTCGATATAAACCATATCAATCATGCCACAAATCCAGCATATTGCCAATCAGGTCATAGTGACCCCACGCCACTGTTAAGCATAAATATTTGTGTATGTTGGCATAATTGACTAGTTAGAGCACTCTAATCTGCATGTTATTATACATTTTTTGTATTGTATTTTTTGTATTTCTTAATGTTTAAATTACAGGTGGAGCCGTTTGATGGTCTACCACAACTAATATGCTTGAAATGTAAAGATGTTTTAACCAACTTTTATACAATAAAAAAACTTCTATGTGAAAAACAAATTAATTTAAGAAGCAAGATATCCAAAAAGGACTTAACTGTAAGTGATCAGAATAATAATTATAAGAAATTATGACATGGTGTCCATTTCCTCCATTTTCTGAGGTTGACCACAGGTTAATGATAAGTTTTATACCAAAGAGGAAGTACTAACTTTATCATATTACTAGCTTTTGCATGACAATATCGGTTATTGTTATAAACTATGTTATGTATAAACTATATTATTGTAAAGTTTCATTAAAATCCATTTAGTAGTTTTTACCTGAAAGAGTAACAAACAAACATCCATCCATCCGTACTTACAAACTTTGGCATTTATAAGATTAGTAGAGCTCGGGGAAAGAATCAGCAAGCTTCTCCGAATCCAGAGCACACATAAAGTGAAAGATGAATAGATAAATAGATCTATACCTCTGGGAACGAACACCAGCGTCTCCAAATAGAAGTATACACAGTTAAAAGATGCACTGAGATGGTCGAACGTCTGAATAACACAGGAAGAGTGACAATCTACAGCAACAGCTAGGCGGCGCTTAAGGCCCTTATCAAAGTAGAGACAACATCAGAAATTGTGAAAGAATGTAAGGAGTCCCTAGAGCATCTGGCTAACAAAACTGACCTAACCATTGCCTGAGTGCCCAGACACAAGGGCAACACAGGTAATGAGAAAGCGGTCAAATTAGCTAGAGAAGGAGCAGAAGAATACTTGGTGGGGCCCGTACCCGGGCTGCTAATATCCCACAAGATCACCAAGGGAGTAATCAGCTCCAGTATCCCAGCACACATGGATGAAATGACCCGCAGAAGCTGTGGATGGATTTTCCGTTTGGCCATCTGGTGTCCCCACAATGAAATAAAAATAAAGATAAGTAGGATATTCCTCACTTAAAGAGAGCGTTTATGGCCTCCACAAGTCATGTGGAGCTAAGCAAACATCTCCTGCAATTTGGTAAAACTGCTGATTGATGGATACGTCTCTATTGAAGGCTTTCCTCTTGGAGTTGGGAGCTCAGAGTTGGGACTGTACTATCTCATGTAAAAGCTGCATTAACCAAATTGAGCCAAAGAGGAGAATGAGTATGTAGGCTCTTGGGCTCTTGAGATGAATACCTTGGATGCTTTAGGGAATAAAGTCAAGCTGACGGTTCCTTGTTTGTTTACTGATCACACTGCACAACAGCATTTTGGATGATGGGGTTATGTTATATCATATTCGTCCAATTTTTTACTTCAAATATGTAAATAAAATTTATGTATCAGCTCTCATTGAAAAAATATGACCCATCTGTCGTTTTGTAAGAAGACACAAAATTTTAGAAGATAATCTTATGTAATATGGTTTTTAAGTTGAAAATCCTAATCCTAACAGCAGGTTGCAGTTGTTTTTAACATTTTTAAACACATCATCAAGTTATACAGCAAATTGCGCCAAATAAGAATCATATTCATAAAGTAGCTTAAATTATTTAGTAGTGTCCGAACGAAGATGTAATTCTGGCCGAAGCCGAAGCCGATTAATGGGTTTTCACCACAATCAAAAGCCGAAGCCGAAAGTGATGAATGAGAAATACAGTAATTTACAGAAACTAATAACTTATATTAAATAATGTGCACTTTACGTTTCTGAATCAAGTGACTTTTATATAGTTCACGTCAATTTGACTTCACTTCGCCTGATGGTAAGTTGAAGTCAAATGCTCAGGAAAAAGGGTCACCATTACAGATACGTACCATGTTACAATGATGGCACTCAGTTTGACGACCTCATCAGATGATGTGCAAGGTGCTATCTTCTGCATAGTAATGAATACTACTGGTGGACAGCATGTCGTTGATATGCAGAAGAAAGAGTGGGTGATAAGACGGACCCCTGCAGCACGCCAGCATTTACCTGCAAAAACTTCAAAGCTCATCCACCACAAAGGACGCGTATCCGGCGCTCTTGCAGTAAGCTAGGAACCCAGGAACCCAGTTGCACAGTCTAGACCGCACACGCGTCTTAGACCTTTTTTTTACAGATAGCAATCAATCAATCAATCAATTAGCCCACTGAAGTCCACTGCTGGGCATAGGCCTCTCCCAATGTGCGCCATTTCGTACGTTCCTCTACCATCCAGTCCGTCATCAGGTCATCGGTCCATCAGGCTAGGGGGCGTCCTACTCTTTGTTTGCTTTCTCGCGGTCTCCACTCTAGGACTCGTCTGCTCCAACGGCCAACGGTCCTTCGACAGACGTGGCCAGCCCATTGCCACTGCAGCTTGCTTATTCTGCGAGCTGCGCAAGGATGACACGCAAAATAGTGAAGCGTTCCACATTTTTAAAAAAATTATTACCTTCACTGGACTATTCGTGACGTAATGCACTGAAAAATATAGGTAATCTATTACACGATAATGACGCGTGGCTTGAAGAGAAAGTGATCAATATTTGGAGTTTATGTCGGTAACTTTGGTTTTTTGTCGTATGACCTCGTTTCGAATTCTATCCTTCGGAGAAACTCCAAAGATATCAAAGTAATATTTAACCAAAAATTAAAAATGCAAGACCCAGTTAGAGAAAACTCAGTGGTACAATGCAAAAGATGCCAGCAATGTGGACACAGTAGAAATAACTGTATGCGACCATACAGATGTGATAAATGTGCTGGTGCACATAAGACTACTCAGTGCACAATAGATAAAAGCACACCAGCTGTTTGTTCTCTATGCTCAGGAAGCCATCCTGCTAGCTATAAAGGATGCCGGGTGTACAAAGAGATTATGGCCAGAAAGCTGGCAGGACACAGACCAACACAGACAAAGCCCGCCTCTAGAGAAAGAGAAAAAGCTCCGGTCCTGGAAAAGAACAGACAAATACTTCTGAAGAAAATTTAAAGAAAACTGGGGTCAAAATACCAAAAAGGAAACAACAATATATTAAAGTGGTCAACAACTGGCCCATGCCATCTAACTACTCAGAAAACACCGAGCTCATTGAAAGACCACAAGATAAACACCGAAGAGATAAACCGATTGAGACACAAAGACCTTTCTCCAAAAGACACGCTGACGATACGGAGTCACAAGGAACAAATATAAAAAATCACGCTGATCGAGAATCAGAGAGAACACATCATTTGAATAATGATAGAATTTATAGCCAGACACAAGAACATCGGTATCATCTAGAAGATCTTATAATAAAAGAGACTGAAAGAATGGACCAACTTATTTCACAGTTCAGTACAATGATGAACCTCATCATGACACTCATCAGTAAGCTACCATAATGATGTCGTTACGTATCGCTGCCTGGAATATCAATGGCCTTACGCCAAATAAACATGAATTTAAAGTACTAATAAAAGCTAACAAAGTGGATATTACAGTAATTTCGGAAAGTCACCTATTGCTGCTATAATGCCAACCACACAGACATCATCACACGGAGGGTCTGCAATAATAATTAAGAACAATATAAAGCATAATTCTTAAGCTTGTCTAAATTAGTGAGGGTGCTGAACGTCGAACCCCTACTGTTCGACTTACAACATATAACTTAATTACTCTATTGAAGGCTTTCCTCTCGGAGTTGCTAGCCCAAGTCAACCTCGCCTACCAGAAAGTACTACTGTACTGGCGGATGTTTGTTTGTATATACTTTAACTATGATGGTTTTATAGGAGCTAAACAATGTACGAGGCTCTGAAACAGGCTTTTCTTTCGGGGTTGCGGAGGTCAGATGGTAGTCACTCCCGTAATTAAAATAACGAGTAGGAAAGTGGACCCCAAAGTAAAATGCTTCAGTGGTAACCCAGACAACATGACAACAAAGAATTTTGCTATAACTGAAGTATTAGTAATCCCAGCATTCCCAACTACTAGAACTTACTACTGCTAACTGTTATGGACGTACTTACACTTAGGAATTTTTTTTTTACTTAGGGATAGATAAAATATATTACGCACTGAAAAGAAACGCCATGTGTCCATATAAAATGGACAAATAATCCAGTTAAATCTCCTGGTGAATTTAAGTAGGGAAGTGGATGGACCCATGCATAACTATGCGAGTTATGTAATAGCTATAATATATTGTTTATTGTCTCATAACTGGATCATTTTTATACATGGGTTGTAGCCCTAGATCTATAGACGACCTAGACCATAAACCTAGATGTGGGATACTAGTCTCTTTCATTCCGCTAATAGACCAGCAGGGCTAACATGCGCGCCACGAGATAGCTATCTCGAGGCATTTCGCCGTTTTATGTCGATATGTCGACTGTTGGTAACATGCAGGGCTAACATGCGCGCCACGAGAGAGCTATCTCGAGGCATTTTGCCGTTTTATGTCGATATCGACTGTTGGTAACATGGCAAATTTCATGGCGATCTGTCAGATGTCGACATAACTTGACTTCGAGAAATCATCTCTACTTGGTGTCTTCAAATTGTAACATACGTGCCCTTATTTACTCGAATTTTGACATTTAAAATGTTTTGTCTCCCGTCGTTCATTTGGTCGACGAGAAGTTATCTCGTGTATTCTTTTCTTGAGCTCGGCTCATTTTGGACTAAAACAGCGACTGCAAGCCATTTTCGACCTTAATGACATTTCCTTTGTTACGTGTCTTTTCGCATTAATTGATGACGCTGATCACGAATATAAGAAAAAAAAAATCAATAGCATAGCAAGGTAGTAAATTGTTTGCACTATTTTTTTCTCTTTTTTTTCATACCTAGAATCCCTAACTAGTCTGTGCTTTCGAGCAAATGGCCGTATCGGGCCGATTTTATCGGATAAATGTGAAAACAACAACTAACATGTTTAAAAAATGTGTATGCCATAGACAATAATTGAAAAAGTTTGACGCGACAAAATATGTCGACGTTACTTCGCTCGAGAAGACTCGAGATGATATCTAATCTCGATTCGAGATAGTTGACGACGCGCGCATGTTAGCCCTGCAGGGTAGAAGCCTTTAAAAATAATAAAAAGTGAAAAAAAAAAAAATAGTAGGATGAAACCCATTAGAAAAGGAGGGGAATATTATAAAAATGAAAGGAAAAATAAATTACGGGCGATCTGAGGTCGGGAAGGGGATGGGGGTGAGTTTTAAGGGTAAAAAACGGTTTTTCTCGATTTCCGGCAAAACTAAAAGTCCTATGGAAAAAGTCAAATGGCAAAGTTGTAGATAATAAAAAGATCTAAAACTTTTGTATTTACACTTTTTTCACATAGCCTCAAAATTCAAGTGAAAAATTCAAAAAACCAAGATTTTGGTAAATATATTTTTAATAACTAACTTTTGGCTGATTTATATATATATATTTTATACATTTCAAATATATTTCAGATATATTCAAAATATATTTTTTATATTTATAGCTGTGTTTTTATGTCTTTTAAGATATATTTTGAATGTATCTAAAATATATTTAAAATATATGAAATATACATGAAAATCAGCCAAAAGTTAGTTATGAAAAATATATTTACGATATATATTTTATATACATTTATATATTTTTTATAGATTTTTAATATATTTTTTATGTATTTTGAAATTTTTTTTTTAATGGGAGTAACTAAATTTGTTTGTGCAAAACACAGGAGTTTATTATTTTTTAATCTTGTACTAAAATATCGTTAAATTTTAATCTTTAGGTTATGTTACGTTAAGCTTACTATTTTTTAAAGAAAATATTACTATTTTTATGTTTGAGTTAATTTAAACAGATAAAAATAGAGATAGTATTTACCTTCCTATGCAGATTCGAATAGTTTTCTTTTTTTTAAGTAAACTTTTAACATGTAGGTAATCTTACGTTTTTCGAGTAATTAAAGTGTAAATTACAATAAATGGCTCAAAATTGTATATAATAATTAAAAAAGAAATTTCGAATTCGAGTCTTTTTCGATTTTTGGCATTTTCTGAGAAGATTTACTATTGTAACATATTTTTTTTTCACCATCGGAAAGTAGAGATTTCAACGAACAGAAAACATACCAATTTTTTGATAAGAGCTGATATTTTGACGGGTGAATTTTCGATTGAAAATAAGGGTGCTTTTTCGATATTAATTCAAAATAAGGTGCAAAAATAAATATTTCTAATCAAATAAATTACAGCGTATTTGGGACATAAAAAGGTAAGTTTTTACCAAATTTCATGAAAAAGATAAAAATAAAAAACCAAAATCTTGGTTTTTTGAATTTTTCACATACATTTTGAGGTTATATGAAAAAAGTGTAAATACAAAAGTCTTAGATCTTTTTATTACCTACAAATTTGCCATTTGACTTTTTCCATAGGACTTTTAGTTTTGCCGGAAATCGAGAAAAACCGTTTTTTACCCTTAAACTCACCCCCATCCCCTTCCCGACCTCAGATCGCCCGTAATAATTTATTTTTCCTTTCATTTTTATAATATTCCCTTCCTTTTCTAATAGGTTTCATCCTACTATTATTTTTTTTGTTTTAAAAATTATCGACCCTGGTCTATAAGGATTACATTGCACAGAAGACAATGTTACAAAAGAAATAAAATAAATAATAAAAATATAAGTGGTACTAAAATTAAACAAAACTACATGCAAACTCTTTGATAGGCCTTTTCACTTTTGTGTTACATAACTCTGATTCGTGTTTTACGAATAGTAATATTTTGATGATGTTATATTGTTAATTTTTAAACCATAAATTTAATATACTTGCATGAAATATAATATTTAGTAACTTTAGTCTTTAATGACATTAAATGAACATTATGAGATAAAATTTCATATTCCAGGCAATATGTATGCAGCCACAACAGGACACTGTAAGCTCAAGCCAGCAAGCAACTGAAAATATTGAGAGAGAAGAGAAGATAAAACCTGTGCTAAAAATTAAAAGGGTTATTCACTCATCAGATTCCGAAAATTCAACTCCTCAAGAGGCACCTCAGATACCGAAGAAGAAAAAGGGCTCCAACCCTGCTAAAAAGAACACATGGGATGGAGCAGGTTATAATAGAGAATTAATATGTAGAATTTGCGATGTAAAATTGCCACGGTTAAAGTCATTTTTAAGTCATCGACGTACACACCTGAAGTTAAAAACAAAATACCCTACCATATTTAAAAAAAATTGTACAGTAACTTTAGAAAAACTTGATGGTAAGCCCAATATTACTGGCATGAATAATATCGTAGTACATGACAACGGTAAAATAGTCGAAAATCGTAACTCTCCATTTTATTACGTTAAATATTCAAAATATAACCAAGATTTGTTTGGCGACTGTAGTTTAGAAACGGCATCGGAAAAGTCTTTTCCGAAACATGTTGATCCGGATTCTACTGATAGTGAACAAGATATTCTTTTAAGACCTCAACGAAGAAAACGTCGAGTAATATCTAGAAGCTCTAACGATACTGTGGTTATTGAAAGTAATGGCAACAAAGCTATATCTGATAATGAAGATTCTCAATCAACACTACATAGCGTAGCACCAGTTGCACAAATCAATAATGATCAATGCATAAACATTGATGATTCATCTGAAAGTGATACAGACAAAAATGAAGTTGAATCCAGACAAAGACGACCATTGGAAGCGAAACTTGGCGATTACAAAATAATACAGGGTATAATTACTATGTGTGTAAATACATACCATAAGAAAAATGATTCAGCTGATCGGCCAGACAGACAAGCTAGTATCGAAACTCAATTAAAACGCAAAGTATTAAGTATTGGTAGAAAGGTTATTAATAGACCAGGTTTTAATTGGACTGGACTATTAAGATATATGGAACATGAAAATCTAGGCATCATATGGGTGGCTAAAGGTGTGCAAAACAGTAAAGAATCGAACTTTATACGTATCATGACCAAATTACGCGGGCCTGACACTACAGATGATAACCAAGGATGGATCCCAGAACCTGAAACTGTACCTATACAAACACCTGATACATCTTTGAGCACAGCTGTACCTCATTCTACGGAAACAAACCAACTAAATGAGTTACAAACAAACGTAGACACTGCCATTATAGTTTATTGTAATTCCCCAGATCCTAAAAATAAATTGCTGAATGCTAATCCTGTGGCAAATCCAAAACAACTACCGCGAAAGTTAGCGCTACCTGCTGAGTTCAGAGCAAATACAATTGTCACAGAGCCATGCCCACCATTCCATAATAACGAAGATTCTGAGTTGTTTATGCCTATCATAACATCCACGACTTCATTAGCTGTGCCACCTGTAGAACATCAGAACAATAACGATAATAATAATACTCTCATTGTAAATAGTAATCCAGAAACACCTGCTCCCAGAATTAAAGTAAAACCCGTCACAGAGTTGATGTCGGAAAGAATGCTCAATAGTCTTAGGGAACAGTCAGCAACTGTGTCAACAAGTAATATGCTTCCAAACCAAAGTGTTAACTCAAATTCAGTGCTTAACCCAATTGAAAACACGAATACAGCACTGAGCCAAGTTGGAAATACGAATAATTTAGTTCTAAATCAAAATGTTTGGGTACCACAAAGCATGCCGAACATGTATACGCCCCATATAGTACCACAATTACCAGCGGCAAATCAGCACATGCAACTTGTCCAAATATCGTGTGTAAATCCAATGGGTGTGCTACCAACACTTGCATATCAGAATATAGCTTTGACGCCTCCTGTAACAACGTCTGGTGATTCAAATATGAATAAAGATAACTGTGTCTTATTGAATAGTGTCGAATTACCGAATACGAAAACTAATTCGCCATTTAAATATCTGAAGAATCTTTTAAGGATTCATAATTTAGTACTAATAGATCCACGAGACAAGTTAACTGTGGAATTTGTTTGTCTTATCAAGTTTAAAGTGCAATTTAAGCAAGAACCTATAGATCAACCTGTGGTACTGTGTTTATCCTTATTTTGCTATCAAAATAAATATTGTTTCACAGTCAAAGATAGACACCATAAAGACATTGATATAAGTAGGATATCGCCTAATTGGCAATGGGAAATAATTAAAATATTTAAAGGAGAACTTGTTGAAAAATTGCTACAAAATGCCCAACGACACAGTCCAGAAGTACTCGAATATACTAACAAATTTTTATGTGTCCTTAAATCCATTAACTTTCAAAAACTGCCATGATGTTGGCAGAATCATTTATTTGGGAATGTAAGTGCAGAGATATGTAGTGCGGAGATATGTGGTGATATCACTCCCACCTCTGATGACGTAATACAATTTAACTCCAATTTAAGTCCAAAGAACTGGCTGCCATCCGGCGGTTTAATTCCTGGCTACCACCAAGATTCGCCTGCCAACTTAACTTTTCTCACTGTGCCCGGCCCTCAACATGGCTTGCCATTTCATCAACATCGCATGGCGTTTCCTCAACATGGCATGCCATTTCCTCATCATCACATGGCATTCCCTCAACATAGCATGTCATTAAATCAACATGCCATGCCATTTCCTCAACATAGTGTGCCATTTATTGATTTAAACACGGTGCATCCAAAATTATAGCGAATGGAATTATATTTCTATAAGAAAAGATTCCGCTGTTCAAAATTAATGGTAGGCTAGCACAGAATAAGTAACAAATAATATTTTGAACAGAACATTTTTGTTTACGTAAAATGGAAATAATAAAAAGACTTCCAGGGCCAGACTATAATGTACAAATTTAGCCAGCACAATTTCTCGAACAGTAAGTACCATACCTGTGTTCTCAAACGAAGGGCTTGGAATTGGATAATTATTGAATGAAATTTGCATGAATAAGTATTATAATTCGAGGGAATAGGTATATTATTATTATGCTTCCATAGTTTGTTCATAGGAACAAGAGGGTTGTACGTTTATGTGCGACATTCCACTAACACATCTACTTAGATTGGTTAATAATTGTCATACCTGAAGTGAGACTGGCTTGATATATTGGACTGTTTGTCGAGGAATTTTGTAGAGATTGTTCTTCGAGGACTTGATTGATATGTTTGATTGTTTCCCCAAACGTAATGTTTCCTGATCACTGGTTCCCGAGTAAAATACTTGACAAAAATAGACATAGATAAGTGGCTTACTGACTGCTGAACAAAACTAATTATGTAACTTAATTTTATCTCAATTATAAAGGCTGCAGATGAAACAGATCTGAAATTCAACAACTCTATGTTGAGTAAAGTTACTATTTTATTTTGTGTTTATCAATGTCTATGTATTGCATATACCTACTACGTTTCTGTTACATGTGTCTTTTAATATTTTTTATTTAGGATTCCGTTTATTCATGCTTTTTCTTGTTCAGAAACTCAGTTTAAGAATAAAACACGACAAGAAACCGAAATCGATTCACTAGTTTAAACGGAGGCAAAGGTTCGGAGCATAGGTGGTATTGATTCAAAGTTACTTTCGGAAGTGGGTTTTTATTTGATTCGGTGAGTCGTACTATTTTAGATTTTTGTAGTACATATTTGAGTGACATCTATAATATATTGTTTAATGCATTTTAAACTTGCAATTGAAATAAAGCGTGTTTAACTTTTAAAATAAGTAAGTTCTGATTTGTGTTTTTGTTGGGAACTGTTATATGTTGTTTTTCGATCTTTCGATACCTATTTGAGAGATCTCGTTGATATTATTTTGTCATAATTATGATTGTCTTTATAATAAGCTAGTGAAACTGTGATGTGTTTGTTTGTCCGGACTGGAATAAAAAAATATCACCAATTGGTACTAATCTCTCGCCTAGACCATTCAGACGAGTCAATCTTTTGGATTCTAGGCAGCAGGGCTAGGCCAACTCCCGATAGGCCGACCGTTTAACTCGCGTATCGCCTGCGTGGTAAGAAGGGAGCGCGGGTATGTAACTCTACACATGTAGTCAACTTTACGAAGACTTATCTTGAGATAGACATTGTTGAAAAATTATAATTATTATGAACGGGATGTTTACCTCCCGCTCCCTTCTTGCCGCGAAAGCGATATGCGAATTAAACAGTCGGCTTATAGATAAGTGATTCTGTGTTGAACTTACGACAGTTTAATAATGTCTCTTTTAAGCGTTTCGTTTGTACTTTAGACTGTATAGAAAATACATTAAATTTAATGTTGTTATATATAAGTGTTTATGTATCAAATAGTTTTAGTTACTTTATTTTTAGTTACTCTATTTTAAGGTAGGTAGGTGAATTTATGCCTAATTACAGACTGTTTTTAATAACAATAAAATTAAAGTAACAACATATATTTTGTTTTCTTTTTGGCCTAAAACTAGGTATACTACGCATCAAATTATTATACAATGTCATAAAAATGTTATCCAAGTGTCCATATGGATTCAACATCCACTAAAACGTCTTCTGGAGGTGAATGTTTGTGAAACATGAAATATCCTTGTATTTGTGCTGGACTTACAACCTTATGCTTCTCAATAACCCTGAAAAAACGAAGTTGACATTTAGACAATTAAATAATGATCAATATTATTGATGGTACACGCTCGGCGGAATATAGGCAAGCCAATGGCCGCATTTCTGATGTTTATTTTTACATGGAACTGCACAGGCCCGCCGAAAGCGTGCTGTGGTGGGCCTTATCACTGTCGGGGCATCTGAGTGACATTCCGTTCAAAGGCAGTCGTAACGCATCATCACTTGCCCGAATGAATATATATATATATTCCCAATAGATCAATGAATATATGTATATATCTGCTTGCAGCTATTACTATAAAGAGAGTTATTGTCGCTCTTGAATAGACGTGTTGTATCTGTTACTTAGTAACTATTGTCTAATCTACATCTTAAAGGCTTACTTTTTAGCAAATGTTCTTGCATGCTCAGCAGCTTTTTCTCCTTTGTAAAATCTTAAAAACATTAATTCCACTTGTTCTTGATCACAATATCCAACAAATTCTTTCATGTCTACTCTTCCGGGTCTAATCAAAGCTGGGTCCAATCTAAAACAATATAAATTGAACATTGTACCTTTTATAATAAATTCATAATTTTTTAAATAAATATCATTGATATGATTGCCAACTTAGTGTCTTACCTTTCTAAATAATTTGTTGTCATGAAAACAATTCGAGCTTCCGTGGAAGCAACACCATCTAGGCAATTTAGAAGTCCACTGAATGTAACTCTGTTAAGGCCTTCATATGCTGATTTTTGGGCTGGAGTGTCTTCTCGGGATACAAAGGCAGCATCCACATCTTCTAATAAAATTATGGATTGCTGAGGTGCAACACTGTAAATTTAGGTAAAAATAGTTAATGCCTAGGTACCTATTTAGTTTGTCGCTAGAGTCCCATTAGGTTGTTGAGGGTCTTATAACTAGCCTCGAACAATGGCCCGAATAGAAAGGAAAGTGATAACTGGAACAGATCGTGAAAATAATAATAATTTTGTAATGAGGATCAATATGTTCATGGAGAACTGGCTAGAGGATGATCTCCGGACACGGGTGTTTCAGGGGTTACTGTTCCTTTTTTTTTTTTTTATAATTTAGGACACGTCAATTTGACTTTACCTCGCCTGATGGTAAGCTGAAGGTAAATTCTCAAGAAAGAAGGCCACCATTATATACACGTGCCATGTTAACAATGGTGGCACTCAGCTTGACGGCCTCATCAGATGCTTTTTCACGCCCCGCTTAAAGGACCCGGGACTGTAGGAAGAGGGAAACACGTGAGCTGGCAAGGAATTCCAGGTCTTAATGGTTCGACAAAGGAAAGAGTCACCGAACCGCTTGGTTCTTGAAGGAATGTTCTGCACCGTATAGGGGTGACATCTAAGTCCTGCACGTGTCGTCCTGTATAGGAAGGGGGAGGGTGGGACTAATTGGAATAGCTCTTCAGAACATTCACCATGGTAGAGACGGTAAAAAACTGCCAAGGAAGCAACATCTCTACGCATCTGCAGAGACTCGAGGGTACTCGTGACCTCAGGATTTCCGATAATGCGGACCGCACGTCGCTGCAACCTGTCGAGAGCATCTAATAAGTACTTTGCGGATCCATCCCAGAGATGTGAGCAGTACTCCACGCAGGAACGAATTTGTGTCTTGTAAAGAAGACACCGTTGCTCCGCCGTGAAAAACCGTCTCACTCTGTTCAGGACTCCGAGTTTACGCGAGGCTGCTTTGATGATACTCTCGATGTAGTTTTTGTTGTTCATTTTGCAGCGAACATCCATACCGAGGATATTGAGGTTGTCCTGCAGTGGCAGTGGCGTGCTCTGAAGAGTAGGAAGGGGAAGGAAAGAAGATACCTTGGCTGTAAACGCACATGCCTGCGTCTTCTTGGCATTGAACTCGACCAAGTTCTCAGAGCCCCATTGGGAAATGTGATTCAGGATCCGGTCAAGCTCAATGACAAGAAGCTGCCTTTTTTCCGCAATATGCGTCTGCTTATCCGCAGGACGTCCATGATAACTCCCGTGTAGGGTGCTATCATCCGCATAGCAATGAATGCTGCCGGTCGACAGCATGTCATTGATATGCAGAAGAAAGAGAGTTGGCGATAGGACAGATCCCTGCGGTACGCCGGCATTTACCTGCAAGAACTCCGAGGCTCGTCCATCACAAAGGACGCGAATACGGCGCTCCTGCAAGAAGCCGGCAACCCAGTCGCACAGTCTAGGAGGCAGACCAAAGGCTGGTAACTTGGAAAGAAGCGACTTGTGCCAAACTCTATCGAAAGCTTTGGCGATGTCAAGGCTAATTGCCAATGACTCGCCGTGCTTGTCCATAGCCTCACCCCAAATATGGTTAACATACGCCAGAAGATCACCCGCTGACCGTTTCGGCCTGAAGCCATATTGCCGGTCATTAATTAGGGAGTGATCTTCAAGGTGACGCATGAGCTGTTTGTTAATAATGTGCTCGAACACCTTGCACAGCACTGAGGTGACGGCTATGGGTCGATAGTTGTTTGGGTCTGAGCGATCCCCCTTCTTGGGGATCGGCTGTACATTCGCCTCTTTCCAAGCCGAAGGCACTGTACCAGAGCTGTAGGACAGCCGGTACAGCCGCGCAAGCATTGGAGACAACTCCGCTGCACATTTTTGCAGAACCACCGCTGGAATACCGTCCGGACCACTGGCTTTCCGGACATCGAGTGACTGCAACACTGCTCGGATATCGCGTTGCCTGATACGAATATCAGGCATTGCATGGTCACTGACGGGCAGTGTCGGCGGCTCCATACCACAATCATCGACTCGGGAGTTGGCCGCAAAGAGATTAACCAGCAAATTTGCTTTCTCTTGCGGCTCATGGGCCAGGGATCCATCGGGATTGCGCAGCGGGGGCAGCGAAGGCTGGCAGAAGTTGGCTCGCACGGCTTTGGCCAGTCGCCAGTAGCCACGGCTGCCCGTGGGATGCTCTACTAGCTCCTGACCAAGCCGCGCTATGCGCTGGGCATCCGCTCTGACATAAGCCCTCTTGCAGGCCCTTGTGGGTCTGTTGTACGCCGCCTTGAAGTGGCCCACGTTGGGATCGCACGTAGCGCGCGCCCTGATCCAAGCGCGGTACGCAGACTGTTTATGATTAACAGCCTCCGCGCACTCGCGCCCGAACCAGGGGCGCGCCCTGCGGACACCGGCGACATCAGTGTAGGGGATATAATATTCCATGCCCAGACTGATCTCACCGGCGACAGCAGTTGCGGCCTCAGATGGGTTCTTACCTTCAAAGCAGCGTTCAACCCACGGGATGGACGCAAAATAATCACGCAGTCCATCCCAGTCCGCTGACGAGTAGTGCCAGAGACGCCGCTTCCCCTGCACGGGACGTGGGGGCGCTAAAATGGGCACCTCGGAACGGACCAGACAATGGTCGGATTCACCTAAAGCGGCGCTCACCGAAACACTGTACTGGTCCGGGCGACTCGTCAGCAGAAGGTCTAGCAGAGAGGGCTCATGGTCCGACCTTTTTGGTATCCTAGTGACCTCGTGTACCAATTGGGTTAGGCCATGCGCCAGAGCAAATGCATGGGCGGCTCTTCCCGCGTGGGTTGTTTTGGCGGAGCCCAACCAGATCTCGTGGTGGGCGTTAAAATCCCCCAAAAACATCAGTTCAGCGTTCGGAAACCGCTCCTGCGCATCATCTGCCGCCTGACTCAGGTATTCAAAGAGTCGAGTTGTCTCGGCATCTCCTGTATGGGAGCGGTAGAGGCACACATAGATCTGACTCGTAGAGCCATGGTCTATGTGTACCCAAAGGGTGGAAAAGGATGGGTCCTCTAGGCAGCGCAAACGGCGACAGCAAACATCCGCCCTAACAAACACGCACACCCCGGCTTTTGCGCGGAAATTCTCCTCAAGGACATAGCCGGGGTAGAGTAAGTAGGTCGTGTCATCAGGGCGGCGTATTTGTGTCTCCGTAAGAAACAGCATTGCTGGTTTCGCCGTCTCCAGGTGTTGGTGGACGGCGTTGAGGTTTGTATGGAGCCCACAGATGTTCGTGGACTCCACCTCAAATAGCGAGCTCGAGGGAGAGTTTCTTGCCGCTGTGTAGACCAATCTACTGTTATTATGCGCTGCCATGAGAATGAAGAGGAGGGAAGGCGTGAAAAAAGAGGCGATTGTTGTCGCAGCACAGCGTTACAAAGCGTGGGATATTGGTTTTATCTATGAATGTGAGGTATGGCGAGAGCCGACGCGCCGAACGGAAGGGCCCCCGTACCCCCCCGAGTATGGTCGCCGGGCTCCCTCGTCCGGTCACCAACCGGCACGACGAGCCATATCGGGATTATGCGCGACCTGGTGGGGCAGCCTCCCAGGGTGGTTAGTCCCGGTTGGGCCCCTGTACTATGCCGCGGGCGGCCAGCGGCACCACCGTTTCTACAGGTCTCCCTGTTCGGCGCGTCGCCCCGCGCCACCCCCCACTAGACTACGCCAAGACCCACCGGTCCCACTCATGCTGCGACCTCAATCCCCCCTGCCCGGCTATGCACTTGCTGACCCCTGAACGCAATCCAACCGAGATTGGATTACTATGGAGGATTTTTCGCTAAAGTGCACGGTGGTACTCACCCGGTCGAAATTTGTGACAAATTTGTGCCATCAAATTTCTACCACCCTAGTCCTACCAGTAGTCTGTTCGGATTTTTTAATTCCAAATTGTTATACTGACGGATCGAACTATTTGAAAACGCGAATTTTATTCCAGATAGAACTACTGACTCCGATGTACAGACGGTTTGCCACTCTGAGTAAGGGGCCTCATCGTTCGGATATAATCGCGCGACAAAGGTATATTTCTGCTTGCAGCTAGCGTTGGATACAGAAGGAGCCAATGCCAGTGACGCAAGCCTGAAGCTTGTGTCCTCGACAGGCTGTAAACACTGACAGAATGCCCGGCGTGGGATAATTCGAGGCCGGGGTTATGCCAGATACTACCTCAACCCCGGCAACTGAGACGAGACGACCACGGCCGTGAGATTTTTGTCTGTTCGATTGACATAAGCAACCCTGCTGCCCTCGGCGGGGAGGGGGGAGGAAGTATCTGTAGGGAATTCCGCACGTAAAAAAAAGGATAAAAATAGTTATAAAGCTATGGTTACCATTACCTCAGCAAGTGATTCAAGCGGTCATCTGTAAGTCCCCTTTCAGATAAGTTGAGTACACATATGTTGTACTCTAATTCACCAGCTAATGCCATAATGAAGGACGACTTTCCACAACCTGGTGGTCCATACAGCAAATAGCCTGAAAATTATATAATAACTTCAAGATATATTATATTATCATTGTATGAAAACATTGTGGTTTGTAAGGTTACTAAAACTTGTCCTATACATGCGCGGCCCGAGGGAGACGTGAGTCATAACACTCAAAACCTCCCCCATATAATAGCGGCGGTGAGACCCATCATGGGGGAGTGGCTAGAGAGGCCACACGGTGGCCTTTCGTACCGTCAGACGCAGGTCATTACCGGACAGACCGAGAGGAATGGCCCTGAGTCAGCCGGGGTGCGAGGGATATGTCGCGAGACAACCTCACCTTCGGCTTAGCCCATCGAACCACAGACGGCGTGCGGTTTAGTCGGTTCAAGTCTGACATAACCTCCCCCTTCGGTTTCGAAGGGGGGGTATCCGTGGAGATTTCTCGCACGTAAAAAAAAAAAAAACCTCCCCCATATAGTGAAAAGTCTTCCAAACAGTAATTTTCCGAAGATATTCCCACCGCGACCGCGCCTCGTGGCACCTAGAATTTTTGTAGATAATATAATGTCGTAATGTCGAACAGTTCTTAAATTACTTCTGATATTAAAAGGAAAATATACTAATTTTACCAAAGTCATACTTTTAGTTCACGGTCATAATTTATACCATTTGGTTTACAGAAATCATTAGAAAAATTGGGATTGTATTATCACCTCGCCTGTATGGGATTCCTCTGTCTGTATACCACTGAGGACTGTCGATAAAGTCCAGACAGTCTGCAAGAATTTTGTCGGCAAGCCCAGAACGAAGGACTACACTGTGGAGAGGGCGCCTCCGCCTTGGATGTCCAAATGGTCTCCATTCGGATCCCATTGCAGTATACATAATAGTCATCCCTTCATGTTGCTTCAATGCCATTGTTCTTGCTGCAGAAAATTAAATAATAATGTCTCTGGTTTGTTTTGGCTAATTCATGTTATAACTTCAAAACGCAGAGGTCTTTGGAAAGTTTCAATTTGATATGGAGTGGGATGATATATGTGACATTTTTGTTATTACATACAAGTACAACTTTGCAACTTTGTGTATTTCATTGATTTCACATCATCTTTAAATTGTGTTGCTTTGATCTGTTATTTAATTTGGCAGTAAGTACAAGAATGGCTTAATCAATGTTTTATCTAAATGTGTAACACTCACCGGGATTATTTACATTCTTTTACTAGTATTTTTTTTCTAGTATCTTTTTATTTTTATTCACTAGTCAATCTCCAATCATACATTTTATCCAAATAGTTTACAAAACATCAATTTACTATCATAATATCACAATAGGCCAAATAGGACACCTATAGCCTCAAATGGGACCTTGCAGCCTTTATAATGCTAGTATAAGTAGTAAACAAGCAACATACCTTCTTCTAAAATATTATAATAAACCTGCTTATCTCTTCCTATGGCTGTTAAAGTGACTGTTTCCCATGGTACACCCATATGAAGGTCTAAGGTATGTTGTTCCCTAGTGCGGTCGACCTTGATCCATGTGCTTCCATATCTGAATAAGTGTTTTTTTACATTGTATTGGTATAAACATCCACTACTAGTATTTAATGCTGGTACTTGAACTGAAATCGTCTTTACTCACCTAAAAAAGTGTTGGCCAATACTGGGTATAAAATCATACTTAGTTTTGATCTGGCCTGTATCTTTTTGGAGAAAAGATGTTTCAACACTCAAGTGTTGCGTTTTAGTCGCTCCTTTCTGAGTGATCCATTGCAGTAACCACTGGTAAGACTTATCTCGGCAAGGGACTTCAAGTGTTATCATATAATGTCTCCGAAACAGAATCATTGACGTTTGAACACCTCTTCGTAATAAAGCTGCACCAGCTCCGATTCCAAATAGACCGAAACCGGCACCGAAATAAGGGTTTTGTGAAAGAGATGCTATATACTCTGCGATGGTCATGGTTTCAGTGTTCAGTTTCAAAATTATTATATATTGAAATTTGTGTGTTATTACGATCTGTAAAAGATGCGCATCATTTAATTTACACACAATATTTGATTCAATTTAAATTTCAATTTGATTTTCCTGTACTCTCGTCAGCTGATTGTCAAATTTGACTTATGTCAAAGTCATTGTTCTGGGGTTCTAGTCAAAATGCATTCGTTACGAAGCGAATCGATCGCTACATTCGCCATCGCTCCGATGATAACGATGTTCGATTCCTAGACATTGTTTGTCACTTTTTGCATTCTTTAACTCGACTCGAATGGTCGTTTCGACACCATTTTAGTCTATGATTTTCGAATTAATGTGGATGAGTCCTAATTCTTATTCCATCGTCACTGTCAAGAGTGTCAAAACTTTGTTTTGAACTTTTGACGCGGACGAACCAAACAAATGTTAAAAACTTTGTGGGATCTTATTAAGAGCTTCAGAAGTAAGATTTAAGTAAGTATTATTTAAGTTAGTAAGTGTTATTCTACTAATATTACAAATGTGAAAGTTTATGAAGATGTTATACCTAAATAAACGTATCCCCACAGGAAGAATTAACCTGTCTTCAATTTAGTCTTTCGGAATTTATGGAAAGGCGCAGTTGTTTAAGCAGTGAAATATAGCGGCATTACATTAAATATATCAGTTATAATGTACCGAAAGGAAGTAAGAAACAATGACCTTGGTGGTTTACAATAACATATTCAAATTCATAGAACTCTTATCATTCACATTCCAGCCAAGGTGATTTATCGAGACCTCAGCCTGGTCTTCAAGGCCATATAAGGGCAGACCAGCTATGGCAGGAGTCAGCCCTCATCCTTAATTCTATTCATGGTGGTGTCAATAAGACAAGACAAATGGAAGAAGGTATTTACCATACTGAAACTACAGCCCATAGTACAGGTTTTGATGCTACATCCTATCCTGTTTAATAAGTACCTAGATTAATAATATCATTGCATTATTTAGGTGAATAAAAGATGTTGTGACTTATTTATTAATGCTTTTAACAATAATCACAATTTCAAATAAAATGTTCATTATAATATTGTATAGTTACATATTTTTTTTAATTTTATGGTATTTGCTGACTGGAAATCCAAGACCAACAAAGGCACAAACTATGTCAGCATGGCAGTGGCACTGATGGTGGTCCTGATAACAGTGATATCGGATAACTCATGGGTGCCTTAGCAATGGAGGGCCCCCTAATATAGAGGAACAGGGATTTAATGTGAGTTGATGTGTAACTTTTTGATTGATGTAGGTTACTCAAAGCCATTTATAATTTATATGCTAATCATTTGCATGGTGTAATGATTATGATGATAGAAGATTGTACCGTCAAGTGATTTTTCAATTAAACTATAATTTTTAAAAATGAAACTACTATATTGTACAAACAATAAAAAAAGTGTGCAGTTTGTCTGTCTGCCACCCTAGTGGTATAATCTGGTTTAAGTACTAAAACATAAATAACTTACATATAATTTTATGATTCTTAGTTTCTATCAATCTTCAAAAATTCATTAGTCAGATGAATATAATTCACATGAAAATTATAAATATCTTTGTATACCTCTGTTGTAAAATCGATTTAAGTACCATAAGCCTTGTATTCAAAAACTGATGATTGCTCAATAAAGATAAATTATTACGGATATGACAGGAATTTAACAGTATGTAGTAGTATAGGTAGTAGTATAGGTATTTATTTATCTTTACATTCTTCCAGAGACCATCAGCTGCACCATCAAACTTTAACAAGCAAGATATTGTTGTTGCATATGGTATGTACTTATCACCTATTCATCAAATAAAGATACTTCTTGTAATATACTGTACTTAACGGGACAGACATTTTAAGTTTGTCTCACATAAACCTTTATTTTCTGGAGAAATGATTATTCTATATGAAAATCTAACATACATACATACTTATAATCACGCCTTTACCCCCAGAGGGTTAGGCAGAGGTGAATTGATACCTACATTTCACCAATCAGTGTACTTGGTCCCATGTAATATGGAGTTTATTTTAATAGAATTGTGGTGGTAGACAAGCACATGGCCCACCTGATGAAAAGTGGTTACCGTGGCCCATGAACATGTGCAACCAGCAGTATGGGTGTGAGCCAATTGCCGTATTCCGGGCACTATTGTTGACCATATAAGCCTTATTATATTATATGTGGAACGTAATGTTGACATAGTCAGTCACTCCCTCTTTCTCATTGAAGTAGGTAGAGACATCTATCCATTACGAAAAAGTGTTCGTTTTGTAGAGTGATAACAAAAACCAATATTGCTATTTTTTTTTTTTGCACTATTCTACACACTGTTGTCTTATGCACAATAGTTAAATCGCCTAACACTTGCTGGAAAGATCCCGTGGCAAAAACCTAAGGCAAATTAATAATTGTGTCATGCCATCAATTGCTGTCGCGAAAAGAAGAAAGGCCATCTTCACCATGTCGCGAAAAGAAGAAAGGCCATCTTCACCATATCGCGAAGAGGAATTTTGTGGGTTCTTTCAGGATATATCTGACATGCCATGTTGCTCCAACTTCGCTTAGGGATGATGATTGATACACGTATCTGCAATGAGAAAGTAACCGTTGATTCCAAATGCATGGAATCAGCTGAGCATCCTTATCTCTTAGTCACATTGTTGACATACACAAGCGCAGATACACGATGATTCAGTTCCAGTCATAAACGTCACTCTTAATGGGGCCTCCAGGAACCCGTAGGAAAAGACACCGCCGATCGTCCTTTACAATGGATTTTCGAGGCGCACGCACCGTATGAGGGTACCGCCGATATCCACTTCATAACTACTCGTACTTGAATCATTGCTTTATACAGACGAAAACTAATCTAGAATACTCAGCTGGTTCCGGAGAGATGCTGTATTCGTTACAGCTCTGCAAATCTATAACAAATCTCCATATTCACAAGTATTTACATAAAATCCTGTGCTGATCATAACAAATCTCCATATTTATAATTATTAACATAAAATCTTTTGCTGATACTGAGATTTTCATTGACATATTCATGACAAAATAAACGGCACTTGAATTTAGCATAAATTACGATATCAAGGCCAGTTAGCTAACAAGGAGGTTTATTCGTGAAGGAACTTCGTGACAATTGCTTTATTTCTTCTTGTTTCTGGTTCTAAATTAAGAATCTCACAGATTTGTACAGCTACTTCCTTGGAAATTCTGTATCTTACACGGAAATCTTCCCCATGGTGTTTTTCAAACAAATTTATTCTATCTGGAATGCTGCGGCGTCGGGGAACGTATTCCTCCAGATCAGATAAAGATGAAAGACTTGAAAGTGAGATAATAAAAACGAAATACTGTACGTATATATTATTTACACAAACTTTAACGGTTAAAGATAACTTTAATGGACGTTGAACCAGACATTAAAAATTATAACCTCAAACTGTCAAGTTAATTACTCATTAGACACTAATGACGTTTTGTGCAACGTAAATTTATGTTAATGTCCTGATTTGACGCTTCATTAGTCAAATTTAAAGGAGCATTAAAATTGTCCTTAAATGTTGTTTTGAGCAACGCTTTAATGACGCATTAGGATATAATGTGCCTTTAAAAATTTAAAGATCGTTTCTGTAACTGGGTGTTAGTAACAATACAGTCGCAGCCTTAGACACCTCCAGCACCACCAACACTACTGCCATCAGTGCCATATCTCACCTCCACCCGTCAACAAATACCATTAGTCATTCCGACGTGAAGATCCCCACGACCGACCACGCCTACCAGTCTTCCTCTGGACAAGAAACGGCACGGGCGACTTTGTGGCCGTCAAGCAACAGATACAGATGTGCAGCGCAGTAATATACTGAGCCGATTTGCAGATATTGCTGAAGGACTCCCTTTCTTTAGTACATTTTTTTACCACTCCGGTGGCAGACATGCACCTGACCACTATTTCAGTTGTATATTCTTTGTTTTATTGTTGCCTATTACTGAATAACCACTAAGGTGGCAGACAAGCACATGCTTTTCTTTTTATTTGTTGGTTGCGTATTCTTTGTTCTAACTGGTTGTGTAAACTGAAAAACTTATGCTTAATACTGAATAATTTGTTAATAAACAATGTTACAAGGAATTGTACAGAAGTTACTTTGTAATAAATATAATAAATAGTATTAATGTGGGAAATATTATAATACTGCAAAAGCTTTGTATAATAAGTGAATCCACAGAAATCACTGATTTTCTATTAGTATGTCCATTGTTATTTCGTTTTCTTGTTGTTTGTTTGTTGTGAATTCTTTGTGTAAACTGACCAACTTGTTGCCTATTTCTTTTATCTGCTAATTTATGAATTTAAAAATTATGAATGTAAAAATTAATCTATAATATATTATAAGTTATATAACTTAATAAGAGTAAATATCAGTGTGATTTAGTCAAATAAAAACTACTCTGATTTAGTCTAATCAAAACTGTAAGTCTGATTTAGACAATTAAAAAAATCATATTATAAGTTATCACGCCTGTAAATCCCCGAGGGGTTTGATTTTGTGTATGGTTATATTTGAAATAAACAGAAGCCTTTATATTTCACTTTCAATCGTTTTCTTTTATTTCTTAACATAGTACAATATTGGTATTTGCATGCAAGCGTTATCTTGCTGGCCTGCTGATGATTATCATGCAGTGCCTTGTTTTTACAGGCATCTCCACGGTCTATAACGTTATGAGCCTGCACAAGGCGCAATGTATGTATTGCAGTGTGAGACCAAGGCACAGCATCTTGAAGTCATGAGCCATGGCAATTGTGGACGCCCGGAGTTACCTGAAACAACCACGTAACTTTGTATATATATATTGAATACTTAATGTGTACAACCCTATCACGTACGCCCGAATACAATGATTGGTGAAATGTGGGTGTCAATTCATCTCTGCCTAACCCTCCGGGGATAAAGGCGTGATTATATGTAAGTACATCCTTGTACTATTAAGGTAATGGTCTTGAGACCAATGAGTTTAAAAAAAAACAGGTATTGTCTTATCTTACGCAGTAATCACACGCATTCTCTACTTTGATGGAGACTCTGCATGCATGGCTTGACTTTGCTTCTGGACCATATATAGGAGTCATGTGTAACCAGCAGATTAACAATTAACATTCAGGATTTCAAAGTTATAGTTGTAAATCTGTAAAAAATATACAATTTATTTGCAGGACAATATTCACTTGAATACTATTATGAAATCTTCAGCAAATTTAATTTGTGTTCATTACAGGAGAATCATAAATAATGTGTTGTTCATCGCAACTAAAATCCTTTATCATATTATATTTATTATTTAACAACTAAAACATACCTACTAAATCATAAGTTACGAAGGTGTATAAATGATTTTTAAATAACAAAGCATCAACTTTCAATTGATTCGCTATTCTTAGCTATTACCTAATCTTATTTGTACGAAAAATAGAAATTCTACACTAGTATCTCAGAATCCCCAGTTACCAAATGTGTTTATCACAAGATGGTGATAAGCCGGAGTCAATGTAGGGACTAGTATAATACTTACTATCAAAATTCTCAGACTGCAGCATAATGCTCTATATGACCATTACAAATCATCATCATCATTCATCATTTCAGCCGAAAGACGTCCACTGCTGGACAAAGGCCTCCCCCAAGGATTTCCACAGTGACCGGTCCTGCGCCTTCCGCATCCATGCCCTTCCCGCGACCTTCACCAGGTCGTCGGTCCACCGTGTGGGAGGCCTGCCTACACTGCGTCTTCCGGCGCGTGGTCGCCACTCGAGAACTCTCTTGCCCCAACGGCCATCTGTTCTACGAGCTATGTGCCCCGCCCACTGCCACTTAAGTTTGGGGATTCTGTGTGCTATGTCGGTTACTTTAGTTCTCCTGCGGATCTCCTCATTTCTGATTCGATCACGCAGGGAAACTCCGAGCATAGCACGCTCCATCGCCCTTAGGGTGACCTTGAGCCTTCTTATGAGGCCCATAGTAAGGGACCAAGTCTCACTTCCGTAGGTCATCGCTGGCAACACACACTGATCGTAGACTTTCGTCTTGAGACACTGCGGTATTTTGGACGAGAAGATATTACGAAGCTTCCCGAACGCTGCCCAGCCGAGTTGGATTCGACGATTGACCTCTTTCTCAAAGTTGGACCTGCCTAACTGGACTGTCTGTCCCAGGTAAACATATTCGTCGACAACTTCGAGTGTAGAGTCTCGAACCTTTAAAGAAGAAGTGGGTGCGACATGGACATTTGACATAATTTTCGTCTTGTCCATGTTCATTTTGAGGCCCACTTGTTGGGAGGCTCTACTGAGGTCTGAGGGAGCATTGTGCCTAGGTCTTCCAAGGTCTCAGCCATGACTACGATATCGTCAGCGAATCGAAGGTGAGTGATGTACTCGCCGTTGATATTGATGCCGAGTCTTCTCCAGTCCAGGAGCTTGAAAACATCTTCCAGGCCGGCGGTGAACAGTTTCGGAGATATAACGTCTCCCTGTCTCACCTCTCGCTGCAACTGGATAGGTTTTGAGCTTTGATCCTGGAGGCGGACTGACATGGTGGCGTTTTCGTACAAACACTTCAGCGCTTCGATATATCGATAGTCAATTTGGCACCGTTGGAGAGACTGTAGCACAGCCCAGGTCTCGATCGAATCGAAGGCTTTCTCATAGTCCACAAACGCCAAGCAGAGTGGCTGATTATACTCCTCAGTCTTCTGTATAATCTGTCGCAGCGTATGTATGTGGTCTATGGTGCTAAAGCCTTTTCGGAAACCGGCTTGTTCGGGAGGCTGGAAGTCGTCGAACCTGCGAGCGAGACGATTCGTAATGACTCTCGAAAACAACTTGTAGATATGGCTCAGAAGCGAGATGGGTCTATAATTCTTCAACAAGGTTTTATCACCTTTTTTGAAGAAGAGTACCACCACACTTCTGTGCCATGCCTTAGGCGTTCGTCCCTCGAGTATGACGGAATCAAATAGCTTCTGAAGAGCTTTAAGTATCGGTGTTCCACCAGCTTTTAGAAGCTCAGCCGTGATCCCATCATCACCCGGTGCCTTATTGTTCTTTAGCTGTTTGAGAGCCATTCTAATCTCGTACAGGCTGACGTCCGGGATATCCTCGGTATAGTGTCGGGTCAATCTGGCTCTTGGGTCTTTGGCCAGATTATTAACAGATTGCCGTACACTCGTGTATAATTGTCCGTAGAACTTCTCGACCTCTTCCAACAGCTCCGGCTTTGACGAAATAATTCTGCCATCCTCCGCTTTCAGCTTATTCAGTTGGCTTTGACCAACAGACAGATCCCTTGCGAAAACCTTTGAGCCTTTGTTGCTCTCAATCGCCTCCTTAATACGAGTCGTATTAAATTGGCGTAGGTCGCGAGTCAAGGACTTGGAGATCTGTCTGTTTAAACTCCGATACTGAGTAGCATCTTCAGAGGACTGCAGAACCAAATTTCGTCTTTGTTCCATGAGTTTGTTGGTGAGGTCCGAAATCTTTTTGGTTCCTTTTGAACGACGGGCTTTGAAGATCTTAGACCCAGTCGTTTGGACAATTTCCACAAATACATTTACAATACAATACAATTCCACATTACAAATAGTATGAGTGTATTGATTTATCTTAATACATAATAAATAATGCATGGAAAAAACTCATTCTCTGCAGGTTTTATCTAGGTGATATTTTAGAGACATGACATAACCAAGTTAAAATGAGCTTTACTTCATCCCACCTATTTTTCAATGAATAAATTTACTACTTATTACTTAGGTAGGTAGGTACTTACTTAACATTTAATGAGTGAAATCCTTTTCTATTGAAATATAGGTGCTCATCATTGCCCAGCTTAATGATGGCAACATGTGTGCATGTGGACAAATGGTATATCCTTTGGAATCTGTAAGAACATATTCTCAATTCTTAGAAAAATAAAATAATATAATCGTTAACATCTTAAAATAAATCCACTTACCCTTCTTTAGTATGTGCCTGTTCTTTTGTGGAGTTTGAGGGAAAACTATACATTTCTCCATGATGGAGTTGTGGTACAAGCCGGTGGCAAAAGCACTAAGGGCACATAGCACCTGAAATAAGCATTATACATAAATTCAAAGCAAAACAAAAATCTTTAAAAGTGTTATTGTTCTACTCCATACTGTCTTACCTTTATTTCCAAAGTTATCTCCCAAGATCCTTTGAATTCAGTGGAAGCTCTTACTTCCACACAAAGATTTTATATGTTGACCTATTAAGTCTGAATAATAAATAAAGTTTCCTGCATCTCATCGACTTTTTTCAACTCTCGCCGGGAAATATAAAGTGTTTGGCGTCTCTACCAAACAGTTTTATTACGCACTGTTCACAGTAAGCTCGGCTATTGCTTTTTGTATTTATGTTGAAGTTAACTTTAAAATTTAAGTCAAAGTAGATTATATTGTAACCTCAATAAAATGACAGCTTTCGCGTATCTCGGCACTCACACAAACTTACTATTATATATACACACATTGACATTTTGGTCGTTAGCGACAGGGGTCCAGCGTTCGCTCCGGCTGCGAACACGAAATTCGAAAGGGAGCGATAGCGCCAGTCAAAATGGGCGCGTTGGCTACGCATTCCTATATAAGTAACCGTTTGTTAATGTTGGTTCGATTGATGGAATCGCGTGAATGAAACATTGTCTACCGTCTGTGTGTTCGTTATCCGTGGATCACGTGACACATCGACTGGTAATGTCACTTCCATACATTTTATATCTTTCGACTGACGAAATAGCTAATGGAATGAAACTTTGTCTAGAGGCCCTGATTGTTCAGAAAAATAGAAAAATATTTCAATCAGCTGCTTAGTTTTTATTACCAGCTCTAAAAATGTAGGAATACTTAAAGCTCAACGATCTTAACGTAACAACGATTTGCCATCGCGTCGACGTCAAAATCTGTGTATGGACGTGAATATAAGGATACCCACCCCTCCGGCTCCGGAGGGGTGGGTATCCGTGGGGATTTCCCGCACGTAAAAAAAAAAACCACATATCTCCAGGTAGATAATCGAGACCCAGAACAGCGTGTGGTTTGAGTTGGTTCGAGTCTTCAAATTGAAACTTAATCGTTTATTTCTATAAGTTTGGGATTCGTTATCATCTCAGCGTTGTTTCTAGTTGTAACCGAGGCTCAGGCCTTCATATCAGAGCCCAGGGGCTCGCTTAATATTCTTTCTCCTCCACCTTATTTAGCTTATGCGGCTTCTAAGGGAGTGATTGCCGCCTGTTCTCCCAACTCTGAAAGTCTGTGCCAAAGCTTAGTCCGTTAATCAGCAGGGGTACATTGGCTTGCAGGTAAGGTATTATACGCGTACGCTTGAGTCCGAAGGAGTTTGTGTAGTCGTGTAGTATATAGGGCTAACATCTCTATGAAATAACCCCAAGCTTTGGAGCTGTCACCCCGGACAGTTGAAACATTTTTTTCGCCTTTGATACAAGCCCGCGAGGTCACTTGGGTGAAACTAGAGTTGGCTTAAGGCTGAGAACACCACCCCGACGGCATTCCAGGCCGAGTGTGGGTCCTGCTCTAGGGGCCACGATGGCTCGGGCGTAGGAGGCCGCTGAACTACCAACATCTTCGATCTGCGCGAGCCTGAATTGGACGGATGGAGTCACCTGACACCCTAGCAGAAGCACCGAGTTGTTAACGCAGTACACGCCTCCTCATACTCAGGGGATAGGTGGGGACACCTTGGGGCCCACACCCGAATGAGGCTAACTTGAAAGAGATGACCCTGGGTCGAGCGGGGGCGACACGTCTCCGGCAATCTCGCCTTCGGCAACCTACGCCGTACAGCCGGAGAGTGTTTTAGTCGGTACGAGTCTGACATAAAAAAGTGTCACTGCGTTACAAACCCTATGGTCAATCTGAGGTAGACACAATGAGGGAGAGATGTAGCTCATACTACGATGAACTGCAGTATTGTACGTTTTAATAAATTGTGGTCCGGGTTTCAGCCGGACTACAATTAGAATCCGGCCCGGACGCTCCCCGGAAGCCTTCCAAACTAGGAGAAATCCGGGGAAACCTAGACGGATGGCAGCCCTAGTATCTCTAGGTAGATAGTTCGAGATCTTCGGGTCCCCAAAATTGAGACTAGGGCATGCAATACTGGTTTACCGTGTTACTGGTTACCTGCCGTTTGTGGCCTTCTGAAATATACCGGTAATAAAATTTGAAAACCGGTAATTTACCGGTAAGTTTTACCGGAATTTTATGAAACAATATTCACAATTAATTTAATGAAAACCGTGTACTCGATGTCAATATACAATGCAGTGAATTTACTACATAAATCTTAATCTTAATTTGACATGAAATTATTGGTTTTTGAACTATTTCTACATGGCAATTTTTGCATAACTTTCAACACCATACCATCAAAGAGTAGGAATATATAGGATCACCATTTGAAGTCTGCAATAAAAAAATAAAAATATATTATAATAATAAGTTATCAAAATCGTTGAAGTTATATTCTCAGAAAACTTGTTTTCCAAAATTATATAACGTATTCATACATGTATTTTTTGGGTTCTATGTAAAAATTGATATTTCATTATACTTATGTCCGAATCCGAAATAAACCATAAATGTAATGTGTAGCTTAATAATTAATGTTACAACTTTCAACGTTTATGTCGTTAGATAAACATCAGTTCATATATGTACAGGGTGTATTTTTGAAACGGGCAGTAAGATGAGGTACCTATCTTATCCGTTGTAATTTCTTCAAAATGTTATTAGACCTTTTCTAACTTTTTGAGATATTTTGAACTGCACCGATTTTGGCATAATAGTACAGACGGCCCTCAAGGTATCTCAGGAGCTGTGTATTAATGACACGCTCCATCACCTTCGAGAGAAGGGAGGTTATAGCTATAGGCCTGTAATTGGATGGGTCTATCCTGTCGCCTTTCTTAGGCACAGGATGCACGAACGCTCTTCCACGATGCCAGGACTTGTCTCGCAAAGTAAGAGAGCGCGGAAAGCCGTGTAAGTACTGGACACAATTCCGGGGCTCAGTGCCTGAGCACCATCGCTGGTTACCATCCGGCCCACTCGACTTCTGAACATCTAGGGACTTGAGTTCCCGGACCACAGCTGGGGAGAATAGGTGGCTCGGCATTCCTGTCGTTCATTGTCGAGTTTGACGCAAAGAGGTTACCCAAAAGATTGGCTTTCTCCTTAGCGCCATGGGCTGGGCTACCGTTGGGTTTTTGCAGCGGCGTAAGGCAAGAGTGGCAGAAGTTTCCCTCGGCAGCTTTGGCCAGCGACTAAAATGCTCGACTGCCTATGTACTATGCCTATGTATGGTACTATGTAAGCCACTCGCCAATTCTACCGATGAACTCAAACTTCGCCCCAGCTGTAAATTTTTACTGGACCTCGAGGCGGCATTCAATTTCCGCTTCACGTCAGCTATGTTAGGATGCTTATTGGCAAGTACTAAGGTCCAAGCCTTGTATGCAGATGCTTGTGGTTCCTAGCTTCTCTGCAAAGCCCATTAAACCACGGCCGTTTGCTCGCTCCTGCTGCGATCCAGCAGTTGGGAATAAAACATTCCATACCTGCTAGGATCGGCTCAGCGACTGCTGTTGCACAAGAGCTTGGATCGTTTGAAGTGAAGCAAAGCCGCCTCCACGGGTGCGTCGAGAAGAATTCTCGCAGTCCGTCCCAGTCTGCCGACGTGTAGTGCCAGACATGCCGCCACTGAGGTGGCTGTGGTGGTTCTGGCCGCGCGAGAGCTTCTTGAGCCCGGAGGACGCTGTACCAATCCGAAGTACCAAGTGGTACTTCCACAGTTTCGGAGTACTCATCCGGGCGCGTAGTCAGCATAAGGCCCAATAAAGTCTCTGTGTGGGTTTCGATATCTGGTTTTCTAGTGATAGAATGTACCAGTTGCGAGAACCCGTAAATCAGGGCGAAGTCGTGAGCAGCCCTTCCTGCAAAATCAGTTCTGTGCGATCCCAACCACTCCACATGGTGAGCGTTGAAGTCCCCCAAGAACACTAAGTCCGCGGCAGGGTACTGCATAATTACTCTATCGGCTGACCGCTGCAGGTGCTTAAACAGTTGAGCCGTGCCCAAGTCATCGCTATAAGACCTGTAGAGTAGCCATAGAGTGAACAGGTCCCTGTCTTCAAGGCCGTTTAGACGGCGACAGCAAACGTCATCCCGGACGTATATGCATACCTCGGCTTTACTCAGGAAGTTATGCTCGAGTTTGTACCCGGGGTACATAAAGTAGGCTGTATCGGCCGGGCATGATATTTGGGTCTCCGTCAGAAAGAATAGGGTCGGCTTTGCTGTCTCAAGATGGTGATAGACCTCGTTAAGATTGGTGTGGACGCCCCTTATGTTACAGAAGTCCTTTCATTGAGGACGAAGGTGCCGCTGTAGAACGTCTACTCTTATTTTTCCTGGCTATATTAAAGAGGGGGGGGGGGGGGGGGGAATATAGAGAGTCTCTGTGCCGTCAGTGTAGAAGACAAAGCAAGGCTTCTCACCACCGCAGACGAGCTAGGGTTCCCCGGTCCCCTCCCAGATACTGTAGCCATGTCCACTCCGGTTTCCTCCTCCGGCACGAATACAGCATCGGGAACTTTACACACTGCTGGTTCAGCCTACCCTACTCACCGTCGGGAACACAACACAAGGTTGCTATAACCGCGGTAGTCTGTAGGGGAAGGTACTTCCCCAGTCAGACTGCTCAGTTGGAACGGAAGATACCGTCGTGTCCTACCTTCTATCCACCCATCGCCCCCAGGCCCGAACTCATGGAGGACGGTGGTTGTTCTGCTACCTCTGACCTCCTCCGATTCCGTCGCAAAAGAAGACGGTGGCTAGTGGCGTGAACAAGGCGGCGAGCCGAGACTCCTAGAGATGCCACTAGCTCCCGCTTCGGCGTCTCCCACGCTGGGCACTTGGTGAGCAGCCCCGAGTCCTCGCACGAGTCACAGTGATGGCACTCGGACGTTAGCTATTCCCGGATTCGATGTAAGACATTCCCGAATAACCTGTGCCTGTCAACTGGTACGATCGAGAGGCCGCCGTGTGGCCTCTCTAGCCGCTTCTCTATGATTGTTTTTACCGCTGCTATTACAGCGTACCCTGCGCGTGGTCGACCTAGTCATAGCTCCCATGTCCCTATGCAGCTAGGACCTTACAGCCCGGATTTCACCACGCTTGGGTTCGTGTTACCGCTCCCGCGCCTCCTTTCGGTTCTGGTGAAGCACCGAAACGGCTCTTGCCTCCTGAATTCACGGCAGCAATTTGAAGAGAACACTTGCCACGTCAAAGGATTTTAGAGTAACTTCGTGTAAAATAGCACACCATAAGGTTTTTTGGAAATAAAATAAAATTTTATTGAGATCAATCAGTTTTTATTAGTGCGAAGTGGAGGAGGAAGAGATCCTGAGCTACGAGGTCAAATTGGCCTCGGATGCAATCAGGAAAAAATGTCTCCATAAGGATGATGATGATGAGAAACTTTTATTGCTCCTATTTATTTATTTTGTACATCTTCCATTGCCTTTTTCATTCTTCTTACACTAAGTTTAACGTTTTCTTTGTGAAATTTATGACATTGGAATGATCAATATGGCAATGTGACCAATATGGCATAGGAGGCCATATTGGTCAGCTACTTCAACTTCAACTTCTTCAAAATGGCCTCTGCAGCAAAGCACCGCAATTCACCAATGTCAAGTAAAATGTATTATAAAATTATTAATGGAGACACGCCAATGTCGAGTGTACCAGAGCCACGTTAGCCACGCCAGTAATTTTTTTTCCGTGTGTCCGCCCCCCACGAGATTCAGTTGGACGACCAGGACGTGTGGTTGGATTTTGTGGTCAGCTCCGTAGTGGCCATAATGGCCGGTGACATGTTTCTGATAAATACAATTCTAACCTAAAAACTACTAACAAAGTGGTTTAAAAAAATCGCCACACTATTTGTTGAAAGTTTCAGTATAAAACTGCGCACTAGCAATATAAAAACAATTATTATTTAAAAAACAAGAATAAGTGAAACGCACCAAAAATGTATATCAAAAAAGCTAATTTTCGTTTGTCGCACGTATAAGACACACGTTCACTCGCCTCAATTTGGGGATCGACTGAAATGGTCAAGGGAAGGGGCACGACGTTATGGCGAGTACCGACATCGCTTGGTTGTCTATTGTTTACCCGAAAATTATATGCCATAATCATCATATTCCCGAATTTCATTTACCCGAATGTTTTGTTTGCCCGAAAAGACTTAATGACATACTTTCGATTGCCCGAAACTTAGATACCATAATATACGAATGCCATAAGTATTGTTTGTCATATTTTTGATTGCCCTAATAATTATTAGACATAATATTTAAATGCCATAATAATTCCGGTAAACAATAGACAACCTGCTAACCTAACTCAAATGGCAAATAACCAAACTGCTTCTGGGTGGTTTAAAAAAAATAACCACGAAGGGTATGGCGGTGTCTATTCGCTCGCTCATACGACCCCGCCATCCCCTTCTAACCTAACCTGTCCGAGTTGTGGTGCCCTAAAGTCCCGATTGCATCCAGTTTCGCCCGATATAACAACCGTTACACACCTAATGTCGACGGCAAATTATGTTATGGCTAGGGTTGCCAATCGTACTATAATATATAGTATTGTACTGTATTTCAATGCTCCGTACTATATACTGTTGAAGAAACATATAGTACGCGAAAATACTATATATTTCAGTGCAATGGATCAAAGTTTATATTTTGCAACACTAAAACTAATATAAAATTTAAAAGATAAAAGTACGTGTACTGAAGGGGGCCGTCACATTCCCTTTAATAATGTCAAATCGAGCTGGATTGTCTTCGATTTGCAATAAAACAGTATGCATTTGGCGAAGACAGAATACTTGGCGTTAAATTCAATTTAGGTTGAAGGAAAAGGTCTATAAGACGATCATTAGGTCTATCCCACGGTCTATCACACAGCTGTGAAGCGTAGCCGCCGTTGAAGCGGCACAAGCAGGAGCTGCATGTCACGGAAAGGAAAATACTGCGATGGATTTGCGTAGTCAGACGTAAAGATCGCGTGAGGAACTCTCGCATCCGCGGCAGCCTTCATGTCCATAGCAACGCAGATAAAATGCAAAAGTGTCGCCACCGCTGATATGGCTACATCTTGCTGCAACTGCGAGGCTACGTGGGTAATAAATGCTTGGCAACGGCACCCATGCCGGGTCCAGGTAGAAATGGTAGGCCCAAGAAGTCCTGGCTTGACGACGGACAACCAAGATTGGGCGAAATGGAGGAGGAACAGCCGGAAGGCTGACCCTTAGCTCCGAGAGCATCTTGGCCTCGGATGCAATCAAAATAACGTCTAAATAGAGATGATAATGAGTATGCATTTGCCAGTGACAACCGTAGTTGTTCCTATTTTCGCTATTTCATGGAATCATTGGTTTCTACAACGTCAAATTCTTCGTCACGTCAGACATTCTTCGTAACGTCAAAGTCTTGACATTATTGAAGGAATAGTGGCGGCCGCCTTCCTCCGCGTTCACGGGATTTATTATACCCTTGCTTATCTTGTTATCTTTGTTCGATCGTTTTGGATTTCCTTTATTGTATCGGAGTACTTACTGTTTTAGTAGTTACAGTCCTGAATTAATTACGTAGTTCCTACTAAAAAACTATATTTTTTTTGAAGCGTACTATATTTTTTAAAGCTTTTTCCTAAAAATAATATATTTGAACCAAAACTGTTGGCAACTCTTTATGGCATGTGATAATTCGGGCATGTGATAATTCGGGCATTTGATAATTTGGGCATGTGATAATTCGGGCTTACAATGATTATGACAAATTATATTATGGTAAATGACTTTATGGGAAACAAAGCTTCTAGCATGTGAATATTATGGCAAATAAAATTAGGGCAAATGAATATTCCGTCATATAATATTATGGCTGTTGACTATTATGGCAAATGATATTCGGTCAAATAAAAATCGGGCAAACGGCGGTATACCACATCGCTTGTGTTGTTTGGTTTCGGTGAAATTAAGCCTCGCCAAATTAGCCGAGCAGGTCATAATACCCGAAACTACTCGTATAGAGTGGCCATGATGGCCCTTTATTTTTTTTTATTGTTCCAAATATAACATAGCATTCCATAATAAATTTTGGACCACCCGCTTAAATCACAAGGATTTTTATGCGAGCGGGAGTTCGCCTATTTGAATTTACCGAATACATAATATAAGCAATTCTTTAAACATTTATTATCATTTAATAACAATACCTATCTAAATGGTTGAAAAAAAATGAGTTTGTATAGTAGATTGTTCAACAAGGGACTAAAACAAGCCATAATGACACGAGATGTTTTAGCCACCCGAGCGAAGCGAGGGTGGCTAATAGTTCGAGTGTCATTATGGTTGTTTAGTCCCACGTTAAACACTCTACTTTTCACTTTGAATGCGAGGAATAAAAGCGACTTTTTATACAAAATTATAATATAAAAAAAAAAAATAAGAAATATGCAAATATCTTTTTCAACCTGAACATATTAATTTCATCATATCGATAACGGGGTAAAGCCTCCGTGGCGTGGCGGTAGTGAACGCGGTCGCTACGCAGGATGCGCGGGTTCGATCCCCGCTCAGTGCAAATATTTGTATGCATGGATATGGGTATTTGCATTGGTCTGGGTGTTTCTATGTATAATATGTATGCATTTACAAAAAAAATATCTAAGTATTTTTATCCGTATTCTAGATTCCATAATACAAGGTAGTAAAGCTATGCTTACCATGGATCTAGATAGCGTTGTGTGAAATGTTGTGGAATATTTATTTATTTTTATTTATTTATAATAATAAAGTTTCTAAGGTGCACAATTAATTGGTGTAAGTAATTGGTGATTACAACGCAAGCTTATTACGAATAATCTATTCAAAATTCAAATTGCAAAGAAATTTGTCCCGCGGTTTTTTTTGTTGTTAAGTGACGTACGGTTTATATGCTTGCATATATAATATTTAGCCAACAGATTCAAACTTGAAAAATAATTTAAAACTAATTGGAAATGGATAATAAAATGGACTTATCCTTAATACTTACATAATAATTAATTAAATTAATATCATTATTCGTGGTTCACGAAATTAAATGGGATATTTGATTTTTTCAAATGTCATTTTGAGGTTATTTCTATACCTACACAATCACTAAAAAGGTGATAATCCTCCCATTCACAAACACCGTGATTGGCTGTTTAGGAGTTATCAAAGTAAATTAAAATAAAATTACTTTAGTCCCTAGAGATTAAAAAGGAACTTTAGTCCCGATATGCAGGGAGTAAAGTAACATTTTAAGAGCATGAGAAGTGAAAAACTTTTTATAAACGGTTGCTTTTTTATATACTTTTACACCATTTGGTCTGGTAAGCTATTTAAAATTTCGGGTAGTACCTATATATTGTCAAGTTCTGGTTCCATAATATATTTCTAGATTTTGGCATATTATACTTATTTACATATGGCAGCTGCCTTAAATTACTGTTTCGTTTATGTAGGTACTCTAATGTGATCTACATTTGAAAATTCTTCTTTCATGATGGCTAATTTGGCTTTATATTGAATTGGTAACACCTCACAATATTTAAATAGTTCGTTATAATTATCGTTATATTTTTTTATATTTTATAATATTGCTTTCAGAGTAGGACATAGCGGAGCATTACCTCACAGAATTGACGCTAATGAGCAATGAGCATTGCTTTGTCTGATCTAAACATCACCTTAACAAACGAAAACACGTACAAGAATTCTAGTCCTTGGTTTTCACTCTTGCTCGTTGAGTTTTTGGTGTAAACGCTGAAAACAACTTTTCGTTTACAATAAAAGAAAGCATACTTTGTTCTAGCTCTGTGTGTTTGGTCTGAATCCACCTTAACTCGACGCCGCGCTCATGATCTTGGCTATGATGCGAGGCCCTTACCACTGCGAGGCTTTTAGCACCACGAGGCCTTTAGCACCGCGAGGCCGTTGTAATAATCCTATGTCAAGGCACCAAATTGTAATCACCCCGGTCCTAGATCACGTCACCAAGATGTTATGTCCTGGTCACGCGGGACCAAATTGTAATAAACACTGCCTTAACCATAGTAATCCTGGTGAGCGGCAGCAAATTGTACTGTGATCCTGCGTCACAGCACCAATACGTAATAAAGCGGTGGTCATACCCGCCGCATTTCACCACACTAAATAAATCGTCTATATTGTTAATTCTACTTTGGCCAATGATCGTATAATGGTCAGAGGAGACCCTAGATGAGCCCGCATATCCCGGATCCTATAGAGTTCTAGGAATGCTGGTATTTATATAATGAAACATTACTATACAATTACTTAATTCTACCCCCACTTATTTTAACTGATTTATGTTAAGGTACAACAATTTCTCAATGAATGAGTCTCTCACAAATAATTTTCTCACGAGCAACCTACAACCGTACTAGATCCTAACACTGCCCTAATTACTACTACTGTGGCAAACAACCCGAATAACTTTATTGATCTAACTTTTTACATTGTCGACTTAGTGTTGCAAGCCTAACACTGCCCTAATTACTACTACTGTGGCAAACAATCCGAATAACTTTATTGATCTAACCTTTTACATTGTCGACTTAGTGTTGCAAGCCTAACACTGCCCTAATCACTACTACTGTGGCAAACAACCCGAATAACTTTATTGATCTAACCTTTTACATTGTCGACTTCGTGTTGCAAGCCTAACACTGCCCTAATCACTACCACTGTGGCAAACAATCCGAATAACTTTATTGATCTAACCTTTTACATTGTCGACTTAGTGTTGCAAGCCTAACACTGCCCTAATCACTACTACTGTGGCAAACAATCCGAATAACTTTATTGATCTAACCTTTTACATTGTCGACTTAGTGTTGCAAGCCTAACACTGCCCTAATCACTACTACTGTGGCAAACAACCCGAATAACTTTATTGATCTAACCTTTTACATTGTCGACTTCGTGTTGCAAGCCTAACACTGCCCTAATCACTACTACTGTGGCAAACAACCCGAATAACTTTTGCTCCCCATAGGCATATACTTTGAATTTGTTAGGTTTTGTTTCCCCGTTGACACATACTTTGAATTTGTTAGTTTTTGTTTCCCCGTTGACACAGGCTCCACCAATCGCCGTGTGCAGTGGGATACTACCAACTTTAAATATCCCCCCTCTATCCTTTTGTAAGCACGTAGCCCCAAATGGAACTTACGCGCCTTTAGAGAGTAGGATAGCTGACTCGTATTTTCCCTCCCCCAATATCTGAATCCAGACAAATGTATACGTCTAATTAGACTTGAATTAGAAAGGCGTTGCCAATTAATTGTAATTCAAAATAAGATTATTTCTTTCACAATATTGTCAAAGCATAGTATGACTAGTACAGATTCAATGAATAGTTTCATGTCGTAGCGCGGTCTGATGACCAATCCATCAAATGAGATTCTGTGTCCAAAATAGGATCTTTAACATGTCAGAACTGACTCATACTTGTCACGTGCATAAACGAGATCGATATAGTGTCCCTGGTGTAGAAGACAGCCATATCTAGGGTCAATTGCCCAAATCAATTAAGGTTCGATACAAGTTCCAAATTAGGAAAGCGCTCTGCTAAGGTGAGCTAGATGTACCTCGCCAAAATGATTCCTCGGCTACGACGCTCCGAGTAATAAGTATTATTTATAGCATAGTATTTTATTCAAAGTCAATTGGTAGATCAGTCAAACAAACTTCTCATTTCGGAATAATTTCCATTACGAATTTGATTAATTATGATGTGGGTGGATTTAAAATATGTTATGCCACCAATCCAAGTTTCATTGAGACCATACTAAGTCAGTTGCTAGGCAAGTAGAACATTAGCAACGCGGTCCGACGACGGCTCGCTTATAGGTCTAATCCGAATACAACGAACGCCTACTAAAATATACAACACGATAGTTCGTATACAATTTACTCAAATTACGATTTCACCACGGCATTAACGCACGAAAAGCCTTAACTAAATCAATCACAAGCATCACCAAGGAATGATATGTTACATCACCAAGCAAAGGCCCGATTAGCTCAGAACCGTTACAATACTAGTCCTTACTAATACACTTCCTAACCTATTCCCATTGTGTGAGTGCCTACTCTACCCCCAACTTAGAACTTCTGTTCAACCAAACTAGGTGTAACGTCACCTTATTTACATTTAAACGTGTGGTGTGTTGTGAGCCTATCATGTATTGATGGTATTCCATCAACACTCCTGCTCTGCTATGGGTGCAAGCTAGTTAGGCTTGACTGGCCTATCCTCATAACTGTGTGCTTGCTCCAGTCCACGAGCCGAAGCTCAGGGATGTGAACTGAAACCCTAACGAGATAATAGTTAGTGTATATATAAATAGATATATAAGACTGAACTGCGAGCTCTGTAAGTTCTGATCCAGGCCCAATTGGACGGTTCCACTTCGACGGTACCTACCCATCACAGAACAAACAGTCACCCACATTCAGGAAGCTTTTCCGATCCCGTTTCCACAGGTAAAATCGGAATGCCGCCCGCTTCAAAGGTTACCGGCCCCTAGCTATTCAGATAAATATGGAGTTGTTGCCACCGTTAGGTATCCCTCCATAACCAGGCACATCGCCATGGGTTTCCTACGGGAGAACTAGCTAAAACACCGCAGTGCTACCCTCAACTACTAACATAACAAAAGATGATAAAACGACAGCAATGACTTTACGAATGCACTGCCAGACTCAACAGCACAAGACAGTAATAATACGCATACATTTACACGTACTATCCCTGCCCAATGTAAGGTGTCTTCATTTTCGTAAAGGCCCTAAGTCCTGCTCCGATCGCGACCCATCCCAATATTCGACGCGAGAACTAGCCTACCCCACGCCCTAGTCGTAACAAATCTTAATCGCGCACCCTTGTACGTATCACGCCCAACCACACACAAAATCAAGATTTACAATTAATTTCAACAATTTCAACATAATAAAGATGATAAAACGACCGTAAGGATTTTACGAATGCACTGCCAGACTCAACAGCACAAGACAGTAATAATACGCATACATTTACACGTACTATCCCTGCCCAATGTAAGGTGTCTTCATTTTCGCAAAGGCCCCAGGTCCTGCTCCGATCGCGACCCATCCCAATATTCGACGCGAGAACTACCCCACACCCCAAGGTTTACAATAAATTTCGACAATTTATAATTTTTACAGAATTATAAAACTCTCGGCGGTACATTGGAAAAACTCTAAACCGTTCGCGTTAAACAAAGATAGCTAGTAATTCGTTTATTACACAACACCGGCAACAATTTCATATAATTCACAAAAGGAATTTAACACTATTTCTTTACAACGATAGAAATATATAACTTACAAAGACAGTCCGCCGAGCCGTACCCCTTTTAGCTATCTGGATCGAATGAAATGACGAAAAAAAGTGCCCCCCGCCTCCAGAAGACCCATCTTTTAAAGGCGAGGTCTCCCTTCTCTAAACTAACCTCGCCGTTTCTAGAACTACACATCATCCTTCATCCAATCGTGAGCTATTTCCGGCAAGCCGCCTCAGCGAATTTGCTCCTTTTTTATAAAAACTCCTTAATTCATATGATTGGAATAAGAATAATCCAAGATAATGTCTAACTAATTTTCCAGTTAATTATTCGTATACTAATATTTAGAATTCGCGACTAGTGCAATATCACAGAAAATGCAGCCAATAGAGATTCCTGGTTACATCAACCGCAGGATCAGTAGCAGTTGACGTTAAATCTTATTTCAATTTTTTTTTTACGGATAATCTTACGTTATTTCGCTACCAATAAGACAAACATGGAATTTAATTTATTTACAATAAAGGAAATGGCTCAATCGCAGCGCCATCTAACAACCCTCTTAAATACCACACCCATTTTTTTGAATTTTTAATTTTAGCTCCATCTACCCATCTAATTGTGAACTACTTCCACTCACCATCCGCAGTCCGTTACATCCCGACCCCCGAATCTTTATGAAGGTACATTCTTATTTTTTTTTTTTTTTATGACCGGAGTAAAGATTCTACTAATTTTAATACAGAACAATAAAAGACAACCTGATTTAAACCTCACACGGGCTGCAAATCGAGGTGAAGATACTTCTTTACCCACAGGCCCCCTTTTTTTTTGTATATTTCCCGCTTAGCTAGAATCCAGTCATCCCACACATTAAGTGTCTGTGTAGTTTAACCATATCAAGACAAACCACTTCTCAGTCCCGATACCAAGCTTGATAGTAGTCCCGCAACACAAACTATCTCCTCGAACCAGGACATGACAGTCTAAAGCAAGGAAAGCCTGGTTGTGAGGCAAGCTCAGTCCTAGCGACTCAGAGTAAAAGTTTGTGGAGCGAACCTATCTTACGTTCTTCCACAACCAATTACCCCATCCCCCAATAATAAAGTCATCCCTTAACAGCCGTCAAACATAGTAGGTGCAAACGGTCCACCCCACTTGGCTCGAAACCCAAAAGCATTTGCCCCGAAAATGGCGCATGTACAGTGTAGCTCGTTATAACCTAACTGTATAGTTGAGGAAGTGTGAAGGTACCTTAACGGTATGCTTAGACCTCGGATTCATCAATCTCGAGCCCGTCTATTATCCTAACTCTTAGCAATCCTTCATAATTCCGATTGAGGTGCATGCAGAATGACTAGACTATAACCAAGCCTCGCGATTCTACTCCCCATAGTGCTGGTTGGGAAGGCCCTTCACACTGAATTTAAACAAGTACTCATTCAACATACAACCTCTCCATGACCATTCCTTAACGTGAATATTCCTTTCGCTCTAACATAACCAACTTCCATGGTCATTCAGACTACCAACCAATCAGCACCCGATACAAACGCATGGTTATTGTTTCGTAATTTCAGGAATGCTCCAGCTTTTGCAAGGAAAAGCGGATTTCAGTATCCCCCTCTATTGCACACCACGCGTGGCAAATTGATAAATTTTGATTAAGTCTTAAAGTCGAACTATAACGAACCTTACTACAATTTTTTCCTTTTGTAATATTTAATTAAATTTTTTTTTTTTTTGGTAAAGCCACCCTGCTCCCCACCATCTGACGGGATGAGAATATATTTCGTTAACAATTTAGGGTGAAAGTGACTAATGTGAAACTAAGTGAAAATTACTATGATCAACTCATTCACATGATGGACTACTGCTCATACTATCAGATGGGCTTCACCCTATCCACCAAATTTATTGATCACATTTTTTTTTTTTTTTTTTTTTTTTTTTATATATATCCTCAGAACAGATCTAAATTATTAATTGAATATAATTTTAAATCAATCCTACTTACTAGTTCTACTTAACTAACTACATTACTTAAATCTACAAATTCTTACATACTAAGTAAAGTAATTGCAAAATCTAATCAACAATTCAAGCTTAAGTTCACGAACCTTCTCTTCTCTTCCCGATCCAGCCCCAGCCTACTGCGTATAATATCTAGACAGATGTATAGTATTGAACTTCCCCCGAACCTCATTAGTTTGGGGGTCTAACAAAATGTACACATTTTGGTAAGGATTTCCCGCCACTACGTATGGACCTTCATACAACGCCTCAAACTTCTTGGTTACCTTTAATTTCGCGCTAGATTTATTTAACTTCCTAATTTTTACTAAATCGCCGACCTGATATTCAATCAACCGATATCTACCATTAAACTTCGCCTTCCGTTTTTCCCCAGCCTCTTGTAGATTCTTACGCGCTATCTCCCTGACTTTCTGTACGTCTAGCTCTCCATTACTCCTACCTATAATTTCGTCAAACGACAACCTCGTAGAAATTCCGTACATTATCTCACAAGGGGTAAATCCTGTGCTTTCATGATAAGTGTTATTATATAGCTCCTCCAACTTGGGAAGAGTCTTTACCCATCCTTTGTGATTCGTGCTATTATATGTCCTAAACAAACGCCCTAACTCCCTGTTGACTCGCTCTACTGTATTTGGTCGTGGGTTCCTAACCGTAGTGTATACCACTCTAACCCCCAACGTTTCCATGCCCTCTTTCCACACTCGACTAGTGAACTGGGTCCCATTATCCGACATTATCGCCTTCGGCTTTATTATGTCGAAGAACCTCTTTGCCTTATTAAACACTGCCACCGCCGTTGCCTTCTTAAGCTCAAAAAATTTGACAAACTTACTAAACGAATCCTGTAGAACGAGTATATAATTCATTCCAAATTTACCCGTAGGGAGAGGCCCGTATATATCTACCATCACTAAATCGCCAATATCTCTTGTAATTATTGAACAGCATGGGCCTACTTTGTTTGAATTAGAATGCTTTGTTAACTGACATACGTCACAAGTCCTCACTAAACGTTTCACACTCTTAGTTAATCCTTTCCAATAAAACCGATCCCTTATATACTTTATCACCTTGTAACCTCCCTGATGACCCATTTCGAGATGTACTTGCCTAACTAATCCTTCCCTAAGGACATTTGGTAAGAAAATGACTTGTCCCCTTTCACCCCCCTTATCTATATACAAAACGTCATTAATCAATCTACACCTACTCGCCAAACCCGCTAACTCTCCTCTTGTGCTGGCCGTACTTATCTGATTAATTAACCTACTTATCTCTACATCAGCCCTTTGTAATTCAGGTAGTAGTTTTAATTGGTTCAGTAATTCTTTATTTCGTTGCGCTTCCATATATAGGATGCTCGGTGACCTAACCTTTTCTTCCTGCAAAAGTTCCCCTTTAGGAGGATAGCGCGACAATACGTCCGCGACCACATTATCTCTCCCTTTAATATGTTGTATTTCATACTGAAAATTCTCTAAATAGTTAATCCACCGAGTTACCTTAGCGTTATATAACCTCCACGTCTTGACAAATGCCAAAGCCTTATGATCCGTCCTAATAACTACCCTAGCTCCCCTTAAATACGTTTCGAATTTCTCTAAACAACAGATTACTGAATAGAACTCCTGTTCAGTCACTGTCCAATTTAATTGAGCCCCCCTTAATGCCTTACTATAAAACCCCAGCACCCTCTGCTGATCATCATCGCCTACCTGATATAAAACCCCTGCTAATCCCACCTTAGAACAAACCGTTTGCAAATAGAAAGGTTTAGTAAAATCCGGATGATGCAATTGGATAGTTTCTAAGAACAAAGCTTTAATTTGTTCGAACGCCCTTTGTTCGAGTTGACCCCAACCCCAGCCTTTACCCTTCTTCAACAAATTATATAATGGTTGCGCTTGAATATTAAAGTTAGGTATAAACTTCCTATAAAAATTACATAACCCCAAAAATGCCCTCACATGCTTTATCCTTCTAGGTATCGGAAACTCTTGTATAGCTTTAACCTTATCTGGGTCAGTGTGTAATCCCTGAGTAGAGATGATGTAACCCAACATCCTCACTTCCTTACAACAAAACTCACATTTCTTTAAATTACACGTTAAACCTGCCTTTTGCAATTTACCTAAGACTATGTCCAAATGTTCCAAATGTTGTGTGAATGACCCTGTCGTTATTATCGCTAGGTCATCTAAATAATTAACACAAAATTCCCTGACCTCATGTCCTAATATTATATCCATGGCCCTACTAAAACTTCCCACGGACGTTTTCAACCCTTGGGGCAACACATTATAAACGTAGGACTTCCCATTGAAGGTGAACCCCGTATATTTTTTACTATTCTGCGTAATAGGTATTTGGAAATAAGCATTATTCAAATCTACTACACTTATATAGTTAGCCCCATGGAAGGAATTCATGACATCAATCTGTAGTGGTGGTTTCTCCGTTTCTGCCACCATATATTTATTTATCTCTCTAGCGTCTAATAACACTCTAATCGAATCATCTCGCTTAATCGTAAAAGTCAATGGACTACAATAAGGAGTTGCAGATCGACTAACTATCCCCAAATCTTCCATTTCCCTTAGCTTTTCTTCTACTCTCCCCCTATAAGCATATGGCACCGGATAATTTTTCTTAACAATAGGTACATCTGAACACATCACTATCTCGTGCTGATAGCAGTTCGCTCTCCCTAAACGCGAAGCGAACACACCCTTATATTTATGTAACAATTTTAGCAAGCTATTCCTCTGTTCTGTCTCTATAGCAACTCCGGTCTCTAGACTTGTCCAGACTAGATCATTAAACTCGCTACAACTATCCATGGCTGATATTAATTCCTCACTCTCCCTTAGGTCGGATCCCTTTACTTGCTCTAAAAACGGTATTACCTCTCTTTGCCCTGCCTGATCCAGAACTAAACCTCTATCTATTTTTCCCGTGTTGATAGTTACTTCATTCCCCTTTAACCAATCAAATCCTAAAATCAACGAATTAACTAGGCCTGGAACTACTACAAACCCCATATTTTGTACACACTCTCCTAGCTTTAAAGGCAATAGAACTATTTTCTTAATCTCTCCGCTCCTATGACCCACAGCTGTCTTAATTTTAAAGGGTCTAATCGGCATCCACGGTATTTCGCGACTCCTATCCGACCTCAGTACATCCCAGAATTCCTCTGAGATGCTGGTTATATCACAACCAGTATCCACTAATCCTATAACCTCATGATCAAAAATATGCACTATTACTTCTGAACTAAAGGTTCCCTCATCGCGTTCTGTAGACCTTTCATCAAATACCGCCTCTATCGACACAGGATCGCCTTGTCTCAAAAGTTTCTGTTCAATATTTAATTTAATCACATCAACTATTTGTTTATCGATAAAGAGACTCTTTGGTTCTACTGTTCCAAAACCCAATCCCTCACGTATACCACGAGTAGTCATCTTCGCCACTAGCGGCGCCCTAATACCGTTTCCTACCTTACCTAAAGCTAGCCCTGGATTCCAACCCATTTTGATCATCATATCTAACGCTGCGCTCCCTGTGACTGAGGCTAGATCGGGAACAGAACTTCCAGCCTCTACTAGTTTAAACCTGCGGGTGACGCTAACGCCGATGTATCACTCTGCACTACCGTTGCCACCTGCTCACCAGACGGTCGAGTTTTGCTTGGCTTAGGCCAACTGCGATAGTCCTGACGAGAATCCTTAGCCCTTTTCTCCGGTATCCTCTTCTCGCCGCCAGAGGTTGGAGTTGATACAGCCTCTTGCCGAGCTATATCGTCCATCCCTCTCAAAAACTCCGCTGTTTCAATGATGTTATTCAGCTTGGACGTATACCATCCCTGTTGCACATACTTCGGAAACTGCCTAATTATGTCCCCAATCAGTTGTTTCTCGGAAAACTTATAAGTTAGCATCTGAGCCTTCCCGGTCAATCTTAAGAAATGGCCTAACATAGTAGGCGACTCCGCTTTATTCCAAACTCCATGCACTATAGACCGGCGTAATTCGTTCTGTTCGCTTTCTCCCCAGAAGGTAGCCAAAAAGTCCGCCTTGAAGTCTTGCAATACGCTCCAACGACATTTGTAAACTCTTGCCCATTCTCTGGCTTCACCCACTAGACATTCTTGTATCAAGTCTAATTGATTGCCGTCCCGACCGACCTTTCCCAAATATGTTGTTAGGTCTTCCAAAAACGTCACCGGATGCACATCGACTTTGTCTCCGAACTTGGGCTTCTCGAACGTTACATTTCTCACATGGTAGTTTATGTTTCTAGGTAACTCCGAGTTGACACACTCCACGGAGATCGAGGGTTCCCCATTTTCCCTTAATCTAGGAGAGTCTGTATATAGTTGTTGATTCAATTCCGGATTAGCCTGTTCCCTAACCACAGACAACGCTTCTGTGGGCACTGCCCCCCATTCGCGACTACTTCCGCTTCTGTCTGCTGGAGAAGCTCTTGTCTCACTCATCTCAGCCCTTAACGTCTCCAATTTCGCAGCTAAATCTTCTATAGTACGATTCAACTTCCTATACCGAAGGTTAGCTAAAGAAGTGTTCACATTCACACTTCTCCCCTCCGGTCTCCTTCTAGCTTCAATTGTCCGTCTCACACGCCTAGATGTGGTAGGTACAGGTTCATTGGGCGTCGTAGTTTGCCTTACAGGACTAGTCGTCCCTTGCTCACTTGTCCTGTTTTCCCCATAACGGGCAGGCGCCCGCCTTTTCCTGCTCGGCTTATCCATACTATATTTATCACTGATCGAACACTCAAAGAACACTACACGTAACGATTCGTCAATACAATCACTATAAACTCCCTTTTAACTTATAAATTTGAACACCACTTTCAGCTAAAACTCACGGCTCATAACCGGAACTATATATACACGATAAGTTAACAAATAATACATTATAGCGTTAACTGTTGGTTGGGATGCCTCACTGTCATACAATGTTGCACTCCAACGATATGTGTAGGTATTTCAATTCAATAAATGTTTCTCCCGAGTTCGACCTACTCAAGTCTATAAGATACTTAATATCGACCCCCCAACAATTCGACTGATAACATCCTAACCCAGACTTTACGACCCCCCATTGTTTATTATTCTCACCATTTTTCATTTTACACTAAATTCACCCCAGCATAATTTCCTAGAGACCCTTACCTATAATACAGCAACAAATTGTACGGTATGCAACATACCGTACTCCTACCCTCAACTAACCCACAACAAACAAACACAATGCCAACGACCGATGGTCAGAATATAGTGTCTATCCCGAACACTGCAACGAAATTGTCCCAGACTCTGATCTCAGGTCTCGGCTCCAAATCGTACTGGCGCCTGACCTTCCAACCTATCCCCGGGCAGACAAAATGTTACCATCCTGGTTACCGACACCAAATTGTGGTGTCGTCCTGGCCACCAGGCATTAACTTGTAGTGTGTAGTCTTGATCCACGTCATCAAATTTTAACGTGTAATCCTGGCTTACGGCCCCAAATTGTAATAATCCTATGTCAAGGCACCAAATTGTAATCACCCCGGTCCTAGATCACGTCACCAAGATGTTATGTCCTGGTCACGCGGGACCAAATTGTAATAAACACTGCCTTAACCATAGTAATCCTGGTGAGCGGCAGCAAATTGTACTGTGATCCTGCGTCACAGCACCAATACGTAATAAAGCGGTGGTCATACCCGCCGCATTTCACCACACTAAATAAATCGTCTATATTGTTAATTCTACTTTGGCCAATGATCGTATAATGGTCAGAGGAGACCCTAGATGAGCCCGCATATCCCGGATCCTATAGAGTTCTAGGAATGCTGGTATTTATATAATGAAACATTACTATACAATTACTTAATTCTACCCCCACTTATTTTAACTGATTTATGTTAAGGTACAACAATTTCTCAATGAATGAGTCTCTCACAAATAATTTTCTCACGAGCAACCTACAACCGTACTAGATCCTAACACTGCCCTAATTACTACTACTGTGGCAAACAACCCGAATAACTTTATTGATCTAACTTTTTACATTGTCGACTTAGTGTTGCAAGCCTAACACTGCCCTAATTACTACTACTGTGGCAAACAATCCGAATAACTTTATTGATCTAACCTTTTACATTGTCGACTTAGTGTTGCAAGCCTAACACTGCCCTAATCACTACTACTGTGGCAAACAACCCGAATAACTTTATTGATCTAACCTTTTACATTGTCGACTTCGTGTTGCAAGCCTAACACTGCCCTAATCACTACCACTGTGGCAAACAATCCGAATAACTTTATTGATCTAACCTTTTACATTGTCGACTTAGTGTTGCAAGCCTAACACTGCCCTAATCACTACTACTGTGGCAAACAATCCGAATAACTTTATTGATCTAACCTTTTACATTGTCGACTTAGTGTTGCAAGCCTAACACTGCCCTAATCACTACTACTGTGGCAAACAACCCGAATAACTTTATTGATCTAACCTTTTACATTGTCGACTTCGTGTTGCAAGCCTAACACTGCCCTAATCACTACTACTGTGGCAAACAACCCGAATAACTTTTGCTCCCCATAGGCATATACTTTGAATTTGTTAGGTTTTGTTTCCCCGTTGACACATACTTTGAATTTGTTAGTTTTTGTTTCCCCGTTGACACAGGCTCCACCAATCGCCGTGTGCAGTGGGATACTACCAACTTTAAATATCCCCCCTCTATCCTTTTGTAAGCACGTAGCCCCAAATGGAACTTACGCGCCTTTAGAGAGTAGGATAGCTGACTCGTATTTTCCCTCCCCCAATATCTGAATCCAGACAAATGTATACGTCTAATTAGACTTGAATTAGAAAGGCGTTGCCAATTAATTGTAATTCAAAATAAGATTATTTCTTTCACAATATTGTCAAAGCATAGTATGACTAGTACAGATTCAATGAATAGTTTCATGTCGTAGCGCGGTCTGATGACCAATCCATCAAATGAGATTCTGTGTCCAAAATAGGATCTTTAACATGTCAGAACTGACTCATACTTGTCACGTGCATAAACGAGATCGATATAGTGTCCCTGGTGTAGAAGACAGCCATATCTAGGGTCAATTGCCCAAATCAATTAAGGTTCGATACAAGTTCCAAATTAGGAAAGCGCTCTGCTAAGGTGAGCTAGATGTACCTCGCCAAAATGATTCCTCGGCTACGACGCTCCGAGTAATAAGTATTATTTATAGCATAGTATTTTATTCAAAGTCAATTGGTAGATCAGTCAAACAAACTTCTCATTTCGGAATAATTTCCATTACGAATTTGATTAATTATGATGTGGGTGGATTTAAAATATGTTATGCCACCAATCCAAGTTTCATTGAGACCATACTAAGTCAGTTGCTAGGCAAGTAGAACATTAGCAACGCGGTCCGACGACGGCTCGCTTATAGGTCTAATCCGAATACAACGAACGCCTACTAAAATATACAACACGATAGTTCGTATACAATTTACTCAAATTACGATTTCACCACGGCATTAACGCACGAAAAGCCTTAACTAAATCAATCACAAGCATCACCAAGGAATGATATGTTACATCACCAAGCAAAGGCCCGATTAGCTCAGAACCGTTACAATACTAGTCCTTACTAATACACTTCCTAACCTATTCCCATTGTGTGAGTGCCTACTCTACCCCCAACTTAGAACTTCTGTTCAACCAAACTAGGTGTAACGTCACCTTATTTACATTTAAACGTGTGGTGTGTTGTGAGCCTATCATGTATTGATGGTATTCCATCAACACTCCTGCTCTGCTATGGGTGCAAGCTAGTTAGGCTTGACTGGCCTATCCTCATAACTGTGTGCTTGCTCCAGTCCACGAGCCGAAGCTCAGGGATGTGAACTGAAACCCTAACGAGATAATAGTTAGTGTATATATAAATAGATATATAAGACTGAACTGCGAGCTCTGTAAGTTCTGATCCAGGCCCAATTGGACGGTTCCACTTCGACGGTACCTACCCATCACAGAACAAACAGTCACCCACATTCAGGAAGCTTTTCCGATCCCGTTTCCACAGGTAAAATCGGAATGCCGCCCGCTTCAAAGGTTACCGGCCCCTAGCTATTCAGATAAATATGGAGTTGTTGCCACCGTTAGGTATCCCTCCATAACCAGGCACATCGCCATGGGTTTCCTACGGGAGAACTAGCTAAAACACCGCAGTGCTACCCTCAACTACTAACATAACAAAAGATGATAAAACGACAGCAATGACTTTACGAATGCACTGCCAGACTCAACAGCACAAGACAGTAATAATACGCATACATTTACACGTACTATCCCTGCCCAATGTAAGGTGTCTTCATTTTCGTAAAGGCCCTAAGTCCTGCTCCGATCGCGACCCATCCCAATATTCGACGCGAGAACTAGCCTACCCCACGCCCTAGTCGTAACAAATCTTAATCGCGCACCCTTGTACGTATCACGCCCAACCACACACAAAATCAAGATTTACAATTAATTTCAACAATTTCAACATAATAAAGATGATAAAACGACCGTAAGGATTTTACGAATGCACTGCCAGACTCAACAGCACAAGACAGTAATAATACGCATACATTTACACGTACTATCCCTGCCCAATGTAAGGTGTCTTCATTTTCGCAAAGGCCCCAGGTCCTGCTCCGATCGCGACCCATCCCAATATTCGACGCGAGAACTACCCCACACCCCAAGGTTTACAATAAATTTCGACAATTTATAATTTTTACAGAATTATAAAACTCTCGGCGGTACATTGGAAAAACTCTAAACCGTTCGCGTTAAACAAAGATAGCTAGTAATTCGTTTATTACACAACACCGGCAACAATTTCATATAATTCACAAAAGGAATTTAACACTATTTCTTTACAACGATAGAAATATATAACTTACAAAGACAGTCCGCCGAGCCGTACCCCTTTTAGCTATCTGGATCGAATGAAATGACGAAAAAAAGTGCCCCCCGCCTCCAGAAGACCCATCTTTTAAAGGCGAGGTCTCCCTTCTCTAAACTAACCTCGCCGTTTCTAGAACTACACATCATCCTTCATCCAATCGTGAGCTATTTCCGGCAAGCCGCCTCAGCGAATTTGCTCCTTTTTTATAAAAACTCCTTAATTCATATGATTGGAATAAGAATAATCCAAGATAATGTCTAACTAATTTTCCAGTTAATTATTCGTATACTAATATTTAGAATTCGCGACTAGTGCAATATCACAGAAAATGCAGCCAATAGAGATTCCTGGTTACATCAACCGCAGGATCAGTAGCAGTTGACGTTAAATCTTATTTCAATTTTTTTTTTACGGATAATCTTACGTTATTTCGCTACCAATAAGACAAACATGGAATTTAATTTATTTACAATAAAGGAAATGGCTCAATCGCAGCGCCATCTAACAACCCTCTTAAATACCACACCCATTTTTTTGAATTTTTAATTTTAGCTCCATCTACCCATCTAATTGTGAACTACTTCCACTCACCATCCGCAGTCCGTTACACCGTCCGCGGTCGCGCAGTCCGCCCATTGTCTCAGCGGCCTCTGTTTGGCCCATTCATAAAATAATATTTTCTTATTACATATCTAATTGATAAAAGAACAGATTGCCCTCACAAACATTTCGAAGTAAAAAACTCAGTGGCGTGACGTCAACGCAATTATAGGGGTCGCGTGACCCGCAGCGCGTCACATGATCACATCAAAGCATTCTCCTAAAAGCGCTAGGGTGCCGAGCGCACAAATCCCATAACTTCATAAATAACTTTCATGTAAGTTTTTGTGAAATTATTGATAGTTTTATACCAAGTGTACCTATCAACTATAAGTACTCTAACACTGTCATTTTATCTAATATTTTTCACAATTTATAATTATATTTTTAGAACAATAGAGGCATTTCATACCCGCACACAAATAAGGAAAACAATTGCTTCTCTATATAAAAAAAAAATCTTACAAATTTTAAAAAGCCAATGAACATTGACTTTATATTTTTCTTCCCGGCGCTTCGCGGTTTTATGAAAGAAATCGGATAGGTACCGCATTGCATCGCATAATGTACCTAAATACCCATCTGCGCATTTCCGACATTCTTCTTTTTGCTAGACTTGGCTGCTCTCCACTGCACCATCTGCTAGTCACAGGGACGGAAGCTTTTCATGTGAGAGCTTCCGTGCAACCATCTGCAGGGCCTCTTTCACCTTGGTCGGAGAGGGCCGTAGGCGACCGTCTCCGTTGCTCAGGATGCACCACGTGGAGGTTACCGACCAAGTGGTGGAGCTAGGACACCAAGTAGTAATTTCGGTCTTATAAATCACTACATAGTATAAAACAAAGTCGCTTTCTCTGTCCCTATATCCCTTTGTATGCTTAAATCTTCAAAACTACGCAACGGATTTTGATGCGGTTTTTTTTAATAGATAGAGTGTTTCAAAATGAAGGTTTATATGTATAATACATGTTTAATATAGTAGAGGGCGCAGCGGGAACGGGATCTGACGCCACGCGGGCGGAAAAATATTGGCGGTACGAAGTTCGCCGGGTCAGCTAGTAAAATAATATAATACTAAAAGTATGTGACTGTTTTACATGAGGATACAGGTTCAACTTTCTGTTAGTGTTTTTCTGTAAATAAATTTTCAGTAGGTAGCTGCATGGACTCAGGAAAAAGTGCCAGTTAAAACCCTCATGACTTTTTATGAGGGATCCACAACAGTTGGTGAAATGAGGGCGCTTAAAACATTTTCGTCAATGAGAAATATACAGACTTGACTAAACGACAAATAGTGATGTAAAAAGTGAAAAATGTTTGATTCTTAATATATCACTTAGGCGGTATACGAGTAGGTACATGGCCCGCCTGATTGGAAGCGGTTAACGTGACTCTTGGGCTGCCATCCCTGAAAAAACTTTCTAATGCTCTTCTTGAAGAATGCTGTTGTGGTCACGTGAGGAAACCACAGCAGGAATAATTAAATAGTGAAACAGTGCTGGCAAGTTAGGATCATATCAAATATAGCGGTAAGTACTTACAAAACGTCAAAGAATTAATAAAATACGAAGAAATAGACTAGTTTACTAAACTGACTAAGAGATATAGGAGACCGAGCAGACTAAACCAGACCCAGCACTAAAGTACAAGCGAATGCAAACGGGATTGATGATAGGTTTTTTATACTACTTAGGTGGCTGGGCACGCCGTGATTGCGGCTGTAAGACCCATCATGGGGCAGTGGGTAGACAGGCGGTAGCGTCTCGTACCGTCAGACGCAGATCATTACCGGACACGGTAGCTTCGGGCGGTATCTGCATCTGATGGGCGAGAGCCAACGCCCGAGTGCCAGCACTGCGACGCGAGCGTGAACTCGGGGCTGCACACGCTCACCGAGTGTCCGGCGTTTGAGACGCCGAGGCGGGAGGACCAGACCGAGAGGGATAGCCCTGAGTCAGCCGGGGTGCGAGGGATATGTCATCTGACAACCTCACCTTCGGCCTAGCACATCGACCCATATACGGCGTGCGGTTTAGTCGGTTCGAGTCCGACATAACCTCTATCTCCGGCTCCGGGGGGGGGGGGGGGAGGGGGAGGGGTGTATCCGTGGGGATTTCCCGCACTTAAAAAAGAAAATACTTAGGTGGCAGATAAACACAAGGCCCACCTGATTAAAAGTGTTTACCGATGCTTACATCTATACACCAATAATTTACGTTTACCTATACGTTTTTAACGCGTTACCAAATGCAAGGATCGTGTGCAAAGATAACAACATAACTTCAGTCTTGCGTTTGCTGAGCGTCTTGATAGTGGTCTACACGCATCGTCTGCGCATAGAAAAAACGTAGTGTGCAAAGGCCCCTTTTCGATGTTAGATCTCGTTACTTACTTTCAAATTTCTACGTGGCCATGTTATGTTACAAACATGTCTAGCTTGTTAATATACCTAATTTCACTGTTATTTATTAGTGTGAAGCTAGGTACAGCAAGTTTAACTTATCGCAAGTTCGTGTACCAGAAGGATATGTCGGAATACTGCCGGAGACGTGTGATGCCTACCGTGTTCCTGGGTCGGCAAGTCGTTGATGCTAACTCACAAATATTACACTTTTCACGCCTAGAAGACCCGTATAGTTGCTTTATTACCGTTAGGTTTGTTGAACCAATTGTTTTGAAGGTTGAAAGTTGAAACTCCTTGATAACTATATACTATATAAATCTTATTATAAACTAGCTGCTGCCCGCGGCTCCTCCCGCGTGGATGTCGGTTATCGCTTAGTGTTGAGTCAACGCTATTGAGCATTAAATTTTTCTAAAATAAAAGTAGCCTAAGTTACACCTTATTACATCAGCTACCTGTCAACAAAAGTCCCATCAAAATCGATCCAGCCATTTCAGAGATTAGCCGGAACAAACAGACAGACAGACAGACACCAATTATAAAAAATGTTATTTTGGTGTATGTTCCGTATTATATTCATATGCATGTAGTAGATATAGACGTATAGATATGGAATTCTGTCAAAATGTTTGTAGGTTTGTTTTTTTTTTACGCTCTAATGGCCGAACGGATCTGGCTGAAACTTGGTACAGGGATGTTATTATAGTCTAGAATAACACATACCTAGGTTACTTTTTATCCTTGAAATAGGTTTCCATAGGTCGCTGAAACAGAATCAGAATACCAGGGTACCATTTTAGTTATTTATACTTACCTAAACCTAAAGCTTCATTATGAATCACTGTAACCATTTTGGTGAAGTTAATTGGATCAATCAATTAGCCTATTGCCGTCCTCTGCTGGACATAGGCCTTTGGCCTACTGTCCACGCTGACCAGACAGGTTGATGTAGGGTTTTATTCCCAGTTTTCTTTCTATCGCAGTGGAAAATTACACAGACCGTGTACGATATGTATACGGTCTGAGTAATTTTCCACTGCGACGTGGAGCATCCTGAGCAACGGTGGCGGTCGCCTACGGCCATCTCCGACCAAGGTGAAAGGGGTCCTGTAGATGGTTGCACGGAAGCTCTTTATGTGTCCTTCTGACTAGACCAGACAGGTTGATATAGGGTTTTATTCCGAGTTTTCTTTCTTTCGCAGTGGGAAATTACACAGACCGTGTACGATATGTATACGGTCTGAGTAATTTTCCACTGCGACGTGGAGCATCCTGAGCAACGGTGGCGGTCGCCTACGGCCATCTCCGACCAAGGTGAAAGGGGTCCTGTAGATGGTTGCACGGAAGCTCTTTATGTGTCCTTCTGACTAGACCAGACAGGTTGATATAGGGTTTTATTCCGAGTTTTCTTTCTTTCGCAGTGGGAAATTACACAGACCGTGTACGATATGTATACGGTCTGAGTAATTTTCCACTGCGACGTGGAGCATCCTGAGCAACGGTGGCGGTCGCCTACGGCCATCTCCGACCAAGGTGAAAGGGATCCTGTAGATGGTTGCACGGAAGCTCTTTATGTGTCCTTCTGACTAGACCAGACAGGTTGATATAAGGCTTTATTCCGAGTTTTCTTTCTCTCGCAGTGGAAAATTTTGAGGAGAAAGAATACTAGTATTACCAATCCATCTCATCAGACGGGAGTCGTAAAAGGCGATTAAAGGAAAAATACGGATTGATGAAAACCGCATGAAAATTAGTTCAGTAGTTCTGATTCTATCGTTAAGAGACAGACACGGCGGAGGACTTTGTTTGATTCAAATTCAAATTCAAAAACACATTTTTTCTATAAAAATTATTAATTTGTATGAAATTGTAATTTCTTATTCCCCTACCGTGCTGTGCGTGGCATGGCAACTACCTACTGAGAAACGCTGCCAGAAAACTCAGTAGGAATCCATTTTTTTTAAATCATTGTCATGTTTGTATAATAATTTTCTTGTTTTGACTTAGAGCGACTTAATTTCAAGCATTTTTGTCATTTAAATAGTCTGACATGTTGCTACACAATTTGGACTTAACGGTTGTCTTAAATTTATTTATGGACAATGTTATATTACATTATGGGATGTTTATTGTAGAATGTACATAGCCCGCCCTATAAAAGAGTTGCTTATTTTTTTGGAGACGTGTCGTATATAATGTCGCATATATGTATATAATTCATATATGATTTTAGTGAAATAATAGGTTTATAATTTTAGTAAAATATGTAGTCTGGCCAACGAAAGCACCTGAGAAATAGCGGGAAATTCAAATAATCTATGATTTATCTAGAGATGGGTAAACTGAATGAGAGGCATTAAGAAGAATCGTTTCACTATGGTGACTCGATAACTTAACTATTCCCTCTAAACCTTAACAATTCAGTGATTCACCGATTCATCGAGTGTCCGCCGAGTGCTGAAGTGCCGACTGACTACGAGAGTTCGGAATCGTTCGGGTGGTGTCGGGAGATTTCCGTTTCACAGACTACTCTAGTGGAATTTCATTTATTTATTTCATAAACAATTTACATTGTATTGAAAATTACATCCTTAAAAAAAAACAATAAAATCACAAGAAAAAAAAAATAATTAAATTAAATTAAAATATTAAATAATACATTTTTAATAATGATGTCAGGAATTATTAATTGATATGATTATATTGCATAGAAAAAATTATAAATAATAATGTTAAAAATTCAATTAAATTATAGAAGTGTACATGTCAAAAGTTCTGCATAATTATGGAAGTTTAGAGAACCATGTTCTGAACATTGCACACATTATTTATAAAACATAATACCAATTACAAATATTTATAAAAAAGAAAATGTCATTACATGCATCCTATAACTATGTCATTTTACAAATTCGTCAAGAGAATAGAAACAACCTTCCAGAAGAAAACCCTTAAGCACGGCTTCGAACTCCTTTTTATATACAGCGCTTCTTATTTCTAGGGGAAGACTGTTAAATAGTTTGACTGAACTATAAGACACGCTATGTTTAACTACGTCAAGAGTGGGTGCAATCATTAAAGGCATATGTTTCCTTCTCGTACTTTCACGTTCCCGTCTACCTTCTCTACTTTCAAACTTATGTATGTTCTTCGCAAAAAAAGTCAATAAAACTAAAATATACAGACAAGGAACTGTTAAAATTTTTAGTTGCCTAAAGTATTCTACACAGGACTGTTGCTGGTCTATGCGTACCATGGTTCTAATGGCCCTCTTCTGTGCAGCGAAAGCTTTGTCAATATTGTACTCATAACTACCCCCCCAGAAAATAATACTGTACCTCAGTTTTGATTCTACTAAGGCGAAGTACACACCTCTGAGCTGTTCCATGTTTACAACATCTCTAAGGCTTCTCAATACATAACAGGCCGAATGAATACCTGCCTCTATGCTTGCCAATTCATGTTTCCATTTCAAAGAACAGTCGATATATACCCCCAAGAATTTAACTTCGTTAACTGTGACTAGCCTGTCACCGTTAAGTTCACAAGCCAGCACATCTGACGTTTTACTGGTGGATTTAAATAGTATGATATTGGACTTGCTGCTGTTTATTTTAAGGTAGTTTAATGTAAACCATTCATTGAGATGCCCCAGTGCCGAGTTTACTCCTATATTTAAATCTATAATGTTATTTGCTGATACAATTTCGTTGGTATCGTCGGCAAAAACGGTAAGTTTCACCTGTTCCGGTAACTTATTCATCACATGATTTATCAGGTCATTGATAAAAACAATGAAAAATATAGGGCCTAGTATCGATCCTTGAGGAACCCCTGTTTTTATTTTGACAAACCTGGATTTAAAAGTTTTATCAAATTTAGTTCGAATCGTTCCAGATTGCTCGTAACTGTCGGACTTGATCTCCACGAACATTTGTCTATTGCTTAGATATGAGGTAAAGAGATGCCTAGCTGCGCCCCTCACGCCGTAGTGCTCTAACTTTTCAATCAGTAGATCATGTCTAACTGCATCGAAAGCAGAGCTCATGTCAAGAAATATGCCTGCAACTTTTTGCTTATCGTTTAGTCTACAGTCTATCAAATCTAAGAGGTACCGTTTGACGTTTCATATTTTTCAAACCGAAACAACTTTGTTCATACGTACATTATTCAGTTTCGATAACCTTTTTCATAAAACCATGAATTTAGAAAGATTTCATTATTGTATCTAAAAATGTACAATTCTTAATATCTAAATGTAATTGAAAACTTTCAAACAAAGCAAAATAACACATATTTACACAGTAAATAATTTCTAATAGTTATATTCTTGACCGCATTACAAAGTTACGTAGTTAGGTCACTGCACGTAGTGTTGCGACTCTTCGGATACACTTGTATGCAAAAAAATCGTTTACATATACGAAAAATCGAATGTATTATTTACAAATTACACTTGACAACCAAACAAATATTTTTTCATGTGAATGGGATTTATCTCACATATTACGATTACATAACTAAATAGTTATGTAATCGTAAAATATGAGATAAAACCCATTCACCAAAAATACGTATTTATAAATCAAATATATTTGCTTCTTTAAAAAGTTGTCGAAAGCGATTTGTCGATTTTTGATTTTCGCGCCCAAATAAGTCGGGGTTTCTCGCGCTAACGCTGTCGAAATAGTAAATGGAGTCAGGGATAGTGTTTTTTACATTTATTTTTGTGTATGATAATATGGGTTTGCATATTACAGAGAAATAAACAAATTTTTAACAAGCACATCCATTGATTTTACAATTACAATTTTTTCTTCTAAGTCTTATTTCTACGTCTAAAACTAATAAAAATAAGGTATGTAGAACCCATTCACAAAAATGTTGTTGCCTGATGTTATAAATTAACGACGTTACTGCGCGACCGCATAATGCACTGAATACACAGATACCCTAAAATAAATTAATTTAATTATTTTTAGGTCAATAGGCAAAATCGCAGGTGTCCAAGTCTCTACAATTTTTTTTTTCTGGCAACACTGCCAACTACAAGCGCACGCGGTCCGCTCGGTCGGTTCGGCGTCAGCAGTCTCTCGCCATCTTGGAAGCTGACTGTGCGCGTACTTGCTTTCTCGTTTGTGTTTTACAATTTGTGACTTGGCTATTACTTTTCTGGACTGCTCATTCTTTATCCGTTTACCTTGGCAATATTTATACTGGACTCCGAACTAAGCAAGTGTTTATTAATAATGTCGAAAAGAGGACGTACTTTGAACAGCCAGGCTCGTGAATTGGTGGTGAAATTACACGAGTATTTTGAGCGTGAATCTCAAAATGGTGGACTTCTACTGCCAGTTACACAAGTTCGGGATCGCGTCGGTGAAGCTCTCGGTATTGGTAGCCGCACCGTTGGCAAAATATTAAGTGAAAAATATGGGCCTTCGGGGAGTGACAGTAACGTACTTCACACACCGAAAAAACGAAAAAGAAATAAACCTGTGACAGGCATCGATGAATTCGATAGTCATGCTATTAGAAACCATATATACGGGTATTTTACAAGAGGCGAATTTCCAACATTGGCAAAGTTATGTGCAACTTTAAAAGATGCCGGGCTGTATAAGGGAAGCATAGAGTCGTTGAGAACGGTAATAACAGGAATTGGCTTCAGATACAAAAAAGTTGACAAACGAAAAATTGTTATGGAGCGACATGACATAATTATGCAGCGACTAACATTCCTGCGCGAAGTTAAACAAATTATAAACTGGGATAATGTAATATTTTTGGACGAAACTTGGCTAAATTCCAACCATTCTGTGCCGAAAACATGGACTGATGATTCTGAAGCTTCGTGCTCGAAGGTGCCGATAGGAAAAGGTGGACGCCTCATAATATGCCATGCTGGGTCAGCGTCTACAGGCTTCGTGGAAAACTCTTTATTAGCTTTCCAATCCAAAAGCACTAAAGAGTATCATGAAGAAATGGACGCAGTAAGGTTCCGAGAGTGGTTCTTAAATTTATTACAGAATATCCCTCCTAACAGCACAATTATAATGGATAATGCCCCATACCACTCTGTGCAAATTGATAAAGCACCTACGTCAGCCAATAAGAAAGCAGATTTGGTGGCATGGCTGCAAAGAAAAGGAGTGGATGCCGACATGTCACTATTAAAAGCTGAATTATTACAGTTAGTGAAATTGCATAAACCACCAAAACCGACATATGTAATTGACCAATTGGCCGAAGAGCACGGGCACAAAGTCATACGACTTCCTCCGTACCATTGCCAATATAATGCCATTGAACTGATTTGGGCCCAAGTTAAAGGTAATATTTTATAATATTATAATAATAACACGAGTACTTCTAACATTTATAATTTAAACAATGGTTTTCGTCTGCTATCAAATAGTTACATTATTGTTTTACAGGTTATGCAGCAAGACACAACACAAAACCACCCTTCAGTGTCAAGAAAATGGAAGGTTTATTAAAGGAAGCATGTGCCCAAGTTACACAGGAAGATTGGAGTAAAGTAGTACAAAAAACAAAGAAAATAATAATGGACGACTTCGAAAGAGACGTACACTTTGATAATGTAATGGACAATCAACTGGTCATTAATTTAAATGACGATGATGACGAAGACGACGATACTAGTACTAGTAGTGAATAAAAAAATATCCTAAACATTTCTTTTATTTAATTATAACAATTGATTTCTTAAAATTCGGATATTATAGTAATCGATCTCTTAAAGTTCGGATATTATAGTAATCGATTTTTTCATCCCATCCCTATAATTCAATTGTCAGAACTGTCAAACGGTACTTCTTAGATTTGACGGACTGTAGTTACAACATCATTTACTAACGTGTTTATAGCATCTGCTGTGCCGACTTTTTTGAGATAAGCAAACTGTCTAGGATTAATTATATTATTTGTAACAAGATGCCTAAGTAACCTAGTTTTTAGTAAGACTTCGAGTATTTTAAATATTGTAGGCAAGAGGGAGATCGGTCGGTACATTTTTGGATCTTGTTTTGGGCCCTTTTTATATATAGGTACTACTTTAGCAATTTTTAACTGATCTGGAAAGATACTACCCAGAATGCATCGATTGAAAAAGTTACTCAATGGTTCAGCTAACAAGTCTATATTATTTTTGATAACAGTAATGGGCACACCATCATAACCACACGAAAGTTTAGTTTTCATGTTTCTGACAACATCAAAAACCTCCTTAGGAGTTACCAAGTCAACTATCATCTCTCTTTCTATTCGAACTGTATTTTGCTTGAGGATTTCTATGGCTGAGCTACAGTCATCGCTATTTACTCCAGAATCATAGTCGAAAGCAGTAACAAACAAATTAACAATTTCTTTGGGATCAGAAGTGATGCAGTCCCCATAAATTAAGGAATAAAGTTTATTGTCTTTTGTTTTTATGTTCCTGTGTTTATTGATTATACGCCAAACATCCCTTGCAACATTGTCAGATCCCGCTAAAGCTGTTTGAACTGCCAGTTTTTTCGCATTTCTAATTACCCGCCTGTAAATGTTAATGTATTTAATTTTGTAACCAACCCAAGAAGTATGTAGATCACCTTTTGCACAAAGAAACCGCTTCATTTTACTGGATACTCTGATTCCTTTAGAGACCCACTTTAGGCCAGGGTCACGTTTAGGATAAACTTTGACTTTTTTCAATTTAAAACTGTTACTAAAAATGTCATTAAATTTTGAAAGAAATGTATTAACATGCATCGCATTTAAGTTATTTGACAATAGTAACTTCCTAAAGCTATTATTATTTGTAGTGTTAAATATTCTCTTGTAAGTGGTTCTATATGTGTTATATTTATTCTTAAAAGTGTTGTTACTATATAAAGAGTTGCATATTATGCCTGCATGTCCATCTGCTAACCCATTGTGATCTACAATACAGTCCTCTACACTATCCTCTTCAAGATTCGTCAAAAAGTTATCGATACAAGAAACCCTATCATCCCGCCTAAAAGTGATTGCACTCACCAACGGTCTAAAATTGTAACTCGTCAAAATATTCATAAAGTTCTCTTTTTTCTTATTGTCATTTAAGAGATCTATGTTGAAGTCTCCACATATAAAGCACCTCTTGTCAAAAAGGTGTTCCAGTAATTGCTCAAGCATGTTCATAAAAACTTCCAAATTATTGTCATAGGGACTGCGATAGCAACAAAAGACATATATACCGGACTGGATATCCTTAACACCACAAACTTCAAAAGAATCTCTTTTGTACAATTTTTTGCATATGGCAGCCTGGTCCTCGCAATTTCTATCATGTCGTGCCAGGATCATGTCGTGCCAGGATCAAGGAGCCTCCTCGTGTTTTGTTAACTCTATAGTTAAGAGAAACCAGTTCAAAGTTATAAAAACTAAATAAATTTGATAGAGACTCATTTAAAAAGTGTTCAGTTAAACAAACGTAGTGCATAACATTTTTTAAACCCTCAATATATATTTCGAATTCTTCCTTTTTACTATTTATACCGCAGACATTCTGATGAAAAATGCTTAGACTAACTCTCCTGTCACTTTCGTTAGAACAGCTTTGACTACCAGAGTTGTTCATGATATTGCCCTTGAAAAAACTCCGACTTTGTGAAATATTTACATTACATTTATCTAATATGTCTAAAGCAACAACATTATCAACGAAAAAACTCGCTTTGAACACTTTCTAGATAGTCATCAGTCTGACTTGTTGCATCAACCAACTGTGACCCCAGGGCACCATAACAAGTCTGAACGCTTACATTATATACATTACTAAAATTAGAGTCTATCTATTCAAAGATGATACTATATTACAAAATTGGGAAGGCATCTGAGCTGTATGAGCATTGATGCTGAGAGTTGACTATTTATTTGTTTGGGTTATACTTTAAAAGTACTTTGGGGCTGTCCCCGTGTTTAGTTTGGCTTGGCTGTTGATTTGTCGTTGTTTATAAATGATAGGTAATTCGTTTTGTTTTCTTATGTTTTTATCCTAAATCCTGATGAATATAAGCCATTTCATGTGAAAATGAGTGACCTACACGGTCACTGTTGCCTTATTACTGTTTAGTTTAGCCTGTTGGAAATTGGGTATTTGACTGACCAGTCAAATTAGTTACTTTTTTCTAAACGTCAAAACGGTAATTTATAAGGAAAATTGTATGAAAACTATATTTGTGACGTCATAATATTTAATAGTCAAATCATATACTATTAAACGTTGGATGGATGATTAAAAATAAATAAGAACGAAAAAATAAGAACCGACGCAACTGTTTTCACTCTTTTACCATTATTAATTTAATAAGTCCAGCTAAATCATTTATTTTAACTACAGGAAAGTACCCAATTGTTAAAGACGACTTGTACCTACCAAACATAATTATTATTTTTTGTAAGTTGTCATAAAGTATATTTGGTTAGTTAAATACAAAGGAATCCCTAAATCAGACCACATTTTCAGAATCGTTAGGGAGTATTTTTAAAACTCATTCAGCGAGTCAGTCAGCGACTAAATACTTTAAATCTGAATTATAGCACAAGTGATTAGTGAATAGTTAAGGTGAATAGAGAATACTTAAGGTGAATTAATTCAGTCTAGTGAATCAGACTCAGTGAATCGTTTCAGACAACTGAATCAAGATTACCCATGCCTAGATTTATCACTGACTATATTAGCAGAATAATGTTTTGATACTTGTAATCCACAAGAAATATATTAAGTAATACAAATGTTGTAAATAACCCAGGTATCAAAACATTGTTCTCCTACTGTTTTTGGTGATACTACATTAAGGTTATTTGAATTTCCCGCTTTTTCTCAAGTCGCGCTTTCGATAGCCAGACTCTAGTGATGATTACAGGACGGAAATGGGCAGTAACATTATAGTGGTGATTCAAGTAGTAACGGGTTCTAAAATCCAAGAATCGTGTAAGAAGGGTTTGCATCAGTTGTTTATTCATGAACTGGGTGAAACGTTTGGAGGATATTGGGGGCAGATGCCTGATAGTGTGATGCAACAAGTGAAAGGCAGAGATGATCGCAGTTATACTTTGAAATCAAGTTCAACGGAGCCGCCTACGACCACGACTAAAAGGTATATACTGTGCGCCTACACGTGCTATGAAAAAAAATTTTCTTTTCTTATATAAGAAATAAATAGCAATCAAAATTACTATTAATACAATTTTACCTACCGCCGCTTTTTGAAGATATCTACTGTGTCACCTATAGAGTCCATAACTTGATACAACTTGAAGAAAAAAAACTAACTTGAAATAAGAGCTTATAGCCTGGATCTGGATGATTGAAACTATCAAGGAATATTGAGAGAAGGGTTAATTTTCAAATAGATAAAGGGTGGCTATTTTTATGAATCAAATGACAAACATTATCTTCCAGCTGAAAACGAACAGAAGACGCATTTGTTAAACATTTTATTTTCTAGAACTACTACAACTCCAAGTACTACGACGCCTACTACTACGGCAGATGACGATTCTGAGGAAGAAGACAATGAAGGATATCTGGCAATGGAGCTACCGATCCTGAACGTGTCAGCTAGAATAGTGCCCGGTATACTAGAAATAGGCAAAGCGTTCAGTACTGAAGACAATTTTGATGTCGTTTATGACGTCACACCTAGGTAATTACAATTTGTACACTTTAATGTATACTCATTTTATAAATGCAATACTGACTCGGTCTGTCTGTTATATTCTCATGTCTAAACTGCTGTACCGACTTTGATGAAATTTTAATGCAGAGATTGATTAGTCCCATGCGAAAGGATATCGAACGAAAATCGACATCTAAGCGGTTTGAACCACCGGTAACAGCTTGTTAAATATAAAATTGAAACCTGCCTAAATTATAATACTTAGGTTTCGTATTAACAAAATATGCAAGAAGAGTATTAGCTATTTATTTATTCTTTATGTATACTGACATGATATTTATACAAACAATTGAAATATTATGTACAAAGGCAAGGGTTATTATTTATTTATTTATTAAGGCGAGCCTAACTCAAGGTTGTGTTAATAGGGCTGGAGAGTCATATGAAACGAAAGAAATACCTTTGCTTGAAATCGGAGTGAAAGATGGCATAGGTGGTAGACGTGACGGTGACGAGTCCAAAGAAAACGGTTCTATTGCCGCGTTTCAAATGGAAGTAAATGAGATTTTCACACCCGACCCACGGTAAGAACGAAACTTGACTTTTATTAAAGTAGAATAGTGTCACCTCATCTTATCATGTAGGTGTCGTAAAACTAAGGGTGCTTACATAGAGAAGCAGGTTGGCCCGCGCGAGCCCACCCGATCGTATATACCTACTAATATTATAAATCGGAAAGTGTGTATGTCTGTTTGTTTATCCGTCTTTCTCGCCTAAACTACAGAACCGATTTAGATGAAATTTGGTCTGGGGGTAGATTAGACTTTGATAAAGGACATAGGCAGGTCGCGTTAACCGACATTGACGCGGGCGGAGCCGCTGGCAAAAGCTAGTACTGTACTAATTTTAAACAATAGCGAATAGCCGCCGACATTTCGAAGCGGGCAAACCGCTTCTTTATGTAAGCACCTTAAGTGATAGAGCTGTTTTCCATTCGACAGCAAACATAGGTACAACCCTAGACAAAATGCCTGAACTGGACCTAATTTTGTTTTGTGAAAGTTATTTGTTACATCTCTGCCTACCACTTTGGGGATTTAGGGGCTTGACAATATGTATCTATTTACCTATCACAAATTCCACATGTCTTAATTAGTATTCTAGAAACCATTACAAGGTAATCAACTTATGCTTATGCTTTGGGGCGAGTTTGTAAATTCTTGTTTGGTCCAACACTTCTAGTGGAGCCTTCGATTCCAGAGTCAACCATTTCTGTAAAGCAATTCTCAATAGCAGCAAGAAATCTCGTATATTCGTCGCTTATTACGTGGGATAATGAAATTTACGTGGTCCACATGTGGGGTCCTCCTCTATTTACCCCTTTGGATATTTAATGTTGACTTTTTCTAGATTATTGCTACTCGATATCACCGAGCATACTAATAAGAGAAAATTATACAAATACCGCCCTGATGTAAGTGGACGACTTGATTTTAAGAAAAACAAAAGACTTTTCGTGCCTAAAGGAGCATTACATAATAAAAGGTAACTATAGATGTTTTGGAAAGTCCTAATTCTATAAGGTTATAGATTGACACGTTCTCAGTACGTACTTGCCTCGGCAGTAGTAGATACCTAGGTGATAAAACAGCAAAGTATGTGTTTATATTAGTTGCCACTTATATGACTCGTTACAGGAAAGCTTAGAAAAGTTATAAATATCTTCTAGCATAAATATCTACTAGCCGCTGGTACCATTTCGTGCCGGTAGCGGTGGAGACCCTGGGAAGCTGGGGCAAGGAGGCTAAAAGCTTTATTGGTGAGATTGGACAGAGGCTCATCGAGACGACTGATGACTATCGTTCCTGGTGCAAAGACTGGCCATCACCATCCAGTGCGGCAACGTAGTACGTGTGATGGGCACTTTTGCACTGGGAGCGATCAGTGGCGGGTTGTTTTATTAGTACTTGCTGTATGTTATTAGACTAACGTATTGTTATTTTATTTACGTATTGAAACACTTTTAATAGTTTAAATCAATCACTCTACTAATCGTCGTAATCTAACATTTAGATAATTTCTATATTCAGGCCATCATTTACGACTCGAAGACCACATTTGAATACAGTAAAACCAGCTCTAAGTTCTAAGCTCTACGATGTCAAGCATGAACCTATTGCACCTATACATACAAGTGAAGGAAATAAAATTGAATCGAAACCACACTATTGGGATGCTATTCACAATATTCTGAAAAATCTCAGCCGACATAGTGACGTTACCACTGAACCACCGCACAAAGAATTAGCAAATATTTTACGTGGAATCAATAATAGGAAATTAAATAAAAGTGGTTAGTAGTGACTTCATAGAAAATATTTTTTTAGAAAATCACAGAACTCAGTCAGTTATCTCTACTGCATTCGAATTTCTGCTTTTAGTTGTACTGCTTCAGTTCAGTTCTCCGAATTTGCACCTTCGTTTCGATTTGTAAAAATATATACAGAGATATGCTTACCCCTATTTACTTCCGGGGTGCAGACACAACAGCCCGCCATCTGCTTCTGTCCTAATAAATTTCATGAGCCACCTCTACCGTTATCAAACCAAAAATACGAGTACATACTAAGATTTCCCGCTTATAATGCTAGATTTGCTTTCCTATAATTCTGTTGAAGTTTAAATTGAAGAATATTAAAATTTTCAGTATATTTAAGTCCAGACTTGTCGTTTATGGACTTGAATCCCCCTGGAGTTCCTGTTATCGAACATAGTTCAGCCATAATCGGAGAACAGCCAGCTGCATACAAGTAAAGTACCCTTACAATTTTCATTCGGCGAGATCTCGCAGTAACGTCAGTTATTAAGTATGTCGCTTTGATTAGAGCACGCACGTTAACTAGAGTTCTGCTAATTTGAGAATGTGAAAGCTACTAGCTATCTTGGTTTTCTTTTGTAAGAAAGACGGTTCCTTTTTTGCCCCTCCCTCCATAAAATGGCGTCCCAACAACATTTTCAGTGCCAAGCCCACTTCACCTGCAAGCCGGTTCAGCTACTGATTGTAGGATGAGGCTTAATATGTATGTTTTGTGTTGTTGGGTTTTTAGACGGCAATCACTACCAAAAAAGCCGAGAGCCTAACCAATAGGAGGAGAAATAGTAAGCGGACCGCAGACTTCGAGATCAAAGCCTCGGATGGTGATTGTCATCACGCCAATGTTGATTATTACTCGATTCATATATCTTGGATCTAAATCGCGATATAGAAAAGGCCTTGGCGCGCGTGGATTGTTTTGTAATAATCTATACTCTTGGAGAATTTGAGTTCGTCCACGGCCGTACCACCTAACCTGCTATCCACAAAATACATCCAAGAAACGTGTACTACGCGTATTTTGAGCACATTATAGGTCCAAGATATATGAATCGAGCTATACACAGTACATTAATATCCACTTTCTTTATCTTTTTAAGTATTATTGGAGATTTACCGATGATGACTCACAATTTTACTATTATACAGCTTGTTTATGGGTAATGTACACTTCAACAGATAGGTACTTGGATTAAATCTAAACGTTCAATCAAGACGGATTATAAATTAAATAGGCATATTTACAAAAATATTGTTATTTTTAAACTTGGATTGAAACAGTCAATTATGTCATTCGTCTTCATTTGTAATACTTACTATGCTCCCCGATCTCACCACCGTGCACCGCCACATTCGATTCTATGTAAGTACATAGGTACCTCTGTATCGCATGTCCGCGTCGCTCGCTCACCGATATCTTTCTTATTTGATTTCTTATTTCTCGGCTCAGAAGCATCATAGCGTGAAATTATTTAGGTATTAAATCCAAAAAGAATGGATCAAATCGTATGTGTGAAATTTGGAGGAGCTCAACTTTGTAATTTCAAAGATTAGCGCATTCAAGCAAACAAACAAACAAACAAACTTTTCAGCTTTATTATTATTATAGTTTTATTATATTAACGCATTCTGCACTCTAACGGTAACATATTGATTAACAAATACACAAAATATTGTTGTAGAACTCCACCAACTGTACTCCTACAATTAAATGACATGTCTGAAATCACGAATGCGTCACAAGATTCCAGTAAATCTATCACTAAGTCATATACCGGAATGAATAACAATTCTGTGATCAGTGATGATGACGGAGCGACGCTGGCCCTACTTCCTCTAGCTCTTGATGTCGACAGTATTATCCTAAATGGTACGTTTATGTCTAGCAAATGTCGGATATAGTATTGTTGCTAAATGAAGTTCATACCTTAAGTACCTCCCTACAACCCGTTTACTTTAAGTTTGAATCTTTTTTTTACCGACTCGATTCTCGAACCGACTAAAACGCACACCGTCTGTGGGTCGCAGTGCATATCCCTCTCACCACAGCTGATCCAGGGCCATCTCTTTCGATCTGGCCCTCTTCGGGTGGGGAGAAACAACTCGTCGTCACAGGTAAGGGGGAGGAGTGTTCTGCTTCTGCTACGATGACGGGCGGCTTCACCTGTCGCTCCCAGGTCATTTTAAGTTAGGACACGTCGTCTATGTAACGTCATCAACGCCAGGTCCAAACTCAAAGTTAACGGGCTATACTATAGTTCTATACCTTCTCCTACCGCTAATTACTCTATTTTATAGTACTAGCAAGAACGCCCTCTAAAGGGTGATCCGTTTCTCATGCATACATAAAAATTCTCAAAGGTGCATGTTGCTTACGTCCTGCAAAGAAACTGCCAAGATCTGCCAAGGTTACCTTATTCACAAAAAGGAAGGAAACCGTGCTAAGGGATACATTATAACACAAACAGTCAACAATTTATTCTTTGTAATGTAATTTTTAATTTTTTTTCACAGTCACAAACCAACTCAAGGATGGTGCACAAAGCAAACAATCTGAAAATGTGTTAAAAGTAAATGCCACACCTAGCGTTGCGAAGTAAGATCGATAAGTTTTATAATTATATAATTATTAAATACAATAGCGTATTTTAAGATTCATTGTCGTGGGCCTGCAGCCTGCAGCGCACCTCGTAGCCTGATACCCCGGCCATGGCTCTTTTGACCCTAGAATAAATACGCATTTTATTTATCATATACACATTTCATTTATTAGACTATGTATTTAACTAGTAGTTCTGCGAACTGTAGACCTCGCGAGCACCCTTTCACATCTAATATCCTTAAAAAAAACCAAACGTATCTTCTTATTTTAAAAGGCCCTGGATGTTTCAACAAAAAATAAAGACGATCCGTCATAAAAAAAAAATAACGTAGTCGTCCCCCCTTTTTTCTCAGCTGTTTTTTTATAAGGAAGTTCGCCTTGAGAAATCATGTCCTTGATGTTTCTGCCAATAATCCTCAAGATCCGTTCATAAATAACGCGACAGCAAACGTCCACCCCTTGTTACCTATTTTCCCTTTAAAAAAAACTCTCGTCAAAAGTTGTGTTTTAAATCAAAGAGCATGTGTGCCAAGTTTGGTGAAAATCGGTTAAGTAATGCGCCCTCTAGACCGAAACTGACAAACCGACATGACAAAAGCTGCCACCTAGTAGTTCGTTCGCTCAATTATTGTACACTAACATAGTTGTATTTGTGTGTGATCTTCGGGGCCCAAACTAACTTTACCTACAAGCACACACCTACTGAATGACGAATGGGGCTCTACCGGATAAGACGTTTTGATTTTAAAAATCTATAACTGCTAAGCGATCCATTTATTACGCAAGGAGTAATACTTACCCTGCCGTGTCGGCCCGCCTTACGCATGTACAGGTGTAGTTATCATATAGACTAGATATAAGGTGTTCTGAAACAAAAAGAAAGAAAGAGAGAGAAAAGAAGGTACAAATAAAGTAGAAAATAAAATAAATATACAGCTATACCTAACGTATTATAAATATATAGCACATAAATAGATATGGGTATAAAATAAATAGTTGGTACATAGTAGTATGAAGGCGTAATAATAAGTGAGCTTATAAATAGTGAGTTATATAGGTGTACACGATGCTAAGTAGTAGTCCTTTACTATACTTTTAAAGTAATTAAGGGTTTTTGCCCGCCTGATGTTCAGTGGCAGTGCATTCCATAAGCGCACAGCCCTGACAGTGAATGACTTGCCTACAAAGTCAATGGAATGCATTGGCATTTTCAGCCTAAAATTATCGGATGACCTCAGGCATCTCGTATGTGTGTCATAAAGGAACTAAAATCGTTCTTTGAGTTACGAGGGAGTGTTGGGGTTAAACAATACATTGTAAATAAATGTTAGAATATGAGCATTCCTGCGAAGACGAACTGGGAGTTACTTCAAAGCAGTACTGCTATCTAATTAAAGTAATGACTTAAGTATGCTTAAGTGCTACGGTTTTCGTAGCGGTCGTAGCAGGTGTAGATATAGTATTTATTTGACCGTGTTGATTTATTCTACAAAGTTATTTCAACAATATCCATAATAATTGAATGTATTGTAGTGGACGAGTTAGTTTGAATATTGGGAAGGATGCTTTGGTATGATACCTATTGTGATTCTTGTGCATACTGCGGATTAGTGCTTGCGATTTTAGTAGTTTATTAGTTTATACGGATGGGGATAAGCACGTTATAAATTTGTTTGCAGACTGGATCCCTTACCTGTTTCTCTGGTAGATCATGAGTCCTTCGAGAACGTAGTGCAGTCGGCTCCTGCAATAGCCACGATGTTAAATCTAACTAACGCTACCAGTGTTAATAAAACGAAAACAGATGTATATGTAAACAAGCCAAAGCGGAGGTACGACTTTACCAAATGACTTCACTATTAACTTATTTAAAAATTTAATTTACTTATTTGATCGAAGACTTTATTGACTTAATTTTTTTTCTATATCATGATTTTCTTTGTTGTTTTGGAACCAAATATTTTAATTTTGTGATTGTGACATGGTCGAATAAAGTCTATCTAATATATAAAATTCTCGTGTCACAGTTTTCGTTCCCAAACTCCTCCGAAACGGCTCGACCGATTCTCATGAAATTTTGTGGGCATATCGGGTAGGTCTGAGGATCGGCCATAATCTATTTTTCATACCCCGATTCGCGATAACCGACATCCACGCGGGCGGAGCCGCGGGCGTCAACTAGTATTTTATAAATATCGATTCTAAGCTGCCAAGTAAAGGCAGGAGAAGGGAGAGTAGTATAGAACAGATAATACTTAGTACTAGTTGATAAAAATAATAATTATACTCCTCTATCTCGCCTTTAAGTATACACTTAACTTACTGTTATTATTATTTTTGTTTCATTATTGTATTTTTATATGTCTAAATGTGCGTTGTGATTAAATATAAATATCACTCTTATAAGCCCACTATTGCTATTGACAGTAAAACACGTAAGAAGCGCTATTTGCATGCTATCGATACAGAAGGTGCCAGGCCACATCAAGAGCAACTTATGAGACACGCGTCTACGACTCCAGCCTCTGAAAACTTCAATATGAGGCAGTTTCATAGTCTTGTTGAATTGCAAGACGACGAGGTAATATTATTTCATTGCCTACAAGTACATAGCTTTACAATAATGTTAACGAGAATTAACGCAATCATGGGATAGGTACATACATACTTTTGATTTACCTGACGTTTCGACCAGGTTACACCGGCCGTGGTCACAGGACTGGCGTCATGATTACTAAATGATGGCACGCGAAAGTTTAAAAGGAACTTAGTATAAATATTTAACTTATTATAATGAACATGCGGCGTGGCTACTGCCACGTTCCCTACTGTGAACGCGACCGCTACACAGGACGCGCGGGTTTGATCCCCGCTCAGTGTAAATGTGAATTAGCATTGGTCTGGTCGTGCCTCCGAGAGCACGCTAAGCCGTCGGTCCCGGTTGCCTTGCGAACGTCCATTCTATCTCTTCTATCTATTCATCTCTTCTGTATTGCAGTCGTTACTGGTAGTTGGAGCCCTCAAAAGTTCGACTAGTTTAACTATAGAACTTTGATATCACCAATTGGTTCTGAAGGTCAGATGGCAGTCGCTTAATGGAAAATATCGAAGTTCAACCGCGTCTTTGTTAGACTTGAAAGCCGACTCCAACTGAATTGAAGAAAAGGCTCTGAAAATAATGAATGGACAACATTATAAACTTCTTCTCCTTTTATTCTACTTAACAGCTCTGATAGCCTCTGTGGCGTGGTGGTAGTGAACGCGACTGATACACAGGTGGTGCGGGTTCGATCTCCGCTCAGTGCAAATATTTGTATGCATGAATATGTATATTTGCTTTGGTCTGGGTGTTTCTATGTATATTATGTATTTATTTACAAAAAAAGTATCCAAGTACGCAACCTAGATTCCATAACACAAGCTAGTCAAGCTATGACGTGAAATGTTGTGGAATATTTATTTATTTATTATTATTATTATTATTATAATCCGTCTCCTATCGTCTCTGTTCTGTTCTCTCATCCGAGCGCCAATATAAAAGCCGTACACATAACGAATGCATTTATCAGTTTCTGTGATACAGGTATTGGATCTGGGTCCTACCAATACGACGAGATTCTGGTGCAGGCTTTCAAACCAACAAAGCACAGTTTTTGTTGCAGCCGTAGTTGCTAGTCAAGTAGAGGTCTCAAATCGATGCCAATATGTTTGTTCCGTATAGCCAGTAATTGTTTATTGGTTGTAGATCCAAGAACACGTGGCTATGCGGTATTTGCCTCAGTTTATGGGACCGCCACTGCTAGACTTCTGCGATTTCAACGAGACTGCCACGAGATACGTCTACTTATTTAATTCTTCAAGGCTGGTTTTGGCACTATCGAATTTCACTGTTAGTATGATTCTTTCATTGTCAATCTATAGATACAAATAAAGAAACCGTATTTGTAATAGACTTTTAAATAAATACGTAGAGTATTATTATGCGAGACTGATAATAAAACATTTTTGAAGTGAAAACTTCTTTAGCGGCGTTGGATGGGTGTAAAATGTTAAGGAAGCGTCAGGATTAGTTGACCTTTGAACCGTAACCGACGACTGACGTCATACAAGATTAGGTACAGACTATCTATTTTGCAAGTTATGATAGATAGCGTCGTAGCTTAAACGGTATAGTTTCAGATAGTATCGGGTTCAAACCACCTGGCCTTCAGGGATTTTTTGTGATTGTTTTTACTTTTTGTAATTTATTACTTATTGTGATTATCTTTTCTTTTTGTAATTTATTAATTTCTTCTGACAGAAAATTAGTGATAGGTTCTATGATTGGCGCTATATTATAGGTATGGTATGGTATGTTCTTTTTATCTTTTTCTATGTATATAACGAAGAAAGAAATAAAGAAAATGTTTTCACTTCTGCTGGCACTCCCAGAGTGCAACCCGTCTTTTTTTTTGTACATGTCAATGGTCTGTTTTACTTTCTGTTTATTAAGGAGTAAGTAATCTCCAAAGTAGTGTAGCTGGGATACTGACGGGATTTTCACTATCAATAGCTGATGTTGTAAGGTGTAAACTTGGATTGCTTTCATTTTTATTGCTCCGCGCAAAATCTAAAACCATAAAGTTCAAGCGGAAGATAACGCGGGCACAGCTAGTGTTTAAAAATCCTACCAATACTATAAATGTGGAAGTTTGTGAATATGTTTGTTATTCAGTACATGGATGGAATCTGAAATGAGACATAGGCTAAGTCTTGTGGTTTCCATGGGTTGCGGGCAACAGTTAGCGAATGCATACATACATATACTCACGCCTGTAAATCCCTAAAAGGGTAGGTAGAGGTGTATTAATACCCATATTTTGTCAACTATGATTTTCAGTCCCACGTAATAGGGGGCGAGCCTATGGCGGTCAAGCAGATTTAGTCATGGGCTATATGCTTACTGTCGAATGGATTAGTCCTTTAGTCGACTTCTACGACGCCCACAGGAAAAGATAATACAGTACCTACTAACCTGATAGCTGTCTATAGATGATGCGTATGACGGTGGTGGTGACTCCGGCGCAGATCCTGTCGAGTGGCGAAGACCGATGTGGAGCGACGAACATCGAATGTCAAGTGTCAGGCGCGCGTGTATGCATTGACAATCTTAGCGCTTGCGATGGAGTGCCCAACTGTGGCTCTTATGGTATATTTATCAACAATTTTTTACTAGAAGAAGTTCAACTATGTGGAATTATGTTTCAATCAAATGATCTCTTTGTAGTGGTTTTCATGGCATTAGAGAGTTCTTATAGGGTCGACAGCACAAGTGCCACCCCTGGTGTTGCACACGTCCATAGGCCACGATAACCCCTTACCATCAGGGGGGCTATGTGCTTGTCGGTACACAGTCTGTGGTACGAATTTAAATGTAAAAAAATATACGTTTCAATTAGTTAGCTTACATTTTTGGTACCTATTGTTGTTTTGGAAGGTCGTTGCATTCCATTTTAACCACGGAACATAATGTTCTGTGATTTTACCATTCTAACCATTACATAGTTTAAACGTTTATCTTATACCAATTTTCATAGATATATACGACGAAGATCGTCTCAGCTGCGGTTCAGCACCTGGTTACCGCCACAATGTGTATCTTGCAGCTATCACATTTCTGGCCGTCATGCTAACATTATTGTACACGATACACTACTGGCTCACGCGATATATTCCAAAGGTCTCGGAGGCGTTCTTCATTTATACGGATGCTGCGGAGAATGTGTAAGTAGAATGTAATTCAGCTAGAGGTATATGTGGCTCCACAACGATCTTTGGGACCCAAGCCAACCTCAAATTGATGGTTGTCCCTTTGGGGTTAGACGGCAATCATTCCCATAAAACCCAGCAAACCAAATAAGGGCGAGCGGCCCACACTCCAAGTGCAGAAGATGATGATTGATTCTTAATCTCAGTTTACTATAACCACGGACTAAACACAATACATGTCCTGCTGTATTAATAATCGTCTAACCGAGTTCTAATGTAAGTTACGTTGATTTTCAGTTTGTACCTGGACACAATTATGAAGTCACCGCACGATATAGCAGTAGACAAAGACTTCTTGCGCGGAGCTCAAGATCTTTTTGGCTATGGAGATATAATTGTAAAGAAAAATGCTTGCAAACGATTTATGGATAGATGTTTAAAGTTTCTTAGATTAAAAAAGTCTGCAGAAGAACTTGACACTGCCGATTTAGATCAACTATATTCAGAAAGAATATCACTTTTTGCTCCTTTGGAATTAACTCAAAGGACAAATTTTTCAAATGTTTTGCACCATGGAGTAGATGTAGCTGTTCAAACTGATTTTCCAGAGGAAATGACTATCTACTCTACTACTTACAGCCAGGAAAACTTTAGTTTAGAAAACTTACTGACTACGCCCATAGAACCAACAAGATCAGAACTGGTTAATTCAGATTCGACTCAACCTTCCGATGAGTTAAATATGTTACAATTCTTAAGAAAAGTAAGAGGGCGATCTATTTCGGAGCAACGAGATGAATATAAATTAAATTTTAATGGATCACAATTATCATCATCAAAATGTCCTAGTGAAGAAAAAAGAAAGAGTGCTAAAGAAATGAAAGAAAGTTTTACAGAAACCGTTGTAATTGAACAACCTCAAGTTAGTAAGCCAGTGGTAAAAAAGTTGAGGTTCGAAGATGAAGCTGTAGTAATCCCGAATACAGATGATGAGCTAGATGATGGCGATGATGATGATGCTGTTGATGAGAGCTCTCGGATTACCGGACGAAGGAGCATTGTCTTTGGAGCTAGTAAAATACTTCAACAGGACAGTAAGCCCAATGAATCTGAGGAACAAATTTCAGGCACAGGTAGAGAGTTAAAATCATATTTCAATTGGGGAAGCAGTAAAGAGAAAAAGAAAAAGAAGTCTAAAAAGAAGTAGCTTGGCTTCAACATTTTAGGTAAATATATTAATAGGATACGGGTTTTCTTATTTCATATTATTATTCTTAGAAGAAGAGAAGAGTAAGAAAGAAAGTGATTTATATGGGTGTAATATTTTTGTGGTTATTTGACTTTTCCTCTGGTATGGAGATGTATTGGTTTGTTGTATTCATTGTCATCTATGTAACGCTACCTACTAGAGTAGCTGTTTAGAACAAAATTTGTGTCCCGGTGCCTGGGGTGAAGTGGGGTATTAATTTAGAATTTGGAATTTTCAACGGGACGCAGATACAACATATGTACATGAGTTACAAAATTTAGACACCCATTAACGCTTCTTTTTGTAATATCATCCGTTTGATTATAAATAAATAATGGTCATAAATCGACACCACATTTTGTTCTGTACAGCCAGTCCAGAAGTGTGAATAGAAGTCATTGTTTGTATTAAATATTATTCCTATGTTCATTGTTTTAATAGTTTTAATGAATAATTATGTATTTTTATTTATAAGTGACGAGCATCGGTAAGACGGCCGCCACAGCGGCGGCGTCTGCCTCCCGCGCCGCTATTTCCTAATTAAGACCAATTGTGCACCGGATAGAACACGTGCCAAAATGTATGATGTCTTTTTAATGGCATACTGTCATCGTATACCTATATATAGCTACCTGTATCTGTTGTGTTGCTATTCTAATGTTTGTACAGTCAGCATCAGATTAATATTAACCAGAAAAGTGATCAAAATGATCTGAATACTGAAATTTACATTTTATAATTTATTATGGTGCTAAAATAGTTGTAAGTATCCAGAGTAGGTAATTCATCTTAGCAATCAGTTTTGCATGACATGTAAATATGTAAATGACATGTTAATAAAAGTATTTTGACCTTTCATAAGATACCATCGACCGTCGTGTTTGCAAATATGAATACTTTTAAACACTCTACAAACTTACATAATCAATAATAACGAAAAACTGATTGCTAAGATGGTTTGACTAGTCTGGATGTTTACCACCATTTGAAATTTTGATATTCAGATAATAATTTTGAGCACTTTTCTGGTCAGTATTAAATTAATCTTTGCTGACTGCTAAAAAGTAGCATTATATGAAACAATAAAAATCGATAGCGATTGCAACCCATAAGTAAGCAGATTTTTATAAAGATAGTACCTATTGTGGGGCTTTTACGTCCGGGAAATCCCTACGGAACCCCCCCCCCCCTCCGCAGCCGGAGGGGAGGTTATGTCAGAGTCGAACCGACTAAACCGCACACCGTCTGTGGGTCGTTGTGCTAGGCCGAAGGTGAGGTTGTCAGATGACATATCCCTCGCACCCTGGCTGACCCAGGGCCATCCCTTTGGGTCTGGCCCTCCTAGGGAGGGAGACCACGCGGTCCCCGACTCGCCCCCGGTATGGGGAGGCGCGCATCGTAGTACCTATTCTGGGTATTACACAATTCTTGTAAAATATGGGCCCTGTTCATGAGCACTGAATGGAGAAACTCTACACGTAAGTATAGGATGCCATATGCGTCAAATCCTATACATTCGTCATTCTATTCTAAAAAACGCCGGCTAACGAAATGCCACTTGTCTAGAGGGGAAGAACGGTCCAGGTAACCTAAACCCTGTTACTGTCAAACTGTTGATACTTTCGAGAATATTATGAGGAACGACTTATACGAGAGTACAAGAGAGAAGAAATAATATACAATTTTGGTCTAAGTACATTTAAAGCAGTAAGTACATCTGATCAAGGTCGCCGGGAAGCGCTGTATGCGGGCTGCTTTAGATCGGTAGTTCTGGAAGTCCATGGGAGAGGTCCATGTTCAGCAGTGGACTGTGTGTGATTTAGACTAAGTATTTAAAGTATATTTGCTTTTCTGAGGTTTGGTATCTACCTGCATAAAAGTTGGCTAACAGCGTCACGGCAAAAAAAAAATCGGTTTACATTTTTATTTTATATACCTACTCTGAATGTTTCTTTTTAAATATATTTTAGAATGTATTACAGAATTTATTATAGGATATGACTATGTTTTTTTTTATAGAATAGCTTTTAGGCTTTAAATTTTACGGATTTTTGATCGCAATTGGTTAATTACCTAGAACCGGGGATTTGAATAAAAGTCGCGTCAGCCGACATTCATAAATACACCATACCATGAATACAGAACATTAAGTGTACAGGATACTGTAGTAACAAAAGAATGGCCAGTTTTATTGAGGGCAATGAAATTTATCTTAGAGCTTTTATGTCAGCTCCAAAAAAGATAGATGTAAAAGTGTCAGGCTAGAAGCGGGAGTCGAGAGACGGTGCACGAGGTCATTTCAATTGAAGTCAATTAAAGCAATTTAGTCCAATTGAGCGAGCGGCAGATTCTGCGTCGTGCTGCCGTCGCCAGAGAGATTTTTATGTGAGCGCCTACGCGACCGCGCCGCCCGCGCCCGCCCGCGTCACGTGACTCACATGTATTGTACAGTCAGTATCAGATCAATCTTGATGAACAAAGTACTCAAAATGATCTTAATACCTTGGATTTCCTCTTCCCGTTAACTAATTGTTCTGATATTTGACACACCTTTCTTCTTCATCCTAGCGTTAATCCCAGTCGCATCCGAAGCTTTCCAACTTGGAGTCTGGGGTCCGCTTTTACCAGTCTAACTGCGCATTTGGCTAAACTTCGATATTGTCCGTGAAGCGACTGCCATCTCACCTTCACAACCCAAAGGCGATATCGAAGCATTGCAGCTAGACCAGTTGTTGGATTTTTGAGGCTCCAACTACCCGTCACGACTGCCATAGATGTTTGTATGGCAACCGGGACCGACGGCTTAACGTGCTCTCCGAGGCACGACCAGACCAATGCAAATACCCATATTCATGCATACAAATATTTTCACTGGGACCAACATGATTTGGGACCAAAGTGATTACACAGTGTCAGGTAACATTCGTCCTGACAAGGTTACAAACTACGGTAAGTAAGTCTGTGAGCTGACTTACTTACCGTAGTTTGTAACGTTTGTAACGTTTGTGTTTGGGACTGATTCCATACGAAGATTTGCTCTTAATACCTTTGTTTTAAGATAATTTTGAGACTTTGTAGTCAAGATATTTCTGCCGCTGACTATACATACATCATAAACAATGTGTATCTTATGCTTACTTCTTATGTAAATAGATTGTGTAGGTACCCGTAATGTATGTTCAGGAAATTAATTGATAGATGACATTTTTTTAGGATGAGTTGCTCTCGTGTGTTGTTCAGTTCTGTTTGTCGAAATTTGAAGAAGGCCATTTGTTTCTTATTTGATAGATACCTACTAAATTGTTTCCCGTATTGAATTCTTATTCCATTCTCTTAACTGATGGAAACATATCCCAGGAATAAGTAAATAGTACCTACCTACTTATCGTTTGTGTAATTCCACGGTATATAATCTATCCCTGCAACAAATTTCAGATGAATCCGATCCGTTTAGCTGTTTGAGTGATGATTGAGTAACAAACATCCAAACATTATCACAAAGTTTCACATGAATGCCTAGTAATATTTTATAGAGATAATAAACGCGAAAAACTACTGACCGATTTTACAAATACCTTCCTTGTTAGATGCTGCATTATTCTTGAGTAACATAGGCTATTTTTTATGTCGATATTCCTATGGGATCAAGACTAAGTTTTACGCCGGTGAAAGCACGAGGCGATGCTAGTAGCGTAGGAATAACATTCGTAGGATTTGAACCGTAATTTACGTATATTAACTTGATTAGTTCATATTTTTATTTATTTCTGCAGCTGTTGTCTCATTTCTGCCTTTTCAAAAAAATAGACTTCAGGTACTGTTGGTACTGAGAAAACACTGCATGACAGACACTAACACTTTACCCGACCGGATGCGAATCCCGGACATCTAAAATCCAGGACTTCACGGTCCCTCGCAAAGATAATTGTTTTGTTTTAGTTCCTTTGGAATTAGATTTATTTTATCGAGAATTTCGAAAAGGGAATCGATATGGAAAATATTTATTGAGTACTAGCTTTTGACCGCGGCTCCGCCCGCGTGTCTGTCGGTTATCGCTTAGTGTTGAGCTGACGCTATTGAGCATTAAATAATACACCTCTCTACTCAACTTTGTCCTTTTTTAAATTTTTAAATGATTACTATTTGTCCCCTATTCATCCCCTTTTTTACGCGATTGAAAAATAACAAACTTTATTCCCCTAACCCTACCCCTAGCTTTTATCCATCTCTCTAACAAATTTCAAAAGGATATTTAAAAATAACAAACTAACATACAAACTTTCATCTCCTATTACCTCTCCCCCTTTAACCCCTTATTTCGCCATAAAAGGTAGCCATATCCGTTTCCAAGTTCTAATCCGTCTCTGTGCCAAATTTTATCAGGATATCTCAAAAAATGGCAAACTTTCATATAAACTTTCATCCCCTATTTCCCCCCCTTTAACCCCCTTTTTCATGATAAAAGGTAGCCTATGGCCGTTCTCAAGCTCTAATACACCTCTGTACCAAATTTCATCAAGATCGGTCCAGTGGTTAAGGCGTGAAAGCGTAACATACAGACAGACAGAGTTACTTTCGCATTTATAATATTAGTATGGATTTTCATTAGGGTTTGGGAATTCCCGACATTTTCACGGTCTTGGGACTCTAGATAGCGTAAGCTCAAAGTCCCGGGTCTGCGATACAGTATAATTTCGCATACAATAATCTATCAGCAATGGTAATCTTGCAAATTAATTATATCTTAATGTCATCGAATGTAGGCCCAGGCGCACTGTACCATTTTTAAAAGTGAATCGTTTGATTTATATTGTTACTAAAGTGATTTACCTTCCTGTAAAGTAAATTTTGATTATACGATTTTACACAAATATGATTTTGATGAGACGCTCAATATTTTTCTAATAAAATTCTAGTTTATGGTAGCTAATAGGTTTAGCATGAATAAAATATTTCAGTGTGACCATTTTCAAAAATATATTATTGTTTGGCATTTATGTATTACATAGCGAGGTTATCAAAAATAATTACGAACTACCTGATTTATTAATGTTCCTCCTATACTTTTATAAAATTGTAAAGTAGTCGTATCTGTACATTTAAGAATTGTTAAAAATATACTTGAATTATAGTTAGTTAGATACATAACAATATGAACATAGATTTTTTATAATTTTGTGGTTTGTTAGCGGTTCACGCAAAACTACTAAACGGATTTCAATGCCGTTCTTTTTGTTTGATAGACCTTGGTAGGATTTAATATCCTACGTATGTTTTATCGCTATTGGTTGAGTAGAACCGAAGATATGAGTAAAATCGTGAAAATCAAAGCTCGCGCGGGCGAAACCGCGGGCATCAGCTAGTAGTTAATATTTGCGTAGGTAATTTAACAATCACGTTGTCTTTGTAATTAACTTAAGTAAATGTCATGATACGATATCCTGGTCCTTCTTGCAGAACCTGAATAATATTTAAACTTTAAGAGTAATACAATTGTTTCTGGGGCTTTTCGATAAGCCCCACGACCCAAGACAACGAAATTTACGTAAAATCCCGTAACTTCGAGACACAAGACGTCCCGGGACCCAAACCCTAATTTTCATGGTATTTAGTAAATATCTGGAGTTCCATATTCTTATTTTCCTACTTGTATTAATCTGAATGATCTACTTCATCAATGTACCTTTGACAGGGTTTCTTCTTACCTCATACGGAAATGTTTACAGTACGTTTTCATAATATTTCAGTAATACGAGGTAAGCACCTGCTATGGAAGGGTGGTGGAGGGAAGGTGCATGTCGATAAATGATTACAAGCAGAAATGAATGGAAAAAAGCACAAGTGTGTGGCGCGTGGCCCGAAATAAATATGGGATAAGAACAACAGACGATAATGTCATTTTTACATCAGTAAGTCTAAAATGGTCACTATATGGTGTGGTCAGCCAGTGTTGGCACTGCTTATGCATATCCAGAATTTCTATATATTTTTAGATATCGAAGTCTGTATACCGAGACAGCCTTCGTAGCGTAGCGATAGTGAACGCGGTCGCTACGCAGGAAGTGCGGGTTCGATCCCCGCTCAATGTAAATATTTTTATGCATGTATTTGCATTGGTCTGGTCGTGCCTCGGAGAGCACGTTAAGCCGTAGGTCCCGGTTGCCGTATGAACATCTATGGCAATCGTTACGGATAGTTGGAACCCTCAAAAATCCAACAACTGGTCTAACTGCAATGTTTCGATATCGCCTTTGGGTTGTGGAGGTCAGATGGCAGTCGCTTCACGGAAAATGGCGAAGTTCAGCCAAATCCGCAGTTGGACTAGTAAAGCGGACCCCAGACTCCAAGTTGAAAGCTTTGGATGTGACTAGGATTAATGCTGGGATGGAGAAGACTGAAGTCTGTATACCTACCACCTAAAGGTTAGACAGGATGTAGTTATTAAAATGTAGCGAGGAAGACATAATAATCTAAGTAATATTGGATGAGCATAATTATTTTACCTACCATCGACACGCAATTTTACGTGGACTGTAGTATGTTTACTGCCGGATGAGTATTTGTATCTTTTAGTCGATTTCTTATATCTACGGAGGAAGGATAGGTACTGCTGCGATGACATACTTGCTATTCTACGTCGCGGTTCGTCAGGAAACACACCGATTTCATTAGGTATAATAAATTATCATCTTCTATATTTCTATAACACTTACTTAGTGAAACAATTTAAGTAAAGTAAAAAAACATGGAAGGTGAATTTTCCTACATTAAAACTCGCCTGGAAAAGTCGTAGACAGATCTACTTCATATAATAGCTATTAGTACGGCTATTAGAGAGATTATTTAGATAAGAACGGCAAAATTTTAGTACATTAGCGAGTATCTCAATACTGACATTACTATTATTATAAAAAAAAAGGATTTTAGGTGCCACGTACCTACGGTTAATATAATAATCTAATCAAATGAAATGACTTTTTAAAATATACCTTTATTTTCTTAAATAATTGCCTGAATTACCAACATAAGTAGTTTGTAACTCAATCTACTAGCAAACATTACATTTAGGAAAATCTGAGTATTTTCTATATTCAACTTGAGAGTAAAATCTAGTATTGTCAGTTCAAATAATTCTACCTACTAGCATGCCTAATTATATACGAGATCTAACCTATATTAAAATTATTTATTAGCATCAGAGATTCAAAATAACGTTTCTTATAACTCTCAATTTTGTAAGTAGTTAATTACAATGAAGGTTTACCAAGCTGATAATTAATCCTAACTAATGTCCAGAATTCTTTAAAACATGCTCGTCACTAATATAAGATTAGGTATAAGATCTGAGAAAAAATTTTAACTATTCTACAGTACCGATGCACTTAAGTTTTACATTCGGCTCGGAGGCGTAAATGGCCGGGTCGTAGCGGCAGCGTTTGATTTCGGCCGTCACGAAGATGACGAAGAGTCCGCCTCATAGACTGCACGGAATCCTTACACACAACACGCAACTTCGGGAGCACTTCTCACTGAATCTTACGCACTTCACTTTATACACCAGTTTACACCAACCGAGGTTTCTAGCGATTTATAGCAACAATTCTCAAATGATCAATGAATTCGGGCACTATCAACACGCGCGTCATAAGCAAACAGTGAACAAGTTCTTGACCCACTTTGATCAAGTCAAACAAACTGCAAATGCGACGAGAAGTGCATCAGCGAGTGCAATTCGTGTTGTCTGAAAGTCACCAATAAGCCCAATGAAGTAGAGATCCCGCTGGCGAGCGCCAGCACCAACCTAAATAGACTCTGATCATCTAAATTGACTTCAATTAAATAACAACCGAAATTGTTGAAATGCGCCATTACTCCCTCGACGCTAATCTAAGTGCCAATAGTCAGGGCGAATGTTTTATTAATAATACCCAGCAATAACTGTTAATTAATAATTAAGCGATGGCGGCATCAATCGCAGGCATCAGTGCGCGTGCGTCGCCGGCCAGTGCGCTGCGCTTGCGTATCAGCTGCATTCCAACATCATACCGTGTAATACTGTGCTACCTTTAACATTACCTGGTATTTTCAAATATTTTGATACATTAAGATTAAACAAGATTAAACCAAGAACAAAATGAAGTGAACGTCACATGGAATCCTTCAATTTTAGTTGAGAAAATTAGGTAGGTGGATATGATTAGTTAGCTACGGAGATATTATTTAGCGTTTAATTCTGAAATAAATGAAAATGATATAAACAAAAATCATAATATGATGAATATTTGAAAGTGGTAGTTTCCCACGGCTATAAATCATGCAACAGACATATGAGTGGTGTCGATACGGATTTACAATACAGTATTATGGACTTTGAAAATAATGATGTGGGCGTTCTACCCTACAATAGCATTGATACAAACAAATATCAGTGGAGTTTGTGGGAATCCCGCATGGTGCTCGGACGGCGGCAGCGAGCCGGTGGCGGCACCGACCCGCAGCAATGCAGCGAGGGCGCGAAGAAGCGAGGGGCGAGAGACGAAGCGCAGGGGGAGTGGCCACGCAGCATCACGATTGGCTTAACGGCACACTCGTACTAGAGTCGTAAGCGTCCGCCCTACTTACTGAAATTTATCCCCTCCGGCCGCACACTACGACTGATATTGGCACACTTGCACTCGAGCTTGATGCTCCCGGGCGCACGACTCATTGGCTCAAAACCTATGTCGACAGACGTATTATGGTAATATAAATTGACCAACCGTAGAGCAAATTCGGTTAGTTCGTTAAAGTTGATTAAAGCCATTTAACCGGGACGGACACGAGGATACGAACGGCGCGAGCGTTCGTCGATCCCGAGGGCTCGACTAAATGAAGTTAAATTGTTTAATATAGCAGATAAATCGGAGCGACGAATTCGTCGTCGGCAAGGCAACTCAGCGAGAGTAGCGCAGCGGCAGCGGCAGGTAGGCCGCCGCAACGGAGTCAAGCGAGGTGGGCGCCGAGGTAGCGGGCCCGCACCCGCCCGCCACCGACGGCTACATGTACGTGTGCGGAGACAGCGTTGGGCCCGGCCCGCGGTACGATTGCTCCTTCGAGCCCGGGGGCATGGAGCAGCCTACCTTCGAGGAGCACATGTTCGGCGAGTTCGGCAAGGAGCGCCACGTGCAGGTGGTCGTGGGCGAGGTCGGCGAGCTGCAGTACCGCGACGAGCTGCCCGTCTTCGCTGGCGCAGACCACAAGCGCAAGGAGGAACCGCTCCTGTTGCAGGCTGTGGAGTCCACGGCTGCACCGCACCCACCTCCCCCTGCACCTACTACTACCAAGAAGAGTGAAAAGAAGAAGAATGACAATAACGGAATCAAGAAAAAGAAAACTAGGTTAGTACATTCTTTAATTCATCATCATCACTATTCATCTATATTAGGGAGATGGATGGAAGCCTTATGTGTTAGTTAAAGTACCTATAACCAGACCCAAATATTACAACCCGTTTTAAATGACTTTAGTGTTGAACATTTTATGATTAAATTTTCGACCGCTAACGACGAAAGCTGACTAAAATAAAATTGAAGATAACGTAACCTAATAGGCAAGACATCGATTTGCCGACAGAATTCAAATAATTACGACAACGATGTTTCATAAACGCACTTTTATATACGGTAAAGAATTATTTTCTTCATATAACTAAAGACACAGTGCTACGTTACTGCTACGTACGTAACGTCTTCGTAGCATTTCCGTAGAGGCCGCCTACTTTCTTTGTGACGTAGCTTCTTCTTAATATCAAAATGATTATGCACGTTTGTGTAGTTTCGATAATTTAAACTATGTTTTCTAAAGTTTACGCGAATATCACTCATTGAAATAAAATCACTTTTTAACGGATGCTATCGCGATTTATTTTTTATTATTTAGAGCGACGTTTTGGCTACTTTTCAGCAGCCATGCAGTTTGACTAACTGTCAAAAAATAAATCGTTAAAAAGTGGATTTATTTCAATTTAAACTATATTAAACTCTGTAGTTTTATTCATATTGGTCCTAACCCTTCTAGGATTATTTATATCAGCCGTTTATATTCACCAATATAATTCCAAATAGGAGATCAACCTATTACCTGTTTAATGGACACTTTTTAAGATCTATAGTCACACTGCTGAGGTGGAGTCGGTATTAGAAATGAGCTTGAACTTATATTAGTTTTTTTTTAAATTTATTAAAGGAGCTTTATCTTTTAAATGAAAGCTTGGAAGTTATAGTATCGAAATTTCAAAAGAATAGTTGAGTAATTAGTTGAATTCTTTTGTATTTTGTTTATGTTCCAATGGTTGGTTCCACATGTGTCGGCACGTGTCAATGTCACAGGTGGGCCCCTCACCCTCCCGTCTACGGCTGTGTGACTCCTACCGTGTCATCGCGGAACACCCCTAGTTTGTTATTTGCATAACTAATACGATGATTTTTATATTGTGATAAATACCATATGGCGTGATAAACAGTATTTGAAAATAGTTTTACATATTTGATGATAGTACTTATTTTTATCATTTCACTTTCTTTGGTTTTTACAAGCTAATTTTTACTATTAAATGCGCCGCAGTTTTAATAGTTTGTGTGCTAGCTTAATACTAGACTTAATGTAAGATTAAGTCTAGTAGTAGTAATATTAATTAGGTATATTATTGGACTACAAACTTGAATTTTTGTAATTGAAATATATATTGTCATCCATATTGGAACGATTTTTGGAAATTTTGTTACGTTGGTAGTATGGATCCGTTATTTTCTTAATAAAAAGCAAGATTTAATAAATGTAGGTACAGGTCACGGGTACTACTTATATTGGTATTTTTAAATGTATTATAATGGGTATCTGTATTTTCTGTATGATTAACAATTTTTAACCCGATAGGTGGGCACTGTGATCGTTTTAGAGGTTTATTTTTTATTTCCTACTTACTTACCAACTTAATCTATATTATTAGGAGATTCAAACCCGAAATCTTTACCATAACATTTTAATTTCAGCAGAAGAACTTAAAAAAATGAAAAGAAAATATATTAATGTCTGTTAAACACTACATTCTTATACCAGAAAATATTAAAGGAAATATCGCAGTACGAGTACTAAACCAGTACCACAAGATTTGAAAGGACTATCGATAGGATAGAAGTATAAAATGCGTTACATAAAGAAAAAAAAAATAATCCTAGCAAATATTTCTGCTTTGATATTTTACTAAATCGTCAAGCAAGAAATCTTTTTTTATTAATTGGATCCGTTAACAATCCATTTCAAAATAGGGGTAGATATTGAAACAGTAGATACTATAGAATAGATTATCAGATCTGATAAATTTCTATGTAAAAATTCATTTCATTACGACCTAACACCCTTATGGGGACACAAGACGTGAACCTCAGCGGGTGCACCCTTTTCTACACATTTGACGCTGGCGTCAAAGAAATTAAATTCGACGTCGCGACATGAACGTTCAGATTAATTACCCGTATGGCTGCGGGATATCAATTGCCTTATCTCACCATCTCTAGAATGGAGGGATATGATGTTTAATGAATGTAGTTGCAACACCATCTCATTGATCGTTGTGTTGATAAATATATCGTTTTAAATAGTTGTATAAGTATTTTAAATTTTTAAAGATCCCTTATTTTTGCCGACTGCCTTGGAGTTAAAAATTGTTTGGCTTATGTGTGTAATTATGTCCGTAAGTAGGTGTCTATGTTTATTCGTAACTACTAAGGGCTAAACCAATTTTGATATTTCTTTAGATTCGCCTCAACTGCGCAAGTATTAATATTGTTAGCTTGTATTGCTTTTAAATCGATAAATAAATTTTAAAATTTATAAAAATGCTAAATTTATGGTTATGCATGCCAAATGTACTGTTTTGAAAAAGTACGGCATTGTTTTAAAGTTTTATTAATATTTCAAAGATTTGACGGAACTACAACTCACGGAATATCAGTCTTTGTTTTGCGTTTTGTAGAATAAGAGAATATTCTTAGTACTTATCTATTTTAATTACACTGATGCACCAAATTTTAATTAATCGGGCCAGTAAAAAGTGGTGAAATAATTAATAATACACTACCACTATAAGTTTAAAGTCAATTGGCAGGCAATTATAGGTGCTGGCACGCGACGGGGGTGAATTTCGTTTCACGCTCAATCAATTTCTGCGCGTGCGCAGGCCCGCAGCCATATTGCACGCGTCAGATGGTAGATGTGACCGAGTATGATAAGAGTGAATTTATTTGTGAATATGTAATTGAGAATGTTTTTTTTTTTTTTTTTTTTTTTTGTTGTAGGTGTGTGCCTAGTGGGCCTACCAGTCCACCCGCAGTGGGGTGGCCCGCGAAGCTGGACCTATTCTCAGTAACTCCCTTGCAAAACAAAGGCTTTTTTGGACCTATTTTAGTGTGCTGCCAATGAATTTGAACAGTCCCCCTTTTTGGGGTTTTTTATTTGTTTATTAAAAATACATGCTTTGTTAAATACATTGTTACTTGATTACTGTCTATAAAATCGGAATACATGTTTAGAGAAATTAAATACTATTTGTATATACAATTAAAATAAATTACAATACAATTTCAATTTACAATACAATTTGAATTAAAAACCATTTAAAAACCAATAAATAACAATTAAAATATACAATTAAAATAGAATTATTACACAAATTAAAATATACAATTAAAATAGAATTATTACACAATTTAAAATATACAATTAAAATTCCTCTTTCACATTATTATCACAGTTTCAAGTAAAATTACAATAGTTAATATCAAAAAATTCTAATTAAAATATAAAATTGAGATTCGTAAAAATAAAGTCCACAATAATAAAATTCGCAATAATTAAAAATTCCTATAATTACAAATGTACTCTCTTATGGAGTACTGCACCCTTCTCCGAAACGACGTATTTTTCGGTGACGTGCTGGAACCGCCGTATGCTGGCAGCGCGGCGCGCTTATCATACGGCGTCCAACACGTCACCCGTCCCTGTTCCTTACCATGCAAGTTTTAACTATTTGGGTGCAGTACTCCAGGAATCTTTCCCTAGCTCTATCGTCTTTAAAGATTTTGCCCAACTCCTCAGCCTTCAATTCTACCCCCATTTCCATCTCTAAATTAAACCTATGCACCCCATTCGCAGGGCAGTCAAATAGGAGGTGCGAGACCGTTTCGTCCTCAGTCGGACTACAGATGCACGATGGGCTCGCCCTGCACTTGAATCTGTACAAGTACGAGGCGAACGCACCGTGCCCCGTGAGGACCTGTGTGGTCTCATACGTGAGCTGCCTTTTCAGGGCAAACTTGTACGCGGTGAACACATCAGGGAAGAACATTTTCGTGCCGCTGGCTACCGTCCCGGACTGATAGCGCCGGTTCCACTCGTCGAGCGCCCCGTTACGGATTATGCGCTTGACGAATGAGACCGGCACCCTGTCGTAAACAGGTCGGACCTTGGACCGGAGCGCCGCGACTTTCGCCAGCTCGTCGGCCCTCTCGTTCCCCGCTAGGCCTGCGTGAGCCTTGACCCAGTACAGAGAAACCTCTCTGCCTTGGGTCAATGCTTCACGCAGGTTCGCCCTGGCTTCAATCGCCAGGGGATGCGGGGAATGGCTGTTGACAACAGTCTCGAGGGCCGAACGAGAGTCGCTTAGAATGGCAGAAGCTCCTCGGTGCTTAACTGCAAGCCCCGTGGCCTTGCATATGGCCAACAGTTCCGCCTGGTAGACAGTGCAGTACGGCGACAGGGCAAGCTTGACGGCTTTGGTTTCGGTGTCGCCATTCCATATAGAAATGGCGGCACCCACCTTGCCGTCAATCTTGCTCCCGTCAGTATAGTACCGCACTGCACTGTCTACCTGCTCGACCTCTTCAGCGGTCGAGAGGCAATGGAACTGCAAGCTCATATGGTCGGCCGAATGGGGCCTGTCTCGGAACGGTGTCGGTGTCTCTATTTGCCGATCCGCTAGCTCTGGCAGCCCAGCCCCCCGTCGGCACTCGTACAGGGCGGCATTCTCCCTAATACGAATGTCGAGGGGGAGCAGCCCGGCCAGAGCTAGGGCGGCGTTTAGAGACACTAATTGAGAATGTTGGGACAAGTTGGTTTTGAAGTGGTGCTCTTATTTTATGATATCAATTACGTTGTCAATAAATATTTGTGGATAGTTTATATAGGATAGATAGTTTAATATTTCATCCAGTACGAATAGAGTTTTCTCTGGAAATACTTATGTAGATAGGCCTTGTATCCGGCATTTATACTGACACATCTGCAAAAATAGAATTGGGTAAGACCAACTTGCTTCAGTTTTAGGTAGTTTTAGTTTTACCTTTATTTTTGGTAATTAGTTGTTAAAACAGTTTGTGTTCTAATTAGTTGTAACTGTTCTTAAAATATATCAAGCTGGAGGCATGTGCTGGGTGGTACAAAGAACGCTCCTTCCCGATGGACGAACGGCTCCTATTTCCATTCTTAATCAAATTGAACCATTAGTGGTCCACTTAACTTCGAAGTCAGTTGAGTGACTTCTGCTTGATCAATGGTAGATAGTTTCCCGCAGGTGAACCCGGCTTAACCCCAGGTGCCGTACGTATAGGTAACTATAAGGATAACTGGACGGATACAATAATAAATAGCCTATTTGGATCTTATGATTCTTACAGTTAATTTCTTTGTTCACAGAACTACGTTTACAGCATATCAACTAGAGGAGTTAGAAAGAGCATTCGAAAGAGCGCCATACCCTGACGTGTTTGCAAGAGAAGAGCTGGCTCTCAAACTCAACCTATCAGAATCACGAGTACAGGTTGGTCTACATTAAAAAAGCCGCCTAGGTATTATTTTATTACTTTTCTTAACACGTGTGTACTAATATATCATTTATTTTAAAGGTGTGGTTTCAAAATCGAAGAGCTAAATGGCGTAAACGCGAACCTCCGCGGAAGACAGGGTACATCGGTTCCAGCTCACCAAGTTCTACAACATTAGGCGGCGGGTTCTCTGGAATTGGTGGTAGTTTACCAGCATTCCCACAGAACGGGCTCCCAGCTCCAGCGGACTGGTCGTACCAACATTCTTATGAACTCTCCTCTCATCAACTACTGTCATCCAGCGCCGGAGGATATCCAGGCTTTAATACACAACCAGCAGCGTATTCTTACACGACTGTGCTAAATGGACACGATGGTCAGATGTTTGCTCCGAGACATGCTTACGAATATGGGGAGGGCAGTCCACCGCCACTAGGAGTTCGCGATTATCCGATGATGCCAGCGCACTCGCCGCAAATGGAAGCTCATACTCATGAAGACAAACTTGAGTATCGTACACACGATCACGAAGACAAGTATTCTGCGTGCGCTCTGCAGGAAGAACCACCTCGGTACGCTGCTCCGCCGGAAGACTACGAGAAGTGTGGGCTGGTATCACACGATAAGCACTACGAGATGGAAAGACACTCAGACCTCAGCCAGCCAGTTGTGGTCAAAATGGAGCCCAGCACCGGCCAAGCCTACACGACCCTGCCCCCTTTTTTGAATTGAAATACTCCTTTTCGAAATTACTCTAGGATTAAATTGCGGTAATTCAGAGTAATTTCGAAAGGGAGTATTAGACAGTGGGTACAATATGACAATATCTAGGGAAAACAAAGTTGGACGGAGACTTTAGGAGAATATACAGACATCACCAGCTTGTCTTCCGTTCTCATTTTTGTATTTAATATTTTTATTGCCTAATAGTATGTAAGCATTACTGTATCGTATTTGTTTTGTACAAATCTATTCACTGGTTCTCTAATGAATTGATTTGTAGAAAGTAAACGAATAGGTTAGGTTAGTAGTTACGAATATGTAGTTAGGTGGAATTTTATATTTTTATAGTTATAAATTATGCGGTTTTAGAAAGTTTTTGCAATACATGTAAATATTTACTTATTTAAAGATAGGTAGGTAATTAGTTGTAAAAGTGCCTCCAATAATATAATTTTCTTAGGTATTACGTAATTTATAAGTTACAGATTAATATTTAGTAACTAGGTACGAATAGTTGACTACTAATTGAGTCAAACACTCGTAGACTTCGCTTCTCGTGCATTCCTTGTGCCTTATTAGGATAGTGACCGTTTTTGATAATTACTTTTAAGGCTATTATGTGAGTGTTTCCTTTGTCTTTAGGTAAAATTGTTAGAATATTCTTGTTGAAATAGCTATTATATCTATTATAAATATTTTGTTTATGGTTTGTAATTACTATACTTCACACTTTAAAAGCAGTAGATACGTTTAGGTGACTGTAGTATTCAGAATCGTTGATGTCTTATTAAAGACGCGAGTATAGGTACATATTTTTAATCATCTTAGATATCTATATGTACCTATAATTTACCTGACTCGAAAGTCAATAAATGTAGTGGAAATGACTAAACTTTGTTTTCTTTAAAATTAGGTTCTTACTTTACTACTATAAAATAGCTAGGTAGGTTAAATTTTCTCAACCAAATTCTAAGTTTTTATCAGTTGTTTCATAGTTCTTTTTTGTAATAATTTGCACGACGACTCGACGATATGCATAGTTGAGGGGAGGGGGAGATGATTTGGGAGTAAACCCCCCTCCCCCGTAATTCAAATTATTACCTACTATCTACTTTTTGTTGTTTTTCACATGAATAATTATGACATTGCACATTCCTATAATCATATTTATTTATTTTAGTTATTAATATAAAAAGAAGTCGACTTTTATTCTTTGCTTAGATCACAAAATAATGTATTTCAAATTGTACATTTAAGTTAGACAGTAGATTTATTGTAAATAACTTACAACACGTGAAAATTTGTGCCAAATAATTGTTTAGGTCGCATATTTGGTTGATTTATGTGCCATTTTTTATATATAGTAAAATTATTGATGTAACTTTTTTGGTATTTATTACAATAACCGAATAGGTAATAGTAACTATATTAATAAAAAGTGCGCTTGAGTGAGGGTTTAACTCCTTGGAGCGCACATTTCACTATTTACCGATGAATAATATGCGTTTATTTGTACCGCGGCTAGATAATACATGATTTGGCCCATAATTATTTGAAATTAAATGGAAAACTTTTATACATACTTTTGACCGTTGGTGGCCTGCGACACTTACATTACAATCTATCGTGTTAGACCAGGGTAGAAGCCTTTAAAAATAATAAAAAGTGGAAAAAAATAATAGTAGGATGAAACCCATTAGAAAAGGAGGGGAATATTATAAAAATGAAAGGAAAAATAAATTACGGGCGATCTGTAGGTCGGGAAGGGAATGGGGATGAGTTTTAAGGGTAAAAAACGGTTTTTCTCGATTACCGGCAAAACTAAAAGTCCTATGGAAAAAAGTTAAATGGCAAAGTTGTAGGTAATAAAAAGATCTAAAACTTTTGTATTTACACTTTTTTCACATAACCTCAAAATTTATGTGAAAAATTCAAAAAACCAAGATTTTGGTTTTTTATTTTTATCTTTTTCAAATAAATTTCTTTTTTCATGAAATTTGGTGAAAACTTACCTTTTTATGTCCCAAATACGCTGTAATCTATTTGATTAGAAATATTTATTTTTGCACCTTATTTTGAATTAATATCGAAAAAGCACCCTAATTTTCAATCGAAAATTCACCCGTCAAAATATCAGCTTTTATCAAAAAGTTGGTATGTTTTCTGTTCGTTGAAATCTCTACTTTCCGATGGTGAAAAAAAAATATGTTACAATAGTAAATCTTCTCAGAAAATGCCAAAAATCGAAAAAGACTCGAATTCGAAATTTCTTTTTTAATTATTATATACAATTTTGAGCCATTTATTAAAATTCACAAACATACCAACTTTTTGATAAAAGCTGATATTTTGACGGGTGAATTTTCGATTGAAAATTAGGGTGCTTTTTCGATATTAATTAAAAATAAGGTGCAAAAATAAATATTTCTAATCAAATAAATTACAGCGTATTTGGGACATAAAAAGGTAAGTTTTCACCAAATTTCATGAAAAAAGAAATTTATTTGAAAAAGAAAAAAATAAAAAACCAAAATCTTGGTTTTTTGAATTTTTCACATAAATTTTGAGGTTATGTTAAAAAAGTGTAAATACAAAAGTTTTAGATCTTTTTATTACCTACAACTTTGCCATTTGACTTTTTTCCATAGGACTTTTAGTTTTGCCGGAAATCGAGAAAAACCGTTTTTACCCTTAAAACTCACCCCCATCCCCTTCCCGACCTCAGATCGCCCGTAATTTATTTTTCCTTTCATTTTTATAATATTTCCCTCCTTTTCTAATAGGTTTCATTCTACTATTATTTTTTTTTGTTATAAAAATTATCGACCCTGGTCTATGTACAAAATTGATACACATCTGAAATTATTATTTATATTTTGTAAGTTCATTTGTTTTACCAGTAATAATAATAACAGTAATTTAATTTCTTTATATCATCTTTATGAGAATCAAGGTTTTAGTTATAGTTTTAAGACATATGTATGTTAACAGTTTTTGATCTCCAGATTGCCAATAGATGTATTTTTATAGAAGGGACCAAAGATTGTACCAAAAACATAATTTCTGCTTCTATTACCATAATTTCTGCTTCTATTAAATAGAATAAACGACCATTATTTAGCAGGGTACAGACATTTAAACTTACGATATTTCTACGTATTCTCGCTGCATGTATGCTTAGTTTAAATATAGCATTTATTATAAGTTGAAAAGCAATAAGCTGAATATTTAGTAAAATTAAATGGTAAGGATGAGGAGAAATTATAATACAAATGTGCTTATATTTTTTTTTATTTACAACTAATATCCCTTGTTTTTTCACCTCCACATATGTCTCTATACATAACTATTTACAATTATTTAACAACTAAAATAATATTCTGCTTTTTTATTGGTAAGATATTGGTCAAACGAGAAACTCATTTGACCAATATTTTACTTGATCTTGAGTGCTTATACAGCTGAACTGAAAGAGTGATCCGTTTTACGGAGTATTCTTTTAGGCAAGCGCCTAGAAGCCATGCCAACTTGACCGCATTAGTTTCTCTGATTGTCTTTGACTACAAAATGTTAATTTACTCTTGTAGTAGATTTGTATGAGAGGTAACGTTGAAAAATTCTAAATTATTTTTGCCGGTTTTATCCATTTTGTAATTTAATGGTTGAACCTCTTTAACAATGACATTGGTACATTTTTTATGAATAGTATTATAATTTCGTTGAATTGTTACAAATATCAATGTTTAAAAAAATTGTAATGTCATTATATTGGTTCCGATAGTTTGTACAAGTTTCGATAGATGTCTCCCACCGTCGCCCCAAGATGCATTTATAGGAAAATTTTGATGGCTTCAAGCGTGGTTCGGTTGCTCAGTGTTCAGAACATTCCACCTTTAGGGAAAGATCGCGGGTTTGAATCCCGCCTGAACCGATTCAATTTTTCCTATCTTAATTAATTTGAGTAATTAGCATACTATTAAAATTTCATTCAAATCAAACAGTGTACCGCTTGGCAGGTGAGGTTGACTTGAATCACTTAGATATTGGTGTGCCCAAAAATATCTTTTCACACTAGCATCAAAATTTTAGAAAATACAAATTTTCGCAATCGCGAGTCGAGATGACGTCACTTTAAAGATAAAGAGTCCATTTTAACTCCATCTTGTTTCGTCCATATACCGTCACAGGTGAAGTGGTATTTCTTCTCAATTTCGTACAACACGAGGCTCAGTATTTGGCTGTCAGTCAGCGAGGTACAGCTCAAAGTACCATAATTCAGATCATGGATGAAATACTCATGCCTTTGTTTGCCCTCTCGGAGGTTTAGTAGCGCAGTTATGTAGTGTTCCACTTCTATCCTGCAAATAAATAATAGAATCTAACGAATGGTGTTCGGCGACGGAAAGCACGTTATGCCATCACGGAATTTACAGTGATAAACGAGCATCTATGGCAGTCGATGCGGGTAGTTGGAGCTTTAAAAACCGACACTGATGGAAACTTCTATGTCACCAATGAGTGTGGAGGTCAGATGGCAGTCGTTTCATGGGAAATGTTGAATTTAGGTAATTTCACATGTAGACCAAAAACTAATTTTGTCGATGAATAAAGTAGTAAATAATTACTAAAAATCAAAACCGAAATAGAATAGGCATTACTTGCTAAGGCAAAGTTTGTAAATTTAGTCGTAACAAGTGATTTTCCTCGCTAACTAAATTTCGTGGACACCAACCACTTGGCCTATATCTATATTTATAAATAAAATTGGAGTGTCTGTTTGTTATATTGAAATAACCGTTTTTTACTACATGCATATGAATATAATACGATACATACACCAAAATATGTTTTTTTACAATTTTTGTCTGTCTGATTGTCTGTTTGTTTCGGCTAATCTCTGAAATGGCTGGACCGATTTTGACGGGACTTTTATTGGCAGGTAGCTGATGTAATAAGGAGTAACTTAAGCACTTCTATTTTTAAAAAAGTAAAGCTCAATAGCGTTGTCTCAATACTAAGCGATAACCGACATCCACGCGGGTGGAGCCGCGGGCAACAGCTATTTTTGTATAAAAAAGGTTCCAATCTTAGTAAACTAACATTTTACTTACACAGGGTATAGTAATATCTGGCAGTTATCGAAAATAGTCTGATCATGGAACTTTTTCCTAAGGAACTGTATGTTTTCGTCTATAACACTGATAGCAGCGTGCAGCCAATACTTGTGCCGCCTCAATTTTTTTAATAACTGTGCTTTTAGCTCTGTTAGCTTCACATCCATCGTGAGATTGTTTAAAGAAGAAATTATTAGCACGGCGATATCTCGGCCGCAAACTTTGTCACCGAAGCTGCTGATATAACTGTAATAAACAACAATATCGTTGAGTTTTTATAATTCTATGATGAGGAGAATTTTGGCTATCCAGCCCCTTTAGACGAGTGGCAATTCGTTGTCCGGCGTTTGTTTATTTTTTATTTATTAATTTTATTTGGCTCACCAGCAACAAGTACACCATAGCTTCACAATAGGTAACATAAACAAACTTAAGATAAGTGCCTTATTTTTATAGGCAAGCACAACATGAGCAAGTAAAGGCATGCAATTAGTAACACTTTCTATAGTTTTTACACAAGACAAAGTTAATCCTTAAGTTTATACAAAAACTTGGCAGTTATATAAATAAAAAAACGAGTGAGAAAGCGAGGGTCTGGTGGCTTAGCGGTCAAAGCACCGCCCCTGCAAGTCAAAGATCGCGGGCTCGACTCCCGCCCAGACCAATTCCACTTCTTCAAATTTAAATCCATTTGAATATTTAACATGAAAAATGTAAAAAAAAAGTTAATTCAAATAGAAAAACTATTAAATCTTCCCAAACTTAAAATTTACCCTAAACATGTTTCGAGATCTTACTATCTAATATTATTTTTTTGAGCTTATAAATGCTAATACTATTGATATCGATGAAATCTTTGAATTTTTCATGTAATTTATACAATCTTTGCAATGAGTAATGTAGCTTGAGGTTTTTACGAGTTCCATGACGGAAGAAAAATCTATTGTTTGTAGATCTGGATAGTCGTTTAGGTACATAGATATCCAATTTCGACAAAAATTGAGGACAGTTAATAGAACCTGTAATTAATTTATGCAGAAATACCATGTCCAACATTTCTCTGCGACTCTCGAGTGTCGACATTTTAAAATAATCTAACCTTTCCTGATAAGATTTCAGTTTTTTTGATATATTGCAAGCGTAAGATAAATGTTTAGTAAAAGTTTTTTGCAGTCGTTCAATGCGATCCACATGCTTTTTGTAAGTGGGCGACCATACTACACTACAATATTCAAGGCGACTCTGAACTAGAGAGTTAAATAGTACTTTCTTTGTCAAGGGTTTTTTAAAGTTCTTAGATTCACGTAGTACAAAACCTAACATCTTAGACGCTTTCACCACACACTCATCCATATGTTCTATAAAGTTGAGTTTTTGATCCACTTTAACGCCAGGATCACGAATGCTAGTCAATTCATCCCATATAATATTATCTATCTTGTATTGATTCATAAAGATATTCTTATTTCTTGTGAACTTAATGTGCTTGCATTTATTAATGTTTAATTGTAACTTGTTCGCTATAAACCAATGACTTAATCTGTCCAAGTCAGCCTGAAGCAACACTGCATCATTATTACTTTTAATTTCTCTGGCAACCTTCAAGTCATCAGCAAACATATATACTGATGAGTGCAAAAACAACGTTCAATATCGTTTATGAAAATTATAAAAAGGTAAGGGCCAAGATGGGAACCTTGTGGTATACCAGTAGTAGCTTTATAGGAATCCGAGCTAGCGCCATTTAAAACGACTCTGAGCATCCTATCGGAAAGATACGATCTAAACCAACTCAGGAGAGGATCTGACACGCCAAAAAGTTCGAGCTTGTGTATTATTAACTCATGGTCTAATGTGTCAAAAGCCTTCCTGAAGTCGGTGTAAACAGCATCAACCTGAATGCCTGCATCCACTGCTGTAACAAGATTGTCCACAAAAGAAAATAAGTTGGTAGCGGTCGATCTAGCTTTCAAAAAGCCATGTTGATGTACGCTTATTAAATGTAGTATTTGCCTCGAAAGCAAAGGGCAAAGAAGTGCTTCAAATATTTTCGCCAACACAGACAGAATAGCTATCGGCCTATAATTTACTACAAAGCTTTTGTCGCCACTTTTGTGAACCGGAATTATTTTGGTTTCCTTCAAAATTGTCGGGAAAGCTCCAGTTTGGAGGGACTTATTAAAAATCATAGTTAAAGGAAATGATAAATTTTCAGCATTTTTAAAAACAAACAAAGGGTGCAGGTCGTCATGTCCAGCCCCTTTATGTACATCAAGTCTTTTTAACGCTTTGAGAACTTGATGTCTATATATAACAATATTGTTTAAAATTGAGTTACTTGCACAAGGTTCAGTAGATAAAGGGCTAGACCTAACACAAGAATCCAGGTGGTCATAGACGTTAGAAAAATGAGAAGCAAAAAGATTACATATTACCTCAGGCTCACCTGAACTTACGGTACCGTCAGACATAGTTTCAGGATAGTTACTAGAACCACCACGTTTTAATTTTATATAACTCCAAAAATACTTAGGGTTACTGGCAATGTAGGATTCGAGATTACATTTATACGAATTATAACAATCAAGCGCTAATTTATCGCATCTACTTTGAAGTAATTTAAGAATCAGTTCATCCATTGGGTTCCCATATTTTTTAAAACGAAGTCTGACACGTTCCTTTTCTTTCACTCGCTTAATAAGTGATTTCGAAAACCAATATGGGTAACCAGACTTCCTGATTGTTACAAGTGGCACGTATTTTTGTATTATTTCGCGAATTATTGTGTAAAATTTCTCCAACATGCCATCCACCAACTCTGCGGAACCCAATACCTCTTGCCAGTCAACATCACCTAAGGCTCTATCAATTGCCTCATAGTCGGCCTTGAAAAAATTAAGTTTAGTCTTAGTGACAAAACTTACTTTAGTAATTATGCTCGACATAGACAACTCGCACAGCAACGGTGCATGATGTGGAACAATATTGGAAAGTACATCTGACGGAACAGATATGGTAATTTTATTTAAATTTGACAGAACAAGGTCCAAAATTCTATCTTTTTCATTTTTAATATAATTGTATTGCTTTAAATCATTTAAAAGGATAAACTCCCACAAAACTTGCTCTGTAATAGAATTCATGTGCTGAGGTGTCGTAATAATGGAAGAATTTATACTGTCTATCCAGTTAATGAGATAGATAGAATGAGGTAGAATAGAATGGAATTTGACGTATTTGACAATCGTTAATGCATGTCATAAACGTCAAATTCCATACATTTGTTAGTATATTCTACCAAACGCCGGCCAACGAATTGCCACTTGTCTAGAGGGGCAGGGGCATTATTCTGAGTGACATCGAGTTTCGAACGCAGTCGTAACGTGAGAAGATGCTGGATCATAATTGGTTAGCTTAGAAGAGAAAATTGGCATAAAACTATTGCAAGTTAAATGTACTGGCTTTTACGAACGCGCGTAGTTATAAAACGGTTTGCTGTTCAGAATAAGGGGCCAGGCCAAGACGTTTAAAGAAAAAGTAAATATTATTTAGCAGATAGCTTCAAAATTTCATTGAAAATATAGTTAGTCGGCCTAACATGATATTAGAAGAACTGATAGACATATTAGTCGCTTTCATAACGTACTCTGCAAGTGCCGCTTACAACCAAGGAATATAGTAAATTACATTATAATAAATTACTTACGTATTGAATACCTTGTTAGATGAGACAAGATGGTTCAAGCTGTAGCATTGTTTATTTGCCTTCTCTATTTTTGTAAGCCGAGTCATCATTTTATTTCTATGTATAACCAAATAGAGAACCTGTGTGAAACAAAAAAAAGAATAAGTACCTATACTCGCTTAGCTATTCGGTGACACCAGCCACAGGCTATAGGCAGATACTGTTATTTTGGTATCATCATATAAATTCCGTTCGCATTCTAAGCTTTCAACTCGGAGTCCAAGATCCGCATTTTCCAGTTTAACCAAGTCGCGGCTGAACTTCGATATTTTCCGTGAAGTGACTATCATCTGATCTCTGCCATCCTGTGGCGATATCGAAGTATTGCAGTAATTCCAGTTGTTGGATAGTCCGGACTAGGGTTGCCAGCAGTTTTTGGTTAAAATATAGTATTTTTAGGAAAAAGCTTTAAAAATATAGTACTCTTCAAAAAGTATAGAATTTTAGTAGGAACTATGTAATTAATTTACGACTGAATCTACTAAAACAGTCGGTACTCCACAATCTCAATAAAATAAAGGAAATCCAAAACGATCGAACAAAGGTAACAAGACAAGCAAGAGTATAGTAAATCGCGTGAACGGGGAGGAACGCGGCCGCTACTATTCCTTCAATAATGTCAAGTCGTGCTAAGTTTTCTTTCATTACAACAGGATGCCTTTTTTGAATTAGGAGCAAATTATGACAAGGACGTGTTCGGTTTTATGTTCTGGAAACCAATGATTCCGTGAAATGGCGAAAATACGAACAACTACTACCTCTATTTTTTACGCGTGACTCCGCAACGTTGATCTATTGCACTAAAATTAGTATTTTCACGTATTATATGTTTCTTCAACAGTTTATAGTACGTAGCCCTGAAATACAGTACAATACTATATAATATTTTTATTGGCAACCCTAGTCGGGACCGACAGCTTTACGTGCTTGGCTGGCTACATTTAAGTAACTATTACTTTATTAACAGATGTTTTATATGAAATATTATTACCCTAGGATTTGTAGATAAAATTTGATACTCCTTGGAGTTTCTAAGATCCTCTAAACGCTGGCGTACAGTATCTGGCCGCATGCAGTACACCTTCAGGCCTCGCCTTTGAGCTTCATGTGATATTCTAAATTCCTAGTAACAGTAACATTTATAAATATTTATGTACCAAATAAATATTATTTTTATACAGGGTGAATTTTTCAAGTGGGTATAGATGGCTGCTAAAATTCGAATCTATGAGGAAAAGCGCAAAATACTCACTAAAACTAAAACTGCATCATCGCATATTACCTATGATCTATGTTCATAGCCAGAAATCGAGCCAGATGGTTGAAAAACAACACATACATATACTATGGTTATTGCATAATTTAACTTAATAGTGTCGCTAATAAGTACATACATACATACATACGCTCACGCCTATTTCCGTTCGGCGTAGGCAGAGACAAAAGCCCGCCATTTGACTCTATCCTTACATACCTTACTCCTCCAATGTCATTAATCTTTTTATGCAAGCCCGCCGCGAAAGTATCGAGTACTTTAGAGTTTCGCTAAGAACTAACAAATCCAAAGGCAATGGCTAAACTTAAAAGAGAGAGCCTTTCCACTGTGCCCAATGCACATCGGGCGGCGGAGATCGCGGAATAATCCCCTTCTCCATGAGCGAGTGCCTGGGAGGCGGGGGGTGACGGTTAAAGTTCGTCATCGCGCAGCGTCGCACACCTCTCTAGGGGGATTTTCGTTATTAACTTAAATAAAGGTATGATTATGAGAGCAGATACGCGTAATTCATTGCGGCTTCTTCGTGATCCACTTTATCCGCATTAACCATATAGAATCATAGGCTTCGGAATCATACCTTACCTCAAGAATATCTCTTATTTGTAGAACTGCATTGTAGTTATTTTTTAATATGGCAGGCTCCGCCTTAATTGCCTCGCGAATGTCCACGCCAGCAAGTGTTTTGATATTTTCTAATAATAGTTTTGTATGTAACGGATCAGCAGATAAAACGAAGCCATTACTTTTTAAAAATGTAGTATTGAACTTTATATCATTTAGAGCTATATTTATTGCTTCTTGTATGTCTGACATAGGCTTGTGTTTTAGAGGCAGATAATTTTTACAGTATTTTTGGAATTCACTCGAAGATACTGATAATTTCCAGTATAGGTATCTTTCTAAAACACTTAAACGCACCTTTACTGAAAATAATATTCATTTGGGTAAATAAACTAAATATGCAAAATTGCTTTATACTACACCTATTCGGAAAGTGTATTAGTTCTTACTTGAAAAAAGGGAAGAAAGTACGTAAATACAAGCGATTTATTTTCTCCCCTGCTGCAGTGCGGGGAAAATAAGCACTTTCTCCCTTCCTTTATTTTTTTAAATTCAAAATTCAAGAATAAAAACAGGCGGATGCCAAAATAAAAAGTTAGTATGTCGAACTCCACCTATGAGCGCGGCATGGCCACAAGCACCTCGCCAGCCAGATGCCCCTTTGGCGCCACGACCTTCCTCGAGCGCTATGCCAATACCACAACATTTATTGTACCAAACATCTCAAACAAACATAATTATCTACCTAGAAAAAATATAACATTGAATTTCAATAATTGTAATAATTTTAATATTAACTAAGAATGTTTTTATTTTCCTCATAGGTGTAGTATAAAGCACTATGTATCACTCGGTAGAAAGTGCGATTACCAACTTGTGTGTATTGAGGCCATGAACAATGTACTATTTCTATTTACTTGGGTGTAATGATATTATATTAAAGGTAAGGTACTAAGTAAGGTACTATTTCTATTTACTTGGGTGTAATGATATTATATTAATAGTAGTTTATGATACTGTTGCATAATAAGGGTTCTTATAACACGAGTGTGTTTTAAAAAAACGAGCCGTAGGCGAGTTTTTTTATATTATCACACGAGTGTTATAAGACCAAGTTATGTACAGTGTCATACACTACTTTATCTACTCTCATACTATAATACATAAACTAATTTATTTTACAAACCAAACCAAACTTTGTTTAATTTAAACGTATAGAACAAAAATAAAATATTCGCGCCAAGGCACAAACTTCGATTGCGCATGCGTGTTTCTTTTTTTTTCTTCCGAAATGGCGGATTCTTTTTTAAAGTAGAGGTTCAGTCGAGATGGAGGTTGTATAGGTGTATCGTTATGATTAAAAAGTTATTTTATGATATAGGTGTCCATACAAGACCTGTATCGTAATAAAACTTTTTTTTTGGCCTGTGCGTAATGTTTGTCATAAGAGTTCTAATTTCAATTTTATAATCTTTGTATTATAGTATCAGAGCAGATAAAGGTATATATGGCACTGGTGCTTCAATATCATCACTCAAAACTAGCCTAATTGGTCCACCTCAACATACTCAATGCAATGGAACAAATGCAAGTGTGATATTAGCACATGCAATAATTATTATTAAGTATTTACAAGAAGAAAGTGTGAGTACTGTCCTATAACAGCTAAAAAGGCGACATATTGGTGACAGAAACTATTGGATACCAGCCTCCTTTCAGTATAAAAAGAGTTGGGACATAGTAATCCAAGTAAAGTAAAAAAGTAGTAATCCCAAAAGGATATTATGAAGAATAAATAATTCTTTATAATATGTTAAATTAAACTTACATATTGATGAATTAGAATCTGAAAAGTTTTGTAAATTTTTTTCACTGTCTGGCCAGTCTTTAAGTTTGTCTAAAATATTTTTTTCTAGGATGATGCCTTGAGAAAGCAGGCCCTCTTTCTTTAACTGAGCTATTGTTCGAGATCTAGCAAGAGTGTGATATCTGAAATGTAAAACAGTATTATAATATTAGTAAGAATAATGTTTTTAAGCTATTGCATAGCTTCTATCGAGGGCCTTGAGCGCGGGGACCGAATCCAGAAATTCCGTAACGAAAAAACCTCACGCTGCCGAAAAGAAACGGCAGTCTTCGACACGGTGTTTGTGTGCGTGCAACTAGCCGTATTGTAAGACTCTACGAAGCTCGCACGAATCGAGACGAGCTGCTCCGAAATCGGACGAATATATAAGCAGCTGTTTATGAGAAAGTATATAGGTGTATAGGTATTTATGTGCAACAGTGAATAGCTGTACTTGTAAAATTTGTGTATAAATGAACAAAGTGCATTTATTATTAATGAAGAAAGTCACGAAAAAATAATGAAAGAAAATGAGTGAGTACTCTATATACATACATTTTATTATTATCACAAATGCAGTATTAATTTTGAATTATAAAATAAAAAAATAATTATAATTGCATAAGTTGATACAAAATGCTACGCAATAGCTTTACCGCGGCAGTCCCCGAGTGCCACACGTCTTTTTTTTGTTTCTACTATTTGCAAGTGGAACTGCCCATTGAATGTTTGATATAAAAACATTATAGTGCCTCTAGAACTGTATAGTTGGCATCAACCAGTTTATCTAGCCATCAGTTGAACAAATCAATGTTTTTTTTTAATACCACTGAACTGGCAGACAAGTAAACATCCACTTGATGAAATATGGTAACCATGTTCTATGGATGTGTGCAACACCAGGGGAGCCACACGGGTGCCGCCGACCCAGTAAACATAGAGAGTTTCTGTGCCATTAGTATAGAAGCCAAAGCAGCAATTCTTACAAATCAGGATTTTATGGCATTAACCATTTTTTAAATGTTACCACTCCCCACCAAAGAACAAGTCTGTAGATTTTATAATGGTTATTATTTTATATTCACTTTTAAATACTCAAATTGTTTAAAAGAATGGAAATGAAGTCTAAATAACATTAACAGTATACTACTCACTTTATTATATGGTTAGGAGAAATTGTAACAAAACCGCATTCTTTAAGTATTTCACCATAGTTGTCCATTGTGATTGGGTTCATGCTAAACACATGCAGGTGTTGGCATGCTTCTTCAGGAGTGATGCCAAATTTCTCCAATATCTGTAATGTGCACTGCAAGCGGTCCTGGCTTAATTGATCTATATGTGGATGTCTCTTCTTTAGAATCTGGTAATATTGATCTGGTATTATTTCACCTAAACAAAACCAAAATATTTCAGTCAAAGGATTTGGAACCGTAAAATGTGGGCTCTAAAAAACTATATTCTACATTACCTAAATAGTGTAATTACATTAACTTTTTTTTTATACAACTGAGGTGGCACAGAACCACACGGCCCACCTGATGGATGGTGATTATCATGACCTTTGAAAGTGTACAACACCAGGGGAGTCACACTCGTGCTGCTGACCCTGTAAACACACAGAGTGTTTGGGCCGTCAGTGTAGAAGACAGCAGGAATAGCTATTGGTCTTCCCTTTAACAGCACAAATATCTGCAGTGAGCTCTGGCTACTACTCACTGCCGGGAACACCACCATTATGGCCGCGGTATTTTGTAGGGCGGAGGTACTTCCCCAGTCGGACTGCTTAATTCAACGGTTAATTACCTGTAACTTTTTTGTAGAACTCCAAAAAGGGTCCACTGTGATATTTTTTACAGGTTATATTAGCGGTATGCCGTTGCTGTATTATAGTACTATTCATAAACTTCATATTTTTTATGTAAGAACGCATAGTTGAGGATTTCCTAGATAATTAAGAGTCAATACATTTTCATTTTCAAATTTTAATGTAAACAAACAAGCAATAGGATGTCAAGATTTGACCATAACCACAGAATAGATAATAGTACTCCATAACCATAGATTTAGTATTTTTCTTTTCCATAGATTGGCAATAGGAGTGAAAGAGAGCTCCGGCATCTAATAGTACTTTTATGTGTTAGAAAGAGAGAGTAAACGATGCTGTCAGCGAGACCAAACATGTATTTGTTATTGGGAAATAGGGGACTATTGAGTGAACGCTTAAACTATTTTATGATTATATAAGTTATTCAAAGTCATAGCAGTAAAACCAACAACATTTTATGATGCGTTTATGTGCAGTACCAGGTTGTGATTCATCAAAGAAGAATAATCCCCAAAATTATTCATTTCATCAGTAAGTTAAATGTTTGTTTACAATCATCGTTTCTTCAAAAAAAATACATAAATGTGGCAGCTTTGGTGTATATATAATAAAAAAAACAATATGCAAATCACTGAAATGAAATGGAATAAATGGAAGTGTCCTTTTTAAGATATAATTAATACAGAAAATCAGGATAATTATAACCTCACCTTGTAGGGATGTGATCGCGACATTATTTCTTTGTATCGATTTATCGAATGTGATTGTGATGGCTGAAGGTTGAAAATTTTGTTTCTTGTGAACTTAGTGTAATGTATTAATTTAAGTGCAGCTGAATAAAATCTGTTTTCAACGGTTGTGCTCGCATTTTTTATTTAAACCGACCCCCACGCTCGTAACTATAATAGTACCTACTGCGCCATTTAGAATATTATAATAGTATCGATTGTATGCATGATTCTGTATCTAATTGATTATTGACTGTTTGATATTTACATGAAGCCATTAGGCACTAATTTATTACTTCTGTACGTAGTACTATTATTTATCCTGTTCCCTTAGTAACAAATAATTTATATGCAGATTTCCTGTAAAACCTGATGTCAGAGACAAATGGCTTCGCATGTTAAATAGACCAAATTGGTCTCCACATAAATATTCTGCTATATGCAGTAAACTCTTCAATGAAAACTAATTAATAATTTCAATTTTAATATTTTTGAAAGATAAGGGAGGATTAATTTATCCATCAAAGGACGTGACTGAGGTTTGCTCTTATTGCGAAAAAATATTTAGGGTTAATATTACATTATGGTCTGATAATTTCGAATATCCGTGGTAATGTTTGGAATTTCTTGTTCCGAGTCTGGGTGTTATTTCATTTCGTCATCATCAACCTAGCGAAAGCCGCGGCACCGCAGGCAAAAAGGATGATAGACTTTCTAAAAATATATCACTGCCGAGAAATTTCATCGATATCGATAAAAGATCAGGAGCAACATTTTTGACGCACACATTGACATTACGTGCACATTTAGACAATTCAATTTTAGTCTCGTCCGCTAGTTGACATTACCAATCTATGGATATACTATATCTATGTCCATAACACATTGATTGTGATTGACATCTCTACTATACATAATAATCTATGGTGATTGATAATGATAAGTATGATAACACAACTGACTCGTGCAAAAATTATCACTTAATATTTCGGTTTTCACCTACGGTTAATATAATAATTTTACTGACGATTCTTTCAGCTGAGGTAATATTCTGTGAGGATAAAGTGTTCTGCATAAGTAAATGTTTTTAATGATCATCCAAATATAATTACTTATAGGCGTCTAGAAAACGATCTTCCCGAACTTGGGTATATGCCCGTCATGTCATTGTCAAAGGAATGTCAATGTCTTGTCATTAATCTATAGATTTGTTTTGAAAAAATTGCAATAAATGATAATATACATAATCAAAAATACTTAAGTAAATTAATTATATACTTATCGAAATGTGAGTAAGCACACATATCTATAAAATTAAATTAAAGTAATTTGTAGTAATATTTATGTACTTTAAAATTACAATAATTTTAGTATAAAGATACCAATATATTGTATTATTATTTATCATAATAGTAAGTTTTTAATACAGCTCAGTAATTAAAGCTACTGCTTATAGATGGACTGGAGTGCTGTTAAAAATAATTTTAGACAGACATGGTTGACTACTATATTGAGTCTTATTTTGTTTTCCGGTGTTACTTATTTTCTGGTTTGGGCAGAGGTAAGCACAATATTCCGGCATTCATCAAATAATTTTTCTATATACTCCGGGTTTCCTGTTTTCGTTAACCTCTTGATAATTTATTAGAGTCAAACTATTCAAAGTAACCTGATGCTAGAAGAACTGGTGTCTGCAGCAGAAAGTATAGATGTCCATACCGGTGATGAAGCGGCTCGTTATGAAGGTCGAGTCGTACATATTGTGGGTCCATTGAGAATTCTGGAGCCAATATCGGAACCAGACTATAATATACAGGTCCAAGCAGTTAAATTGAGAAAGAGAGTACAGATGTACCAATGGATTGAAGAATCTACGTAAGAAAAACTTCTTTTTATAATTAAGTAAAAAAAAGTTCATTGATGTAACTATATCTGTTCCAATCTACATATACTTGTGACTTAAATATTATGATTACGAAAAAAAAGAATATGTTAGGTAGACCTAGAGATATATTGTACTGGGTTGGGTATTGGGAATGACAGTCTGTTCTGTATTATATGTGAGATATTTCCTTGAATCCTTGGTACTTATTTTATTTCTAGCAGCCATGTAGATTCTTCCCATTTCGAAAAATGGCAGCACAATCTTTTCCCTCGTAAACTAACATATTCTTATTACCACTTTCTTCATTCACCAGGGAACAAGAACATTTTTTAAGTGAACCAGCAGAGGAGTCTCGAAAAACGTACTGGTATCACAAAGACTGGAGAGATTATGTTGTTGAGTCTTCACTGTTCTATATAAGACCAGGACATGAAAACCCAGCCTCAATGCCACTGTTCAGTGAGACTCATATAGCTGAAAATGTTAAAATTGGATGGTTATACCTGGGTGAGCATTGGATTTGTTTTTAATTAGTGTCTTAACAAACTGTTCAGTAATACTCATATTGCTGAGAATATTAAAATTCTATGTTTATACCTGGCGTGAGCATTGTCTGCAAAGGATTTGATTGGGTGACTCACCTTGGCTTGCAAGCGGACTGGGATTGTTTCAATTTTACCTCTGGTACCACGGATCGTAAGAGCGAGGGTGGCTCGCAAGCTTAGCTCGGCTGGTCTGTACCTGGCTAATGAAGTAAATATTTGCAGCAGGGATACATTGTATATTATTGACTCTGCTTTCTTTAAAACATTATGCTAACCTGGCTAGTGACAGTAAGGTCCTAACACCGTTACAAAAGAAACTAAAAAGGGAAGTATTTTGCCCTAAATATAATTGAAGTTTTTTAATTTACAGGTGTAGATGTAAAACGCAAAGTGAATGACTATTATGAAATCTGGTCTGACTCCAGACCAGAGCGCAGTGATATCAAATTGCACTCTGGTTTTTACTACCATGGAGAGAGTGCCTTGGAACATGAAGTAGGGGATATGAGAGTTCATTTTTCGTATGCTGGTCGTGAGGATGATATTGTAAGTATTATATGAGTTTTGAAAATCTGTGTCTAAAAAAAGAAATAATTGAAATGTCCATTTCTGCCATTTAAAAAAAAACAGGCTTTTAGTGTATACCCCAGGTATACATTCATTAAGAACCTATTAATAAATCTACCTACAAAAAAGTTATTTTTTTTGCAAAAAACTTACTCTTACTTATATTTTTTTTTTTTTATATAGTACACGTCAATTTGACTTCACCTCACCTGATGGTAAGCTGAAGGCAAAGTCTCAGAAAAGAGGGTCACCATTACAAACACGTACCATGTTAACAATGGTGGCACTCAGCTTGACGGCCTCATCAGATGCTTTTTCACGCCCCGCTTAAAGGACCCGGGACTGTAGGAAGAAGGAAACACGTGAGCTGGCAAGGAGTTCCAGGTCTTAATGGTGCGACAAAGAAAGGAGTCACCAAACCGCTTGGTTCTTGAGGGAATATTCTGCACCGTATACGGGTGACATCTAAGCCCTGCTCGTGTTGTCCTATGTAGGAAAGGAGAGGGCGGGACCAGTTGGAAGAGCTCATCAGAACATTCACCATGGTAGAGACGGTAAAATACTGCCAAGGATGCAATATCTCTACGCATTTGCAAAGGCTCAAGGGTGCTTGTGACCTCGAGATTCCCAATAATGCGGACCGCACGTCGCTGCAACCTGTCGAGAGCATCTAATAAGTACTTTGCGGAGCCGTCCCAGAGATGCGAGCAGTATTCCACGCAGGACCGAATTTGGGTCTTGTATAGAAGACACCGCTGCTCCGGCGTGAAAAACCGTCTCACTCTGTTCAAGACTCCGAGTTTACGCGAGGCTGTTTTGATGATACTCTCGATGTAGTTTTTGTTATTAAGTTTGCAGCGAACATCCATACCGAGGATAGTCAGGTTGTCCTGCAGTGGCAGTGGAGTGCTCTGAAGAGTGGGAAGGGGAAGGAAAGAAGATACCTTTGCTGTGAACGCACATGCCTGTGTCTTCTTGGCATTGAACTCGACCAGGTTCTCAGAGCCCCATTGGGAAATGTTGTTCAGGATCCGGTCAAGCTCAGTGACAAGAAGCTGCCTTTTATCTGCGATATCCGACTGCTTATCCGCAGGACGTCCATGATAACTCCCGTGCAAAGTGCTATCATCTGCATAGCAATGAATGCTGCCGGTAGACAGCATGTCATTGATATGCAGAAGAAAGAGAGTAGGGGACAGGACGGACCCCTGCGGCACACCAGCATTTACCTGCAAGAACTCCGAGGCGCGTCCATCACAAAGGACGCGAATACGGCGATCCTGCAAGAAGCTAGCAACCCAGTTGCATAGTCTAGGGGGCAGACCGAAGGCTGGTAGCTTGGAAAGAAGCGATTTGAGCCAGACGCTATCGAAAGCTTTGGCGATGTCAAGACCAATTGCCAGTGACTCGCCGTGCTTGTCCATAGCCTCACCCCAAAGATGGGTAACATACGCCAGAAGATCACCCGTTGACCGTTTCGGCCTGAAGCCATATTGCCGGTCATTAATTAGGGAGTGATCTTCAAGGTGACGCATGAGCTGTTTGTTAATTATGTGCTCGAACACCTTGCACAGCACTGAGGTGATGGCTATGGGTCGATAGTTAGTCGGGTCTGAGCGATCCCCTTTCTTGGGGATCGGCTGTACATTCGCCTCCTTCCAAGCCGAAGGCACTGTACCCGAGCTGTAGGACAGCTGGTACAGCCGCGCAAGCATTGGAGACAACTCCGCTGCACATTTTTGTAGAACCACTGCCGGAATACCGTCCGGACCACTGGCTTTCCGTACATCGAGTGACTGCAGCACTGCACGGACATCGCGTTGCCTGATACGAATATCAGGCATTGCATGGTCACTGATCGGTAGTGTCGGTGGCTGCATGCCACAATCATCGATTCGGGAGTTGGCCGCAAAGAGATTAGCCAGCAAATTTGCTTTCTCTTGCGACTCATGGGCCAGGGATCCATCGGGGTTGCGCAGCGGCGGCAGCGAAGGCTGGCAGAAGTTGGCTTGCACGGCTTTGGCCAGTCGCCAGTAGCCACGGCTGCCCGTGGGATGCGCTACTAGTTCCTGACCAAGCCGCGCTATGCGCTGGGCATCCGCTCTGACATAAGCCCTCTTGCAGACCTTTGTGGCTCTATTGTACGCCGCCTTGAAATGGCCCACGTCAGGATCGCACGTAGCGCGCGCCCTCACCCAAGCGCGGTACGCGGACTGTTTATGATTAACAGCCTCCGCGCACTCGCGCCCGAACCAGGGGCGGGCTCTGCGGGCACCGGAGACATCAGTGTAGGGGATATAATATTCCATGCCCAGACTGATCTCACCGGCGACAGCAGTTGCGCCCTCAGATGGGTTCTTACCTTCAAAGCAGCGTTCAACCCACGGGATGGATGCAAAATAGTCACGCAATCCATCCCAGTCTGCTGACGAGTAGTGCCAGAGACGCCGTTTCCCCTGTACGGGTCGTGGTGGCGCTTTAATGGGCACCTTGGAACGGACCAGACTATGGTCGGATCCGCCTAAAGCGGCACTCACCGAATCACTGTACTGGTCCGGGCGACTCGTCAGCAGAAGGTCCAGCAGAGAGGGCTCATGGTCCGACCTATTTGGTATTCTAGTAAATTCGTGTACCAGTTGGGTCAGGCCATGCGCCAGAGCAAATGCATGGGCGGCTCTTCCCGCATGGGTTGTTTTAGAGGAACCCAACCAGATCTCATGGTGGGCGTTAAAATCCCCCAAAAACACCAGCTCAGCGTTCGGAAACCGCTCCTGCGCATCATCTGCCGCCTGACTCAGGTATTCGAAGAGTCGAGTTGTCTCGGCATCTCCTGTATGGGAGCGGTAGAGGCACACATAGATCTGACTCGTAGAACCATGGTCTATGTGTACCCAAAGGGTGGAGAAGGATGGGTCCTCTAGGCAGCGCAAACGGCGACAACAAACATCCGCCCTAACAAACACGCACACCCCGGCTTTTGCACGGAAATTCTCCTCGAGGACATAGCCGGGGTAGAGCAAGTAGGTCGTGTCGTCAGGGCGGCGTATTTGTGTCTCCGTAAGAAATAGCAGTGCTGGTTTTGCCGTCTCCAGGTGTTGGTGGACGGCGTTAAGGTTTGTATGGAGCCCACAGATGTTCGTGGACTCCACCTCAAATAGCGAGCCCGTGGGAGAATGTCTTGCCGCTGTGTAGCCCAGTATTCTATTTTGCGCTGCCATAAGGAGGAGGTAAGGGAAGGCGTGAAAAAAGGGGACTATCGTCGCAGCACCGCGTGACAAATCGCGGGTGATTGGTTTTGTCTATGAATGTGAGGAACGGCGAGAGCCGACACGCCGAACGGAAGGGCCCCCGTACCCCCCCGAGTATGGTCGCCGGGCTCCCTCCGGTCACCAACCGGCACGACGAGCCATATCGGGATTATGCGCGACCTGGTGGGGCAGCCTCCCAGGGTGGTTAGTCCCGGTTGGGCCCCTGTACTATGCCGCGGGCGGCCAGCGGCACCACCGTTTCTACAGGTCTCCCTGTTCGGCGCGTCGCCCCGCGCCACCCCCCACTAGACTACGCCAATACCCACCGGTCCCGCTAGTGCTGCGACCACAATCCCCCCTGCCCGGCTATGCACTTGCTGACCCCTGAACGCAATCCAACCGAGATTGGATTACTATGGAGGGTTTTTCGCATAGTGCACGGTGGTACCAACCCGGTCGAAATTTGTGACAGATTTGTGTCATCAAATTTCTACCACCCATAATTTTACTGTTGCGGCCGCCAAGTGTAGTGTTGCCTGACGATCGTGAAGTATTTTTATTCATTATGGGGTCCGGCAACGCTCGTGGCCAAGGCTTGTATAGTGCTTTTCTCAAACAATGTGCGGAAATTAAAATACAATTAGTTACCTACTTTTCAAAATCAATGATGAACAACAGTAATTTTTCACGCAGCAAAATGTTCATTTGTTTTTTATTTTTCTTAATAAACAGCATTCTATTTGCAAGCCAGTTATGTATTTAAATAATGCCTTGGATAAGTTACTTCCTTGGTTGCTATGGTTCAGAGTAAAAGATGGGTCCATTTTTAAATTACATGACAGATATAAGTTTACATAGTAACTTATTTGGCCGCTAAAACACGACAGATATTGGATTTTCATACAACTTTAGCAGGCCGCTGCTCGCATGTACAGTAATTTCGATTTATTTTGAAGAAGGTTGTCAAAATAATGTACAAATTTCCAAGCATGTTTGAAAAAAGAAAACTTCTATCTCTGTTTTTCTATCTGACTTGGCTAATCCCTGCAACGCCTAAGCTGATTATGACGAAACTTTCACTAGCATATAACTACTGGTACTCGTATGAGGCATAACTCAGGCTGCTTTTATTTAAGAAAAAAGTCATGGACAGAGCTAGTTTACATTAAAATCTTAAGCCTGATTATTGACTCCTTGTGCGAAGCAGTGACGTTTTTTAACTACTCACACTTTGTAGCATAGAGAGTCTCCTTTTGGAGTACAAAAAGCAAAAAGTATGCAGTATAATTTCCTTTCAGTACACAGCAGTAGGTGTAGTAGAAAGTGGTGTTCTACAAGCATACAGTGCATCAAGGTTTCCTGCAGCTGATCCAATATGTCTGCTTCGGAAAGGATCTTATAGTCTGAAACAACTGCATGATCTGGAGAGGACGGATGCGAATCTACACACCTGGAAATACAGACTGCTAGGTTTTGTACAAGTGTTTGCATCTGCAATGACCTTACATCCAGATTGGGTGACATTATGTAAGTTTTTAATATTAAAGGTTTTTACTTTTTATTCCACACGTAAATAGACTTAACGTAGTCAGATAGTAAGAGGCTATAAGTGAAGTCTAAAAACCATCATTATAAATACCAAACTTCGCGGTCTGGAGCCCGCGGCATGCTCTAATAAATAAATATTCCACAACATTTTACACAACGCTATCTAGATCCATGGTTAGCATTGCTTAACTAGCTTGTATTATATAATTTGGAATACGGATAAACATACTTAGATACCTTTTTTTTTTTGTAAATACTGTAATAATGTAGCTATTTAGGGCTTTTGTGGAGCGCGAGTGCCATCGGAACTTTCGGGGTTGAAAGCATACAAAGCATACAAGTATGTAATGCAAGTGTTTAATTATTTTATTATAATTTTTCAGTCCTGCAGTGCCAATGGATATCAAGTAATTTAAGAAGATGTACGAGATTTTGGATCAACTTAGTCCTATCATTTTCGTATACGTTGTTTATCATATCGATACCCTGGTAAGGAAATGCATTTTTCCAACATGTATAATCGTGATATCTAGCTTGAAAAGAGTAAGAGTAAGAGAATAAAAGAGAGTAAAAGAATACCGATAGACAATAATACCATAACCAGAGGTTCTGTCAGTGGGAAGACCAAAGGCTGTTCCTGCTTTGTCTTCTACACTGACGGCACAGAAACTCTGTGTTTACAAGGTCGGCAGCGCGAGTGTGATGCCTCTGGTGTTGGACACGTCCATAGACCATCAGGTAGGCCGGTTGCCTGTCTGCTTGCCATCTCAGTTGTATAAAAAACAGACTTCGGTATATCGGCATTCTCGAAACAATTTCTCGTGTCTCTTTAGGAATTGGTTGAGGGTCTTGACTAAAAGTCCGTTAACGGTAACGACTATAGGAACAACAGACTACCGAATCCACTTCACACATGTCGACAATCTCGAGAGCTAAGGCCAAATACGTACTTAATTTGTTTATACTATTGTTTCAGGTTAGTACACAAACCGACATTTGGAGCGTTGGTTCTGGGCGGTGCAATGTTGCCGCTCCTACACTATTCCACTATGATGGCGCGGCGAGACGCGACCCCTGAGCCGCCACCGTACAATAGGTGGAATAACCATCCCCGCTGAACGTAACTACCACACTGACATATACATATACATTGCTACTGATGCAGTAGATAGTTGTTGAGAGGATTTTTTGTAATGTATACGTTGGTTGATATTACTTTGATGCCTAAAACCAAATAAATGCTTAAAGTTGGATTAAATTAGCTTAATGTGTCGTGTCGTGAAGCATCAGAAAGGTATCGGTGACATATATTTTATGTGGTTGCGTTCACATTTCTAAGGTGCAATGTGTTGTGACGGCTTGTTTAGTGGTATAACATATTTTGGTAGCGAAAGTACTTATACAGAGTGGAACATTTTGACCTTACCTGAAGGGGAAGTATTCTAAATATTGAAGATAGCGAATTTCACTCAGAGGATAACTTAAATGTTACTGTTAGTGTACGAAAATCAGTTAGAGTGCAGATTAACCAGGTATTCTGCAGATTACCTGGCTGCGTCAGTTAAAATGCGAAAAATTGTTTGAGTTCTTACATTAACTAGGTAATCTGCAGACTACCTAGGTAATCTGCAGATTACCTGAAACGATCAGTTAAAGTGCGAAATTTCTATTTATATAACTCATTTTCGCACTTTACCTATAGTCCGCACATTAACGGATTCCACGCTACAGACATACGACAGATGGACAGACATCGCAAATATAAGGATTTCGTGGTTACTACGGAACCCTAAAATTAACCTAGTAATTTTAAGGATTTACTTAAAAATGAACAACGATTCTATATTTAAATCGTGATAGCAATATTTTATACTGAAATCGTATCATAAATTACTTTCCCTAACCAATAAAATGAACTTTTCCATGTTTGCAACTCAGACATCGTGGCGTTCAGGTTTTCTCTGTCTCGGTGGGAAATAAACGCTAGAACGAGGCGTTCCGCTTCCGCGGTCTGACTGCTCGCTGTGTGCGTTGTTGCATACACTCCGTAACATTCGAAAGAACTCTGAACGCGGAACGCCGAACTCCCGATTGCTCTGTATGCGCACGCTGTTACATGTATTTTTATCATCGCTATTAGAAAGCTTTAGAGATTTATTGTATAGCTCTGGCCGTTCGCGTCCAAAATCGCGCGCTAAACTATAGAAAAGATCGACACGCAGGCGTAAGAAGGTTTAAATAGTTACTATCATATTAATCCATAATAAAGCGTATTAAGGTTGAAATAAAGGTCATTTTGCTTCCTCAAATATCATCCATACATCATCCTATATTAAGTTTAGAGTACCCTTGCCAAATATATTTTTGTATACGTTTACCTTACATATTTCTATGCGGGGATACAGCTTATAACGACCACGCCTGAAGTACTGTCCTTAAATTATATATAAATTTATCAACATAATTTATTATAGGTGTGTAGTGTAGTGAATATTATAAGATATATTGAGAGGCTAGTGGTTAAGAGCGGGTTGCAGGCGTTTTCAACGTTTTAAACACATTTATCATCCAGTTATACATCAAATTGCGTCAAATAAAAATTATATTCATAAAGTAGGCTAAACCACCTAGGGACTTGAAAAGCAAAAACACGATTCATAATATTTGCCTCGATAGAAATTAGCGTCAAACATGGCTCTAAAATGCTACAAATCGCTATTCCAAACATATTGTACACTAAGACGCCATTATCAAATAATGTCGAAGTTTGTATTGAAAAATAGAGTATAAAAATATCCATAGACTGGTACAGTTACATTTTATCACGTAGATATATTTTTTTTCAAAAATCTTGATAAAGCATAAAAATCCTCTAAATCGCTAGCTCTCGCGGCCATCTCTTTCTCTCTCTCTCTCTCTCTCGCGGATTCTATATTAGCAGTGCGAAGAGTACGGACGTCTCACTGCAACCCGGCCTTAAGTGGTAACTGAGTAGGTTAGCACATTTTAAGGTTAAGCAACACTAGTCTACTCGATCTTAGGATAGGTGACCATTCTTAAGACATTGAAACCCCTTCGTAGCTCGAAGGAGCACCGTACGCCGTCGTCGCCATACGAACACCTATGGCAGTCGTTAGTAGGAACCCTAAAGAGTCCGACAACTGTTCTAACTACAGAATTTCGATATCGTTCATCGGTTATGGAGGTCAGGTGGCAGTCGCTTCACGGAAAATATGGAAGTTCAGCTGCGTCGCATTTAGACTGGAAAAGAGGATTTCGGACGCCGCGGTGAAGACTTCGGATTATATAAGAATTTATTATAAAAAGCTCAGTGCTCATAGTTATAAGTGCAATAACCGTTATTTATATACTATTATACTTATATTATATTTGGTCAAGTTGACCAGAATGCTGTCTATTCCACTGCTGGATGGTGGACGTGTACCTAGTGGACTGAGTTTTATGTCGGTGGATCCACAGAATATTATTAAAAAGTGTATTCCTTGATTTAAAATTGTATGTGATTCCATAATTATCCAGTCATAATTATTAAATATAAGGCGCGGTTTATACAGAAGAGACGCAGTGGAAACGTATGACGGTTAAGTAACACAATATAAACCTTATTCAGTGTATCATAATGTCGTTTTTTTTTAAGGCGCGGGCTCAGTTCTCCTCTAAGACAAAAACGACATTATAATACACTGCATAAGGTTTATATTGTGTTACTTAAACCGTCATACGTCCCCGCCACGTCTCTTCTGTAAAAACCGCGCCTACGACCTCTAGTGTCTAGAGTTTGTAGCATCTTTAATGGAGGATTCTCCTGTAAAGTATTATACGATTATATTGTTTAATGTGATATCATCACGGAAGTTGGCAAAACATATTGCTTAGGTATTATTTCCTGTTCAATTGAATTGTATATATGAGTAATATATATTGTAGAAAGCAAAAATATAAAATATCTCCATAGTAAAGAACAACTTAGGCACGAAATGTATTTAATAATTGGTTTTTAATGAAAATGTTTGGGAGTTTTATGGACATATAAAAAAATACTTAGTATTGTAGAACACAACGTAGGCACATAGAGAACCCCTTGTAAATTTTTATTACCGTAAACTGGGGTCACTTTGGACAACTGGGTAACATTATGCCAATCTTCCACTTTTGCGCCGAGTACAGTGGGTCTAAAAACGCCATATTAAGCAATTCTGCTAAAAAAGGGTAACTTTATGAATTTCTAGTAATCCTAATAGATTGCTATAAAATTTGCAAAATGGTCACTCATATGAGCAGCTCTCGTGGTCAGGTGCGCTCACTGTTCGGTAAACGATCAGTCGGTTAAGTTGCCTAGATGAAGGTTACCATTGGGATGGGTGACAGTTTAGTGGTGTTACATCTGAGCGCATCCGTGCTTCGGAGGGCACGTTAAAAGTCAATCCCGGCTAATAATAGTCGTTAGGCCAAGACGGAGGCCTATATGGGCGTCCTGAACAACTCTGTCATAGGTTAGCCACTAATAACACGAAAAGAAAAAGAATTACAACAGACGAGTGCGGAAGCATGTATCTGTTTGAATTTTAACGTGTTGAATTTGTTCTAATATTTGACATGAAAAATTATTAATCTACTATATAAAAATAAGTCGGGTTTTCCTTCCTGACGCTATAACTCCAGAACGCACGAACCGATTTCCACGGTTTTGCATTCGTTGGAAAGGTCTCGGGCTCCGTGAGGTTTATAGCAAAGAAAATTCAGGAAAACCGACATCCACGCGGGCGGAGCCGCGGGCAAAAGCTAGTTTATAATAAATAAAAAATCCAAAATAAAATAATTAAGATAATTTAGTTGGAGGGGTTAGAGGGAGCATTAGTAATTTCGATTCGGTTCTATACCTGTCATTCATTTGTTTCTTACATTTGTCTGCTACTTTTGAAAAAATCAAATTATAAATTCTCACAGTTACCCAATTGTCCAAAGTACCCCAGTTTACGGTACTAAATAACTTAATCGTAGACTAAGTTTAGTGGCATATACTCTTTATCAGGTAAGTGTAGTTACTAACCTTTAACATGACCAATCCTATTACTAGTTAGTAGATATTATAACTAGCATTGTGATGAGATTTTACGGTAAAAATCTGATACCTAATGTCCTAATGTACTTCTTCGGTAAAAATTAAGATAAAATATTTCCTCCAATGATAGTAGGTACAATTTCTCAGACTAAGATCAAAACTAATTATTCTATCTCAAAACTATATAGATTCAGTTTGAAAATGCTAGACCTACCATACCATCTGTAAATATGGGAGGTCAAGCATTTTTAAATTGAATCTATATGTATATGTCGCCACCAACTAGCTTAATCAGCCGTCCAATTCCAGCCTAGCCTAGGCATTTAACTAAACGGCGCCATTCAAATAACGGCCTGAATGATTATTAATTAATCTCTTTATTTACTCAACAAAAATATTATTCAGTCATTGTTTCCATCAGTCTTAGTTAATAGTAGGAACCTACCCAAAGAAAATCTGCGTTTTTAGTTTTATAACATAAACTTTCAAAATGTTTTTCAAAATGCACTTAAATCTAGCCAAACTACAAACATAAAATGTATTTACCTAAGTTCTTTAATAAAAACATAAAAGAAAAAAAATAAAACAACATAATCTGGTATTACGAGATCAATATGTAGGAATAATGAAAAAAATTACGTAAATTAATATTTGAAAAATCAACATCAAAATAATATCAATCTTGAGCTCTTTTTGTGCTTACTGTAGATTGTGGTCGAGGTAAAATAAGTTTAATATCAAGCAAGGGAACCGTGGCAAGACCGGGAATTGCAGGTGATTTTTTATTATTTTTAACAGAGTTACGAAGAAAGCCAACCTCTGTTTCACCGTCTTTGATTCCTATGACTTGTGCAATGTAATAAATTGTTTTCCCTTTACCTCAAATAATACTAATATAAATTTCTCTTCTTTTAGTAAACTATTCAGTGGAATAAATTTATTGGGATTAATAGATAAAACTTCAACTTCCTCCTCAATCATAGCCTCTTCGTCAGAATATAGGCTTATGCAATCTTCTTCGTCATTGGAGCTATTATTAATTAAGATTTTTCTTTTCACAACATCCTTAGGCTGCACCTTAGCCTCTTTCTGCTTTAACTCGTCTGTCCTCCTTTGTATTTCGCTTTTTTTCGGCGTATCTGTCGCTATCATAGTTTTACCTTTTCGTCTTACTGTTCTACCACCTTTTCGGGGGATAGCTTTCTGTAAACCAGGAAATTCTAATGGACATATGAATGTTCTGTTTAGTGTATTTAAGTTCATAGATGTTGAAGGCATTGGCTTTAGATTACTGCTTGCTATACTTGATGGCTTTACTGTTGTTCTATTGTACTAAGCTTCAAATGATTATCTAAGTGAGCATGTGATAGTTTTACTGGCGTACAAGGAGCAGTTCCAGTTACATCATCATTCAGAGGAATATTTTCGGTAGCAAATGTCGGCCTTAGTTCTATGTGATTCACAGGTTGTATATTATTTAACGGGATATCAAAGAGTAGACTGCTAGTTGGTTTATTTGGAGGGTCGGTTGACAGGTTTATGTCATCGGTGATGGCTGATAGTGGCTGTACAGGTAATAATAATGGTGATGGGCTCCTCGTCCTATTCTCGTCATTGTCGTCGAAAAAATGTAGTTCTTGGGGTGTTTGTATATTGTGTGTGAATTATATAATGTTGCAATTTCTTCACGAACAGTTCCTGACCTGATTGAGTTGCCAGACCTAAAGTCCCAGAAGGTGCAGAGCATTGCCTAGTGCACTCACTATGTAACATGTTGTAACTAGTGTTCCTCTTTCAGCACTAGTCACTTTAGAGACCTATTTCTGGCCTTTGACAGCGAGGAGAATATTTTTTAAGAGATTTTTGAACAGTCATTGTGTTGGTTTCATCTAAATTAAAAACTCTTGTCCTGTTGCCAAACACGGTTTCCCTTGACATAACATTTTCTAATTTTCAAAAAATAATGTGACGTTATGCCGGTTGAAGGAAGTTGGACGGCTTAAACTGCAACCTTCTGGTGTCCTCAAATTCAGTTTACAGTGTCTTGTTCTAAAACCATATAACCATTCAATACCAGCTAATTTGTGTCATGCCACTTTTGTGGCACTTGGATATTACTGAGGAACGCCATCTCATAAGCAAGCCCATGAATGTCAAGTGATGTTAATCCATAAAACAGCTGACTACATTTAACAACATGGTCCACCATGGAATTCTCTTGGGACGAAGAAAGAAATTTCCTTGCAGCATAATTAGGTGTTAATGCAATTGAGGTACTAGATTCCTAAGCTAAAAAAAAGCTAGAAAGTTAGATAGTTTTTTGTTGTACCTTTGAAGAGTGGTGAATGTGATTTGGGTCGATTTCGACACCGCTCTTATAGATTGCCCATTTGGTATCCTACTTAGGGCATTGCGCATTTGTTCCTCGGTATGGAGGCCAATTTTTGTTTTTATTGATTGATTGATTGATAGGGTCACAATATATTATAATATTGACTGTCTAAACGTGCTCTACGCATTCTATCGCATTAGGGCTGTTTATAGACTGGTAGGTGGTCGCAAATATTAACATTGAAGATATCGCAATTATGTATGTAAAACAATTTAGATTTAACACTAATAATTTATTTAAAGGACATGTGTATTAAAACTAATCAACAATGTTGAACTATAGGTAAGGATACAGAAAGAATATGAATTCAGGTGAATGGCCCAATATTTAAAAATAGGAAGACTCCTTATTAACCTTTCAGCTTTTGAATTATGTCATATCCTGTACAAAGTACTTGTGTGAACCAATTAATTAAGTCTAGGTTTAACGTTTGTACCTCGTAATATTTTTAAGTCCCAAGGAGCGTCACTAACAATGTTTTTGTATTAATTTTATCTTTAGTCTCATTACTAAAGCTATACTAAAATAGTTTCCCCAGGTTGTGAACTAAATACTTGAATCAATGATCTGCTTTATGTAAAACTCTATTTTAAAAATAAAATATTCATAAAACCTGCTCTTTTTATTATTTTGCGCCTGAGTGCTGTAATATTCGGGCCTGAGGGTGACGGGTGGAGCCTCCCGTCACCCTAGCAGAAGCAGGCCACGGCGGCGGCGCGCATCGTAATACGATGCGCGCCTCCCCACACCGGGGTTGAGTCGGGGACCGCGTGGTCCCGAGGAGGGTCAGACCGAGAGGGATGGCCTTGGGTCAGCCGGGGTGCGAGGGATATGTCGCATGACAACCTCACCTTCGGCCTAGCACTACGACCCAGAGACGGCGTGCGGTTTAGTCGGTTCGAGTCCGACATAACCTCCCCCTCCGGCTCCGGAGGGGTGGGTATCCGTGGGGATTTCCCGCACGTAAAAAAAAGTATACTGTAATATAACCTATTTATTTTACGAATTTATTACACGAATAATAAGGTTAGCATTTTGAGTATGGAATGTCCTGAAAAAATATAATCGGAAATGTTAGCAAATTAATTACTTTAAAATGCATTCAGAATATCTGATTTTTTTCATACCAAGCACACGGCCCACCTAATGGAAAATGCTTACGTGGCCTATGGACGTATGCAACACCAGGGGCGTTTCACTCGCGCTGCTTACTCTGAAGAAACCTTCTAATGCCCTTCTTGAAGAACCCTATATTGTAGTCGCTTGCATAAACCACGGCAGGAAGTTCATTCCACAACCTGAGCGTGCGTTGGATGAAGTTATGGCGGAATTAAGAAAAGTGATGAAACAGCAGATATATGTAAATCTATCATATCATGCAGTGATCTATGATATGAATGTGATGTATGTAATATCTAGTGTTTGTTTGCCACTTTGATAGTATAAACTTGTACGTTTCATCCACAAAAGTCATCGTCACAAATTTTTTTTTTCATAATTGGCGACGCTATTCGAGTGCTACGTATTTTCGGCACAGCAAAGTTGCCACTTTAAGTACGACGTATCTGACGTATCTTGTATTTTGTGGACTCCTTATATTGAGTGAATGTTTACCTAATTGATTGAAACACGAATATATATAATAGGTTATTGTAATTTGTCAGTCTTTAAGCCTTTAACCTGTCAAGTCGGGCAAAAAACTTAAAAAAAAGCAATGTCGGGTGACGTCATCGTGTCGTTGTCTTACTGTCTTGTAGAAAAAAGGAATTACTTTACAATGAAACCATATTTTATGATCTACTAATAATGTATCCTATAGAAGTGTAACTCGGCTCAAAAAATGGCACCACATAATGGGGACCGCGGAAGGCGGGGCATAAAAAGTGTACCGCGCGGCGCTGTCAGTCCGCGCTGTCACGCGTAGGTATCGTACGGTTGTGTCACTGGAATCAATCTGTCAGTGATTTTAATTGTGTTTGTTTTTTGTGTGTTTTCGCGTTAATTACATTTCAAATATGCCTTCGTGTGTTGTGAAGTGGTGCAGAAACCATACTGATATGAAAAACGCTGGAATCACCTTCCATAGGTGAGTAAATATTCATTTTAAAAACACGTACTTGGCGAAGTTGAAATGTGGTATGCAACATGAACGCAATTCCTAAATAACATTATTTTTTATGCAGTGTTCATAGTTCATAGTATATTAAGCGCTAAGGTAATCAAAAATATTGTTACTATGATATTATATTAGTAGGATGATATTATGCATAAAAATTAAATTATAATTTAAATGTCACAGATTCCCAACAAATGAAGTCCATCATGAAAATGGGTGAGTGCGGTTCGTTTGGAAAGAAATGAACGTGATTGGATGCCTAGTCAGTACAGTAAAATATGCAGCATACACGTTCGAACTGATGACATGTACACACCAAATAATGGAAAGGTTAAGCGATTAAGAAAAACTGCTGTGCCTATTTGCACTGTGAGATATTTTATATACCTATTTGCAACTTCTAAATTTAATGAAAAAGTTAAACTGTTCTTATTTAGTTCATTACTTAAATTATTTATATTTAAAAAGTATTTTACTACTTTTCAGATAGTTAGTCCATTACATTCAAATGTAGAATCATCTGGTCGACAGTTGAAATTAACAATTTTAAAATAATGGTAAATAAGTGTATAACCCCTTAAAGAAAGCCATCCTATAGAAAGCAATCACGACGTTATGTTGTTAAAAGCTAGAATCGAACAGTTTCTTATAATTCGTTTGCATTATATTGTTAAAAACGAGTCTTTACTAAATTCCAACCGCCATAAATTAAATAAACTAATTATTTTGATTTGTATGCGTATGTAGTTCAATCAATAGAAAAATAATAACAATCCAGTTATTATTTTTTGAAGTGAAAACTTCTTTAGCGGCGTTGGATGGGTAAAAAGTGTTGAACTCGCGTCAGGATTACTTGACCTTTAAACCGTAACCGACGACTGACGTCATACAACATTAGCTAAAAATTGTTTATTTTGTTAGGTACGCCAAGAAGCTTCGTAGCTTAGCGGTACGCGCTTCTACTGTAAGTCCTTATGGTTTCAGATAGTACCGGGTTCGAACCTCGGCATCTGACATTTTTTGTGATTATTTTTTCTTTTTTGTAATTTATTACTTTTTGTGATTATTTTTCTTTTTGTAATTCATTAATTTGTTCTGACAGAAAATTAGTGATAGTTTCTATGATTGGCGCTATATTATAGGTATTGTATGGTATGGTATGTTCTTTTTATCTTTTACTCTGTATATAACGAAGAAAGAGAGAACAAGTTTTCACTTCTGCCGGCACTCCCGGAGTGCAACCCGACTTTTTTATTGATTGAACTTTGATTGAACTTATTCAATAAAACATAAACACAAACAAGCTGTCTTATTATTGTATAACACCATCCACGCTCATCACGTTCGCCGCTTTGAGACAGCATGACTTTGGCGCGACCAATCGCGTGCAAGTGTTCAACAATGGATGTGTGAGTGTTTTGTTTTATTGCTGTTTTTTTAGTATGCGTAAGTTACTCCAATATTTCAGCGGTAACTCTATGGGAGTTTCACTTCTATAGGATCATGGAGAAGGAAATGATAGCGGAGATGTTACAAGGGAATCGAGTCGCGAGCCTTCCATATGTCAAAACGACTCAATTGGTCTGTGACGTCACCATCCAGTTCTAGTGAAACGTCCTTGCGTTCGGTTGTCATTTTTGGTCAAAAGTTCAAGGATAAAAATAGCTTTAACCTGGTTTAAGAATGAAGTGTACAGTACAAGGATGTACAAAGTGTAAAAATAAACAAAGTCAACATTTTAAGGGTATAACATTTCATCAGTAAGTCCACTATATTTAAATTTTAATTTTTACGAAAAAAATGTCTTAACTGAACCATCTAGCGTAGAGAAGAAATAAGTAACCTAGTCTGGCATGTATACTAGTTGTAATAATAACTCAATTCATTTTATGAAAATGATCACAATAATCTCGCCCGACTTCATTAGCAATTTCAAAAATGTTATATTATTTATTAAATGGAATATTTTGCTAAAATTGAAAATTAAAGTAAAAAAAATTGGGCCATCTGTCGGTATAAGGCCAAATCATTTAGCCCCCTAAATGATTTTGCTATAATCCAAAAGATGGCCTTATTTTTGAAAATTATTTCCTTAAAATAAATTATTCTAGAATTCTGTGTAGCGCTTAGTGGCGAATAGTCAAACTATATAACAAAAATGACAAGGTCTGTTTCTGTTCGGTTTCGCTATGACGCACTAGATGGAGACATGGACGAGGTATGACGTCATGCCCCCCGCGTCTCCCTTCCCACCCGCATTCGGTCACGCGTTTTTCTTAAGAGAAATTTGACTGTGGCATCTCCGCTACTTAATCATATTCTGTCCTCCGTGTATAGGATACATTATTCGTAGTTTATGATTCTGTAAACGGCAATAGATTTATTGATTCTTTTTTTATGATCAAGCCATAAAAAATGAATAATAATGCAATCAAATTATTTATTCTAATAGTCCAAAATTTGGGATCCACGTTGTTAGCTAAATTTCAAGGAATGAATGAAAATTCAAATGAATTTCAAAGAACAAGGACCTATGCTATCTAATAACGTAAACAATTTGATAAAAGACCTCAAGATGTTTATAATAACATAACATAAACATATCGTGACCTCCTTGTTCAAAACATCTGCAACAAATACTTCACAGAAATTTAGACCTTATAACCGTAGAATATAATTATTCCATAATAATAGTTCTCAAAACGAGTTCTAATGAACTTACAGAGATAAAAAGTCAATACTTTTCACTGTACCTATTCACTGCCAAACATCGTAAAAATAACTCAGAGCACATACCTCTTTGTGATACTTTATGGGATACAAAACGCTAATTTAGCAAGGAACAATAATATTGGCATTCAGTAAAAAAAAAAACATTTTACTTTACTTGTCAAGTTTGCTAGTAAAAATATTTCATCATTTGTATTTACCTAAATGAAGGCAAAATTTGCTAGGTTAACGTATACGTACAAATTATACAACCATAAACTGTACTGTGGTAAACCCACAGAACAGAGAAATAACTACAAGGTAAAACGAAGGGCGCTGCAGCTTTTCCCGAAGCTGCGGTAACGTTACGCATGCGTATTGCGGACGCTATCAGCTGATTGTACTCGATCGAATTTTTACGGTTGTGATTTTTGTATTCAAGCATAATAATAATTTGGTAGTTCCAAATTTCCTATAATCGTGCAAACAGCAACATGAAAGCCGCAGCGATGTCTGTGTGGGTTTTTATTAATCTCCTTTTCTTTGGTATGTGCGGTTATCTGTATTTAATTTGGTCACAATATTGGATGTACATTGAAAAACAAAGACTGTTCAGCAAGAACCCGGGTCCACAAAAGACCGCATCCGTGCTTAATTACCATCAAACTCACATACCGGATAAATATCAGTCCAGATCACCGTATAATTTAAGTTCGATGATGAATTCCTTACGTAAAAATCGAAGGTCTGCAGTTGCAGTGTTGTGGGGTAACAGTGTAGTAATCCAAACGTCCAATAAGTCTTCTGTAACGTATCATCATCCGTCCAACAACATAGTGAGGAAGAGCCATGGCAGTCCCAGGTTTCCTAACACACATACGCCGCTGTTGGAGTTTGATACCGATAAATACATTTGTGACGACGTATTATCCTCAGAATGTAGGGAACGTACGTCAGAATTTAAGGAGCTGTTATTGAAAGAATTTCACAGAGTATTGATGGGAGAGAGTAATGTATTTAAGTCGGGTTTGGACGCGCACAACACATATGATGTTAAATATGACAGTAGTAATAGGAAGGAAACCTCTAGAGAAGAGGTGATGTGTGCTTTAAAGCGCGTGAGGGTGCGGACAGTAACGGCAGCTGATGAACCATTTCATAGACTTGGGTTTAAGATACCTGGAGGTCCATTACAGGAAGGCCGTCACTTTAATACTTGCGCTGTTGTGACAAGTGCTGGAGCATTGCTTGGATCACGATTAGGAGATTTTATAGGTAAGCTTATCTAAATATTAACTTGTAATATTTGCACTTTCTAGAAGATGAAGGGAATTCACGATTAAAAGCTTCTTTTTCATCTTTTAAAAGGTTTGTTCATACATACAGAGTTCTTCTTTAGGAACTGTTCATACAATAGCCAGTGTATCTTCCGTTTGTAGTTTAAATAGGTTAATAAATATTTATTGGCCTATTTATGAATTATTAAATTAAGTAAAAAGAGCAGTAGATAGAGGCGTTATGTTTAGGACGGTAACTGTAAATGGGCTAACTATGTAGCGCGTTTAGTCGCGTTTGGTCCAATACGCGTTTGGTCCAATTGTCAAAAACAGGAAAAATTCGCGGTTTGTCCAATTCGCGATTGGTCCAATTCGCGATTAGTCCAATACGCTATTGGTCCAATTCGCGATTAGTCCAATACGCTATTGGTCCAATTTGAGGTTTTATTAAATAAAACGACATATCGGTACATATTTCTTTGTTATTATTTATAAAAAGTTAAGAATACGAAAAGAAAAGTTACACTCTCATTAGAGTTAAAATAGTATGTCGAAGTTGTACCATACAATAATAATAAGTTTTTTAGACAAATCAAAAAATTTGTATTAACAATATTACACTATTTTATACATTGCTCTCGTCAAACTTGTAGGCACATCAAAGTTCATTTAACCTAATGTTCTTTTGACCTAATTGGTCGACCTACTTCTGGGTGATTTATAAAAAAATAACCACGAAGGCCTAATGCGGGAGCTTCGCTACGCTCCGCTCCCGCATTAGCCTTCTAACCTAACCTATCCGAGTCGGGGTGCCCTAAAGTCCAGATTGCATTCAGATCCTTGCTAGCTTGCTAGCACCATGTTAGCAGGCGTTTATCATTATCCCAAATAACTATTAGACAAATAAACAATATGCTTTACAACTTTATGCATATCAATGTTATGAATAAAAACATTAGGATATACAATATTTATGCTTAATAACACAGTATGCTAAAAACCAATTATGACACACTATTATTATGACAAAGAAAATTATGCCTAATTTGTTATGGCAATTTAAATTAGGACAAAAACCATTATGACGAAAGATGGAATCCCGGTCACAACACCCTTCTCAAAGTAACCCTCAACCTACCACCATCATAAAAAAGAAAAATTTGACCAATCGCTTATTGGACCAATCGCGTATTGGACCAATAGCGAATTGGACAAATCGCTAATTGGACTAACCGCGAATTGGACTAACCGCGAATTGGACTAACCGCGAATAAGGTGGATTGGACCAAACGCGTATTGGACCAAACGCGACTAAACGTTGTAGCGGTTGTTGCGATTCACGAGAATACCTATACTCATAATGCGTGCCAGCTCATTTGCGCTATGAATCATATCATGCACTACATTAGAGCCATAAATATATATCCTCTACGTAATTTGACGAAGAAAGACGTTGATTTTAACCGCACCTAGTAGGTACAAGGTCGTCCGCTGCCTCATGCTCGTGCACATGCAAGCGCTCGCACTGCGAACTAGTTCGTGCAAATACATAGAGCAACGCATGTATTCTTGGACGAGTGCTAATTATTTGCACGAATCAGAAGTTCTGCGAAATAAAAAAATAATTGTGAGCCATCGTCGCGTTGTGTTAAGTGTTGTTCCCGGTTGCATTACAGACTTTCACCACGAAATATGAAGTCTGCTTACTTATCTTTCTATTTTTGCTAGCTTAAATAGCTTTCACCGCCCACCGAAACGACTAGGTACAGCTTAAGCTCCCTTGTCCGTCTTGTCCGTCAACCAAAAGGTGATATCCCGAGAGTGTCTGTGGGGCCTCATACATCCAGAAAACATAGACAGGTTCAGGGGGAACGAGATGGAGCTGACTGCTCAAAAACTGAATCGTATATACCTTAATTAATAGTATCGTATATACCTACGCGTTATTGTAGGCTAGCGAAGACCTCTTAAATTCATTGAAACATCAAAAATTTTAGAAGTCTTCGAAAACTCTTGTTTTAGTTATGCTACTTATTTGTTAGCTACGATTAGCAGCTAAATCTTATTTTGAGTTTACAAGAACAATGGGCTGGCTAGATTGCACAAAATTATCGCAATTAACTTGTTAAGTAAGTATTATTAAAGCCGTCGCGTTAATTCTTCAATTCACCTAATTGATTTATTTTTTATACCCGAGATTATGGCAACAAATTTTGAAACGCACGATGAAAGGCATGCCACGACTTTAAATTAAAAGTGTTTTTATGTAGGAGACATACATATTTATATGACTCCGTTGTATCTCGAAACGGAAAATATCATACACGTATGCGTATGCTCTGGTTTCTTACGCACCATTTCACTTAAGCCTTTTTCTTTCTTGGGTAGATATAAATACTTATCATCTGTATGTAGGTGCTTAGATATATCCAAGATGAAGAAAATAAAAGTTTATAATTTTTGGAATCTAGTAATGAAGACGATAAGAATGATCTTTCAATAATAAGTAAATGTTGCGCGTGTGCAGTCACGCTGGACAGGTGATCGACCGTGTATTGTGCCACTTATCGCATTCGGATCTTTGCTTTGTCGAACGCATTGTCATGCGTAGGCTGCTCCCTTCGCTGAACGGCCCAAATCGTATGCGAATTACACGAATTATTATTGTTGTGTATTGGACTTCAGTGATTACTCAGTGAGACACATTAAATAACTGCATTAATATAACACGTACTTGTTGAAGCAATATACATGATAATGTTACGACACAGCTGTTCATTCAGTATTTAAATTATATGTTATAAAAGGTGTTTATAGTCGCATGATTATTTCATAAACTTCTTGTACATTTGATGATTTCCAATGTCAAACAGAATGTGTCTCAAAACAAAAGGCACGACTGGTTGTACATCAATAAAACTATATCCACTGTACCTGGTTTTCTCTCGTATGTATCTGGGGGCACGGAAGTGCCCCCGCCAAGACGAGCCAAGCGAAGCGCAAGGGCATTACCTACCTTTTCTCGAAACGCTTCGTCGTTTTTTTGAACTCTCATAACTTTGCTTTGGATGATGCTAAATAGTTAAAATTTTCAAGATAGAATGCCACCGGTACTATAATTAAACCTACAAAGTTTGAATGTCGTAGCTATCGTACTTTAGATTTATTAATGTCTCAAAACCCTTAATTTCGTCACTGACTCATCACATCACGCACTGATCATCAAAATTGTTAGGGTACTTCCTTAAGTCCTAGAAAGCTGAAATTTGGTATGTAATATAATATTACTACAAAGACAACAAAAATATTAAAAAAACCTGACCTAACCTATCCCCTGGGAATAGGAGGTGGAAGCACAGTTTTTTTTATTTTTTATAAGAAATAAAATATTTCTTATAAAAAAAAATATGTACCTACGTCATAATTTTTAACCAACTTACAAAAATAAATGAAATCCCACCAAAAACATTTTCATGTAAAAATGTTGCCAAGACGGGTACGTAGCTTACCCTGTGAAAATTTATCAGAAATGTTTTTGGTGGAATGGAATTTACAGTGAATGTTCAGTTTGGCACTAGGAGTAGGTATGGAAGCATACTTAACACTGAGACAATGAGAGGTCAGAGAAGTACCTATAGCCGGAGGGACGTGGATGGACCAAATGGGGTATGAAGTGTTACGGGAATATTGTAGTATGATAGAAGATATAGAAAGGGTTACAACATGTGGAGAGAATGTACTGAATAATATTGATAAAACGGGCGTACCTATCGATGTACCTACCCTACCCACCGGGAAATTCGATAAAGGTGAACCTACACGTATATGCGTTGATTTGATCCAGGATATTCTAAGGGTCAGATCCAGAGTGCCTGCAAACGTTGAGCATGTATAACATTTTCTGGGCTAAGGTTTTACCCATACCTACATAATGCGAAGTATCTTTTATCTAGTATCTAATCAATGTTTGATTTATTCATGTCGAATGCTATCTATGCTTTACATAGAAGCGTGTGATTCGATATGCTGATTGAATTGCAGTTTACTTGACGATGTGTTGGTGCATTGGCGCCGGCGCATGCGTTGCCTTTTCTGTAATATCTACTCTGTATGATGAATCAATCGACATTCAACTGCAGCTATTGTCAACATGCTAAATATTTTTTTTAAAGAACACATCGTGATATAGGTACCTCTTATTATTAGCTTTGTGGGTTCAGGTTTATGTAACTATGCTATGATATGCATTCAATGACTTTTATTTGCGTGCATCTAGATATAAGTGAGATGGTAGATATGTTTTGAGTTTAAGGGTATCTGCCTCATTAATGTTTTAAACAGTAGATATTTAACAATATTTAATAAACCATCATTCAATATTGACTTGATGAATTATTTTAAGAAGTTAGTCAACAGATAGGTGCTGTTCTTCTGTTAAAATTGATATAACATAGGAAAATCGAGAGCTAGGTCTTCATACATCAAATCATTAGTCCTTTTTTGATAGAACATAAACTTGCAAAGTTGAAATCTCGTTTGATGATTCATTTGTGCAACGAATAATATTATTATTTTATGACATTTGTTAGTCACTGTGTAACCACAGGTCGTGTCTTTGTCCTTTCTGGAAAAAGTGCTGATAACTTTATAGCCCAGACGAGGAACAGACAATGACACATGCTTCCGACTCCATCAGGTGACACGTGTAAGGACACTGTTTACTTATTGTGTTTTATAAAAAACATGTGTTTTTACCATCTCCAACAGTAGCTAATAATATAATTACCTATAATACTATTATAATAATTACTAATACTATATTATAATACTTACTTTACAAAAGTAATAGTCCAAGACCCCATGACCACCAGACAATACTTATTTTCTCAGAAATAAATCAGATGTCGGGAGCTAAACACAGAAAAAAAATTACCAACTTTAAAATGTTCAGTATTGATTTTTACTTATAGAGAAAATCTAAATATAAATAACTCAAAGGTGACTGACTGACTGACATAGTGATCTATCAACGCACAGCTCAAATCACTGGACGGTTCGAGCTGAAATTTGGCATGCAGATAGATGTTATGACGTAGGCATCCGCCTAAGAAAGGATGAAACTTTGTCAATTTTAAATCGATCGGGCTGAGACTTTGCATGCATAAAGCTACTATGTTGACTCAACACTAAGCGATAACCGACATCCACGCGGGTGGAGCCGCGGGCAACAGCTAGTTATTATTATAGAGTTTGTTTGTTTCATTGGTTAGCGGTAATCTCAGAAAATCGCATCATGAAGTTTTCAATAATAAATAAGTTGGTAGATTTTCACACTTAATTGTCATAATTCGAATTTCGAATAAGTGACGAGTAAATTTTCTACTTCACACACAAACCCATCACGTCTCCGTGGTATGTAGAAAATTTGAGGGAATTAAGTTCCAAAAATAGTACTTGCAGTTAAGACTTGCTTACGTTATTACTGAGTAATCTCTCCATCACATTTTTCTCTGGAATCTTTATTACCCACAGTAAAGAAAGTGGCAGCGGTGCCGCTGTGTTAAGTTTAAACATTTATTAGTCTTAAAGGCATAATCTGTCCGGGAGTTGGGCTGTTTTCCTTATCTGGATACAATAATTCAGTGTTTCAGGGTTTATACGGTTACAATATTTTAAAAAACCTAACTGTGAAGTTTATAAGTTACGAAGAATGCACCCGTCCTTGCATTGTAAGAATGTAAATACATAAAAATAAAATTTAATTAATAAAATTTATTAATTAATGTTTATTTACGTGATGGTTGAAAGAAAATCTGCTCAGGATATGTACGGTATTGTTCGACACGCGGCCGCGAATGTTTCGGTGTCATCAACCCGCACACTAACGGCGTGCATAATTCATATTGCCCACCATTGTGCAGCGATTCTAACATAAGTACTTTGCAATATGATTGTGTCCGTAGCCCGGAGACGTTTGACAGTATTTGTAGAGTACATTGCTTATTGTTGTAACTGTTTTATCAGTAAGTAAATCTTTTAGGAAATATTCCCGTAAGGACAAATCGTCAATTACCGTAGTTTGTACAATTGAGCAGTCCGACTAGGGAAATACCTACGCTCTACATAATACCGCGACTATAATAACCTCGTGTTGTGTTCTCGGCAGTGAGTCGGGTAGCTAGAGCTCACTAGGAGCTGCGTCCTGTTTGTCTTCTGCAGTGTTGTCTCAGAATCTCTCTGCTCTTTCAGGGTTGGCAACACGAGTGTGACTCTCCTTTGGCACATAGCTATAAGCCACGGTATCAACTTTCCTTCACTTCCATGGGCTGTGTGCTTCTACCACCTAAGTGGTATATAAAAAAGTTTAGTTGACCCCGCGTAGCCCGCGAACATTGTTACCTACATGTGGAGTGCTCATTTGGATTCATTTCTGTATTATAGTCAAGTCCATCTTAGAACATCAATCAAAAGTTTCAAGTTCGATGAATCAGCCAGGATAAGTACTTATAAGTATGTACTGGCCCACCTGATGGATAGTGGTTACCGTGGTCTATGGACGTGTGCAACACCAGGGGAGTCACAATCATTCTGCCGACCCTGTGCCGTCAATGTTGATGACAAAGCATAAAAATCCTTTGTTCTTCACACTGATAGCACAAAAGCTCTACAGTGAGCTCTGGCTACCCTACTCACAGCCAGGTACACAACACAAAGATATTATGACCCTGGTATTCTGTATTCACCTTCACTTATAATAATTAGTAGGATTTGACTACAAACATTACTATATACTCGCTAAACGTACACTAAGTCATCTGTCGTGAATAATAGCATTGCGTTTGCTAACATACATTATTGAACAGTTTTATATTTAATCAAATTGTATCGTCGCCACCGTCGGGCATATTCTTTTGGTATGAAATGGCGAGCGCGTGACTAGCCCTTTTAATCTACCTCTATTGACGGTCCCACATTCTTGTATTTTATGGTATTTTCTTATATACTGCACACTTAATATCAGTTGTTTTTGTACTTCGGGAGATTTGGACCTAAGTCGCGAAACAAACGATGCCCCGGCACACGCAGATTTTTTTGTATTAAACTATACTTGGCGATCTTGAGTTCGTCCGCTGTAGCAACCTATGTTATCCTCAAAAGACGCCCAGGAAACGTGTACTGCGCGTATAGAGCACATTTTGAGCATATTTTGGGTACAAGATATTTGTCACAAGGTATAAATTGCAACTATAATCTAGTCTCTGAACGAATACATATACATAAAGGAGTGTTGATCGTAATCGACAGCCTCCGTGGAGTAGCGGTAGTGAACGCGGCCGCTGCGCAGGAGGCGCGGGTGCAATGCTTCGATATCGCCTTTGGGTTGTGGAGGTCAGATGGTAGTCGCTTCACAGAAAATTCGAAAAGTCGAAGTTTAGCCAAATCCGCAGTTGGACTGGTAAAAGCAGACCCCAGACTCAAAGTTGATAGCTTGGGATGGGACTAGGATTAACGCTAGGATGACGCAGAAGAAGTGTTGATCGTAATTAAAATTTTGTATGGATGAACTTGATTTGGTAACTAATCTAAAATTGGCATAAATGAAAGAAAAAGTTGGTCTATATGGTTCTCATTATTATTTTTTATTTATTTAAATAAGTTAACAATAGTAAGTAAATTATAGTAACACCTATAGAACCCGTGTACATAGGTTTATCTTGGGTATCAATTATAGCGTTCATTTCTGTTTAGCAATTGTACTTTCCTTTTTTTTCTATTTCGTATATTCGGATGCCTCCGATTAGATAGACCAGTCAATAGCGCCAAGTTGCGTCCAAAATTTACAACTTGGAGTTCTTTGCTTTATCTGACTTTTACGGTAACGACTATCGTTTGAATCCTGAGAGCGTTTTACGTTTCGTCCAATATCGGTGTCGGACGACGATTACCGATTTTCGCCAACACCACGGTGTCGGCTCTGATATCCGATATCGAACCGGACAATATGAAAGATAGATACATATTTCATACATTTGACTTCCTCCGATATTAGATCGGCACCCGACATCGATACCGGATCGGATAATGTGAAAAGGCCACAAGTCTTTGCCTCTTCGCGCTAAAGCCTCTTCCTTGAATCAGTAGTTGATAGTTATCGTTATTTTGACGCCAAACACATCACAAAATGTACTCTAGTAGTACGCGATTTTTGGAAGCCTTTTGAGGGGCTTAGATCCACCTTCCATAGATTAGATCGAACCAGTAATTCACGCTCAACAAGGATTCTCTTGCAACTTGGGGCCATGACATACCAAAAAAAGACAATAGCTATACCGGTGTGAAGGCAAAGTTGACTTATTCCCGAAGATCTTGCTGGGGCTCTAACGGACATAAGTAGGTATACATAATTAGAAGCATATACTTATACTTACCTATCAACTGCATAATTATTTTTAACAAATCCAATTTTTTTGTAGATGACTATAGCTTAGTAAATGTATAAAAAAAAACGATTATTTAATTATAGACCAAGAATAGATGTAATTATCAAGTTTATTATCAATCATGTTGTTACCTTCCATTGTCCCGCTTTCATAAAAGCATTATAAAACGAATCGTGCGGAAGATTATAGCACATTTCCTTTGATGACTTAATTATATTATGACAGTGACAAATAATTATGATGGATGAGTATATGCCTTCGCAGGCGTAAATATATGTATGTGTGTATGTAGTCTATACCAGCCCCTCTAGACAAGTGGCAATTCGCTAGCCGGCGTTTGGTGGAATAGAATGACGAATGTATGGGATTTGACGTAAATGACAGTCGTTAACGCATGTCAAATACGTCAAATCCTATACATTCGTCATTCTATTCCATCAAACGCCGGACAACAAATTGCCACTTGTTTAGAGGGGCAGGCAAGTAACTATAAAATCGTGACTTATTTACGAAACCATTCACCAACGTGACAAACATCATCAACGTGATGATGGTCTGCAGTTAGGCATGCAGAGTATGGTAGAGAGACTCTCTGAGGGACCTGTGGCAGTCGTTATGGGTACTTGAAGCCCTATAAAGTCCCACAACTGGTCTAATTACAAAATTTCGATATCTCCAGTAACTTGTGTAGGTCAGATGCTTCACGGAAAATATTTAAGTTTGACGGTTTCTTAGTACCTAAAGTCTGAAAAGTTGACCCTTCGGTTCTGGGACGTATCTCTCTCGATGCCTTCCTTGTCCCCCAAGTCTATAACAGTGGTTGTGTCAGTAATGAGCCTAGGGTTCATCCTTCTACTCCTTCTGTTCTGTGGATATTTTCAGAAGAGTCTACCGTCTGATCCTCCAAACCCCGTTTGGTCTTTTATAGGTCTTATCCATCAACCAAAAACAGGAATGGTAATGATTTATGCCTGAAGTTGCTAGGCTGCGTATTTTTTAGGTGCTTGTTGTAACACGGCTCAGTATTATAAAATTGCAAGTGAATAAAAAAAAAGATTTCACTAATTGTTTCTTTGTAGTCGATTACATTGACTCGAATCGTCGATTGTGAAACCCCTTTAAGATACCTGAAGTGGAGCGGAAACTAGGTTCAAGGTCTGACAATGGGATTTTAAAAATATTAAGTTTCAATTTGTATGCAGAGAGAGCCGTGAATATTTTGTAATAATTATAACAAAAAAGCATTTATCTATTGTTATTTAGAAGTGTCGGTAGCTTAATGGCTTTGGAGTAGGCCTTACGATCGAAAAGTTCGGTGTTCGAATCCTGGCCTTACATTTTTAGTGTAAACGCACTAATCTCTGCAACACTAAATAAATGAATCAATTATAATTTTATTGTTTTCATACAAACATTTACTGTAGGAACTGCAACTGTATTAGGTGTGTTGTATATGTACAAAAAGATACATAACCTAGACAAGACATAGGTTTAAAATAAGTGCGATTTGAAGATCATATTGCTTAATAAGAATAATCCAGTTCGTGGAAAGGCTAGTTAATATCAATAGACGACTCTTAGGCGTTGAAGAATATGAAAAAAGAGGGTAGGGCGGAAAATGAACCCTGAGCTTAGAATGATGACAATGATGAGTCGCGAGTGGGTGGGCGTTTTCGGTACTTTCGGGCAGCATCCGCAGGGCACAGCTGGTTTTAAATCTATGTAGTAATAGTTTATGAGTCATGGTTAATCAAAATCCTTTTTTGGTATTACTGGTGGGTAGTTGTACTTTGGACGGAAGGAAGCACGTGGTAGCGTTCCTTTGAATGTTTTAACAATTAGTCAACTCTATTTCTGGTACTTTAGTCATGCTGTTAAATAGGTACTACCTAATTTGAGTCTGTTGCTACCGTGGCCTAATATTTGGTTATATAGGGCGTCTCGCATTTTTCCGATCATTTGACCTGCGGTAAATATCATCATTTTTAGCAGGTCGGTCTCCAAATTCGTGAACCATAATTAGATAGCACAGTCTAACGAACTCTAAGAAAGACTCGTTAGACTGTGGTGCATGGGTGTTCGAATTCATACCTAAATAACTCGTAAATGCAGAAGCTTGTTTCGAAAGTTTAAGACAGTAGAGAAAGCTTGTGAAGTAAGAATATAGGCAAATGGTATTTACGTTGCCGCCAACTAGCTTAATTAGCCTTACAATTAACTGCCCAGGCTGTTAATAACCTGGCTGGCTAATGCTTAGGCAATTTGTGAGATGACTGAACACCAATCAGACCGTTAATTGAACGGCGCCGATCACTAAAGAGCTTAGGCAGTTAATTGAACGGCTGATTAAGCTAATTGGCTGCGACATCTACATCACAGAAGTAAAAAAAATGTTTACATGTAAAAAGAGGCATTACAATGCATGCCGGGCATAGGAATAAAGAAAATACCTTATAGTAAATTTTATACCCATGTGTGAGTTTTCGCTGTATAGAACTATAAACTTATGTTTGCCAACAGATTCTCACGACATGGTATTAAGATTCAACAACGCACCAACAGAAAATTATACAGAAGATGTAGGCAGCAAAACAACTTTCCGGGTGCTTAATTCACAGGTAAACTCACACCTCACACGTAAAACCATAAAATTGTAAACATGATAATATTTATAGTCAGTATTTTTAAAATTACCAAGGAGGTAAACACTTGCAAGGCTTGAGTGTTCAGTTTTTTTAATACGAATATGGTTAAGGGTTGTAAGCGTCAAGTATTCAAGGTATTTAAAAGTATTTAATGCTTGCATGATTTGGGTGTTTAAATTTTCATAAAATTAAGTTGGTAAGCGTATGCAAGCCAAAGGAGGTATAAAAGTAAGAAGACATCAGGTCCCGTAAAAGTCTTGAATGCAATCCGGAATAATGCTCAGATAATGGATAACGATACTTGAATTATATTTTTTTTAAATTTCAGGTAGTGACTAAACCGCAGTATAAGTTCTTAGAGGACCCACTATTTCGTGATGTATCAATCCTCGTATGGGATCCGGCTAATTTCTCATCGACGCTAGAAAACTGGTATCACCATCCTGATTATAATCTCTTCCCAGTTTATAAAAGGTAAGCAAAACCTTCCTTGGTGCAAGAACTAGAATTGTTAGAGAATGACGAATATCGGCATCATCATCATCATCATATTGACTTTCCAGTTGCGTCCAAAGTTTGCACTTTAGAGCCCGTGGTCCGCTTTTTATTTCAGTAATTCTCAAATGAGATTTTGAATCGTGACCAAGGGGAGCATTGAGTCTGTATTGTTACATCATACAACAATTTTATTTATTCAGATTATTAGAAGAACAGAAGGCTGATGTCCATTTATTAAAACCTCAAGTACTTTGGGAGCTGTGGTCAGTGCTGCAGGACACATCTGCTTATCGTCTCCGAAGAAACCCTCCCTCGTCTGGTTTTATAGGTTCGTTGTCCATTCAGCTTTTTATAATAGTAGTAGATTGCTCTCGGTTTCAATATTTGTATGCATATTTGGATCGGTCTGTGAGCTTCTATCTTGGGTGATAGATAACGCTGTGTAGCAGTATAGAATGTCCTAGAATATTTATTATTGAATTATTCTGCAGGGCTGTGGTTCTCATTACACCGTTGTATGCGCGTACATATGTTCGAGTACGTGCCGTCTGCGCGGGCGACGCGGCGATGCCACTACCATGTGGCTCGCGACGACACCTCCTGCACGCTTGGCGCCTGGCATCCGCTGGCTCACGAGAAGGCTCTAGCTGAACGTATACGTACTAATGCTGATGTCGACGTCTTCCAACGAGGATTTGTAGAAATACCTGCCTTCAATACCATGGCTTGTCAGTAGACCATCGTTTTCAATCTGCAAAATTGTAACCCCACTTTACTGTACAATTGTACCAGCTGTATATTTTATGACTATTTCAGCATTTTAATTAAGAGTGTTAGAAGATTCATTCACCATATGGACCAAAAATTGTTCCATATTTCTGTATATTTTAGAATGTTGGGTACTAAAACTGGTCTTATTTTACGGAATTGTCTACTTCACCATTAATATTTGACGGACTGCTTATGTTTTTACTAGTAAGAGAGATGACAGATTCAAGGGAATCTGGAGAGTTCTTTGCTTGAAAAGAATTTTGATATTTAATAACGATAACGGGCATTAACGTGATCATGGTATAGGTACTTACATACCTTTGATTTACCTGCCGATTCGTGGTCACAGTCTGACTGGCTCAGCGGTACACGCCCACCGTCTTCGAGTCCGTGAGGCAAAAGGTTCTTCATCTACAGTACATTCTCGATATTTTTGACATTTGCTTTCGGCATGTACCGTCACATATTATATGTTGATATTTATAATTAAAAAGAATATGAAATAAAACTGGTCGTTACTATGAAAATACTCACATTATCCTGTAGAATCAGTTTTTTTTATTTAACTATCTTATTAATAATGCATCGATTGCTTTGTCTCCAGTCTGTTTATCAGTGAAATCATCTGCATCATTTGCATTAAAATTATTCTCGTAATTAAAGTAAGGTCATGTAAAGATACAATTACACATACATGCAGTGGCGTCGCAACACCTAAACTGAATGCGGGCAAGGTACATTTCGCGAGGCTCTTTTTTTCTCAAATCCCCATGGAATAAAACCCTCCCTCCCCCCACACACCTCTGAGGGGGTGATTGTATCGGATAAAACGAGTGCGAGCGAAATGATATTACCCGTACTCTTTTCTTCTCTTATTCCTACCATTAGTATTCCTTCGACGACGCATGTATGAAATGCGAGTTATATGTGTTCCGTTTATGTTATTCTTTTAGTCTGAGCCCAAGGCGTGGAAACCACGGAGACTCCATCTAACCACCGACTCGGCCTGCTTCTGATAGGGTCACAGACGGCTCCACCCGTCACCCCCAGGCCCGAGCTCATGGGTTACGGCGGTTGTTCTGGTACCTCCGATGCCCGAGTCGCCTCCGTTCGTCATGGCCCATGCGGGCCGCGAGTCTCCGCCGATCCCGTCCTGCCGCCTCTTTCTCGAACCTAATTTGCTTGCAGAAGGAGACGGCGGCAGCCTACGTACTCGCCCATCGTATCATTGCCGTGAAAAAGGCGAGCGAGAGAACTTCCACTTCTAGGGCCGACACTAGCTTCCGCCTCGGCGTCTTCTACGGCGGGCACTTAGTGAGCGTGTTCAGCTCCGAGTTCTCGCTCGCATCACAGTGATGGTACTTGGACGTTGGCTCTTTCCGCGTCCGATGCACGAAATTACCAAAGCACCTGTGCCCGGTAATCACATGTGTCCGTTGGTACGAGAGGCTGCCTTGTGGCTTGTCTAGCCATTTCCCCATTGTGTATTTTACTGCAGCTGTTACTGCGTACCCTTCGCATGGTTGCCCAAGTCGTAGCTCCCACTCTGCTACCATGTCCCTATGCAGCTGGAATCTCACGGCCTCGATTTCTCCAGGCTCAGGTTTCCCGCTCGCCTCCTTTCTGTACTATTATAGCACCGAAAAGGGCTCTCGCCTCCAGGATCCACGTTAGCGATTCGGCGAGGACACTCGCCTAGCTGGCCCTCTCTGGTTGGGCAGCTGCCGCGTCAGAGTGTTAACTGTGCCCTTCAATTTGGTTCGCGAGGCCCACCAATGATGCAAGAGAAAGGAAATATAGAATGATACTTATCACTTGAAATTAGCTAAGTTAATTAGTAGTAGTTTATGATACTGTTGCATAATAAGGGTTCTTATAACACGAGTGTGTTTTAAAAAACGAGCCGTAGGCGAGATTTTTTATAGTATCACTCGAGTGTTATAAGACCACGTTATGTACAGTGTTATACACTACCTTATCTACTCTCATACTATAATACATAAACTAATTTATTTTACAAACAAAACCAAACTTTGTTTAATTTAAATGTAAAATGTTGGCGCCAAGGCGCAAACATCGATTGCGCATGCGTGTTTCTTTTTCTTCCGAATCGGTGGATTCTTTTTTTAAAGTAGACGTTCAGTTCATATGGACGTTGTATAGGTGTATCGTTATGATTAAAAAGTTATTTAATGATATAGGTGTCCATACGAGACCTGTATCGTAATAAAACTTTTTTTGGCCTGTGCCTAATGTTTGTCATGATTTCAATTTTATAATCTTTGTATTATAGTATCAGAGTAGATAAAATTAATTATAATACTAACATACCGTTAGTATTATAATTCAAGGAAATAAAATCTGGAATTATAATATTGCTGTCAGAGTCGGACATAGCGGAGCAATACCACACAGAATTGACAGTTATGAGCAGTGAGCATTTGTTCGACTGATCTAAACAATATCATAACAATCGAAAACATGTACAAGAATTCTAGTATGAAGAACTCTTGCGGTGTTGTTTAGATGTAAACGCTGAAAACGAGGTTTCGTAAATAGATAGAAAGATACTCTTATTTTAACTCTAGCTCTGTGTTCGATAAGTTTAAATCCACCTTAACTCGACACCGCACACGTTATTTTGGCTATGATGCGAGGGCCTTAGCACCGTGAGGCCGTAGGCGGTCGCTCAGTCCGCCTACAGTCTCCGTCGTCTCTGTATACATGTATAAATAGCTGTAAATATCGAGACAAGTTACAGCGTTCAAGCAAATGATTAAGACTGAATTTCACCAGTGAAAATTCTTTTAGCTAAACCAAGTTTCTATATTTTATTTAATAAAATTCATTGAGTAGAATGTGCTACCGCCCTCAAGTAGTGGTTTACGCGATATCAAAAAATGTCATTAATACTTACTGCCAATATCATTATTTCTAATTATTATGTTTTGCATTTAGGTTTATATTATAAATATGTAAACATAATAAGGGCCTGAGTTGTTTCCCGGCTTACACAGCAGTAGGTACTTCCTCTTAGTTTTTTTCCAATACCCATGTATAATGTATCCCATCATGTATAATGTACCCCATCGTTACTACAGTGTAAAAATGTAGGTACCTATAAAAAACAAATACTACTTCATTATCGTCGATAATTATATTTATAAACAATCAGTACAACAAAGAGTTCTCTTTATGTGTCAAATTAGCTGAACTTGCTATTTATAAACTACTTTTAAGTTAAATAAGCAATAATAATTCTAGGATTATGTGTGTCAACGTCAAAAGTAGATGATCATTTTCAGATAAAAAAAGCAGCCAAGTGCGAGTCGGACTCGCCCATGAAGGGTTCCGTAGCAGCAAGTAGGTAAATTGCGGTTTACGATTTATGACGTATTAAAAAGAAGCAACTTCTAGTAAGTTGTTTTTAAATTCTATCACGTTCAAACCAATTTTCGGTGGAAGTTTGCATGGTAATGTACATCATATATTTTTTTTAGTTTTATCATTCTCTTATTTTAGAAGTTACAGGGGGTGGGACATTTTACAACTTTGGAAGTGGCGCTCGCGCAAACTATTCAGTTTAGAAAAAAAATATATTAGAAACCTCAATATCATTTTTGAAGACCTATCCATAGATACTCCACACGTATGGGTTTGATGAAAAAAAATTTTTGGGTTTCAATTCTAAGTATTAAAACCCCCAAAATTTATTTTTGTGTGAAAATTTTAATGCGGTTTACAGAATACATCTACTTACCAAGTTTTCAAAGTATAGTTCTTATAGTTTCGGAAAAAAGTGGCTGTGACATACATCAGACATGACGAATCTATAAGGGTTCCGTTTTTTGCCATTTGGCTACGGAACCCTAAAAAAGATTTAAGAGTAAATTATTTTATAGTGCAAATACTTAGTGGACTCTTTTGAAACATTTTAGTATTTTAGTTAAAATATAAATAGAAATCATTTTGTGCCAAGTGTCCGTAATTATTTCATAAAAGTAACATTTGAGTTGCGCCTGACTTAACGGGGACACTGCTAAGCCTCATTATTAATATGTTATCTCTATCAGATGAACTATGTAGCAACATACTACGATGAAATAATAGAATTTTCTTTTTTGTATGAGTACAGAGAAATATTTTAATTTCGTTACTCAGTTATGCAAAATTAATTGACTGACGCAGTTTGTGCTCACAACGGTCATATTTAAGGTCAGAATAGGGATGAAGCTATACCTACACCCTATATATCCCTATCCCTCTTCCACGTCCAGAACACGAACTCTTTAATACGTATGGCAGAGTTGCAGATAATAATACTAAAGAAAATGTCTTCCTAAATTTAATATAAGGTGCTTAAATGTATTAGTGTACCTAAGTATTTAGCTAGAATTTATAAGTTAATACTGTGTTGCTTTTTACAATATATATAGATGCATCTAGAATATATTTGTTTAATTGGTCCATAAATCTCAGATTTAACTCTGTGAAGTGGCAGTAGAGCGTTTGACTATAAACAGTAAGAAAATCGCTACTAAACAACATAATAACTTTGGCATGAGAGACATACAAAAGTCTAGTAGCAATAATCAACTGCTGTATAAGGTCTCAGAAAGTTTCACCACCAGAGATACGACGGAGTACGAGATCGAAAGCTGAGATAAATATTCATCATTAGTATTACATGGTCTCCTATTTAGTTCAGCTCATTTCCGTGTACCGATCGTCTACATTTTCAGACTCCAAACAGCAGCTTAAAATGTCGCAGGAACGTCAGATTCACATTTCTTAAGAAAAATGACAGTACACTTTTACCTTTATTTTTAGGGTCGCAAGGAAACATAAGCATATTCTCGTGACAGAGAAAAGGGGAGTCTCATCTTAATAGGTAATACTGTGCAAAATAATGTTACGATTGTGCCTGCCACTTTATCCGCGTAGATTTCGATCTAGATTTTCCCTTTTTTTATGTGGAGCTTGAAAACTTTCCTCAAATAGAAGTAGTCTAAATTACGTCTTATAATATTGGCTATTTGTTATAAAAATCCAATTAAAACCGGCTCAGTTCAATCAATTTTATTTATTTGTATAGACATAGGTTGCCTTTGCAATTATACAAAAAGCAAGTTTTTATCCAGCTTTTAAAATAATATTAGATTATGGTACAAGTGTGTAAAGTTGGTGATTACCGCTGAGGCGCTATTGAGCTAAAGAGAGCTGAAGACGGTAATCAACAATACACACGTGTATCATACGACGATTTTCACTTCACTTGTGAATAATATAATACTAAAATAGATATTTACCCTTGCAGTTTTTAGATAGTAAATATTCCATAACGTTAAGGACTTCACATCAATCACATCATATATCGGATGTTATACAGTATATGTGCATATATCGGGCGGTGTACCAAGTACATATATCACATTTTAATTAATAAATAACTTTAATTTCACCAGTAAAAACGAATTGCGAAACTTTTTGGTAGGTACTGGTAGAAACTGGCGGGAATAATAAAAATAAAACACTGGCCACAGACTAAACTTTATTATTTACGTTTACGTTTAACAGATAGAAAATAAAAGTTATATTTGAGTAAAATTATTCATTATACACGTACAAGATGAAACTTTCTATTTTAATACGAAGTTGCATGAAATGAACAAGAATAGGTAGGTATATTAATTTATTTGTTCTATTGAACACGATCTTTTTGTATCTATTTATTGTTTAAGAATAATGCAACTGTCCAATAAAATTAAAAAAGTCATTATCCCACTCGTGATTTAATAACTTTAAAAAAAACACAGTTTGATAGTAGGTTTCATCATGTGCCTAATTTCGGCTAAATTTGAGTCATATTATGATCAGATGTAATGAAAATGTTATGTATTGCTAGAAGTTAAAACTTATATAGTACTAACTGTTTCTCTGATTGCAATAATTACAACAAAATTATTGTAATAGGAGGAAAACTTTACCTAATAGCAATATTTAGAAGCCATAAAAAAATTATATATTCATTATTTTTATGAGTTTTGCAGGGCATCCTTTATCTGTCACTGGATCTTGAAGTAATTGTTGAAGTACGGAAATGATACTATCATTTTTTTTTAATTTGCACTGTAACTTATAAACCGATTTAAATAATGGAAAGTAGACTTCATGTTATATATACCAATGGACATAATGTATTTATTATTATTATATATGTGTATTCAAACTGTCTAAATACATATATATATATATAATAATAATAATAAATACATTATGTCCATTGGTATAAATAACATGAAATCACACATGAACTTAATAAACTAATGACGCTGACCGTTCCCGGCACAAAAAGTCCACATCACATTGGTTACGTTTCCCTGAATGGTCAGCCTCTGCATCAGGTATTCAAAACTTACACTTTTTTCAAGCAGATATGGACACACGGTGGTCAAGGGACTTCTGTAATATTGATGTCAAGTAACTAATAGGCAAGTTGTGTTAGATAATGTACGTTTTTGATGTTAAGATTATTTTGTTCTTTAGTTGGTTCACTTACTTAAGTGTGATTGAACTGTTCAGTTGATTTGTAACATTCAATTTGTTAATGTACCTTTGAGGCCGACGCACACTGATCGAATTTTGAAAGTTAGCGGGCTTTAATTATTTTTGGTCAATATGTCGGTACTTCGAAAAATTATTTTATTAATAGTTGTAGGTAAGTTGTTTACATTATGCTAAAATATCAACAACATGCAGTTAGTAGGTTCATAGATATTTCATTTCAAAGTTATCTCGAAAGCGAAATTATTAAAACAAGACTGTTTTGTCGTTGTTTTGCGCTCCCATTAAAGTTAAGTGTTTTGTGCTATTAGTGCAGTTTGTGAATTGGAAAAATTGGTGCATATTATGGAAGGTCTGTACTTTGAATTAGTGTATAAATATAGTAAAAAATATATCGATTATTATCATAAAAAAATATATTTGGTTGACTTATTGATATTTACTCATTTTTCTAAGTTTGAATTGTGTTACGTTTTAAAACACAAATTAGCACAAAATCATTTCAATTCCACCATATAGCAGCAACTATAGGCTATATAAAAATAGTATTTTTTTTACCGGTGATTACCGGTTTCTATAGAAAAAAGTTGCTTTTTCAGGAAACGGTGCTTCGATTAAAAATATTGATTTATTCAATGTTTTATCATTACAACGACCAATGAAACCGCAATCAAAGGACACTAAAGATAAACTGCTTAGTTTTATTTTGGAGACATTAGAAGTATCAGAATTGCCTACTACAAGTACAAAATTAACCAATATATTGATGGCGGGTTAATTTTAAAACTGTAAATAAAGATAAGGCTTCTTGACATGAATAAGATACATTCGCTTGCGATTTATTACTATCTTTTACAATGTGACCTTTGTCCGGTGAGGTAGAAATATCTAAGACAAGTGAAGCTGCACTCCGGTTTCTTTCTGAATGTAACTTCATCGAAGCCGCAAGGCAGAGTTCTTCTGTACTTTTTGATGTCACCTCTGTATTTAACCTCCTACGTTTAGCTTTAGCAGATAGGTCACAAAAACAATTTTTTTGTGGGCGTCCTACTTCTCTAGACGTAGAAGCAGAGAGTGCACTTTCTTGTCTAGCAGAGGTAATAGTACTTGTTCAAGCCATTTTTCATTTTGATTTCGAAATCTAGTAATATTAAGGGAGCATTTCTTCCAAAATCTTGAAGTTGTCGTTGTAAAAGTTTTAACTACCCTTTGAAGACGGTGTGTACTTGTAGTAGGCAATTCTGATACTTCTAATGTCTCCAAAATAAAACTAAGCAGTTTATCTTTAGTGTCCTTTGATTGCGGCTTCATTGGTCGTTGTAATGATAAAACATTGAAAAAATCAATATTTTTAATCGAGGCACCGTTTCCTGAAAAAACAACTTTTTTCTATAGAAACCGGTAATCACCGGTAAAAAAAATCATATTTTTATATAGCCTATAGTTGCTGCTATATGGTGGAATTGGAATGATTTTGTGCTAATTTGTGTTTTAAAACGTAACTCAGTTCAAACTTAGAAAAGTTAGTAAATATCAATAAGTCAACCAAATATATTTTTTTATGATAGTAATCGATATATTTTTTATTTTATTTATACACTAATTCAAAGTACAGACCTTCCATAATATGCACCAATTTTTCCAATTCACAAACTGCACTAATAACACAAAACACTTAACTTTAATGGGAGCGCAAAACAGCGATAAACAGTCTTGTTTTAATATTTTCGCTTTCGACATATCTTTGAAATGAAATATCTATGAACCTACTGACTGCATGTTGTTAATATTTTAGCATAATGTAAACAACTTACCTACAACTATTAATAAAATAATTTTCTGAAATACCGACATATTGACCAAAAATAATTAAAGCCCGCTAACTTTCAAAATTCGATCAGTGTGCGACGGTACAATAGCCTCATCAGGAAATAACTCTGTTTTAATGTTATTATAATTTTGATGGTATCAGAGAAGGACGTATCGGCCCTGAATTGCCCTTGTTCATCTTGTATTTTTAGCGATTTGTTATATACAGAGGTACCGGAATACAGATAGCGCTGTCATGATTAGTGATTCTGCGCGAGTGTGCGGAATTAGCACGCCATGTCTGAGATGCAGAGCAGGTAAATACACCACTTACAAGTAAATCATTGACCTTACTTTACATCGAATGTAATAACATCGATGCCCAATAAAATACAATTCTAGCGTCAGTAGGAGTCGAACAAGGATGTGTTGGCTAGACGTCGCACGTCGTAGATGACATGCGAGCCAATAGTCTTACTACTATGAATGCTTAACATTCGTAAAAAGTATACCCCATACTTCCAGCTGACAGCCTTGAAAGTGAGTCGGGCTAATGCAAAGATGATGCTGTTGTTGTGTACATCCTGATTAAGGAAATAAATAATCATCTCAATTGCAGTTTACACTATACGCTCCTGCTGGTCCCCTTTCCTACGTTTCCTGTGTTGAGAATGGTAACACATTCTAAGATTGTCCTAAGTGGTGTTTAACTTCACCATATGTTAACCCACTCGGTTACGGCCAAAATAACTACTAGTGCAATGAACCAAATGTAAGCGCTTCACAGTGTTTGTACACGATTCACCGTAATTATTTTTAATGTGAACCGTGTTCTTTACCATCCTAAGGCGATTGCTTCCTCCTTCGGTGTCCATCTCTATTGATTCGTACCAAGTCCGTAAATTACAATACATGAATCTTAAACGATTTGTAATTACTATATTTATATTCCACATGCATCTGTATCAAATAGCGGATATTTTAAAGATGAGCAGACACTTGCATATTTTATTTAATGATTTTAAACGGAACTATTTTCCTCATGCATTGTACTTTGACGGTTACAGTCGACGACAGTTCTGCCCTCGTAATTGTAAATGCAGTATTTGCAAAATGGCGGTTTCTAGAAAAACGCGGTTAAAGGTTTTTTTACATTTTCTACAATTTCTGAAATCATATACGTTTTATTTTTGACTCAGTATGTACATAATAAGTCAATTTACTATTAACTTTAACATTATGAACAATTTTATAGATTAATTAGTTTATAATGTTGAATACTGTATTTTATCTTTGTATTTATATTTGATATTTGCATTTATTTTAAAGTGAAATGCAGTATTTGTGCTGAGTACTGCATTTATGTCTAGGAAATAATTCAAACTGCATTTATTTCTAGTACATTGAAACTAAACGATCAACTAAATATTCTATAAATGCAGTACATTATCATTTCGTGGACACATACGTGGTCCCGTCGAGTTTTTGCGGCGGCGAAAGGCAAGAGTGGCAGAAGTTTGGCCGTTTGCTCGCTTGTGCTGCGATCTAGCGGTTGGGAATATAGCATTCCATACCCGTTAGAATCGCTTCAGCGACTGCTGTTGCACAAGAGCTTGAATCGTTTGAAGTGAAGCAAAGCTACCTCCACGGGTACGACGAGAAGAATTCTCGCAGTCCGTCCCAGTCTACCGACTTGTAGTGCCAGACATGCCACCACTGAGGTGGCCCCGGTGGTTCTGGCCACGCGAGAGTCACTTGCGCCCAGACGACGCTATGGTCCGAAGTACCAAGTGGTGCCTCCACTCGGTACGTAGTCAGCAGAGGGTCCAATAAAGACTCTCTGTGGGTCTCGATATCTGGTTTTCTAGTGATAGAATGCACCAGTTGCGAGAACCCATAGGTCAGGGCGTAGTAAGCAGCCCTTCCCGTAAAATCAGTTCTGTGCGACCCAACCACTCCATATCGTGAGCGTAAAAGTTCCCCAAGAATACCAAGTCCGCGGCAGGGTACTGCTCAGTTACTTTGTCCGCCGACCGCTGCAGGTGCTCAAACAGTTGAGACGTGCCCAGGTCACCGCTATGGGACCTGTAGACGCACACATAGATACGGGTACCCATAGAGTGGACAGGTCCCTGTCTTCAAGGCCGTTTAGACAGCGACAGCAAACGTCATCCCAGACGTACATGCATACCCCGACTTCACTCAGGAAGTTATGTTCGGGTGCAAACCCGAACATAACTTCCTGAGTGTGTTGTGTATGTTTGTGGTTGAAGGTGCCGCTGTAGAACGTCTATTCTTACTTTTCTTGGCCATAATAAAAATGGGAGGGGGAGGCATAGAGAGTCTCTATGCCGTCAGTGTAGAAGACAAAGTAAGGTTTCTCGCCACCGCAAACGAGCTAGGGTTGTGTGATTGGCTGGCGCGGTGGGCGGACGGGCCCCGGGTCCCCTCCTAGATACTGCCAAGTCTACTCCGGTTTCCTTCTCCGGCACGACTACAGCACCGGGAACTTTACACAGGCTGCTGGTTCAGCCTCCTGGAACGGAGATTATGTGATCTCCGGGTTTGGGAACCTTTCAGCCTGCGGGCGGCCAGCGGTTAACCGTTTCACCGGGCCTCCCTGACCGCCGCACCAACATTTCACTCCCGCACTAGTCAGTGGTGACATCCAAAGCCTTTGGTCTTCCCACTGACAACACAGAGCCTCTCCAGTGAGCTCTGGCTACCCTGCTCACCGTCGGGAACACAACACAAGGTTACTATAACCGTCGTGTCCTACCTTCTAAAATAACATGCCTATAATTAAAAATGTCACATGAGGCAATAGAAAACCAGTCAACTCTTCCTAATTACCATAGCAGCACTATATACGACGATAAGTTCCGACTTTGTTAATAGCTGCAGTCGATTTTTTGCACAGCGCCATGAATCACACTAATAACACTACACTCAAATGCAGTATTAAACATTTACTGCATTTGAATTTCGAAAAGGCTCATATTAAAAAAAAAAATGTACAACATTAAAATGCAGTTCATTATGCGAATGCTTCATTTAGCTCTACGATAAGATTAATACTGCAATTCAAATTAGTAGTATATTACAAAAGACTCATAGAAATATAAAACGTACAACATTAAAATGCAGTTCATTATGCAAATGCTGCATTTAGCTCTACGATAAGATTAATACTGCAATTTAAATTAGTAGTATAGACATTAGTACTGCATTTTATCCTTGTACATTATTATTACTGCATTTAAATTAACAAACTCCCGGGAAAAACATATGAATGCTGCATTTTTCCTTACAATTTTACTAACTTCCATAATATTTTTTTTATTTTTTTTTAACCAAAAGTTAAATACATGTCTCTTAACTTCATTTTCGATAAAAACAGGAATTGGGAAAAATGACGATTACTGCATTTATAATTACGACGGCAGAGTTGCCGGTCAATGCCTTTTGGGAATTCACAGAATAGTGCAACAAGTGGGAGGACGACGAGACTAGGTGATAAATTCTGTCTGTACTATGGCACTAGGTATTCTGTAAACATCTGTAGTTATGCTATCAATATACTAGGAAGCGTTGGATACGTGCCTAGTACTAGCCAGGGGCTACCACTGGCCGCGGTCCAGCTAATAGTGATACACAATACAGTCATGTGCTCAATTACTTACATCCGTCCTTCCAACACCTGCTTATTTTTTAGCTTGAGTCTCTACTTTTAACGATAAAATTGACGATTCTACTAGAGTGCTGCTGGTTCTAAGATGCCGGAAATAGATTCTGCTGGTCTTACTGAAACTGTAGCTGAAACACTCGAGAGTATGACTATGGGTGAATTTCATTACGTGCCGGGATACTACAAAGACTGGAAGGAGTGCTTTTCTTAGGCGCGGCTTACAGAAGAGACGTGGCAGACCATTTAAGTAACACAATATAAATCTTATGTAAAAACGACCTTGTTGTACAGTCAGCATCATTGAAATGTCGTTAGCAAAAATACTCAAAATAATCCAGATACCAAAATTCCAATTTTATATTGGTTATTAGAGTACTCAAATAGTTGTAAGTATCCAGAGTGGTCCAACTATCTTAACCATCGGTCTTCCAGTATAATCTAAGTTAGTAGAGTATTCATATATGTCTAGATTTTTTGAAATTATGCTTGACTGGATACCATCGACCGGCGTGATTGTGTATATGAAAATGAATACTCCACTAGCTGACATAATTCTGAAAGGCCGATTGTTAAGATAGTAAGACCACTCTGGATTCTTACAACTATTTGAGTACTCTAATAACCAATATAAAATTGGGATTTTGGTATTTGGATTATTTTGAGTAATTTTGTTAGCGACATTTTAATGATGCTGACTGTACACTACATAAGGTTTATATTGTGTTACTTAAATTGTCCACCACCGCCATACGTCCCTACCACGCTGTCCGCAACCGCGCCCTAGGTGGATCGTATCTGCATCAACACTTGCTTACTTACAGTTAACAAATGTTGGCAATTATAGTGCTGTTGCGCTGTTCAATGAAAGACAACTTCCGATCACATAGATGTCACCACTTTGGCGATATAGGGTTTGATAATCGTCCTTCACATATGGCTGATCCACAAAAGGCTAGGTGATAATGTTAGCGAGCTGCATTAATGGGCAATGTAGTCCAGCTGTTGATATTGGGATGATGTGTTTGTTTTAACGATATGTTTTCTCCAACTGATGTTGGTATATGGAAAACATGGATCATTGCCGGTTTATATATATTCTCTATACCTTTCAAAGAGTACATTAAAGATAGCATAACTTCAGTTAAGTTGTTGTTCGTGCAAGTTCCTAGTATTGGGGAGTATTACACTTATTTTTTATCAAGGAAGGTTCCCAGAAAATATGAGCTCCATTATCCGTGATCTCCAGCGCAGAGAACCGGTTCAGTTCACCGTTACTACTATGTTTACCAATGACTCACCACCTTGAGTTAGTGAATGACTGGTCTCTTTATTTTTATCTAATGTGTTCATCCGGTGTAAGCTGCTACTGGTACTTTTGCTATGTGCATTGTAATTCTTAACAATGTGCATGATAATAATAGGGGTTAAAGTATTTATCGACTTTCAGTTGTTTTTTTTATTCAGCTTAGACAAGAAAGATGGATACTTCGAAAATTCGAGTGATTTTTGAATACGAGTTCCGACGCGGAACTAACGCGGCAGAAACAGCTCGCAATATCAATGTTGCATTTGGAGAGGGGACTGCTAATGAACGCACCGTGCGATTTTGGTTTAAACGCTTTCGTGATGGAAACTTTGATTTGAAGAACGAACCACGAGGAAGGCCGTCCATACAGGTGAATAACAATGAATTGAAAGACATGGTGGAAGCCGATCCGAGCCAGACTACCCAGGAATTAGCTGCATGGTTTAACGTTACCTTACCAACAATATTGACTCATGTGCGTCAAATCAATAAAATAAAAAAATGTGAAAAATGGGTACCTCATGATTTGACTGATCTGCAGAAAGAAATGCGTGTTGAAACTTGTGTTGCCTTGTTGAATCGATACAGAAATGAAGGAATATTGGATCGAATTGTGACATGTGATGAAAAGTGGATTCTTTACGATAACCGTAAGCGAAAAATGCAATGGCTGACCCCAGGTGAAACGCCACAACAGTGTCCTAAAGCAAAGCTTACCAATAAAAAGGTAATGGTAACTGTTTGGTGGTCTCAGCATGGTGTTATTCACTATAGCTTTCTACGATCTGGTCAAGCAATAACGGCAGATGTCTACTGTGCCGAACTCCGAACAATGATAGCAAAACTAGCAGTGAAACAGCCCCGACTCATGAATCGATCTTCACCATTATTGCTCCATGATAACGCGAGACCTCATACAGCACGAGAAACCGTTTTAACTCTACAGGAACTGCAATTAGAAACTATCCGTCACCCTCCGTATTCGCCAGACCTTGCTCCAACAGACTACCATTTTTTTCGTGATTTGGTCAATTTTCTATGTGATAAAAAGTTTTCTTCTCAGGAGGCAGTACAAAATGCTTTCACACAGTTTGTCGAATCTAGATCACCAGAGTTCTATCGCAAAGGCATAAATGACCTTTCTACTAGATGGCAGCAATGTATAGATAATAATGGTAATTATTTTGATTAGATAAATACGTTAAATTAAAAAAAAAAACGAATTTTAATTTGTCAGTACAAATCGGCAATTTCATACTTTAACCCCCAATATAAGTATTGATAATGTTAGAATAACTAAGGTTCCTTTTTTATAATTAGGTACAATACTGTAGCCAAGAGCTACGGAAGTAGTTGATTATAATGAAGTACAAGAACTACGTGAAGTACAAGGTATGCCCTTGGCGACACGTGAAGCTTTTCAAAGCTTTGTTCTGTCAACATGCAAATATCATAATAAATAACCATCTTATGGGTTTGAAATTACACATTATCATTATTAAATTACAGAAAAGGACATCACCTTTTTGTTATCAACGCCCATAACATCGAACGACACGGGTAAAATTTTAATTTGTTTGTGATAAAACATTAGTTAGTCACCAGTTAAGTTCTAATATCAAATAATAAAAATGTGATTATATGGGTAATTAACACATGTTAGCAGGTGAGCCTTTTGTGAAGTGACTCCACATTCACACCGCAGGCATGCAGCACCCGAAAATGGGCCGATTTTCTTTGCTTCGACCAACCTGTGTCCGAAGTATATTTAAGAACTTCCACCTGACCTAGGAAGATCATGTTCAGGTGGAAGATTCTATGACAATTTGCCAGAAGCCGTCGGTAGCGGGCCTTATAATGATCGAAGTTGAATGTAAGCTAATGTTATTAAACACTAATATAATGATTGCAGGAGAAAGTTAGTCGGGACATAGACACATTTTTATTTAAACAACTTATGTGGCAGACAAGCACCCAGCCCACCTGATGGAAAGTGGTTACCGAGGTCTATAGACGTTTGCAACACAAGGGGAGTCACACTCGTGCTGCCAACCCTGTAAACGCAGTGAGTTTCTGTGCCGTCAGTGTAGAAGACAAAGCAGGAATAGCCTTTGGTTTTTCCACTGACAGCACAAAAACTTTTCAGTGAACTCTGCCTAACCTACTCACTGCCGGAAACATAACACGAGATTATTATGGCCGCGGTATTCTGTAGGGCGGAGGTCCTTCCCCAGTCGGACTGCTCATTTGGACGGAAATACCGTCGTGTCCTACCTCCTTTGAAGAAATTGCTAATAAGTATTGGTATGTTTAAAGAATCACATGCAACAACACTACACAAGGAATTGTGTTTCAAATATGATTCACAATTAGTAGTGTTCTGAATCATAATATTTTGTAGGTTGACATTGACGCAGGAGATGTCTTCATATTAATTAGCCTATCGTTCGACACTCGATACAACGCGCGTGGCGTCAAACGTTTTCTTAATAAACAGAAACCACAAATCCTATGGAACATTGTAGACGAGAAGAAGGAAATTTATTGTCAATTAATTATGTAAATGTTAACAATACAGGTCAACAATAAAGCAATTAAATGGTGATTTTCACGCGCATATGTGCTCCAGGAAATAAAATTTAATTGATGAAATAGGTACGTCAAATAAATATTACTCATTGTATGTATATTATGGTGTGTACGTGTTAAGTTCGGGAATGGGATAGTCCCTGGTACGAAATAGCACTTTTCGGAGGTGATAGAGACATGCTTTTCAAGATATGAATAGGCTGACACAACGTGTTTACTTTTATATGAATGTCATATAACAATACGTATTGTAGAGGTTTATCAAACCATTTGATTTTTTTAAACATGGAAATAAATACATTTATGGAAAGAAAGTGTCAAGGAACATACACATAACAGGACATATGAATATGGAATTAGTAGAGGCTTACGAGTATGTCAAGTAGTGCAATAAGCAAATTGATTAATCGTATTTTTATTAAAACATAGTATTGTGTCCTTCTTTGAGGTGGAAGCCTTTAAAAAGTATGACAACCTGGTACATGTGCTATCTACAGAACTTCGATATCTCCAGTCGGTTGTATTCGAAAATATCGAAGTTCAGTCGTCTAACTACGAAAGTTAGAGCAACATTAACTGAGTTGGTAAAATGCTTGGACTAAAAGTATGTAAAGTATTTCAACCATTCAAGATTCAAGTTACTCAGTAGGCAGAATAATTAGTAACCGACTTCCACGGGTTCAAATCTCGTTCTGGATTTTGAGATTCCCAATTTCAATTTTTCTGAGAATTTCAAATGAAATGAACTGATGTGGGTACTGGAAACAGAAGAAAAGTCCACTACATATTACTCCGCAGTATATATCCATGAAAGTTCACGAAGATCTTCGAAGTTCAAGGCAAGAATACTTGCAAGTCAGTATATCTGCTGCGGACCCCGCGCTCCAAAGTGCCAGTTGCAACCAGGATTGGTAGGTATCTAATAGGATGATGACTCAGCTACTCCGCAATAACTTGATACGATGGTAAAAGAGGCGATGATACATTTATCAATGTGGGGAGTGAGAGGCAATCTATTCAATTTGTATGTTCACTTTAAATCAAGTCTAATGGTCATGACTCACTGACATGTGGCCTAAATTCTACGACATTTTATTTGGAAGCATATTGAACAAGTTTTTTCATATAACACGATGACGAGGTTCTCCTTCATGATATGTTATGTCGTATAATTTTATATTATTTAATAATAGGGGTTAAAGTATGAAATTGCCGTTTCATTGTAATAGGTACTTCGAATTGACATAGAACCTTCATGGTTTGAGATTTTTGTGTGAAACTTTTTCCACATGGTACCTATGTAGTTCTTCATTTAAAAATGTGCAACATTCGATTATCGACTTTCAGTTTTTTTTTTTATTCAGCTTAGACAAGAAAGATGGATACTTCGAAAATTCGAGTGATTTTTGAATACGAGTTCCGACGCGGAACTAACGCGGCAGAAACAGCTCGCAATATCAATGTTGCGTTTGGAGAGGGGACTGCTAATGAACGCACCGTGCGATTTTGGTTTAAACGCTTTCGTGATGGAAACTTTGATTTGAAGAACGAACCACGAGGAAGGCCGTCCACACAGGTGAATAACAATGAATTGAAAGACATGGTGGAAGCCGATCCGAGCCAAACTACCCAGGAATTAGCTGCATGGTTTAACGTTACCTTACCAACAATATTGACTCATTTGCGTCAAATCAATAAAATAAAAAAATGTGAAAAATGGGTACCTCATGATTTGACTGATCTGCAGAAAGAAATGCGTGTTGAAACTTGTGTTGCCTTGTTGAATCGATACAGAAATGAAGGAATATTGGATCGAATTGTGACATGTGATGAAAAGTGGATTCTTTACGATAACCGTAAGCGAAAAATGCAATGGCTGACCCCAGGTGAAACGCCACAACAGTGTCCTAAAAGCAAAGCTTACCAATAAAAAGGTAATGGTAACTGTTTGGTGGTCTCAGCATGGTGTTATTCACTATAGCTTTCTACGATCTGGTCAAGCAATAACGGCCGATGTCTACTGTGCCGAACTCCGAACAATGATAGCAAAACTAGCAGTGAAACAGCCCCGACTCATGAATCGATCTTCACCATTATTGCTCCATGATAACGCGAGACCTCATACAGCACGAGAAACCGTTTTAACTCTACAGGAACTGCAATTAGAAACTATCCGTCACCCTCCGTATTCGCCAGACCTTGCTCCAACAGACTACCATTTTTTTCGTGATTTGGTCAATTTTCTATGTGATAAAAAGTTTTCTTCTCAGGAGGCAGTACAAAATGCTTTCACACAGTTTGTCGAATCTAGATCACCAGAGTTCTATCGCAAAGGCATAAATGACCTTCCTACTAGATGGCAGCAATGTATAGATAATAATGGTAATTATTTTGATTAAATGAATGCGTTAAATTAAAAAAAAAAACGAATTTCAATTTGTCAGTACAAATCGGCAATTTTATACTTTAACCCCTAATATTAGTACATACACGCCTTTTTCTCACTGGGGTAGATAAGGGCCACTTCTAACTACTTGATTGTTGCCATTCTTCTAGAATAAAAGGTGCGACTTCTTCGCCAATCCTAACCGCATCCAAAGCTTACAGTTGGGAGCTCGTTGTCCTTTCTTCTGTTCCCCTTTTTATTGGTTTGTTTTGAATACTATGGGAGGGACGGCCGTTTGACCCGATTCCTAATCTCGGGAACAGAGCCTGCATCTGAACCTCGGCTCTAGACTTCTGCCCTAGGCCTCTAATATTTTGATGGGCCCCTAATATCGTGATGTGACTACAAAACAATTTAGTCTAACTAAGCATCAGTTGACAAGATGACGAAAACTGTTAACTATTCTAAAATGGCTTTAATCATTTACTGAGTTACTTTTTATCTGTAAATGACAACGTACTTAATGACTCAAACAAAAACGAAGAAAAGAGGAAACACTTATGCTAAGGTACTATTTAAAAAAATAAATATTCTCGTAATTGCTCATTGAAAGATATTATTTGTAAATTATAATATTACTAGCTGACCCGACGAACTTTGTACCACTAATATTTTTCCGCCTACATGGCGTCAGGTCCCGTTCCAGCTGCACCCTCTACTATATTAAACATGTATTATACACATAAAAGTTTCTCTTGAATCTCTCTATCTATTAAAAAAAAAGGCGGGTTGCACTCCGGGAGTGCCGGCAGAAGTGAAAACTTATTCTTTCTTTCTTTCTTCGTTATATACAGAGAAAAAGATAAAAAGAACATACCATACTATACCATACCTATAATATAGCGCCAATCATAGAACTTATCACTAATTTTCTGTCAGAAGAAATTAATGAATTACAAAAAGAAAAAATAATCACAAAATGTAATAAATTACAAAAAGTAAAAATTATCACAAAAAGTGTCAGAAGCCCAGGTTCGAACCCGGTAACATCTGAGACCATAAGGACTCACAGTCGAAGAGTTTACGGGTAAGCTACGAAGCTTCATATCGTACTTGACAAAATAAACAATCTTTTGCTAATGTTGTATGACGTCAGTCGTCGGTTACGGTTCAAAGGTCAAGCAATCCTGACGCAAGTTTAATATTTTTTACCCATCCAATGCCGCTAAAGAAGTTTTCACTTCAAAAACCGAATCAAAATCCGTTGCGTAGTTTTAAAGATTCAAGCATACAAAGGGATATAGGGACAGAGAAAGCGACTTTGTTTTATGTAGAAATATTATTCATTCATATGGTACGTACTTGGTCTATGAATTACTCGTTGGGTTTTCCTTTCAATAATTGACTAAAAGACTATAGTATAATAACTACTTAATTGTAAACAATTGTAAGTGTAACAATTGTATTCACACAATTAGCAGTGTTAATTTATAATAGTAATCATTACGTTGAATCAACACTCGAGCATTATTTTGAACGACACTGCGCGAGCTGCGTTTCAAACGTATCGTATGTGACAAGACTATAGATTTCAATTGGTAACTATGAAAGGTCTAGGGGAAGACGGCCTCGAACCCCGACTGAGAGGGTTCCTCAGCGCATGCTTGGAGCGGGGCCAGTTTCCGAAGATGTGGATGACGGGGAAACTGGTCCTCATCCGCAAGAAGGGACGCCCGGCGGACGAGCCGTCCGGGTACCGGCCCATAGTGCTCAGAGGTGGGCAAACTCTTCGAAAGAGTTATTACCAAGCGCTTTGTCGAGCATCTCTCTAGAGTGGGGCCGGACCTATCGAACACCCAGTTTGGGTTCCGCCGGTGGCGTTCCACTGTGGATGCCATCATACGTGTGAGGACGATGGCGAAGGACGCGGTCGCTCGGGGCGAAGTGATGTTGGCGGTGTCCTTGGACATCTCCAACGCCTTCAACACCTTGCCCTGGAGTTGCATTAGGGAGGCACTCGTGTACCACGACGTGCCTCTCTACCTCCGCCGCATAGTCGGGGCGTATCTGACGGAGAGAGCAGTCGTCTACCCGAGTTCGACCGAAGCCGGTAGGCGTGAGATGTCGTGATCGGTCCTGGGGCCGCTTCTGTGGAACATCAGTTACGACTGGGTGTTTCGCGGTGCCACCGTCACGTGGTCCGCGGACGACATGCTGGTGACGGTGAGCAGGGCTACGCCCCGCGAGGCGACCCTGAGGGCCACGACCGCGGTTGCTCAAGTCGTCGAACGGATCCGGCGGCTGGGTCTCGAGGTGGCTCTGCGCAAGTCCGAGGTCATGTTCTTGTGGCCCTCGGCGCAGGCCAGGCCCGGGAGCCAGCCTTACAATGGGAGGCACTCCCATTGACATCAAGCCCCGGTTGAAATACCTGGGGCTCGTGCTGGACGGTCGATGGGACTTCAGACAGCATTTCCGAAGTCTGCGCCCCAAGTTGGTGACCACGGTAAATGCCTTGGGTCGGTTGTTGCCCAACTTGAAGGGCCCAGAGGCCTCTTGCAGGAGACTTTACGCGGGTGTCGTGCGGTCTATGGCCCTATACGGGTGCCCCGTGTGGGCGGACACCCTGGAGGCCAGATTCCTGCCTCTGCTCCGTACGGCGTAGAGCACGATGGCCTCCAGGGTCATCAGGGGATACCGCATGATATCCTTCGAAGCGGCGAGTCTCCTGGCCGGATCGCCACCGCGGATCCTGGAAGCGAGGGCCCTTTCGGCACTATATAAATTCTGAAAGGAGGCGCGGGAGCGGGGATTCGATCCCGAGCCCGAGGATATTCGGGCCGAGAAATCCCGGCTCCACCGGGACATGGTGGCCGAGTGGGAGCGACGGCTTGGGCAACCACGCGCAGGGCACGCTGTGATTGCGGCGGTAAGACCCATCATGGGGAGTGGCTAGAGAGGCCACACGGTAGCCTCTCGTACCGTCAGACGCAGATCATCACCGGACACGGTTGCTTCGGGCGGTATCTGCATCTGATGGGCACAGAGCCAACGCCCGAGTGCTATCACTGCGACACGAGCGTGGACTCGGGGCTGCACACGCTCACCGAGTGCCCGACATTTGAGACGCTGAGGCGGGAGCTTGTGGCGGCCCTGGTGGTGTGAGTGCTCTGCGCGGATGCGTGGGCGGCCAGCACCTACTTCTGCGAGCAGGTCATGCTCGTGAAGGAGACAGCAGAGCGGGCGCGGCGCGGTGAGCGAGAGAGACTCACTGACATCGCTGCACGCGCTCGTAGGCGGCTCGGTCGTCGGAGGGCGCAGACCGACCTCCGCCCCCCATGAGCGCGGGCCTGAAGGTGATAGATGGAGCTACCCGTCACCCTAGCAGAAGCAGGCCACGGCGGCGGCGCGCAGCGTAGGACGATACGCGCCACTCCACACCGGGGACGAGTCGGGGACCGCGTGGTCCCCCCTCCCAAGGAGAGCCAGACCGAGAGTGGTGGAGAGGGATGGCCCTGGGTCAGCCGGGGTGCGAGGGATATGTCGCATGACAACCTCACCTTCGACCTAGCACCACGACCCAGAGACGGCGTGCGGTTTAATCGGTTCGAGTCCGACATTAGCCCCCCCCCCCTCCCTCCGGCTCCGGAGGAGGGAGTATCCGTGGGGATTTCCTGCACGTAAAAAAAAGGTAACTATTAAAGATGGAACTGGTGGGAAACTAGACCAACTTAAATGATTAACTTTGGCTATAACGAAGAATGAACCCACTTGATCAGCGTGTGCTGTACAAATGGATAATAGTAGTTTATGGTAGAAGTGTGAAACGTTGGTGATTACTCCGTCAGGCGAGGGTCTAAAGAGAGCCGAAGACGGTAATCAACAATACACACCTGTATCATACGATGTTATTCAATTCACTTGTGAATTAAATAAAACTTAAATATATATATATATATATATATATATATATATATATATATATATATATATATATTTTTACCCTTGCAGTTTTCAGATAGTAAACATTTCATAACGTTACGGACTTCACATCAATCTCTTCATATAACGGACGTTGTACAGTATACCTATGTATTTATATCAGGCAGTGTACTAGGTACATAAATCGTTTTCTTCATAACTAGTACTTGTAGACATTTTAATTCACAAATATCTTTAATGTCAACAGTAAAAACGAATTGTGAAACTTTTAGTACTCGCGGACTGGCGGGAACAATTAGGCAGTTTTTGTATGCGCACGCATGCGGACAAAGAGTAAAAGAATCAGGGTTCTTTTCTCGTTAATCGCGTGTACAAAATGGTAAATTTACTTAAAGTTTTAAACAGAGAGAAAACAAAAGTTATACTCATTTGAGTTAAAGTTTTATTTATCATACACATATAAAATGAAATTTTCTATTTAAATACGAAGTTGCATGAAATGAAAAAGTAATAGATAGGTATATTAATTTATTTGTTCATTTGAACACGATCTTTTTTGTATTGATTTTTTTTAAGAAGTATGCCACACAACCAATTATATTTTTAAAAAACTGTTATCCCACTCGTGATATAATAACAATAAAAAAACATAGTTTGATAATAGGCATCATTATGTGCCTAATTACGGTGAGATTTATGAGCAAGTGAATTGAAAACTTTATTAATAGCCAACTTCTGCCAGCCTTCGCTGCCCCCGCTGCGCAATCCCGATGGATCCCTGGCCCATGAGCCGCAAGAGAAAGCAAATTTGCTGGTTAATCTCTTTGCGGCCAACTCCCGAGTCGATGATTGTGGTATGGAGCCGCCGACACTGCCCGTCAGTGACCATGCAATGCCTGATATTCGTATCAGGCAACGCGATATCCGAGCAGTGTTGCAGTCACTCGATGTCCGGAAAGCCACTGGTCCGGATGGTATTCCAGCGGTGGTTCTGCAAAAATGTGCAGCGGAGTTGTCTCCAATGCTTGCGCGGCTGTACCGGCTGTCCTACAGCTCTGGTACAGTGCCTTCGGCTTGGAAAGAGGCGAATGTACAGCCGATCTCCAAGAAGGGGGATCGCTCAGACCCAAACAACTATCGACCCATAGCCGTCACCTCAGTGCTGTGCAAGGTGTTCGAGCACATAATTAACAAACAGCTCATGCGTCATCTTGAAGATCACTCCCTAATTAATGACCGGCAATATGGCTTCAGGCCGAAACGGTCAGCGGGTGATCTTCTGGCGTATGTTAACCATATTTGGGGTGAGGCTATGGACAAGCACGGCGAGTCATTGGCAATTAGCCTTGACATTGCCAAAGCTTTCGATAGAGTTTGGCACAAGTCGCTTCTTTCCAAGTTACCAGCCTTTGGTCTGCCTCCTAGACTGTGCGACTGGGTTGCCGGCTTCTTGCAGGAGCGCCGTATTCGCGTATTTTTTTTTCGCCGTATTTGTGATGGACGAGCCTCGGAGTTCTTGCAGGTAAATGCCGGCGTACCGCAGGGATCTGTCCTATCGCCAACTCTCTTTCTTCTGCATATCAATGACATGCTGTCGACCGGCAGCATTCATTGCTATGCGGATGATAGAACCCTACACGGGAGTTATCATGGACGTCCTGCGGATAAGCAGACGCATATCGCGGAAAAAAGGCAGCTTCTTGTCACTGAGCTTGACCGGATCCTGAATCACATTTCCCAATGGGGCTCTGAGAACTTGGTCGAGTTCAATGCCAAGAAGACGCAGGCATGTGCGTTTACAGCAAAGGTATCTTCTTTCCTTCCCCTTCCCACTCTTCAGAGCATGCCACTGCCACTGCAGGACAACCTCAATATCCTCGGTATGGATGTTCGCTGCAAACTGAACAGCAAAAACTACATCGAGAGTATCATCAAAGCAGCCTCGCGTAAACTCGGAGTCCTGAACAGAGTGAGACGGTTTTTCACGCCGGAGCAACGGTGTCTTCTTTACAAGACACAAATTCGTTCCTGCGTGGAGTACTGCTCACATCTCTGGGATGGATCCGCAAAGTACTTATTAGATGCTCTCGACAGGTTGCAGCGACGTGCGGTCCGCATTATCGGAAATCCTGAGGTCACGAGTACCTTCGAGTCTCTGCAGATGCGTAGAGATGTTGCTTCCTTGGCAGTTTTTTACCGTCTCTACCATGGTGAATGTTCTGAAGAGCTATTCCAATTAGTCCCACCCTCCCCCTTCCTATACAGGACGACACGTGCAGGACTTAGATGTCACCCCTATATGGTGCAGAACATTCCTTCAAGAACCAAGCGGTTCGGTGACTCTTTCCTTTGTCGCACCATTAAGACCTGGAATTCCTTGCCAGCTCACGTGTTTCCCTCTTCCTACAGTCCCGGGTCCTTTAAGCGGGGCGTGAAAAAGCATCTGAAGAGGCCGTCAAGCTGAGTGCCACCATTGTTAACATGGCACGTGTATATAATGGTGGCCCTCTTTCTTGAGACTTTACCTTCAGCTTACCATCAGGCTAGGTAAAGTCAAATTGACGAGTCCTATTTATAAAAAAAATAATAATATCTTATCAACAGATCATTTGCTGATTTTCGATTAGAAAGATAACAAAAAAAGTTAAATTACATACTATTACTTTAATACCATTAGTGATAATAAAATAATAGTTTTTTATGTTAATGATACCTAATGTTAATATGGGGTCAGACAGCAGCCATGATTGGGGTGGGACCTACGAAAGGAAAGCTTACGCTGAAGTTTTGTTCTTCAATCTGTAAGTGAACTTAGATGAGGTTGGCTTGCGATCTGAAGGTTTTGGTGATACCTCATTAGGTATCATTAAAAAAGGGTAGTGAGCCGTGATTGAAATCAGTATCGCCAATCAACGAAGCGAAAAACTTAAATTTTTTTTTTTTTTTTAGTAAATAATAAAGCGATAAATCTATTGTTACGGAACGATTTTGAAAATATAAAATGTTAATTCGAAAATTCAGGCTGAATTAAAACGTACAGTTCAATCGGGCCATTACTCTTAACAACGTTATGATTTAAGCAAGACTCATGGGTATTATAAACGTAAGACTTTGTGCTGCAACAGTTGAACGGATTTCAGTAAAATCCTATACGGTAAAAGCTTATTAAATGTTTAGTGGCAATATAAATTGCGGCTAGAAAAATAAAGTTAATATGAAACCCAACCACCAACTTATGCGTGAGCACAGACAGTTTGTACGACGTAAGTACTTTATGTTTAAGGCTCCACAATCAAGAGTGAGTCAGAGAGCTAACGTAGGAGGGCGACTTTTTTTAAAAACAATATTGTAAATATTGTTAAATCAGAGCAATCCTAACTGCATGCCAACGACCCCAAACTGATTAAGAATGTGAAAAATAATTTTCATTTATAAACCAAGCGCTTATTCTGGTCGCATTAAAAGTTTTCACCTTGATGCCCGCGGTCCGCTCCGACTTTTATTTTATCCTTTTGATTTGAATTATTTGGCTATTGCGAGAGCTACTGTTGCTTGACCTCTTAAAATTAAGGGAAAAGCTTGCGCCAAAACAATGGCCGATGAACACTAGGTGTACTAACTAGCAGGTGAGGTGGTTCGAACTCCGAAGACCTTGACGAGCCACGTAAGTACGTACACCCGACCTGAAGATCATCACCATTGACTAATCTCTTGATATTTGGGGGATCATATCAAGAAGCAATTTCATGAACTGGGGCAATAATAGTATGATAATTCTTTTTTATTCGGGTAAACTGTAGGTACTAGCCCCGTGGCCCGTATGATTCACGAGTGCCCAAACGAGTGCAATTATTCACCTCTTTAGGTAACGCAAGTGTTACAAAATATACAGTTACAGAGTAATTCCGGGCCCCTTTGTTTCAGCCAAACACGGTACTGAAAACAAACTACAAACCCAATTGTACAGGTTTCGAGGTCATTTTTGTTTCTGTTCTCCAGAATTAACTGTGCACGACGTAAATAAATTGTTTTTACTTTTAAATCGTGTCGCGTGCTGTCGTTTTTCAGACAATTTGTGTTGATTTGATAATAACAATGGAAATTCTTTGCTCCATTGAACGGAATAGTACGTGTGCTAGACACTGTGCGGAATTTTCTAACTGAGATACCTAATGATTTGATTTGTTCTCACTCCCAGTAAGAAAATAACTTATTAAAGCTGCACGTGTTTCTTTAATCGTATTTAGGTCACGTTTTATTAATACTAATTTATATACACTGTCTTTGTAGTTAAGGGGTCTATTAACGATAAATGGTAACAAGGGTTTTTTTAGGGTATATAAGGCCAACTTCACGGGGCTTTGACGCAATCGTTACTCATGAGGTTCGGGAGACTGCCAAGTACTCATGAAAATACCTGGATAAACCAAATATGACGGGCAAGTGTAGAACAGCGGGCCCTAGGCCTCAAGCGCAAACGAAGGATGCAAATTCAAGTAATGTGCAAGTTATAAAACATGGTATCGTTTCATGCATTCGCGGCACACATCGACTTAACATTCGAATCGTCTTCGCTGTATTTACTATCGTACGGTTTATGTCCACGGCCGATTCACATACTACTAAGCATTTGAAAAATGAAAGGAATGTTACTTGAGTACGTGTTTTTTCATGCTAAAAATAAATAATTACTTATATTTCGGGTTGAATCCAAATTCGGGGGTGTGTAACGTCACGTTTTGATATAATAATTGTTTAAATTAATAAAATGTGGTTAGGGCAGTGCGATAAGCGACTGTGCGTACGGGTGAAGCTTCGTGTTAAAAACCTTTTAAAACGTGCAGGAATCCATTTTTTTTAGTTTTATACGACTGACTAACACAGCCGATCGAATTCTTATAACTTTGGAATGTGCTTTTCTTAAAATTGTGAATGTACTAACTTTACCTAGATGCCTTGTAACGTTAAATTTTTATTTGGCGCGCACGCATAATGATTTTTTGTACTACTTATAAAGTGTTGACTATTAATATCTAAATCTCATCAGTATCTTATAATATAATTAATTATAGCTTCTAACATTCTGCACGATTACGACAGTTAATTTTGCACACATGTCATTCTTCTTTATTTTGATTACTTAAGTCTGTTCGAAGTTCTTGACTTTTAATTGTTTGTCCCATAGGTTTCAATCGTCCTTTTCTTCACTGTAGCCTGTTCTGCTGTTATGGAGTTTTTTCTTCTTCTTTATATCTCTGAACGAGCTTTGTTTTTCAATCCATGCAAAGCAATTTTGTGAATCCATGTCTGTGAAGCTTAGATATCCAATTTTGTGAAGCTTAGAAACACATTAGATATTATATACTCAGTGTATATATTATCTAATGTGTTTCTAAGCTTCTTACTACTCTTAAATATTTCATTAATGGTCCATGGTCACTCTCTTCTGCTAGTTACACTGACACTTTATTGAGTCGTATATAGTTTTTTTAGTCTTAGATTATCTAGAATTCCTGCTTTCTCTCTAGTCATGTCACTGTAAACCTGCATTCTCGAGTGTTAAACTGAGTTACAGCTTCCTGCAGAAGTGCCTATTCCTTTACTACAGTAACTTTTTCAGGTTAATATCGTGTCGTTAAGAAGCCTTGTAGCACTGCTAAACTAATATGTCATCCTCGTATATTATGGTGCCAACAATCCTGGCTCGAACCATACGGTATAAAAATATTATTGTTTGAATTAAATATATATCTGTGTTAGTATTTATTGACTTGTGTGGCAAAGCCGTTGTGCATTTAACTGGTACGTCGGGTCAAGGGTTCGATACCCGCTCCATGCTAATATTTGTAGGCATTTCTGTATAATATAATAATAAGAACCTATGTATTTACAAAATAATGCATTTGTGTTTATTTATCTTCAATTGAATTATAATATGTCCAGAGCCTCATGCGTTAATGCGAAAGTGTATTTATCAGCTTGTAGAAGAGGTTGGCTTGACCCCAGCGAGGGGCAGTATGGGTGAATGCAGTTTAAAATGTCTCAAAAAGTTATAAGGGGAGGTCTCCTAAGAACACTTTGCTGTAACTACAATGTTTAAGGTTCCTGCTCTAACTATCCCATTGCAAAAATAGACCCTTTATACCCTAGTGCGTTATATCTGTCACAAACTAATGTGCACACTGAAGATAAATGTGTACACTGCCCGGCCACTGTACTTAATTTGCCACGACGGGAAGAAGACTGAGAGTTGAATACATACATACATACATACATAATAATCACGCCTTTATCCCCGGAGGGTTAGGCAGAGGTGAATTAACATTAACATTAACCCACATTTCACCAATCTGTATTCGGTCCCACGTAATAGGGGGTGAGCCTTTTGCCGTATTTCGGGCACTATTGTTGACTCGAGCCATGCATCTGAGGCTGCGTCTGGGCTGTAAATATCTGTCTAATGTTGAAGTTAATCAGCCCTATCCCTTAGTCGCCTTGTACGACAGCACATGGGAAGAGAAGGGGTGGCCCAAATTCTACTCTGCCGGGAACCACACGAGTTGAATTGACTGACAATTTTGATATAAAGAAATTGCAACTGTTAGTCTGATGTATGACTAAGTGAATCCCCTAAAAAAACTGATCTTAGTCAGAATCTCACTCTTGTTCCTAATGTGCCAAGTGCAAAGTGGAAAGAGGGCACTGGGTCAGCCAGGGTGCGAGGAAATTTTCCGCACGAAATGAAGGATAGTGTAGTATGTTAGTAACGTACACACAGAGTCATAATATGACTCACAGATTATTTATTGGTCATTGCATTACGATAAATGGGCATATTACAGTCAAGACCTCAAATATTGACAGTTACAATTATAAGAATTTCCCGAAGTTCATTGACTTGGCACCACAAAGGTCGTTAGCGAATGTCACCGCGGAGTGCGGATGAATCGCATCTGTTCCGTCCGCCAAAACAAACTATTGCTAAATAGACTATTTCTTCATTTGTTGTACAAGAAATACGTGGTACCTACAATAAAAAAATGTGTTAAAAATAGTGGTAACGTAAACAAACAATATGTCTTCTATTACTATCTGAACACGTGTATGAAGACTTTAATCAGTGTAAACAGCATAGGGTGGCCTATATACGAGATAATAATATGAGATCCACCGAGAAAACTACCTGGCAACTTGCTAGTTGACAAACGAGGCTCGGGTACAGGCTTTACACTCGGGGTTCAGACTCAGAGTAAGCAGAGACCCTAGACACCAGGTGAAAGCCATTAATACAATAATAACGAGGGGAAAAGGGTCGATCGTTTGCACTATCTGAGATGTGACAAGCGATTCATTTACTATTAGTGTTAAGCAATGTCGGAAATCAACAATTATCGACTTTGGTTAAGAGCACAATTGCGCTCTTATACAATTATCTACCGAGTATCGTGTATACTTTTTTCTTGTTAGGAAATTTTATTAACAATGATCAATTCTGAACTTTTCTCACTTCACGTTCTTTCCCATTCTTCTTCTTCTACGGTAATGTGGTACTTCTTGTGGCCCTCAAGCCCCATAATCATGGAGGTCGATAACAGGATCATTTTCGAATTCCCCCTCGCTGTCGACCACCAATAGCTTTTATTTTACGTGTGGTAAATCCCTACGGATACCCCCCTCCCCTCGCCTCTCCGGAGCTGAAGGGAGATAGCCAATAGCTAGATTATGCACCATGGATAGGCGGATAGATGGACATCACCAATTCATGGTTCTGTTGAATCTACGTTGGATGAAACCCCTCATGGGACCTCATGATAGTTATTGCAGTGACGTTACGTGGATAGTTGGTCAGATCTTCAGGAAGTAGTCATGTCCGATGACTACGTACCTGCATGAGTTATTAGATGTGGACAATTTTGCAACAATTGCACAATATGATTCACGCTGTTTTCATGTGTATAAAGACGATTACTATTTTTCAAGTGGTGTTGATTATTCTTTCTGACGGAAATAGTAGGTAATCAATTTAACCTAAAAAGATAAGCTGTAAGAAATTGTGTTCTTAGTGGCTATTACTTGCTTTTTACCCGACTACGGTAAAGCCAAAGGAGGATTATGATTTTGACAGACTATGTATGTATTGTATTGACTTTCTGAAACTGATATTCCGAAAGTAACATTTGACAATCTCAAGAAGTCTTCATTAAAGTCTTCATTGGTTTAGTAAGCTTCTGACTATTTTTCTAAACTTGGTTTAGCCGAAGCGAAGCTTGAATAACACATTGTAACATTTTTTTTTACATAATTTGTATTTCAAGCATTGATCTTATGGTATAGGACTTATTTTCAACAAGCGCAATAGATAAAATTCTTCGATATTGTTACAGTTTACTTGTTTAAAATATATAATAATACATATATAATAATTATATAAATAATATAATAAAAGACACTGGAAATTCTTCTTCTTTGATGAACCATAGTGTTGAGAAGATTGGCCGGCTATACTCTGAGTTACCGAGTGCCGTTTCCAAGGTGCACCCAACGTTATCGCATTACGTAGGGGAATTTTACTCGGGGAGGCTCTTGATTTGATTATAAATGTGACTATTTATGCATTGTACATATTCATTTGTAACGCAAACATTTTCTTACTACCCTTGTACAAAAAATATTTTCTTTTGTAAAGTTAAGGTGAATTGAATCACCGACCTCCATTGTAATCGGGCTCGATCGTAGCGTAGCCAGCTGATTCGACAATGGGTTCCTCGAACCACCACAACTTGTTTTATTACGTTAGCCTTGATACATTTATATGGTCTTCATAGAAATTGGATACTTGGGAATATCTCGAACTCATTACGCATTAAACATTTCGTTTTAACTTTCGTGTAAGCTTTTGAATAATTACTTTCATACTTTTAATAGAGCAACTTATGAGTCATTGTATGGATATTTAATTAGCCTATAATATCTATCTACAACTGAAACATGTTAGGTGTTTGATGATTGATGACAAATTATGTAGAATTACGTGAGTACCTGCGTAGTTATTTTATAATACATCAATTTACGAGTACGTTTAAATTCCACACATGGGAAGAAAAATATCATTAAACAAGAATCCGTTTAATATGATCGTCCATAAATTTGCATATAATCAGTGATCATGATCGTAATATGAGGATATAAATGTTAATTTGATAAACCTTCGTGAAGCCAGATGACACAATAAGTAATAAAGACACTATGGACATACTATGACGATGAAAGTTGGCACGTTTTCATAGGCGGCGAGCGCACATGGTCATGAGACCAACACTACAGTTTTTTTTTCATACCTACTTGCACTTACAGATATGCACCGTCCGACCTTCACCCCGCCCGACGCACTGGCTACTCACTCCTTGAAGCGACTACACCAAAAGAAACCTATTACTTACCCTCCTTTTAGTCATACCCACCACAAACAAAAGCTTTGTCACCCATCAAGGTCACCTTTGTCATGCTGGTGAGTTAATATCGTTGCCCGAATCGATAGCCGGCTGACAGGTTGCTTACCGGGAAATGGGGTAGTGTAGATAGTCTATGTTTGAAAACCAGACATATACGTGATACTAATGTGGCAAGGTTGTCATTGTTTAGGTTATGTGGAATACCTATACAGTTCTGATTGTTTGTGATGATTCAGAGTTTTATGTCACTATTTGGAAAATTATAGTAAAGGTAGCATAACGGTAGAGGGTTAACGTGACCATATTGTTGTGTAGCCTTTACATGACCTATTTAAATCGTTATAAAATGAATGTAGGTATTCAATAGAAAATGTCGATGTTTTTAAGGTTGAAAACCCTGTAAGTCTGCTCCTGACCCTTGTTTCTTTGACTGTCGTCTAATAACCTACGGATCTGCTCACGTGGAATATGGGTCCTACAGAAATCGAAATTCGAAGGTTCTATGTACGGTTATGTAAATATGCTCTTCTTGTGTTCAAAATGTGCGTCAAATTTGCATGTTTATGTAACAAAAATAAACAGATTCACTTTTGCTAGCTATTGACCGAGGCTGGCTGGCTGAAATAATGAGTTCCTGTGCCTGCTCGGCCGGCCTCTACAGGAACTTATTAACAGCATAAGTAGGACGGTAGAAATAGTTAGAATATGTGATCCTTCTTTCCTTGCCTCGGAGAACGCGTTGTTAAGCCCTGGGGTCTGCTTATCATACGTACATCTGTGGCATTCGTTACCAGAAGCTAGGGAACTGATACATCCGACAAAGTCATCTTAGTACAGAACTTCGACAACGGTTCGGTTTTTGAGGGCAGATGGCAGTTGCTTTCCAAAAAAATTCTAAGCTCGGCCGTTTGGTAATTGGAATTGGACTGAAAGCTTACTCCAAGTTAATTGTGAAAAAGCTCAGGGTATAGTCCTCACAATGAGCCAGGCTTTTAGGTAGACATTAAAAAAAAATTCAATGTCAAAATTGAGTTCGACGATGAATGACGTAATTGAGATAATTGAATATTACTGCAAGAATTTTGCAAATGTTATATGAAGACAAGTTGTTGTAAAGTTTCAAGGTATGCCATGCCGTTCAAACTTGGCCACCAAGGTCTTGATTAAAAGAGGTCGTGCTTATGTAGAAGGGTGTAGGTACATCTTGGTACCATCATATTTATGTACGATTAAGATTATCTTAGAGAATATTTCCTGTCTTTGTATAAGTTATTAATAGACAAAATATTTTAAAACCCAAGTTTATATTTCATTTTATTCTGTATGGACCAGCTAAGAATTGGATGTGTTAAAGCGAGCTACAACTTACAGCTTCTAAACTGTTTACGATAATCGCTAACTGATTTTATTACATAATCCAGTAGACGAAAAGCGATGCAAATGATAGCCCGTTTTTTTAGCAGAAGAATGTAAATTATATGTAGAGATCACCTTTCAGTAAAGTTTAGCAAAAACCTTTCAGTAAAGATTCAAATTGAAAGACGGGCCGACCACTGCACATATCGAGACGATGTTACAACGCCTAGTTAAGGGCGAGTCCGTACTCTTCGCACTGCTAATATAAAATAAATTCCGCGAGAGGGAGAGAGAGATGCCCACCAGAGCTTTAGAGGATTTTAATGATTTTTTTAAAGTTATTTGAAAAAAGAAATAATCTGCGGGATAAAATGTAACTACCAGTCCCTAGATATTTTAATGCTCTATTTTTTAATACAAGCTTCGAAATTATTTGATAATGGCATCTTAGTTTAAAACGTGTTTGAAATAGCAATTGGTAGAATTTTAAAGCCATGTTTGACGCTAATTTCTATTGAGGCAAATATTATGAATCGTGTTTCTGCGTTTACATTTCCCTAGATGGTTTATCCTACTTTATGGATATGATTTTTATTTGGAGCCACTTGATGATAAATGTGTTTAAAAATGTTCAAAACGACTGCAACCCGCTCTTATCACTGCGACGCGAGCGTGGACTCGGGGCTGCACACGCTCACCGAGTGCCCGGCGTTTGAGACGCCGAGGCGGGAGCTTGTGGCGGCCCTGGGGGTGAGAGTGCTCACGCTCTCCACCCTGCTCGCGGCGATGGTCCGCTGCGCGGATGCGTGGGCGGCCAGCGCCTCCTTCTGCGAGCAGGTCATGCTCGCGAAGGAGACAGCAGAGCGGGCGCGGCGCGATGAGCGAGAAAGGCTCGCTGACATCGCTGCACGCGCCCGAAGGCGGCTCGGGCGTCGGAGGGCGCAGACTGACCTCCGCCCCCCATGAGCGCGGGCCTGAGGGTGACGTGTGGAGCCGCCCGTCACCCTAGCAGAAGCAGGCCACGGCGGCGGCGCGCATCGTAGGACGATGCGCGCCTCCCCACACCGGGGTTGAGTCGAGGACCGCGTGGTCCCCCCCTTCCCGAGGAGGGCCAGACCGAGAGGGATGGCCCTGGGTCAGCCGGGGTGCGAGGGATATGTCGCATGACAACCTCACCTTCGGCCTAGCACTACGACCCAGAGACGGAAAAAAAAAAGAAAAAAGCAACCCGCTCTTAAAGAACCTTTTAGAAAAGAGCATAAACTATTCTAGCACGAATGGGTCCGTACAACCATCTCATCTTATTTAAGTAGTATTGCGTTGCATATGTTGCAATTTTCTTCCTTCCTTATTTTCATTATCCTATTCTAGTATTTTCCTCTCCTTTCTCTTTATAACATAGATATTAGTGACGCAGCAGTTGTGAGCCTTCATAGGTACGTTAACCACTTTGTCATCAACACTTGGTTACCTTGTACGTGTTTGCTACCTTAGTAGTAGCCAGAGCTCACTGGAGAGTCTTTGTGTTGTCAGTGGGAAAAACGAAGGCTATTCCAGCTTACAACACTGACGGCACAGAAACTCTCTGTGTTTACAGTGTTGGCAGCACAAGTGTGACTCCCCTGATGTTGTACACGTCCACAGGCCACGGAAACCACTTCCATTAGGTGGGCCGTGTGCTTGTCTACCATCTGAGTGGTGTATAAAAAAAGTGCAGGTAATATAAAAATAATTGTGGCATTCCGGTAGTGCCAACAGAAATGAAAACAGTCTGTTTTTTTTTAAAAAAAGTATTAAATACACAAAAAGTACTCAACGCGTATAAAGTTGTTTTCACTTCGTGTTGTGCCGTCTATCAGAGGTAACGCGATTTCTATGTTCACTTCAAACTTTTCTCACAATATGAAATTTATAACATCGCCGCACATTCTCCAATAGGTTTCAATTTATAATTTTAACCCTTCTCTTGGGATTATGAATCATAAGGTCTACGATGTCATTGTGTCTCTTCAACCTATTTCCGGGGATTTCCTTTGTGATTATGTATAGGAAATCGACATGAATTAAAATTGTCCTTTTAAAGTCCACGCACGTCTTTGTGGTTCTACATGACTCTTCATTCTTTATGCGTATTTAATTCTAACGAAATTCACATATCACATAGGAAAGTTCTCATTCACTTTCCTTCTTTTACTGTAGGTAGGGTTTTTGATACATACATTTCATTCAAATAATGACGACGATTGGGAAATGTTGATGAAGTAAACTTATACTTTAAAGTCCAGTTAACTGTTATATGCAGTAGATGCCTGAGCGAGTTGGCATTGTCCCAGAGCATGACCATTTATTTTGGACTCTGTAACTATTTTGAAAGACCACATGCATGATACTAGTGTATTATGGTGTTTAAAATATAGTTATGGGTATCTCATGCATGTAATAATTTGTGCCAATATAAACTCAAAGCTCTTTTATCTTTTTTTTTTTCTTTTTACGTGCGGGAAATCCCCACGGATACCCCCCCTTCGGAGTCGAAGGAGAAGGTTATGTCGGACTCGAACCGACTAAACCGCACGCTGTCTGGGGCTCGATGTGCTAGACCGAAGGTGAGGTTGTCTCTTGACATATCCCTCGCACCCCGGCTGACCCAGGGCAGCTCTTTTATCTCACAGAATGTTAGTAAGAGTGATCTGAGAGACAACCTAAGAGAGATCTGCACTGAAATGTTGGTTAAAAATAATATGTCCTAATCATGATATACGTATAAAGGATTGCTAGTTTTGCTGCGTAGTCTTTAATAAATGAAAAATAAAAATAAAAATAGCTTTCATTTTCTACTACATGCAAATTCTTAAGATAAAGTTAACTATAAAATTACATTAAATAAAGTCGCCTCTTCCTCGTAGGCCTCCCCTAACCCTTTCCACACTTCTCTGTCGCGAGCCCTTTGTATCCATCCGAACCCACACTTTTGGCTAATTATATCTCTCCATCTTTTATATGGTCTACCTTCTTTTCTCTTTCTGTCCCTCGGTAGCCAGTTAAGCGTTTAATCCTACGATGGCTTCTCATTCTGCACATGTGTCCTGCCCACTGCCACTTAAGCACCCTGGTTCTCTTCCGTGCGTTTGTTACTTTTGTTTTCTTTCTTATATTGCTTTTTGCTAACCCTATCTGACAGTCTTATCCCCAACATACTTCTTTCCATCTTACGTTGACAGGCAGCAATTCTTTCCTCTTCCGCTCAAAAAACTAACCAGTGCCTCCACACCCTCCACCCTCTCCTTCTCCAAGCGGCTCCAACCGTGGAGGAGTCAGACCACTGCCCCCTAGTCTTTGATAGGAACAAAGAAATCAAGATTTTGATAATGCTAAATAGTAAAGTTATGACTAGGAGACAAAATGAGACCAACGTTTGTAAAGTTGGTCAAATACAGTTACGGTACGTAGGGTGTATCGATATTACCTCTAATCTTTTCAAACCAAGATGCAAAGGTTTACTAAACAATCTCTATTGAAGCAAGGGTACAGTAAAAGTGAAGGTGGCAACGGCCGTGGAAAATGTACACCATAATAATAAATGGTAATTCTAAAAAAGTCAGAGGGTCAAAAATATATCTTCATATTCTTTGGAATACGTTTAAGGATTGTCTGTTAGAATATTTGCACCTTGCTAGTGTGCCATTATTTTTAATGTACAGTCAATGACTAAAGTCGCCTAATAATAAAATATTAACTAGTTTTTTTACCAATAAAGTTTTTGCCCGCAGCTCCGCCTCTCTCAAGGTCTAATCTACCCCTATACCAAATTTCATCAAATCGGTTCAGTGGTTTAGGTGTGATGGCGTGATCAAGTGAAATAGGGATTCATTTATATAAAATGATATAGATTCCCGAGAACCAAATTACTTTTGTCATTGACTGTTCCTATCAACTCAGCTTATATGAAAATGGAACACGTTTTGAGATGAGTCATGAATCATGGCGCCTACAAATTCACGACTTACATCCGACTACTCCATTAGTCTATGCGATGATTGTTGGAGCGTGAGATATTCCTCGAAAAGCAAGCACTTGGCCTTTGTTTCTTAAACCTGCCATATTGTTTTTCTAGTCTTCTTCAGTATTTTCTACAGGTTTTTATATTGTATTTCTTTAGCATTTAGGTACATTTAAATGCCTGACTCCAACTTACTTAAAATGAGACGATACAATTAACGATTCCCGGCTATGGATGCAATTTGAAAATATATGACGATGACTAATAAATATTCCTCTAATGTAATACATTTTAGGCAAAAGGTATTTCTATAGCTGACGGTGCACGGTGTATGAAACCGGAATTAATGTTCGGGTGATCACGATGAGGAATATAATGCATTTACGCTAGAAAATCATTAGTCACCTAAGTTCTCTCGAAACTGCGTAAAGTAGTGTATCAATTTTACCGTCAATATATTATTGAAATTATAAATATCTCGGAAAACTATCAAATGCACTGTGATTGTTACTGAGAAATAGTAAGTCCATTCAAGTGTTCTTCCGTAATAGATGCAATTATTAGTAAATAATAGTTTTTATTATACTCCTTTATGATTTATTTGATAGATTTGTGAGAAGGTATTTACGATGACGGTACAAAATCTGTGGTGTAGTAGTAGAACGTCTGACTATGTAGTTAAAAGTTGCAGTTCCGATTCTCGTTCTATGTAGGTATGATAGACCATCTATGTATGTATTGGTGTATATTAGAAGTTATATATGACGGCGCGTTATAATTATTGTGTGATTAGGGTGAATGAAATTCACTCTGGCGTAATGCAAGACTCTAGTGCTCTATGGTCGAGTGTGACGTCATTCGTGCATTCGGTCAATTTGAGTTTGACAGATCATTGACTTTGGTGGGGCGCGCGGAGAATCGTGATCAGTATCGCTATGAACCTCGACCGAGCACCACGTGTCTAGCAGAACACTCCTAGTTCGGTTGAATATACTTGGTTATAGATCGCGAGTGTGTCTGTAAAATGTGTAGTCAGTGATTGATGTAATTGAAATATGGTGATTTGTGTATTAGGTTGTCCTATCTCCTCGCCCGTAAAATCCACGCAGATTGTAAGTGCAAGCTTACAATGGGCTACTAAGAGGCCCCAGACCCGAAGTAAACCCCATGTGCCTGCATATATATAAGTTAACATGAGTATGTTTATCAACATTTTAGTTTTATTTAGTTTGGGTTTAAATAATTTCTTTTATACTCTTCTTCATCCTAGCGTTAATCCCAGTCGCATACGAAGCTATCAACTTGGAGTCTGCGGTCCGTTTTTACCAGTCTAACTGCGGAATTAGCTACACTTCGACATTTTCCGTGAAGCGACTGTCATCTGACCTCCACAAGCCAAAGGTGATATCGAAGCATTGCAGTTAGACCAGTTTTTGGACTTTTGAGGGTACGCAACTAAATATATATAAAAATATTCCACAACATTTCACTCAACGCTATCTAGATCCATGGTAAGCATAGCTTAACTAGTTAGTGTTATGGAATCTAGAATGCGGATAAACATACTTAGATACTTTTTTTTTGTAAATACACAAAACATAATATACATAGAAACACCCAGACCAATGAAAATATACATATTCATGTATACAAATATTTGTACTGAGCGGGGATCGAACCCGCGCCTCCTGCGCAGCGGCCGCGTTCACTACCGCTTCGCCACGGAGGCTGTCATACTAATAAATAAATATTCTAGAACAAATTTATTTTAATGGCAATTGGATTATAGGTAAGTTAAGTGGTTAACTGACTCTGACCTGTTTTATTTATTTCCCTATATTTATATATTAAATACGGTAATTAGGTGTGTATGACTAAGGACTTTCCAGCTTAGTCATGAAGAAGGTACTTTAGAGGTAATAACTTAAATAAGTTGTCGTCAGTCTTATCTATATATAATACTCTATATATAATATATAATACTTATAATTATAAGCATTTTGACCAGACTTTAAGCAGGTTTTTTGGATTTTTTAAAATAAAAATGTGAAAAAATTGTATAGCATTTCATTCAGATTCGTTCAGCCATTCTAGCAGGATTAAGTAGCAAATCTAATATATTAAAGAGAAATACCACTCACTGAGTAATCACAAAAACTCGGAACCTATAACACTTACAAACTACAAATTTGCCAGGTAGGGTCCTTATAGGGTGTAACGGATTTTACGAAACCCAACCCCTAAAGGAGGTTGTAAGTTGGTTTGAAAGTTCTATGTTTTTGAAGTAAGAAAATTGAAATTTAAAATGTATGCTCTATATACAGCGTGGAGGTGTACTAATAAATGTACTGCCCCTCTAGACAAGATGACTGTCATTTACGTCAAATCCCATGCATTCGTCATTATATTCCATCAAAGCCGGCCAACGAATTGCCATTTGTCTAGAGGGGCTGATATGTACAGTTGACAAAATGGATAGTATCCCACCTTTACATATAAAGTTGTGTGTAAAGGTGGAATACTATCGATTTTTGACGATTGTACTTAGAAATCAATCTTCTTTTGAGGTCAAAATAGGGGATTGTAGTTTGTATGAAAGTATGAAACTCACTCCATGAGTACGAAGTCGCTGGCGGCCGCTAGTAGCCATATATAGTAGTAAGATAGGTATTGTACATAATCTGGAGACAAATACGTGTCGTCGCAACACGATTCTCTCCGAGTACATAACAGGTGCCGGATTAGCGATACAGCGGAGATTTTCCTGCTACCTAACGTCGCATGTGGCTGACATGTTCTAGTAATTACACAAGAACTGATATTTTTCTCTCTCATTGTATTCAATTAGGCGATAATTCAATTATCATTTCAACGTGCTTTAATGACAAAGGGGAAATACCTTCCTTTGGTCATTAAAAGACAGTTCGGTTTAATAACACTACCTAATCTATGGAATGATTCATTTCGTTCCCTTTTATGGTTTTAAGTAGTATTTATTTATTAAAGGTAATACAGTATTGAAGTTTATGAATCAATGAAACTAAAATAAATGTTAAAACATTGTTTAATTTTTTTTATGAATATTAGCAGCCGAAATTACTGTTACACAGACTCAGACCTAGGAATTCCCCCAAGCTAGGGTTTATGTCTTTAGAGTAATGATGATGATTCGAATTAGGGACCTCGAAGTCGTAAGTCTCTGGTGAGGTTGAGTATGTTGGGTGTATGGAGCCCCACTAAGCGCTCCAGGATGTTTTTTTTATTAAGGCAGAAGCCAACTTCACCCACAAGCCGGTTCACACACCTGCTGGTTATTCCGCAAACTCTTAACTCAAACTCAAAATAAACCAAAGGAAGAAAAAGAGTTGAAGAGCGTTCTTTAGACTCCTAAGTGCAAGCCTCGGATGCAACTGGGAACCACGCTGAGATGATGATGACTAATTGAGCCACTTAGTTTTGTCCACGCCACGAGAATATATGAAAATCTTCAGGATAAACTAGAAAGTGATTTTCTTTCTTTGTTCTGACCCTACATTTTATATTTTCCCTCATGTTTTATAAATGCAATTATTTTTACGGGAATAAATTTCTTTGAAGACACTATCGAGTGCTATATATCACAAATCATGCACCGCATCGCAAAGTAGTCAGATAATTTAATATTTAAGGAAACTTGTAGCGCAATAAAAAAAACAAGTTAAAAGTACTCAACGAAAGCGCATCATATTGTATGAAGTTTAAGTGAATATTTACACATTGAAATAATATATGAAACGTCGGGATGAGTGTAAAAAGAAGAACAAAAAATAAATCGCGATAGAATCCTTAAAATAGTTTTATTGTTGTTACATCACTATTTCTTCCCATCCTGAGGTGGCTTGGCAGGGATTGTTCTAAGCGATAAGGCCGCCTATTGTATATTTAAGTTTAATTGTGATCCATATGCCTGTTAACCTAGTATGGTATTCAAAAAAGAGTTATCTATTTGTGATTCATTAAAAGCACATAAGTTATCCTGTAAAGTTGCATGTAGGGGCGGGCGGCCGACGGAGGCTTCGCCGGCTGTGGCCGGGCGGGCGAGGGGGCCGGGCGTGCATCGTGTGATTATAAGCGCGACACGGCGCCGCGGCCCGCACTCTACTCAAACCCGTGGACTGCGGTAGGTCGTGTCACGTGGTGGCGCAACGATCGCAGCCGTTCGCCTGTTCCCGCCATACAGAACCACACACATTTTCTTTGAAAATTCGCGCAATTGCAAAGAAATAAGTGAATCCAGCGGGACAATCGGTGACATCAGAGTGCCTTGTGATTATTGTTTTATCAATCATAGACTTTATTTTTATGACAAAATTTCGGAAGTAACTACGAGACGTGATCGCACTAGTGAGACGAAGACCTGAACGTTTCAAGTAGTGAGGATTGCGTGGTCTTCCCTACCAGATTAACAGGTTAGTTGGTACCTTGAATGTTTATGTCAAACTTGTGATAAGATCAAGAGGTGACATATTATTACTCTATTAATTAATTACTACATGTCACTCACATCATATTTATTATACCTACATATATTCACACGAAGGGATAGGCAATATAGGCAAGGGATAGGTAGAGTTGTAATAACACTTACGTCAGACTATTTTTTCTGTCCTGCCTATATTAGGAGTCAAGTATATTGCTGTTAACTGGGCCCTTTTTCATGTGCTGTATGTTTACAGTATAGTACAGTACACTGTACTTGTTTCTTCCTACTGTAAAACACAATATAGGTGTAGAAACTAACCAATAAACTATCTGTAAATGTAAGTAAGTAAGTAGTTAGTACCTTAACTGATCTTCTAAATAAAGATCATATACCTACGTCATAAGGCTATTGTAATTTGTTTGATAACATTCGTGACACGTAGAATTAGTAATAAATTTGCATATAACATTTAGTTGCCTCTTATAAAGTTACAAGTTTTTCACGCATTTCCAATATCTATGAAATCAGTGCAATATTTGAAATCTGAAATTCGGAATGGTTTGGTGTCAGGGCCAATAGTAAACGACATTGCCGAAATGTTGCTACGGTACAGTGCTGCTTGGCGTAGAAAACTGTAACTTAAACCTTTATTAACACAGACTTTATATCAATTCTGCGAGTATACTAAGGTAGAACTACAGTTATGTTCAACGTTGGATATCTGTACTTCAGGAAACTACATACAAACGCGCTTGATGGGTATGTTGTGTTCAGTATTGAGAGGGTTTATAAGGCACGATAGTCGCTTGACTTTATTTGGGTCATGTGCCAGTTAGCCACCATATTCATATAAAGAATCCCGAGACATATTAGACAACAAAACGTAAAAAGATAGCAACTATTTGAAAGAAAGAGCTGAGGCACGCGTATCGGTGTTGTTATCAGATAAAATTTGTGGATAAGGCCGTATCTAGCTGATAACAGTGAGATCTGTATGAACTCATTCTTTGTACAATTCTTTAGTTACACCGATAATAAAATAATTAGGGTCCTCTTTGTACTCTTTTTGTTAAACAAACATATAATGTTTAGGAATTCTTAAAAACTTATAGAACTAACTTTTATTCATGAATGAATTATGCGATATATACAATATCTGAAAAAAAAAATAGTACTTTTTATATGACGCTAATTCACAAATGCATGCGTATTATAATAGACATCTAGATCAATAAAAATAATCATTCCATTTGCACGGAGCGGAAATCGAATCTGCGTCGAACACTATCGCATGATCGTGCGAAAACCTATTTAAATTGTCAATATACCTACTATTGTGATATAAAAGTACAATAGTATATTCAAATACTTTAAAAATATAATTGTACTTGGGTACTTTATGGTGTTAGAGCAATGCTTTTTTCAAAACGAATGGGGCGGCTCAAGTATAACAATAGTTAAGTCAAGCCAAGTATAACACTTGGTTAAGTACCAACATGTTCTAATTCCTGTGATTTTATAGAAGTGTTCTTAAATTTTCTATCTGCAGGTGACAATGGTAACCGCTTGCCTTAACGCAGGCCGTGTATTCGTAAAGTCATTTCGATTACAAACAGACGGTCTATGACTGTACAGATAGGTGTCAAAATTCATTAACTCCTCTATCTAGTTTCTTCACCCCGTTCCATATTGGGATACCAGAATGGATATGGCTTTAATTGCATTGCACCAGCAACATGATTAGGTTGAAGAGGCTGGTAGCTTATTATATGGGAACGGAAATATTATTGACGAAATGAAGAGGTTAATAGACTTTACTTGCAGCGTAGATGTGAGTAATGTTGATATTGTTTGTTTATAAAAATTCTATATGTGTATTGATTTATAATTGCATGCTTCGTATACATTAATATGCACTGGTATCGGTCAAATAAAATAAATTTCACTACGTAGCGATAAAACAAGAAATTCCACCTATTAATTGACTCAAAAAAAAGGTTTTCGATTCATCACTTAACTCTTTTATTTAAAACGTCAATAACATGTTAAAAACAAGTAACATACCTGAGACCATTTAGCATCCTCTAAGTAGTACAATACATAAACACCTTGCTTAGTTTGTTCGGAGACCAAAATGAGTCACAGTGTAGTCATTCCGTAGGACGCCGAACTTGGCACGAAATGTCGGCGAAAGCACGCATTATAAAAGTACAATGTATGTACACACAATTCATCAAGTTCAATGTTAAAGGAAAGTTTATTTAACCTTCATATGGGGACTGAACATAATATATTGATAAAATTGATGAGGTATTAAAAAAATGGTTGTTTAGTATCACTTGAGGTCCGCGATGAACAGTTTAATGACAGTACAGAAAATACTAGTGAAGTGGGTATCGATAGAAGCAGAATTCGGGAGAAACAATGAGAGGGTATGTAACGAACTCAATTAAAATTCATGCTACATACTGCCTTTAGACCACTTTAGATGAGTGGGGCCGGACCCACGTCTTACCTTCCTAAACACTGAAAAATTTGAAGCCTTTAAGATATTTATTCTAATTCACAATACTTTTCTGCACCTTAATGACATAGTAGACGATTAGATCACTTGGATATCTCTGTTATTTATATTGAATTACTAGCTGTCGCCCGCGGCTCCGCCCGCATGGATGTCGGTTATCGCGAATCGGGGTATGAAAAACAGATGCTGGCCGATTCTCAGACCTACCCGATATGCCCACAAAATTTCATGATAATCGGTCAAGCCGTTTCGGAGGAGTATGGCAACGAAAACTTACTTGTGACACGAGAATTTTATATATTAGATAATTTAGAATTTCAGATCAAATTTATAGAACAGAATTTCAAAGAATGTTATTCAGCTTAATCACTGTATGAGCTTAGTAGAAAAGCAAAATAAAATGGATCTCAAAAAGAATTCCATGAACCATTTTTTAGAGGAATCGAATTTTTCGTTTCTACGGTAAATTTATGCACTTCATTAAAGTAGGTAGATATGTAATTAGAAATTAGTAGAATATCGTGGGCCCCGTTCCAAAACAGAGAAAAGTAAACATTTAAATTGAAAGTTTAGTAGAAAGAGTAAGTTTTGCGACAGTCAACTGCTTTATAATACAATTAAACTAGATATTTAGCTTCGTAAAAGATGTCGTATTATTTGTGGACAAACCGTTTCGCAGAAAGAATTTATATACCCGCCCAAAAAAATGTCAGTCTTACGATACATTCCTCTTAAAACGCTTCTGAAAATTCATAGCACGTGACTCAGAGCCTTCGATAAAGGCATTGAACTTCTTTATTATTATATTTATATTACCTACTATAAACTGCCAATGAAACAATAGGTAAGTTTTAGATTACTGGTATTAGTAGGTATATTGCGGGTGCGATTCAGCCCTACTGCAATTTAGAGTACATCTAGTCATCTAGTATATAATGAATACAACCTATATAAATGAAGATTACACACATTTCTTCCGATCGAAGTAATTTGGTAAATTCCTTTTTTTACATTCTTGTCAACATAAGATTTAAATGAAAGAAAAGTTTTGGCTTCATTAGCGCGTAGCTAGTGAAAGATGAATGCAATTAAACACGGGCCACAATAAAACCGCAATATGTTTTATATTTATATGAATTGTATGATCTAATAAAACCATATAATATATTAGTAATCCCCACAGTAGTAGGTATATTAGTAGATATTCGTAATAATTGATGGTTGTGTGGAAGTCACCGGTGACCCTGAAGTTTATTCAACCAAAACATTGTTTGACTCACGCCTCGGTGGTTTTCAACGAACATAGTTTAATGACAAGGGAAGTCAGGTTGTGGTCGAGGTGTCAACTAAAACAAATTGAAATTAATAGTAGATGGGGTAAGACATTCAATCATTGGCGCCTATACAGTTGTTGGCATTCTTGGGCTTAATTTAAAGTGATAGAAGGAAACTATAGAATTATGATGATGTTATTATATGAATATTGTTGATTTTTAACATTGACAATCACTATCATCTCAAATCTATATGAGAAACTTAAGTTCCATATAAAATTCGCAGCAAAGTATGTTATTATTTTTTGATGATTTTTGTGGCCCAGCGGTACTGTAGCCTTCGATTGTCAAGATGGAGGGTCTGGATGTCGTTATGTGTGTATTTACTGGAACATACTTTCGAGGGATATGTCGCGAGACAACCTCACCTTCAGCATAGCACAACGACCCACAGACGGCGTGCGGTTTAATCGGTTCGAGTACGCCAGAATCACCCCCTCCGACCCTGCACGTAAAAAAAACTATAACATACTTTTAATAAACCTTTCAAAATACACCTGTGTAAAGTTGGCGCGGGTTGTAAACAATTTAATTTTATAACAGTACTGCTACAAAGTACGATAAGTTGATAGTTGCACATAAGTAATTAGCATTGCCCACATGGATCCGGAAGCAGGAAGTTGGCCAATGTCGTGTCAATGCGAAATGCGCGCGCGCACGTCACCTGCAGACCACACGACGCACTTATTGAGATGCATCTCAGGAGACCACAGTTCGCATGTACAATGAACCGATGATTTCAAACACTAGCTTTAATTTTTAACTTGAGAGTCCAAGCGCGAAATTCCGTATCTACATTGTGGGTTTTATAGGCATGGAATAGACTCAGGACAAAATTTATTTGCTGTTTTATTACGCGTGCTTTAAAAATCGTTTATGATCTCAATAACAATGTGACTATAATTGCAAGTTCGCATATCAGATGCGAACAAACATGCATTTTGATGAAGCGGCTGAAATAAAACATAGTAACGCTTTAATTCTCGTCATGGTTATAATAAATCTAAGGGACATACCTAGTTCTATAACAGATCCCACCTTTTTGTAACAATAATAGACATAGTAAGCGTCTAGGCATTGGCATCCTTATGTATTTGTCATTAGATTTTGAATTTTTTTGCGAAATTTGAATGGACGTTGTTCTTCGCTTCGCTTCTTTTGCACACTTGCGCGCAAAAACATTTAACAACCACCGCACCAGTAACCTATTGCAATTTAATTATGGGGTCAAACCGAATAAATAATCAATCAATCAAACAATCAAATTTAATCGATTTCACTAAATATAATTGATAAGATTTCGGTTGTATTTAAATTGCAATCTCTGATTAGAATAGATTGTGTGAAAAAAATTACTCAGGTAAATGATATTAGGTAAGAGATTTGGTCCCAATGTCGGTGAAACTGGCGTCGCGTCCGCGCTGAGACACGCTTCGATGAGCGAACATGGCGACACCTCCGACACCGCACTTTCGGTTTCATTTGTATCGGCTTTGTGGCCAGGAAAACACATCTCGTCCATTGTAATTCGATTTTAACACCTTTATTGTCAATTGATTTGTTTATTGCTTTCCATATTTTATGAATTGATTAAAAATCAACTACGGTCGGTAACAATTCGATGAATAAATAAGGGCCACTGCTGCAATCTATGAATTTCGCAAAGATGTAAGAAGAGCACAAGAAGTTGACTTAAAAAAACCTATCACTTTGTCCCGTAATTTCAGTCAGGCAGCATTTAGGTGGCTACCAGTTTAATGGAATATAACCTATCTAGAAATAAGTCGAATGTTTAAAACACACACGCCACTGAATAAATAATAATTTCACAGAAAATATATTTTGAATTTGGAATCCAAATTAATTTATGAATAATCTGTAACAATTAATTAACCATAAACTTCGTGCAGTTTTTTTTTTCACTTCATCTTTTGAATTTTCTTAACAAAAATATAGTATAAAAAAGAGGTTGCATAATTTGATACCTTAGCTTAGTTTCAAAGTAAAATATAAAACCGCTGTGAATCACACACCTTTTGAGTACCTACACGGACATGGATAGAAGAATATCTAATCAGTTCCCTGCATTGAGTCCATACTGCCCATTTGTGTGGGTAAGAAACATTTTATCATTACAACGGTATTAATATTTATAGACAAGCCCACGGTATCGTCACTTACATAAAAATGTAGGTCAACAATCGTGCGGATACTTTGTTCTACAGTCAACTAATAAATAAAAATTATTGTTTCAACAGTGGCTTATTCTTTTGGTTTTATTCGAAATATGACAGTGCTCTCAGTGCTCAGTTACTCTTTTCTTGAAAATACATGTGATTTTATTTGGTTCGCGTTCTACATATCAATCTTATTGTTCATTTCGACAAGATTGAAGCGTGAGGGGCTCTCCGCGCGTGAAAAATTAAAAAAATAAAATCTGAGATGAACATAATATATGGCAAATATTTACTCAGAAATATTTACTCATTATTTTTTATTTATACATTTCTACCAGATATTTATTATACCTGTCTTGTCATTGCAATAAATGCCCATGATATAATGAGTGCTTTATAAAAATATTTTGTAGTAAAGTTATAAAAAAGGAAACAGTTAATTTCTCATAAAATAGCCTGATAAGTACTTTTATCTGATTGAAATGGTCGCACCTTGATTTATGTTCGTTTTTACTCAATGACTCAATATTATTGTGTATATTTATTATGTCGATCCTGAACTAGCTTATATAAGTGTACAGATGATCAGTGACTCAGAATACAATTAAAAACATTCCGGATATGACTAACCTAAAGTCAACTTCACAAAAACTTTTCCACTATTATACCTACTGTAAGGAGTTAAAATAATAACAAAAAAAAAAACATTTGTTTCAAAACATTGATCCAAAATATGTTGAATTTAATTTATTTTACTCAATTCCGCCTGACTTTAGTTAGATTTTTAAGCATTTTTTGTAGACTTGCAACGAATAGTATATTCGGCAGTATACCGAATACCGAATATTCGGCAAGGCCCCTGACCGAATAGCCGAATATTAGGCAAATGTTGGGATGGTCTACGAGAAAAAAAGAAGTAAACTACTTCCTAAAAATGCAGAAAAGTTAGTCTTACTGCACCATAACCTTCCCCTTCTGAATTTTGATTATGAAAATAATTCAAATGCATAGAAAAATTCTTAACTTGTTTAATACAGAAAATGATTAAATTATGTACCTGTTTTGTGTACCAATGACTTCTACTTAATAAATGATTATATAAGAAATGAGAACCTTACCCTTCTAAATTTTGATTACCACAATCATTCAAATACATAGAATCCTCCATTTTTCCAATTCAGAAGATGATTATGTACCTGTGTTATGCACCAATGACTACTTAAATGATTATAGAAATGAAAATATGAATACGTAATCAATCGATTTTAATTTTTCATTTTACCAATTATTTCTCTATGACAAAATATATTATTTTAAGTATTTGGTATTCGGCCGAATAATATGTAGATATTCGGTATTCGGCCGAATGAAATAAAAGCAGCCGAATAGGCCGAATACCGAATAGTAACCGAATATTCGTTGCAAGTCTAATTTTTTGTCGTAGTACAATCACTTCGAAGTACCTTATTTATGTACCTATTTACTTAGTTACAACCGGTATAGTGTACTTAATTTTATTTCATCTTGAAATACCTACTAACTGTTTAAAAACCAATATAATGCATTTAACTCGATCTATCCGTCGGTAGCTAAGATTCTACCGACGGATATACAAATAGTTCAAGCTTATAACAACCCCTTAGTTTTTCTTCGGTAGTTAAAAATGGTCAAACAACATTTATGAAATTCAACCACAAAAATAACTTTTGTAGTTTAATAATTAAATCTTGAAAATTAATTACTAACTAATGTAATTAAACAGTAATAATAATCTATTAAACAAAATTAAAAGTAATTTTAACGTCAAAATACAGATAGTGATAATGTTCTACGACTAATGACTCATTACTTGACATAAGTATATTATTATCTACCACTGTGTTATTGATATAGTATTAGGTATTATACGGTTTTAAAACATAGTTTTTAATCTTTATTTTGTAATAGGATTTAGTCCTATTGCGTTACAAGTTAATCATATGAATTTAAAATTATAACTAGTAACAAGTAAATTATACCTAGGTAGTGCAAAACTGGATATTAATCAAGAATTAAAAATCTATATCTAAAATTTTACTAGTGATTCAAATTAGGATAAGTCTTTAAAACCAACCAAACTATCCATTATTAAATTAAATTACATTATTATATAAAATTAAATTAAACTACTATTATTGTTATTAAAAAAGAACTTTAAAATACAACTGTTTTGCTGGGGTTCTGAAGCAGTAAAAGCTCAATACAAGCTCACTCCCATCACGGAGTATAGAAAAGCAGGATATTCTACAGGTAGCTCAAATGGCATTTCCAGTCGATTACCAAGGGGTTAAGTCCTGGTATGGTTTGGGTTAAATTAGGTATTCATACATTTCATTGCCTATTTCTTTTTGTTTCAGATAACATATCAACGTGGCGCTTAAGCTTAACCGCAAACTATAACCTAAGTTAAAAATCGACATAAGAGTAATGACAATATTTTCGACATCTCGATATTTTTTATAAAGTTATTATATAAGGAATTATTAAATGAGCATATCAAGGAGAAGACTATTAGAAAATATGGCGTTTATCAGTTTGAAGATTAGTCTAAGGATATTATGGACGGCGACGGTGGCTCTGGTGTTCCTCACGAGGAGTAGTGCCGCGCCAACCTTCGGTGGAACTGATAAGGCAATGGTGAGTCTTTTTCTATCATACTTTATAGCTGGCCTTTGAAATGGATTTCTATATACAATGGTTTATAATACATCCACTCGATGAAGTTATCATGTAATTGATAAGTTAAGAAATCTTTATCAGTGATACAGGAACCAAGAATTGCAAGAATGTGTAATTTTACGATAACCAGTCTTATCCATATTAAGGATTTCCTTTATTTTTATATCGTAATCCATAGTTGTCATCAGTATCGGAAGTTGGAAACACATGTTTAATTTATAGAATGTATCTAACAACCGTTGACTCAGCCTCTTCGAGAAAAGGTCACCGCTCACCTCCGCGTCGTGTCTCCGAAATATTTATTAAATCGAAACAGTCTCTACTATACACACAATCGTAGGCGTATGTAGTATACCATTCATTCATAAAACAAGGCACATAGTCCAACCAAGATGAGAGGTTGCCTTGCGTACCAGTATCAAAACGTTTCGTTTGTCTTCTTAAATAGTTTGTTTAGCACACAATATGAGTCACGAACATGTGGATATAGGTGTAGCAAGATATTGGTCATTATACTTTTCAATGGAGGTTACGTCATTTCTGTAGTATTTGTAAAATACTCTAAGTTGTTGTGAATGAATCAATGGTTGTAAGTTAATCACCCACATCCTCTACGTTTAAGTCACCTTTTGATCCTGTTTAACTGGTTAATATCCTGCCTGTAATAAATATACTTAGAAAATATAAGTAAGATATAAATAATAATTATATAAAAAACGGCTAGACGTCATTTTTAAATATTTTAATTAACGTTCTAATAGCTCAAAGGTTTAAGGTCCCGGACGTCAGATGGCAGTCGCTTCACGGAAAATATTGAAGGTCAGCTTAAATCGCAGTTAGATAGAAAAAAAAAAACGGAACCCACACTCCAAGGTGAAAGGTTTGGATGCGAGTGGGAAGAGCGAGTGCCAAAAGCGCGAGAGCGAGAGCCCAAAGTTCAAAAGCAACTGTAAAAACGACGGGCAAACTCTTTGATATGAATTGAAAAAAAAAAACACATATCAATGGGTCAGTGGCAACATTTACACATGGATAAAAAGGTAAACATCTAATAAAAGCTTATAAAATGCTAATTAATTACCTATGGTGAAATTAGTCATTCATACCAGCTATACTGTGACCTAGACTTAATTAGCATATTGAGCGGAAGTACAAAGTACATACTAATGGCTAGCTTATACTTAGAATCTACTAGCATTCTCAGTAATTATGAGAATTCAATTTTCGATGTCCTAGTGATATGATGTTGTCATCTAGAGTCACAAAGAGAAATAGATAATGGAAGAAATATGGCTAGACGTAATTGCAAAGCTATCGGATTTTGATCCTACAGTTGTAAGTAAATTCGTAAACGCACATGCAGTCCTTCGGAAATATACATGCACGCATGTACTGTATATCTATACATGCCTGCATAGCTTATCTATATTTGTACATACACAACAAGAGAGAAAACCAAACTTGGCGCAATTATCGGTTCTCCACAATGCGCAATGTGTGACCAGGTGCTTCAATTCTTTTTAGTTGTAACACACACATTACAGGAATCATTAACTGATTTATTTACGTGAAACAGAAATGTCAGAGTAATGTGCGTGATCAAACACATTTATGATCGATGACTCCAGTGTAGCCAATAGGGAACGGTCTCGCTCCCTTTCGAAGCATATAAATTGTTTGGTTACGGTTGTCTGTAGGCTAAGAATTTTAGTCAACTTAAATTGTAAATACCGTTATATTCAACCTGAAAGCCTGGGGCCCCATAAAGATCATCGAGGCCCAAACCGATAACTTGCAAGCCAGCACACTTGCTAAATGCGAACCTGGCGGGCTTGGAAATTAAACGGCAGTCGCTCCCATCAAAGCCAAGATAAGTCAAATCAAGAGAAAGAGAAGTTTGGGATACTAACACTGTAATAATGATAATCCCGTTATATCCCATCTGCTTCACCAGAAAATACATATTATAATAGAAAGTAAACTCTATTGTCAATTTCTGACTCATTACTATCGTATATATGTAGTAAGTAAGTAATTTGTAGTCATACAAGCAGTTCTCGAGAACACGTATATAATAAAGTCGGAACGTTTCTCGGTATTGCGTCTGAGTCACGTACCTGCTCGGTCAGTGTCGGCCCGTCATCTCGCTCACCGCCAAGTTCTAGGTCGAAGTGCGCGGAGTAGTCGATTACTACTGAGCACATGTGAATACATCATAATAAACACTTACCTATATTAACTTCCTCTGTATGTTAAGTCGATTAATGAATTCCGAAACTGAGGACCGTTTTATGTGGTATTGATTAGAGGTTGTAAATAATTTTGTTAATAGGATTTTTCATGAATACTAGCAACCCCTCTAACTAAATTGTTTCTGTTACGATAGGGTTCACGTCAGTAGTATCATGGTTGATTTAATAAGGAACTTGTATATCGCAGTGCGTTGCGGATGTCTTTCTGTCGGTGAACTGTCAATAGTAAAGCTCAGCTGTTTCGTAGTTAGACTATAAGTTGACCTCAACTGAATAGGGACAAGCCTTGGAGGTTACTGATCCACAGTCTTTTCATCATCCGAGTCATTATTAGGGTTGAAGTACAGGACCTGACGATCGCAAGTCTGACGCCTTAGTTATATATTCCAATGTTATATATGTTATATAATGTTATATATTCCAATCTTAGTCTGCATTCCACCAAACTTTATACGTAGATACGTTTGTGAACGTTAGATAAAACATATTATTACGAACGAATAGTTTTTGATGTCACAAATCGATTTACTTTACGAATACGAATGTGTTTATAATATACTCCGTTAGGGACTGTCCAATTTTTCAACCAGACATTCGCTAACGGAGTATCTATAATAGATAATAATATTGGAAGAATGCCAAATAGCCTGGAGGGAAATAAGCGATACAAGCCTTACGTTATGGTTACAATGATCTAGCTATAAAAAATTTATTGATACGACGTTGTAGAAAGTCCATTAACAGACTATTACGGTCTACTAGCGGTTGCCCGTGATTCTGCCCGTGTGGTATGTTGTTCTCGTTCCTGTTTTCGTAGCTAAGGTAGCCTAAAAGTAGCCTAGGTAACACTCTAATTCACCTCTGTGCCAAACGTCATGTTTTAGTTGAAAGATTAAGTATCGTTCATCCATCCTCACAAAATTTTACATTTATATTTCAGTAGGAAGTATTTTTGAAAAATAAGACGGGTTCCGGGAGTGCCGGCAGAAGAGAAACTTTTTCTTTCTTTCTTCCTTCGTTATTATAGCGCCAATCATGAAACCTATCACTAATTTTCTGTTAGTTTTCTGTCAGAAGAAATTAATAAGTTACAAAAAGAAAAATATAATCACAAAAAGTAATACATTACAAAAAGAATAGCCCAGGTTCGAACTCGGTACTATCTGAAATCATAAGGCTTGCCGCTAAGCTACGAAGCTTCTTAGCGTACCTAGCAAAATAAGCACTCTGCAGCTAGGACTGTTGTATGACGTCATGTCGTCCTACAAAGTCGTCGGTTACGTGCTTAACACGTGATCCTGACGCGAGTTTAACACTTTTTACCCATCCAAGGCCGCTAAAGAAGTTTTCACTTCAAAAAAATTATCTCTCTGAAATGCATGTAGATGGTTCACAAATTTTATCTGTATTTGATATTATTATTATATATGAGATCATACGAAATGTTCATTCATCATCGGTGTTATCAAAAGTGATCTTAACGGTCAATTTAAAGGTTAAGTAAATAAAATATACCTAATGCTGAATATACACAGAGATAAAGGAGGCAAATGATGACTAATAAACGAATTCAGTCATTCTAGAAACATGTGGCACTCCTCCTACGGTTGTTTTGTCGCAGAAACCTGCCCGGGTATGACAGGAACTCCTGTACTCCTTCCAAACATTGCCACCTATTTTATAGCACGTCATTCTACTTACTACCTTGTGGAGAGCGGTGTCCTCGCAATACCTACCACACTGACAGTATATGAATCTTGAGTCCCAGTCAAGGATAACTTCCAAAACAGCTGTATGCGGTAAACTTCTGCGTAGTCTGCAGGATAGACATAATCGCTGTTCGAGTTCAAAACTTCATTATAAACCTACGTAAATACGTGAATAATTAATTTCGCAGATATTTTGACGAATATCTAATCAATCAGGCACTTCATGATAATGTCTAAATACGGTGTAAAATAGTTATAACGATGTCAAGGTTAATGTGACCTACTTACCCGCTTACAATTTGTATAGAGCATAATTTATTATTCCAAAATTTTTAGTTAAGAGTGAAATGTCTGAGTTTGTATAGGCCTTTTTGCAAGCGTTCGCTATTCTTATTGTTCGGTGAAACAATGTATTGAGGCCTATGTCACGCTTTAATTAACGACTTTCTCCGGTATAACCATCTGAAGTGTTCTTAACATAACATACGTTCTTGCAAAATTCTATGAATATTAAAAAAAATACTGTAAACACAAATAGATATTGTGATATTATCAAGGATTTAAAATGTGCTACTGATAGTAAAATTAATAGGGCTTTTGTATTATTTCCAGTTGGAGGTGACCTTATCTGGAGCTACTTGTTAAATATAATACGAAAGGCTTGAATCGGTCTAGGCAGTGTTTGAGCCCGCGATCTTTGCCTTACAGGGGCAATGCTTTGACCATTAAGCTTCTAGACCTCGCCCGAACCAGTTCAAATTTCTCCTTCTATATCTGTCTTTAAGGTGACAGTGGATTCAAACTTTTCCAATTTTAATCAATTTGAATATTTAGCATGCAAAATGCTTCAAAATTTCATTCAAAAAGGAGTTACTTCTGGGTCAAACATAATAGTAGATCTTAAGTAATTTTTAAATTCAAGTCGAATAAATTAATTCCTCGGTATATTATTGGCTTACCCTAAGCTAATAATGGGTATATCTAACCTCACCTCCTAGAGTTTTTTACCACACCTGCCATTCAAAGGTCCTCACAAATAGACAGTCGAATGTAGCGTAATCAGAGTCTATTCTGTGATCAGAATAGACTCTGATTACGCTAGTATTATTATCTACTCTGTGCTCTAATGACATTTTTAGGCAGCGCTCCCGTAATAAAAACGTAGATCAGGTGGACCCCAGGGTTCACTACGAAAGCCTCAGATGGAATCATCGATAAGATATAATGTGATTTAAGTTTTGAAATAATTTGCAATAGTCATCATCCCCCGAGCCTCTTTCGACCGAACCGAATATTTTATGCGAAGTCGTCGCGATCTTTTGCAATAGTAGAATAAAGAATCGATTGCGTTGACAAGTACTTCATGTGCTTCATTGCATTTCATAGATAGGGGATTTCATAACTACAGCGTTCGACGCACTTGAAACAGGTACAATGTTATTCTATCTACAATAACCTATATTTATAGTTTTTTTTTGTTTCGTATGCTTTATAATTTTTTACTTTTTACTTTGCTCATTCAGAACTTTGAATGAAGTTCATGAGTTATTAAAAAGTCACTTTAAATCAAGTACTTTCTAAATTTTAAAACAAACAGTATAGTAATAAAATCATAAAAAGTTATATTTATTGAAAAAATCAATTTTAATATGTGTTTATTCAATTGCATAATTTTGTGACCCGTAACCGAAAAAGCACATTGATCTAAATAACATGAAACATCAGCAAATGTTCGTGCTGTAACCAACCGTAAACTGAATATTGAAATGCAGGAATGGTTACTAGGATACGACAAATATCGTGTGTCGAGCATGGGCTTCAGTCACGATACATTATTTTTGTCAGATGTAGCCTGTTATGCAGGCAATTTCGGTTAAATTTTGTAGGTCGTTGTCCTCACATCACGTGGTGGGGTCGAGATGGCCCGCAATCCGCACATTGTCATGGGCAAGGCATTTCCTGGCATTTAACACATGTACTGTTATGATAAATGAAGCCTTTTATAGAGGGTCATTCTCCTGACCAAAGCTTCAGCTGAGAACAATGGCTCTGACAGAAAGTGCCAAGAACCTGGGATGTTCTTTGTTTTTATCTACCTGTCTCGATTAATGCGGTATAAAAATTCGACACGTGTCCCGCGCACGACAAGGGAGCAACTCTCGGAAAATTTCATTCGGCTGTTTAGAACAATGAACTATGGAAACATTACCGTTGTGCCCAATGACTTTTTAATATTAATTTAAATATTTACTTAAACACTTTAGGAATTCGCTTTTATTATATCTACCGCCTGTTTTGTCGTGCGTTGTTTTTGCAGGATTGCGGTTTTAATGTTGCATGCATACCTAACTGTCAAATACCTTCTTGTTATTCGTTTGTATCTGAGGTTGCTATCCAAACTGTATGTACTTACTTAGTACCAACGTTTATCTAATCCTAGTCACGATTTGCAGGGTAATAACATTTTTGGCTTAGGTTTTCGTAGAAGATTATGACAAAGTACGATTACAAACGCGATATGTAAGAGTAGATCTTTGTTAGATATGTTGTGACGATGTTACCTTAGCCTATTTTTGGAAGACAAACGGAGCACAACAAGATAAATGTATTATCTGAACCGATAAAGAAAGATGTCTCGTTAGATGTTTTTAAAAACATAGTAAAGCGTACCGACGCGATGGCATGAATTAGAGAAGTTTTGTGAACACAGTGATCAGACAATAGCACGGCGTGGTCGTCAAAGACAAAAAGCGACCCGGTCACCTGGCTGTTACGGTAATCTAAATGGACTGTAGGGTAACGGCATTTTTGTGTTTCTGTTGCATACAATGCAGCTGTGACGAATGTGGTGTTTTTAAGCGTGTGTCATCGGATCAGATGGGTGGGTTGTGTTTGAGGTGGTGTCGAGGAGTCGTTCGTGTGCATGCGCGTCACGCGCGCAGGAAGCGCTGGTCGGCCTTCAGCACGCGCGCCACGGCCACCATCCTCCAGCCACTATACTGCTTATTGTTCACGACTACGACGCTAACATCTGATTGTTAACATTTGTTTGATGTCACCACGCTCCGATACTGTATCTCCGCATTAATGAAGTATATAATCATCCATAAAAGTACTGTACAACGAACTTACGATGTACCTACTTAATATTCTGATCACTAAATTAATCGGCCGATCTTGATGATATTGTATAAAAGGCGCGGAAATTTTTGGCTTCATATTTGTCTAAAGTTGTGTAGGTATGCGTTGAACATACTAAATATATTTTGAACCTTTATTTTATTCTTGGAGATAAGACCGGTAGATATGAATCTTTTGATCTAGTATTGCTAGCACGAATGTAAGGAAACCGGGGTTTTAAAAAAAAATTGCTAGTAGTTATATAATATCTCTATTCTGGTCTAGAGTAGAACTTGGTTGTCTATTGTTTACCCGAAAATTATATGCCATAATCTTCATATTCCCGAATTTCATTTGCCCGAATGTTTTGTTTGCCCGAAAAGACATATGACATACTTTCGATTGCCCGAAACTTAGATACCATAATATACGAATGCCATAAGTATTGTTTGTCATATTTTTGATTGCCATAATAAATATTTGACATATTATTTAAACGCTATAATGATTATTAGACATAATATTTAAATGCCATAATAATTTGGACAAACAATAGACAACCTGCTAACCTAGCTCAAATGGCACCTAACCAAACTACCTCTGGGTGGTTTAAAAAAAAATAACCACGAATCCGAGTCGGGGTGCCCTAAAGTCCCGAGTGCATCCCGTTTCTCCTGATATAACAACCGTTACACACCCAATGTCGATGGCAAATGATGTTATGGCATGTGATAATTCGGGCATGTGATAATTCGGGCATATAATAATTCGGGCATGTGATAATTCGGGCTTACAATGATTATGACAAATGATGTTATGGTAAATGACTTTATGGGAAACAAAGCTTCTAGCATGTGAATATTATGGCAAATAAAATTCGGGCAAATGAATATTCCGTCATATAATATTATGGCTGTTGACTATTATGGCAAATGATATTCGGTCAAATAAAATTTGGGCAAACGGCGGTATACCGTAGAACTTAACTGCGTACACGGCCAAGGAATTAAGACACCATTAAATGTGAGGGTGTAAGTATAGGTATATACTTAATTTTTAGAAGAGTATGATTGAGATTCGAGAACTGTCAAGGTACGTTGAGTAGAAGTCACAGTGTTCCATCTGTAGTTCGGTAGACAGATTTCCTACTAATATTATAAACGCGAAAATTTGTGAGTCTGGACGGATGGATGGATGTTTATGATGTTCTTTCACGTAAAAACTACTGAATGGATTTTAATGAAACTACAATAATATAGCTTATACATCAGAATAACACATAGGCTATAGCCTCATCACGCTACTAATCAAGGGAGCGGAGCAGTGATCATTAATGTTAACAAATCCGGCCGGCATAAACAGAGAAGTGACAGTGTAGTTATTTCTGTTGCAAAGCCAGCGGTTGGCGTTCGAGCAGGCCGCTACAAATTATTTGCAGACAAAAAATGTACGCGCTCAAAGGGCTGAATCAAGCTTAGGAACGTACATAGGCTCCCTTATATCTCGAAAAAAGGGGTGAAGGGGGGGGGGGAGAATAGGGGATGAAAGTTTGTAATTTTTAAAGATTTCCTGATGAAATTTGGTACACAGCTTGGGAACACTACGCGATAAACGACATCCATGCGGACGGAGCGGCGGGCAACTAGTTGTTAACAAAAAAAGTTGAAACTTTTCCAATACCTGATTAATATTAGAAAATTTAAAAACCTACCTAGTTGAATTAGGAATACATATGTACACTCTCTCACATGCCAATAATACTGGTCCTTGTTAGACCTGATCTAAAGACTTTGAGTAACACACGTGTAAGTTATAGATGATTGGCATGCAACCATCAGATCCAAGTCTATTATATCTGAAAAGCAAAACAATGTATCATGTTTCTACACGTGACAAACGTGATCTAATGGACAAAGGGCGGGTTGCTTTACCGCAAAAAAAAAAACATTTTCTACATTCTAATACGGAAAAGTGGTGCTTCACACGCGATAAATTCTATTTTAGCCTTTTGACAATCGCTACGTAATTGAAACTAATTACGTCGGCAATTATCTACCTATTGCTCATGCGGATGAATGAGCGTGTATTGAGATGCGCCTGGTAAAAGTGCCGGCGAACTTATTGAACAAACGTGAGAATCAGAATGTCCGCGCATATGCACTATGCGGACCAGCTAAAAAAACCAATACGAGAACTGATCAACTAATGACTCGAACCCGTAATTGGTTTAAGGTAAACTATGATTGGTTGCTTAGCACTCTAATACTTACGCTCTACACTCACATTTCGTCAGCCGTGTGTGTATTTGCTCAGCTGTGAGTTAGGCACCATACTACTGCTAAGTCAAAGGTCGCGGGTTCGATCCTGCTTACTGCGAATATTTATATGCACGATTATGTATATTTGTTGTAGTTTGGGTGTTTCTACACACAATAATTATGTATATATTTACAATAAACTAAAATATCTATGTTTACCCGCAGTCTTAAATCAAAGGATACAAGCTCGAATATACTTGTACATATAGTTATTTTTGGTCTTGAGAAACTATAATATAGTCTATCATTCTATGTTATAGAATGTTTAATAGGTACAGACATACTTATAGACGTATTAGTTTCAATGATAATTATTGCATGCCATATGCAAATTAACACATGTTTATTACTCTCATTACTGGGCACGAGACACTTATAACAATTAGGTATAACTCACAGTAGGTGCTTCTAATTATAATACTGGGTAAAATCAATTAAAATTACGCAACAGGTAGGTATTTACCTGTGTGCAAAATTTCAGATTATTAATTTAAAATTGACTATCATATTATTAAGATACACAAGCGCGTTATATTTTTTCATAAAGTATATTTCAATATTTAGAAAATTATACCTACCTATTTCTTAGTTTATTTAATTAATGTAATGGTGGGTTTATTTAAAATTAAGCTAGTGTAAAAATTAAGCAGGTACATGAAATAAATTATACTAAAATAAGTATTTAAAATTATCCCATATGTGAATTAACCAAAAAAAATATATACTTGGAATTTTTTCAAAAAACAATTTCAATGTTTAAAAAAAAAAATGTCTCATGTTGTATAGTCATATAATTCATATTTATATAGTTAATTTAATAATTATCACACTTCGTATCACCTATAAGAAATAATTGTTTCTCGAGGGCGATTTCTTACACGTTGTATGAATAATATATCTCTTTGAGTTTTTATATGCGCAATAGCTTGACACTTTGACGTTGTAAATACATAAGATGAATAGGGAAATAAATAAACTATAACATGTGGACCAATTAATGTATAAAAACATTATAACAGATGCTTAGTGAGGCCACGAGTCGTTGTTTACGTTGAAAACAACATCACTTTTCAGGTGTACGACGGTATTGGACGGAACGTGTACAACAATAATATATTGTACAAATTAATGCAATTGCGTGATACACATAACTTATTTAATATACCATGCTCTGATTTGATTGCGTACTACGGTGTGTAATGAATGACGAAATAAGATGCTAAGCCGCCATCATCATATGTTATGTTAATTGTATTAACAAAGTAAAGAAAAGTTGTTTAACCACATACACTTGGTTAGGACTTCAAAAAAGGAAGAGGTTCTGAATAAGAGAGTTTATAATATTCATTGAACGAAATTTCACTGGTGGAATCCAGCCAACAGTTTATTTTTCATAATAGATATGATAAATATATTATTACAAACTCAATTTCAATATTAAATAAACAATTTTGAATACTAAAAATACAATTTCATTTAACATGACTTGGCGATATTGTAGTGAAGTATTTAGGTTGTCGTTTTAAAAGATTACGAATGTGCGATAGTTTTAACAGATGGTGTGTGCAAAAGCAGTGCAGTAAGAAGCGTGGGTGGCACGGGTCTTCGGCATTAGAACGAGATTAATTCACCCATTACTTCTTATCCACTAGATTACGCTTCGGAGGGAAACACATTGTCTTCTCATCTAATTTGTTGTCACAAGAAATGTAATCCACCTGCTGTTAGTTTTTTAAGGTAACGATATAATAAACAATGCTACTACTTAAATCTATATACTTGAATGGTATTCGTTTCATAGATTATTAAAGCCCGGGGTTATACTATATGTATTAGAGCCCGGGGTTATACTCTTATGTAGTTATAATGTTCAGCTAAAATACTTGTTTCGTAAGAAACTTTACAGTATACGCTATGGTCTTCCCCTCTCGTATCTTGCTTTTATCCTTTAATGGACAAAAATACTGCTGGCATCCGGGAATGAAATCATTGCACTCAGTAGGAAGTGTTTACGAATATTTGCACGTGGATAGGCAGCGTTCCCAGTATGGCATATCAGATAGAACAGATGCACTTCCTCGAAGTCGCGTGACCGCTCAAATAGTATTTATAACAATTCCAATTATGCACTTCGGATAGCCCATTATGATTATTTTGCTATTGTGGTCATAAACAAATTAAATGTACAACCTGTTGTGTCTGTACAGACACGTGTAAGTTGTGTTAGTAAGAATAATGGTTTGTAAAATGTTGTTATGAAAAAGTTTGTTACATTTTATAACCTTAGTAGAGTAGCTACTGACCATCATAAAATTTTGCTTACACATTGTAGTGCACAAGCTGACATAGTTTATCCTTTCATCCAGAAAAACATACTACAATTTAATTACAATATTTCTGGGGACAACCCAAAAACTGTAAGATGGTCAAAAGCTAGTCAAAAATAGAACTTTCATTAAAACGGTACTACTTTTTAAACTTCAATTACAGTTATTGTATCGAGTTGAGATTTGATTTGATGAGCTAGCTTGTAAGTTATCACACAGCACCAAGAGTAGTTTACTCCATATATCATAACTGCTGCTAGTTGCGATTCTACAATTGAATAAAGAGTTCTCATGACATCCTCATTGAATCAACCGTGTATTATGCTAAAAGTACATAATGCTCTTTCTGGGTAAACTAGAGGACATGAATACTAAGCTTGTGGATAATTCTACCACGATTATTATCATAGGGAAGGATCATACAATGAATAATTTTTGAAACGTGGCATGCCTGGTTTATTTACCATTATTACCATTCAATATCCATCAGTTATGATCATTTTGTGGCTCTATACAGATGGTCTGATACTTTAAATTTAAAGGGTTTTAGTATTTAATTCTCAAAAGGCAGTTTTACTTTTTACTATCACTTTCTTAAATGTATTTCAGGTAGGTACCATTTTTAGATCGGACATAAAAAGCAGTATAGGAAGGAACCTGACCTCATTTTAGTTACATAAACCGTGATTAAATGATATTATCTGTGTAGGTACAAAACATCTTGATTACAGTGATTCCCTTCGGCTTCTTCGTAACTGCACTTAACAGATGCTGATTCAGCGTGACTCGGTAACTCGTTTATGATTGATCTAACAATAGGTAGAAGATTGGCCATGTAAAATCAAACCCACGGTTTAAAAATAATTGTATATTTTTGAATATTATTTTCAAATAGGTAAATACTGTGAATGGGTTTAGTTTTTTGAAATACGACACTCAGATTTTATAATGTCTGATGACATGATGAACGAAATTTTTCGAACACAGTTAAATTATTTATAATAAAATCAGTGATATTATAATAAAACAAAGACTGATTACAAATACTGCGAACTCCAGTTAATTGGAGTCAGTGTCTGTATACTTTCTTAAGAATATATTGGTGTGCGTATACGGACGTAAGCAGTTTAATGCCGAGGTTGCCAGGAGAATTCAGTATCATTCGATAATTACAAGAGATTTAATTGCAAAACCAGATACGCTACAATGCTGTTAACATTGCTCCTTACTGGCGCAGTTTTCATTCTGAGAACAACGTCATTATAGGCAGAATTCAAATCAATTATGTATCTAGTATTACATAATGTAATATGGCACAGCATAAATGCTCTTAATTTCAGCATAGAGCCACCTACACACTAAGACGCATACTAATCGCGTATCATTGCAATATATGCTAAATTAACGATGATAGGGCGCTATGGAATTTCCGTTCTAGTTTGGGAAAGTGCCTATATCCTACATACGATCATAGTAAATATCTAATTGTGGTATTGGCGAGTATAAATTGCTCTTCCCTTGTTCTGTGCAGGGTCTTTTTTATGTTTTTTCATGTGTACAAAATATAAGAATAAGTGTTGCAAGTGTTTAAGGCGGTAACGATGAAATCATGAGTCAGTACAAAATTTTATCATTATTTAAATTGCTATTGCCATCTAACAAATTCTATACGGACCACAGTCTGCATGTGCCTTTACACTGGTAGTAATCATGATTCCACGTAAATCTGAGCCAATGTCAGCAGTTATCCAACAATAATGAATGATGTACGCAATACCATAGGTGTCATTAAATGCCCGCATGGTTTACAATGTAATAGCTTACACAGATAATCGTTCTATACTCTTCCACATGCGGCTATATTGCGCCTGTTTTGTTCTGGCTCTCTGAATACTGACAATAATAGTAAACAATCATAAACATAACGTAACCCGCGTATGCTAATATAATTGTTGTATTACTATTGGCAGCTTTAGTGTCTCTTATTTACATAATGATCTCTATTGTAAAGACATTATTCTGTATTTATATTCCATGTCAATTTTAAGAATTAACACGTAAAGTATAGGTTCAGACAATGGTTTTGGTAGATCTTTCGGAAGTTTATGCTTGTCACTTGTCACTTCAGTCATATTGTTGACTATCTATTAATTATATTATGAACTACAATAGTACGCACTTGGGAGTCATTGTTCTATAATCACCAGGGACATTTGTTAGTCATATCTAAGGTAAGAACGTACAAATTTACTTTGTGTAGATTTTGTTAAAACATAAGTCAGGCCGGAACTAAGGTACTTCTGGTTCAGCGTGACTAACTTAACACTTAGTTATCACTATATATGTTTTTACTAAATAGGAGATAATGAATCACAATTGTTTTGCTTTATTAGTTTTCGGACTTAGTGAGCCCTTTTTTGTTCTTTATACAATATCTAAAGAGTAGACAAAGGTGTACCTATCACTTTTATTTTCTCAACTGTTTTCAGTTACACGTGATGTGAGCATACTGCCCAATAACTTACCGATCACCTTAGTTGTAAGCAGTAAGAAGAAGAAGCAACTTCCGGGAGTAGCTGTACTTTACCTTCCTCTAGGGTTTTACTTAAGTAGACAGCATCGGTTGGTTCGGTGGCGAGTGTATCTGCTGTCCAAGTTTTTAGTTAGGTTTTCCCGTGAAAAATGTCTTAGTAACACCTCAAATTTAAGTATAATAGATAGGTTATAACGTGGGAACGAAAAAACCAGAAACAATTTATGATATGGAAGTGAGTCAGTGGAAACATATGGTTTTGAACATTATGTTTCACGCCTCGGTACGTTATCCTTTCTATTAGAACTGCCGTTAATCAAAGCCGTTACTTCGATTGGAGTAATTGACCTGTCGAATATGCTTTTATCCATTAATGTAGTACGAGTATATATAAATCTTTGAGCGTATAATCTCACTAATATCGACTTTAAGTACTTTGTGAGGTTTTTAAGAGTACTTGGAACTTGACCTCACTTGTTTCTATTTCATTTTTTCCTCTTAAATTGAACATTCCATGAAACACGTGTATTAGGTACGTACAACACTTCAGATTCAACGCCAACTATATAGCTTCTTATTATCAGATATATAAAGTTTCATGCCTATAGACCCTATTCATTTCCATTACACCTTAATGATTACGATACGATTACGATGAAATGATTCAGATGATGTCGATTTCCAATCAAGAATTTTGGGTTTGCACACTATACGGTATAGAAGTAGTACATTATAGCGTTAAGTATAAAATAATAGGTAATTTTTATAATATATTATGGCCCAGGCAGCTATTATATTGAAAACTCGAAATAAACCAAGTATGTCTACCTGAGTTAATAAGTAAGTATATTAAATCATAAAGAGTAAAAATTATTCAATGTAGCGGTGTCACAAATATTCCATCATTAAAAGCATTGAACATTATTTTTTGCACCGGTGACAGGATTATCACCGCCTGTCTATTATGTTTGGCGAGGTGAGTAGTGGTTTGAGACGTTAAACATTGACCCAGAGCGAGATATTTTTTCCAATTAGCATTGTTACACAGCAATGATGCGTGATACGTGCCGTTGAATGTCCCCCGAGGCGGTAAAATTTACATGAGTTAAGTAGGTCTGTGGAGCGTCGCCGCAGGCTGCGCCGTGAGATTCGCGCGATCGCAGACTCCGTCAGTACCCGTTACTTATTGGGACACACTGACCCCGATATGCTCATGCGGATCCATTATTTAAACGCCTCCATCTATAATCCTTCTTGTGTATCTGTGCTTTCTCATTTCTTTTTGACCCGAAGCCTAAGACAAACATACATCGCCAGCAACTTGCTACTTTTTGCAGTTTATTTACAATGTTGTGCGAGCGTTTAGACCAGACCTTTTCAAAGAATTCTTACTTAAATGAAACAATCATTCGTTATGGTGCGATATGTGGACAAAATGTAGCAGTATATTTACATTCGAATATGTTATGCATTTTGGTTTGGGTAACAGACAATGGAATTAGCGATGTTGATCGTGAGTGTCAATGGCCTGGCCAGTGGCCTGAACGCGCTCAAAAACTGTCAAATAGCGTTCATGATTACTCATTGACGTGAACGTGGATTTATTTAGGTGTATAAAATAAACATTGAGGATAATATTTGAAAAAAAAAAACAAAAAGAATTATCCATAAATATGTTTTTTCTTAATTGTTTTAAGAGTTGAGATGGAAAGTCAAATTTTGGTTTGTCTTAAGCGGAATGTATCCTCATTACGACCAGTTTAACAGGTGTGGTTTAGGCAGTGACCTCACAAGCAATCAATGGCGTAGACACATGGTGTCAACATAATACGAGTACAACAATCAACTTACAGATGGTTGTTTTAAGCCTTTAAGTGTGCGCCGTCTCTTTCTGCGAACAGGTCATGCTCGCGAAAGATGCGCCGTCTCTTTCTGCGAACAGGTCATGCTCGCGAAAGAGGCGGCGGGGCGGGAGCGGGAGAGAACTCTCCCACCCGAATTCCGCAGTCGGCGGCTTTGGAGCCGCCGACGTGTCTTCGCCGAAGACCATCGGCCTCCATAACCGGAGTCCTGAGGACGGTGAGTGGGCTGCTCACCGTCCTTACAGAAGCAGGTCCATGACAGCAGCGTGACGTGAGAGATCACGCACGCCCCCCCCCCTCCCCCATAGACGCGGGATAACACCCGAACCACCCAGGTGAGGCCGCAGCCTTAGGTCTGTTGGTAGTCCTGGGACATCCTTCCGAGGGCTTACCCGGGGCTACCAACCGCAGGCCATAAGGCGGTACGTGAGGGTTTTTAGTCGGTAGGAGTCCGGCATAGCATCCATGAAGGATTTTCCCTCACGTTAAAAAACGTTACTTTTATTTGTAAAAACAGAATCTACTTTTCATACAAAAGGACGTAATTACATCATGAATTATCTTATCGTATATTACTTGCTAAATTTATTGTAAATCCCCGAGTTTTACATTACGTCATTCTGATGATGTAGGCCTATATAAGTTTGACGTCACCAGTAGATTTCTTTTATTATCTACCACGGTTAATTATACTAGAAGTTCGCAAGAATCACGCAATAACACTTTACTCGAATCGAGAATCCAGCCAGGTCTTCCCAATCACGATAATCGAGCCTATCCCATTCGCTTCGTGAGGCAATCATTGAACCACAGCAACAAATAACGGATAGAGGTAGAAAGGTCAATCACACATTCATGATTATATCTACACACGTTTAATTTGTTCAACAAACAGAAGAAATTTTTCAATATTATTTAGTATTCTCGTGGCATTGGACGCACAATAGTCAACATGGGCTTTTGGGGGTATTGACTGGAAGGATTTACAGCCATATTGTTGAATATTACCCGGCGTGAGAGGGAACAAAGAGCGGTAGCGACTGCGCCGTGCCTTGTGCCAGCCGGAGATATTATGTGCGCTCACGCATTGTGATTTGCGATGCAGTGCACGCACTCGCCACTGCCACTGCCAATGCTCAAGGTCACAATACCTAAGGCTCTCATCCCAACTGCTTTGAATGCAACCCTTTGCTAATTATAACATCGTGCTGCATGACAGTCATTTACAGAATCAAATACCCCTATATTAGTGTTACTAACTCAAGTTACAAAGGATGCTAATAATATACCTTGGTTACTTAATCGATAAATAAACTAACTATAGTTCAACGGTTTACTTACCTACAGTTTTAGATTTAATCGTAGTCCTTGCTAATAGATGTCGTGTGAGACGTGTGTGTTATGTTCAAGCTAAGTATTTCAAAAAAAGGGGAGGTCTTGTAATTAATTTTATTAGTTGTAACTCCGTATAGTAAGTATAGTAAAAGCTTGTTCTTTACTTCGGAAAGTAATGAATAGGGACCCGAGTTTTAAATACCTGGATCTTACAACTGATTAGTTCAATCTGGATAAGAAAATATCCCGTATAAGCGTTTAAAGGCGTTTCATGTTATCACACAATAAACAATGAGATAACCTTGTGATGATGTGAGATAATATAACGTTCGTCAGTACATTGTAACAGATAACGAAGGCTCAGCAAGCAAATTAACAGCTTACTGGAAGACATATATCTAATGTTAACTCTCAAGTCTCAAAACGCATATTCATTATAACAACTATAAAATCACGCATGTACTAACTTAATAAAAAAATGATGAAGACTATATTACGACCTGACGTAATGGTTACCTGGTATAACCTTTCTGGTCTTAGTTACACTATTAGTACACAAAATAATTGTAAACTTTATATTGAAATAAATAAATAAATAAAATAAAAAAACACGATAACCTGAAATGTAGGTGCATCTTTGGAACCTATTTATAGATAGGGATTAATCAGATCATATTTTGTGAAGCTTCTTTTGTAGAAATAGTTGTAGGCGGCATGGGATGCAGTTAAATAAACTCACATATATATATTTGGTAATACCATATTTTCCATGGCTAAATTTATATACATATACATCCTTCTAGTTGAACATAGTTTCTGAAAATTAATAACATAGCTCTTCTAGTCTAGACTGGTTTCTTTATCGAAGACATTATTATTTTTTATACATTATTCGAAGACAGTCCATAATGTATATTGTAAAGAATGTATCACGAAATCCATTTCAATGACAATTATAATACGATATACAATCAAAAAACGTTTCCAAAATCTCTGTTATCAGTCGAACGAAGTTAACAACACGTAATTGATGCACGTCCCTGATTCTTCAACAAAAGCAGCAATTTTGCACCCTAGCTAAAAGCACCAACTAAAATGTAGCTAGACATCTTTCGTCTGAGAACAGAGGCCTACACCTAATTTGGGTACGGCAGGCTGAAGGTGACGTGTACTTTCAGATGTACTTAGCGCAGTACGGGTACCTGAGTCCTTCTGTAAGAAATCCTTCAAGTGGCCACATCATGGACGAAAGCTCGTGGCGACGAGCAATTGCTGAGTTTCAAGGCTTTGCAGGACTGAACGCGACAGGTAAGTTTATCTTCACCTAGCATCACATTATTTCGAGGATCGTAAGCGAGAACGAAGACAAACGATACAGTCCGTCAAGAGAAATTCGCTTCTATTAACTGCGATGTGGTACACCGCTGAGAACTTAAATTCCTATGAACCGTCGACTTCACATAGGATGTTTTAGCCTTTAGTGAGCCATTTTATACCACTTAAAAGCCTTGAAAATCAAATGTATAATACACATTAGTTCTTTATTGATCTATACACTATGGATACTTTCGAAGCCGCATGCCTTACCAAAAATATGTAAATAATATTACTGATAATTTACTTTAAGACGTATGAGTTAGAACTATACTATTTATTTAGTTACGTCCTGGGTCAATAATACCACAAATAACTCAGTTATGTAAATGTTATACGAAGGTTTCACCGTCCTCAAATATTCACGGGCTATTTAACTTTGATTAAAAGACAATCAATTGTGATCGGTGAAAACTGAAATAAATTTCCTTTGCCAATTTTGTTTACGCAAGTTGCGGCAAGAACCCTACTTTGATTCAATTAAATTAAAACAGTTGCGTTATGTATAAATTGAAAAATGAATATCAAGTTTGAAACGCATATTTTATTGGTCTGTTTGTCTGTCTATTTCACTTTCACGGTTAAACTACCAAACGATTTTGTTGAAATTTAGTAATGAGATAGACTAGAGTTTGGAAAAGGACATAGTTTATATATATAAATTTGATATATAGATATTAGATATATATATTAGAATGAATATTAATATGCAAGATAATCAGTTAAATAAGCATTAACTAACAGACACAATAAATAACATAATTACTGTTGATAAAATTGTATTGAACCACTGTCAGTCATTCTATGAAGTAAAAAAATATTTACTTTTGAGATTATATTTATTATTCGCTGGCTATTGCTCCCTGCTCCCATTCTATCAGCGGAGTGTTGTGGCAACACCTAGCTACCTAGCTCTACGTATGTAGTAAATACAAGTACCTGCATCGTGATATAATATTCTTACATTGATAACTTAAAATATTAAATCCAATGTAGAGTTCGCCCAGTTCCTTAGTTTGTGGAAATTCTGACTAGTTACAAATATTTATTAATATATATAACAACAAATACAACAACAAATACATACAATTTTTTTTTTCGTTGCCGTGTTGGTTTCCGGTAGAGTAGAATACCCCATCTTTTCTTGTGGGTGTCGTAGTAGGCGACTAAGGGGTGCTGATGACTTAGTGCTCGCTTGACGGCAATAGGCTCACACCCTATTAAGTTGGATCGAAAATCATAGTTGGTGAAATGTGGGTGTTAATACACCTCTGCCTACTCCTTCGGGGTTTTACAGGCGTGAGCGTATGTATGTTTTAATATTATTAATTGACCAAGGATTTTTTGTGTTACATAAGTTGACATAGTAAATTAATGTGCTGCTGGTCCGCAACAACTCGTCCTTGTACAACGGTAATAGAAATGTAGCTGCTTCAAGGGCGTTCCATTATATTTTCTTAAAGAAATTTTCGCGACCCTAAAATTACAACTACAATTATCGATATTCGAGGTAAAATAATGTATTTTGTTTGGGACGAATAGTAGAAGCGACTGGCTAAGTTTGATTACATAGGTAATGGTGATATTGGTAAGATTGTAATATTTTCGCACGTTTCGGGGGGAACCCGGGATTACTACTGAAAAGTTACTGAAATATTTGGAAATAGTGTTGGTAGAAACATACAAAATATAAGTATATCGCAATAAATTCCGTTGAAATTAGCTGTGTTGTCTTTTAGTGATCAATATTCGGGTTAATTTTCGACAATAACACTACAAAAATTGCTAAAACATATTTTTTATTTCATGAACATATTATTTTGCTAAAACTAAAACTTTCGAAACTCTTCGAATTAGAAGGTTTGCGAATGCGAAAGTTTCACTGTTTCATAATTATATTTATTTTCATTTCGAATCTATTTCAAATATGTTTTTGAAATAGAAGGTTTTATCATTTCAATGTGAATCCCTAAACTATCTCATTATCTGACAGGCGGTTGTTAGCCTTTGTTTATAGTCGGTCATCGAATAGCCTTGGTCCGTCCTCATAACAGTTATTACCATCACATACATCCAAGCAATTTAAAAGTCTATGCGATCTCAACCGAGTATTTAAAACGCTAGAATTATGTGGGTACGACTCGAACCGTGTTCGTTCTTATACGTGCTTTGACACGAGAAGTAGTTTATTGGTCTTGACTATGACTGAAGGCAGTGTTATTATGTAAGCAAATAACGCACTGGCGGCACATAAATCCATAATTCATTATCGGTCAGTGCACGAGTTCGAACGAACTGTCGTGGGGTTTACGTTATGCTTCGTTTCGGTTTAAACATTAACGATGATGTTTAGTTACAAACAAGATTATATCAATGGCTTTGTCATTTCAAAGAAAGATTGAATAGGATAATAAAAGAATGATTCTCATAAATAAAAGATCTGCTTACATTATAAGCAGGCATCTCATATAATTCCTTTTCCTGTCGCACAAATATCAAGTACGAAGTTTTCCTTATGATATACATTTAACTGCTTACATTGTTATCCCGTATCTATAAATATAAATCAAAGTCAGAGATGAATTCCAATTTGTCAGCTGACGATCGGCGGTCACCACAGGCCATAGTTCCTGATTATTTAACGTTTTCCGCGTGCGGTTTTGGTCAATGTGTTCGTGTAATGACTTCCTCATCATTGGTTGTCACAAAAACTATGTTTGTCCTTTGACATGCAGAAGCGCTATACGCTGTAAACGACGATATAATTGGAATTTAAAGTGCTCTGACGCACGCAGCTTGTTCTAGTTATACTTACTAGGTACTTTGTTTTTAGTAATGTAAATGGTACGAATTCCTTGAAGAACTTCTTAGTAAATTTGGTCTTAACTTATGTTAACAGGTGAATTAGACGAAGAAACAACAAAAATGATGTCCTTGCCAAGGTGTGGTGTCCGAGATAAAGTAGGTTTTGGAGAGAGTCGTGCTAAGAGATACGCGTTGCAGGGTGAGTATTATACTTCTATGCACTAAATATGTTACCTAAAGTTATTATATAGTAAGCATAGATATGACTGTACCTGTTATTATAGCGTATAGATTTCTGTTATAGCTGCTATATGTTCAAATTTATTTTTATATAAATTTAACATTAATAAGCTTTAAAACTATGAAGTCTTTTTTAAATATATAAATATATTTAAACAGGCTCAAGATGGCGTGTAAAGAACCTTACGTACAAGATCTCAAAATACCCATCAAGATTAAACCGCGCTGAGGTAGACACTGAACTTGCCAAAGCCTTCAATGTGTGGTCCGATTACACAGATCTTACCTTCACGCAGAAGAGGTCCGGACAAGTCCATATTGAAATCAGGTAAGCCTTAAAAATTGGACAACCAGTTCCCATTTTTGAAAAAGAACTAGTAGTGACGTTTTTAACAGCTCTATAAGGTATCAATCACTCAATCGGATATACAATGGAGACAGGGAAATCGAAGTAAGCCGATCTTATCCGAAGTTTTATTTTTCTACCGAGACGCAGTAGAAAAGAAATGCACGATGACAATTAATTTGTCCGGGGGCACACCTCGGAAGCTCTCGGAAAAATGTATGAAACAATCGCGTTGTAATTACTACAAACATAGCTCGTGTACATGCACGGTAGTGTTGATGTGTGAGAAAATTAGAAATGTCATGGATGGCACTATTTGAAATTTGAGCTAATTTTCGAGTGAGATAGCGTGATTTTTCTCACTCTATCCCTTGGTGTCATGATTTACGTCACATCCGACGGAGGCGACAATCCTGTTGTTACAAAAAGTTATATTAATGATTTTTACATTAAAACGTATTTCCATCTTTTTCTTCGCTTCGGAAGAAAAGAATATGGCGATACATTTTGGTCCTGTCAATCAACAGAATTGGCACGAATAACAAAACAATACTACTACACGACTTTGATATGTTTATAGAGTAATTAAAACCGATTGTGTTTATAAAAACTAGCTGTTGCTCACGGTTTCGCCCGCGTGAAATTTTTCATTAATTATAATATATAGGGCACATTTCTTAACCGATTGTCACCAAACATGGCATACATGTTCTTTGATTTAAAACATAATTATTGCCTAGAGCTTTTTTAATCGAAGGAGAAAAGGGGTGTCTTTTCTGTCACGTTATTAATGAACGGATATTGATGATTTTTGGCTGAAATATCCGAACATGATTCCTTACAGGTAGTTGTGAAAAAAAAGCATGAGAAAAGGCGGAGACGTTTGTTGTGGCTTTTTTAAAAACGGATTGACAATATTTATTGGTGAAATATCCAGGGAGCTATAAAATAAAGATATGTATCGTATAAAAGAAATATAAGTGAGGATACCAGATTTGATCTCCAGATGCCAAAAAATGATCTGGAACTCTTTACAGAACTACTAGTATTTATCCCTTAGTAATAAATGCTCCATTGCCAAGGGTGAGGTAGAACATTTCTTTATAAATGGTGTTTTTATTACGTACCAAGGTTTCTGAACCTCAACTGAATTACACGGATTTTATGCCCGGTTTTTGTAATAACTATCCTAATACTTATTTAGAATTGTCAACGGCGAGTACGAAATTAGAAAAATGGCAGTTGAGCACACTTTAATTTAATAGTGTTAATTTATTTAAGTATCAATTATAATTTATACTAAACGAAAGTTCACGGAAAGATATCTATTTATAGTTATATTACAGTTTTTAGAAACAAATGGTTTTAACCGCTCTATACTTTATAAAAATTAAGAATCATTATTTTGACAGCTCATGCCTATGAAGTGTGGCATTTTTTTTCGATTTGAATGTATCACAATTAATGTCGTCCATCATGAATTCCGTCATTGCCAGGTACCGCCCATTTTTTAACCCTAGAATGTATACTAATCTAAATCTGCATCATATGCTTTTGAGTTATATTCTTTATAATGTTAACAAAATAATACACCTATAATCAATATCGGTCCACCATAATGTCACTTAACATGCTAGTTCTAGAGTTATTTTCTAAAAAAAACCCGGACTATATGAAAATTATTATAATTGAGAAGATTTTTCACGAATTTATTAATGGGCGAACCTGGCATCCAGTTCATAAGTTTTTTTTTATACTGTTCATTGATGACCCTTGGTGGAACTTGTTGTTACACATATTGAGAACACTTGTACTTTTTCTACAGTATTTATTATTGAACCGGACCAGTTTCGCAATGTTTATGAACATTTCTAATCGTAAACACCTCTAGTGTTTAAGATTAGAAAAACTAACTTTTAAACTCTCGCGTTCCATGATATATAATTTAGAAAACGGGAATTAACGCGATCATGGTATAGGTACTTACATACCTTTGATTGCCTGATTCCCGTTTTCTAAATTATATAAGATTAGAAAAATTTCAAAAGCATCAATGGAAACTTTTGAACACAAGCCGAAACCGGTCAGTTCAGTAATAAATACTGTGGAAAAAGTAAATGTTCTTACTATGTGTAGTTCATTAGTTATTTATATAAAAAGGCAAGATGCATTTGAGGGTTAAATTTCACTATAGTCATGTGTGAAAGAGAGGACGCTTTAAAAACCGAAGCTAGCCAAACTTTTCACTCTTATTGCCGAAGTGCCGTTCCTATACATTTTACTGGTGACAACCTTTGTTTTAGGCGCCCATGAAAGCGCCCATGATTTTTACGTGCGGGGAGAGGAAATGAAATCGGTGGGAGGGGGTGAGCTTCCATTCTGTACGCTAGTACTATTATCTATTCTGTGCCGGGGGTTTTGGTAAGATGCTATAATACTATCACAATGTTCACGAAAATATCCTCGCCCGAAACTAGCAAGTTACTAGAAGTGTATGTATTGACTACATACGTAATCTAATGTTATCAGGATTGTATTCATTTAAAACTACAACACAATGATTCATGTAACGAATTCAAATCTCGAATCATTAAAATTGTACTTTGTATATCGAGATCGTTCAAATTGTTTACGGTAAACGTTTAGATTAGTACGCAATGATGTCAATGCAGTATTGTGTGTAGGGTTATTTGAATCAGTAATAATATGTTTTTCGTCACAATCCACGGTTAATCTTTGTTGCGCAACGTTGAATGGTTGTCATTGAGCGACTCGTAGCACACCTAACTACTTATACCTACTGCAAAACTGCGTGAATGATAAAATATTTGATGATTTAGAATTTACGTAACCTTAAATTTGTCCGGTAATAACACCGATTATACTGACACCCCCTAAAAAGGGACAGGGCCAAATAGGTTAAATATTTAGGTTGCAAACGTCATCTTTTAGTGCAAGTTATTGATAAATTGTAAACAGGTGCGTTGTTAATTTGCAAAGAAGCAATCAATTGTATGTAGGCTCTATGGATATAAGAGGATGTGAAAACTTAATGAGCCTTCTCTAAAAATTATAAACTCAACTGCTGACAAAAAATCACGTCGTTCACGCGCCTTCATAACAATCAATATTGTTTTACGATAACGATTCGTCGTCTTAGAGATAATTTCGAGGTCCCAAAGATAGTGGTTAGACCCTCCCAAAAACATTCAATGTCGTGGTCTAGGTGGAGGGCCAAGCTGGCTATGAGCCAGTTGACCATGAGCTTCCCTATAACCTATAAACAAACGATAAGACGTTCAAAAGTAAAAACTTAAAAAAAGGAAAACCTGAAACGCTATCAATGAACTGCTATAAAAACGAGAAAAAAGGAAATTCTGAATAACTTCGATAAGACATACGTCTAGAATTTTCTTCTTCTTAGAAGCGTTTGTATCTGAGAAGCTCTTTCAAATATATCTAATTTTGAAGGTATAAGCACTTGATAGAATTCATGACTTAAAACATTTTTAACCCATAGTCTTAATTATGTCACTGCTATAACTTAATAATGGTTAAATTAAATTACAGGTTCGAAAAAGGAGAGCACGGAGACGGTGATCCATTTGACGGCCCCGGTGGCACCCTTGCCCATGCTTATTTCCCAGTGAGTATACCTTTAATGTATTTATTGAGTCATCCTTCTTCAACAGGCAATGTATGTAGTGATTTTTTTGAGACCATTACCATGCATGTGGTATTTGTTACGGGTCGTTGGAGCCATATCAATTCCATGGTCTAACTACAAAACTATTACGCCAAAGGTTAAATACCGGTTGCTTCACGTAAATTATTATCGAAGTTCAGTCGTTTCCTAGTTGTAAGCAGACTCCAATTGTTTTGAGAAAACACTCGAAGGATTATGTGTGTATAGTCTGGATTGTCAGATCTCTCAGGCTCAATGTTGGCTTTTCATTTGACTATGTTATCCGCACATTATTATCGTACAAGTTATGTACCAGAGCAACAATGAAGTACTTACTGAACATAATGGTGTGTTGAATAAAAGTAACGGATGTGACATGGGGGCACAACCAGTGAAAGTTATTTGTATTAATAACGTGATAATCGAGCGTTTCGTTGAGCGAAACGAATTATTTATATTCCGTGTAGAACAATCTAACTGTGATTCTAATAGCTCTATTATATGTAACTTGTTTGAATAGTAACGGTTACCTTAAACAAAATAATCAAATATTTAAGTGACCTGGTACCCATTTACATAGCACAGCTAGTAGTTAATAAGGCTAATAGACGTGTAAAGAATTCATACAATACAGGTTATGATTGGACATCTGTGTCATGTTGCCATCTCATCCTGTCTACTGCGTCAGCGCAGGTTAAGATTGTCTAGTTAAATAAAATTCTTAGATAGTCAGTGTGAATTATCTTGTGGCTTACCTACTTACAGAATTAACCTAACGTGAATGTATCTTTGAACCGTGTAAACATAAGATAATTTTTATTACTTGTAGACATCATCATAGGTATGTATAAACGCACACAATAGCTGTACATACTACAACTTGTTTAGTCCCTACCAAGATATTCGGGTTCCAAATCAACCTCATTTACTAGCTGGTACAATCGACAAAAGAGATACAGTTCCAACTTTACAAACAACTTTGTATGCAAACGTGCTCATCTCTTTTGTTGACTGTACACCTGCTGATTCCTGATATAATCCATATCAAGTGATAGAGTAACAGAGTGGACGGAGCGGACAAGTACAAGTAAAACAGGATCAGTATTAGTATATTACACATGGGTGGTGCAGCGGGTTCCAGCTAGTTATCACACTATTATGTCATGACACTATTGTGACAATAAGTTCTACAATTTTAAAAATATTGTATGAAAAATATTTTACAAATGTCCAAAATGCATGACAATAAACTCCACAGATGATGCCGAGACATTGGAAACTAATCACGATGATTACCTAGAACTGTGTACGTGCACAGGACAAAGGTTTTACAACAATATAATGATTATTGATTCATCGGTAATGATGCTTGTTTTCCTCAATCTCGTGTTTTTTGCCGCAGGTGTACGGAGGTGATGCTCACTTTGACGACGCTGAGATGTGGTCCATTAACTCGAGGAGGGGCACCAATCTGTTCCAGGTAACTATGCGAAAAAACGACTGTATAATAGTTCGTCTATTACAGCATGTATATTCCTTAGTTGGCATGTTTTCGTACTTCCTTGGTCAATATTATGTGATTCAAGTGATTTGTTCAATAAACTTTACAAATGTAATAATTGCGATTCGTATTGACGTTATTTTATTATAAGCTAATGTAAGAAATTAGCCGAAAATTAAGTGCTATTTAGACTTATATAAAATAATTTTGCAATTATTTTATTTGTAACAATAATGGAGGAAAGATAAATAAAATATACTCTAATTACGGAACTAATGATATTAAAAAACCTCAATACAGGAAACATATGTTTTACACCATGTATGTAACTAGTGCAAGACTTATACGCTGTTTCAATATACTCCAATATTACCGCCATTTAGTTCACATTTATCAATTTAAAAAAATCACAACTAATTTATAGGTGGCCGCTCACGAATTCGGTCACTCCCTGGGACTGTCTCACAGCGACGTTCGTTCTGCTCTCATGGCTCCTTTCTACAGAGGTTACGACCCTGCCTTCCAACTTGACCAGGATGATGTACAGGGTATACAGGTCAGTGTCTCTTTTACAATCTTTTTAACAATTCATTGGAGGTTCATATTTTTACTAGTAAATGAGATTGGAAGTGTCCAACAAGTGTGGTTGAACTTAGGAATCCTTTACACCAAGCTAGAGCTTGTTGAGAACTGCCTCAATAGTTTAAAAAAGGAAAAGTCTACAAAGGCGCGTTTGACCCAAACTGAGTTCTCTAACAGCAAGTCACTGTAAGTTGGTGATATAGTAGATTTTACAACAAGTGCACAAAACGAACCATTTTTATCCGAGACTTTTAGCAGCCCGAGCCGGAGGCGAGGGCTGATAGTAATGTCGAGGATAAAAATGGTTTTGTGGACGAGTTATAAACTCTGCTTTTCACTTCGATTGCGAGGAAATAAAACAGTAGTATAAAACAAGAGCTGTTTCCCGCCGCTTTATTTTTTTTTAATCTTACGACATTGAGGCGTGGGCTGCAGACCTATACAGCCTACTATAAAATTAATTTTGTAATAATAATTTTCTTAAATGAATTAAATAACCTACCGTACTTGAATTTAAATTTTAATATCTTTTAAGTCTTAAAAAACACATAAGGCAAAATAAATTAAAGTGAATGTTATAAAATAACAAATTCTATCTATGAACTTCTTATTGTGTTAGGCTGTATGGCTCATTTTCTTTGCCTTAATATAGATACATTTATGAGTAGATACGTTAATGCCCTTGTGCACAAAATTCGATTTTGTGCAGCCTATATCCTGCACAAATAAGCACTTTCAGAGCATGAGAAGTGAAAAATAAATTAAAAACCAGGTTTTTCTTCAAGATCTGCACAAAGAGCAAGAACTAAACAAGACGTATGTCACTTTTCAGGCTCTCTACGGTCACAAAACACAAACTGACATTGGTGGTTCCGTCCCTGTGCCTTCTATCCCACGCGCCACCACGCAGGCACCCTCGGCCGAAGACCCCGCGCTTTGTGCTGACCCTAAGTTTGACACCATATTCAATTCCGCTGATGGAGGCACTTTTGTGTTTAAGGGTATGTATTAAATCCTAATGCCAATGTGTGTATGCATAAATATTTGGTACTACGCATAAAAGTGCAAGGTGTAGGTTTAAAGTAAAAATTGATATTTCATTATGATGTTCGGATAAAGAAAGCTATTTTTTTTTAAATTGTGGCATAATTTAAGCATCTTCACCTACCCCTTATAATAAGTGCACTTCATTATGAATTCCACTTCCAAAGAATGTTGACTTACCCAATTCTAATTCCATCAATCCTAATTCTATCTATTTTGTAGGAGAACACTACTGGCGACTGACTGAGGACGGTGTCGCGTCTGGTTACCCACGCCTTATTTCCCGCTACTGGCCTGGCCTCCCCGGTAACATTGATGCTGCTTTCACTTACAAAAATGGCAAAACATACTTCTTCAAGGGCTCGAAATACTGGAGGTATAATGGACAGAAGATTGATGGAGATTATCCTAAGCCCATCAGTGAAGGTGAGTTAACTATTATAAAAAGAGTAAATATACATATGTTTAATAAATAAACATAAATATAGGACATTCTACACTACACAGTGCTATCTAAATCCAAAGTAAACATGGCTTAAGCATTTTCTTCTTCTATAATGGGTTCTAGAATGTGAATAAATAAACGGAAAATAAAACTTCAGCCCGGGAATAGGTTCCCATGGGTGCCGAAAACGGGCACAAAATTTCGAGTGGGCGAACTTTTGATCCCTTTTTCAGCTAGTTACCAATATGATACGATTTAAACTTCGGAGGAATTCCACGACGCGTTCCAAAATAAGTTATTTTTCATTCATTTTTTCATTCACAAAAATATTAAGATATCCCATTTTAAACTTTAATTGAATGTGTTGATATCGAGAGTGAAAAATTAATCTATTTAATTTTCTGTAGGTTTCACTGGTATCCCTGATAACATCGATGCTGCGCTGGTATGGTCTGGCAACGGCAAGATTTACTTCTACAAGGGCTCCAAATTCTGGCGGTTCGACCCAGCTCAGAGGCCCCCAGTCAAGTCCACATACCCCAAACCGCTATCAAACTGGAAAGACATTCCTGACAGCATAGATGCAGCTCTTCAATATACCAATGGTTACACGTACTTCTTCAAGGATGGCTCATACTGGCGGTTTAATGATAGAACTTTTGCTGTAAGTACTACTTTGGATGGTTAAACTACTATTTTTTTTACGTGCTAGTTGTATAACACCTACTCCAGTGACCGAATGGTTATAACATTGTTATATTACTGAACTAACATGGTAAAAACGCTTACAACCGAACTTGAAAAACGAACGGTGAGAGTCTAAAGGACTAAAAAAATATGAAAGTTTGCAGTTTTCATTCAAAATAATTCCGTACATTTAGTAACGGAGCGATGGAGTGAAAATCATACCATTGTAGCATTAGTACCTGCAATAGTGTCCCTCATTCCTATGACTTACGATCCCTAAAACATGCCTCTTTCCTGAAGATTTATCTTTTACTTTTAACTTTATTTATTTGGTTTGAATTCAGTTACTCATTAGTTCTCAATTTAATTTAGTATTGGTTTTATTCTATTAGATTATAAAAACGAATGATTATTATTGCAGGTGGACTCAGACAACCCAGCGTTCCCTCGGTCAACCGCGTTCTGGTGGCTCGGCTGCAGCAGCGCGCCGCGAGGCACCGTCGGAGGTAATGCGCGCCTGTCCAACGCGCCGCCCGCCGATGACGACGACGTCGGCGACATTCTGTTCGACGCAGGTAGGAGGGGGGCCTGGCAGACGTCTCGACCGACACTTTACGACGACAATGACTTTATAACGAGATGACTATAATAATGAAAATTATAGGAAAACACAATTGTATCTGAGATTTTCTTGAAAAGCATTTGGACGTTCTAGTTCTAAATGAGCTACAATATCTTACCACTGATGCTACCTATTCTAAATTTTTGGAAGCCTTTCTATATTTGAAAAATAAGCAATAATATACAAGAATCGATTAAAAGTCTGTATAATACATACATGACTTAAAGGCTAGATAAAATTCGTAAAATACTAACGACTTTAAAACTGATTATAGCCTAGCATTATGAACACAGTTTATCTTGACAATTGACAACTTGACAAATTTTTTTGTTTAGAGAAGTCCATAGTAAATAATTCTTGGAAGTACTTAAGAACATAACTCAGGCTGTTAAAAAAGAGATTATGAAAAATGACATTTAGTATATTGAATAAACTGAATTTTTCTTTTTACTATTTGATTTTAGGGTGTAACACTCTGAAAGTTTAAAAGAAGGGACTTTACCAGTCGTCTATTCCACTGTTACGTGTTAGCTGTTGTGTCTATGTGAATGTATATTGTCTATGTCTATTAGTTGTTTATCATTTATTCTGCTCATTAATCTATTCAATGTTTTAGACCCAATAGAACTGTAATACCTTACCTTGATTATGATATTAACACTTCGTTATTTCTTTCGTCAGTTCTTCTTTCTCGTCATCATTCTTAAACAAAACTCCTTAATAACATAAATTACTTTCATAAACTAACAAAACTACTAATATTTTTTCAGCTTTTGTAATAACTAACTTTAAATAATCGCAACTAACTCTGGTGCAGCGGTCGCTTATATTGACTCAGTTTGGCCTCTAACAAAATTGAGCTTTATAATAAATATGAGAAGATATATTGTTCCTTGCTGATAATTTGACGCTTATGGTGAATGTGCAGTGGCAGACGGTGGCTGGTCCCTGTGACCTGACGACTTAGCGGCTTCTGGGCGCCTCCTACCTACCTGCCGTTGTTCTAATCCGTAATAAACTCAATAAAGATGACAAAATGAAGAGACGAAAAATATGCTAACTTTTACCGAAGTTGTTTATTACGGGTTTTTACAACGACAAACGTGTGTGCATTTTTTTAAAGAAAGCAAATAATTAGTCTCACTTTGCAATGCAAGCACAATATTTGTGGCACAAGCACAAAGTCAATAAATTTTATGCTCATTTATCAATAAACACATAAATTAGTCACAATATTTGCAGAATCGATTATTTAGGAGTTATTTAAAATAAAAATAAGTAATTATGTGCAAATATTTTTCTCAGACTCATCGTAGTCGATTCAACAAATATAATGTTTGAAAGTTGTGTTGATTATTCACTTTGTGTATTAAACATCAGCACCTGAATTTATTTGTGTTTATTACTGTTTTGTTAATGGCACAAGAACAAACAGTCACCGTGTTATAAACTTATTACAAACGGTGGCTGGGCGTGTCCACGTCTCGATGTGTGTGTGTGTTTTCTTTCTAGGTGTAAAATCATCCGTTCCGCGATCATTCTTCTGGTTCAGGAAATAGCCTCGGTGAAGTGTTCCTGAACATTGTATATAGATTACATAAAGAACAAAGACTCAATTAGTTACATACAATATAAGCGAATACCAGTGAGATTATAGAACATAAGCGGTGATTTTAGTACCGGCGAGCTTGTCACGCGTTGCCTGTACGTCCTACTTCATTTCACATTTGCATGTTTATTGCATGTTAGGTTTATTTGCAACTTTGGTAATGGGATCACGCCTGCTTATGATAGGCTTGTACAGATGTCTAAAGACGGAAGCACATTTTTTTATGTGTCATTTGTTATTTGTTTACATTTGCTTTATAAGCGCGAATAGTAAAAAATAAATTACGAATATTTGTGCAAATACAGCCTAGTCGCATAACAAATAACAAATAGCGAAGTGGGGTTCCGCCTTTATATATACAATGCTTTGCTTAGCTCTGCTCATATATGGTGAATGCGTAAACAATCTCAATCTAAGTTTAGCAAGGGATTATTTCTCAATCATCATTTAAATCATTATCATCAATTTTTCTTTCTTAATTTGGCTATGGGTATCCTTATAAATAGTTAGTAAACGGTAATTAGACAATTAGCAGCATCAGGTTTAGCACATCTTTTCATTATTTGGTCATTGAAATAATTTTACGATTCATCGGTTTTTCAGGGTTATCGAAGAATAAAATAAATGTAATCGTGTTGAAAATTTAATGATTCCAGCCCTCATCCTAAAACTTATCGAAGATGAGCACTAGTGTAAGATAAGCTTTAGAACAATTAATTACTTAACAGCACATTTTTCAAGTGTTCGAATTGTCACATTTATCATCGCACTAAAAAATGAATGATAATTATTTTACACTGTTTGGCGGTAAAGTAATACATTGGAACTGCGTGAACTAAATATTTTATTGCTGAAATACATAATAGATTTGGTGATATATAAAATAAAGGCCGTAACTGGGGTAGGGTACATACGTGTTTTTGTAACTAACCAAGCGTGACGCATGATATTGATTTCATTTAATCCTAAATAAATGTTAACAAATTAGTAAAAAAAAATACCTGTAGTGACAGAAACTAAATAATATTTATTTAATAGATATTAATAGTAAATTATTAGTAGGTAGATTGCATGAGTAGATTTTCGAGGTAGAAATTAAAGAACTTGTACATATTTTGAGTGTAGTGTGGCACTTAGGGGTATCGGTTACGGTGAACTAAAGTAATCTTGCTAAAGGCAAGTTGATGTTTCAGTGATCAGCGTTCAATCTGAAGGGGCTAGACTGTAATGTGAGGTTCACTCGTGGCCCTGATCCGCTTCATATTTTAGGAGGGCCTAACGTCCTCCGCCGCGACATCACTCATCCGCATCTGTAGGTTTATTTTAATATCATTTTGATTTTACGCTGTTATTGTATAAACATTCTTTAGAAAATGAAATTTTCAGTCATGATATTATTATACCATAGAGTGCAGTTTAATCATTTTTATGTTTTCATATTATATGTTCAATGTTTTGCACTAGTTTATGTAATCGACACATAATATTCCACAGTGGCACATGAGCACTTGTGCGAACTTACGTGAGTTCGTCTATAACATTACTTTCATATATGTGCAGATGGTGGGGATTCCTCAGGCGATAGTAGCAGAGGAAATAGCGCGGGATTGACGCGCTCTTCACTGACATCAATAGCAGCTATGTTGGCGATTGTACTGGCGATGCAAGCCTAGCGCACCCAAGCGTACCTGAGCGCTGCCAAGCGCTGCTACTCGCCTTTGAGCGCTTTCGAGCGCTCCCTAGTGTCGAAAGCTCCGGACCTCATTCGGACCGCGTCACGGACTGTGATCTGTGTGTGTGCCTGTTCGCGTTCGGTATATTGTGTATAGCGAACGCTCAATTGTGATGACGAGTGTGCTTTTTATACTATTGCGAGAACGATAATTTAATGCGAAGTCATAGTTTTTATACTTAATATAAATAGATGATGTAAGCTCGAGTGTGATATTGAAGTAAGCGATGATTTTATATTAAAATATTTAAAGATTAAATGCTTTAGTTTTAATGTCCAAACCTTTAAGACCGAAATGTTAAGTGGAAGGTGTTGTAGTTTGGCATGAAGTGGGTTCACATTCCGTTGGTACACAACAGATTTACAAGCAAAGCAGAAGCAAGCAGTTTAGTTGGATTGATAACAAGGATTCAAGCCATTTGTAACCTAAGTTATCTGAAATTAAAAATATAGGTACTTACCTACATGGGTCACCTCATTTTTTTGCGTGAGTGTCGTACAAGTCGACTAAGGTAAAAAATAGTCCTTGAATGAGTGACACGATGTGTGTGCACAAATGTAGATTTTTAAACAGAAGTTTTATAATGAAGAATGAAACGGTAGACATTTGTCATTTGTGCCACCGGCCCGTTGAGCCTCTCAGACATGTAGCCCGCGGTTGCATAATGCTTGTAAACCCTGAGTATCTATAAAGACACAACCAAGTAACGATGATACTGTATCAAGAGCTTACCCATAAATATGGCCTCATCGAGCAGAGTGTACATTACAGAGGGCATTTGTATCACTCGACTCGATTATAAAATTTAATAATTTATACAGTGGTTATTATTATTATTACTATAATATTTTTACTTCTACTTTAGAATAGCTTACGATTAGAGATAAACAGTTAATGAATATCTATTTTTAAAGAAAATATACGTCGGTAGATACTAAGATAGTGTGAAACAAAGAAGCAGTGAGAAACGAAGGGTTTCAGTGTGAAGAAATAATACTCACGTTTGTATTTTTAATCGGTTTATTTAACGTTTTTCTGGTTCTCCAATAATTCCTCTTAAGTTAGTAATTACAAGTTTATATGACAATATTTTTCGTTTTTATTCCATTTTCATAAACGTATTTTTTAATAAACATCTCCACAATTCATCATAACACGGTCGTGTGACCTACTGTCTCAATCGTTCTAACTCTTAGGAAAATGCAAATAATATTAAATTTCAAAATCTGTCTACGATTATTCGAACGTGATTAATCTTACTTCGAGTGTCGAACGATGTCTACGTGCGACGAAGGCGCGGTGCGCGACGGCCTACGCGACAGCTACGCAGCCTACGGCGTAGACGCGTAGGCGTCGCCACCCGCGAACCCTCACCGCACACTAACACTTTATAATGATTTAGAAGGCATAACATAAGAATTATTACACGATCACTACTCGAGAAACACCTACGACACATCCTAGATCATATCAATATATCGAGCCCGCGTGCTGTAGCAGTGTTGGCCGGGCCGCGATTCGCCCGCGCCCGTTCCCCGCTCGCTCCCCCCCAATCCCTTCCCCCCTCTCGAGCCCAGGACGGCGCTCCGCACTCCCGTCAACTTTTTACCCTTGTTATCATTATGAGTTAACATTTTATTCTACTCTACCTCTCTCACTATGAATTAGGCATTTTAATGATATTATTTATAGAGATTAAAATTATGTTCAAAGCAGTCCTGTGGATAGATCGAGTATTTTTAAGTATAAATCACTCTCCAACAGTGCAATCCTAACTACGTACTTTATCAAAACGATATTTAACATAATACGTTCAACTTCATGTGTGGTGCCTTTAAAGTCCTCATAATCATACATATATTTATATGATCTAGAACTCATTAGGAATAAATGGGACCGTTACAACTTATTACGAATACGCAATCACACGTTCACTGGAAACGGTACAAAATGTACAGGGAAGAGTCCTTACAGTGTAACTAAACAGTACATTAGGTGTGGCTACAGCTCCGTACCAGAGCCAACGCAACGCTATCAAATTAACACAAAACATTTACTTTAAAAATGGAAATAACACTAATTACATACATTATATTTATACTAATTTATGAACAGACACCTAAACCAAACAAATAAGTAGATAGACCGCAGGCATTGAGAGTTCATAGCCCGGTATGTTTACACGGCCAAGAAGATACGTATATCGCTTTACAAACATTTTCTCATGTAAAAGTGTATACTTATCTCCTTGGCAATGTGTGGGTTTTGCGATAATTTGGTTCAGTACATGAGCTGGCACATGAGTTTTACATTGAGTAATAGAGAGACTAGCCGACAAAATGTATTTAGCTTATTTGCAACCTGCACTTAGGGACAAACAGATAGGTATACACCTTTCCATGTATAGTGTACACTTATCCCTTTGGTCGTGTGTACATACCAATAATTAATCCTTTCAGTTTCGTTCGTATTAAACTTTCAGCACGTCGGGAAGAAGAAGTACTATTTATCGCACGTTTCACTGATATCTTTATAGATTACTTAAAACTGCTTATGTTTACTTAATAATAAAACTATAGCTTCGAGTTAAATGCTGTATATCAAGCAGTAGACATATTGTGTTGTTTGATAGAGAGAACGCTAGACAATAATCGACCTTAATCGTATTCAAATGCCCAGCCCCTCTAGACAAGTGGCAATTCGTTGTACGGCGTTTAGTAGAATAGAATGACGAATGTATGGGATTTGGCGTATTTGACAGTCGTTAACGCATGTCATAAATGTCAAACTCATACATTTGTCATTCTATTCTATCGAACGCCGGCCAACGAATAACCACTTGTCTAGAGGGGCTGCTGTTAAATATTGAGTTTAAAAAGAAGACTTTTTTACCAGTTAGCTGGCAGACAAGCACACGGCCCACTTAATGGAAAGTGGTTACCATGGCCTATCGACATTGCAGACTTCCTACCAAAATGAATTGCGTCATGAAATAACCTGTACCTACCATACTGCCTCTCATGTACTTACTCTGTATCAATTAATTAGTAACAGTCCTCTAAAATTATCGTATCACAAATAACATTGTAAAAATGACTTTGATTTATCTACGTATTTGCGAATTGAAATAAAATTCATGATATGAAATTATAAAAAACATCATTTTTTTATATTCAAAGATTTAGAATATACGTGTAATCTAACGAGAAACTTTCGGGGTTGAATCTTCACTTACATATGAACATTCGGAATTAAAATAACGTACAAATTGTTAAATCTATTTAAGTGTACGTTTGTCATCATCATAAGACCTTTGATACATTAATTGTGGCTTAATTTACTTAACACGTTTCTATACTGTAAAATCGAAGGCCATATCGATTACCGATCTACTATTATTAGCACATTACGCACAATAACACGGATCCGATTGGGAACAACCAATGATGTTATATTAAAAACAGACACGGGCACTTAAGGCTCATTCGAAATTTGAATTAAAGTTCCTGCCTCAATGCAAGTATGAGTGCAATCGTATTGTTACCCCAAACTCGTCACAAAATATACTCTTTAAGCAAAGCGTGCGTTTTTATGCCCGGAGTGCTACGGCAGTGGAGGAACTCAAATTCACCAATCATATATTATATCAAATCTGCCAAGGCCTTATCTCTCTCGAAACTTGGGGGCAAGATAAATACCGGGGGTACTTTTTAATACCGCGATATTTTTTAATATTTATCTCATTTTAATATAACATCATAGAAAATAATACATAAATCGTATAAATTCAGGGCGTAAACACCAGTAATCAGCCATGATGCCGTAATTTTCACCAGCTGCTTGTGTCATTATTATAACCAATGACTTCTATAATATACTGCTAAAAAAAGCTACCTGTTTCTGTAACAAAGTAGGGATCAAGGAGCGATTACGGACGCGTGATTAGGAAAGTAATCTAATGAATTTTGACGCCATCTGTACTTACATCTTAGTACAATCATAGCGCGACAACAAAAAGTTACACGTATGCAGTTGATGGTTTTGCGATATCTATTTTTTTTTGTGTTCGTACAGCCATTCTAGTAATATATATAGAAGATATTGGTTATGACAGATACTTAATGTTTCGTTGAAATTAATTATCGGTATTAAAAAAGCAACAGAAAAAGGATTACAAAATCTCAACCGTGAATCATATTCGTTGTTTTCTTAAAGATCAGTGTGGCATTAAAAGAAATATCATGTTTAGAATTAACAGTATAAAATTTTACGTGGTATATTTTTGTAAATAATTATTATGTCTTGTTAAGGCAATATACACTTTGATATTGTATGTACTTACTAATAAAATGACCAATGGTGTATAGATATATTGTACATTGTACTTGATTAACTAACTTCAGGCGAGATTTGAGTGAAGCAGGTTATCTATTTAATCTAGGCACTCAGCAATAATTATTAATACTAGATTTTTTACAAAGCAGCTTCTGCTAAGTACTCAAATTTGAACGAGCAAGTGCAAATTGAGCACCTAATTACGTTTATTAAAATGCCAATTTTATTACCAAAAAAACTATCTGTATCTTACACTAGCGGCATATTCTGTGCTAGCGGTCCGTCCCATTTTCGCACACAAAATCGTGAAAAATGCCTATAAGCTGAATGCTACGTAAACAATTTTACCAATATTTTATATAAGGCGCTTTAAAATTGAATTTCATGCTTCTCCTTTCAATAATTCCGAAGGTCCCCCATATAAAATGTCAACCTTAGCTCATAGTGCTCTTAGGGGTAAAGTTTTCAAAACTGCCGATAAACGGATTTATTTATTTCTAAATCGGTCAGGTGCAGGTGTGTGAAATTTCGTTCTTACTTTGAATCGACAGACTTCTCTAGAACCAGGTTCGAAATTTCCAATAACACTTCTTTAGTAGACGCTTACAGCATATTGGCATCATCTTCATAAATTCCAAGTTTGTAATCACGACAGTTTAATTTCTGCGTTGATGATTTATCTGAGCAATTAGGTATATGAGTATAAATGACCAGCAGATAATATAGGCTCGTCAATCCAATAAACTATGTAGCTTATATAATAATATTAAGCGTAGTTGATTATTTCCAATCAATTGATTTCGGGAAAAGCAACTACTAAATGTTTCAATGATTCATTTCGAGTAATTAATTCTTTTAATGCCACAACCGAGCCACGCCCTACGTCTTATACCCTTAAGCATAGAGACATCTACTGGCAGTTATCAAAAAATAATTATGATTAATACGTCGTATAAAACACAATCATTATTATATGGACTAATAACATTAAAAGAATTATATAAGTACTAGTGCAGATGGAGTGCTTTAAATATGCTTAGTACATATTCATTTAGTTAAGGTACATCTACAATATACTTATATAAATAGTGTTTATTAAATGCAGTTGAGTTATAGATGTATATAGTATTCATTGCACTTGAAACATGCTCAGAACGTTAAAATAACAAAGAGAATTCAATGTATATGAAAAAAAAACAAGTTTGCATAGCAGATTTCATTATAACTAGAAATTAAATATTGAGTAGGTGTGTTGAATATGAGTAGCAACTATGTTGTTGATCATGTTGTAGCGTGTAGAAACTTATACAACATACTCGAACTATTTATTAACCTACTACCTTTAAATTATTTTTAACTCCGGTTTTGTGTAAAGGCTACGATTTGGTGTTTTGCTTACTTCTCTATATATATTTTGAGAATAATTATATACGTAAGTACACATAAACACTTAATCACCAATGGACGACCCCGAAAGCACATATCTCTGTTTGTTTTGTGCGTGTGTGTGACAGTCAACTGAGTCGCCGCGCAACCTAACGTGAGGGGAGTAACATATTGAACAGTGTAGTTAATTCCTGAGTATCGAACAATTTACAACGATGTCCACTGGGAACGGCGTTCACAGCCATGAGGACTGATGTGTGTGTGCGGCTGCCACGCCGCAACCAACAAGCAAGTACAAGGCCAAACAACGAAACAGAATGTGAATGAAGTGAATGACAAACAAACGAAACAGTTCTCGGCAGCAGACGGAGTACAGAAATTCCTACTTTCATATTTCCTATCGATTACTTCCCAGTTACATTTTACAGCTAAATACATAAGATTTCGTACACTGCTTTACATATTCAGCATTCTTTTTCATATTATTTGTGCGTTAAACATTTACACTTTATTTATGTACATCAAAACATACGTATATAATTTAAAAACATAATGTTACACTATCACCAAACGTTTAACGAAACATTAAGAATACACCCGTTACACTAAACCTAGAGTGGGGATTGTGTAGTGAGTAGCGTGCGGGGACGCGACCGCTCATCTCCGCTCCGCAGTACGCCATAATATTAAATATCTTATCATCCATGACACGCACCGAGCACTCGCGCTCCTCGCCCACCACATATTCTGACTCACTACCAATTATTGCTAATTTCGCATCTCTACAGAAATAATTGCCGCAACAGGAGGTAGCACTTTATAATGAACAACATCACTGACTCACAAATGCACATGGACTGTTCTGATTTCACGAGATGGGTTGTGGCTAAATTGGCTAAGGCCTCGGTTACATATCGTGAGGGGCAGATAAGATGAACACCGTTGTCGAACTGTTGAACCAAAAACGCTAACCGTACTTAACATCCGAACCGTTCCTTTGGTCTTTCACTATCTAACTCTAATGACGTGAACGAGTGAAGATATCGATAGCGTAGAGTGGTATCACTCATAAGAAGATGCACGGTCAATGTGTAAGTTTTAACGAGTGCTCGAAATTGTTCCAATTAATTATGTTCTAGTAATTCATTTTCTATGACTAAATTTTAGACACCTTGATAATTTAATTTATATATAGATACACGTAGATACCGTGAAAGAGCACCTACGCAGTAGGGCAACGATTGACTTTCGAAAGATTTGTTAATTAGTATAACATTTTATGTGCATTAGAATCTGATTCGCTGATAAACAAATTTACCTGAAATATTTGACCCACTAATGTAGGTAGTAGTACATTAGATTCCTAGACTATATATGAAATTAAATTTTAGTGATATTTCGTCTAAAAATATTACTTAGTTTGGACATGAATTTCAAAACGTTACAGTATATTCTGTTGTCATTTAAATGCAAACAATCGATCTCAATTTTTTATTGTTAACAGCTCGCTATACCTACTATATAAACTCTCTTGAAGAGACTATAACTATGATTCTCAACATTTTACTTCCAACTGTGTTTATTTAACGACATAATACGTGCACTGGAGACTACCTACTTGTTCCATCAGTCACAGCGTGAAATGTTACGAGTAGTACCTTATTGGTGAAAGTCGACTTTAGCCAGTTAAGACAAACAGATAGAGAAATCACAGAGTGCGGTAACGAGAATAGCTAGATGAGTAGAGCTCGAAGTCAAAAACACCATTGACCATCCTGCCCTTCTAGACAAGTGACAATTCGTTGGCCGGCATTTGTGACATGGGTTAATTTCATAAACGTCAAATCCCGTACATTCGTCAATCTATTCCATCAAACGCCGGCCTAAGCATTGCCACTTTTCTAGAGAGGCTGGACGTGACGCTTTTACTTCGACAAAAGTGTAGTACCTGGGGACCAAGAGCGACAATATTGAAATCGAATTGAAGTATAACTGATACACTGTCGAGACTCCGCGCTCATACTATGCCGAAGTATATAAAATCTATTGAAGGAAATACCTCGATAAAGGGAAACTGCCACTCACTAAGTTCTGTAGACTAGGTAGGAGTGTAATGCGGGCTGATATGAGTGTGGAGGCGTCAAGCGCCGCGCCGTAGTGCGGCTACGAGAGCATCGATGTCGGTCGTGCCCGCACATGCCGCTACGAGCTACGAGCGTCTACGTACTTACGAGTACATCACATAGACAGACAAACAGATCAGGTAAGATTGGAAGTTGACACAAACCAAGCCTTAAGAAGCGTTAATAGACCACTAGCACCTTCGGTAACGACGATTAAGTATGGGAGTGGAAACAACAAACCGTTTTTGACATATGTACACACGATAAAAACGTAAAAAATAACTTACTTAATATTATTATCATTTATCATTTGAATACAACAACTACATCCCCGACCGAGGACAATATCTCAACAAATTTCCATTCAATAAAGTCTTAATAACCATCTTTTGTCTTCGTCACATAATGTTTAACGATAATTCTATAATTTAATATTTTTCAAAAATAAAGACAAAACTAACAAACACCGTTACCGTTGAGAACGACAATACGATACTCAGCTTGACAGTTGCATTACCATTATCAATATTCGATACGATCGTACATTATAATATACAATATATATTAAAAATCAGGTTTTATAAAAATCATTTTCAACCATATTAAATCTGACTGTGATTAGTTCATAAGACGGATATATTACATATAATTTTCATTATATGCTTGTATTCATATTTTACTTCTTACAAAACAACAACTACTTATTAATTCTATATTACCATCTGACTCATTTTATACATAATCATCATAACCAACTATTTAGGCGTCCACACGCGTACAGGCTAGCGTCGCGGCGGCATGGCGGCGGGTCATTCAGCCATACGCTGTACATACTATAGGTCACTTGTGTCTGAGACTTGGTACCCGCGCGCCCTGCCGCCACTAAACCACGGTCCGCTACTAGTGCAACATTACAAAAATAATTCTCTAAGAAAAGATACCACAGTAAGTATACCTACCTATTGCCTCATGTTCAAAAGAGTAGAGACATCGTGTCCTTATAGGTACATATAATTAGGTTATCATCAACTTTGGTCGTTAAGCGTGAGGGAGACGGGACGTGACACCTACTCTTTATCCCACGGCGGTTGAGGGCGGTAAGGATCCAAACCTGGCGTGTGTTGTTTGTGGCGCGTACACGTCTATCATATGAGGTATCGGAGTCTACATCATTATGTAGTATAAAAGTTTCCGCGCAAATCCTAACATTGCTCCTATGTATGTATGTATGTATGTATAATTTAAGAATATAAATATTGATTATTAACTATCGTCACAGAGAGTTCAGCTTCATTAAGATCTGTTGTAAAATATTGCTTTCATTTATGTAGTAGATGCGTAACCTAATTAGCAATACAATTCAAAATCAAACTCTGTGCTTATTAACGATGTAACTGTAAAACACTATGTAAAATATATTATAGTACGTAACACTTCGCTCGATGCAAAACATCGTAAGAACTCTTGTTTACAATTTCTGCCAAAAATATTAACATACTGGCCGGATTATCGGCAAACAGCGCTTATGTGATATATGATTTAAGTAACATGCCTATTATTTGGTGTTTTCATGTTTCAGGTAAATCGATCGACCGGACACAAATATTAACTTAGAGTCTATAGGGGCGTCGCGGGTTGCGAGCCCGTGGCGCGCTCCGCCCGCGTCGCCACTCGCATCCGTCTCTTCCGAAATTGTAACCGTCGTTATTTATTATCATAAGTACAGCACTAACAGAGGTTCCGATCGCAGGCCGGCGATCACGGGACGCGCGGGTGCGACGCACGTAAACGTAAAACTATAACCGTGAATCGCGCACTTGCACTATAGGCGTGACTGCGGTCCAGTGAGTCCGTGCGTGTACCGAGAATGTGAACAGTACAGCTGTGAAGACCAGCGCTGGGCCCGGGGTGAGCGCGCGCGCGGCGCCCGGCGCCTGGTAGGGCACCGAGCACGACGGTACGCGCTCCTCCACGGCCGCGCAGCGCTCGCCCTCGGGCCGCGGCGCCTCGCTCAGCCGCGACTCACAGCGGTAGCACAGCCTCCCCTCGCAGTACCAGTAACAGCAGTCATCCCACCCGTAGTTGGACTTGTTCGCCTGCGCACCCGTCTCCGGAATGCGCGGGTCTGAAATCAGTCAAGATAGTCTATCAGCCGACCCCTCGCTCACTCTGTGCGCCTTAGTTGTAGTATATTTTTATATTTAACTTTATAATTTAAAAAATTACAGTTGCTGAAAATTTCTTGACTGTTAAATATGGAACTTTTCTGTTTACTAAAAGGTAACGTTTGACTTTTCGCAAATGTAAAACTGGCAGTAGAAGCAACAATTGGTCTTAGACAAAGGCAGTTTTAGAGTAAAATAAAACCGCCAAAAGTAATAGTTGTTTTATGTTCGATCTTTTTGAACTGCAGCCAAACTTACGGCTATAGCGTTGAATAATTTGGCGTCATCTGAAACCGCGTTAGTTTTAATGTGGGCACTTATTTTTGTAGAAACTACTGAATGAATATTTTCCTTTCAGTTCTTTAATTTCACAATTAGATTAACCTTTGGTGACATTAAATTTTAGTACAAATGTCAGTAGAAAACAAAACACGGTAGTGGAGTTATAATAAGGCATGAAAGTGGGGCTACTGACCGAGACATAGGAACGTGGGCTCTCCGGCGTACTGGGTGGGGTAGGCAGGCGCGCGATCCGCCGGTAGGAAGTAGGGGCAGTGTTGCTCGACGAGCTGGCAGACGGAAAGGCAGGGCTTGAGCCGAACGATGGGCCGGCCGGGGCCGGCGGCGGCGGCGCGGACCCAGCGGCCCACGACGCCGCCGGCGCCGCGCCGTCGGTCCAGGTGCCCGACGCGCTCCAGGTGCCGCGCGTGCCAGCGCGCCGCGTGCTCGGCGGGCGCACGCCGCGCCCTGCCGCCTTCCTCGCCGCCTTCCTCCGCGCCCTCCTCCACCCACAGCGGCACCATTGTGCTGCACGCCCAACGACGATACGTTTCCTGTAACACCAAAATGGATAAAGTTTATAACTGTTAACGTGTACATGCGAAACGAAACATCGAATCACGCAATAAAAATGTTTAATGGTTATTTTAATTCTTTATGTTGGTCAACATTAGAGCTTTTCATGTAAGGCTTATCTGACATAGTTTCATTGTTTGTACATATCTATCTCAAAGTTTTTTTTTATTTAGGAGACCATTTTCATCTCTCCAAACAAAAAATATATACCTACATGTACGTAATAGTATTTGTACATGCCTAATTTTTAAGTCGATGCAATGATGCCGGAAAACGAGTACCTACTCGATTGAATATATCAATATACCAATTTCTTATATCTACTAAACACTGCTTACTAACCAAAATGTTTCAAAACATGTAATTAATGCTCAGTGATGTCTATAGAGGCATAATACCTCATAGTACATCACATAATTAAAGCTGTCCGTTAGTCGGGGCTGTCCTAATTAAGCCCGCAGGTCGGTTAATATCGAATACAATGCCCCTTTTATGATCATTCACGTAACTAATAGCTTATTGAAACTGCATTTCCCCTGTATATGCAATTCGTTAACTAGGACTAACAATATGTATTTATTATTTAATTGAATGTAACTGGATGGATAACGTTATCACAACGTTAATAGAAAATAATAATAGCTACTATGGTGACTGGAATTGGGGCATGAAAACATTTATTTATATAAAAGCTGCAGTAACAAATGCTTCAAAATTGAGTGATCTATTTAATATGGCTGAATTAATCAAATAGAATAATATCATTTTGTACTATCATCATTCATTATTTAATAGCTCATAAAATTTCTGGTAGATGGCACCACTGTATGTAAAGGAGATTTTCAACGAACCAAGCTAATAGCTACCTAAGTTATTAGAATATTTTCTCTAGAATAAGACGTATTGGGCATTGCTAAAAAGCCAAAAAGTTAAGTATATAACATAATAATGTACTTAAACATAAACATAAACCTAAACATAAACCGGCGAAATGTGGGTGCTAGCACCTCTGCCTACCCCTTCGGGGATAAAGGCGTGAGTTTATTTTATGTTATGTTAAAAATGAGTCACATATGTAATTTAATGAAATTTTGAAGCATTTACTATGCTAACTTTTCAAATCGATTAAGATAGGAAAAATTGATTGCTCAAGTGGGACTCGAATCCACGATCTTTCCCTTACAGGGGGAATGCTCTGACCACTGAGCCACCGAGCCACACCTGAAGCTATCCAAATTCTCCTATACTACCGTCTTAGGGTGACGGTGGGAGCCATCTACCGACATTCATACGAAATATCGGAAACAATGAATGATGTTGCAATCATTTTTAAACATTGTTTTTTGATGACTCCGCCCAAATAATTGAATGAAATTTTGAAGCATTTACAATGCTAATTTTTCAAATCGATTAAGATAGGAAAAAGTGAATGCTCAGGTGGGACTCGAATCCACGATCTTTCCCTTACAGGGGGAATGCTCTAACCACTGAGCCACCGAGCCACACCTGAAGCTATCCAAATTCTCCCATTCAATTGCTTTTGACGCCTGCACTTTTAGACTTTTATATTTTTGTAAATATTTCATTATAATAAGTTGTTTTAGTTTAATATTTACAAAAAACTTGTAATAAATCTCTGAATCATGCATCTGAATTAATTGCAATATTTTATAAAATGTCTTCTTGCATGACTTTCATTCGTTTTTATTAGGCACAGATGTCGTAATACCCGTGTTTTTGAATTCCGATATAAAGTCCAACATTCCCATGAAGGTTCTCATTTAATATTTAAGCTGTGCATCAAGCGTTTCACTGGCATACATTGCTTCTATCTTGGGTGTACTTTTTATGCATTATTTAATTTATTTCTCTACAGTCCCCCACAATAGCGATCCTTCCTCTACACGGGAGATGATAAAAATACACTAATTCGAAGCGTTATGTTTCGGATCAAAGAATCAAAGAATCAATTTCGTTTATTCAGTTTAGGCACATAAAAAGCACATAATTATGAACGTCAAAATTTTACAATTGTATCAAGGAATAATTAAAATAATATGAAATAAGACAATTAGGTCCAATATACAGGTTTATAGGGCCCAATGACTAATAAATACTGTTACGCGTGACTTCACCATAAATATTGTAGCTGTTACCGGTGACTTCACCTATGTGAAATTTTGATCCTGTTCCGGCAACTCATTGGATCCAATTCATCCAAAACGCCAATATATTATTCCAAACTATAATCTATTCTTGTACCGACAACCTCTGTGGCGTAGCGATAGTAAACTACGCAGCAGGCGTGGGTTCTATCTCCGCCTAATGCAAATATTTGTGTGCATGTATATGGGTATTTGCATTGGTCCCGGTTGCTATGCGAACATCTATTGCAGTCGGTACGGGTAGTTGGAGCCCTTAAATATCCAACAACTGGTCTAACTTCAATGCTTCGATATCGCCTTTGGTTTATGGAGGTCAGGTGGCAGTCGCTTCACAGAAAATATCGAAGTTCAGCCAATCGATATAGTTTATTAACTAAGTAGAGACTATACAATAAAAACAGCTATGTGCCATTTTTGTTCCTAAAACAAACTGCCCGTAAATCTTCCCGTATCCCATGAGGTACATCATATCATAATAATATTTTCTAATCAAGTAATGTTCGATGTTGGAGTGCTCGCGGTGCGCCCTGGTGTCTAACAAATCAGAACAAATGAACATCATGTCAAGCAACGTTGTCTCAGCGGGCGCCACCGGCTGGTTGCCTCGAGCCTCCGAGAACGGGTGAGGGAGACAAGGGGAGGGTGACCGCCTCCAACCCTATGCCCAATCAATCATAGAGTGGGTGCGAGGTTTCGCTCGAAAACCGCATCCATGTGAGCTTTCTGTTTATACTTTTACCTTTAAATAAGCCTAATAATACATAGGCGAAAAGGTACGCATTCACTATCGTTTACTCAACAACGGTAAACTTGCTGCTATACGTGATTTGGCTCGCGTGGACTTCATGTTTAAATTGAATATTTGGGGTTTTTTGTAAATATATCTCTATCACTCTGTAATTTTGGTATTATTCACATAAAAAATATAGTGAATATTAAAAGACGGATTTTCAGGCAATTAATCAACTCGTCCTATATGCCTAAAACCCCTTTTAGGATGATCTGCAAAAAACCGTTTGGTTTTCTTTTATACAATTGAGATGACAAGCACACGGCCCACCGGTTGGTAAGTGGTTGCACGAGTGCACCACCAGGGAAGTCACACTCGTGCTGCCCACCCTGTAAACACGGAGTTTCTGTGCCGTAAGTGTTGAAGACAAAGCAGGAATAGCCTTTGGTCTTCCCACTGACAGCACAAAACCTCTCCACTGAGATCTGACTACCCTACTTATAATTGTTTATAGTGTAGTAGAAGTTTACACGAATATCACTCATTGAAATAAAACTCCCCACGACCATGACCACATAAAAGTAACCGAAACGTCGGGCTCAGTGTAAATACTTCTATTTCAATCAAAAATACATACACTACATCAATTAAACTTAAATATCTTAAATATGTATATTCGGAAAGTATAAGCGTTTGTTAGAGAGATTTTAAATTTTGTTTTAATATGTAGCTGGGTCCTCCATACTCAGATTGTTAAATCAGATCGGAAAAATGAAATCATTTAAAACCGACACCATAGGGAATTATCTTTATGGGATCCAATTTTTAACGTGCTTGGTAATATTAATGCAGGTTCTGATTATGAAGGCTATTGTTACCAATTCTTACATTGTCTGTCCCACCTGTCTCATCAAGAGATCATCTCAATGGTCGTATAGTGGGATAACTAAGTCACACGGTATTATAAAAATGTCCCTATTATCTATCGAAAAATAAGCGCTATACAGAATGATAGTTTATTCTTGGGGACGCCTCTTATTGGCGGGTGTATGTTAGCCCTCCAAGACTTTCGAGACTAAACCAACCTCACCTGTAAACCTATCCAATTGCTAAATGACGGACAAATCACTGGCTCATGTTTGTTCTGGGGTTGGGGCATCACCAGACGATTGTCACTCTTGTAATAGCCGTATTTATATCTAATCCAAACCAGAATGAGTGAGGGAAGGCTCAGATGCTCTTAAACAACGACTAGCATCCTCCGTTTCAGATTATTCTATTTTAGGATCTAATAATGGTTATAAAGCTCTTTTTCTGGCTTCTTAAAGAGAGGGTAAATTTCTTTAAACCCTCGGTTATTTGCTGGCAAAGAAAATTCATTCTAATTATTTTTTCAACCGTTGAAGTCATTATTATGATTGATGAATAAAGTTTGTGCTTCAAGATTTATTTGTAAGGCCATAATTTATAACATTCTACATCTAAGATAGAAAACTTGAAAAAAAAAACAAAGCGTTCTTTCATAACTGGTTGTTTATTTTCATACAACTTGTTTGTTAGTTACTCCGGCTTATTACGGATCCAGAATTTTCGTCGTGTGGAATGACGCATAGTCTACTTACTTACTACCACTGGAACAGGGATTTATGGGACATGAGACTTTCGCGGGTAAAGTTATAGGTAGAACCTGAATTCCCTGATAGGTTCAATGATAATAGAGGAAGCTCTTTGTTACATTGCTGGAGTCAGCTGTCAATTGATTCAAGTTGCTTTTGCTGTTATGTCAATACTTTGACATAACCGCGGTAAGTACCTTGTCATTTTTAGTGACGGCCTAAATATACACGCTTCTTGGCTAGTAGCCGTAGTCAGATATCATTATCAATGGAGTTTCAGTTGGGAATTCTGACAGTAGTTGGGAGTCGCTTCCAAAATAGTCAAACGAAACAAAAGCAGTTCCATGCGAAATAAAAGCTTCAGAAGTAATACTAAACAAATAGTCAGCATGGTTAAGAGGTTGAACTTCCAATCCAGGTTGATATTGTGGGTTGAAAGATAGATATGTCACAGCCAACTAACTTAATTAGCTGTTTAATTAACTGCCTGCCTACACTACATTAGCCTTCTAACCTTATCTATCCAAGTCGGATTGTTTAGCTTTCACAATAAATTTATCACTAATTTGCTGTGTGTCTTTCTTGTGTCTTAATTCGGGGTGGTGTCTTATCTTACAAATGGTCTAAGCATTAGCCAGCTAGTTTATTAAATATTGTAATAAACGTTACGACGGAATATCATTCAGGCCGTTAATTGAATGGCGCCGTTTAGTGAACAGCTAAGGTAGTTAATTGAACGACTGATTAGGCTACTTGGCTGCGACAGCTACTTCAAGCTATATTGAAACTTGATATCATTAGTGAAAATTCGTTCAACTACACGAATTTTCACCTTTTTAATTGACTTCAATAACGGAGGATTTTTCTTTCTGTGATCGTGGATAACTTCGCCGTTTCTGAACCAATAATGATGATTCTTTTTTGTTGGAAAGGATAAGGAAACCAAGATCTGATGATTTATTGTTTGTCTAGAAGGACGACCCCTGTGCCCGTCTATATATTGTACGTGTATAAATATGCTTATCCGTATTCTAGACTCCATAACACAAGCAAGTCAAGCTCTGCTTACTTTGGGTCTATAGGTAGCGCTGTGTAGAATATAGTTTTGTAGAATATTTATTTAAGTACCTAATTGAACAGCTAAAATAAATTATAACATAGAACCATAGTAAAAAGAGCATTAAGCCATTTATGTGTGTAGAACATCAGTAAGTGTTTATAGTCCCAACGATCTCATCAGCAGTAGGTAATAATAGACACGTCTATGTTGTACGAATGTCGGCCAATAAACACGGATGACTCGTGTGATCAAATAAATATTTATTAAGTAGCTTCCACTGCTATTTTAGTGGTACAGTTTGTAGTAAACATGGTTTAATGGGTGTACGTCGACCGGTATACGTAGTGCTAAAGCGTTCGACTGCTAATTCAGAACTCAAGAGTGCGATTCCGGCTCTGCAAATATTTTTTTTTTATACCGCTTAGGTGGCAGACAAGCACACGGCCCACCTGATGGCAAGTGGTTACCTACCCACTAGGCCCACCTATGGACGTGTGCAACACCAGGGGCGTCACACTCGCGCTGCCGACCCTGTTAGAACAAAGAGTTTCTGTGCCGTCAGTGTAGAAGATAAAGAAGGACAAGCCTCAAGTCTTTCCACTGATAGCACAAAAACTCTCAGTGTCTCAAGTTTACACTGAGCCGGGTATTTTTATGTATATTTAAAAAACAAAAAATGTAAAATATGTTTACTTTTATTCTGGAACCGATAATGCAAGCTAGTTTAGTTACTCTTACTTTGGGTCTTCTTCATTTATTAATAGGGGTAACGGCTTCACTCAGGAATAAATTCTTGAAAAAGGCACAAACGTGAGCTCCATCATGATAGAATATAATATAACCCAAAGCACCAATAGTGAATACGATGTTGTAACTACCATATTTGGCATTGCAATTAAACGCTGCTCATAAATGGCCTGCATTGTGGTAGCCTGATTTTTCATAAAAATGTTTTAAAATATTTCTTATTACATAATTAAAAAGTTACGTAAGTACAAATTACAATCAAGAATCTGAGCTCCCAATAAACAAACAGCTCAATCCCCGATAAATTTGAAACACGTTATGAATATGTATAATGTATTAGAAGGAATTACTGCAGACACGACGTCTCTGATGGATGAGCTGGACAAGTGTCGACTCACTGTGATCAAATCATGCGAGACCTTCCTACATAACGTGAGCTATGAGCTACCATTAATGTAATGCCAAATATGTATCCAAGCGTCCACTCAACTAAGTGTATCGCAACGTTATAAATATTTAATAAAACCTCATTTCCATTAGCACGTTAAAATATATTTGAAACACAAATGAAATCTCGCCTCAGAGCTTTTACGTAACCAGTAACAAGTACTCCTTTAAACCGACAAAATATAAGAGCTTCTGGGTTTCAAGCCTCGTATTTTATTTTTTGACTTGTAATCTGATGCTGAGTACATAGTGATGAGATTATTTCGACAGTTATATCTATCGCTTCAAGAGGCTTGACTAAGAATGGGGTTCTTGGTACGTACTCAATTTTATAGCATAGCACAACATAACCAATAAGTTCTTCTTACACGCAAATTAAACTGTATTTGACTGTATTTGCCGATAGTGTATCTAACGGGAATGAAAGTGGCGATAAAAAATATACCTAGGTTCGAGGAAATTGTATCTTTGTACTTTGAAATTTTTACCCGGTACCACTTTCGCACCGAATGCTAGCACAAAAACCACCCTGTATACTACATAACTAATTATGTAGAGAGTGAACAATTTGAAGGTTTTCTAAAAATAATATACGGACATCTAATGTGCTCTATACGGGTGGGTGCCATTGAGAACGAATGACGAATTCATTTTCACTACGCATAGGTCATTTCAAAACAAAAAGCGCGTGTAGGGCCTCGTTTGTATCGCGATTCAGGTCCAAGCGTATCTTGTCTGCCCCTCTAGACAAGTGGCAATTCGCTAGCCGGCGTTTGGTGGAATAGAATGACAAATGTATTGGATTTGACGTAAATGATAGTCGTTAACGCATGTCATTCTATTCCATTAAACGCCTGCTAGCGAATTGACACTTGTCTAGAGGGGCTAGAGGTATACAAAAAGTCGTTCAAATGGTTTATTTCGTACAAGTCATTGTACAACCCATTAAATCGCATTAAACTCGAGCAATAATAATTGATGTTTCCAGGATATAAATATTAAATTAACCTCTTTTCGTGTTAATGGTTTGTGGTTTTATGTGTGCTATTTATGTTAATTGTTAAAATAACCAATTCAATAATAAATCGAATACTCAATAGACATTATTAGTTGCAACATATTATCTATAAATATGAAAGTTTGTGATTACAGTTTGTTATCACGATAGTGTAAATAAATGTAACGCGCTAGTAATTTGAACCAGAAACCTTATTAAGGTCCGTAATTATAGAACGTTGATCTATCCGTCTATGTATGTAATACTGAATATAAAGTACAATTAGATCACGCGTTCTAAACACGCAGGATACGACGGTATTCCCGTCCAATTGAGCAGTCCGACTGAGGAAGTACCTGCGCCCTACAGAATACCGCGGCCATAATAACCTCGTATTGTGTTCCCGGCGGTGAGTAGGGTAGCCAGAGCTCACTGGAGAGTTTTTGTGCTATCAGTGGGAAGACCACTAGCTATTCCTGCTTTGTTTTCTATACTGACGGCACAGAAACTCTCAGTGTTTACAGGGTTGGCAGCACGAGTGTGACGCCCCTGGTGTCGCACACATCCATAGGCCACGGTAACCACTTTCCATTAGGTGGGCCGTGTGCTTGTCTGCCACATCGGTTGTTTAAAAAAATTGTCCCAAGAGTAGAACTATCGTATAAGGTACCGGACACTAACACCACTAGTACAATCGGTGCATTGTGTCATAAACAAACGTCTGTACATAGTATTTGTTTTACGAAATACCCATAGTGTGTTCACTATTGCAATTGCGAGTTATCCCGCCATTTTCAAAAATCAGCCACAGGAGCTGGAAATGGCTTGGCTGATAGTGACCTATGGCCGATATAAGCACCTACCTACTGTATGTCTTAACACACCAGCATTTATGATGAATGAAGAGAATTAGGAAAATTTCGTTCACCTAAAATATTTGGCGCTTACCTTGTGCATTTCCAATGGCCCACTTTTTGTTTTGTTATTTGAAATTAAATTAAGTAATTGTTAAAACAAAACAAAGAAAAAATACCATGAAACAGATACAACGAACATTCCTGAATTTTAGTTAAGGTCATGACTTATTTTAGCCCAACAAGTAACCAAGTCAAGCAGTGCGACCACTTCTAAAATCTACAAATCCATCTAACGTTACTGGATATACGTCACTGTGCCCTGTAGGTATACTGCATAGTGCAAAGTGGCGTAGCGGTAGAACATTCGACTGCTATGCGTCGAAGGTCGCGGGTTCGATTCCCGCTCAGTGTAAGTATTTGTAGATATATTTAATATGTAAGTAGGTATATATAGCGAAAATATCTAAGTACCTAGATTAATATATTATTCGCATTCTAGAACTCATAAATACAAGCAATAAATGCTATGATACTGTCTGAGGTATACGCGAATACTCTTTGAAATAAAATCACTAGTGACCGACCGAAGCGCTTCGGCTTCGGCCACTTTCGGCAAAACCTCCAGCTTCGGCCAAAATGGCCGCAGCCGCAGGTTTGCAAGTTTGTTAATTGCAAAAATTTGAAATTGAATAAATGATGCTAGCAGCAATTCGATGGCCCGACCGCATCACAGTAAACAAAACTGTTTCGGAGCGTCCATATCTACTTAAGGGTTTGACAAATATTTGTTACTACTATTTTATTTATTACTGTGAGTTATACCTGTGGTGACACGTTTTGTATTTATGTTTGGGTGGGGAGATTTGTCTGTAATATTACAGATAGCGCATGTGTCTGTAAAAGGGCTTATGGGAGAGCGGATAGCAAATCTTGGTCAACAGCTAATAGCACATCAAACGGGCAGCCGACTATGGCGACTGGTCAAAGCCGGGCACGTCAGTTTCTGTCAGCTTTCGCTACTCCCGCTGCGCAACCCTGATGGATCCCTGGCCCATGACCCGCAAGAAAAAGCAAATATGCTGGTTAATCACTTTGCGACCAACTCCCGAAATAATGATTTATTTATTTTATTTATTTAAACTTTTTGCACAAATACAAAATGATTGTACAAAGGCGGACTTAATGCCATGGGCATTTTCTACCAGTCAACCTTAGGGTGATGCAGAGATATTTATTGCAAAGGTAGCACGAACTGTTACGGTGATAGTGTAACCTATTGTGGTACATAAATTAATTTTGTGATGACAATTAATAATACTTTCTTAAAATGTATAAATATAAGAATGAATCCATTTAATACACATATAGATAAATCATAAACTACATACATATACAAACCAATATATATACACAAACATACATACATATATAGGTATACATATATACATAGACACACCTACATATATACATAGAAACACATACATATTCACGTATACACATCGAATATATACAAGCTGTGGAATTTTACGGATATGATATCAGACAACTGATTTGATCGCCACTACTACAACCACCCGTAGGCAGCTATGGGCTGTTGTAGAGCCGGCGTACTCTAGTTTTGAATGTGAAACGGTTTGTGGACATCCTGACTTCCAGAGGAAGCGCATTCCATAGCAGAATAGATTGTACTAAGAAAGAAGAGTGTACAAGGCTAGACTTGTGAGTGGGACAGTGAAGGAGTAAGTTATTAGAAGAGCGTAAGTTTTTGTTATGGTTAGAGCCGAGTAAGTGGAGTTGAGACTTTAGATAAGCTGGGGCGTTGGGAGAATTTAATAGTGTGTATATCAAAGTGACAGCTCTCAGACTGCGTCGCCGTCGTATGGGCAACCAGCCAAGCTCTTACCGATAGACCGAAACGTGGTCATACTTCCTAAGATTGTAGACGAATCGAATGCAATTGTTGAGAAGTCGGTCAAGTTTATTGAGCAGATCTGCATTCAGGTCGAAATAGCACACATCACCATAGTCGAGGATAGGAAAGATTAAAGTCTGCATAAGCATTGTCTTGGTTTTAGTTGGCAGAAAATTTTTAAGGCGGTAAAGGGCCCTCAGTGTTCCAGTCACTCTCTGGCAGACGTTAGTGACCTGAACCTGCCAACTCAAGGTTGAGTCCAGGTGTAAGCCCAGGTTCTTAACACTATGTGTGACCTGAATAACATTCCCATCAAAGATAATCGCCGACATGTTCACGTCCTTCAACCTTTTCATCATATAGCTACTACCTATTATAATACTCTGGCATTTGTTAGGGTTGAAAGTCCAAATCTGTCACACCAGCTACGTATAAAATTCAAGTCGGCAAAAAGTCGGTAAATGATTGTGGTATGCAGCCATCGAAACTGCTCAGTGACAGCACAATGCTTGAAATTCATATCAGGCAACGCGATGTCCGTACAATACTGCAATCAATCAATGTCTGGTGAGCCAGTGGTCCGGATAGTATTCCAGTGATGGTTATACAAAAATGTACAGCGGAATTGTCTCCAATACTGACGTGACTATCTACTTTGCTACATCTCGGGTACAATACCATCGGCTTGGAAAGAGGCGAATGTACAGCCGATCCTCAAGAAGGCGAAGGCAGGCGACTGTCGACCCATAGCCATCACTTGGTGTTGTGCAAGATATTTCAGCACTTCATTAAAACACATTTCATGCATCCCCTTGAGGATCACTACTTAACTAATGACCGGTAATATGATCATCTAGCGTACGTTACGTCGTTGGTGATGGACGAGCGCCGAAGTTCTTGCAGATAAATGCTGGCGTGCCACAGGGGCCCGTCTTATCACTCACTCTCTTCTGCATATCACCGACATGTTGTCCACTGGCAGACTTCATTGCTATGTAGATGATAGCATTGTTAAGGTCGTCAAGCTGAGTACCATCATTGTAAAATGGTCGTGTCGTGCTTACCATCAGGTGAGGTGAAGTCAAATTGACGTGTACCACAAATAAAAAAAACTGTCACTTGCTTCCGAAGCAAAGAGTAAACGTAATTTACTATTGTATTTTTGAAGTGAAAACTTCTTTAGCGGCGTTGGATGGGTAAAAAGTGTTGAACTCGCGTCAGGATCGCTTGACCTTTGAACCGTAACCGACGACTGACATCATGTTGTATGACGTCAGTCATCGGCAGCTACAGACTGTCTATTTTGCAAGATACGATTAATAGCTTCGTAGCTTATCGGTAAACGCTTCGACTGTAAATCCTTATGGTTTCAGATAGTACCGGGTTCAAACCTGGCCTTCTGACACTTTTTGTGATTATTTTTTCATTTTATAATTTATTACTTTTTGTGATTATTTTTTCTTTTTGTAATTTCTTAATTTCTTCTGGCAGAAAATTAGTGATAGGTTCTATGATTGGCGCTATACTATAGGTATGGTATGGTATGTTCATTTTATCTTTCTATGTATATAACGAAAGAAGAAAGAAAGAATAGTTTTCACTTGTTTTCACTTCTGCCGGCACTCCCAGAGTGCAACACATCTTTTTTTTTTAGTTTTGGCCTTTTTTCGTATCTCTCACACCATCGGCTTCGACCGAAGGTTTTGGTGAAAACCGATTACGGTGGCCCAGAATTGCACCTTCGGACACTAAAAATCACTTTTTAACACGTACTCACCACGCGCCCATAACTGCTGAAAAGTCGCCGAAACGATAACAAATAAATCTCGCTAGAATCCGCTACAAAAGTTTTTATTTTTCAATAAGAAATGCTGTACTTTGGATATAGACAGCGACGTATAGAATATCTTAGAATATAAACTATACTTAACAACGCGACAGCAAACTTCCTCCCTTTTCTTCCCTATTTTCCTACCTATCAAAAGAAAAAAAAAAGCTCTCGATAAAAGTTGAGTTTTAAATCAAAGAACATGTGTGCCAAGTTGGGTGACAATCGGTTAAGAATTTCGCCATTTAGACCGGAACTGAGAAACTGCCATAGACGGACCACAGTAAATTCGGCCACCTTGTTGAAACAGAGACTCTCGCTTGCTTTACTCGCTCGGTCAAAAGCAAGAAGATACAAAAGTAATAGCCGGCCTTTTAAAAAATAAAGAGCGAAATTAACAAAATAAACCAACAGAAGCTGTGAAATGGTGTAATCCTCTTATCGCGTTATCCCGGGCTTGGTTGATCAGACGCTTCCGTTACTTGCTGTGCCTACCACGCGAAGCGTTGCGACGCTCCGCCTACAAACTAAGATAACGTTTTAACTAAATACGTATTTATACCTTCGCCGCATACCACATTCACTATTAATAAATCGTATTTTTAAATTATTAAAATCGATTACTTCATTCGTCTGAGGTACGATACAATAACGTCACGTTTTCAAAACGCGTGTTTTCAATTCATAACCTGAAAAAACCCTTCTGTATTCCGTATGATCTTTCAAAATAAAAGCTACCTATCTATGTAAGGAAGGATTATAGTAAACTCAGCTCAATGAAAATAAATCTAAATTAAAAATAGTAGTTAGGCTTTAAAAATAATCTTGAATAATAGTGTAAAAAATTAAAAATAAACCTCTGATAATGCCGTGAGGTGAAACCGGTCAGGTTAAAAATAAAAATAAAATAAAGTGTAGAAAAGTACAAGTGCTATCATTATTCTTCACATCTTCAATTAAAAATAAAGTTAATTCGATTCAGTTCATTAATGTAGGGACTAAACGCCATCGTATTACGATATTGGATCACAATAGGAGTTTATTGCTCCTATACCAATTGAGACGTCTGCCAATAATTTGAAGCCAGACGTGTCTTTCAGCTTGAATTGTGTCGCTTAAAATTAGATCTCACGACACTTAAACTTTTCATTGCTTGAAAAATTGCTTACGAGAAAATCTATATAGGATGTAACATTCGCATGAACTTTCGACAATATCAAGAAACTAAGAAGTAAATAAATAAAAATAAATAAAATAAGCCTTTATTGCTGTCCGTTACATGTTTAAATATACACAGATATATTTATGATGACAATGAAATTTGAAAAATTTAATATTTAGTTTCTTATAATCAAAGTCAAAGTCAAAAATCATTTATTCTGCATAGACCATTAAAACGGTACTTACAAAACGTCAAGTTTAAAAAAAATCTAGACTAGTTTAGCAAATGGATATATCGCCAACCGGTAGATCATCAGGGACAGCTTGTCGACAAAGGCCTCCTCTAAAAACTTCCATTGCTCTCTATCCTTCGCAACACGGGTCCAAGACGGTCCGGCTACTTTTTTAAATTCGTCCTTCCAACGCTTTACTTGTCTTTCCCTACTTCTCGTACAATTTCTGGGAAGCCATTCTGTAATAGATCTAGTCCATTTTTCTTTTTTATCTCTTAGTATATGTCCTGTCCACCTCCATTTTACCTTTCTGTAGGTTTTGCAAGCATACTTAAATTTTGTTTTCTGTTTAATATCTGTTAATCTTATTCTATCTCTCCTCCTAACGCTTCTCTCTATTCCGTTTTGACATACATCTAGTTTTTTGTGTTGTTGGTCTGTTAGAGCCCATGTTTGGCACCCATATGTTATTAAAATATATCAAAGAAATCCTATTCTGGTCATTATCAACCTATTCTTAATACTATTAGTACCAGTATCTTAAAGCAGTTTATTCTATGTTTGTCATCTATGTATTTGATCTATGTAATTTAAAATTTGGAATAAAGTTAATCTATTGGCAACAGCTATCGTGTTTTCTATTATATGATAAACAAGGTAGTATGCACATATTCATTATTTTCCGTTTGTCGGTTATTGGCATGTCTTTATTTTCATTATTTCGCTGAGCGACCAAAATCTCTTCCACGTCTTAACTCTTCGATCTATCTCTTTCTACATAGTGTTCTCTATTGGTACCAATTGACCTAAATAATAGGGGTTAAAGTATGAAATTGCCGTTTCATTGTAATAGGTACTTCGAATTGACATAGAACTTTCATGGTTTGAGATTTTTGAGTGAAACTTTTTCCATATGGTACCTATGTAGTTCTTCATTTAAAAATGTGCAACATTCGATTATCGACTTTCAGTTGTTTTTTTTATTCAGCTTAGACAAGAAAGATGGATACTTCGAAAATTCGAGTGATTTTTGAATACGAGTTCCGACGCGGAACTAACGCGGCAGAAACAGCTCGCAATATCAATGTTGCGTTTGGAGAGGGGACTGCTAATGAACGCACCGTGCGATTTTGGTTTAAACGCTTTCGTGATGGAAACTTTGATTTGAAGAACGAACCACGAGGAAGGCCGTCCACACAGGTGAATAACAATGAATTGAAAGACATGGTGGAAGCCGATCCGAGCCAAACTACCCAGGAATTAGCTGCATGGTTTAACGTTACCTTACCAACAATATTGACTCATTTGCGTCAAATCAATAAAATAAAAAAATGTGAAAAATGGGTACCTCATGATTTGACTGATCTGCAGAAAGAAATGCGTGTTGAAACTTGTGTTGCCTTGTTGAATCGATACAGAAATGAAGGAATATTGGATCGAATTGTGACATGTGATGAAAAGTGGATTCTTTACGATAACCGTAAGCGAAAAATGCAATGGCTGCCCCAGGTGAAACGCCACAACAGTGTCCTAAAGCAAAGCTTACCAATAAAAAGGTAATGGTAACTGTTTGGTGGTCTCAGCATGGTGTTATTCACTATAGCTTTCTACGATCTGGTCAAGCAATAACGGCAGATGTCTACTGTGCCGAACTCCGAACAATGATAGCAAAACTAGCAGAGAAACAGCCCCGACTCATGAATCGATCTTCACCATTATTGCTCCATGATAACGCGAGACCTCATACAGCACGAGAAACCGTTTTAACTCTACAGGAACTGCAATTAGAAACTATCCGTCACCCTCCGTATTCGCCAGACCTTGCTCCAACAGACTACCATTTTTTTCGTGATTTGGACAATTTTCTATGTGATAAAAAGTTTTCTTCTCAGGAGGCAGTACAAAATGCTTTCACACCGTTTGTCGAATCTAGATCACCAGAGTTCTATCGCAAAGGCATAAATGACCTTCCTACTAGATGGCAGCAATGTATAGATAATAATGGTAATTATTTTGATTAAATAAATACGTTAAATTAAAAAAAAAAACGAATTTCAATTTGTCAGTACAAATCGGCAATTTCATACTTTAACCCCTAATATATGTATTCACTTACATTTTCAATTTCTTCGTTGTTTATTTTTATTGTAATTTTTTCTTTAGTGTTACTCATAATTTTAGTTTTTGTTGTGTTCATTGAAAGATCCGCCTTTGCACTGTCATCAGAAAGTTGTTGCAACATGTTTTCTAAGGTCTTTGAACATTCAGAAAACAAGAAAACAAGAAAGCGTAGGTGATTTAAATGTTCTCCATTAACGTTGAGTCCGTACTTAGACCATTCCAGCGTTCTGAATATCATTTCTAACACCGTCGAGAACAATTTAGGCGATATTGGGTCCCCCTGACGAACACCTCTTTCAATCGGAAATTCTTCCCCTACAGACTCTAGCCTCACTTGTGCTGTACTTTTAGCATAAATGTTTTTAAGTATCCTGATATACTTTGTTTGGACCTCTTGACATTTTAAAGCTTTATTGAAATACACGAAACCTAAGTAGTATACTTTGTTGTACTCGTTGTACTTCTGGAGTACTTGTCTCAAGACGTGGATGTGATCTACGGTCGAATAGACACTACGGAACCCAGCTTGTTCTTTTGGTTGATTTTCGTCATGCACATTGCTTATTCTTGACAAGATTATTTTAGAGAAGACTTTGTCATCTACAAAGTCTTCGCTAAGACTTAGACATTAAACTAATTGGTCTATAAATGTCAATGTCTCCCTTATCTCCCTTTTTATAAATCAATATTATTATTGACTTTGTCAAATCCGTGGGTATTGTTTCCGTAATCATAATTTCGTTGGAGATCTCTCTTAGTTTTTGTGATGTTACTGCAATTGTTGCCTTTAATAATTCGTTGGTTATATTGTCAAGTCCAGGAGTTTTATCTAGTTTTTGGGTTTTATTGCTCTTGTAATTTCTTCTGTCAGTATTGTAGACGTTGATTCGGTTTCGACACTAAAGTAAAGTCCCCTTTTGGCACCGGTTTAAGTTCCTATAGTAATCTGCAGCAATTTTTATTATGTCAGCTCTATTAGTAGAATATTTTCCACTTGTTCCTTGCTTTTGGCATCCATTTTTTTCTTGTCCAGTTCTTTAAATGCTTTCTTTATACCTCCTTTGTTTTCTATGTATAATTTCAAAGTATTTGTCCGCTTAAGTTTCCTATCTTTCCTTATTTGTTCCTGTATCTCCTTACTTAACTTTGAAATTTTGTTACGTATTTCCTTACTTTTCTTCCTTGTACAAGCTTTTTCCTTTCCTCGAGTAGTTCCTTGGCTTCAGTAGAAATAGATTTTCTAATTATCATATTTGTACTTTTCTTGTGTGGTTGCATTTTCTTTTCCAATCTTTCTTAGAGCTTCTTCTAAATTGCTGTGAAGCAAATCGCTATTGTTGGTATCTACCACAGGAGTGTATATATTTTGGAACCTTCGACTTCTACGTTGTCCTCTCAATATAGCACGAATCATTCTATAGTCTGTATTAAAATTTAGGTTATTAATATTCGTGACGTCTCTAAATACCTTCCGATTATTTGACATAATAAAATCAATTTCATTTTTATGAAGTCCGTTTGGAGATGTCCACGTCCATCATCATCATCCTTCTGATTTCACTCATACCTAGTACATCCCATTTTATATTCTCAAGTGCAGTTTCTAATTCTATTAGTTTTTCAGGGGTTCTCAATGACCTTGCATTAAGAGTAGCGATGTGAATATCTGCAGCTTTTCCAGTTGTTGTTGCATCCAATGTTTATGTTGCTGTCTCATTAATTTTTAGAAAGTGTTGGTCATTTTCCCTCACGATGACCAGTCGGCTTGGAGGAGTTTCTTTTCTTGATAAATTTATTTTTGTTTCTCTATTTGGTTGTGTTTTCGTTTGCCGATTTCTAGTTGCTATATTTTTCCAAGAGAGTTAGATCTGGCCCTCATCGCATCAAAGGCGTTTATTCCGTATGCTTTGAAAGAAGTCAAATTCTGTTGTTTTCGTGGTTGGTCATTAGGATAAGGGGTTGAAGGTGATGGTGTTTCTCTTTTCCTTTTTTCTTTATTAGTTTTGTTTCTTTTATTACCAGTTTATCATATTTTAGGTAAGCTATATTACCCTTCTTCCTCTTTTCTGCTAACTCTTTTTGTAAAGCTTTCCTTTTGTCTAAAACTTCTTTCGAGTAGTCTTCCGTTATATACATTTTATTTAAGTATATATATATTATACATTTTTTTTTTTTAGCGCCGACCCAAAAACGAGGTGGTCACGTATTTTTTCTTCCGTCACACTAAAATCCGAAATTCAGTTTAAAATAATAGTTTTAAGGTGTATTACATACCAACTTGTGCACAGTGATATCAGGAATGTGATGGTGTAAATAGTTCCATTTGAACCCGAATTTATCACAAGAAATAAAGTGAAGATATCAGCTGTTTTCTACACTGACAGAATTTCTTTTTTCGTGCTACCCACATTTACGGTCAGTGCGCAGATAAAGTGCGGCCGTCAACTAGCGACTAAAGCGGACATTTACGCTAACGGGCTTTTCACACAGAAACATTGAGGACTTAATTAAAGTAAACTTACCTGTTTACCAAGTAAGTGTCAACTCATACTAAATATGATTTGTAACGCCTGTAATATGACGTTGGTAAGCGGAAGTGCAATGAAATGTCGATTATGTCTTGATAAATACCATTACCAATGTCTGAATATGGAAAAGCTTCAATTCTCTACTCTTACGAAAGATCAGAATTTGAACTGGATATGTCCTTCGTGTAACAATGTCACTCGGCGAACTCGATCAAACGACAGCACACCTGTGCGCCAAAGCCACTTCGTGCCAACTGACAATGAGTCATTGAACATGTCATGTGATGTTATACCATCTGAAAGCCTTTCTACTGCTCCGAACTGTCTCGAACAGGTGTTGAAGCCCAATTCTGTAACCAACATCAACGATGCGGTAACAATGGACAAGATAAGTAATCTCTTGGATCAGAAGCTTAGCTCAAGTTTGACGGTGTTTATGGAGGGCTTTCGCAAGGCTTTACGTAACGACGTCAAGGAGATGGTAGCAAGTGAGATGGGTGCTGCAATGAAGGTTATCAAGGATGATTTCAGCGTTACTACGGATTTCATATGCCAGGAACAACAGGAGTTAAGGAAACAAATTAACGATAGCGCTGCCACAATAAAATCATTGGAAGGTAAAAACGATAAGCTTCAAATCGAAATTGCAAGACTTAATATTCGCCTGGCGGGAATGGAGAAAGTGTCTCGCAGCTGTAACATCGAAATGCAAGCAGTCCCTGAACGCAAAACCGAGAACGCCTTGCTGTTACTGAAAAAGCTCTGTGACATAGTTAACGTCCCCATAGATGACGCAAGCATTACTGCATGCCGCAGAGTGGCGAAACTTAACACTTCTTCTAGTAGGCCACGAAACATAGTGGTGACCTTCGCGACACCTAGGATCAGAGATTTGGTGCTTTCTGCGACACATCGGTTCAATAAAGCTCACCCTGGCCGTGGTTTAACATCCTCAGATCTAGAGATTCCGGGTGAAATGTGCAGAGTTTACGTCACTGAGCACCTGAGTCCGGAGCAAAAGACCTTGCATGCGGCAGTTCGAAAATTTGCCAAGGATCGTGTTTATAAGTATGTGTGGATAAAATATGGTCAAATCTATATACGCAAGGACGAAAGCGCTAGTGCAATTCTTATAAGGAATCTAGATTTCCTGGATAAGTTATAAACTTGTTGAACTAATTTCTTTTATGGTTGTATTTTATGTTTTTGCTGTGCTCTTTCTATTCGGTTATTATCTTTCATTTATAATGTATAGTGTTTTTTATCAGAACTTGGGTAGAGCTAGATCTAAGCTAACTACAATTTACTTAAATCTTTTGAATGCTGATTACGATATTGTATGTCTTACTGAGACCAATTTTGACAGCAGCGTCTTTGATAACGAGACTATAGACAATAGGTATATCGTGTATCGACGTGATCGTGACAGTTCATGTTCACATAAACAGGAAGGTGGAGGTGTCTATGTTGCTGTCAAAAATAATATAAGCGTTGTTCGTCAGACAACCTGGGAAAGTAGAGTTGAGGATATCTGGGTTACCATACAGCCCGGTAATCGAGTACCTTTGCATATCTGTCTGTGTTATTTGCCACCTGATTTACCCTTGCAATACGTAGAGGCATTTCATTATAATACTCAGAATATTATCCTCGGCTCTGCTACTGGCGGTGACTTTCTTGTGCTGGGAGATTTCAACAGCGCGAATGTAACATGGGTTAGGCAGGTAGACTTGGCCTTAAACCTGCCAATCGATCCACAAGATAGTAGAGCCAACTTACTCCTTGAAACCATGGAAGTCTGTAATCTGATTCAGTGTTGCGATATCCCCAACGAAAATAACCGGTATTTGGACCTTGTATTGACCTCCTTACCACATAGCTTAGTTAACGTACAGCAAACTGAACCCTTATGTCGCTCAGATAATCATCACCTTGCGTATCATGTTGGAGTCACATGTGGTTTTGTTAGGGCGACTAAGCCGAAATTTAACGGGCGCTATAATTTCAACAAGTGTCAGTATGCCAGTCTAAGGGCTGAATTGAGTAGCGTCGATTGGGAGGTTTTACTCTCATCGGAGAATGTCAATGAATGTGTGGATGTTTTTTATAATAAATTAAATGAGGTGATTTCAAAAAACACTCCACTTGTAAGAAACATAGCTTCGAATAAATATCCACTTTGGTACAGTCAGGCCTTAATTCGCTCTATAAAAGAAAAAAACAAATTTCATAAGCGTTTCAAAAAATTTTCTAATCCACGGGATTACGATACATTCTCTTTGCTTCGAAGTAGGTGTAAAGTCCTCATTACAAACTGCTACAGAAAGTTTCTATCTTCTGTCGAGGAGTCTTTGAGCGAGGATCCCAAGATGTTCTGGCGGTATGTCAACGACAGGAAGGGTGGGTCTATCATACCTCTCACAATGTCGCATGATAATAAAACCGGTTCCAATGGACAAGAGATCTGTGAATTATTCGCTGAATATTTTGGTTCGGTTTATGACAGTCCTTCTGGCGCGCAACCCTCCGTGCTGAATGATATGCCTCAGGTCGGAAATCTGTCTTTGTATCAGGTTACGATAAGCCAACTAGATATCTGCTCAAAAATTAGGCAATTAGATGCACGAAAGGGGCCAGGTCCCGACGGAATCCCGCCAAGGTTTATAAAGGAGTGTCGTGAGGAGCTGTCTTGCCCACTGTCAATCATTTTTAATAGATCCTTGCGGTCGGGCATTTTCCCAATTCGTTGGAAGATAGCTCACATTGTCCCTATTTTTAAGTCTGGCGACAAAGCACTATGTGCTAACTACCGGCCGATAAGTATCCTGTCCTGCATTGCCAAATTATTCGAATCTCTGGTATACTCCTCATTTTATCTTCACCTGTGTAACTATATTTCCGAAAAGCAACATGGGTTTGTAAAAAAAAGATCGACATTAAGTAATCTTTTGCTGTTTAAAAACTACTTATGTCAGTCATTTGCTACTGGAGGTCAGGTCGATGCCATATACCTTGATTTTAGCAAGGCCTTTGATAAGGTGGATCACAAGTTGCTGGGTCTCAAACTTGAACATTACGGCATCAATGGCTCGTTGCTGAGGTGGGTCATTTCTTACCTTAGTAACCGCAGTCAACTTGTTACAGTTAAGGGTTACTCATCTTCGCCTATATCTGCATCATCGGGCGTTCCTCAGGGTTCACATCTGGGACCACTTCTTTTTATCATCTTTATAAACGATCTAGTCAGCCATATATCCTGTCCCTCTCTTTTATACGCAGACGATCTCAAAATTTTTACTGACATCAGAGACAATAGACAATTAGCGCTTCAACATGATTTGCAAGTTATCTCCGAATGGTGCTCTTTTAACAAAATGAGCCTTAATGTGAAAAAGTGCTGTTTTGTTTCTTATACTAGGAAACGTAATATATTTGACTCGGAATATTCAATAGAAGGTCAAGTTTTAGAGAAAAAGGATGTCGTTAAGGATCTGGGTGTACTCTTTGATGAGCAGCTAACTTTCCGTCCTCACTACCTGCATATAATTAATAGAGCCCGTAGACTTATGGGATTTATTTTAAGGTCTACAAGAGATTTTAAAAGGAAACAGAGTGTATTGACTCTTTTCTCTAGCCTGGTCCGAAGCGGTCTTGAATATTGCTGTCCAATCTGGTCCCCTTTCTATAAAGTTCATACTGATGCCATAGAGGGTGTACAGCGGCGCTGTTTAAGTTACGTTTCCCGTAAATTCAATTACGGTAGATCACTGCAACACTATAGTGACAGGTTGATTGAGTTCAATATGATATCGCTTGAAGCCCGCCGTAGGAGGTATGATCTCCTATACCTTCACAAAATTATGCACGCCGCCATTGATGCACCAGGTTTGCTGTCTGCGGTCTGTATTAACACCAGACACAGGTCGCGCTGTCCCAATGTATTTATCATTCGGATCTACAAAAACAACACCTCCTTCTACAATCCTATCGTTAGGATGTGTCGCACGTATAACGAACTGAATCGGGCTGAAGACGTGGATATATTCAATGGTCGATTCTCCCTGTACAAGAGGGCCATATCAAATATAATAAGTGCTCAATGTGGCTTGTAGCCTGTGGTTGGGGTTCGGGTTTATTCTGGTGATTTTTTTTTCTTTTTAATCAAATTAAAGTAAATTTAAAATAAGTAAATAGTCAATTTTGTATAAGCATGGCGAGTATCTATACTTTGTCATGTACTTTTTTTTTTCACTCATTTCACGTTGTGTATGCTATATTTGGAATACTGTCTAGATTTAACTTGTAACTGTATCTGTATCCAAATGCTTAGCCATGTAATGGCAGTAATCTGTAAGCGTACCTTTACGAAATAAATAAATAAATAAATAAATTAAGCCTTTTTTATTTTTCATAATTTAGTTTTTTTTCCAAGTATTTATTAACGAACATAGCACTGTGCTTGGTTTACCCCCTTTTTATACTTCGTCTCTAGACGGTTGATTTTGCTAACTTCATAGTCTTGTATATTAAAATTGATATCATTCTTAATATTGTAGTAATTCGAATGAAGACTTTTCGTTCTCTTCTAAGTCATTAATAATAACATTGTCGCTACTTTTTTCTCTTTTTAAATATTCGATTTCTTTTTCAAGTTTTTCTAGTTTTGTCTTAAGAAGTTTATTTTCTTCAACTAAAGAGAGAGTTATTTTTTCATCAATCTTCTTAACCAAAGTATTCGTTATGGATGCTTTTAGTTCAGCGTTTCGCTCTTGCATCTAGATTTGGAGTTTGTTAAATAACATTTGGAATTGATCTTCCATTTTATTATTTTTGCGTTGAACGAAACGTTTTCGTAGATATGGTCGAATTTGACAACACTGCTCTGTATGTGTCAAACTGTCAAAATTAGTTTAACATTTAACGGATTGATTGATGAATCAAGGCGGTGATGACTATTGTAATTATGTTACTTCTAACCTCGTTATTTTTGTTGGTTTTCTATAAAGTAATCTTTAGTGAAATCCAATATTCGCACCAAACTGATCCGCTCAAAACACTTGTTGTCACTTGTTTTTTCGTTATATGTGAAGTTTCAAACGAACTACAACTGGGAACTGTTTTTATTTACGTGATTTTTATCGGACATAATTGTTACTTACTTAATATACACGTTAGGTTTGCCAAAAAGCCAGGCAAATATATTATTAGAATTTAAAAAACCCATACTGGTAAAATACCAATTGTTCCGGCATTTAAACTGCCAATTCTTCTTCCTCCTAGCGTTAATTTCAGTAGCATCCGAAGCTTTCAACTTGGATTCTGGGGTTCACTTTACCAGTCTAACTGCAGATTTGGCTGAACTTCGACATTTCCTCGTGAAGCGACTGCCATCTGACCTCCACAACCTAAAGGCGATATAGAAGCATTACAGTTAGACCAGTTGTTGGATTTTTTAGGGTTCCAGCCATAGATGTTCGTATGGCAACCGGGACTGACGGCTTAACGTGCTCTCCGAGGCACGACCAGACCATTGCAAATTCTTATATTCATGTATACAAATATTTGAATTGAGCGGGGATCGAAATCGCACCCCCTGCGTAGCGGCTGCGTTCACTATTACTGCACCACAGAGGCTGTTCTAGCATTTAAAATTAAAATGGAATAAATAAACCCTATACAACTATTGCTTCGGTAACACCCATAATGGAGGAGTGGCTAGGGAGGCCACACGGTAGCCTCTCGTACCGTCAGACGCGGATCATCACAGGACACGGGAACTTAGGGCGGTATCTGCATCTGATGGGCATAGTGCCAACGCCCGAGAGCCATCACTACGACGCGGGCGAGGACTCGGGGCTGCACACGCTCACCGAGTGTCCGGCGTGGGAGACACCAAGGCAGGAGCTTGTGGCGGCCCTGGGCATGAGAGTGCTCATGCTCTCCACCTTGCTCGCGGCTATGGTCCGTTGCGCGGATGTGTGGGCGGCCGAAGTGATGCTCGAGAAGGAGACAGCAGAGCGGGTGCGGCGCGATGAGCGAGATAGACTCGCGGACATCACTGCCCGCATTCGTAGGCGGCTCGGGCTCCGGAACGACCTTCACTACTACTATAATATATTGATATAGTAGCATATCATAGTAGCAACCACAATAATACAAATATCCATCAGCTATGAACATTTCAAATAGGTATGGGACTGTGTGTGATAACCTAAGCCACATTTATTTATAAATGTGTATAAACACGTGAGTGAAAGTTGACCATTGACTGACAATAAATAAAAGGTTCGGAAATTTCACATTCCTTCGTCCGCACAATTTCGTCAAAAGAGGTACAAAGTTACCTATTAATTTTTCAATATATTACTTAGATCTTTACATAATACACACACCAGCAGAATTAGGGGAACACAAATTTATGGTCTGGGGAGGGATATGTTTAGGAGCTCGCACGGATTTAGTGGTATTCGACGGCGGAAATCTGACTGCTGATCGGTATATCAGGGAGATTTTAGAGGAACATGTTGTACCATTTGCCCCATTTATTGGTAAATGCTCGAGCTCACAGTATTCGCTCAGTACAGACATACCTAAACCATGTTGATGTTACGGTGATGGAATGGCCAGCACGGTCCCCGGATATGAATAAAATTGAACACGTTTGAGACTGGCTACAGAGGAGTGTCAAATCAAGAATGTCACCTCCTAACAATCTGGGCGAGCTGCCAAACACATTAGTTGAAGAATGGCAGAGGTTGCCCCAAGAAATCATTGACAACATCATTCGCCCAGACGGATGGAAACCTTAATCAGGGCACGAGGGGAAAACACTCGTTATTAAACATGTTGTTGTTGTTTCATGTTTAATTATTATTTGTTTAAAAATAAAGCTAACTATTTAATACTCTCTTTTTTTATGTTCCGCTAATTCTGCCGGTGTGTGTATATAATAAAAAAGGCATGTTATCGAACTGGCCATTTTGATCTCACAAATCCAGCGTTTGGTTAGGAATTCCAAATTCAAATTCATTTCAATTTTAAGCTTGTATATTTGTGTTTCGAATGTGATAATTAATTGATTTTCACTCTGTTTAATTTTGCTTCGATATCGTTCTGTGCACAATATGGAAAATTTAAAATATCTCATTATTTTCGAATACAAGTTTCATCGCGGCACCAGCGCTGCAGAAACAGCTAGAAGGATTAATGATGTGTACGGAGAAGCCAGTGTTAAAGGATACATAGTACGTTTTTGGCTCCAACGCTTTCGTTCTGGAAATTTTGACCTCCAGAATAAACCAAGTGGATAGCCCGAGACCCTAGTTGACAAAGAGTATTTCAAAGTGATCATGGCAGCGAATCTATCTCAGGGCTCGGTATCAATGATAAAACCATTCGAAAGAAATTGGAAGAGTGAAAAAGCTTGAAAAATGGGTACCGCATGAACTAAGTCAAGCAAACCAACCAACACGCGTCGACTGCTGCTTCACTTTAATCGTATTTTGAAACGTATCTTTACTTGACTAAAATGTAGAATTTGTAGGTCTGGTAAAGTTATGGCGCATAGATCAAAAATCTTGGCTTTATACGAGATCTAATAACTTCTTCACAGAGTAAGCTACGAATAAGAATAAGAATCTTTATTTCCAAGAATATGGTTAGTTACAGTTGTTGGGGTGGTTAAGAAAATACAGCATATTCTGCCATTGGCGTACAAATATTGTATGTCTATTACTAGTTTTACAAATTTATACATGCATAACCTCCACACATTTAAGTTTGTAATTAACAGTTGCTTATAGGCTGAATTCTAATTCTTCAGAATTTAAGTTCAATATAAGCATTACAGAAATTGGGGAGTCATCATTATTAATTTAATGTCAAAGAAAAGTTTAGAAGAAGCAACATTTTTACATGAAAATGTTTTTGGTGTAATTTCATATATTTTTGTAAGTTGGTTAAAAATTATGACGTAGGTACGTATTTTTTATTTGTTATGAGACTTTTTATATTAATTTTGAATTAGGTAGCACAAACTGCAGTGCAAGTCTCATATACAAACTTCCACCATAGTAGGTACTATTATCTAATCTGTGCTTCCACCTCCTATTCCCAGGGGATAGGTTAGGTTAGGACTTTTTATTTTTTCTTGTCTTTGTAGTAATATTAGCTTACATACCAAATTTCAGCTTTCTAGGGTTTCAGGAAGTACCCTAACAATTTTGATGATCAGTAAGTGAGTTATCAGTGACAAAATTAAGGGTTTTGAGACATATATCCATTACCTAGTTAAAGTAGGTACTTTTACTAAAAAAGCCTGTGGCCTACGAGGACGAACTGGAGGGTAACTGTGAACAATCTGCGGAGAAGGTAGGCGTTGTCGTCATCTGCGGTATACAGTCAGCAATAAATAGATCTTGAATACCAAGTACTCAAAATGATCTTAACACCTACCTACTAATGATTTTATGCCAAACTGTTTTATTGATGAAAGATGCATAATCGCCCAAAACAAAGGTATGTGCCAAATATCAGAACAATCAGTCAACAGGAATATCGAGGTATTAAGATCATTTTTCTTCAACACTTTACTAGTTAAGACTGTCAAGAGCCATCTAACGCTGACTGTACAATGACTTCACCCGCCGCCACCGGCAGATGTCATTGTATGCTGGTTCCGCTTACTGAACGCACCCCAACCATTTGTAACAATTTGTTAACCCAACGATCAAAAAGGTACGGCATTTATTACAAGATAGATGCAATGGCTGCGTAAATTTAATTCGCGTTTAGTTTCACAAATGTAATTTCAATTCTAAAGATTTAAGTAACTAAATCTATAATAATAATTAATCAAGAAAATGGATTTAAATTTAAAAAAATCATTTAAAATGGGTGCTCTCGATTGTGAATCACGCAACGACAAATCGATAGGATTAACGTTCGTACTTATGAAAGAAAAATCGACATTCAGAACAGTCGCTTTTAGCCTCGAGAGTTGGATCAATATATTGGTTTACAAGACGTCAAGCCAAATCATTATTCGTATGTTTATAAATTACAATATTCCACCCTTATTATTTGCGACGTGTCATCGATTGAGATATTTTTATTACATAGGCCGAATCCAAATTAATAATAGTTCGTCGTAGTTTGCACATTTTGATTCTTAAAGTTTTTCAAATTAAATCAATTGAGCCTTATTATTTTATAAGGATTTTTTTACAATATGCACTAAATATTTGTTAAATTGGATCTTTTATATTTAATGGCTCAAATCCGAAAATCTGTACGTTTTTTTTTTACTCACATTCAAATTTATGCCCGTAATTTTATGTGACTTAAATATAGTTTTATCTAGTAATTATCATCACAACGTGTCTAGTTTTGATAATTTGAAGTTTAAGTTGTCGTAATCATAACAGGGTTTTTTTCCCCACGGATACCCCCCCCCCCCTCCTTCGGAGCCGAAGGGGGAGGTTATGTCGGACTGGAACCGACTAAACCGCACGCCGTCTGTGGGTCGATGTGCTAGGCCGGAGGTGAGGTTGTCTTTTGACATATCCCTCGCACCCCGGCTGACCCAGGGCCATTCCTCTCGGTCTGGCCCTCCTCGGAAGGGGGCCAGCGATGTCCGCGAGTCTTTCTCGCTCGCTGCGCCGCGCCCGCTCTGCTGTCTCCTTCACAAGCATGACCTGCTCGCAGAAGGAGGCGCTGGCCGCCCACGCATCCGCGCAGCGGACCATCGCCGCGAGCAGGGTGGAGAGCGTGAGCACTCTCACCCCCAGGGCCGTCACAAGGCCGACACTCGGTGAGCGTGTGCAGCCCCGAGTCCACGCTCGCGTCGCAGTGATGGCACTCGGGCGTTGGCTCTATGATCATAACAGGGTTATACCCCGATGGCAACTGAAACATTCGTCACTAAGATTCCAATTTTAACTCCTACGCGTGTCATGCAACTCCGGCTATTATCAATTCAACAGCAAGCACGCTTGGCAGCCGTGTGAAAGGTTAGGTCTAATAATGATTTTATAAGCCTGCCTCTTCAACCTGGGTAGCTACAACTGACATTGGTCATTCACGCCACTCTTAGATAACACTTGTCACGTGTAGTCAAATAATAGGTATTTAATCTAGTCACTGCTCCGCGAGCTCGACCAAGTCATCGTTTATGATGTATAGGATCTATTGAGTTGATTTGAGCTTGAGAATGTTGTTCTCAAGCGCATCCTTCCACATCTTCAGACATCGCTTCAATTTACCCCTGTCCACATCCACCAACACGATATCATCAACATACTTGAACAACCATGGAACCTACTTATTGTGAGTTTCATCAATTAAGACACGTAGGACAAAAACGGACTAAGAATCGAAATGTACCCAGACAGTGATGGGTAAAGTTTTCATTTAACAGTGGCGTATTCTTTGTCTTGTATTCTTCCGTGAATATATAGAACGAACGCCGTATCCATGGTCTTGAGATGGGGGTGGTTGCACATAAGTCTTGTATGGACAGAGGACACTCCTATCGATACCAAGAGTCGATCATTCTAGCGTAGCACTTGATGGTGTGAGAATCATACCCTCTTGGATCGTTCCCTTCCTTTTGAAGGTCGTAGTGGTGATACTCAGCCGCACAAGTCTCGTAAGCGTAAACCTCAGTAAAGAGTGCGCGGTTATGGGAGAGCTTTTTCAGTAGCTTGTGGATGTATGAGCGCCATTTCTCCCACACCACAACTTCCTCGTATAATAAATTGCCATCACAGCAAGTTAGGTTGGTAAAGAGTGCCATAATAGATTCATAGGCAGGACAAAAAAACAATTGAAAAATTATATTCAATCTGTAAATTCAATTTTTCACTTTCAGTATCTTTTGTCTGTTGTTCTGTCAGACATAATACGAATTTTGCTTTTCTATACTGATTTACTCGGTGGACCGAAATCTTGCAATGTTACTAATTCAGAGTAATCTTTAAATTCCATAAAGCTTCAGTTACATTTAGTGTGCAGTTCAACAGGTGGGTTTTTTATAAAGTTTCCTTATTTCTGGTGAAAATAAACGCCTTTTTACTCGAAAGTTGCCAAAGGAGAGTTCATTATTTCATTACAACTGAACTGAATCTACAGTCAACTATTTAGAATAAAAAAATGAACCTGTAGATGCGTCCGTATTACTATTCCAAACGATTATAATCCAGAGAAGTCCAATTTATCCTCGGTACCGACCACCTAACAACCTAAAATTCTAAAAAAAAGTCAATTCCATAAATATTTATAAGTTAAAATTTATAGAATTCGTAACATACTGCTGTTATTTTCGTAGCTAAAACATCGTACATAGTATTCGACTTTATGCTTTATTAGACGTAGAAAATATTTTACTAGCACAATGGTGTATGTAAAAATACATATTATGTTTTTTTAACAAAGGCTAGTGGCATAAAGGTTTACCTGTTAATAAACCCAAAATTGTAACTACAGAAAGATAGGATGCTGTAATTGTATAAGGGCTTATATTGAAATGAGTTTCGTTATAGTTGTAGTAATTTAATAGCATAAAGGAGCATAAAGGATTATATAAATGACAGCCTTCGTGATGTAACGGTAGTGAACGCGGCCGCTGCGCAGGAGGCGCGGGTGCAATCCCCGCTCAGTGCAAATATTTGTATGCATGAATATTGGTATTTGCATTGGTCTGGTTGTGCCTCGGAGAGCACGTTAAGCCGTCGGTCCCGGTTGCCATAAAAACATCTATGGCAGTCGTTACGGGTAGTTGGAGCCCTTAGAAATCCAATGACTAGCCTAACTGCAATGCTTCGTTATCGCCTTTGGGTTGTGGAGGTCTGATGGCAATCGCTTCACAGGAAAATGTCGAAATTTAGCCAAATCCGCAGTTGGACTGGTAAAAGCGGACCACAGACTCCAAGTTGAAAGCTTCGGATGCGACTGGGTTTAACGCTAGGATGAAGAAGAAAGCATTATATAAATATTAGGTGAAATGCTTTACAGATATTTTGGAAAGTCTTCACATCTGACTTTATACATTGGTATATCGCCACAACGGAGAATGATAGAAAAGAGAATAAAAAAATAATCAAAGTGATGATTAAAAGTGGTTTTGGTCGGATCTTCAGGTCCAACCTAATCGAATTCAGGCCCAAAATACCATTTCAGCTTTACACCTCTAACGCTTACGTTACATTGTATATCTGGGAACCATCGCCTTTCGTCTTCTTCAATTATAAATGAGAGGTTTTTCTCCTAAGGATTCCCCGCCTTTTTTTCCGGAAGCACCTAACACGTTAGTAAAGGTTTATTAAATATTCACTAGAGTACTTTTATCGTAGTGTAGTTAACGGTGGTATTATCTAATCGCTTCACCGTAGGTATAAATGCTCTGTTCTCGGATAAACGAATGAATATGGAATGTGTAGAATATATTTGGAAAGGTACAAATTAACGATGTGACATAATATCCGCACCGTAACGTCTTACAGAGAAACTACAGACAGCTTATATGTGAAGAATTCTGAACATGGTATTTGAATGTGACTTTTGCCGACGTGCTGCGCCCGGACAACCGAGTTATCAATGTGTGAACGCATGGTCTGCGTTTGTGTGCGTACCTACTAGAATCATTACTTCATCAACTTCTAAAGCCACATAACGTCAAGTGTACTGACATTTATGTCTATGTTACGATAAACGAACTATAGTCCATTGTAAAGTTACATTTGGGGCTGCATTTGTGAGAGGATGCAAGTTTCTTTTTATGTATCGCGGGGGGGTTTCAAGTTAAATCCAAGTTTGTGGTGTTGCAACCCCCGTGCCACGTCCACCATCTTGGAAAAAGGGGTCCTGGTTTCTGGTCTATCTCACGAACTATTTTTTGTATGCTTAGATCTCTCAATAAATCGTCAGATAAACCATAAAACCCATTTGAACTCCATTTTTTTAATATAGCGGCCGTAGCACAAGATTTCCAACCCCACAAACTTGGATTTCAATCACTTTAAACAGACCACACAAGTCCAAACAGACCCCAAGCTTATTAAAAAAAGACGGGTTGCACTCTGGGAGTGCCGGCAGAAGTGAAAACATTTTCTTTTTTTCTTTCTTCGTTATATACATAGAAAAAGATAAAAAAGAACATACCATACCATACCTATAATATAGTGCTAATCATAGAACCTATCACTTATTTTCTGCTAATTTTCTGTCAGAAGAAATTAATAAATTATAAAAAGAAAAAATAATCACAAAAAATGATAAATTACAAAAAGAAAAAATTATCATAAAAAGTAATAAATTACAAAACGAAAAAATAATCACCAAAAGTAATAAATTATAATAAGAAAAAACAATCACAAAAAATCCCTGAAGGCCAGGTGGTTTGAACCCGATACTATCTGAAACTATAAGGACTTACAGTCGACGTGCTTACCGTTTAAGCTACGACGATATCTATTGTAATTTGCAAAATACATAGTCTGTACCTAATCTTGTATGACGTCAGTCGTCGGTTACGGTTCAAAGGTCAACTAATCCTGACGCTTCCTTAACATTTTACACCCATCCAACGCCGCTAAAGAAGTTTTCACTTCAAAAAATTGCATCCTCTGAAAAATGCACGCTAAGCCCAAAAAAATGTAACATTTCAATGAACTATTAATTTTAATTGTAGCATTTTGGGTCTCCTAACAACTCTTGCCAGTAAGAAATCTTCGAGTAACATAATCATTTTAGATTTAAAATATTCTGGTAATTTTTTTCGAAGTCAATGAGTTAAGTTTAAAGGATATTATTGTAAAGAGAACAACAATATTGCCTCAATGGTCTCTTAAAATGAATTCTTGCTTATGTTAAACTATTACTCGTAACTATCTTTTCAGAGGAAAACGTTCCTAAATAAAAGAAAAGGAGGAAGTAAGGATATAAAAAACGTCAGGTCTTGTACTTCCTGAAGAAATGGAGTCCCTGATAATAGGCCCCATGGCAAACCACCGTCTGATTGTGCGTGTGTTTATTTTTAACAATTTACAAGCATGGTACAGTATATTTTAATAATAACAATGAAATTATGACATAAGAATTTCTTATTAGTTACACATGGTATTAAAAAAAGAAAATATACGAAATTCATATTGAATAAATCAATGAAATAGAGATGATACTACATCTAAATATTTGCAATTTTTTGTACAGTCAACGACAAAAGTGCCATTATCCCCATAGCGATATCCCAATTTGCACCTTGTTTGTCAGCTTTTCCGGGAACCTCGCAAACGTTAGAACCACAATAAAGTTACCTAAATTAGTCAGAGCCTCATCTATTGTTTAGCACCAACTAACAGTAAGTTTGACTAGGACCCTAAAGGCCTAGGTAGGAAAATGACCAATATTTTTTTCATCAGAATACATGAACGAATGATTGATATTGCAGGTACCTAGTTTAATTATACCCGGAGGATAAAGTTACTAATACTATATTACATGTTTTGTTCATAATCTTAAGAATGATTTTAAGCTAGGGTGATCAATAAATTAGAATGTATTGTTACTTTACTAGGTAGGAGAGGTAGATCCAAGAATTGCTGGCATCGCAAAAGATGATATGCGTGTCAACGGTTTCACTGCCAGGGATGACGACCGAGCAAAGTGGAGACGGAAAAAACAAAAAACGGACTTCCGATTCCGAGGACACTCTCGGAAGTGACTGTGTCAGGGACTCAACGCTGAAATAATGATGATGGTATATTTTCCAAACATTTTTAACGTTGACTGTACGTGTTTCTAAATAACGACGTTGATCAAAAACTTCACCGATACATCCTTGCTTAATATAAGCTTTTTTAATAATATCGTATTGGTTATATTTTAAAAGGTGCCTAAACCTTCTAAACCATCTTTATTTTTATTATTTATCTTTCACTCTACAAAATATATTTTCATTCTCTAAGGTTCGAAGAAATTAAATACAATTTGCCAGCGGGAGGAATTCTCAGTCGTTTGACGCTGAAATATAACGCTACGAAATATGAAGCTACGTAGATATTCCTGTATTTAAAGAAATGTCATATATTATTTACTAAATGGAAAGTATTCAATTTCAACTATTTATTGATTTGAAGTCTGATTGATGAAAATGTATGATGAATTGAGATATGCAAATCTCAATTTAGGGTGACTTGTTTACAATTCGAATGCAAATAATATTGCCCACCGTCAGTTTTATTGGGTGACTAGATAAAATTCTGTATCTAGAAATAATTACGACAAGAATGACCTGCCCCCTTGCCAATTGCCATATTACAATGTACAATATGAGGTACAAATTAGTTAAAAGTAAAGAGCTGCAACCAATACACCAATCTTGAAATGATATATACCTACCTAATAATAAACAACGATGATGTAGTGGAAACATCTACTTATAAAAAATAAATGTAAAGAAATCTCATTTTAATAAAAAGATTTATGAACAATTCGTTTGTAAATGAACATGCAAATTACATAGTACACGAAGATGTATAATTGCCACCAATGATTCCGAATTATCTCTTCTCATTAAACTTTTAACCATCCCTAAGCGAACCCTTACACGGAATCACCCTCGATATATCAATTAATTTTGATTATTGCAGAAAATTAATTGAGTTCCTATAAATAATCCGGTCAATCTAAACCAAATAATGAGAGTGAAGGTACATAAAGTCCCAACAAGCTGAAAATCAGTAAAATTGTTCAAAACAAAATTATAAATAATACCTATTTAAAAATTCCCCATCATTCCCGTGTATGGATTTTTTTTATTCAAGGTCGTCAAAGGGAAATGTCAAAAAAATTAGTTTCTCGCGATTTACACTATCTATAAAAATGTATCAATCCTTTTTTCTACGAGCCACCGATTCTGAGATATAACTATTCAACTATTCAAAAAGTTAGAAAAGTTGTTATTCTCATAATATGCATGAGTACGCCACGTATACATATATATATATTATGTATAGTACACAGTTTATATAAATATGACTAAAATAAACGTAGTACTTACGTACTTACTTACTCGTATTGCTCACTGCTCCAGCGCCAACTGAAAATACTATTTTTTTCATAAAACCCGAAAAGTTCAACATCAATACGATTCATCATCAAAAAGTTTATCTACTTTTGTAAAGTGTCAAAATCATGTACTATTTTCAAACGCAATAACTGGCTGTGATAAGACATCTACGGCATTTTGCAGGAGGGGTAAAACAGCAATTTTCAAAATGTTTGACAAACAAGACTTAGATCAATGTGCATAAATTTTTAAAAAGAGTAATTTATCTGAACTAGAAGTTATCAGCAACGGCATCCGCTTTCTTCTTTCTATGTACGGAGCTCCTAAAAAAACGACCTGTTTAGATAAGCATCGATATGCATGTTTCGTTAAAAATACTTAAAATAAAAAATAAGTTCAATTAGCTTGTCTTCCTCCAACCTCATTTGCTGCTCATCAACATCTTTTTCGGGTATATTACCAAGTTGAAGTGTGGCTTGGTTATCAGCTAGACCCTACAGACTGGGGTTGGAAGTTGGTCAACAATATATTAGAGCCAGTTCAAACTTTACCTCCACCTGCGCCGGGAAAAACTGCTGAACACCATTTTCTGCAACTGCAAAAAGGGATGCAGTGCTAAATGTGGTTGCAAAAAAGTTGGACTGTTTTGTTCTCTGGCATGCACAAATTGTCATGGCCGGTTGGACTCTAATGTTGAATCACAAACAATGGCGGATTCGTTTGATTCCGACGAAGTGTCATGCGATACATCGCTATTGACAAAATTTACTTGCATACAAAATGAAGATGAAGAAGAAGCAGGGAAGAAGAAGAAGAAGAACAAGAAGAAGATCGAGAAGAAGAAGAATTTGAAACTTACGAACCAGGCGAATAGACTTCACCAATTTTTCTTATTTAAATCGCTTTTATCTTTTCCAATCTTTGAAAATTTCCGTTATTTTGCAATAGTTTCACATTAAACAGGATCACAACTGACCCGTGGAGTTCTACTGGGAAAACCACGTTAAAAAAAACGCTCTGTACACTACTTCATAAGTGGCCTGGAAACGTGCGCATATTATGACGATAACAACTTTTATAACTTTTTGAATCGTTATACCCCAGAAACGGTGGCTCTTAGGAAAAAATGAATTGAAACATTTTTATAGATAATTTTATGATCTACAATTTTTGTCTAGATACTTTTATGATAAAACTTACCATTTTGCTGAAAATCGGGAGGAACTAATTTTTTGACCTTTGACCTTGAATTAAAAAATCCATACACGAGAATGATGGGGAACTTTTAGATATTATTTATAAATATGTTTTAAACGATTTTACTGATTTTCAGCTTGTTGGGACTTTATGTAACTTCGAATGTTTAAATAGACCGGAGTAAAAATATTAGTGGCATTTATTAATTAAAACTACCCTTTTTCTTGACGTGTTCATGACCTAAAATTTCAATTTGATCAAAAGTCATTGTTTCATTTGTCTATCCTTTGTCTTAGAAGCAAAAAGGTATTCAGAATTTAAAAAAGTGGTAAATCTATTAAAAATAATTCACAAGTTGTAGTATAGGTACTATATATACTTAAAAATAAATTATCCAGTCAACATATACAGCACTTGATACTCTTGGTAACGAAGAAGTAACGCTTCTCTTCTTCTTTAAAAGCCGTTGCGTAGACGAAATAATGTTCCTCATTTTGGGTAACTATCTTTCTTCGCTTAGGAAACGCGGAAAAAGAGAGTTGCCCAAAATTAGATCCATTATCATAGAAGATGCAGTGTAGAAAACCGCAACAGAACAGGCACGTTTCTGGATTCGTAGACTTCTAACCCGTAACCCTATCCAGCAACAGGTCACATAATTAGTCCGTTACTGGATTGGATTAAAGGTTGGATTGCTAGGAAGAAAACATGCTAAAAAGTCACGGATAGGTTCATCATTTTGCAGATTTGAAGGTAGTGTCTGACAGTGGTTTGCATCCTTCCAAATGGTAGCCAGGGCCTACTGGAAGCTGTTTAGTACTCTGCTCTGCGGCTAAACTGATTCTCCTGGTAATAGATCTACTATTACCGGAGAATCAATTTACCCGCAGAGCAGAGTACCATATTCGAAACACTATGCGGCTTTAGGAAGTCGACTCTGACTTGATTACTTTTTTATATGAACATAAATGGGGACTTTCCCAACGATACAAACGATAGTATGCGTTTGTTTAAAACTAAGCTGTAAATTGCATTCGTGTATTAAATTAAATATGTTTATAGCCAGAAGGGATGCTTGTTCAAAATGTGAAATTTTACTCTTGTGAATAAATAACTTTAACCGTACTTCCATCTTGTGCTAAGGAGCGTCCTTAAGCTGAAGTTCACTGAATTAATTATACATGAAGTGAGGCAACTGTCTTTTTAAAATATCTTCAAAGCAGAGGTGCGTTGAATGCTCAAGAAATTCATCGCCACCTTGGCATTGAATAAATTATAGCATAAGATTATAGATTTTAATAAGGTGTAAAACTGCTTGGGTTATCATGAGCACTTATGAAAGTATTGTATATTAATTACAAAAAGCACACCTAAATTTGGAATGAATTTGTTAATGTGAATTTTCATTTATCGAATTAGTTAGGTACTAGAATCATTGTGTGATACAGTACAGGATACCAATGTTAAGTCATCATATATTATATTAAGTAGGTGTTTCTTTTCTTAAGTCTAAGCTAGAGCCTCCTCCATCATGCAATTGTAATCTGATTTTAGGCATCATTTCCAAAAATATGAGAAGGCAAAGTACATATTAGGAAAGAGCATTTAATGTCTAATCTAAAGAAACCTATTACTCATCAAAACTTCTAAAAAAAATTTCAGGGAAAAGTACTAAGTGTCTGGACACCTGTGAAGTGATAACGATCTCGTAATTAGCATAAATACATGAAATAAATAAGTCGCAAATTGCGGGACGTCACTATCTGCTAAATGTACAGAGTACATTGGCAAAAATTCCCGCGGGGAGCTTTATTAAAATTTCCCGTCGATGTCGAACTCCTAGGCGACGCAATTTAATAATGCATGCGATAAAATTGTTTCTCAACAACAATATCGTGTTCCATTAGCATCAAATTATGTTTATATAAACAATAATTGTGTGGTGCGGGGACTAATTTACAAGCGAATTTTATTATTTTGTTGAACGTTAAAAAATTTAGGGAAAGCTGATTAAATTACAAGAAAAGGATGTTTAAATGTTTCTAGTACGCGTGTTATTGAATGACAATAAAATTAAAACTATGCATTTAATTTTTGGTTAAGTATTATAATTTTTAATGATTGTAACACGATTATTATAATTACTAGTCGTAAATGATACACTATTATTTACATAAATGAGGGTATACATGGAAATTATATACAAGAATTGAAAATCGATTAATAACATAAGATCGGATGTATAAACATTTACCTAGTTTTAAAATATCGTTAATCGATGCCGTATACGTTTGTCAAGTCCAATATATTTTTTAAATGCTGTTACTGTTACTTTTTGTAATTATTCACACAAAGCCCTGTTCTGTATATCACTTTCAAACTTGAAAGTAAAGTACTAAGATGGAGATATAATATAATTTTATTGTAATCCTTATTGATATAGTTACTATCCGCTTGAAAGTAACTACTTCACCTTAACATAGATGCTGGTAGGTAACTACCTAGGTAATCACCTGCTGATATTGTGACGGTTACATGTTATATGATTCCACTATATGAAAATCTCTTGCTTCGTACTGTTTTATCTCAAAATCATAAATCTATTCGTACCACGCCTACATGAAAAGTACTTAGGTTTTCCTCTTTTTAGACCCATACTCATACTACTATTTTAACCATAAACTGTCAATGAACTCTATTAAATAAAAGCAACTACTCGTAAAATTAACAATGTTCAAAATTAAACGCTTACCAGACAAGCTTACGGCCCTGGGCGACATGATTCATCGCGCTTTAAATAATGCAGCAAGTCAGTGTCTCTGAGGAACAGTTATACTTAAACAATGCTCCGCCCTTCATCAGAGCAGCTTAATTCTGATTTAAACGGCTACATCGATCACGAAGTCTAGTGTCGAATGGTTAAGCGTCGCCCTGGGTTCAGTTAGGCAAGCGGCACGTGAATTCTTGATGCGCGCGCCGACGGCGGGCACACATCAAATATGCACCACCTTTCCCACCTGGGGCGGGCAAGTTGATCCGGCCTCAGATATATACGTAACACAAATGGATATCTTGCTGCCAGCTTGACAGTTCGACACGATGTGCACAAGACATGACACCAATATTCACTAATGTGTTTCAAACTATTTTAGTTCAGTCTCCTAACTTGATAACCGAATGTAAGTGATTTTGTAGTGAAGTAAGTTTACGATAACCATGTTTTGCATTGTTACTTCAATGATTACGGAATGTTGTGGTATGGTTGGTGGTGTAGTAACTAAGATAAAGTGGTCCTTAGGTGATGCGGACACGTGTAAGTAGAGCAGATGGTGAACGAACATTAACAAAACAGATTTATGGGGCAAGGGTGAGTAGGCAACATAGTAAAGGTTGATCTAGGCGTACTTTACCTCAATCAAATAGAGGACGTTTGAAATGTCAGCAAATTAGTGGTTCAGGACTCGGCGTTATGATCGAGAGTTCCCTGATTCGATTTCTGCCCATTACACTGACGAATACTAAAAAGTTATGTAGCGTAGCTGTGGAGGTTATCGGGTATACTAATAATTTCTGACATAAGAACTCTTTCTAAAAAGGCCAGGTCAAGAGTAGCAACTGAAAACTGAAAGTAAAAAAAAAAAGAAAGGTGCCTATATGCCAGAATTGTACCTTTTTTCGAGCCGTTATATCTACGAATAGCACTCCCAGACGAGCTACGGGGTGGTTATATCGGATTGAACTGACTGAAACCGCAACATGTCAAGTAGAGAGATATTGCCTCTGCTGACCGCAATAGAAAAGAGGTATGACTTTGAATGTACGTTACGTCTTACGTCTTTTAAAAAAGAAGGAGACTGACGCCTATATTCTAGAATATCACTAAACCGCACGCCGTCTGTGAGTTGTAGCGCTAAGCCGAAGGTGAGGTTGTCGTGCGACATATCCCTCGCACCCAGGCTGACCCAGGGGATGCCAGACAACCAGTCAAATTTGTCAATATGTGTATATAATCTTGCCCCAGATAAATTGAGGTTCAGCTGAGTGGCATTTTATAATACGGGCCTAAGTCCGAAATACAATTTAAAACAGCTGTGATACAATGGATGACAGAGTCCTTTATGCCCAGTACTTATTTGGCTTGACATGGGCTACTAAATATAAATTTATTTGTTATTATTTACTTATAGACGGACACGCTTCGGCTATATTTCAGTAGCCATGTTCGCGGTTTGACTAAGGTCTAAAAGTAATAATCATCTGATACCCAAAAAACCGAAACCGGTCAGGAATCTAATAAATAATGTGGAATAGTACAAGTGTTTTCATTGAAGATAATAATAAGAAATAAATCGCAATAGAATCTGTTATAAAGTGGTTATATTTCAATGAGTGACAATCGTGAAAACTTTAGAAAATATCATCTTCCGTGAATTTTTATCTCTTGTATTAAATTTACAAATGCAGTTACTTTTCATTTTCCAGTGCCTGTTTTCCATGACGTCAGTTTATTTTGTCTTAAAATATATATACTGCAGCTTCTAATCAAAATTATATCACGTCAAAAATAACATTTTTGTGTTGAACGTTAAAATTAAGCACGTACTATAACAATGTCTAAAAACATTTCGGTTTACATTGGGCAATGAATGTTCTTCAAATACTTTATAAGGTTCCAAGAAATCACAAAGTTTGTTTCTAAATTACAACTGTATACAGTAAAGTAAAACTTCGTGCCCGGTTATGAGAAACAGCCGAGAAACTAGGTATAAAGAAGCCCGTGGCACGATACGGTAGTTAGATCGTGAGAGGGTAATTTCACGTGGCGAGCAGGCGTCACGTTGCGGGTGGCGAACGCAGAACGGTGCACGACAGAACGGTGCACGTGGACTCCGCCGTCTTTATCGATCCATACCGGGTCACTTAACGACTAAGGCGAATGCAACTACATTGAGCAAGCAATGGATGCAATGTTACATATACGTTTTGTCTGGCTTACGCCAAATTTTACTATTTGAGCAGACATTAGGACAAAACTGTTGGTGGCTGCCAAAACCAGGCTTTTCGTGAATAAAATTGTTGGTATTTGTATCGTAGTAATAATTGATCAGTTATAGAGGTGATAGGACATAGCACGATGGCACCCACCCTCCTCGGGAAGTAGGTAGTCTCATCCTACAGAAAACCACAGATAAATAGCCCTAGCATAGTGTTGTTTTCCCATTGGTAAATAGTTTCGCCAGAGCTCGTTGAGTAGGAAGATATATCGACTATGTAGGTACCTTATAGTTGGAAACTTAGTAGTTTATTACTGGTGAAAGAATTTAAAGTTTGAACTACGCAGAAAATGCGTACAACTGGGGTTCGATTCTGTATAAAAATGTTTAATATCAATATAGAAACGTGATAATAAAGCAAGAAGTTTATTTGAAGAGCATATACTTACTCATTACGGCAATGTTAAAAGGTTTTTATTATAACAGCCAACATGTGATACTCCGACAATTGAAATCAGAGCTTACATCCACGTAGACGTAATTTTAACGAAATAATTTACACCAAACCCACTCGAAATACTATTGCGAATGGCGCATGACAATTTTTCCGATAAGCCTTCACTCACGTATATTTGATCTTCGAAAATTATCTTTAAGCAAGAGGTTTTAAGGTTGACATTTGTGTATTTAGGGAGTCCCTGGGAAGTGAGGTGAGGGATGAAGGGCAGGTCAACGTCCCCGCCCCCGCAGCCAGCTCCACAACGCGCTTTTCAGACGTAGTGAGGACATCGCAGGCTCTCGAGTATCGAGGCTGCCGCGCCCGTGCTTACCATATGTCTTCTTGACATGTTTATTGAAAATTCGCAGATAACAATCGCCCGCTAATACAGAAGAGCCCATTGAATCTGATCCCTGAACAATTGACATTATATAACATGGACATTCTGATTGTCTTTTGCATTCGATATGTAGTGAATAAGAGGACTTTCTGTTTAAAAAAAGGGAGTTTTTGAGTTTACGGATCGTAACTTATAATACAGTAATTTAGTAGCGTAATTACATTTTGGTTTCACGCAGTTTACGTACAACTTTTTCATAAGATGCGCTTATTTTTTGCTTTAAACTCACAATATTTAGATTGTAAAGAATAATGGCATGTGTTTTACAGAGAAAGGAAAGAATGTATAGATCGTTTTTGTAGATATTGACTAAAAATTATGTAACCAGGTCAATCTTGTAGCCAGGTTAATGGTACGAGTGTGTAAAGTTAGTGATTACCGCTGAGGCACCATTGAAACCCGAGCTGTTAGGTGAGGGTCTTAAGAGAGCCAAGGACGGTAATCATCAATACACACGTGTATCACACGATGTTTTTCAACATTATTGTGAATAAAATAATACTAAAATAGACATTTACCCTTGCAGTTTTCAGGTAGTAAACAATCACTAACATTACGGGCTTCACATCAATCACATCATTTAATGGAGGTTGCACAACATAAATCATTTTAACAAGTTTAACAAGTACTTGTAGAAATTTTAGTTAACTATAATTTCAAAAGTGAAAACGAGTTGTAAAATTTGTATTCGCAATAGCGGGTTATTTTTCCTATACACTAAAAGAGGTTCACTTTTTTTATTAGTCGCGGACTAAATGGGGAATTTAAAGTTGGTTAATTGAGTGGAAGTTTTATTTATTAAACATATACTTACAAGTTGAAATTATCTATTTAAATATAAATACAAAGTTGCATGAAATGAGTAAGTAATAAGTAGGTATATTAATTTATTTGTACTATTGAACACGACCTCTTTTGAATCGAATCATTTTTTTAAGAAATAAGCAACAAAACATTCTTATAACATTTAAAAAAAGAATCTATAACTCACTTTTTAAATTATAACAATCAAAAAGCCACAGTTTGATCACAAGTGTCATTGTGTGCCTAATTGCGGTGAAATTAGAGCCAGTTTATGAGCAAGTATGCTGAAAATACTTTTACCTAGAACCTTACTGAAACTGGGCCTTCATGTATTTGTGATACTGAAGCATCTGTTCAGTATTATGAAGAAAGGAAATGATGTAGTTAGTAAATTAAATTTTAATTGATTTTGTATTTTTATCCTAAAGAGTTAAGTTACTAGGTATATTATGATCAAAGGGAGAGATTCGAAAGGAATTTCTTCCTATGGTCACTCACGTTACTCAATGACCAGCCTCATATGATTATTTAATGCACATAATATAGTTCCTTCAGATAAATAAATACAGTTTTATAAGAAAAGTTTTTTTATAGAGTCGGCTGGCAGTTCCTGGAGTTAACCCTTGATACGGCAAATATCCACGAAATACGATCATAAATAATCCTCATGAATGGTAATTGTTATAAAGATTGATATTTTTCTGCTTTTTGGTCTGCATCAACAGCAGGTGCGGTTGAAATTGCCGAACCATTTATAAAAAATTATTATCATAAATACTAATTAAAATCGTCCCCTAACTCCATTTAAATGAAAATCATACATTTATGGACAAAACTAATAAACGCAATATTTCCTAGTAGATATATGTGCTTGTCTCTGCCACCTAACTGCTATAAAAAAAGCTATATTAATATGCTTTATTAGCCGAGTTGAACGTTGTGGAAAAGTTTCTAATCTTAAAATATTTTTTCGGCAACACAGAAACATATTCTAATTAGCTTAACTACAGGTTTCGTTGATCAACTTTGACGGCATTACAGTTCATAACCTTAATTGATTAATTAAAAAGCACACAAATCATATATCAAACAAGAAGGGTAAAAGAAAATTTGAAGGTATCCTTTATTTACTCTTTAAGTTTGTAAGAACAAAGTAAATGTCGGGCTGCTTTTGTCCTGCGAACCCCGGCTGTGCAGCTACAATAATATTTTAATTTTATGTACGGGATTATCTTGGAATGTTAATAAGCCCATCAGCACACATCAGTAATGTTAATAGGTAGTTAAATAGCAATAGTAATTATACCAGTAGTACAGTTGTAGACATTTCTTTTTATATTGCCTTTATCAAGTCGCTAAAGCCTTTCCTTCCTCCGTCACATTGATACTTCAACACAGCTCAAAACAGTTTTTCATTCCGAAACATTATATTATAATGTCCATATTATGATAGACGAATATTATTCAACTTTTTGTCAATAGGGTAGTTACCTTAAAGCTTGTTTTAATTAAGATTTCAAATGAAGAATTCGAAGTAAACTGCAAAAATTACGGTAAGGTATGACATAATGTCTTGTTATTTCATACGACTTTTCAGTGTGTTAATATGCTAATCCAACTAATATGAGAGAATTATTAAAACCTCGCATTTTGGATACAATTTTCCTACTAATATTATAAATTTAAAAGTTTGCATAAATGTTTGGATGTTCGTTACTCGATGACACTCAGACTATGTAACAAAACCACGACTAAAATATATTCTATATTGATTATATACTGTATCCAAATCTGTTCAGGGGACCGAAGCAAATTCAATTTCATAATAATAAGCAGTAAGAATTAAAACTGGATTGAGCAAATTAACCCACCATTGCCTCACTCCAAAAGGTAAACACGCTAAAGATTTATTGTCAGCTGGTATGGCTGTATGTATAGACGGTAGGGTTCAATAGGTGTAAATCTACCATGAGAATGACACATATAATTTATGTACCTTTTCTTTGAAAACATGGGGAGGGCTCCTATACCAGTAAGCGTGTAATTATTGCTTTCAATTGCTAATTTGCTCTAAGTATTTTAGTCACGATAAAACCATATCAATTTGGCCTCCAAGTTTTTCCCAATTCAATTGGTATCAGTTTTTAGTATAACCATACGAAACGACAGAATTTCAATGTTATCCGTGAAGCGACTGCCTTCAAATCTTCACAATCTACTGCCGATATGAAAGTAACTGTCTGTAAGTAAATCAGGTTGTAGAACTTTTTTTCATATGGTAACCGCATGGTAACCTGATGACCTGACTATGGCTTTGTTATTACTCGCCAACATACCACTTAGCCACGAGCCCCTCAAAGGTCTGTTTGCGTAAAAGTCTGAAGTAGGTTGTAAGTGTCCAGAAGGTCTGACTATGTGACCGACATAAGCAGGTACAGTAGCCGGCTTATAATTTAGCATTACTCGGGAGAAAGAATGAGAGCCTGAGAGCCCAGTAAAGGGCCGGCTTGTTCGGTTTGTAGAGCATTCTCTCTACACCATGCGGCATGCCAAATCAGAATCCGGGTACGGTAATTATAACTAGTTAGTGTATGTAGACGCAGGAGGCGCAGGTTCGATCCCCGCTCAATGCAAATTTTTGTATGCATGAATATGGGTGTTTGCATTGGTCTGGTCATGCCTGGGAGACCACGTTAAACCGTTGGTCCCGATTGTCATGCGAACATCTATGGCAATTGTTACGGGTAGATGGAGCTCTCAAAAATCCAACAACTGGTCTAACTGCAATGCTTCGATATCGCCTTTGGGTTCTGAAGGTCAAATGGCAGTCTCTTCTCGGAAAATCAAAGTTGAGCCAAAAGCTTCGAATACGACTAAGATTAACGCTAGGATGAAGAAGAGTGTATTTAAACACGTAAACTATATAATCCCTCACGATACATACACAAAAAGCAACCTTAATAACTTATAACAGAGTTAATTTATGATTAACAAGTAATGTTAATAGTGTGGTAATGGAGAAATGATACAAGTATCACCACCCCGTTCCGTTCAAAGGGTGTCGTAAGAGGCGACTGACGGAAAAAAATGCGGACGATATCACTGAGAGAGAAGGAAAACTCGAAATAAAACCATGTACCTACCCGTCTGGCCAGCCCGGAATCAGTAGGTCAAAGCCACCCTACATTTGGAGAGGCTTATATCCAGTTGTGGACTGTCATATGCTAATTTATTGATATTTTGATTGATTGATTGTTAAAAGTACAACACTCACCGGGATATTGACCATGTTCATTAGTTTCCTTGTAACTAGGCAATGTATCGTAGGTGTGTGAATACTGAAGAGTTTCATGTCATAGAAGCCAATAGAGATGTTAGTGTCCCCAGGCATGACTCGCGAGTCTCGGTGCCGAGTCGCGCGCTATCGGCACGATCGTTCGCCTACCGCACCACTTGAACGGGTTTTTGGGTCAAGCGGATTGTGACCGGTGTTACAGTTACTGCTTAGGGAACCGCCCTCTCATTTCCTCGAATTTGTTGTATGCATGTGGTTACAGAATGTACACATAATTGTGTTCAGTGAGTGAGGATAATTTTACTATTTCCGGCAGGTTTTCCGTGTGTTAGATATGCTTATATTATGCACCTTTCAAATTATTTATTGATGACTTGCATAAAAATTGGAGCTCAGCGTTCAGATGTTTCTTGTCACAGATGCACGGGCTGAGTTTTTTCCTAGTTTTCCTAAATGCTTAAATTCAATGGATCAAAAGGAGAAAAAGCAATACCCAGGCCTCCAAGATAAGACAACTCGGATGCAAACGACGATAACTAATTCTTATTGACCGAGCAAGTGAAGCAAGCAAGAGTCTCTGTTTCGACAAGCTAGCCGATTTTACTTTCGTCTGTATCTATGTCAGTTTGTCAGATCCGGTCTAGAGGCCACATTTCTTAAACGATTTTCACCAATTTAAAACTCAACTATTGTTGTTGTTTTGCTGTAGCGTTAATTATGAACGAATCTTAATGATTTTGGCTGAAACATCAAGGACATGATTGCTCACAACCTGTGAAAAGAAATCATGAATTTGAAACTGATATTTGCTGTGAGGATACCTAAGTACTTAACTTCGTAGACACAACAAACATGTAATATGTCGCTAATTTTGCTATGGAGGGGACATAAATTGTGAGCCGTTTATTCTTATTGCCTTTTTAACATTTCGGAACTTTACCGCCGGATATCCAGGTTTCCGGCGGCAAAGTATATGGTAGCCGGAGGACGACCAGACGGAGGTGTAACGTTTCACACTTTGGATATCCCCATTGCAATTAATTGTTCGCGTCTCATAGTAAAGGAGAGTATAAATGCGTAAGTACAATTGGGACTGTAGGGACTCGTAACTGTAGTGACTCGCGACTGTAGTGAGCTGCGACTTGCGTTAGGGTTAGATACTATTGAATACAAAATCGGGTCGTCTGGTCGTAGATGTTTAAGGTCCTTCAAGTCAAGAACTTGGGGTCAAGCCAACCTCACAAGCAAGAGATAATTAGAATATTAGTAGAATGTCACACACGCGGAGATACGTCAGGTCCTATAGTCATGTTACTCATTTAAAAATCTCTAAATATCTTCTGTTTAATAATGATATGACGTAGAGCCAGAAAAGTACATGAATTTATCTTGTTGTCACTTTTGTGTTTTTTTATCTAACAATAACAGTGGTACTGCTAACACAAATTATACGAAATTATAGCTAGGATGGATGCTGAGTGTCCAATGTGTCTATTCATTATCCCAACTTTTTAATTAGGACCACCTAAATAATGTCTTAATTAGGACTACTATGACTTGAACAGTAGTTTGGTTTAAATAAACCCAAAATATAACATGTTGACTCGTTCACAAATAAGAGAATGTCACTGTAACAATCGTATGACCTTTCATGTTTGGAGACATTCATCTTTATTTTGAATGTGTCAAAAAATTGCGTTATTTTTTCTACTATATAAAAGTATCGTTAAAAAACCATCATGAATGATAATTAACAAACACGCCAACTGTACTGTATCTATTCATGACTGTCCTACAATAAACATCGATCAAATGCAAGTCACGTACTAATAAAAGATCCTACAACAACACGTGCATTGCATACCTCACAAATGCTCAAGTAAGCATACATTTAAAACAACTTCGATATTCATTGTCTTATCTATACATACGGTACAATCGAATATTGTAAAAGGAATAAGCACAAAACAAGAACGGGAATCAATTCATGGGCCAAGAGAAGGGTGCACGGAGTCGGAGTCTCTCGAGTGCGTATCCAAACGGTGAATTTTATGATTGTCGACATCTCGAGCTGTTTGACAAGTAATCCGGGTGTAGATTGTAGCTCTCAAGTGGTTCCTGGTTATTATGCGATACAAGAGAGCTTTGAGTGATGCGTTCGTTTTATTGGGTAGATAAAAGTCTTTTTTATTAACAGGTTCGCATTTGACCACTATCGCGACTGTTGGTAAGTCATGATGTGGTCGATGGTTTAACACACTTGTCTAGAAGTAACCCTGTTCGTTCTAGACTTGAAGACTTCAACGCTTTTCGGAAACACAAAGTCAGGCAGGGTATTCCATTTTTAAGCAGTACGCTATGAACGTATTGTTAAAACGATTTGTGCGTGTTAATGGCTGTTCCTTCATGGTATCGGTGGCACGTTGCCATACGGCTGGTCGTTCGATGAAGCACCTTGCAGTGCTTGGAGGAATTATTTAGGTTTTGCAACTCCAGCGTACACTTCGCAATATATGTTCTACAATATTCTCTCCAAAATATCTTGATTAAATATCAGGTACCGATAAGTTTCTGACTATGTATCGGTCAATCTTTTAAACAAAACAAATATCTAATCTGAATATCACATGAGATTTTGATGGCATTTCAGCATTGATGAAGGAATATTGCTTTACTAGCTTTTGACCGCGACTCCGACCGCGTGGATGTCGGGGTTATCGCGACAATTCAAACAATATCTTTATAAATTGAAGCCTATGTGTGATTCTGATGTATAAGCTATATTATTGTAAAATTTCATTAAAATAAAATCCATTCAGTAGTTTTTACGTGAAAAAGTAACAAATATCCATCCACCCATCCATCCATCCATCCATCCATCCATACTTACAAATTTTCGCGAATATAATATTAATAGGATTAATGGGAAGTAGGTACAGACAGCATCAGATCGATATTGACTAGCAAAGTACTCAAACTGATCTTAATACCAAGAAATCGCTTAAGTAATACGCCCTCTAGACCAGAACTGACAAACAAACTGACAAGATACGGACAAAAGTAAACTCGGCTACCTTGTCGGACTCTTGCCGGCTCCGCTCGCTCGATGAAGAATTCATAACAACATCAGTACAATTAGGCATATAAGTGTAGTCCAGTTTAACCTTACACATTTTGTAACTGGTTGTATTCATAGTTGAAGTACCCACACAAATTGAATCGTTATTCTATATTGGGTCAATAGACATTTAGCTTCAACAACTAACAAAACATGAAAATATTTGGACTATTCATACTGTTGACTGATGGCACTTGCTACACATATTGAATTTAACCTTTTGTGTGTTTCCACACTATTGTATTATTATTTTACCGGAAAAAGTGAAATACGTGATTCGAAGTGAACATTTTGTGAAAGTCTTGTGATGAAAATATTTGTTTATCTGTCCGTAGGTGTGTATAGTTTGCAAGTAAGTGATGAATTTTATATATAAATAAAAATAATGTTACTTATAAAGTGAACTCGAATAGAGAGCCTCTAACTTTTGAAACTCGTTAAATATTTACTGTATACCATTTAAACAGTTCTCAAAGTCATCAACGGGTATCCAACGAAAATCGTGATTCCTAGAACTTTCAAAGATGACGATGGATCAGAATTTCTACAAGACAATAAATATCTGTCGCGCAATAAATGAATTATAAACTTCATTAGAGATAAATACACTCACGGGCAGTGAATTCAGGTCAGTAACAATTTAGTAAATGTCTCTAGAAATATAAAAGCAAGCATAATAAAATAAACATAGTCTTGAAGGCTAATTGCAGTGGATAAATAAATTAATTTACATAGATCAAGTCATTAAATGCATCAGTAAAAAACCATATTGAATTTGAATGAAGTTAAAAGCTTTTTGTTTTCGTAATTCAATTCTCTGTATCTATTATTAATTATTACCTCCGCGTGCTGTGGAAACTGACGTTTTGCGATTGAGCATAGTGTCATACAGCTTTCTAAGTCGATTATGAGATATATTCGCCCACTCACCTCTATCAAACACATTAAGTCCCAGAAACAGTGACTAGAGGTGGATTTTGGCTTGATTGTGGCTTGTCACACCGTCCCAGTTCATTCAAGTAGGTATGCTCGATAAGGTCGAGTTCAGAACTATGCACTGACCATTCTTTATGCTAACATCTTGTACGTTTCTCTTAATATTTCTAATGCGTCTTGTATGTGAACATGAATTATCATGGCATTGCATGGCACCCTTATTGACATTTAAAATATTTGACATGGTCATTAAAAATTTGTTCTTATATCTATCAGAACTTAAGCATAAGGCACTTTAGTAGTCGCCAGAAATCCCAGCCCACATGTACGGACCCTTCACCGTACGAAACTTTTTGTTAAATACATCTCTGAACCGTTCTTCTGATCTTTTGTGTACTATTTACCTTCCATCAAGTTTGAATTACATAAATTTAGACCCGTCTCTAATTTGTTCACAGAGAGGTTCAGATTCACGTCATTCAACTAGTAACCCAGCGTCTAACCATAGTCATTATGTTCGCATACGTTGCTCTGTCATGCAATACGATACTCTTTTGTCCGATTTGGGATCTCATATTTAGCTCATTTTATGTTGAAACCAACTTCAGCAACACGTCTTCTAACAGTCACTTCGTCTGTTCCGAGATGAATAGATATTTTTTTTAGGGCAAGAAGAAGTAAGAAATCTATTATGAAACTTTTTTGAGACCAGCCATGCAATTCTGTTAGAACGTTCATGTAGGTATCTTCATCGCTCGTCCTCCTTAGCTGAATCCTCCTTAACAGATATCAAATTACTTATGGCGAATATGAACTCTCACCTCGGATTTCAGCTATCTATATTTAAAAATACTTACAGCATACCGTTTTTTTTTCATACATCTGATCTAGTAGTAACCACATGACCCACCTGATGGTAAGTGGTTACCGTGGTCTATGGACGTGTGCAACACAAGTTACACTCGTGCAGCCGACCATGTAAACACAGAGAGTTTCTGTGCTGTCAGTGTAGAAGACAAAGCAGGAATAGCCTTTGGTCTTCCCACTGACAGCAAAAAACCTATCCAGTGACCTTTGGCTACCCTAATCACCGCCAGGAACACAGCACTAGGTTATGATGGCTGCGGTATTCTGTAGGGCGGGGGAACTTCGTACTCGTCGATGTCGATGTAGCGTACCATCGATTTGGGGTACTGTCGATACATTAGCCCGTCGATGGAACGTTTTCGATATAGCGACCATCGATGTAATGACTGTCGATATGATGAATTAGACCCGAGGTACTTACTCAGTCGGACTGCTTAATTGGACGGGAATACCGTTTTGTACTACCTCCTACAATCCTCCTCCTGTTCGTTTGATTCTTTTTTAACCGTTTCGTGTTTTTGTTGCATTAAGCTAGCATTTGCAAATTTCGAAAATGTTTATGATTTTTAACCGACACTGATACATTGCTCATGGAGCGAGGGTAGGTATATATATTACGAACGACATAACAGAATATTTTAGGGCTTGCATATAAAGCATATAAATTATCTTGAGAGTAGGTATACCTACTCTCAAGATAATTTATATGCTTTAATACATATTTGCAAAAGTCTGTTTTTATTTCGGTCTTCATGTGAAATGTTTTACGTAGTTTGTATATTTTTAAGTTACAATAAGGCTAGTTAAAGAGAGAAAGAACTTCGAAAATATCGAGAAATATTTTTATCGTTTCTGTCTCTGATGTGGTATTTTTAAGTACTTGAGAGCAACTTTTTAATCAGTTCCTGCGACCCACAGAAACCTATTGCCTTTTTCCTTTTTCACTTTCATTGTTCCAAGGCTTATTCAAATCCGTCCAACTACTCCAGCTATATTGTACTAATACGTGTAAGAAATTACGATAAATTTAATAAATTTAATAATTATTTAATTTAATTAAATTTAAATGAGTTTAATCCCTCTGCTTTATTTAGGGATCAGAATAATTTTGGGATGAAATTAAAGAAACCATCGGAGCTCTATAAACACCTTAGAGTTACCAAAGCCCACATCTTAGGTAAATCCCAAGATGACACAGTCAGGGCACTCCCGAAAGATAATAACGCGTCCGAGCTTGAATCTAGACTTATATTCCATAAACGATTTATGATAGGAGCCCAGTCGAACAAAGTGGGGTTGGGAGTACGAGAGCCAAAAAGGGACCAGGATATACTTAGGTCCTTTCTGAAGCAAGACGAAAATGATAAATATCGAGTGCACGCGATGAATTTGGAAATCCAAAACGAATGGTTGACAATGGGAGAGTTCTGCATACCGATGGCTTTAAAGTAGCGCACCTTGATCTATGAGTGGTCGCCGGCCCTGTTAAAATTCTATCTTAACGCCTTTCAGATGACCCTTCCAAACCAGAGTAATCTGGTAAGGTGGGGGAAGGCCACAATGCCGTCCCTATTGCCTCACCACACGTAAAACAATGTTATACGTGTGGTGAGGCAATAGGGACGGCTAGGCACATATTAGTAGGATGTAGGGTGCTTCTCGATAGAGGCCAATACTCACGCCGCCACGATAAGGTGCTTTTCATCATACGCGAAGCAATGAGTCTGGCAGTAGCTAGAGCCCAAAAAGGATTGACTACTAACAGACGTCATATCAACTTTGTGTCTGAAGGTTCATCCATAAAATCCAGGAACAAACCTTATTCAATCTTAGATACTGCCCCAGATTGGACTCTCCTAATCGACACGTATGAAAAGCACTATAAAATTCCGGAGGATGTTGGGGTTTCGTCATCTAGACCGGACATATTTCTATACTCGAAAACGACAAAATATGTGGTCCTTGTGGAACTTACTGTACCGTGGGAAACAAATATACCGAAGGACCACACACTTAAGAAAAATAAATACTATGATCTCACAAACGAATTAATCAAAAACGGTTACGTGGTTAATTTGTATGCAGTAGAAGTGGGAGCTAGAGGTATACCAGCTAAATCTCTCTATAACCTACTTAAAGATCTAGGCCTATCGAGAGCTACAATAAGCTCATTACTAGGACGAATGTCTAAAGCGGCACTAGTAGGTTCGTATCAAATTTGGTTAGGCAGGGAGGGGAACTTGGGTAGTGAAGGTAAGTGTTGATGTTACATCAACAAAAGGGGCCCCTTCTAAACCTACACTTGGGTCGCAAGTCCCAGGCACTGTTCCGAGTTCCCAACTCAGCAACGCGATGGACCCGGCACCCGCACGGAGAATCCATGGATTGCTAAGAATATCGTCTCTCTAACCTAAGCAACGTAGAAAAATTATTATTATTATGCGTAACTAACTCTGTCTGTCTGTCTATTATGCTTTCACTCCCAAACCACTTAACCGATTTTGATGAAATTTGGTACTGAGATAGATTAGACCTTGAGAAATGAGGCTATGATTGATTGCGATAAGCGACAATTACGCGGGCGGAGCCACGGGCAACAGCTAGTACCGTATAGGTACTTTGTAATTCAATAAAACCAAATTCAGACTAAACAAATTCCGTTGCTGGTTGAATAAATATTTGCAAAAACATGGCTTGAGATAAAGCCTCAATGAACAAACAACCAAGAAGGAAGATACTTTTTAACAAAACGCTATTTGTCTGTTTCGTCTATCAAATACTTAATTAAAGTAGCCCGGTATGTATTAAAAAGCTTGTTTCAAAATAAGTGGGTTGTGAGAGGATCTAAATATCTAATTGTAATCTTATTTGCATTTAAACTGTTCGCTCCTTCGCTTCAAAAGGAATTCCGAGATAAGTTGAGACGACGCCGCCGCAAATCATGGCTGTATGAACTTATTTCTTACACAAGTCGCGAGCAAAGTTTTTGATTGGAATAATAGGTATTATTAGGATTAATTGAAACGCTACGGATAGGGATATCAATTTGGTACTGAACTGCTGTGGATTATAATTTAATTTATCGATATTCCATTATGTCAATGACGCGATGGATGTCCTTTTCGTTTATAAGACTTTACTACGGGTCTATAATGATAGTTAACTGTTCATAACGCCATCATATTTACTTACCTCTTTATACCATACTAGCAATCCGCCCTGGCTTCGCACGGGTGGTAGAAACGTTCCCGTAGAAATCCAACATAGCCTATGTTACTCAGGGTGAAAGCAGCTTTCCAACGGTGAAAGATTTTTTTTTTGAGTTTATTCGTTACAAACATACAAAAATACAAATCTTTCCTCTTAATAATAGTAGTGTAGAAAGGCACAGTCTAACGAACTTTTGCATATATATTTCACTGTCTCAATAGTATATTATGGTACAAGTGTGTAAAGTTGGTGATTACCGCTGAAGCGCCATTGAGACCCGAGCCGTTAGGTTAGGTCTTACGAGAGCCGAGTACGGTAATCATCAATACATACATGTATCACACGATGTTTTTCAATACTCTGGTAAATAAAATAATACTAAAATAGATATTTACCTTTGCAGTTTCCATAACGTTAAGGGCTTCACATGAATCACATCATATATCGGACGTTGTACAACATAAATCATTTTCTCCACAACTAGACGTTTTAATCAATAAATAACTATAATTTCAAAGCTGTTAATTTTTTTTCGCAATAGCGGGAAAAGAAATTCCGCGATTCCATAGACGAGATGTTATTTTTTTTAATTATCGCGGACTAAATAGGGTATGTAAAGTTTTTACAGAGAAATCAAAAGTTATCTTAGTTTAGTTTAATAAACAAAAGTTTCACTCAATTACAGTAAAACTTTTTGTTTATTATACACGTACAAATTAAAATTATCTATTTAAATACAAAGTTGCATGAAATGAGCAAGTAATAGGTAGCATAGAAACTTTTTGAAGACAAAAGCAACTTAATCAATAAAATTAAAAATAATCTATAACTCATTTTTGTTTTGGCGCGAACGCAGGAAAGCTTGCATCGTGGTATTATTTTATTTTCCGTAGGTAATTGATGTGAATTCGAGTTTTAATGTATGTATATAAAAATGGTGGATGACATAACGTCTTGGATAACTCACACAAGTGTAGGAAAGTATCATATTACAGTAAATTGTGACTTTTCGTGTTTGTTCCGAACACGAACACACCCACAACTTTACTCAGGAACTTCAACATCGTCAACTCATTATCATCATCATCATCATCTAATGAAGATAAAAACAAATGGAGACATGACTTAAAGGTCTTGTAACCAAGCCAAAAATATTCTTTAAAAAAACGAGAATTTTACCAATAATAAGTCACAATTTGATAATAGATGTCCTTATGCGGCTAATTGCGGTGAAATTATAGCCAGTTTATGAGCCAGTGTGTTGAAAAGGTATTTAAAGATTTGATGTTGATTTAGTTTCTGCGTAAGAAGGTACTTTAGCATAAGATGATATGGAAAGTTACTAATAGCTTTAGGTACTAATTTCAATGTGTGAGAATAGTTTAAAATAACACGTTTAGTAAAACTAATTTAAACGGCTTCTTTCATGATGTATTTTGTGTCACTTTATTATTTACACTACTGCCGACGTTTGACATGCTTTTCAGATTATAGAAGGGTAGGTAGAGGTGTATCAGTAGTATTTCGCTAATTATGATTTTCGGTCAAACGTAATAGGGGGTGAGCTTATTGCCGTCAAGCGGACTGTTTGTCATAGGATGTATGTTCACTGTCTAAAACATTTAAAACTATAACTATGACTTTAAAACGCATGATAGCTTCAGCATACCCTAATCCTTAAGATGTACAGCTGACAAAGGAGATACTATGTAAAGGTGCAACTGTATCTCCTTCGTCGACTGTACGTATAACTTCATTAAATGTCTCCACTATATCAACGTTTCGATTACCCACAAGGCCACGTAATTCAATACACTGGGATCTTATACGATCGTATGAGGTTTTCCTTTTTGATCCTAACACTCAATTCCAATAAATATTTAAAAGAAAATCTTCTTTACTCATGTCTCTTAGCGTTTAATGACGCAGATAAAAAATCTTGAACAAAGAACAGAGAAGCCGTTCAGTATAAAAGGAATAGAGAACATCTCAACGTTAGTAAACCGAGTTATATGCGACTGTCAGATCGTTAAACGATTTTACTCCGCTTGAAAACACATTTTAAAACTAAACTTATCGCGTAAATGGAAAGAAAAACATCAATTTTAAAGTTCCACTAGTGATAAGAGCTAAACGCAGAAGCCATGTTGGAAGTTCAGCCATAAACTAAACTTACATTATAAAATATAACGATTAGATGTACCAGGAAACATCTAAAAGATTGCTGCTCATATGATAGGCTTTGATATGCTTCTATATAAAATTGAGTGCATCAATGATGTATAAGTGGGCTCACTCTTATTTATGAAAAAACTGTTTCTTTTTCTATTACTCAAAAACCTTAGGCGACAATGCAAGAATAGTATAAAATACTGTTATTTACTGGGCAATTCGGGGGATTGGCGAATATTTAAAACAAATTGCGAATAGTTTTACACTTCAGTCAATACCTTATCTAATAATTTTTGATAAGTTATTTCATTGATAACTATTCTACATTATGCTCGAGGGTCTCAGCATAACATGTTATGCTAAGTATGCGAATGCTAAGTATGGGACCTGGAAGCGAGAGCCCTTGCGTTGCTGTACCAGTGGCACAAGTAGGGCCATAGGCCGGAGCTCCGAGAAATCGGGGCTCAGCGCTCCCAACTCCGCCGGGAACTCATGGAGACATGGCGGGTACGACTTGAGCATCCAAGGTGGGGGGAATCCACCATTGCGGCGGTGAGACCGATCATGACGAACTGGTTGGAGAGGCACCACTGTGACCTCTTCTACCGGAAGTGCGAGATACTTACCGGACACGGGTGCTTCTAAGGATATCTATGGCGCATGCCAGCACTGCGAGGATCCTGGCGAAGACACGGTGCTCCACACGTTGATGGAGTGCCCTGCGGGATCTCGTTGCGGTCCTGGGCGTGGACGTGCTTTCGTTGGAGACCATGGTGAGGGCCGTGGTCTCCGACGGGAGCAAGTGGCACGCCGCCGCCTCTTTCTGCGGGCAGGTAATGCGCGCGAAAGAGGCGGCGGAGAGGGAGTGGGAGAGAACCCTGCCCCCCGAGTCCGCAGTCTGTGGCGAGGACGCCGCAGACATGTCTATGCCCGGGACTACCGACCTCCATGATCGAGGCCTGAGGACGGCAGTTGGCCGACTCGCCGTCCTTACAGAAGCAGGCCGTGGAGGAGGCGTGTCGTGTGTGTCCTACACACGCCTGCCAACTCACCGACGCGGGATAAAAGCCGACTACACCAGGCAAGGCCGCGGTGGCGGCCAAAGTCCGCCGGTAACCCTGGGGTTATCCTTTTGAGGGCTTACCCGGGGTGCCCGGCAATGGATACTTGAGAAGGACACCGCGTGGTTTTAGTTGGTCCGATTCCGAGACGCCCACCCCATCGTCGGCACCGATGGGTCAAAGCCCGTGGGGGGTTCCACGCGTTAAAAAAAACACTATTTATTTAATCTTGTGGTTATATTAAAAAACTAACTAAGAATTGTTATTTTCTCTAATGTACCAATATCACATTTTTCGTCGACGTCTGACGTCCACAAATTTCTGTGGTGACTCAATTGTGTTCTTAGCCGAACGGGAAAACATCTTAGATCTTAGAAAGGTCAGCATTATTTTGATTGAATAAAATTCATTCAGTCTTTTAGCTCGGTCTCGGGAGCGAGTTCTCGGATATTCAGAATTTACAGGCAACCCTAGATCTTAGAAAGGTCAGCATTATTTTGATTGAATAAAATTCATTCAGTCTTTTAGCTCGGTCTCGGGAGCGAGTTCTCGGATATTCAGAATTTACAGGCAACCAATTCGTCTTCTGCGGTACGAGATCCTTTTTTTCGTCGCCTCTCAAACAGAGGAGATGGCCCCAAAAGGAAAAGGGAAATCCAACGTGCTATATTATTTCCCCTTATTCAGAAATAACTTCAAATGTCAAGTACCTATCTGCTGCTATACAATTAGCCACTGTAGCCCCTTTATTACCTTTTGATATTCACAAACAAAGTACTATTTACGTTTGTAGATGACATATCTCAATTTCAAAAATAATTTAGGGAAAACGGGCCTTTTGGGTTTGACGTTTCAACCAGTTTGCACTGGCCGTTGATAGATTAATTTATTGCCCATCGAATACTTCAAAAAGGGGTACTGTATGAGTATTGTAATAAAACATAATATGAAGTGTTACAAAATGGTCACTGCTGTAATACTCAACTCATGCAAAACAAATTCTAAAATAAATATTGTACAGCGCTATTTCACCCAAAGTTAGTATCGCTTAACTAGCTTGAATTATGGGTTCTAATTAGTTTTTTTTTAATTACATACATATATATCTACATAATATGGTAGGGATAGGTATTTCTGTGTATACCCAGAAAAATGCAAATTAAGAATATAGATTATATACTTATGAATACAAATATTCTTTAGCAGTCGTATAGAACAGTGTATCGTGAAGAATTTTTGAAGACAATATTTTTTTTACAAACAATAAATAGACACATTCAATATTTTTAGTGCACATATAAAACAATATAAATTAATGTACAAACATAAACTTAATATGTGTTTAGTGGTTGGTTTATAGCTAAGAATCTTGGCCATAAAACCTTGGGATAGCATTATGGCAGTGTGGTAGTATAACACACGAAAATATGACGTTCGACTGTTGAGTCAAAAGTTGTAGGTTTGATTCCCGTTCCGTACACATATTTATTGGGCATGAATATATACATAATTTATATAGAGTTGCATCGGTCTGGATGTTTTATATATAATATATCAAACCCAGTACAGACGCGACTTATCCATAAAAAAGTGCACATAACCGAAACAGCGCCGCCGCCGGTTTTATTTGTATTTTCAATGCGTGGCATAATTATTAGATTGTACGATGAAGTCCATGTAATATTTATTTTTTGCGAAACTTAATTACAAATATGAGAGAACTATAACCGATAATTCTGCTACACCTAATAAGTAATCGGGTATTACATGACAATCACGGTTGGAAAATAAAAGCATAATCGAGACGATATAATGATGAATAAATTCTCAGAGCCCTTGTTTCAAACCGTGTCAGTCTTAAAATGTTTTCTTAATACCAAGAAAGAACTTTTAGGCCGCGATGCAGTAGCTTTCTGTTTTTCTCAGAACTTTTAATTAACCACACTTTACAAACTAACCTTGTTAACCGTCTTATGCCTCAACGCTCATTCATAGTTGCTACTCATAAAATCAGACGACTTTAGCGGCAAGCGGTGGACTGCTGGTCTGCAAGCGGAGTGGCTGTGCTTGTGGTCCATGCTACATACACCTAGCAGCGTTAGTGTCTTACATAATATATTACAGAACATAACGACCCGCCCCGGCTTCGCACGGATGGCAAAAAGGTTTCGGTGGAATTCGCACGGAACCCTAAACTTTTTGAAAATCCAATATAGCCTATGTTACTCATGAAAACTGTAGCTTTCTAATGGTGAAGGAATTTGAAATTCAGCCCAGTAATTTCTGAGCTTATTCATTACAAACAAACTTACAAATATTTCCTATTTATAATATTAGTATAATTACATAGTCCTCTGTGCTAATGACTTCCGTCACTTCACTATCGCTGTCAGCACCACTCTGTTTAGATCGCACTAACATTTTGTTCCCACTGCACCTAACACCGCGGGCCACTACGGCCATTCGTTTGACAAAAACCGCAGACCTTTTCACCAAGAGCGACGTATCCTAGCATGTTTGAACATTTTAGTACATTTTGCCCTTGCCACTTTCTACCAGTTCTAAGAGTTTTGTCGCTTGCCGCTCCGCTCTAAGCTGTAGTTGATGTGTGTCCGTAGCCAGACTGTAATGTAGTCATGCGATACCTAATACACCGTTCGCAGTATTCGACACTCCCTTATTGAACTCATCAAGCTAAACAGATTAGAGATAACTCGTAATTACCATGCTACATAAGATATTTTTGAAGATCCTCCAAAATCTCACCCCCTTTATAATCTACTCTAATCGAAAACCTTCGAGCAAGAGTGTAAACAACAGAAACGATGACTTATTAGCCTGTTTAGTTAATCACATAATTATAACATTAATTTATCTCTTGATAAGTATGCAATTAGTATGAAATGTTAAGATTGAATTGAAGAATGAAGTTAATTACAATACCTAATAGTGTTGTGTGGTACTGAAATTAAAATGTATGACATTATTGTGCTGAATTAAACTTAAAAAGACCTTAAACTAAAATTAAAAAGCTGTTAAATTTACAGCCAACAATGAACTAAAGTAATGTACGAAATAAAAAAGTGATAGTAAACAAGAAAGCAAAGGAATTAACCACTAATTAATATGCGTGATTTGGTGAAAAAATAATTAAGTACGAAATAAGTATAGTCGGTAAGCAACATCGAGATCTTCATGAGAAAACTTGCGAAGAGAAGCGTCAAGTTTGGCGGCGGGGAGGCTAGAGGACGGTGCGAGTGTGGGGCGCGCGGGGGACGCGGGATGCGGAGGTCACGGATCAGCTGGGCGGCGGCCATATTGATTCCCCGGCCTGTTTGATCGGCGCCACCCGCCCCCGACCTCCTCGCGCTCACACCCGCTCCCCGGATTAATAGACGAGAACAACTTTTATGATTTCAACTCAAACAGAACGATGGCCTATTTAATGTTACCGGTAAAGTGAGAAACTGTTCGAAGACACACATAATGTGCGATAATGTGATTGCATATTTTTTAATTATACTCATAATTTGCATAAAATTTAGCTACACGCATTTACATCGCTAGTGGTAAATTATTTAATCTTTAACACTAAAGGGTAATCCCGTAAAGTTTATTAATTTCAAAGACGATCCTTGCTAACTGAAACTCGGGTCGACTTAATAATGAATACCAACTGAAAGTAAACTGATGAAACAGGGCAGAAATAGTTTAACTGGGTCCGCCGTTACCAATTTCAAAAAAGGTCTACCATTCACCAAAAATTCACAACACTTTCAGTCCCGTATATTGTCGGTTCCACTTGTCATAAATACAAATATCTACGACAATAGGAAGTTACTATCCTCAAATATCCGAGGCGATCTGGGAAGTCGGCACCTTGAAATCCAGACAACTATCGATAGAATATACTTATCCCTTGGCTTTGCGAAAGGTCAGTTGTGCGTTTGCTTCGAGACATTTAAAATCATCACATCAGAATATATTGTAAAAACTGACACGAAATAAATAAGTATATAGGATAGCTTTGTTTCTTTTTTCTGCTAGGAGCTTAACGTATTTCATCATCTTTGAGCTTCTCTCTGTATCCCAGTTGCGTCCATAGCTTGCATTTTGAAACCTGGGCCCGATTTCCTACTTTTCAATGCGAGCCAGTACCTCGCCTGTGAATCAGCTGTTATAACGTCTGTGCAGATGAGGTTTACTTGGAAATGTGATGCTTACTCCGATTCGATATTTATAAAGATCGATTTAAATGTATATAAAAATACAATACTTTGTTGTGAACCGATCATTTTCATTGCGATTTTTGAAGTGAAAACTTCTTTAGCGGCGTTGGATGGGTGTAAAATGTTAAGGAAGCGTCAGGATTAGTGTTGACCTTTGAACCGTAACCGACGACTGACGTCATACAAGATTAGGTACAGACTATCTATTTTGCAAGCTACGATAGATAGCGTCGAAGCTTAAACGGTAAGCACTTCGACTGTAAGTCCTTATAGTTTCAGATAGTATCGGGTTCAAACCACCTAGCCTTCTGAAACTTTTTGTGATTATTTTTTCTTTTTATAATTTATTATATTACTTTTTATGATTATTTTTTCTTTCTGTAATTTATTACTTTTTGTGATTATTTTTTCTTTTCATAAATGACAGGAAATTAGCAGAAAATAAGTGATAGGTTCTATGATTAGCGCTATATTATAGGTATGGTATGGTATGTTCTTTTTTATCTTTTTCTATGTATATAACGAAGAAAGAAAAAAAGAAAATGTTTTCACTTCTGCCGGCACTCCCAGAGTGCAACCCGTCTTTTTTTTTCAAATGAACCTATACAAAAAACCAATTCAAATTAGATTATCGTGAACCTCACGCACCCGCGATTTTACCATATTATGTGAACTAAGTTCATTTGCAAAAACTACAACATATATCGTCACTTTGCATGCTTTCAATAGATCAACAAAGTTATTTTAGCTCTTCAATGAAAACACTTGTACTATTCCACATTATTTATTGTTGAATTCCTGACCGGTTTCGCCTTACGGCATTATCAAAGGTTGATACATGTTTTTTGGGTATCAGATGTCAATTCTGATGATATGATGATACCCAAAAAACACGTATCAACCTTTGATAATGCCGAAGAAGAAGAAGAATGTGTAGCAAGTTCCACCAAGTGCCATCAATCAACAGTATAAGCAGTTATTTTAGCTATTAGCATAAAGTATTAGATATCGAAGATTTTACCTTTTTTGGCGTGTGAAATCTCCTACCGCAGTATTAGTATATATGGTATTACCGCACAGAAAGAGGAACTCCGACTCTATTAGAATTAAACGCTCCGTATCTTTGGTTGGAGCCATTGTGACGTTAATTTGTTTAGTTATAATCTTCTGCCCCGAATTTAATTGTTGTTACAGAATAATTTTCGGTAAAAACATACTCGCGTTTACTACATGAAACAAATTTACAGATTTTTTCCATATTATACGAGCATTGTCCAAACACTAAACTTTTTAATATTATCTCTGAACCTTTTTTGGAAAAACTAAAACTACGTCATGAGGTTTAGTCTACTAAAGAAGTAGGTAACTTTAAAAACGCATAGGAAACAAATATTTTCATAGATACATAGTTACACATGAACTGCCTCTAATTTTATGAAACCTTTCATGCAAGCTCACTGATTTCGAGTGCTTTTTAGCTATCTTTTGTATAAATAAAATAATATATTTCCGAGGACTTTAGGCTTATGTGAACATTGAACTAAGGTACGTTTGAACATACCCTGTGTGCGATACAACGCAGTGTTGTCTCTGTATTCAGATTTAATTAATAGATACGGACGTCTGTGACATTTAGAGACTAAAACATTGATAACGCATTGATTGATTGTACTTCCTGGATAATAGTGCTGCATTCATCTCAAATAGAACATAATCATTTTGAATATTGACAAGATTATTAAAGACAGCTGCCGATACTAAATGAATATGTATGTATGGTGCTAGTGTGTACATGTTCAATGTTATGTGTTTAAAAATGTTATCGGTTACAATTATTCGATTTTCTTGTAGTAATCAGTAAGTAGGTAGATATATACACTTTAGGATTGTTTTAGATAAAAATGACGTTTCGTACATGCGTCTTACGGATCGTCTCCTGATATCTAAGGATGAATTTCAATATCTCCGAATTTTCGGTGTAATCCACTTAGAGCACCCAGCCGAATAGCACCTAGCCTTGTTCATGAACAGCACCTATCAAAATTTTTGGCAGGTACTATTCGTGGATTACACCTAATTTTGATGATATTTTTTATTTTTAGTTATAAAGGTAATCTTATTCTATGTTAAGCTATGGAATACGTAATTGGCTGCATGAAATGCTATAGAAGTTTAATTAACTCTAAAAATTACTTATATATTGTAGACACCTAAGTTATTAATACACCAAAATTGATATCTATAGAAATAATAGAGTTAATAAATTTTGGTACATACATACATTTTGGTGAATTTTTATCAGAAGCTTCCGAAAAGTTCTATTTACGTTTCTGGTGGATAATTTAAAAAAGATTGATCCCACTGGCACTAATGAGCATGAGTACCCGGGTGTATGGATCGGCTGATGGTAGTATTGTCCTTTTAGGTACCCTCAATACGAGCTCGTGATGTTGTGGTTATTCACAACAAAATTTTGGATTTCTCGCGGATGAACCTTATAACTTCTTTCTTAGGTAAAATATGGCTCTAAATATTACGTATTACTTAGCAAGAGATAACTAAATAAATAATGCAAAATCGAAATAAAATTAGGTATACTTAGTAAACTAATGGAGTTTTGATTAAACTGTGGTTATTTCCTAGAAGACAGGTTGTGGATGCGATACCAAGCTTAATAATAAAGCGGGAATACATTTTTGATATACTCACGAAAAAAGTTCTAATAATGTAATAAATACATGTATATTCAGAAAAATTGTATCTTTGTTTTAAAAAATAATAATTAAGATATGTTACTACCAAATTTTATTTTTGAGATATTCGACCATAAACGGAATTGTAAATTAATCCTTTCTTCATGGTCAATTGGTGCTAGACACACAACGCACTTGCTTCTATGGACTAGCTAGCCACAATACGTTACGTTCACTGCAAGCGTAGTGGCACTTAATTTCAAAATTCTATTCCACCCTGCAGAGTACTGAGTAAATAGTAATAGCACAGCCTACAAATTTATACCAACTATTGTTTTATGTAAGAAAAATTAAAACGTGACTAGCTATCATAAATTGAACTCTGCCAAAAGTAGAAGAGGCGACGTAGACGAATTTCAAGTGTTGCTTTTACCATGAAGAAGTGGCGCGTGCACGAGTAGCGAAGATCGTCGCTGTATCCCTAGCCCACCAGGCGACCACTGCGCCCATACTCAATCTAACCTCACAATTGTCAAACCGCACGATCCTTTGAAAAAATATTACGTACTCTATCAAAGCTAATGGATATACAGATATGAGTGGTGCAGCGGTTTAACAGCCAAAATGAATAAATACCGAAATTCTCTGTCATAAGATTACAAGATTAGACTTTTTGAATTTGAATCTCTAATGTAACACAATGATTTTTATAAATATATCAACATAATTGAAATTGATTAGGATTACTCTAAAGACTACCATTACGTTGTCATCTCTTACTTCAGAAGTTAAGTGATGGGAATTTAAGAAATAATCACTCAATTCTAACTTTAGTGTATGGTATCAAACAAGCGTGAAGTTCGACTGATAAATAATGAGCACATACTGGATCGTAAAATAATAATCACACTTTAATTCAGACCTTGTCGGCCGGTCGATCTTGATCATAAAAAGTTGTAACACTAACAACATATTTGTTAAAGCTCAACCCTACATAAAGTCTGCTCCTCTGCAAGGGCGGGAATAAGAGCGTTTTCATACTCATCCGATATCCATTATCCGACATCTAAACAGTGGTGTTGGCTCCGATAACCGATATCGGGCCGGACAATGTGAAAGAAAGATACATATCTCATACATTTGACTTCCTCTGATATCGGATGTCGGATATCGGATATCGGATATCGGATGTCGGATGTCGGATATCGGATGTCGGATATCGGATATCGGATATCGGATGAGTGTGAAAACGCTCTAAGGGTAAATGATGAAAAGAAGGAAAAAGTGGTAAGGTCTCAGACGCTCTCACAATCCATACAGAATGCAATATAGTGCTACTGACAAGGTATTAAATATGTGATTAAAAGCAATATGTGCAAGGGTGATATTGCTTGGATCAATTCATAATGGAACTTCATGCTATAACCAAAATTTTGTACAAGACTTATAAATTGGGTATTTAATTGACTAATCAAATGAGTTACTATTTACTAAACGTCAAAACAGTAAATTTTAAGAAAATTTGTATGAAATAATTTATTGTGATGTCATTACATTGAATAGTCAAATCATTAACTTTAACGTTATAGGTTGGGTGGATGATGAAAAATAAATTAAAACGATAAAATAAATTAATAAGAACAGACGCAACTTCCATCGCTCTTTTTTATCATTCTTAATTTAATAAGCTCAGTAAAGTAATTTATTTTAACTACAGAAAAATACCAAATTATGCAATTAGTTTTTCAATCCAAATTAAAGATTTAGCCATACAAAGAAGAGGATGAGCCAATACTTGATAATTACTCTATAGATGAAGAAGGTTTTTCAATGAAAGGCTACAAAAGGCTGGGTACATTAAACTCCCAATTAAAGGAGTATGAAACGCTGTTAGCGAGTTAGGGGACGCCTGGCGTACTGCGAGCTACAGAGCGTTTCCCCAAAAGGCAAACAAACAGACAATAATAAATGGCAAGCGATAATCTGAACCTACGAAGGTTACTCGCACCAGTGGTGTGACGTGACACACGATTAAAAAAACCTAAAAAAAGTAGTATACAGCATAACTTTATCTTCAAGCAAGCCATACCACATTTATACAGAAAAAAACATAGTCCATGCTATTTTTAAAATAATTTTAATATTATAAAGTCCACAAGTATCGATTTCACATTATTAATATTGCGGTCACTATCATTATTCTGCTGTTTTTATTAAAAATATTTTCTATTGTTATCAAAGTGATACCAGAAACATAACTAATGAAAGCTTCAGATGTGCGGGGCAAATCCATACTACTATATTATAATATAATAGCAAAGTAACTGCGCTTGTATTTTATGTCTGTATATAACGCTATCGCGTTGCGCTTTCATAACCAATTTTGAAAAATGCTACAAAGAGAGCGTCGCAGGCAATAAACTATTCAGTTGCTATATGTATAACTAACGAACTAGATTCTGAAAAAATAACTGAATTATGATTTCTGGTTTTGATCTTCATTTTTATAGTAACACTTGTACATATTACTAAGGTAGCAAACACGGTGGCAAGCAAAGTAGAGTCTATTAACACTTGGGGGAGGAGGGAACATGGAAGCCACTTGGACGAAATCTTGGGAGAACTCTGGCTTTTGATCTAAATAGCAAGATCTAAATTCTACTAACGTTATTTTACAAACATTCTAATAAACGATTATTTTTCTAAAAGGGGCGTTTGCTAATCTCGCTACTCGCGTGCGCTAAGACAGTGCTGCTCTAAGCGGTTCAACCGCTTTCCATCGATTACCGCTCTTCCCGTTTACTCGAGTTCAACCGACTGATGATGATTCAGGAAATAAAACTATGAGCCATGGTGAAGACTTTTTGTTCGACTTGAACCGACTTAAAAGCTCGCCGTCTGTGGGTTGCAGTGCAAGGCCTAAGTTGAGGTAGCTAGTGTATTATATATCCCTCGCACCCAGTCATAGGCCTCTTCCAATGTGCGTCATTTAACTTTACTAAACCACAATAATTACTCGAACAGTTTTGTCCTATTTAACAGCATATTATTTAGTATATTTTATATCACTAATGGGCAAAATAGCATGAGGCCCACGGGACAACTCTATATTAGGCGGCTTGTCTAATGTTGTTATCTCGCTCATAACGGATGAGTCTGGTTTCGATTTGGCTTAGGTACTATTTTGTGCCATGCGTAAACGTATCAAATAGTGATATTAGATATACGTTTATCTTTTCATGATTGACTATGTCAAAAGGTTTATAGGATAATGTGTTTCGAGAACTCTAGGGTTTCAAGCATTCTATGGAAAATCGAGGTGCTTGGTTTTATTACTTTCGTGTCTGTCATCATTAAGGTCGACTAAATAAATCAGAACTTTTTGACTGTCAGAATACTGTGTAAAGGTTCTATGTACGATTCTCAGATCAGGCAAATTATTATGTTCTTGTTAAGATTTTCTTAGTAGCAGCATAAAGTCTAGTTATGTGCCCTGTTGACAGCAATAAGCTCACCCGTTAGTTAATAGGTCAGAATTTATATAAAATTCAGTATTTGTCTCTATTTGCTTTATTCGGAAGTAGGTATAACGTACAAGCGTGCATAGAAAATGCGCGTACAAGTCCACTTATCCACTTTTTTTAACACAGATCAAAGGTCACAAATAGGCCACTGTTACCAGAGCAACGGCAGTAACACATATTTGGCATGTTTGGCACATCCAGCACGACCAAATGACGTTCACATGAAAAATAAACGCACAACAAATAACACAGAGAAATAAGGTTCTAGCATATTATATGCAACTACTCTCTGTAACTGTTCACAGCCGTACTGATCTCTTATCAAAGGCTCCTTGAAGTCAGTAAATAAGCTTTTTTTCATAAAAGAAGCGTATATATGTATATAAGTCCTTCAAAATATGAGTACACTTCACAACGGCGTGATGGCCTTCACAAAGCTCGATTCCCTTTAATTTGACCGGGAAAGTGGTTTCATCAGGCTCTTGAAATGAAAGATGTACTTACCAAAAATAGGTAAGAATACGACGCCTTCATATTATGTATCTAGCTTTTTATCATAGTACCAACTTTTGACTTCAAAATTTTTAACTTAAATTTAGATTCTTTCAAGGGAATTTCAATGCCATAACAGAATTTTTACTAGGTACTTGCATAAACAAAAAATTGGCAAAATGTATTTATGTTGTTACAATACGTATTATAATTTAAATAAATAGTAGTTTAAAATAACTAAAAAAGACGCTTTTTATAGAGAACTGAACTAAAACAAATAGAAAATAAGTTCTAATAAATTTAAATTGAGAATAGTGTTAAAATTATCAATAAGCGTGCGGTGCATGGTGTCAATAGTTATAAATATTTTATTGACAGATATGAGTAGAGCGACTATCATTTTGATAATATCTTTAAAAGTACCCCACGCTTTTTTGAATATTTATTGAATTTTTAACACTATTCTAATTTAAATTTATTAAAACTTTTTTCTATTTTTTTTAGTTTGATTTCCGCAATTAATTTTAACATAAGTTTCAATCAATGAACTTTAATAACCTTTGCTAGCCCAGTAAAATCTTTAAATTCCCTATTTAGTGCGCGACAAATAAAAAAGTAGCCTCTTTTAGCTTATGGCCGATAAGGAATGTTGCAAATCTGAAAACTGCAAGGGTTAATATCTATTTTAGTATTATTTTATTTACAAGAGGATAAACATAGGAGGATACACGTGTATATTGATGATTACCATCCTCGGCTCTCTTAAGACCCTCATCTAACGGCTGTGGTCTCAATGGTGCCTCAGCGGTGATCACCAACTTTACACACTTGTACCATAATGTATTATTATAGTTTTTGAATATTTTGTAACCGTTGTAAATTTTTAATTTTGCCTTTTATAAAAATTTTTGTTTATAACAAAAAACAAAAAGTTCGTCGCGGGAGTCTTCTCAGGTTGTAAAATAAAAGTAATTATACTAAGACTAACTTAAACATGAATTAGTCTAATTATTCTTATTTTATTTTATCTTTAGCTTTACCTAACTTTTCACGCTAGTGTGTTAAAAGTTGAATTGTTTAACGGTAAAGGAAAACATTGTTGGAATCTTGCATACCTGGAAGTTCCCCATATTGTTCTAGAAAGTTTGTGAAGAATGCCAATCTGCAATGTACCACTGAAGTGTAAAATTACTTAACTCACTTGTAGAACAGTTTATATAAAACATATATACATACATAATGTAAACTTACTCACAGGCTCATTGCGTGAACTTTAGTTAAACCAATTTTCACTAGTAAAATCGAGCCTTAGTTTTAGAACCTTATATCAACACATGAAGTTGTTGCAAGCTCTTCCCTCTGTGTTGGTAAAAGTCAAGACATAAAATGTCTCGGTCCTGAAAGGAGGCGCGGAAGAGGGGACTCGATCCCGAGCCTGTAGAAATACGGGCCAAGAAGTCCCGGCTCCAAAGGAACATGGTGGTGAAGGGGGAGCAGCAACTTGACCAACCACACGCAGGGCACACCGTAATAGCAGTGGTTAGAACCATCAGCACGGGAGCTTCCGGTGGTATCTGTGTCAGAAAAGGAAAATGCCAACGCCCGAGTGCTAACACTGCGACGCGACCGAGGAATCGGGGCTGCACAAGTTCGCGGAGTGTTCGGCGTTGGAGACTCCGAAATGATGGCGGCCCTAGGGTGGGAGTGAGAGCTCTCACGCTCGCCACCTTGCTCGTAGCGATGGTCCGCTGCGCGGATGCTTGGGCGGCAGGCACCTCCTTCTGCGAACAAGTAATGCTCGGAGGTGGCAGGGCGGGAGCGGAACCGGAAACGGAGGAGACTCGCGGCCCACGCTGCCCGCCAACTGACCTTCATCCTCCATGAACGCGGGCCTGAGGGTGACGGGTGGAGCCGCCTGTCACCCTAACAGAAGCAGGCCGCAGGACTATAAAACCCTCAACTAACTTTTAAACTCAAAACATAACAATTTACAATGAACTTTTAATGGCGCATAGTGTGTTGGTTGATATAGCCTCATATACTGCCACTGAGTCACACAAGTGACAGTTTTATTTGCAACATTCGCACACACACTCGTAAATTGTGCTCATTTTAAGTGTCTCATTGTCAATTAATTGTTGCATTGCACCATATAAAATAGTTTGTATTCTAAACGTGACAGGTTACTGTGCTATTTGAAAAGTTCGTTTATTTTTTTAAAAGGTACATCATAAAACAACTGTAGGCCTAACATCTTCTTCTTCATTCCAGCGTTAATTCTAGTCGTACCCGAAGCTTTCACGTTTGGCTTAACTTCGATATTTGAGTCATTTCACCTCACAACCCATTGGCGATATCGAATCATAACAGTTGGACGAGTTATTGGACTTTTAAAGGCTTCAACTACTCGTAACGACTGTCATAGATGTTTGAATGACTACCGGGACCGACGGCTTAACGTGCTCTCTGTAGGCTTACCAAGAAACCTACGCGCGGAAAACCATCCGTCATCTGCAGGTATGCCGCGGTATGCAGCAGAAGGTAGCCTGGACCCCAAAGAAATTGGTGGGGCCCCATACACCCAAGAAATCCCAATAGTATTACAAGGCAAGTAGTTAATTAAATCTTTCCTAAAGATTTAAAAGAATAAAGTCAAGACCTAGGATGGGACCCGTCCTGAATGTTGACTTGTAAGAAATATCATTTTATACATGCATACACTGTTCACATATTATTATATGTAATGTGGATCGGATCATTTATGTGTATCTGTATTTGTTTGCAAATAAATGACTTTCTTTTTTTTCCACATTCCACCTCTCCCCTAAGGCTATGAGAGTTATAAATTCACGACAATGTTTAATACCAGATACTTTATAATAGAAGACACGTAATAATAATTTGTACGACTGTAATCCTTAGTATTTAATTGTACGGTTTATTTACAGGCTAAAATGTGCCTACGGCTCTGTGCGTCGCCTCCCACAGGAAGCTATTTCTGAGACAAAAAGAAGTCTATATGCGTTCTCGGATTATAATCTATTGTTATACCAAATCTCTCATCATTCAAATCAAATCATTACTCAAATCTCTCACTCCCCACAAACTTTTACAGTGATAAGATTAGTAGGATTGTAATATTATCAGGATTATAATAATATATAATCTAGCTAGCACTAGATATAGTAATAGTAGGACTAATACTGAACTAGGTATTGCTGAACTATAGTGAAAAATTATAAAGTTACAGATTGTATATTCTATTGGACATAGGCGCAAGCCGATGTCCGCAGTAGGGCACAGCAGCCGGCTGCACTTGGCTCTTGGCCAACACAAGCACTAATTCGCCAACGTTGTTACATAATTGCATCATTTTTATCCAAACCGAGATAATTACCATATTACACATATTAAATGAAGTTTAGGCACAGTTACTACGCAAACTTTTTCTTTTAAATGATACATATCTACATATTCTACCTGATCCAATACCTTCAGTATTTGATTAGTCCATCATTTAGTCGATTAAGTGAATTCACACCACGAAACTGACCAAAATAATGGTATAATTTTGGAAGAAGTATTAAGAATTAGATTAGAATTAAGGCATTTTGATATTTTTGAGAGCAGAGTAGGATAATACAACCAGGCAGGAAAATACAAGTTCCCTTAAAGCTAGTCGACAACGAGAATCAAAGTAACATTGCCACAGGTCAAGCACAGATGGTCAATCTGTATGAACGTAACTGACCACAGCGCTCATAAGGCCACGCCTCTTTGGGCCGCGGCGAGTATATGAAGCGGACTGGTTTTGGCAGCGATACCTGTAATAAATATCCGGGACTCATAAATAAGTACTCATAGTACAATATGGTTTCCTTCGGTACTGCATTTTGTGTAATTCGTAGGTACATGTAATTGGAATACTGTTCCTACAGTGCTACGAAGTGCTACGTCACTAAACAAGCATCATTATATGAATGACAATTCTGATTGCAGGTTGGGCAAACGTATTTTTGATTTTATTATTAGAGCCCGGGGTTGAGCCTTACTCATTCATTTTTTATATCTGACCTTTTACGGGAGCAACTGCTATTTGACAACTCCAAATCGGAGAAAAAAACCGCCGCCCGTACATCGAAATTCTTGGTGGGGCCAAATTACCCTATGTCGCTAAACAATGTGTTTCCATTCGAATTGACGAACCGTAACATACACGTTCGTAAACATATTTGGGGTATTAAAGTTTTACGCCAATTATTCATTCCACGTTTAAACACGTCTCTAAGCAGAATTATGCCTTTGGATTGAAATTATATTCGAACCAATTTATTTTACATTGTCTAGAAGGTGGACTCGTTAATTAAATACAATAACAACGCTTAGTCTCGACATAAAACTCGGAGAGGCAGGGCCGCATTCGGCCAGTCTATTCGGTCGCAGCTCGCAACCGCTTTAAAAGACAGAGTATTAATTTTCGCGACCTACCACCCTCTAATTATAACGAGCAACTTTCAGCAACTTAGCTCATGTTACATACAGCTCAGTTAGTCTTTGTTTTAACTCTAAAGTTTTTAGGGATCCGTGAATTTGTTTTATGGTCATGATAAATACTATAGGTTGTTTTTATTTTTTCCAAAGGTATTTTGTTTGCATGTTCCTCTTGAATTACTCTGTCGGTTGAAGTAATCGAACAGATGCGATTCCGGGAAGCGACTTCGTACATACTAGTTGGCATATAAAGCTGTGTATATGTAAAAGAGCTTTATTATAATATTTTACTTCTTATAGTTCAGTAGTGTCTGTAGCTTGGTGGTTAAATCTTAATTTAGCTTAGTTGGAAGGTTTAGAGAGAATATTAGTAATTTCGGTAGCTAATATTCTTTAAAATCCTATTGTATGTGCAGTCGATGAAGTATATAAATATGCACATTTTCATATAAAATTGTGTTAAAAATGAAAAGGTGTATACTTATAGAAGATGTCGATAGTTAGATATAGTGGAGTGGGTAGATATGTATATATAAAATGCATAGACATAAAATAAACTAGTCATAAAGTGTTCAACACTATTTATGACAGCTATAACCTCCAATACGAGTAAAATACAACTGCGTACTCACACAGTAGTACATACCGCATTAAGTAATAAAACTAAAGCAAGGGAGTATTTCAATAAATAACATGAAGCTTTATATCGTCACGATGAGAACAATAACTCTATTATTGACGTGTCCACAGCACTAACCCCATACTACCCTGTACCAATTTAACAAAGCCTTAGTAGTGAAAATTAACAATCAAAGCGCGGTTCCGTCCCAATAGAGAAGCCTTCTAAAGTATTCTACTAAGTCTGAGGCTTACTAATTTCCTTTACATTAAACGAGCGTTGCACAAAGTAATTTATGCATCACATTAATAAAACATGACTATGTAAACACGTTGACGCAGTTCAGGTGGCCCATCAACACTCAACTACGTTATCACATTTGCTTGAATTAACCGCTTTTTATACCACTTAGATGGCAGACAAACACACGGTCTACCTGATGGGTAGCGTTTACCGCGGCCTATGGAAGTGGGCAACACTAAGGACGTGGGCAACACTATGGACGTGCGCAACACTAGGGACGTCTCAAACAATACATTTTGAACCATTTTAGTCCAAATACCAAAAAACTTTAACAAAGTATTACAGTGATTTTAGGTATTTGGACTATATTATTTCAATAAAAATAGTGGTACTTACAAATATGGTCATAAATGTTAAAATGAATCACCTGTCAAATTGTATACTTTAGATTATTGGCAAGCAATGTATGCACCTTGACACACTAACGCAAATGCAGATGTAATTACAGACGTACACGCATTCTATTAAAAACATGTACAACACGAAACCTGAAACATATAAATATGCGTGTACTTATACATCATTGGTTATGCACGATATAATTTAGATGTTTGGTCTGTATTCTATTATATAAAATACCTATATTATTATATTAATTATAAAACAGTATTATTTTAAAATACCTATAATATTAGCTAATTACAAATCCTTCAAATTGGCGTAAAATATAAATGAATACTGTGATTGAAAACATAACAAGAAAATAATACGTAACTTTTCAAATTGCCTAAAAAGAATGTTGAATTTCACCTACGAATATAAACAAGTAAAAGTGAATAGACGAAGGTGGTGTTCTTTCCTTAATTCCACAAAGTAATATACAGTACATGTGGTTTTAATTAATTCAACTTCAACTTCCCTACCCTTGGCCGCGCTGAACTGTTTAGGTGTACTAGCATAGAAGACATCAGCCCCTCTAGACAAGTGGCAATTCGCTAACCGGCGTTTGATGGAATATAATGACGAATGTATGGGAATTGACGTATTTGACATGCGTTAACGACTGTCATATACGTCAAATTCCATATATTCGTCATTCTATTCCACGAAACGCCAGCTAGCGAATTGCCACTTGTCTAGAGGGGCAGTACCCCTAGCACGAACAACTATCGTGATCGTATTGTAAATGTATTGAGAGAACGAAGCGATGTAATTGGCCGCCTGCCTACTGTGAACCTGTGTGTGTGTGAAGCCGGCCAATCGCAATGCTCCGTTCTTTCAATACGTTTACGATACGATTACGATAGTTCAGGTTCAGTATATTTTATTCATCGACATTCTTTTCTATGAAAATAGAAAGGTAATCAGTATCGCGTAATATTATAAATCTAATTGAGACGTGGTCAAATTATACTACTAACCTTTTTTGTAATAAGCTATTAACATACATACTTATACTCACGCCTATAAATCCCTCAAGGAGTAGGCAGAGGTGTTTTCAAACCACATTTTGCCGTATTGGTTCCCAGTGGAGTAGAAACGGGCCACCCCATCTCTTCCTGTGGGTGTCGTAGAAGGTGGCTAAGGGATAGGGTTATTGTCCATCCGACAGTAAACATGCAGCCGGCTTGACGGTAATAGGCTATATATCTATTACGTGGGTTGTAAAATCTTAATTGGCAAAAAAAGCAATTACTTAACATAAAGATCAAATTGGACAAATGTATAACATTGTTAACAGGGTACCTACTTGACTAAAACACGAGGAATGGGAACTCCAAGATACTGAAACACAATCTTAAAATCCTAAAATCTATTTGCTATCTCAAGCGGAAAAATCCCGCATGCTTCGAAATTTGAAACATTCGCTTAGCTGCATTCGAGATTGGAATACAAACGATGCCAAGTAACAACCTAGCTTAACATATACTATTACCAATACTTTCGCATACGTACCTATGTACTGCAAATCTATTTACATACTAGCTGAACCCGCGGCTCCACCCGTATTCATATCATTTATCGCGACTTTTGGTTATAATGATCAGTTTTACTAAATCAATTGCAATCAAACATGGCAGATTTTGAGTCTGACCACGGAGGACAGAATATGATCAAGTAGCGGAGATGCCACAGTCAAATTTCTCTTAAGAAAAACGCGTGACCAAATGCGGGTGGGAAGGGAGACGCGAGGGGCATGACGTCATACCTCGTCCATCTAGTGCGTCATAGCGAAACCGAACAGAAACAGACCTTGTCATTTTTGTTATATAGTTTGACTATTCGCCACTAAGCGCTACACAGAATTCTAGAATAATCTATTTTAAGGAAATAATTTTCAAAAATAAGGCCATCTTTTGGATTATAGCAAAATCATTTAGGGGGCTAAATGATTTGGCCTTATACCGACAGATGGCCCAATTTTTTTTATTTTAATTTTCAATTTTAGCAAAATATTCCATTTAATAAATAATATAACATTTTTGAAATTGCTAATGAAGTCGGGCAAGATTATTGTGATCATTTTCATAAAATGAATTGAGTTATTATTACAACTAGTATACATGCCAGACTAGGTTACTTATTTCTTCTCTACGCTAGATGGTTCTGTTAAGACATTTTTTTCGGAAAAATTAAAATTTAAATATAGTGGACTTACTGATGAAATGTTATACCCTTAAAATGTTGAAATTGTTTATTTTTACACTTTGTACATCCTTGTACTGTACACTTCATTCTTAAACCAGGTTAAAGCTATTTTTATCCTTGAACTTTTGACCAAAAATGACAACCGAACGCAAGGACGTTTCACTAGAACTGGATGGTGACGTCACAGACCAATTGAGTCGTTTTGACATACGGAAGGCTCGCGACTCGATTCCCTTGTAACATCTCCGCTATCATTTCCTTCTCCATGAGTCTGACCAAAACCAACCTAATAAAAAACCTGCAACTAAATCCGTTCGATCCTTCAATAGTTTTTGCTTGGCAGACAAGAATTAAAAAAAAAAACATATTGATTGAGTTCAGGATTGTTAAAATATTTTGATACTATTTTAATAGTTTTGCACAAGGATGTTGGATTCATCGGACACACCTCTGTCGTCAAACTCTATGTGCTTCTATTTTCAGACGACAAAAAAAATCGGTCCAGACGTTCACGCGCGATGGTGTGACCAAGGGAAATAGGGATTCATTTATATATATATATATATTTATATATATATATATATATATATATATATATATATATATATATATAAGTATCTTAATCTATATATATATATATATATATATATATATATATATATATATATATATATATATATATATATATATATTTAAATCGCCTAAGACTTGTTGCGTCTTTTCAAAGTCGAACCCAGCGGCGTCTACCATTTCCAATGACTTTTTAATTGTTATTCGTGCGAATATAGCTACATTGCTGTCATGTGAATTCTATTGTCGACGAGAAATTTTGTTTAGGTACGAAAATTAGATATTCCTTTTGAAATAATTCTCGCTGGTTTTTTGCATCCGTTGTCGATGGAAATCATGTGACACATTGTATATTTTTGTATTCTTTCCATGCATTTAATCGTTTTTCCTACATCCATCTAAATGTATGGATATATTGATACCATATATTGTACTATATTAATTCCATGCATTCTACTAATTGAACGACTCCTTACTATATTTGAGATTATATCGGTACCGTATATTATTTTTGAATGTACGCCATAAACTATTAAGTTTGTTGCTTCCTCCAAACCTTATATCTATACATACATAGGTACCTAATATAATAGATCCCAATAAATTTATTGCGGGACGTGGTCTCTGTCTACCCCAATAGGGGACAGGAGTGACGATATGTATGTATGTATGAATAGAAAATCATCTCTTTTCATGAAGTCGAGTAAAATAAAATAATAATAATTATAAATAAAAATAATAATAATAATAATAATTTGATGGCACAAATTGGTCACAAATTTCGACCGGGTGAGTACCACCGTGCACTTTTGCGAAAAACCCTCCATAGTAATCCAATCTCGGTTGGATTGCGTTCAGGGGTCAGCAAGTTCATAGCCGGGCAGGGGGGATTGAGGTCGCTGCACAAGTGGGAACGGTGGGTCTTGGCGTAGTCTAGTGGGGGATGGCGCGGGGCGACGCGCCGAGCAGGGAGACCTGTAGAAACGGTGGTGCCGCTGGCCACCCGCGGCATAGTACAGGGGCCCAACCGGGACTAACCACCCTGGGAGGCTGCCCGACCAGGTCGCGCATAATCCCGATATGGCTCGTCGTGCCGGTTGGTGACCGGACGAGGGAGCCCGGCGACCATACTCGAGGGGGTACGGGGGCCCTTCCGTTCGGCGCGTCGGCTCTCGCCATACCTCACATTCATAGATAAAACCAATAACCCACGCTTTGTCACGCGGTGCTGCGGCAACAATCGCCTCTTTTTTTCACGCCTTCCCTCTTTACCCTCATGGCAGCGCACAACAACAGTAGATTGGTCTACACAGCGGCAAGAAACTCTCCCTCGGGCTCGCTATTTGAGGTGGAGTCCACGAACATCTGTGGGCTCCATACAAACCTCAACGCCGTCCACCAACACCTGGAGACAGCGAAACCAGCTATGCTGTTTCTTACGGAGACACAAATACGCCGCCCTGATGACACGACCTACTTGCTCTACCCCGGCTATGTCCTTGAGGAGAATTTCCGCGCAAAAGCCGGGGTGTGTGTGTATGTCAGGGCGGATATTTGTTATCGCCGTTTGCGCTGCCTAGAGGATCCGTCCTTTTCCACCCTTTGGGTGCACATAGACCATGGCTCTACGAGTCAGATCTATGTGTGCCTTTACCGCTCCCATACAGGAGATACCGAGACAACTCGACTCTTTGAATACCTGAGTCAGGCGGCAGATGATGCGCAGGAGCGATTTCCGAACGCTGAACTGGTGTCTTTGGGGGATTTAAACGCCCACCACGAGATCTGGTTGAGCTCCGCCAAAACAACCCACGCGGGAAGAGCCGCCCATGCATTTGCTTTGACGCATGGCCTGACCCAATTGGTACACGAGGTCACTAGGATACCAAAAAGGTCGGACCATGAGCCCTCTCTGCTAGACCTCCTGCTGACGAGTCACCCGGACCAGTACAGTGTTTCGGTGAGCGCCGCTTTAGGTGAATTCAATGGTCAATGACAATGGTCGAATTCACCTAAAGCGGTCCGTTCCGAGGTGCCCATTATAGCGCCCCCACGACCCGCGCAGCGAAAGGAAGCGGCGTCTCTGGCACTACTCGTCAGCGGACTGGGATGGCCTGCGTGATTATTTTGCGTCCGTCCCGTGGGTTGAACACTGCTTTGAGGGTAAGAACCCATCTGAGGCCGCAACTGCTGTGGCCGGTGAGATCAGTCTGGGCATGGAATATTATATCCCCTACACTGATGTCACCGGTGTACGCAGAACGCGTCCCTGGTTCGGGAGGGACGCAGCTGCAAAGGCTCGAGGGTACTCGTGACCTCAGGATATCCGATAATGCGGACCGCACGTCGCTGCAACCTGTCGAGAGCATCTAATAAGTACTTTGCGGATCCATCCCAGAGATGCGAGCAGTATTCTACACAGGAACGAATTTGTGTCTTGTATAGAAGACACCGTTGCTCCGGCGTGAAAAACCGTCTCACTCTGTTCAGCCCCTCTAGACAAGTGGCAATTGGCTAGCAGGCGTTTGATGGCATAGAGTGACGAATGTATAGGATTTGACGTATTTGACATGCGTTAACGACTGTCATTTACGTCAAATCCCATACATTCGTCATTCTATTCCTCCGAACGCCAACTAGCGAATTGCCACTTGTCTAGAGGGGCACGGCTCCGAGTTTACGCGAAGCTGTTTTGATGATACTCTCGATGTAGTTTTTGTTATTTATTTTACAGCGAACATCCATACCGAGGATACTGAGGTTGTCCTGCAATGACAGTGGCGTGTTCTGAAGAGTGGGAAGGGGAAGGAAAGGAGATATCTTTGCTGTAAACGCACATTTCGTCTTCTTAGCATTGAACTCTACCAAGTTCTCAGAGCCCCATTGGGAAACGTGGTTCAGAAACCGGTCAAGCTCAGTGAAAAGAAGCTGCCTTTTTCCGCGATATCCGACTGCTTATCCGCAGGACGTCCATGATAACTTCTTACATACCCCTCCTTACATAACTCTTCATACTTTGAACCTTCCTTACAACATGACTTTACTCCCTTCTCATAATATTTTCATACCACGACTGTCGCTTGGTTCTCAATTTTTCTTTCACTGGTGCCACTATCAAACCACACATCCAAATTTAACATTCGGATTTCCGCCACATGCAATTGTCTTTCATTCGTCGCTTTCAAGGAAAAACATGTCGATCCATACATTATGGCAGATCTGAACATGAACTTATAGAAACTTATAGAACTTATAGAAACTTGAGGGGAAATTGGGGATCACATATTGTGACTTTGACCTGCCGCCATTTCATCCACCCTGCATCTATTCTGTGCTTCACTGCTCGATCAGTTTCGTCAACCGTCTGGATAAGAGGGCCGAAGTAGCGGAAATTGGAGCAGATTGGTATTGGTGCACTATCTAATACCATGGGTGTAAAACTGGAGAGATCGCCGAAATCACAGAACATTCAGTCTTGGTTCTACTGCGCGTAAGAGCCCTGGCGGAGGATGCGATCGCTCGGGGCGAGGTGATCATCAGCAAACAGCATACATCAGGAGCTCTCCTCCTGTATCTCCGATGTCAAGGCATCCATTATCAACAGGAAGAGATAGGAGCTTCGCGCCGAGCCCTGACGCAAGCCTATCGCCACATTGGACTCGTCGGCGTTGCCGGCAGCGGATCGTGCATAGGTTCTTGATCGTCAGTACATCGCACAGATCTACTCTATGTACTTCCGCTTTCTCTTTCAAGGCCTACCATAAAACCGTTCTGGGTACCCGGTCATATGCTTTCTCGAAATTCACAGACACCATGAGTTTTCACACAGTTGGCGAAGAGGAAAAATGGCATCTGTGGTCCCGTGGCCATGCTTAAGCCCGAACTGGTTATGGGTAACCACGCTTTTGCCTCTCGTACACGCTTCTCTATCACTTTCTCCCAAACTTACCATACTGTGTGACATGAGCTTTATTCCCCGATAGTTGTCGGGGTGTTACACGTCACCCTTATTTTTAAAGATGGGAATTAGTTACTAAATAGGTGATCCCAAAATATTGTATGTAACCTATACAATTTTGTAGTATTATTAATGGAACCAGCTTGGCTTAAAAGTAAGGCCATGGCAGAACAATGTTTAGGAAACACTGCTTTATAGTGTCATTTGTTTGAATTTTGAATTCTAGTGGGCGAAATTTGGTAAATGTTGGATATTTTACCTTTATTTAGTTCATGACTGACATAATTATTTAAGAAAACTTGTTATTAGAATAGTTTATTGGCCGATTATTCCAAACATTCGGTTGTTTTTCAGCATTTCAACAATGGTTTGCCATTTGAATGAAAAAAGAAAACATTTTGTTTTAAATTTTGAGTTCCTAACATTTTTGTAAAATTTATGCCTGAATTTTTTTATAAAAAAATACGAAATAGTAAAAATCCCTTTTATTTCACTTAGTTTTCCATTTTATAACTAAATCTTTAGGTTCTTTTGTTTCTTGTACCCCCTTAGTCTCCGATTTAATTAACTCGTACGACCCATTGATGATCAGGATTAGTTCTTTACTACACATCTAATTTTATCACAACCAATTTTTCGTGGCTATAAAGTACTTCAGTTAAAATTTTATGGGTCGTTACGGACACTCATTTTCGTCAATTATTAAGTTTGGTTTATTTTCTTAATTGCAACGGTCCTTTACGACAATTGAAATTTCCGGTATCGATATTTATACCACAAGCGTTATTACGTCCGCGCTGGCCGGCAAAAAATATTAACAAAAACATGCCGCTTGCAAGTCGCGTGCGAACTCCGCCCCCTCACCTCTGTCACCCCCACGTCTCCTCTGGGACGATGTCGTTTTGTGTGATGCAATTAAATCACACATTAGAATTGATAAAAACTTTTATTATATACAGGAAGCCACATTATCGGAGTGTTATACGTAAACAAAATATCGAATATAACTCCACTGATATACGGCGCACAGGAGCGACCTCCAAAATTCGCGCGCCAAACAGCGGAACTAAGAAATACGCCGAAAAGCACTCCGGTGAAAAAACAACGTCCATGCCAATATTTCACCCGGCGATTGTACTAACCTTAACACTACTTCTAGCTGAATTTGAGAGATGGTCAATCTTGCGTCCGTATACAGGATGCAACAAGTCAGTCGGACGCAACATCATCGGTAAAAACCGCCATGTAGGACGTAATATGAACTCCGGGATGCAAATATATATATATATATATATATATATATAAAGATTAAGAAACTTTAAAAAAGAAAAGAGTATAATATCTTGTAAAAAATATGGTAATACAGAGACGTGAAAGTGATCGTCTTTTGTTTGATTTATTGCCCAACAATCAGAACCTAATTCTTGCAAATTTTAAAATAAATAGGTATTTATTCCTAGCACTGCGTTATATACCTAGGCATTAATTTATATTGTTTTGTATGTAGGTATGCGCCGACAGGGGTCAATGTGTACGATTATTATGATACATCCAACACACCAACTTTCACAAGAGTATGTGCTAATTTACGCGAAATTCTCTGCCACCGGTGTATGCAAACAAGCTCAGAAAAGCTCTTCACTTCAAATTCAAGACGAGAAAAGACTTTACTCAACTATTTGCGTTGACATTAAGGCATAAGATTTCACGAAATACTAAATACCTTTTTATCCAGGCCAACAATTGCTTTTCAAACGTCTCTATAGTAAACTTGATTTTAAATCTACAGCGTGTCTTTTTAACTGGTATGATATGAGGAATTTCCAAACTATATGAAATACAAAGAAACTGTCTTAGAAGCCTATTACTTCTTATTTTGTGAAAACAATTACTGCATACCTTCTAAAGTTTTAAGTTTAGGGTAAAATCTCTATTAAAATTCAATAGAAGTTATAAAAATTAAAAAGGTCACGAGTAAAGTGCTTTCATAGGGTACTTTCCTGCTGCTGAAATAAATTATTAAACTGAGTTTAATAAATTTAATTAAGAATGGAAGAAGACCCCTAAAATTTACGTCTATTGTTATTTTATTATTTTAAATTATTCACCTAAAAAATTATAGCAAATTATTACATAGATCAGAAGTACAACGTCATACTTCTTTATTTCAAATGAGTTTTAGTTTTACCATTTTAAAGTTTAGTATAAAAGTAACTAACTCGACTAAACAGTCAAGAAGTTACTAATTTCACCGGAATGAACAAATGGAAATTATTTTGATTATTTAGTATCAGGTGATCATGTTTTATATTTATCTTTCACGGTTTCATTGCTACAACGCAGAAAAATAATTCAACCATATTTAAAGGACATGCTTCATCCCTATTGCAAAAAATGCAAATACATTGAAATTTCGTATATGCAGCTGTAAATTTTGCAGTGTTTATCTTTACTGAAATATTGTTACAAACAAATTGCACAGCTTTTATACTTTCAACTTTCAGTAAAGAGAAAAGAGCTTAAAACCATATTAAAGTAGATATAAGTTCACTCATAATTTATAATACAAAGTACTTAATCACGTACTCGTAGAAAACTTATAAACAGATACATATCGACCGTGTTCCTGTATTTCTTTTTATAAACCAAAGTAAGTAATTAATTATCTAATAATAGCTACAACCGGATTCGAGAGTATAAACCAACCTAACTAACTAATAAAATTACTACTCACCTCTAAATATTGGAAGTCAAATTAGTATTCTGTTATTCAAATACAGGCTTATTTAATATTTGTAATTATAATATAGGTACATTTATTAAGTTATATTAATTTTATTTCAAATAATTGGTGTATACGAAAACGTTCATAGGAAACGAATATGTGAATATAGCATAGTAGTCTTCTGTTTAAAGTTTTAAAATTTAGAATCCGAAAACTCAACTGCCTGCAATTAATTTCCTGATGGCACTTCACATATCTATTTGTGTTTGCTTAAAGGCGTATACCGAAATATTTGACATACGTGCAAATATGCAAATACAGACAAATACAATTTGCTCCACAAAAAAGTTTTTTTTTTTATATAGGACACGTCAATTTGACTTTACCTCGCCTGGTGGTAAGCTGAAGGTAAAGTCTCAGGCAAGAGGGCCACCATTATATACATGTGCCATGTAAACAATGGTGGCACTCAGCTTGACGGGCTCACCAGATGCTTTTTCACGCCCCGCTCAAAGGACCCGGGACAGTAGAAAGAGGGAAACACGTGAGCTGGCAAGGAATTCCACCATTAAGGTGCGACAAAGGAAAGAGTCACCGAACCGTATGCGGATGGCATCTAAGTCCTGTACGTGTTGTCCTGTATAGGAAAGGAGAGGATCTGACTAATTGGAATAGCTCATCAGAACATTCACCATGGTAGAGACGGTAAAATACTGCCCAGGAAGCAACATCTCTACGCATCTGCAGAGGCTCGAGGGTACTTGTGACCTCAGAATTTCCGATAGGGCGGACTGCACGTCGCTGCAACCTGCCGAAAGCATCTAATAAGTGCTTTGCGGATCCATCCCAGAGATGCGAGCAGTATTCCACGCAGGAACGAATTAGTGTCTTGTATAGAAGACACCGTTGCTGCGGCGTGAAAAACCTCACTCTGTTCAGGACTCCGAGTTTACGCGAGGCTGTTTTGATGATACTCTCAATGCAGTTTTTTTTGTTCAATTTGCAGCCAACATCCATACCAAGGATATTGAGGTTGTCCTGCAGTGGCAGTGGCGTGCTCTGTAGAGTGGGAAGAGGAAGGAAAGAAGATACCTTTGCTGTAAACGCACATGCCTGCGTTTGCATTGAACTCGACCAGGTTCTCAGAACCCCATTGGGAAATGCGGTTCAGGATCCGGTCAAGCTGAAAGACAAGAAGCTGCCTTTTTTCCGCGATATGCGTCAGCTTATCCGTAGGTCCAGGTCAGGTCCGTTTATATAATATAACTTCAAAGAAGGTAATTTATGCCAATTGTCACATTTTGTCTACTGTTAAAGATACTAAATACTAGTACTACTGGCCGTACAGTAACTAAATAACTTGACAATTGTGCGTATTTGGTATTGGCCATATTTGTCACTCTATACATATAAATAAAGTTGGAGTGTGTGTTTGTAATATTGACATAACCGTTTTTAACTACATGCATATGAATTTAATACGATACATACACCAAAATATTTCTTTCTACAATTCTTGTCTGTCTGTCTGTCTGTTTGTTCCGGCTAATATCTAGGCCGATTTTAACGGGACTTTTATAGGCAGGTAGCTGATTTAATAAGAAGTAACTTAGGCTACTTTCAATTAAGAAAAATGGCTTTGATTCAACACTAAGCGATAACCGACATCCACGCGGGCGGAGGCGCCGGCAACAGCTAGTAGGCAATAAGACCAATACTTTCTTATATGCACTGTCCACACTGGTAATTGTTTGTCAAATATGTCAAATACGCATTACCAATAGCCATGTGAAGGGCCACTATAAAATTAATTGCAGGCAGTTGGGTTTTCGGATTCTTAATTTTAAAACTTTTGGGAATTGACCCCACTAGAAGATAAGGAGCTACAAGTAAAGTCAACAGCTCGAGGGTCGCCATCATAAATGCCAGCAGTAAGCAATACTGAAGTGATATTCCTCACTTTGTCAGACTGGATAAATGTTTCCTCGCGCCCCACGTAAAGGACCTTTGACTGTAGGTAGATAGTAACACGTGCGTGGGTGCGGCAAAAAAATGACATCTTCTTCATCCTAGCGTTAATCCCAGTTGCATCCGAAGCTGTCATCTGTCTGGGGTCTGGTTTACTAGTCTGACTGCAGATTTGGCTGAACTTTGATATTTTCTGTGAAGTGACTGCCATCTGACCTCCACAACCCAAAGACGATATCGAAGCATTGCAGCTAGATTAGTTGTTGGACTTTTTAGGGCTGCAACTACCCGTAACGACTGCTATAGATGTTCGTATGGAGCGACAGGTTAACGTGCTCTCCGAGGCACGATCAGACCAATGGGAATACCCATATACATGCATACAAATATTTGCACTGAGCGGGGATCGATCCCCTTCCTCCTGCGTAGCGGGCGCGTTTACTACCGCTACGCCATGGAGGCTATCTTAGAGGATAAAAAAATATATTTACCTACATATAAACTGTTGGTAATCGATGGAATTGCTAAAGTTCTCAATTTTTTTCGATGTAATCTATTGTAACAAATTGTAGGTATTTACCTCTTAAACATTAACATACATAGGCCTTTTTCAAGGTATAATCTACCCCTATACCAAATTTCATCAAAATCTTTTCAGTTGTTACGTAAAGACAACCAACGTGTGGGCAAACAGGCAGAAACACACATACACTTTCCCATTTATGATTTTAGTATGGATTAATACTTCACAACCCTCGATACTAAATAAGCAGTTATGTAACCTGACCCTTCTAAATTGAAAAGAAAGATAGAAGGAACGCAATCTGAAGTTAAAGGATTCATTAAAAGATGATCTTTATATCAAACTGACCATTAGTTAATCTTTACTCGTCCTTATTACATAAGACTGTAATTCGGCACATTGAATAGCGACAAGTCATATTAAAATTCCCGAATGTATGTGTAAATGTAGGTCGTATATGCAAGTAGGTCAGAGCGCCGCACCGCTGCCGCGCGGGATGAGCCGAGAAAAGGCGGCTTCATCGTACCACAGATTCGCTAACAGGAAAATTTCCCTATAGCACAGAATAGACAATAGTATGCCTATATCCCTTTATCGTACTCGTACTGCTAGTTGAGGACTGGGAAGTCTACTTTTTGAAAATCGAATTTCAACTACACATGTTTGTCTCAGGCCAGAGATGCCTTTAAAAATGACAAACGTAAATAAAATAAAAAAAAGACGGGTTGCACTCTGGGAGTGCCAGCAGAAGTGAAAACATTTTCCTTTTTTCCTTCTTCGTTAGATAGAAAAAGATAAAAAAGAACATACCATACCATACCTTTAATATAGCGCTAATCATAGAACCTATCACTTATTTTCTGCTAATTTTCTGTCAGAAGAAATTAATAAATTATGAAAAGAAAAGATAATCACAAAAAATAATAAATTACAGAAAGAAAAAATAATCATAAAATGTAATAAATTACAAAAAGAAAAAATAATCACCAAAAGTAATAAATTATAATAAGAAAAAACAATCACAAAAAATCCCTGAAGGCCAGGTGGTTTGAACCCGATACTATCTGAAACTATAAGGACTTACAGTCGAAGTGCTTACCGTTTAAGCTATGACGCTATCTATTGAAAATTGCAAAATAGATAGTCTGTACCAATCTTGTATGACGTCAGTCGTCGGTTACGGTTCAAAGGTCAACTAATCCTGACGCTTCCTTAACATTTTACACCCATCCAACGCCGCTAAAGAAGTTTTCACTTCAAAAAACTAACTGCACTCATCCGTGCCACATTCAGTCCATCAACAATTAACCTTTTTCAAATATTGGTTAAAGACAATGTGGATGGAACACGGCGTGGTTTTAGTCGATTTCGACCCGACATACAGGATCAATTCGCTAATTGTAGTTGTAGGGGATTTTCTCATGTAAGTACAAAAAAGCGGCCAAGTGCGAGTCGGACTCGCTCATGAAGGGTTCCGTAGCAGCTAGTAACATAAAAGTTCTATATTTGAGTTGCTTGAATGAAAAGTAAATTGCAGTTTACGATTTGTAAAGTATAAAAAAAGACGGGTTGCACTCTGGGAGTGCCGACAGAAGTGACAACTTTTTCTTTCTTTCGTTATATACGTAGAAAAAACATACCATACCTATAATACAGCGCCAATCATAGAACCTATCACTAATTTTCTGCTAATTTTCTATCAGAAGAAATTAATAAATTACAAAAAGATAAAATAAACACCAAAAGTAATAAATTATAATAAGAAAAAACAATCACAAAATGTTTCAGAAGGCCAAGTTTGAACCCGGTACTATCTGAAACTATAAGGACTTACAATCGAAGTGCTTACCGTTTAAGCTACGACGGTATCTATCGTAACTTGCAAAATAGATAGTCTGTACCAAATCTTGAATGACGTCAGTCGTCGGTTACGGTTCAAAGGTCAACTAATCCTGACGCTTCCTTAACATTTTACACCCATCCAACGCCGCTAAAGAAGTTTTCACTTCAAAAATGAGTTTCAGTTATATGTAGGTATGGGGGAACCCCCAGAATACTTTTTTTATTTTTCTATTTTTGTGTGAAAATCTTAATGCGGTTCACAGAATACATCTACTAACCAAGTTTCAACAGCATAGTTTCGGAAAAAAGTGGCTATGACATACGGACAGACAGACCGACAGACATGTCGAATCCACAAGGGTTTGGTTTCTTGCAATTTTTTCAACGGAGATTTTTGCTATTTGGCTAAAGACAATTTTTCAGGTCGTCGGCCTTCTTAACCAGGGAGTGAAGTAATTTTTGCCGATTCGCATCACCTCCCTTGGACTCACTTTCAACAGGGAAAGATCTTAAAGAATTTCAAAGAAATGCACCACTTTGTTTTAATTGATCTTTTTCAAAGGGGATAATTAAATTATAAGTCAAATTTAATTGTAAATTAAATTTTAAAGTAAATTATATCTGCATAAAGTAAGAATTAACCGCATTAAATAAATATTAATCGGCTACAATAAGTTGTTTGAAGGTAGATGGGAGAACGTATGTACTCACAAATGAATATCCTTGAAAATGATTTAAACAGTTTAAAATAATGTGTGCTTGGTTTAAATATGAGTAGTATATTTGATTGATAAAAAGGGCATTGGAGGTTTCTACATGGTCGGCACAAGTGTGACTCCCCTGGTGTTGCCCACCTTCATCATTTATGCACGTATTATTGACGAAAGGGTGTGATGATGATTGCTCCCGGTCCCGCTCTTGCCCCGCCGCCTCCTTCAAGAGCACTACTTGCTCGCAGAAGGAGGCACCGACCGCCCACGCATCCGCGCAGTAAACCATCGCCCTGAGCAAGGTGGCGAACGTGAGAGCTCTCATTCCCAGGACCACCACCAGCTTCCGTCCAGGCCGGAGACTCGGCTCGTGTCGCAGTGACGACACTCGGGCGTTGGCTTTCTTCTTCTGACACAGATACCGCCCGAAGCTCCGTGCTCTGTGATCATCTGTGTCAGATGTCAGCCGGTATGAGTGGCTGCCGCGTAGCCTATCTAGCCACTCCCCCATATTGGGTGTTACCGCCGCTATTACGGTGCGCCCTGCCACCCCACACTGTTTAACAATAAAGTAAATGTAAATTTGTAAATGTTATTCATTCTATATTTACGTTTTATTTTGGTCTTCTATTCTTACGTTTTAGTATGATATTCTAATAATAACAGATGTTTGATGTTCTGTAAGCAATGCAAATATTGCTGATAGTTTTAAATTAATGTATGTGTAAGTGCTATCATATCTATCCTGCGAAGCGAGCAGCAAGCGAGAATGACGAATGTATGGGATTTGACGTATATGACAGTCGTTAACGCATGTCATCAACATCAAATCCCATATATTCGTCATTCTATTCTATTCCATCAAACGCGCGCTAACAAATTGCCATTTGTCTACAGGGCCTGATCTATCCATGGTATTGGATAGAGTTATAACTAAGAGTTAACAGAGTTCAGACACAGCCGTGGGCAACAGCTAGTATATAAAATTCTTAGATGCAATAAGCTTTAGTTATAATCGATACTCACATACAATACTGAATAAGTTCACATACATACAGTGCTACTAACACTATTACGAAGACACTAATTCGCGAGTGAATTCAAGTGAGGCAACTGCGAAATGTAAGTGGGTACCTACACCTAATTACATAAGCGCAGATTTTAATGAAGGCCCCACAAGAAGTTCTCCCGTGAAAGGCTTGAAACCGTAATTTCGCTACCTTTTGTTCCCTTTGTCTTGAACAGTAGGTACCACTCAAATCCTTAGTCAGTGTCGGCAACTAATGTTTTCAAATCTAATTTTTCGTTCGAAATCTATTCAAGGTGGATTTTAAGTACCTATTTTTTAACTTTACTAACTCTCGCGTTTCATGATATATAATTAAGAGAACGGGAATTAACGCGATCATACCACCATGGCCACGGCCGGTGTAACCTGGTCGAAACGTCAGGCAATCAAAGGCATGTAAGTACTTACCTATACCATGATCGCGTTAATTCCCCTTCTCTTAATTTACTTTAATTGTTTACAAAATAAATGTATAGGAACTAGGTGTCATAGTGTTGCTTGCAGCGTGCCTAGTTATAGTGAACGCTTGCAACAAGCAAACGCTTATAGTCAATTGAAAGCTATATAGAAAAATCGTCTAAAGCAACAAGCAAATGCTTTAGAAGATTTTTCTATATAGAAGAGTGAGCTTCCGAAGTCCTTAGTGTCAAAAATCGGCAGCTGAAAGCTTCCAAGTCGGTTACTATATCAACCTGCTACACTTACTTACGTAACAAAATAATCGAGGATTGAAAATATAACCTAACTCTTTAAAAGATAGCTCCATATAAAGCTAAGCCTAGCGACGATGAAGCTTTTCACCTCTTTTCACAAACTTAAAACCTTTTAGTAACTTACAAACCACATTCTTTCACAATTTTGATATCATAATAAGGAATCTGTGTCTATATTTAAGAACAAATTGACGATATCTGTGACAAGAGTGAACATATGTAAAATTCAAAATGCTACAGCAGATACATGAAATCATTGCGAGACAGACAGATGAAGCGCATGTGCGGATCGCACGCCTGCGCACTACCACTTAACCTCAATCCGAGGCATGTTTTTGAATGAAACTTCATTCGCAGCCGGTCCCCGCGATCCTACTTTGCGTTTAGTTGATTTCAGTAGTCCCGAAGACCTATCTAATACAAATACGTATGCCTAGACTACACATATCCGCGCAGTACACTAGATTCAATTAAATCTGAAATGTCTGATTCTATTTATCGTTTTGAATGGTCTGTTAAACACTGGTCACTTTTACAGCCAGTGACTTATAGTTTATTCTTATTTTATTACAGTACGAGTATACTACTCTAGTCTGTCCAAGTGGTCAGACTTTTTAGGTCTTCCGCTGCCCGTAAGGAATGCCACAGATGTTCGTATGACAATTGGAAAGGACACGATGGCTTAGCGTGGTCCCTTTGACACGGTATGATATACATATATATAATATTGCTGGCGATAATTATTACAAAATAGAGACACTATATGAGAGGAGAGCGAGAGGTACTTGGCAAAATAAAAATATCGAAAATGTGCGGTTCGATGTAGAATATTCTTCCTTCTGTACTCGACGATGGAACAATGAGCCAGGAAATCTACGACTACGGCCAACGTATGCTGGTTGACACGCCATGCAATTCAAAGGTATACTATACACCTACTATACTACTATACTACCTGACCCATGATCGCATGAATTCCCGGTAACAATGTTATATAACATTTTTATCCTGGTTTGATTTGATTATTCAGCACATTTCACTGAATGCTCGTTAGGTGAGGTGTTAATATTAGTTATTTAAATTTGACTAAAATTTTCTTTACATTCAAAAATATTGAGTGATGATGTTTTTCTCTGAGAATAAAGCCAAATTTTTAAACGCCGTTGAAATTCAACCCGTTGTAACATTAGACGAAATTGGCTCTGAATAGATTTGACTTAGTACCGCTTCCTGAAAAAGCAGCCAATGTTACATTGAAAATATTTTTTAGAAGATAGGCAACACGTAAATTATAACCATGGCGTTATTATTTTCTTAACCGGTCTTGTAGTAAAAAGTATTCATGCGTGTTGATAAAGCATTTCAAGTATTTATAGCGCAGAAAAGGAAAGAAATGCCGCATTGCTTGGTTTGAATGGAATTGGTGATACCTTACGAGGGTGACATCTCACCTAATGTTATTCTAGATAGGAAAGATAGATAAAATATTGAACATAACTGATTTATACTGATTTAGTACCCATTAACCAAATATTCATATCATATCTACACAGTTAAAACTATTTTCAATGCAAACCATTACATATTATACAAACACTGTCTCCACTAATGTTGACTATTTAAAACCTTTTTCGGTTCCAGCAAATACAATTTAACCAGTCAACTGTAGCCTTCCTCAAACGGATGAGCATATAAGCCACGATAAAGCTTCTACTATCCACCGGTCAGTAAATATTTGAGAAAAATCTCGAAACTGCCAATATTCGTAATTTCTTTCTTATTCTGGATATATTAGCTCATTTATTATTGTATTAGCTCACTTGAAAGTTTTTGTGCTGTCAGTGGGAAGACCTAAGGCTAATCCTGCTTTATCTTCTGCACTGACGGCACAGAAACTATCTGTTCTAACAGGGTCGACAGCGCGATAAGACGGCCCTGGTATTGCACACGTCCTTAGGCCACGGTAACTACTTTCCATCAGGTGGGCCGGTTGCTTGTCTGCTACCTAAGTAGTATAAAAAGAAATCTGTTATTCTTAATCTTTAGATTGTAAAAATAGATTTAAAAATCGAGTATGAGTTTATGTATAACACATGTCAGCATGTCATCATCAATATAAACATTATTCTCAGTTGCATCTGGAACTTTTACCTCAGAGCCCGGGGTGTGCTTACTCTTTTTTCTTTTGCTTCAGCTTTTGGAGACTTTTACTGTAGCGACTACTGCGGAACCTCCCAATAAAGTAGGTACATTATTGGGAGGTAGCATAACCGATGTAAAGTACTGGATGTGAGTACCTAGGTACTCACATCCAGTACTAGTATATTACAGTAGTAGTAGTAGTAGTAGTAGTACAGTACTAGTATAGTATGGCAACACACAAACCTCACCAGTTTTATATTAGGTACCATAGAATAGAAAGTGAATGGCTACTGGCCGAGTTTTTCAGGATTAACAGACAGGAAAATGCGAAGTATAGATTTTAAAGGGAAAATAAGTGGCTTCGTTTTTACGACAAGAATTTGGGAGTTAAGGGTATTACCGACTTGTCACCCTCAAATCGAGATGTCAAAATCGAGTGCCTGTAATTTGAGCTAGCTGTTATCGAGAAGTAAAGTAAAGTAAAGCTCGATAGGCTATCACTTTCATGTTCCCAGTTCTACCCGCCTAACTGTCTAACGCTCCCAGCTGTCAATTATTGTTATGGCGAGTTTACCCATATACATGTATATATATATATGTCTAGCTGTTTTCACCATTCCACTCAACGGTGGTGTACTCAATTTTAAACGGGTAATCACTCTTCGACACCGCCTTCGTCTTTTCATACTCTTTTCAACTCCTAAGGATTGTATCGTGGTTTATAGCCTATAACGTTCACCAAGAGCAGGGCTATTAAATACAAATAGAATTATTTAAATCCTACTGGCAGTTCCAATGATTAATGCATTCAAATAAACAAATTCTGCAGCTTACTTTACAGTGTAGATTATTTTTTATTTTGTACATGATATTTATCTATTGTGTAGCCATTAAAGCTGGCAATAACTTCGTGGGTAGGTTAGCAGTTAAGGAGTCGGCCTTACAATCGATACGAATGAATTTCGGTTCCTAAAAGATTCTTTTAAATATAAAAAAAATGTTTATTACGATCAAATACACAAATTCTTCAGCTTTATTTACTAACATGGATAAATTATTGTTTGTACATCTATTGAGTAACCTCTAAAGCTAGCAATAAGTACCTACATCGATAGCTTAGTGGAGTCAGCAGTATGATCGACAGGTCGCGGGTTCGAATCCTTGTGATTACACTACCGACGTAAACCCATTCCCAATACCAGCAATTAAGCTCAGCTGAAGGTGTCAAAAGTCAGAGGAAATACGAGTAATTTTGGTTAGTAATATTGAACTATTATGGTAAGTTATGAAGTCTATGGTGAAATATGTACGATGTCAAAATTCTATATAGCATTGCATTAGTTCATTATTATATAATAACTGTAAATTTTATTTATGTAAGTATATTTATTGCATAAAAATAAAATGTAGTGTAGTAGGTAAAGATGCCAGACAATTGATAGATAATAATTAAGAAAGAATGGCCGATTTCAGAACACAATTAAAATAATGTAGGTACTGTTCTTAAGAACTAGATAGTTATTTCACCCATTAAGCCTCTTTATTTTATATTTTTTTATAATCTAGTTCCATTTTAATAAGTTTGTAATCAATGAGATTGTCAAAGAGTGATCATGAGTTTACATATTCTCTTACGGTGTGAATATGGTCTGAATATCACAGACGAGAAGTGCACTCATACTCGAGGGTTCCTTCAGCGGGCTACATCAGAACATCAAGAACAGCCGTGTAACGAGAGACCAGCGTGGCTTTATGATGTTTCTAGAAAAAGGCTCAATAAAGCCGACGGCGTAAACAACATGCCGCTTGCGATATACTTACATCGCCTAAAATGAGTAGACACATAATGGGGCTTTAATATAACATCAGGAGCGGTGGCGATATATCTTGTCTCCAAGTTACCTAAATTCTAATCTAAAAATAATATTAGAAATGTAGTTTTAAAACCATTGTTATGTTAATTAGTAAATAAATAAAAATTTTAACTTCGCAAAAAAAAATATTTAAATAAAATATAATCCCAAAAATCACAAAGTAAATATCAATTTAGAAGAAGGATAAAAAATACAAGACACTGCGATAAATTTACTGTTTCCAGCCAAGAAACGTTGAAAGTAAACACATAGAATTTTATTTTCGACTAAGTACCCGTAAAGCGTAACAAATAGATGAAATTGGTATAAGAAAGTTTAAACTCACGATAAAGTATTAGCGTCAAAACAATTTATGAAGAGAAGATAACACTTAGTATTTGTAATTATTTTCTGTCGTCATCATTATATAGAAAACCCCGCTACAATTAGAACACATGAACTAGTAAAGTAAAGAGTGATCATAGCATACAATAATGTGACCTGAAACGGTACATTTTATGAGAAGAACTGTCCTTAAGCGTATTTAGAATGGTAACTAATATCGCCAACCTTTTACTAACTAATTATGACCAAGCACAGTTATAATATTCAACATAACAACAGCCTAGAGGTACATATCTGTCAGTAGACAATCAAGTCATTATTTACTTACGCATTACAGGCTAACGAACGAAGGTGGACTTAAAGTAGGCAAGTGTAGCGGGAAAGCTCTACAAAGCCGAACTAAACCGATCTTATCCGAAGTGTCACTGTTCATGCCGACAGCGTGCCCAATCAAAAGCTGGGTACCATGGAGAAGCACATATTCTGTCCTCCGTGCTAGCGTACCTACTGTTAGTAGAATGGGATTAGGCGCATAATGCCACACTTTCAAATTGACATCTTGTCGCAAAATGACACATTCGCAAAATGTCTTTTCTCAATATGCCACACTAGCAAAAGGCCACACTAGCAAAATGCCACACTAGCAAAATGTCACACTACCAGAATGCCACAATAGCAAAATGCCACACTAGCAGAATGCCACACTATCAAAATGACACATTCTCAAATAATGATTATAAGTGCTACCTACTGCTATATTATAATGTGCTACTTACTTTAATGACAATAAAAGAGTGACTTATTGCAGTAGGCCCATGATTTATAAATAAAAAAAATAGTTTCTTTAAGTATTTAATCATTATTCATTTTCATTTTATTTTAACATAAAATAAATTAAAAATGTAATCTTAAATAATAGATGTTGCTAAGAATCATACAATAAATAACAAAAGATTATAACTTTTTCAAAAAGTTATTTTTTTTGTATATATTTCCTATTAGGTAGGTATATTTAAAATTTTAAGAATTTACTAATTTAGTCTGTGCTGCACCTAAAAGTTACACAAAGATCAGCTTATTGATTGTAAGCGGTATAATAAGTAGTCTTGAACTAAAAAAACCACTATTTGTATAATTGCAAAAAAATAACTTTACGCAGAAATTCCGGCAGTGTCAAACAGTTATCCCTTAACTTTTGTAACATTTTTTTATATTATTCATCGAAATGGATGTCTTTACTTTATCGATTCTGCCGGAACTTATGAAATAAAGATTGTTGATAAATATTGTCCCAGTATTTACTTTCTTGCTGCAATTTGTATACGAATAGATATAGTGAAGGTTTTTTAGGGATACGTCTGTTAATGCGGTGATGCCAGCCTTCGAGGGCATGTGTGGTTCTGTGGGGTGTGCGTTGTTTTATAGACAATTGTTTAATATAATTTCGTATTACAGAAAATGTTTCGCATAATTTCGTTTCATAGAATAATCAATATATAAAATACTTACTTTAAAGAATTTTAAATCATTGAATTTTGTTTCATATAAAGTTAAACATTAGAATAATCATTTCATAGAATATCAAATCAAATATTCTTAATCATTATATTGTTTATTTAATAGAAAACTTTATAAACTAAACAATTGATGCGTCTACAAGGTCGACGGAGCCCCTCTAGGCTAGAAGACTCCTACTTCTGGGTGGTTTATAAAAAAATAACCACGAAGGCCTAATGCGGGTCTAGCCTTCTAACCTAACCTATCCGAGCCGGGGTAATCTGAGTCGGGGTGTTAACTATAATGACGTTTTATCAATAATTTAATAACAAAATGATTTTATTATATTTTACAGAAGAATTCAAGCAAACAAATTTGCAACAAAATATGCGAAAGACAAAAAATTCTATATTGATATGAAATGTATTATAGCACTTAGTTACTTGGAACATTCAGAAATACCTATTTATTTTGAAAAATTAATGGAGAACATGGAAGATGACGGCAGTAAAAACATGGCAAATTGGATAATTTAACAGTTTGATAAGTTTGTTAAACAAAAAAATGTTATTAAAAATTCGTTCAATTGTGTTTCTGTGAAATATGTTTCATTTTAGTAAATTGTTTTTGAAACAATAATATTCGAAATAAAAATATAAGAACCAAATATTATATGAAACATTTTCTGTGAAACGAAATTCTATGAAATTTCTTTCTACGAAATAAGGGGCTCCCGTTTCTGTGTCTTTGGTTTGCACAACTCAAAACAGATGGAAGTAGTTTTGCATTGACTCTATTACTTGGTTGAAGTAGTTACGGGCCTTAATTCAAATTTTAGCTAGGTGGCGTTATTCGCAAAAAATTGTCATTTCGAATATTTGACATTATGCGAAAATGTCACTTTGCGCAAAGGCATTTTGCGAAAATGGTATGTTGCGAAAATGGCATTTTACTAATGTGACGTTTTGCGATGTGGCGTTTTCAGATAATGACAATTTGAGAATTTGTCATTTTGCGAAATTTCAATATGTCATTTTGAGAATGTGGCATTGTGCGCCTAATCCGTAGAATGGATTGATAAAATAGGGTATGTGGCGAAAGTAAGTGCATGAAATTCCTCATCAGCGACGTATACTTGATACAATAGCTTACAAAAAAGTGAACATGCATACAACCTGCAAACATAAGTAACTAATTCAAATTGATCTTCCAGAGCTGGTTAGATTTTTTAAGTAAATACAAGAAGGCGTGTTATGTTTTTTTTGTAGAACATTTTTGGGATGTGAAATACCATTAAACTCGTGACACCGTAACTGGTACCTCTTTTGACAGATTGTGACTTTTTTTTTAATACTAGTTACTTAGCTCTATTACTCGGCAACAAATACAAGGTCTTTTGTCTAGCAATTTAACTTTTTATAAGTTTGTAAATTTACTTATTATTACCTTACTATCGTGTTGGACCTAAAGTAACACACCTCTTTCTTATAAGAAATGGGTGAGAATAGTAGTCTGCGTACCTACCTGACATATGATAAATCATAATAGTTCGGTAGTACCTCCTCCGTCGTTTTTGAATTGGTTAAAAACAATGTGGCGACGTTAATTCTCACTGCCAATGTTAATTTTACCAACTTGATGAAGTTGAGATATCTCTTAATTTCAGATTATGCGATTTTTATTATTTTTCATGTATAATAGACAACTCATTATCTAAATAATTATAAATAACTATTTACTACTAGCCCACTGAACTTGGATACGTCGAATGTTCCGCACTCATTGTGACGAGACACGCCTTTGCATACATTACTACATCTATTTATGTTATTATAGTTATGGAAGCAAAAATGTGTAAATAAAGATAAAATATTATATAACAATTATCTAACAATATTCAAATGATTATCAAATTTAAAAAGTTGACTGGTCGTCGATTTTGTTCAAAGTTGATTTTAATAACCATAGCTCGTTTCAACCCACTGTCAAGTGATGTCCGACCGAAGCTTCGGCTTTGGCCACCTTTGGCAAAAAAGCACCTTTGCCCAAAACTCGGGCTTTGGCCAAAATGGCCGAAGCTTTGGCCGACGCCGAAGGTTTGCAAGTTCTCAAAATTTGAAATTGAATGAACGATGCTAGAGCGAGACAGAGAGTGCGCAGAGTGGAGAAACGTTTCGCCGACCGTTAGTAAACAACAATAAAACTTTTAAGGATATCACGGTGTGCTACGGCGGTAGACGAAATCAAATTCATCAAGCATAGATTATTAAAATATAATCTGCGCGCCCCAGGGCCTCGTTTATCTCATGATTTAGGTCCAAGATAAGTGTCTTGCGGTATACCAGGCTTTGTTCTACCTCTTAGACTGTGCAACTGGGTTGCTAGCTTTCTGCAGGACCACCATATTTGCATCCTTTGTGATGAACAAGCTCCGGAGTTCTGGCAAGGAAATGCTGACGTGCCGCAGGTGTTCGTCTTATTAAACACTCTCTTTCATTGCTAGGCAGACTAAACACCTTACATAGTATGTGATGATGCCGTCAAGCTGAGTGCCATCATTTTAACACGGTACGTGTCTGTAAAGTAGACCCTCTTTTCTGAGAATACGCCTTCAGCTTCCTATCAGGCGAAATGAAGTCAAATTGACGTGTACTTCATAATCGGCCGAAGGTTTTAGTAAAACCTGATTAATTGACTTTGGCTTTGGCTTCGGCCAGAATTGCACCTTCGGTCGGACACTATTGTCGAGTCATAAGAAGCCAGCCATACGCAAATATTAATCCGACGCAGGGATTGCATACAAGGTAGATTTAACTTTGTTCCATGGAGAAAGAATCGCTATTTACTTAAACATTATCTCAGGACGAAACTTATCTATGAAAGTCAGTGCACGTGTGTATCTATATGTCGTTGAGTCACAGAAAACTGTGCAAAGAGAATGCCAAAAAGATTTTGGAACATTCTTGTTTGGAGATATCGAAATCGAACAGTGACAGACTTGAACTTTCATGTAAATAGATTATGAAGATTCGCAAAGACGGTATTGACGGAAGTAAGCTGTATTACTAAATATACATTGGAGGTGAACGTAATACCAATAAATATTTACATACATTACCGACGCCATGAATGTTAACGCAAATGCCTACAGAATTCTAGTCATTGATTAATGAAGAAAATAAATAGGTATTCGTAAGACGTATTTTTTTGTATTGAAAAAAAACACAGGTATATCAGCTTTTGCTTGTGACTTCACCCGCATAAGATAGTTATGTGTGTCAAGGGATGCTTGGCGCCTGCACGTGAACCAATCGTTTATTAATCATGCCATGGTAGGAGGGGTAGACTAGGCCCAAGAAGTACTGGCTTGGTGTCATATGTTCGCGAGAAGTGAAAGCCGAAATACAGACCCCGAACAACGAGGTGAGAGCCAAGAATACGACTGGGGTTAACTGTGAGATCATGAGGGTCATCCCGTTCTAGAAGCACAAGACTTCGCGGATCTGAAGGTGGAACAGTTCGTAAGATTCTGCAAAGAAACAGGTAATATGGAATTGCGAGAAATGGCCCCCGCAAAAGGGCAGTGGCAGATAACCCGTCCTACGGCGTCCCTAGCTGGAAGTAAGTAAGTAAGAATCATCCCATATCTTTTCAAGGGTGTCGTGTAACGGAAGTAAAAGAATGCTGTTCTTCTTTCCATGGTAAACCAGCTTTAATAGGCTGGCTATATCAGTACTGTATTGTGTTCTATATATGAATACCGACGTTAGCCCACTACTAACACAATTTAATGAGTGTAAAAGCAATAACTCGCGCAGTCAGGGCCACGTTCCTATAAGTCGTACTGTCTGTTCCTGGAACAACTAACAACAGACTGAGTCACCTAAGTAATGTATGTTACTAATGCATGTTATTAGCACTCTTCATTTAGAACAACATTTGACGTCAATAGATGCTTCGCGGAAGCCTTGTTTTAATAATTTTAACTACCGATCATCAGTAGATAAACAAACAGATTTAGGAACAACAATGCAGTTATAACATGGAAGGTAGCACACGACGGTATTTCCGTCCAATTGAGCAGTCCGACTGGGGAAGTACCACCGCCCTACAGAATACCGCGGCCATAGTAATCTCGTGTTGTGTTCCCAGCGGTGAGTAGGGTAGCTAGAGCTCACTGGAGAGCTTTTGTGCTGTCAGTGGGAAGACCAAAGGCTTGACCTGCTTTTTCTTCTACACTGAGCGCACAGAAACTCTCTGTTCTAACAGGGTCGGCAGCGAGAGTGTGACGCCCCTGGTGTTGCACACGTCTATAGGCCACGGTACCCACTTTCCATTAGGTGGGCCGTGTGCTCATCTACCATCTAAGTGGTATTAAAAACGTTAAAAATAATACCTCAGATAAAATAGTTACCTACATTCAATTTTAGTACCTAATCGGTAATTGAATAATCCATCAGTGGAACGGTAAAGCTACGCTATGTGAATCCATAGCACTGTATAAAAATAATTCCAACCGGCTTCTCCTTTGAATAATATGTGCAACCGGCTTCTCCTTTGAATAATAGTGTAACCGACTTATCCTTTGAATAATATGTGCAACCGGCTTCTCCTTTGAATAATATGTGCAACCGGCTTCTCCTTTGAATAATATGTGCAACCGGCTTCTCCTTTGAATAATAGTGTAACCGACTTATCCTTTGAATAATATGTGCAACCGGCTTCTCCTTTGAATAATATGTGCAACCGGCTTCTCCTTTGAATAATATGTGCAACCGGCTTCTCCTTTGAATAATATGTGCAACCGGCTTCTCCTTTGAATAATATGTGCAACCGGCTTCTCCTTAGAATAATATGTGCAACCGGCTTCTCCTTAGAATAATATGTGCAACCGGCTTCTCCTTTGAATAATATGTGCAACCGGCTTCTCCTTTGAATAATATGTGCAACCGGCTTCTCCTTAGAATAATATGTGCAACCGGCTTCTCCTTTGAATAATATGTGCAACCGGCTTCTCCTTTGAATAATATGTGCAACCGGCTTCTCCTTTGAATAATATGTGCAACCGGCTTCTCCTTTGAATAATATGTGCAACCGGCTTCTCCTTAGAATAATATGTGCAACCGGCTTCTCCTTAGAATAATATGTGCAACCGGCTTCTCCTTTGAATAATATGTGCAACCGGCTTCTCCTTTGAATAATATGTGCAACCGGCTTCTCCTTTGAATAATATGTGCAACCGGCTTCTCCTTTGAATAATATGTGCAACCGGCTTCTCCTTTGAATAATAGTGTAACCGACTTATCCTTTGAATAATATGTGCAACCGGCTTCTCCTTTGAATAATATGTGCAACCGGCTTCTCCTTTGAATAATATGTGCAACCGGCTTCTCCTTTGAATAATATGTGCAACCGGCTTCTCCTTTGAATAATATGTGCAACCGGCTTCTCCTTTGAATAATAGTGTAACCGACTTATCCTTTGAATAATATGTGCAACCGGCTTCTCCTTTGAATAATATGTGCAACCGGCTTCTCCTTTGAATAATATGTGCAACCGGCTTCTCCTTTGAATAATATGTGCAACCGGCTTCTCCTTTGAATAATATGTGCAACCGGCTTCTCCTTAGAATAATATGTGCAACCGGCTTCTCCTTAGAATAATATGTGCAACCGGCTTCTCCTTTGAATAATATGTGCAACCGGCTTCTCCTTTGAATAATATGTGCAACCGGCTTCTCCTTTGAATAATATGTGCAACCGGCTTCTCCTTTGAATAATATGTGCAACCGGCTTCTCCTTTGAATAATATGTGCAACCGGCTTCTCCTTAGAATAATATGTGCAACCGGCTTCTCCTTTGAATAATATGTGCAACCGGCTTCTCCTTAGAATAATATGTGCAACCGGCTTCTCCTTTGAATAATATGTGCAACCGGCTTCTCCTTTGAATAATATGTGCAACCGGCTTAATAATATGTGCAACCGGCTTTTCCTTTAAATAATAACCTAGCCCTTGGTCTTGATATTTATTAAGTTAACAGTTACACTTTTTATCTGTTTTAATCCCCACTATTCTCTCCAGCTCTACTCTAGAGGCTGAACACACAACGTTCCTGTGAAAGCTTCAATCCAAACAAAGTAAAATAAGTGCTAAAGCAAGGTTTACCCTTTACCCCGTTTCAACAGCAATGTGAAATATTTTCAGGAAAGAGCTAACGTATTATTTCAAGCTGTCAGAATCAAAATATCGTAGTAAATGCAAACGGCATACCCCCAGCCATTCTTATGCCTGCCACGGAAATATTTCTCATCGTCCCCTTTCCAGTCCCCAATTTGTTTTAAAAGCTTTTTTAAACCTTGCCGCGGTGAAGGGGATAAACAAATACTGTTGGTTTTATGTAGGCTATCTGACGAGTCCGAGACTTGTGTAGACTACCGCTTAAACGCGCGGGTGAGTTGTTTTAAACCAGTCTAAAAGATTAATTATGTTCAAATTTACCTAACACTCAGAACAGGGCATGACTCAGGGCTCAAACCCTGAAAATCCCATACGATGTCAAAGTCATTTGGTTCTACTGGTAAACTATCAAAATGCAAATTACAAAACGTCAAAAATCTTTATCTATACTAATCTATAATTGCGAAAGTAGCTCCGTCTGTCTGTATGTCTGTCTGTTACGCTGTCACGCCTAAACCACTGAACCGATTTCGACGAAATTTGATACAAAGGTAGATTAGACCCTGGGAAAGGACGTTGGCTATGTTTGGTCCCGATAACCGACACCCACGCGGGCGGAGCAAAGATAATGAACAATGAAGTTGATAATGAACAAAATAATGGATTTTTATGGTTCCGTAGTCAAATGGAAACAAACGGAATCCTTAGTTCATGTCTGTCTGTCTGTCTGTCCGTCCGTCCGTATGTCACAGCCACTTTTCTCCGAAACTATGAGAACTATGCTGTTTAAACTTGGTAAGTAGATTGGTATTCTGTGAACCGCATTAAGAGTTTCACACAAAAATAGAAAAAAAATACAATATATTTTTTAATAAAATTGAGTTCTAAGTAAGGGGAACCCCCCTTACTTAGAACTCAATTTTATTTTGGTTCATCAAACCCATACGTATGGTATGGTGTATCTATGGATAGGTCTTCAACAATGATATTGAGGTTTCTAATATATTTTTCCTAACTGAATAGTTTGAGCGAGAGATACTTCCAAAGTGGTAAAACGTGTCACTGTAACTTCTAAAATAAGAGAATAATAAAACTTATAAAAACATGATGTACATTTACTATGTAAACTTCCACCGAAAATTGGTTTGAAAGAGATCTAGTAAATAGTTTATTTAAAAAAAGGTCATGAATCGTAAACCGCAATTTACCTTTCATTCAATCAAATCAAATATAAAAATTTTATATTATGTTACTTGCTGCTACGGAACCCTTAATAGACGAGTCCGACTCGCACTTAGCCGCTTTTTATTAAATGGACGATTTCACGTAACCCGGTAGCATACGCAATATGCCCAACTATTTTATATACTTTTTAAAATTTGCAAGACCAACTTATTATAGAAAATATATCAAAAATACGCAAATACATTAATGACGCTATTAGATCATTATTATTTGCTTCACAAAATTTAAACGAGGATGTGCCACAAAGGCAGACACTATAAGCAAAGTAATAAATTCAAGAAATACAAATATGTTTGACGGTCGTAACCATTTTTTGAAACATAAATTAATCTAGTAGAACATCGGTAATCAATTAGCCTTTCGCAGTCCACTGTTGGACATAGGCCTCTCCCAATTTTCGGAGCCTTTGGCCTACTGTTTCCACGCTGGCCAGACGGTTGGTACAGTCAGCATCATTAAAATGTCGCTAACAAAAGTACTCAAAATAATCCAAATACCAAAATCATTCCATTCAAAAATCCCAATTTTATATTGATTATATTATTAGAGTACTCAAATAGTTGTAAGTATCCAGAGTGGTCAAAATATCTTAACAATCGGTCTTCCAGAATTATGTCAGTTAGTAGTGTGTTCATATTCATATACACAATCACGCCGGTCGATGGTATCCAGTCAAGCATAATTTCAAAAAATCTAGACTCTAGAACTCATAGTAGATTGTTCAACAAGGGACTAAAACAAGCCATAATGACACGAGATGTTTTAGCCGTAGTTTTTTTGGCTAATAGTTCGAGTGTCATTATGGTTGTTTAGTCCCACGTTAAACACTCTACTTTTCACTTTGAATGCGAGGAAAAAAAAGCGACTTTTTATACAAAATTTTAATATTTAAAAATTTTTTTAAGAAATATGCAAATATCTTTTTCAACCTGAATATATTAATTTCATCATATCGATAACGGGGTAAAGCCTCCGTGGCGTGGCGGTAGTGAACGCGGTCGCTACGCAGGAGGCGCGGGTTCGATCCCCGCTCAGTGCAAATATTTGTATGCGTGGATATGGGTATTTGCATTGGTCTGGGTGTTTCTATGTATAATATGTATGCATTTACAAAAAAAATATCTGAGTATGTTTATCCGTATTCTAGATTCCATAATACAAGGTAGTAAAGCTATGCTTACCATGGATCTAGATAGCGTTGTGTGAAATGTTGTGGAATATTTATTTATTTTTATTTATTTATAATAACAAAGTTTCTAAGTTGCACAATTAATTGGTGTAAGTAATTGGTGATTACAACGCAAGCTTATTACGAATAATCTATTCAAAATTCAAATTGCAAAGAAATTTGTCCCGCGGTTTTTTTGTTGTTAAGTGACGTACGGTTTATATGCTTGCATATATAATATTTAGCCAACAGATTCAAACTTGAAAAATAATTTAAAACTAATTGGAAATGGATAATAAAATGGACTTATCCTTAATACTTACATAATAATTAATTAAATTAATATCATTATTCGTGGTTCACGAAATTAAATGGGATATTTGATTTTTTCAAATGTCATTTTGAGGTTATTTCTATACCTACACAATCACTAAAAAGGTGATAATCCTCCCATTCACAAACACCGTGATTGGCTGTTTAGGAGTTATCAAAGTAAATTAAAAAAAAATATACTTTAGTCCCTAGAGATTAATAAGGAACTTTAGTCCCGATATGCAGGGAGTAAAGTAACATTTTAAGAGCATGAGAAGTGAAAAAATTATTTTGTGTACTTTTGTTAGCGACATTTTAATGATGCTGACTGTACAAGGTTTTATTTCGAGTTTTCGCCTCTTACGACAACCTTCGGATGAGGTACTTGTATTATTTCTCTGTCACCACGCGAATTTGCCCACACATCGATGAAAGCCCTTCTTATTAGCATACACCATACCAAAATTCAAAGAAATAATGGACGAAACGTAAGCTCTTTTTTCCTGTCTCAACGATAACAGATCTAGAAAACTCCAGTTACTTACCGATAGGTTTTATTGCTTTACAAATAAAAACAGGTATGCTTAACGGACTGGCAAACAGTTGAAAGCTTTCAAATGTTTCAACTGCAGGTGATGTCGTCAGTAGCAGGAAATGGCTACCGACACGCCACCTGTAGGGAAACCTTTGATAATACTCGTAATAAACGTTATAGGGAATATTATAATTGTGTAGTTATTTTACTTGTAGACATAATCTGTTCAATGGTTTGTTTAATTCACATCAGCAATGACAAACATTGTGTGAGTTTGGATTGACAAGTAAATCTACCTAACGGAGATTCCCGTTAGTGTTCGGCACTGCCTCGGGGAAATAACTGATACCCAAGCACGCCTGCTTGGGTGTCAGTTATCACTAGTACTGCAGAAAATCATAATTTTGATTTTGTATTTTTACTGCTGGCCTTCTGGTCATTTTTTAAATGTATAAATCTAAGTGAAAACGAAAAAAACTATGGGTGTTTTTGAAAGTTTATCACAAAACACAGAGGCAAGTTTCATTTTGACCAATATAGAATATCAAAGTTCTATTTGCCTAATCTAAGCAAAACCATACATATTAATAACGTGGTATTACTAAATTGCCTCCCAGAGATATTTTCGGAAAAATGAAAATCCTCCTATTAGTAGATTAGGCACAGATATTGAAGAAGGATTTCACGAGACGAGCTATAGAAGACAATATGATATACTGAGATCATGGAATTTAGTTTATTTTAGTTACCGTAGCTAAGAAAAATGACTTCTATGGCGTAGCTGTAGAGCTTTCGACCGCTACGCCGGAGGCCGCGAGTTAAGGCCTGTTCATTGCATATATTTCTAAGTATGAATGTTTGTATCCATATTCTAGAAATCGTACCGGGTGATGTTTTTTTATGATAATACCGTTTCATTGAGCCTTACTAATAAGATGGAGAATAAATAACGCTAATTAACCGACAAAAAAGAAAAAAAAAACACCAAATCGAAAAAAAAATTATGCCAATAGGTAGTATACCCGGAGTACTACTAGAGGCCGCCGACTTCGAGAGCGTTCCACTTACACCCGATATTTTTCTGAACCCAGTCACATTTCACCAGTGAAAATAATTTTAATAAGTTCAACTAAACCGGGTTCTCAGATTTTACTGATGAATATAAGGCTTTTTAATACAATTTAAACTAAGTAAATTTCCACATTGAAGGCATTTTAATAAAATGTAATAACGCAGGTAAGCTTTTATTATTGGAAGAAGCAGCTCAAATCAAGAATGCCGATTCTATATCAAGTGAAAGTAGATAATATAGGGGTAAAAATACTCCCAGTGCTTCAGTGCCCACAAAACCCGTACACTAAGCAAACCGTTTGTATAAAAAAATGTTAGTCTGTAGCCAATCTTCATAACAGCCCATGTACAAGCGTACTGATAGCGCCAGCCACGGGGAGCTTCGAGCTTCTACGAATTCGACACGTGACTACGATCGATGTCATTCAATTTCAGCGTCGCTCGGTCAATGAAAGGTATTTATTTATCTCAAATATTAAACAACCCTGATCCGATGTGTCTGTCTGTTTTAATAAAACATTGTGTATTTTGCTGAATTATGACAATATAGGTACCTTAATACATTTACTCACACATATCGCATTGATTCAAATTCGCACAATATAGGCACTGTATCTCTAAGCTATAGGTACGCTAGTACTATTATCTATTCTGTCCTATTTATGTGTTTTTTTATACCACTTAGGTAACAGATAAGCACACGGCCCACCTGATGGAAAGTGGTTACCGTGGTGTATGGACGTGTCCAACACCAGGGGTTGTTTCATGCGATGGCATTTAATATTTCATACCATCTGATCTGTTCACTATTTATAAGTTAGATAATGCCCGTGTCTGCGCTTGCGTGTAATACTGTGTCCATTTCTGTAACAAATACGAAACTATTCGAGGGCCTTCCGCTATACCTGGTTACAGTCTGCCAATGTGTATCTTTTAGGAGTACCACCTACATGTTTTAAAAAGTACAGGTCAAGAGTACAGTCAGCATCAAATCGATCTTGACTAGAAAATTACTCAAAATTATTTTAATACCTTGCCCTCCCCCCCCTCTCCCCCACTTTTCCTATTGACTGATTGTTCTGATATTTGGTACACACCTTTAGATCGGACAACAATACAATTTAAATCAATAAAACAATATGATTTGCTTACCACGGTATTAAGATAATCTTGAGAAATGGCCATCAAAAACGTTCTGACGCTGTCTGTACAATCGGGCATGCATGTATGAAAATAGTTATGAAGGTAGAAAAAGCGAAAGGTATATGCCAGAATGTGTAGCAAGTGGAAAAATGTTGTCTTTACCTATCCCGATGAAATAGAGACGTGACTACATAGTTATATTTATTTATGACTATGTACTTATGTGGTTTGTGGTCAAAGTACATGAACATGTTGATCACGTAGGCACCGGTTATTGTGGTTTATATTGTTCATTGACACATGAAAGTACACCGCACATTACCTATTTTAAATGCAAAGATTCCTTGTAATTTTGTGGTGTTTAGCAACTTCTGAGGGCAGCTTCTAATATCAGAGCAATACCTCAATCTATTAGATGGTTTCGGGCTACTGAAACTTGAGACTAAAGGGGTATAAAACTCTTTACAAAAGCTCATTTTTTGTTCCTCTCCGCTCATTACACTTCGACTTGCTAAGAAAAAATATAAAAGGCGTACGAACCTACGTTTTTTTATAATTTTAACAATCCTATATATTTATATTGAAAAATGAAAATAACGATAAAAAAGACGAGAACTGAATAAATATAAAAGCTATTGTGTTGGTTCGGGAAGTGAAACAAATGGAAACTAAAGGTTTACTGAATAGAAATAGACCGAGAGAATGACTTTTCGAAACGAGCGACGATGGCTATAATAAAATATCTATAGGTCGAGGACAAAAACTAATGCTGTCAGTCGACTATTTTGAAAATAATTATATTTTTAGATAAAAATCAGAAGCATTTCTTCACAGAATCAAATCCTTATAATGATTGGCACACCCGTTACGAGAAATCGTAACGATCTGTATAACTACACCGATAATTATGTGTGTGCTTGATAAAACAAAATAGTGTAGTTTCTATCACACACACGTATCAATTTATAGTGGCAGTTTGAATGGTACATTGCTCGTAGAGTTGACAACACTTGATTATACTAATACTATTAGGTGCTGCAATAATACAATATGTGGTTTTTATTAAGTGAAGAAAAAACAAAATGAGCAGTCAGAGAAAAAACGTGAGGATATGCATGTTTACATGTTGTATTAAGAAAGTATAATAAGGAAACCATGACATGCGTTAACGACTGTCATATACGTCAAATCTCATACATTCGTCATTCTATTCTACCAAACGCCGGCTAACGAATGCCACTTGTCTAGTGGGGCTGCAAGATTAAAAGAATTTAATCACAGAAAGCGTAGTGTGTTACCTATAGTTCAACATTAATAAAACCATCCACAGTATTACTCCCGGTGGCATCCAAAGCTAGTAACTGGGGTCCCCTTATTATTTTTGATAGACACGGCAGTTTTTCCGGGATTGACAGCCGTCTGAACCCGATACGCCAGAGACTAGTGCATTGATTCGTAGTTATACCAGCTAGGAGGTGGACTTGAAGACCATAGTAGGGCTACAGATACGCAAAAATCATCAAAAGAGATTTTGTTTGTTTTTGGAAAAAGTTCTGAAAATTCTGAATACTGTCTTATGATTTTTTTTTGAACTCGGTGCCCAGTAAACATTTTAAAATAGTTTATTGGTAAGTTCCAAATCAATTTTAATTATGTATGTTGTTAAATCTGTTAGTTCCAAATAAATGTATTTTTAATGTCAAAATATTTCGGTATCCACTTTTACTGATATAATACCAATATAATTCAAATCGATTGTAAGCTTTTGTTAACGATCATATGCAGATGTGGAATGGAAAAGTTTAAATATGACGTGACTTTGTCTGTTTGGTAAAAGCATTACTAAGCGATAGCTTAAAAGAAATACGAAACTGGAAGAGATTTGCGTCAGTTGGTACACACGGTAAACGAGATATGTATACACCTTAACATATAAATCTGTATACTTATCTCCTTGGCCGTGTGTACGTACGTTGTCAAATAGTATTAGCTGGCATAGGTAAGGCTTGACAGGTCATAAGAAGTATGACCATTATCGGTATATCAAAACATGACGGAAAGGTTACCCTAAAATTAATTGTTTGGGTTGCCACGACAGTATCTGACCTACCGATCTCTTATCGCGGAAAAGGGGATTATTAAGAACTTGTATCTACGACCCGGGAGCGCTTTTTAGTCCACTTCTAGAGACAGGGGCGTGGGGAGATGCCATCCGCATTAAGGCTGCATTAGCAGTGAAATATATATACGCGATAGAAAATAACATGGTGTTTGCTTACTTGCATGTGATATCAGGTCATCTTATTTTAACAATTTAATAGAGATGTAACAAATTACATTATTATTGCTAATTGCTTTTTTAAGAATTTGAAAAAAATGCTTATTGTTTAGAAGTCGTTTTAGTCTTCTTGGAATTAATAGGACTGGACTCATAAGTAGGTATATTAATTTTATTAATTTCCTATTTGCTACGTACTACTTAGTTTAGAATTCTAGACACAATAATGGCGTGTCTGCAGTCGTCTGTCACCTACACTACATGCTGATAAATGGTCGGGTAATGAATCCATCACCCACACTGAGACCTCACCAACGACAGCTCCGTCACTATACTTAGGTTAAGAAACGTGTCTTGCCCAACTCGATCAATACACGCATGTAGTCGTCTAATAACTTACTGTACAGCCTCACATTTCTGCTTATCATTGAATACATCTATTTGATGTAAATTATATATTATTGTAAAAGGAAAATGGAACGTCCTGAAAATGATTGTTGGAACTCGAATAACTTGGGATTGATTTTCGTAGCGGCACCTAGCGGTGTTATGAGCTTATTGTTTTTTTATTTGTCCTATGCTTCCATAAACACTGCATACTCCAGTCAGAGACGGTGTAGGCCTCAGCCTCAAAATTGTATGTATCCTGGTCGTTATCTCAACTGTAGGTAAACAGCATCGGCCGTAATGAATACATGGTGTTGTATCGTGGTAACACTCACCTGGCACTCGTTACACGTGTGTACGGAGTAGGGCTGGTCACAGTCGTAGCGACCGAGGATGTCAACAAAATCGCAGTGCACGCGCGCTACCATCGCGTCTAGCCCGAGGAGGTCGTGCAGCGCGCGCTCGCAGCGCTCCCCGCCGGCGAGCACGTCGGCGCGCGCGCCGCGGTCCAGCGCGGAGGCGGACGAGCGCTCGCAGCAGGCGCGCAGCCGCAGCTCGGCCAGGCGTCGCGCGCGTGCACCGGCTCCCAGCGCGCACAGGTGCGGCACGTCGCGCGCCGATAGCGCGTCGGGCGCGCCGCCGCTGCCGCCGCACGCCGCGCCCCTGCACTCGCGCACGCCGCCCGCGCCCTCCTCCTCCAGGTCGCACGCGCTCAGCCAGGGGTTGAGGCGCGCGAGCGGACTCACGGCCAAGCCCGCGGCCGCCATCAGCAGCAGCAGCAGCAGCGGCGGCGCTCGCATGGCGGGGGCGGCGCCGCTAGCGGGGGCCGGCCCGCCGGGCGCGGCGCTGCCTCATACCGCATCGCGCATGGCGACCTACTCGCGCGGCCCGGGCCGCGGGGCCGCCGCGCGGGTTGGGCGCGCCGCCATGTCGCTCGCTCGCCGCTCGACTGACTCCCCCCGGGCGCGCATCGATCGCCCCGCGCCCCGCACCTGCCGCTGCGCGCGCCAACTAAGCCTCCGCCACCATTATGTAACCCTGCGCGCGCACCCTGTGGTTTCACCCGATGCGGTGCGCCGCCCGCCCTCTCACGACTGCACGGCATTTTCCGCCCGCCCAATAGTGACAGACTCAACTAACGAAGAAATTGTTTAACTCCCTTAAACACAGAGGACACCACTTTTGATGACGGTCAGGAATGTTTTTGTTTCTAGTTCGTACCATGCACCACATCACAACACTACCGACATCTGTCTACGAAATCTCTAACATAACATTCAAACAATAAGGTGTTGTAAGTTAATGCTACATTGGCTCGAAATGATCTTCAGCGATAGTAGTTTAGGCTCCTTAGCACTCGTACTTACTTTTGACCTGGAATTCTAGATTCAAATCATGCAAAAACTTCTACTATATTTTCTAAAGTCTACGCGAATATCACTCATTGAAATTAAACCACTTTTTAACGGATTCTATTGCGATTTATTTGTTATTATTTACTTTTAAACCGACGTTTCGGTTATTCTTCAGTAGCCATGTTCGCGGTTTGACTGAGGATTTTAATTGTCACTTATTGTGAAGTGTAAGCTATCTCTATTTACGCAGATTAAGCTCACTGTGTCGTTAAGTCTTGCACTATTTTGCTGCTTACTAGGTTTGATTAAGTGGATGACTGGATCCCAGGCTGGTGGTATGTTCCAACCATCTTCATATGAGAGCCCACAGTCACAGTCTATTTTATAGACCCCTGCATCGTGTAGCTTGTAGAATGTATTGATTGAAGCTCACTTCAAGATGTAGCCAATTTTGTCAGTAACCCCTCGTAGGAAGTACAGCAGGCTGTTGCTCGACGGTGGCTGGTTTTGCTGGGGATCTGAGACTTAGGCGAGGTTGTTTGAGCTTGTTACAGTACTTGTTTGAAATGTTAAAACTAAGTGTTCAGGTGTCTCTTGTCACGGATCCCGCGGGCTCTTTGAAACAAAGACATTCCCACGGTTTTTATCACGGACTTTAAACTCACCACCATCTTTGTGGATCTGTGACAAGAAACACTTGACCGCTGAGCTTTCATGAAACATCAATAAATAAAGGACTAAAAATAAAACTGACTATATATGACCTAGTATGTGGATATAGTTCAAGAATCTAGCGAACATTAGTGAAAATATAAAAAAATTCAGGTCTCGAAATTAACAATTAGATACAAAAGGCGTTCTTAAAAAGGGCCACGAAAAAATGGTCTACAAAGTGAACATTTTAACTAAGTACGTCCTAACGAAAACATGGATTGTATTATAACAGCACATTACTAAAAATTTAAAAAGGCCTTCAATGTTACAGCGGACATCCTGTGCTAGTGACGTATTCATACATTATATTGTGGACGAACGAACGCTTTCACTAATTAATTTAATTTGAATTGTATCTACTATTTACCCACAATACACATAATATACATATTATAATAAATTTAAAAAAAAACATTAGAATTTTGTATTTTTAGGGATAAAACGTAAAAGTTCGTACTTGCATTTATCTATATTTTAAAAATCAATGCCACTTTTCGTTGTAATTTTATAGCTCTAGAACGGGCTCAACCATCCAAATCAAAAATGTTTAGGCTTTATTCGGATTATTTAGTAGATGGTTTCTGTGAAGTTTGCACAAAATCGATTGAGCGGCTACATGCACGCGGGCGAAACCGCGAGCAAAAGCTAGTTCAATATAAAAGTTTAATTATTCGACTGGTTGTGGATGTCCTAGTACTAATATGTCCTATGTGCAACAGAAAAAATCCTCAAAGAAGTTTTGAGCCCAATGTTGATGTTACACATCATACACACACATTAATCTAATCTAAATCTAATCTAAATATATCATTAAAAAAATCCCTTACAAAGGATCATCATCCTCATAAAAACACGTTTTTCTGATTGCATCTGAAGCCAAGGTAACCTAGGCTTAGATTCCGCCTTCCGACTCTTCCTTCTCCACTTCGCACAATTTTAGGCGTCCATGAGAGTGAGATCAAGACCTTTTTAAAAGATCGAATTTTTATTTCATGGCTTCTTATCTCTTCTCCTGGATCCTTCTCGCCTACTCTCCTCCTCTTTTTCACCTTCTCTCCTTTTCTACCTCTTTACCTCTCTCCTTCTCTCTTTGACCTCTACACGCCTATCCACTCGCCCCTATAATAATCTATACTCGCATCTCCACTCGCTTCTATATTTGACTTGTTACTCGACTATGTCTATTACCAAGATCTAATCCACCTTTGTTTCAAATTTCATGAGGGTATCTTCCAAAAAAACTTCTTACTACTTATTCCCCATTCACCCCCTTTTTTGCGCAATTGAAAAATGACACACTTTAATCGCCTAACCCTACCCCCTCCTTCTACCCCCCTTTTCACGATAAAATGCCTATTTCCTTTCCCTAGCTCCATCCATCTTTGTATCAAATTTCATAAGGATATTTAAAAATAATAAACTTTCATCTCCTATTAACCCTCCCCCTTTTGCCCTTATTTCGCTCAAAAGGTAGCCATATCCGTTTCCTAAAACTTGGAATCTATCTTTGTGCCGAATTTCGTCAGAATATTCTCAGAATTGACAAACTTACATCCCCTAGCCTTATTCCCCTTCTCTCCCCCCTTTTTCGCGATAAAAGGTAGCCTATGTACATTTCCAAGCACTTCTCCAACTCTGCACCAAATGTCATTAGGATATCTTCAAAACTGACTAACTTTCATCCCCTATTCAACACGTCCCCCTTAAAACCCCTTTTTCGAGACAAAAGGTAGCCTATGTTCGTTCCCAAGCTCTAATTCATCCCTGTACCAAATTTCATCAGGATATATTCAAAACTGACAAACTTTTATCCCTATCCCCCTATCCCCCCCCAAACCTCCTTTCTCGCGACGAATGGTAGCCTATGTTCGTTTCCAAGCTTTAATCTATCTCTGTACCAAAAATCATTAGGATATCTTCAAAAATGACAAACTTTCATCATATGGCCCCGCTCCCCCCCTTCTACCCCCTTTTCGCGATAAAAGGTAGCCTATATTCATGCCTAAGCTCTATTCCACCTCTGTACCAAATTTCATTAGGATATCTACAAAATGACAAACTTTCATACAAACTTTCATCCCCTATTGCCCCCCCTTAAACCCTTAAACCCTTTCTCGTAATAAAAGATAGCCTATGTCCGTTCTCAAGCTCTAATATACCTCTGTACCAAATTTCATCAAGATCGGTTCAGTGGTTTAAGCGTGAAAGCGTAACAGACAGACAGACAGACAGACAGACAGACAGACAGACAGAGTTACTTTCGCATTTATAATATTAGTATGGATAATACATATACAATATAATTATACAATAAGGTAGCTAAGTTTTGTGACACCAGAAACTGCTCGCTAAAAGAGGCGAAAATGGTGGTTACAAAGTGGCTAATTTCACTGACACACGAGGCTACAGAAGTTCTTCTACTGCACTAAGTTAGAATAACTACTAGGATTTGCTCAGTATTTATTTATATATACATACAATATACACAAATATATATAAATATACATATTACATACAACTATTATTTATATACATGTATTTCATGTCCTATTTATTTTTTCTTCTAACTCTTGTAAGTATGATTACATTAAACCTTATGACCGAGCACTGAAACCGAAGGAAGCAAACGTCACGGTACCCACAGGACAGGCTTGCCTAGTGTGGGGCCAATGGGAAACTTTTTCAATATGTAAATATTTTAAGGAAATAAATTATTTTATTATTATTATTATATATTAAACCTTTCTGACTTCAATAGGTAGTTACTCCATTTCTACTCTTATTTCTGCGGCCGGCTTTTTATAAGAATCTTATTGTGATGTTAAAAACGATCACCCATCCTAAGAATGATCTGGTTTGTATTGCTTACTTTTGTAATATGCTAACCTACTTTGTTACCATATAGCAGGTAGGACACAAACGACGGTACTGTCGTAATTGAGCAGTCTAACTGGGGAAGTACCTCCGCATTACAAAATACGTTCGTGTAGTATTCCCTTCGGTGAGTAGAGTAGCCAGAGGTCACTGGGGAAAAAACTTTTGTGCTGTCAGTGGGAAGACCAATGGCTGGTCCTGCTTTGTCTTCTGCACTGACCACACAGAAACTCCCTGTTCTTATAGGATCGGCAGCACGAGTGTGAATCCCCTGGGTTTGCACACGTCCACAGACCACGGTAAGCACTCTCCATCAGGTGGGCCGTATGCTTGTCTGCCACCTGAGTGGTATAACAAAACCCTCCCTTCGAAAAAAACAGAACAGAAGTCACTATTTCATTATTAGTTTTTAATCACACCCATAAAAACAATTTAAAACTAACCAATTTTTTATTGTAGTAAGTGCATCATGACCGTCAGTAAATAGGTAATTGTTATTTGATGATAATACAATTAACAATTAGTTAATTGGTAATTATAATTTTACATTAAATCAATTGTTAATTTTTATGATCCCAATTAACAATTTATTAATTGTTAATCTTTTATTGTTTTTTTTAAATTTAAATTTGTCCAATCATTTTAAGTCGAGGCAGTAAGGGCAGGTACGTTAACCGTCATAATACAGCAAAAAATTCTTAGGAGCCTCCATCCATAATTACTTATTTAAAATATATGAAACTGCTTTTACAGATTTTGGAAAAATCTTATTCAATAAAAGAAATTCTAAAATATTAAAAAATATTGTTCCAATTGATCCTGTTTTATGTGGGGTACAAAAGAATGCTCTCATTTAAGGTGAAATTACAGAAATCGCTAAAATATTGCTCTTACATTTAGAAAGCAAAACAAAAAAACGACTCAAATTTTATTGATCTTCAAACGGTACTCGTACTACTTAGTACTAGATACCTATAGGTAACAGTACAATTTGAGTATAGTAATGACTCAACATAACCCTCTTTATAAAGTAAGTCCGGGTAAAAGTTCTATCTCAGTGTTTCCTCGTGGGTGGTCTAACACGATTGTATCTACCTAATAAATACCTGTGCATTCCATATAAGTTTAACGACCCATTTGCTTCGTATTGACAATGTGGGCGCTAAACAATACCTTGCGGTACTCTCATAATATTATCATGATCAGTTTAATTCTTGGAACGTTGCATAGGTCAGTAGTATGAAGACCTTAAATTTAAATACATATATAATTTTCTGTGTTCCTTTAACAAAATACTTGCGAAAAAATAAAAGATATGAAATATAGACTAGAAAAATAATATTATAAAAATTACTACATTTATATGAAACCACGTTCACATTAAATAATATCATTGTGAAATTTCATTAGCTAATAGGTAAGTATATAAAAAATAATTAGTAAATAAAGTTCGCAAAATTTTACTTTATGCGCCCCGAACAGTAAGCTGTTCACAATATGCTTTGAAATAGTCGTATTGCGCATTAATTGGCATTGTACCTAATTAGACAGCAAACGAGTTAAGTTGATCCGCGTAAACAACAAGTTACGTGACGTCAGATTTTCTGTCTCTGTCATTACTTAGCATTTATCCATTGTCGCCGTCTCACAATCATGACGTAACGTGCCCGCGCGCTCTCGAAGTGCATTCACTCACCGCGTAAACATCGCAAGATCACAACGTTACGTAGATTAGTTTATTTTACGGAACAGATTCGTTCGCAGCATTGTGCAACATTCTTAAAATTGATTATAGTTAAGAAACTCTAAGTCTCCGTAAAAAATATACTTGTAGTTCAAAAGTGCAGTGCGGTAAAAACAAACAAACAAGGAATTGAGAAACTAACCGAAGGTTGAATTTCATCACACGAATCACTATGGACGCCACAAGTAAGTAAACTGGTTTAGCTTTGTAACAAAAAACAGAACATTGTTCATCTATTTTTGGAAGTAAGTCTAAATCATTTGAACTGCTAAGACTTCTATAATTTTAAAGTTAAATAATAAGTAGGGTACCTAAGTATTTAAAAATTTAGACTTAAAAAGATCATTAACTATATTTTCATTTCGTTACAGTTAATGTAAACATACTCTTATCGTAGCGGAACATACTTTTTTGATAACAATCTCTATTCAGACATTAGGTAATCTTACATTACATATTCTCATTTTATTGTTCAATAAAATACTCATTTGTACAGTAATGTTAAATCTTGGCAGAAAACATTAAATTGCAATGACAGTAGTGACGCATTGCATATTAATAAAAATGGTTAAAGTAAGCATTTTTGGTGAACGGCATAACGATCGAACGAAAACCAGAATTCTCTTTTTTTTTATCGTGGCATTTGGCATTATGACTTTCAGTTCCTATAAAGCCTTGTAAAGTCACGCCCTGAATACCACGGTTATAGTTTCATCATTTTATAATCGTTCACAAACACAACTGACAGCCAAGTCTTTATGCAATACACTATCTAACTATTCACTAATAACAAGAACTCTTGTTATACGTTAACCTCGTAACATACGAGTGTAAATTAGTTTTTTAGCATTGCATTACCTCCTCCCAAGGCTCCTAAACAAGGCTACTGTAGATTTATTTTAATGATTCTTTTTGTTTTATAATTAGCACACAATAATACTAGAAATTTAAAGTTATTGTGTGTTGGTAAAAACCCTTACGCTGAATTATAAGAGTAATATTGGTATTCACGCGCACTTAATGGATCGAGTTCTCGTCATCGGCTATGAATCATCAAATGGGTCGATAAAAATGTATTTTGTGAATGTGACCCCAAATACGGTCAAGTAATTCAACAGTTCCATGATCCCAAATATCCGACCGAACCGAACTCATTGCCTCAACCGATATAATGAGTCGGCAAATCATATTCATCAGACGCTATGATAGATCTTATCATTACTTTAACTCAAAGGAGTAGAGAGTCCACCTACTATCTACTTAAGACACAACGAGCATTAAAATTGCAAAATGTAGTGGACAACCAATATTATATTTGCAAGTTTTGATTAAGCTTGGGGTCGATTGCAAGTCCACTACATTAACCAACAGAGTACAGCAGGACCAAAAAAAATTCAAACACATGCTACGATTATTATAAAAAGATTAAGTTCAAACGGATCACGGAGGACAGAATATGATATTTCCTTCTCCATGAAACGGATCTAAAGAAATGAAGATAAATTAGTAGAACAAAAAGTGAGCGTGCCGTGCCATACAGTTAAAGCGTAAGCAGTGCAATTGCTATTTTGTTGGATTCAAGTTCCAACCGCACCAGTTTTCTTTGTTCTAGCAAGAAAAATGGGCCTCATTCGTTGGGCGAAAGCCAGACTCACTAACATACGCTAAAACAATTTGTACTGTACCACACTGTGCGTAAAAGATTTTTCCGATATTATCCCATTACATACCGGCGTTTGTTAACGGCCTAGGCGTCCAATTAACTAATTGATTTAAACAGAGGATACGTTAACAATAAAATAAATTAACAAGTTACTAGAACACCAGAAGACGTGAAATGTCTACTCTTTATAAGTCATGTACTTGGAGTTTTAACTACGTAGACTTGAACTAAATTTTAGTTTAGTCCAAAACGCAACTACAGCGTTAAAACGGAATTTACAGTTAAATAAGCATGACGCCCTTATGTTCCACATAATATGTTCCAAATAATAATCGTTCGTTCAGAGCATCTATCCCTCTGGTACATAATATCATTCTTGGTCTTCTAAGTACAAAACAATTAGCACAATCAAAATGTTTTAAAGCGCAAACTATTTTTGAAGCCTACAAAACAGAATAGCTATAGATAGGCCCCTACAAAATAGAAATAGCAAATCGATCGATAACCTAGTAATTCTGCAGAAATGCTGCGAAAAATTGATTTTAATCACGAAAGATCTTATGAAAGCCATATTATGTACATATTTTCACATTCGTAACTAATTCTTTCTATGATGGACGAGCAGCGAGCTAAGCAAACTTTTTAATTAGTATTATCTTGCATGCCTCATTAAATCACTATCTAGCGTCAAATCTTTTCATCATTATCATTAAGTAATCATCATCATCATCAAATGCTTGTAAGGCAAAGTCCGCAAAAGTAACATCTTTCTGTCTTCGGCCAAAGAATTAACCTAACTTAGACGAAATCAACTTGGAAAGTCAAATGCCGAAACTCAAGACATTGCCTACGTGTATAATGGTAAAATTACCTTCTCATAAGTGTAATTAATTTTCAATCAGACTTTTATCACTTGCTTTTATTACCTTCTGGTCTAGTTACCTGAAATTGGAATGCTTAGGAAACCAGATACTCCCATTAAATATCTATTTTCTTATAAAACGATTTGAGGAAATCTCATTAGGGACTTTCGTAACTAGTGTAATTCATGCCACCGAATTGAGTAAGTAAATAAACTAAATAAATAGTCATAATAATTTCCAAACATACAAAAACACGTAACATTTTAACCTCAACTCGATTGTACTCTTTCTACTTATCTATGAACAAAATTCCAGTAGATATATATGTAGCTATATGTATGTATCTACCTGCTAAATTAGTTCATTTATTCTTCTTCGATTCCTCTGTTCTTTATGCATGTACGCGTCATCATTCCTCTAATTTTTGGCTGTACCATGTGGTACTACACTTCGTTCTGGGTCTTTCTCGGACCATTTTCTCTTCTTACTCGGCTTCTAAGGGCCATAGCCTGGTGTTAAATAGCGCATGACTTTCCCCAAGAACTCAAAGAATCAAAGAATCAATTTCGTTTATTCAGTTTAGGCACATAAAGAGCACATATGAACGTCAACTGGGCTGTCAATGTAATTTACTTTATTTCAAATTGCTCGAGTAGTTTCACAGAATAGCACATTCTAACAAATAAACTGTACAGAAGATACTAGGTATCTATAGATTTCGTACATATGTTTTACTAAAATTTATCGAAACTTAGCAAAAATTTCAAGGAGACCTTCGGCTTTGGCAATTAGCAACAACGACATGCGTGAATCATTTAATATTCTAATTAATTATGCGTCATTAACAGGAACACTCATACATGTTTTCAAATACCTCCTTCTACAAGGTGTATTGATACCTAATACCACAATAAACCGGTCAAAGTACGATTTCAAATGGTACTGTCCTCAAAGCATCTATTTATACAAATAAATCCAATAGGCAAACAACACGTACGTGTCTCTAAAGAAATCAAAATAGAAGACAAGAGACGTTAATTTCGTTTTGTTATATACGTTAATATTTTAGGCTGAATTTCACTAGAGAAAATCCTATGAACTAATTTGAGTTCTCACGTTTCACTTAACAAAATTCATCGATAGCTCACTTTAGTTTTAATTGATATCGGTTCCTCTCATTAAAGACGCCCGCTCAAGATGCCTAACATACACAAAGATATATTTTACAGATAAACACCGCATTTTACCAAGTTTCCACCCTTACTAATGCTTATTGTGAGTAGAAAGAAAAACTATAATACAAATGTATACCTATATGAATAAAAACATTAAAAAATTTACGAACCTTCATTTTTACTTTCCAGTGGAGAATAAAATGGGCCTACCTCCGCCATACGAACAAACAAGACCTAACCCTGCACCACCACCGTCATATTTTGGTGATAACCCTCCTCCACCACCGGGCTTTGCAGCCGTCCCACCAGCTGCCACCCCGCGGACGACAGTAATAACAACACCTGCAGCTGGACAGGGAAGAGCTCACCAAACGAAAATGGGACCCGGCCCAACGGGGACTACCTGTGTGACATGCAATAAGAGTGTTGTCACCAACGTGGAATATGCACCAAATAACCGCACACATATAATTTCAGCAGCGCTTTGTATTTTAGCGGGGTAAGATCATAATTTTATTAAAAGTCCCGGCAAATCTCTAGACGTCAGGTTGGCGCATATATGCGCTCTACATGGAGCATTAAAAAAACAGTGCGCCAAACAACCAATGAGTTCTTCTACATTGTCAAGAAAATTGCCGGGCATTATACACTAATAAATGAAATATTCATATAAAATTACTTGGAAATGATAAAGTATAGTGCTATAGAAGTGATATCGAATGTATTGTAGAAAATTTTAATCGTATTATTTTATAGCGTAAGGTCAAACTGATAAGTAAGGTCTGGTTCTAAACGGAATGATAAAAATATTTCTAATTGGTAAACTAATACGTCTTATCTACGTGCTACATATATTTATCTACGAGATATGTATATATATATATAATACTCTACTCTTAAAATAGCAAAATGCGTTATACTATAATTTGAAAATAGAATAGTACTTAGATATAATTTCGGCGGATCGTCTAATTCAATCAGAATCAAGCCTCCTGTAGAAATAAGGACTTTTTTTTTTTTCAATATTTTTGGGTAATTTACTTATACTTTTATTAGATCAGGTTTTTGATAAGGGAGAAAATTAAAAATAAAGTAGGTATAACCCGTCACACAGTAAAGAAACCAATGTTATGATGATTCACTTTCTCTCTAAGAATCAGGTCTTTAGTTATAGATTTGACGTATTAGGATTTTTTATTAGCAGATCTGGGGGCACGGCAGTGCCCCGCCAAGTCGAGCAAAAAGAAAGCGTCACGGCTGTACCTTCCTTTTCTCGAAGCAGTTCAAGCCATTTTCGACATCCCCTATAACTTCGTTGTGGATAAAACTAGATGCCTGAATTCAGTTACCAGGCAGGCATAATATAAACACGATATATTTCAAATTTCATTCAATTTGAACCAGTAGTTTCTTAATTATGCCATTTACTGACTGACCGATCATCGAAATTCTAAAGCATTTCTATCAAATTTTAGAGTAAAGTTAGTGTTTAGTGTATGAATTAAAAAAAACCTAAAATATTTCAGTAAATTTCGGCCCAGTTTTCTATATACATTACTGCATAAATAACTTTGTAATCCCATATAAATACACAAAATTACAAAGTTACATTTGCAGTTGCCTAAACCGTGTACTTGTATTTATGTAAAATATAATGGAGTAATAGGTGCATAAAAGGTTACTTGTAAAATAATTCGTGTTGTAGAAATACTGTACTTGTAACATAAATTGCATAGTTACTTACTAATATGTACAAGAAGTAGAAGGTACCGGAAAGGAAAACAGTAAGACTCTCACAAAAAGAAATGAGATCCCATAAAAAACAACAATACTTGTCAATATAACCGATTCTCGCTGTTCTACCGTTAAAAAGTTGTGGGACCCATGTAATGCCAAATCGGTTATTAATTAATTCCCTATACTTTAGGGACTGAATAAATTAATCCTTATTAGACTTAACAATGAAAAAAGAACGTGGCCAGGTGCGCCCACTTTTCGATAAACGAACAGTGGGTTAAGTCACCTTTGCGAAGGTTACCATGGGGATGGGTGACCGTTTAGTGGTGTTTAGGGTTTGCAATTCCTGGGGCTGAGGGTATAGATTTCCCGGTACCAGACCATGCATTTGGAACCATTTCTAGAACCATTTTGGCTGTCAAATTGGATGCTACTATTGTGGCTGTTGTCATAACCAAGACTGGGTTATAGGTCAAAAATCCCGGGAAACCTCGGAATTACGAGAACCGGGAAATCCCAGGTGCAAATCCGAGTTAATATATTTGAAACTTTAAAGATTTTTAATATTGATATGGTCACTGTAAGAGGTTGTTAGTTTAGATAATTACGCAACAACTTCCCTTAAGTATGGATTGAATAACTTAATATTCGACTTGGTAGTACTTGGTTTTTTTTGACAAGTATTGTTGTTTTATGGGATTCTTTTTCCTATTTCCTTATGAGCCTTATAATGAAACATTAATCATGAAATTAATAAAAGAAAAAAAATCATAAATTCATAATTTTTACTTTATAATTATTATTATTATTATTATTGATTAATAGGCGAGCAGCTTAAAGCTGATGTGCCTATATCACAGTGTTTTTTTTTTTTTTTTTTTTTTTTTTTTTTTTTTTTTTAATCAAGTTTGTTTGTCCGTAGCCATTGGTCCAATCTATTTTTGAAGGTATTAACTGAGGTAGCAGTCACAACTTCATCAGGCAGCCGATTCCAGTTACCGACCACCCGGTTACTGAGGAAGTGGTGTGCCGTATTCGTGTTTGATGGTGCACGGATCATTCTTAGACTGTGTCCTCGAGCTGATTTAGTGGATAGGATATGTAGTAGGTAATATCACAGTGTTAATGTCTGTGTGTGTTAGTAGTTATACTGTGGTAATATCCTACTGCATATTTACCTAACATGAGCCATTATCTTGGTCACGGCAGGCAGGTGAATAGAAACTTGAAATTGCTTGGTTGCAACGGGAGATCTAGTTGAAATGATAACTGAACTGATAACTGAGTTAATTAGATGTACTAACATACTAAGTACTTGGAACGAATGCCAAACAATATATTATTTTATAATTAAATAAATTACTATTACGAGTACATAGGTTTAGAAAATTCATTTGCGTGTTCAAAAGTGTATGAAGTTTCTACCCGTATTGCCCCGGTCAAACTTCTTTAGCGGCGTTGGATGGGTGTAAAATGTTAAGGAAGCGTCAGGATTAGTTGACCTTTGAACCGTAACCGACGACTGACGTCATACAAGATTGGTACAGACTATCTATTTTGCAATTTACAATAGATAGCGTCGTAGCTTAAACGGTAAGCACTTCGACTGTAAGTCCTTATAGTTTCAGATAGTATCGGGTTCAAACCACCTGGCCTTCAGGGATTTTTTGTGATTGTTTTTCTTATCATAATTTATTACTTTTGGTGATTATTTTTTCTTTTTGCAATTTATTACTTTTTATGATTATTTTTTCTATCTGTAATTTATTATTTTTTGTGATTATTTTTTCTTTTCATAATTTATTAATTTCTTCTGACAGAAAATTAACAGAAAATAAGTGATAGGTTCTATGATTAGCGCTATATTATAGGTATGGTATGGTATGTTCTTTTTTATCTTTTTCTATGTATATAACGAAGAAAGAAAAAAGAAAATGTTTTCACTTCTCCCAGAGTGCAACACGTTTTTTTTTTATCAAGCAGCGCATTAAGCCGTTAAAAGGCTCGGCTTACTATGTCATTTGAGTGGTTCAAAAAAATACGTGACCTTGTAGGTTACAAAACCAGTCAAATGTCCCTTAACTTTTACTTACGTATCTCGTTTCTGTTTTTCAGATGCTGTTGCGGTTGTTTTGTGCCGTACTGCATGAAGTCTTGCAAAACTGCCAACCACTACTGCCCTCAATGCAAGGCTTTTATCGGTTCCTATACGCCATCTTAATTAATAGTAATTGTACTCAATACATATAGGTATCTACTATAATTTTATTGCCTGAAAAGCCTGTTACAAAAATTCCAAGTAAAAGATGCCCATTAATTTTATAATCTACTTACATAATTACTCAGATGATTGTAAGAATATGGATACGTTTGCTTGGATATTTTGGGACAGATATCTTCAAATATTAGAGTTGTAAAATGGCTATGAGTGATCTACGAGTATCATTTTTAATTTCTCACATTGCGTACCTATTCCTGTTTGTTTTCATCATCCTCTTAGCGAGTGTTTCGGTTGCATCTGGAAGGACCACCTTAGAATTTAGGGTCCGCTTTCCTGCCTTCTCTTGTGTACTTCACACGATCATCTGCAGTGTGAGATCCCTTACGACGCTAAGCCCCACCTCCTACATTTCATGTTTATAGATGGTTTTTCGTCTATTTCTTGAGAGTAGTAGTATCTCTTGAGAATTTTTTGTCATTTGACATTTAATTATCTATTTTTATTAACGTACCATTTTTCCTCTTTTGCCTGCAAGTCCTTCAGTGATAATGTTAGTTTATCTTACAAAATAATATGTATATTTTGGTCAATGAACTTTTTAAACTCTTTTTGTATGAAGTTTAAATTAATTAATTTGAGTCACTTTTGGTCATTTTATAACTAGAACTGTGTCACAACAACTGAAAACTGATATACTTATAAATTATAAGTATTTAATATAATTATAAACCTGATATACCTATTAAGAACTTAGTTATAAGTGAAGATATAAATCTCATGATAACTATAGGTACAATATTATTTACATAGCTAATTATTATATCATATATATATGAACGAATAATTTCCCTCGAATTTCATAAACGATTTAACTTATTCCTGGAAACACTCGACGATACATCCGAAATGCATAAATATTAAGTGAGAATTAATTTTAAGCGACTTGAAACAAGGCGGTTCGTATTTAACTGAAATATGTTTATTATTATTTAAAATCGAGTAAGGGGCAAGTGCTAAAAACGGGTCTTTGCATTCTGCAGATTACACTATAAAGCATTGTCCAATCCAATTGTCCAAATGAAATCTCGAAATTATCTCATAATGTCTCTTACCACTTTGTGAAATTTCACAGACGTGCAGCAAGGACCTTAACGTCGTCATACTGAACCTGTACGAATGTGCATTGCATTGCGCCGTACCATCGGTTACGCACTTTTATATTTTTAATTTTCGTTTATTTGCCTGTGCTAGAATAGTGTATTTTATAATGCTTTATTTAACTTAACACTGGGTAGAGCACAGAAAATTTTACGCACTATTCGAACAAACTCCCGTAGTTAATAAGAACTTTTTCATAAAAAGTTTTATTTAAATAGATTATATTAACTTTATTTAAATAATCAGCAATGAATAGGTATTACACGATTGTTAAAATAAGAACACTGAAAACTAAGAGCTTACGTGTTTGTTTCTTCACAAAGTCTGTGTTTCTTTGGTTTCTAGCAGACATTAAAAATTATTTAAACAGTAACGCCGAAAAGGCTCCACGAAGATCTTTCAAAATTACGTGCAAGATGGTGCATAATATAAATGAGGCTGGCCCCTCCGAGAGATCAGATGGCAGTTACTCTCACTATGTTGACTAAACTAGTCAAATCATAAAACATGCAGACCCCATGCTCCAATAGTCCGAAAGCACGATAGCCGAAAACTGCAATCAGCTTTATTTACCATAATTAATACGAATGCTAATTTATTTATTTGGCTATAATAAATATTTTGGAGGACAGTTTCAATTTATCCGTAGTTTTTCTCATCCTAAAATGTTTCGAATTTATAATTTACCCAACTCCAACGCGCGACGTAGCTAAAGTAAGTGATATTTAAAAAATAAATATTTGTATCGTTATAATGTCTAATTAAACAAATATTTATTTTTTACATATATATGTAATAATAATAATATCGTAAAAAATTTAATACTTAATTTATATTTTCAACTAAATTTATATTTCGTCTATAATTTATAATATAAAATTACCGTAAATGGTTTCGTGAATAATGTATGTTATATTGTAAGTATATTAAAATTCTGTGATAAGCATACTTTTTCAAGGGTATTTTATACAAATTATATGAAAAATAAAGTAAATCTTCTGAACCATAATTTGTTTCACTATTGCACAATTAATAAGTACCTATACACATGTCATCATATCAGCAATATTTGAAAGAACTGCTTCATTTTTGTAAGAGAAATAGGAGACCTACGCACAACCTTCCTCTTCCTCCTCCGAGCCTTTTACCAATATGGTTGGAATCTACTGCTGTTCTAACTATGAAATGGACGAACTTCGATATTTGAAGCGACTAGATGGCAATCGCTTTAGTCACTACACAATCCACTGACGATATCAAATTCGGACTTCTTTTCAATTTTTAAAATTAGTAACTGTAATAGTGGCGTGGCCGTTGCTTGTGTTAGGAGTGCGTTCACGTCGGCAGTGTAATGGCCAGGATTTAAACTAGGACCTCTCGATCGTAAGGTCGACTCCTAAATCTCTAAGCTACCCACACGGTGTACATCGGCTGATGCTGATGTACATTAGACGAGCGAATACTTATTAGATCCGCTCTCCGTCAAATTCTATTAAAATAAACAGAAATGCCTCGCTTATTTGGTGTAAACGCTGAAAACGATTTTTGAGTTTAAAAGATGAAAAGACTAAAAGTGTCAAGCGTCGGAATCTTAGTGGTTAAGGAGTCGGCCTTACTATCGAGACGTCCCGGGTTCGAAGCCTGGCCATTACACAACCGACGTAAACCCACTCCTAGCACAAGCAATTTATCTTATTTGGTGGGGTTAGAGGGAATATTATATTAGTAATTTCGCTAATTTTATTTGCTAATATTCTTTAAAAAAAAAATGCTCTTGATCTAGCTCTAGTTCTATGTTTGTTTAGTCTAAATCCACCTTTAGTGGTTATTTGGCTTAAATCTTCCACCCTGTCGGTATATCCTTTGTTTTTTTTTAACATGCGGGAAATCCCCACGGATACCACCCCCGCTGGAGCCGGAGGGAGAGGTTATGTCGGACTCGAACCGACTAACAATCAACAGATGTTTGTGGGTCGCAGTGCAAGGCCGAAGGTGAGATAGCTATAGAGCATGGTCTCTAGCACCCCGGCTGACCTAGGGCCCTGTAGGTGTATCCTAGCTAATTTATAGACAGAAAAAGACATTCTTAGCTCGTATCTGCTCAACCAATTCTCAATTAAATTGACTTGCTTCGTCGAATTTTGTACTTTCGTCTAATATTTTTAGACAGAGATTGGAAATTTCGTTTTTCACAATATCTTATCTTCCCTTTAACCACAAATATCATAATATTACCGCAAACAAACGCTCACAATAATATTTTTTGATTCAGGTCGTCTTATCATGGTGATGAATCATTGTCATTTTAACGATTACTGTTAACTTACATAAATAAATTAATTATTACTCATCACTACATAGTATAAAACAAAGTCGCTTTCTCTGTCCCTATATCCCTTTGTATGCTTATATCTTTAAAACTACGCAATGGATTTTGATGCGGTTTTTTTAATAGATAGAGTGATTCAAGAGGAAGGTTTATATGTATAATACATGTTTAATATAGTAGAGAGTGCAGCGGGAACGGGATCTGACGCGACGCGGGCGGAAAAATATTGGCGGTACGAAGTTCGCCGTGTCAGCTAGTAATATCTATAACTGTGCTTATAGAGTCACTTATTAGGTAACATAACTACAAATTCATGCATACCAACTTAAGTACCTGTTACCAACTAAACATCAGTTAGTGTATGGGACCACCTCAAGACATTCGGGGCCAACCCAATCTCAAGTGCAAAAAGTTACCTATACCAGACCCCTCTATACCACAGACACCACAAGAAATGACATTAAATTTTAGACTTTATTACTATAAACTCAAAGTGCAAAATTAAACGAAGTGTGATTTATTACACTTTTCATTCACTCTACAAAAAACTATTTAATTTTAGACTTTAACGTCATTGAATTAAGGTCAAAAATCAAATTGATTATTTTAGCAGATGGACGAAGCTCTAGCATATGTAGACTTTCCTTACGGGGCTGTATGGAAAGTTAAAAGTTTAAAAGGTCATAACTCATAAACTCATAAGCTAAATCAAAAGGAGGAGAAGGAATAAGTAGAACCTGAGCTCCGAGGTGGCAGCCTCGAATGCAACAGAACAACACTAAGGCGATGATGATAATAAGTCTTTTTAATACGTGGTTCGTACTAACCCTTAAGCAAAAGCTTCAAAATAAAGTCTTTTGTCTGTAGTACAAAAATGAATCGCTGAATGTGTTGCTAAGCGCAAATCTGTTGTTACAGCTGAACCGATTTCGCTAATTTATTTTTTTAACATTCCTTGCAGTACGAGGATGGTTTTTACGCAAAGGATTTTTTTTTAAATGGCCTGAAAGCATCTAAATACAACACTTTTCTATACTCCCATGCAAACGAAACCATACAATGCTTAGGAGTCAATTTGAACTTTAATACTATACCATAAAGTTCAATCAACTGTTAGTAGAGAGGTTCCGGTAAGACAAAAGAATTGAAGACGCATAATGGCTTAGGGGTGCTACGGGGTTCAAGTATGCCACGAGCGAAGCCGTGGAGGGTCAGCTAGTTAAAAATAAAACCATAGTATAGTTACTTTGTGATTATTCTTTAATTAGTTTACCTACTAAGCAGCTAGATACGAGCAAAGTTATTAGGTAGTTAACAATATAACTACTTTAGTATGCTTAAAACATACTTATCTAACCTAGGTATGTAATCTATTCCGAACTTAACGCGGAGGAAGTCGGGGGCAAAAGCAAGTAGGTATTATAATAAATAGGTAGGTACAATGTACAAAGGAGATATGAAGAGGTGCAACCGTATCTCCTTTGTCGACTGTACATATCGACACCTTACATTATAAGGTAATCTGTGACCCTACTACGTTTATCACTACCCATCAAGGAGATGGACGGTTGAATGCACATACACATAACTGATGCATACAAACATTAATTCTGTGACGTAGCGATCGAATGCTTAACTGCTACGCCACAAAGCTACGAAACAGATGTTCTACGTGAAAATAATGTAAACATTTATATAAAATTGGTTTCTCTTCTTGTAATATTGAAATAAACGGTTTTTACTACATGCGCATGAATATAATGCATACTGCATTAACTCAAAATAACATTTTTTATCTATACATCTAAATAAAATTGGAGTGTCTGTTTGTAATATTGAAATCATCAGTATTTTACTACATGTATATGATTATAATGCGGTACATACACCAAAATAACATTTTTTATCTAAACATATAAATTAAATTGGAATATCTGTTTGTAATATTGAAATAATCGTTTTTTGCTACATGCATATGAATATAAAGCGGTGCATACACCAAAATAACATTTTTTATCTATACAATTAAATAAAATTGAAGTGTCTGTTTGTAATATTAAAATAACCGTTTTTTTACTACATGCATATGAAAATATATCGTATATAAGTACACTAAAATAACATTTTTTACAATTTTTGTCCGTCTGTCTGTCTGTCGGTTTGTTTGTGGACCGATTTTGACGGGACTTTTATTAGCAGGTAGCTGATGTAATAAGGAGTAACTTAGGCTACTTTTATTTAAAAAAAGAAATGCTCAATAGCGTTGACTCAACACTAAGCGATAACCGACATCCACGCGGGCGGAGCCGCGGGCTACAGCTAGTAGTAACTATAACATTGCAAAGAAAAGCTTAGTACATTATTTTTAATTTTTCCCTTCAGTAGTTAAACACCAATGTGATTAGATATATCTAGGGAAGGTACTATAACCATTCAAATTAATGGTTAACTTTTCCTTTATTACCAATATTTTTGAAGGCCACCAAATGACTTAGATACTCGACCAATTAGGTAAGAGCAGACTTCAAAAATACATATACTTCTCTATAACTATTTACTTCATTACTTAAACATAACAAAAACGAACATAAAACAGAATTGATTGCACAATCGAATAGTTAACTTATAGTCAAAACACAGTCGATCTCGAATACATGCCCAAGTACCGACGGCAACTGGGACAGTAATGTTCTACGTTCCTCCACCTCTTGGTGAAGTAAGGGATTAAGCAGCAGCACAGCCACCTGGAAGCAATAAAGTGAAAAGTTACTCTTCTACCATAATATCGAACGTTCCTTATGAAAATTTTATTTACTGCCGGCAAAGGAGATACAGTTGCATGTTTATATTAAGTTGTATATAAAAGTGCAACTGTATCTCTTTTGTCGACTGAATAAAAATGTAATAACCCGCAACTAGAAAAATAAAACCAAAAAATATTTGCTGCAGCGGTCGCTGGAGAGTTGTCACCGTAACACCTATCTAAGAACATGCATAAAAAAACCCGAACCAATAACTGAAAACTGCATTAAAATCGGACCAGTAAGTAGTTTTTATAATGATTACTGCAGCGCTCCCTGGTGAGGTATCGCCATAACACCTATCTAAGATCATGCACCAATCAAACCCAAACCTATAAATTGAAAACCTCATCAAAATCGAACTATTAGTTTTAGAGAAAATGTCAGCATGTAGATATATTTGCACAAAAATCCTCTCACCCCAAACGCATACCGGCATACCCATACCGTCTCCATTCCGTAGCTGGTAATAAAAGACTCTATCGTTACAGCAAAAAGTACAATCTATTGAAATCTACCTTTCATAAAAAGAGCACTTCAGAAAAGGAATAAACTGTCATTTGCCATGGTCCTTTAGCCTCAGAGTTTAGGTAGATGGATTCAAAACTTAAACAAAGAGATCGTGCCTACTAACACATGTTGACCTTAGAGGCACAAGACACAGTAACGAGCGACTTCATTAGCAGGTACGCAAGCATTAACGTAATTAACTGAAACGTGTTAATTGAATTGGAGTTTGTTTGAATTATAATTTAATTCTTACAGGGTGGACACTTTTCAGAATGATACCTAATACCTGCCTCTCCATTATAGGTATATTAGGTATAAGTACACAAGGTATCTATTCATCACCAGTATCAGTGTCTAATGGAACCGCCTTAATTGACAATTTGTATTCACAATTTAATAATATAATCTATTATTAATTTATAGGTAATAAATTATAAAATCTATTAATATAATTTTTTGTCCATTAAATTTACATCTAAGTAAATAGAGGACCTCCCGCTTTCTGATATGGCACGGCACCCTTAGCATCTCAAACACAAAAAAAATGCTTACCAAAACAAAATACCGAGTATCAGTGCCACAGTATGCGTAATAGTAGTATTCGTGTAATGAGCTTTGGTCATGACATCTTCCTGGCAGTAAGGACACCGCATGCCGATCGGTTCTGATCCGACCTTAAGAAGGTCCATCTCGATACACACTGCATTCTCGGTGCTCTGTCCTATCTGATGGTAAGCAGGAGATTCCACTGGAATAGAAATAATACAACATTGGTAGTGCGTTCAACTAACCGGACACCACGCCTAGGGAAGTAACGACCTAAGTCTATCATAATTATTATAATATGACTTGTTCGATTAATAAATTATTTCAGCACTTTTTTACCTACTCTGTTTTAACTCTTATGACTTACCTATAATCACCAACTCTATTTTTTCTCTTATTCCCTTTGTTATTAAAAAAAACTCTATTTATATATACCAACAATTAATTTGAATAATAAAAATTATAAGTTATGCGATTATGAAAACGAAAACTATCCGGATGTATTTTCCCTAGGCGGAAATGGTGAAGATGACGCATAAATTATCTTCTTATCATTGCTCTGTGGGTAAATGAAAATTAGAATATTCATCAAAATACTTATGAACACAGGTCTGACAACACATAATCTAATCAAAATTATTTTGAATTTTAAATCTATAAGTAAGTAAAGGTACCTACGAATACATGTGGATTTATGTCACAAGGTATTAGCATGTTCAGATCTCAGATAAAACAATATTTTTGGCTCTTAGTCACACGCAAATTTAAGATTTCTGCATTAATGATGTACTCGAAACTACTAACGTAGAAGTTATATCCCAACCAAATAGAATTTTAACAAAGAAATTACTCACTTGTTTACAAAATCCGCTGGACACGATCCGATAATGTTGAAGTGTCACTAAGTATAACTGATAAGTTAAATATAACTTTTATAAATTACGATTTACGAAGCACAATAGATGAACCTATTCAAACAGAAATTATAGATATATTTTTATAGGAACTAGACTATTTTTTTAGTGGAGAGGTTCATAATTTACAGACATTAGTTATTGGTAGCAGTACCTGCTTAGGTATGTAGGAATGATAACAATAAAATGTCGATATCTATTAGTTATCTTTTAGATAATGTATGAAATGTGGTCAGATATAACACTAATAAGAGCGCCTAAGTACCTATAACGCTAGTAGGTACTATTAAATATTCTGTGCCTATACCTGCTAGTCAGATCTGCATTTTTCTATGGAATACGTTACGGCAGTAACTAAGTATGAATACTACTAGGGACAATAATAAGTACCTAAAGAAACATTATAGATTTACTTAGGTACTTACACAAGGTAGCTATCGAGCGAGCGATCGAGCGAGAGCGGCAATACGAGTATACGAGTATGGCCGCTCCTTTTAGGGACTACTCACACTTATTCAGCTCCATTCGCGTTTCGCTGAACGAATTTTGGTCACACTTATAAAGCTCTGCTTCTATCAGCCGCGTACGGCGTTGTAGGAATGAGAAAAGCCGTCACAGCGTGCTATCTTCACTGACACGCTTCTTTCTAATACGTACGACGCTGAATATGATGCGAAGACGGTAAGCTACTGGTTTAGTATTATGCCCCCAATATGGAGAGTTCTACGTGCGATATTTTACTTCTGGACCGCAATGTTGAATTCGCATTATCGTTTCGCTTCTTGTAGAAGAAATAGAAACAATAAACGTAAAACAATAAAACGCAAACGAAAGTGGGTCCGACCCACTTTGGTGAAATAGGAATTTAGTTGGCGAATATGCAACATTGGTGCCCCAATTAAAAGAAGACAATATTAAATTCAAACCGCATTTTAGGATGGATATTGCAAAATTTTAGGAAACTGCGGACTTATTGCGACCCGTGTTACAAAAGCAACCCTGAGCTATTCCGCCGCGTTCGACGGTGAATGCGGCGGAACAGCGCTGAACGCGGCGGAACAGAGCTGAACGCGGTGGAACAGCGCTGAACGCTCTCTATAGCATTCGCATGATAAAAAGACATTTATCCTCATTTTATACTGGTTTGCCGCGAAATGAGAATAGACGCGGTAAGCTGAATGGATGCGTAGGTACACGTATCCATACAAAATCGTTGTTTTCTATGGACAAAAGCTGAATCGAGCTGAATAAGTGTGAGTAGTCCCTTATTCGCGCTACAAAGCTAACAAAAAGGCATCATTCGCGGCATGATAAGTATAATCCAAGCCAGACTTCTTCTCTACTTCTATTACTAGATACTTCTCCCGCTCATCGCCGAGTCGTGGAACCGCACCTGTCACACCCTTAGACCATTCATTTCATCCATCTGATCCCGTGATCTGATCCATCAGCTCTCGCTTAGGCATCAATGTAACTAAACTGTAGTATTTTCACATAGTTTAACCTCTACCACCTTACCTCTACTACCTTTAAAAATCTCCCTTTTTTTCTGCCTAGCACTCATTCCACAGAATTTTAACACATCAAATACATACATAGACATACAACAATAGATACCTACAATTAATACTAAACTTGTGCTAAAATTTCGTACAGTTTGTAGAATTCTCCACAAATCTGCATATGTGATTGGAAAGTGCTGTCAAATAAAGGAGTTTTGGCGCCAATGCGTAGAAAGACATATCGCGGTGTTATTTTATTTTCCGAAATTGGTGTAAACTCGAGTTTTAATGTATAAAAATGGAGGATAACATAATGTCTTAGACAACGCACACAAGAGGAAAAAATGACGTATTACCGCAAATTGTGACTTTTCGTGTTTGTTCCAAATCTTCCTAGAAACATTACTAGAACTTTCAATCAATCGCCTCATTGATTGTCATCATCATCGTCATCATCATCATAATTATTACCAACTTATCATCATTAACAATCATTAAACTAGACATGACTTAAAAAGCTAGTTACCATGTCATAAATTAAATTAAAAATAAAATTCAACTTCGCTTCGCTTCGCGTCAAAATTTGTAGGTTATGTTATGTTATGTTACTGTTGACTGAGTTAAATCTATTAAGTTCTATTGAGATTTGAGTTGAAAAATATCAAGTGTTTTGACGTTTGGCTCGTTACGTAGCAGTTGTTTTGTATTTGCTGTTACAGGCATATGTCGGTCAAACTAGAAAAACATTAGCTAAACACTAATTTACCTCGAATAATTGAAGAGCAGATATTACTGCTATTATATTATTTAGAATCTAGTACTGAAGCGTTGTAAGTACTTATTATACGTTGATCCTGCAGGTGCAGCCCTAACTGTCTCATATATTGAGTGCTTCGAACCGCTATCAATATTTATAGATGTATTGTTCAAACCATAGTAACTATATACATACTTATTATATTAAGTCTAACTGCAACTGTTGCGGCTTAAAAGGTTGCAGACTGCATTATACATACATATTATTATAATGTTATCGGTATTCTCGAGCCGAAGTTTTCCAGTACAAGCAAAACCTCTGGTTAAACCTCCATTTGGTTAGGTACTTAACTAAAGTAAAACAATTGAAACCTAACAAACAACTCCCTAATTTTAATTACTTTTGAAAAGACATTTTTATCAAAATTTGGACCTTAAAAAGTTCATATCCCAACCTCAGTATTATTTTTTTGTTGGTTTCAGACATCTGAGAAGATTCTAAATAAGTGAGTGATGAATTGTGAGACAATCAGAAACTTCACACATACACTCTACATATTATAAGTAAATTTAGATTGCATTGTAGTCCATCAATGTAACACTTAACTCTTTAAAAGTGGTATTCTAAAATCAAAATGGATGTGGACTTGTTACGACCAGGCACAGTGCCTATATCACCAGATACAATATTGTGGTTTGAATTTCTTCTGGACCCAAATCTTCTAAAAAAGCATCTGAGTAAACCACATCCAGGTAAGAAAATACTATTATTGTAAAGCTGTTGTTTATGTTAATATCAAATTAAGCACCAGTAGGTGAGTAGTTAAAGAGTCCACCTTTCAATTAAAAGGTTTTGGTTCAATTCCTAACACAACAATTTAGCTTGTTGAAGGGAAATACTGTCATTGCATTTACTGATAATTTTTTTATTATTGTATTTTGGGGACGCCGGATTGCCAGACAGATGATCCATCCGTAGCTTCTGAGGGCCATTTCATTCATTTCCCTATTCCTCCCTTGAGGGAGAGTTTGGTTCTTCCAGCTCTCACGGTGCCCCTTCAAACGTCTTGGTTTCCTTGCAGAAGTTTGCGATCCGTTCCACCTGCAGATCTCGTAGCTCCTCTGTATCCAATGTGTCCTATCCCAGGAGATTCCATCTGATCAGGGAGTACATGGAGCACTCTGCCAGTAGGTGGAGGCTGGTCTCCTCGCTCTCCATACACTCTGGGCAAATGAGGTCAGTCTTCCCACACCTATAACTGTAAGGTGTCTGTCATGTCGGCCTCATTCCAGTCTTGAATCTCCATTTTCTGTTGGTTTCCGCTGTGATACTGTAGCTGATTACTCCCTTGGTGATCTTGTGCAATATTGGCAGCCCTTCGTTTGGTTTGGGCCCCACCAAGTTTTCTTCTGCTCCTTCTCTGGGTAATTCGTCTGCTTTCACATTGCCTGTGATGCCCTTGTGTCTGGGCAGCCATGCAATGGTCAGATCAGTTTTGTTAGTCAGATTCTTTAGGGCTCCTTACATTCTTTCACGATTGCTGATGTTATCTCTGCTTAAGGCCTTAAGCACCGCCTGGCTGTCGCTGTTGATTGTCACTCTTCCTATGTTATTTAGGGGGTTGACCATCTCATTGCATCTTTTAATGGCGTATAATTCCTTTGGAAGTCACTGGCGAACTTTCCTAGAGGTATAGATCTATTTATCTCCAATCCATCTTCGCAATTTATGTGTACTCTAGATCCGGAGAGCCTTGTTGATTCTTTCCTTGAGCTGTCTGTGTAGCATACAGTGCCACCAATGTCTGCCTTCCAGTCGTCTCTTGAACCTATGTGTATTCTGTATTATTTTGTCGAAGATTCTCTCCTTTCTTATCAAATTGTTGTTGCAGAGGATCATCAACATTTTCTCTTTGTAGTTCTTACTAATGCTAGCGTGGCCTTTATCCATAAAGGTTCCAATCCACTGGCCAGTGCTTCTAAATTTGAACCATTGTTCAGTTGCTTTCCTCTTTATTTCTAAGTTCAAGGGGTTAAGTCCCATGATTTCGAGCGCGGCTGTACTTATTATGGTGGCTAGTCTTTGGACTTTCTCTAGTTCCGCTTTGTTGTAGTTTATTGTGGCTTTGTGCCACCATACTATGGCACCATGTAGGATTCTTGGTAGGATTATTGCTTTATAAATCCAAAGCATAATCGCTGGTTTCCTTCCCCAGATTCTCCCTATTGCACTTTTACACTGCATCATGGCCATTTTGGCTTTAGAGCATGTGTGAAGGCGAGTTTGTTGTCCAGTGTTACACCCAGGTATCGAACCTCTTTCACTGTTTCCAGGATTTGGTTTTCTAGGGGCACTGGGGCAGTTCTACCTATCTTTCTTTTCTTGGTGAATAGGACTATTTTGGTTTTGTCAGGATTGAGGTTCAGACCTTTACTCCTACACCATTCTAGTGTCTCTTTCAGGCCTCTTTTCATGATATTGCACATGACGCTGAGGACTTTGCCTGTGATCAGGAGCACCCCGTCGTCCGAGTAGACCTGGGTGTATTTATGTATCCTGTTTATTTTGTTTACTAGTAGGCACCACAGTAAAGGCAAGAGACATCCTCCCTGTAGGGATCCCCTTATCGCCACCTTTTTTTTTCTTTTTTACGTGCGGGAAATCCCCACGGTTACCCACCCCTCCGGAGCCGGAGGGGGAGGTTATGTCGGACTCGAACCGACTAAACCGCACGCCGTCTCTGGGTCGTAGTGCTAGGCCGAAGGTGAGGTTGTCATGCGACATATCCCTCGCACCCCGGCTGACCCAAGGCCATCCCTCTCGGTCTGGCCCCACGGGAAGGGGGGGACCACGCGGTCCCCGACTCAACCCCGGTGTAGGGAGGCGCGCATCGTGCTACGATGCGCGCCCCCGCCGTGGCCTGCTTCTGCTAGGGTAACGAGCGGCTCCACCATGATGGGCCTTACCGCCGCCACCACCGAGTGGGAGCGACGACTTGGGCAACCACGCGCAGGGCACGCCGTCATTGCGGCGGTAAGGCCCATCATGGGGGAGTGGCTAGAGAGGCCACACGGTAGCCTCTCGTACTGTCAGACGCAGATTATCACCGGGCACGGTAGCTTCGGGCGGTATCTGCATCTGATGGGTATAGAGCCAACGCCCGAGTGCCATCACTGCGACGCGAGCGTGGACTCGGGGCTGCACACGCTCACCGAGTGCCCGGCGTTTGAGACGCCGAGGCGGGAGCTTGTGGCGACCCTGGGGGTGAGAGTGCTCACGCTCTCCACCCTGCTCGCGGCGATGGTCCGCTGCGCGGATGCGTGGGCGGCCAGCGCCTCCTTCTGCGAGCAGGTCATGCTCGCGAAGGAGACAGCAGAGCGGGCGCGGCGCGACGAGCGAGAAAGGCTCGCTGACATCGCTGCACGCGCCCGAAGGCGGCTCGGGCGTCGGAGGGCGCAAACTGACGTCCGCCCCCCATGAGCGCGGGCCTGAGGGTGACGGGTGGAGCTGCTCTGAGTCTGAGACACGAGACAACCTCACCTTCGGCCTAGCACATCGACCCACAGACGGCGTGCGGTTTAGTCGGTTCGAGTCCGACCTAACCCCCCCCCCTTCGGCTCCGAAGGGGGGGGGGTATCCGTGGGGATTTCCCGCACGTAAAAAAAAAACCCCCTACTGATAGATTCGGGTCTAATCCTTCGCGATCCAGGGTGTCTTCTATTGAGTCCAAGGTGGCCTGTCAAACTACATCGGAGAAATATCCCAGTGCATATCCTCCATCATCGATGGACCTCTGCATTCTTGTTACAAGATTGTGGAGTGCCGTTTCAGTGGATTTTCCCTCTATGTAGGCATGTTGATTTAAATGGAGGGGGAGTCCACTTTTATCTATCTGTTCTCCTATTATTCTATCAATAATTTTTTTTCTCTAGTGTCTTAAGGAAGGATGAGAGGCTTATGCATCTAAATGCCTTGGCCTCTTGGTATGTTGTTTTCCCTGGTTTTGGGATGAAAACTGACCTAACCTCCCTCCATTTGCTTAGGATATAGCCGGCCCTTATGCTACTGTTGTAGAGAGTCAGAATATCTTTACCCATATACTTGCTGGCTACTTGTAGCATTTTTGGGAAGATTTCGTCTGGTTCAGCCGCCTTGTATGGCTGGAACAAACGTTTACTCCACTGTACATGTTCCCCTGTGATGATTGCCTTTGAATCCAGGCACCTGATGTGGATTGCGTCCTCTTTGTATTCTTCACATTCAGGGAAGTGTGTTTCCGACATTACTTTAAGGATATCCTTGGATTTTTTGTTAGTAGCTCTTCTCCTTTCTTAATGCTGCCTAGTTTGCATGTGTTCACTTTGGAGAATGTTTTCACTAGTCGCGCTGCCTCGGGTTGTTTTAACCGCTGCGCAGAACGCCTTCCAGCTTGTTCTATTCTCCCTTCTACATTCATTCTTGTATATGTTTCTCTGTGCTCTGTACGCACACCAGCTCTCATCATCGTTCTTGTGTAGAGAGTTTCTGAGTGCTCGTCGTGTCGTTTTCCTATGTTTTCCTAATGCTTTTGTCCTCCAGGATTGTCCTTTGCCTGGTTTTATGTCCTTGAGTGGGTATGTCTTACGGTATGCTTCCCTGAGAGCTTCATCCAATCTTTTCGCTTCTTTTTCTATTAGTCGTGTCTTTTAGTGAGGTTTCGTCGCCTGGGCTCCATTGCTTTTATGTTTTGCTCATATGACGCCCAGTTGGTTTTCCTCGCGTTTCTTATTAGTATCTTTTCTGTTCTGACTTCGATAGCAAAGGTGACCCGTCGGTAGTCTGACATTGAGTCGCCTTCGTCTATATTCCAATCTTTGATGTACCGGCTTATCTCGTTCGTTGCGATGGTGATATCCAGTACTTAACTTCTTGCTTTGGTTACAAACGCAGGTGTGTTACCCACGTTTAATATCTTCTCTGACGTGATACTGATAATCTTATTAGAAAAAAAGTAAGTACTTTAGTCTGAACTTTTTTTGTTTACAGAACCCACAGCTTGTGAACTTATAACGGAATTTGTATCTGTAGCTACAAAGAATGTAAACTCAAAACCCACTAGTGAGCGTGTGGTGGATCTTGATGCTCCACCGACTCCACCGTCTGTGACTACGCTAGCACCAGCACAGTACACTCGGAAACAACTAGCATTGAAAATTCTTGCTTTGAAGGTCGCAGCTACTTTGCACTGGAACCTCGGTATGTGGGTCTTTAAAGTTAAATTTTATTGAAGTATTACTTTTGTAGTTAATATAATAGTCTTAATTTACTTATATAAGAATTAAGTAGTTTCATAAAATAAATTGTTTGATTAACTTATTGAACCTGGAGTAGTAAAAGTGCTGTAAAAACTACTCTTCTGTTTACATTTTAACATTTTTATAACTGTTGTAACCCAAAAAACATAAACCAAAAAAGTTGATTTGACAATTACTTTTTACAAGTCAAGAAACTGCCTGAGCTAGAGCAGCCTCACTGTTGAGAACATTACCTGATTCTCATCCCATTTTCATTTGTAATGATATTAAATAAATCATTTGAGTTTAAAAGTAATTTAAAATAAAAATTTCAGATGTGTTTGAAAGCAAGCTACCACCACAGATCCAACAACAATTGATGCAAGATCTAGTATATATGGCTACCGATGCTGCATTTGCTATACCGCCACAGGTAATAATTAATACATTTATATACGTTTTAACTAATATAAGAGCTTTTTTCGACTTTTACTAACTTCAAAGTACAGTACTTAAACATAATATACCTAGATTTAGAAAAAAGGGGTGTATGTATGTCCCATCAAGATTTTCAGGACCTGAGCAAACCTCATCTACTAGCCGATAGGTACAACTGCCGATTTATCGTACGAAACTCTGCTGCAGACTCTAAGGTAAGCCAAATCAAGAGAAGAAATGGAATAGTGATCCCTGGGTTTCAAAATGCAAACTTATATATAATGGCACCAATGGTCATCATCTCAGCGTTATTTAAGGTTTCAAAAAATAATTCAGACTAATCTGATAGTAACAATAATGTACTAAGTATGTAAATTAATATATTCCTATTATATGTTTCCAGGAAATACCTGTAGAGTTACTGCAGCAGCCACAAGTCCAATTTGCATTGGTTTTGTACCACAGATGGGTTGTCAGGTTTCCTGTAAAAGCTGCACTCCATGCTAAATTCAACAAAATGTCATATATACATATGTAAGTAGACTTAGATAAGGTAGATTATCCTTGGATATTCTTTAGTCCTACCACTACAAAAAAAAACACAGTAATGCCTCTGTAGAAGTTTAAGAAATTACCATGCAACCGGGAGATCGCCAGCAGCGTGAATAGCTTGCTGGCGTTCTTCAATGAGTTGGGGTGGATCTAATAAATGCCCACCCTCACGCAAAAACCGCGCCTTGTCGTGGAGTTGCGGATACCAGCCCGTGATACCATACCATGAAACCGCTTTTATCCCTCAACCGGACCCGAAAACGGCACTTATTTAGAATGTGAAAGGAAATCGAAATAACGTCATGATGGGTACGAAAATCGGTAAAGGGCCCAGTTGAGGGATAAATGCGTTTCATGGTTATGTTGAAAACGGATATGGCGTTATTATTTACTGAATATTTCTCACAGACACGTTTTTTAAAACTTACTTTTTTGTCACAGACCCGGCATACCGCTCGAAAGCGCTTACAGCCCTATGAACCAAAACTTTGAGAAGATTCTAAGAATGTGTGATTTGATGCGTATGCAGAGTCTTATGTTTTTAGATGAAATGTTATCTTATTATGAACCGTCATCAGGTATTGGTCACAGGGAATCTAAGAAGATAAAAGTACCCGTCACAGAGACTTTTGTTCATTTATCTGAAGACTCATGTGATATGCAGCACAACTGGAATGCTGGTGACGTTCTCATAAGCCAGCACGAGATGGCAATGCAAATTCATTTTGATCTATGTTATAACTACTTTTTCTATTGCCAGCATAATTTGGCCAAAAAACACATATTAGGCTGTAGAGAGAATTCAAACTTACTCGAAAGTGAAATACAGAAATATGGCTATGGTACTCACAAGACAATGCCCTGGGGAGAATTTCATTATGCCAGCATGATGAACGATGAGATTTTGGGGTATATAAGAGCGTTGAATTTGGGTTATGAAGTGTTAAATGAAAAGCCACCAATGCTACAAAGACTCCAAGAATGTATAGCAAATCATTACAGTGGAATAATAGAAGTTTTACAAGCTGATAATCTGGCTAGAGAAATCGATATGGTCCATAGGCAGGTTCTGGAATTGGATATGCAAGGAGCTGCATCAAGTGGAGTCTTCACCATAGCTCCGGATCTCTTAAACGAAGTAGCTGCTCTTAATGCCGTAAGATATGCCTTAGAAGGAGGCCTACCCTCTACTCATCCTGAATTTCTGAACAAATTTAAAACAGCTGGTATCAAATTCTTCGACTATTTATTCAAGGCGCTAGCGCCTGTTCTGACGTCGGACTTGACCGACACTGACTGGTATCATATAAGAACGTTTATTCTTCACACGCTGTTAGCCACATCTCAATACAGATTTCCAATTACTAGAATTCTTAAATATTTGAAAGATCGCATCGGCGACAGAAATATATTGATTTCCGATGAACATTTGAATACAATACTTAGTGACCCTGTTAACATTGACGACAAAACTATGCCGATTCCTAGAGAGTTACTAACAGACAGTTGGGACACTCCTGAGTTCGAAAGTGAACTCCAAGCCGTTCCTGAATTAAAAATGGGCAATTTTAGAAAACGGCTTATTGAAGCTTCGACATCTGATGATATTAGGAAATGTTTAGTGGAAGTGGCGAGGGAGTCGCCTCAGTCGCCGCTTTGGAAACTGAGCCCTTCGTGGAAGCCAGCAGGAGAGTTATGTAACGCTTTTGCATCTTTACCGAGAGGGTTTCTACAAGACTTTGGTTACATAGTGTCGGGAGTGGCGCGTGCGAGGGTCGAGGCGGGGTATACTCGGACAGCCCTATCGTTTATTTCTTCGCTGAAGGACGAGGTGCGCAGTCAGTTAGGTGGCGGTAATGACCCCAACTTATACCGACTGTGTCGTCATCTAGCATGGGAGGAGTTATTATTACAGATCATCATGATATTGAGTGAATGGCCACACCATGGCCAGGATTTGGCAACTGTTATTAGTAAATGCAAAGCTTGTATAGGAGAAATTAATTCTGGCGATGGCGTTGTTCCTAGACCACAGGTAATAATGAGTTTATCGCATTACATATTCAGTATACACACACAACATATAAACGAGACGTGTATATATATATATATATATATACCAGCTGTCGCCCGCGGCTCCGCCCGCGTGGATGTCGGTTATCGCGAATCGGGGTATGAAAAATAGATGTTGGCCGATTCTCAGACCTACCCGATATGCCCACAAAATTTCATGAGAATCGGTCGAGCCGTTTCGGAGGAGTTTGGCAACGAAAACTGTGACACGAGAATTTTATATATTAGATTTAATAATCTTTTTCTCTGCTAAGTGAGAGGTCGCCGAATGTTGGAATATGCATTGCTTTGGATGTGTCTATTTATTGTCATTCTAGTTAAGCTCTTACTCTGGCTCTATATTGCGCTATGTAGAATATCCTACAATAATATTATCACTTTTACAGGTAATCGAAGCGTGTTGGATTTATTTAGTAAACGCCTGTGAAGGTAAAGGGGCCAGCTCAGGTCCCGGTGAAATGGCGATCGCACACGCCCTGGAATGGAAAGGAGCTGGCGTAGCAACAAGTCCTGGAGAAATAGCCGCTGCACTGTACGCTGCGTGTTATGAGCTGCAAGAAAAACCAACTCGAAAGTTCCCAAGGCCGCTATGGGATTATGGTAGGTCTTAGTCACACTATCACCATATCATCATGTAGGAGATAGTATATAGATATAGTAGGAGGAAGTATGATAGTAGGAGGCAAGAGACGACGGTATTTCTTACAATTGAGCAGTCCGACTGGGGAAAAACCTCCGCCCTACAAAATACCGCGGCCATAATAAACTCGTGTTGTGTTCCCGGCGGTGAGTAGGGTAATCAGAGCTCACTGTAGAGTTTTTGTGCTGTCAGTGGGAAGACTTCTGCTTTGTCTCCTACACTGACGGCACCGAAACTCTGTGTTTACGGGATCGGCAGCACGAGTGTGACTCCCCCGGTGTTGCACACGCCCATAGGCCACGGTAACCACTTTCCATCAGTTCAATGGTATAAAAAAAGCATTTAACAGAAAAAGCACATAATTAGACTGCACTTTATTGTAGTCTAGCTACTGGCATAGATCTTGACCCAAAAAAAATCTACCAACACCAAAGGCTATATCAACCAAATCGCACGCACACATTCACTTACGATTTGCGATCAAGACACCGGTTACTATATCGGTATCACGGGACGATAACTTCTACTTTCTTCTACGTTCGAACCTCTAGACAAAGTGATGTTTTATTAGTCATAACTCTTATGAAAACATAATGTATGGGATTGACAAATCATTAAAATTATACAAAATTGCAGGCCCTGCATCGTATTTCGGAAACTGAAACATGTTAAAATTATAGTTCACATTGATAATGTAATTGCCAGGGTTCGAACATCGAACCCATGTACAATCACAAGTTACCTTCGCTATTTTGAACTTGAGGATTGAATTAGTTTCACAACGCGCTCATTTCACCTAAACTAAACTTATTCCAAGATTGTACATTACATACTTTTATTTTCAGCTTTATCTGTATACAGTAACAGTACAGCAGGTCCCGTTAAACGATCAGCTGGCGGTATGCCAACACATTCAAGAGACGCAGAGAGAGCCTCAAATGAATCGCGAACAGCTTTCAACAGTTTCTTGGCCACGCTACGGTCACCACTAGCCATCAGCGTGATGCTGTCGTTACTAGCTCGTATCCACAACTATCTACTGGATGACAGTTCCCTAGAACTTGTTGTAGAGTACACTAATCTCTGGCCATCGAACATATCGAATATGAACAACTGTAACCGGACATACGTGCTTGAAGCACTGACTGATTTATTAGAAAGGAGTTTGAAACTGCATCCTTATAATACTTCATGGTAATTATTCATTTATTTATTCAATAAGTTTTTTTTGGGTTCCGTAGCCAAATGGCAAAAAACGGAACCCTTATAGATTCGTCATGTCTGTCCGTCCGTATGTCACAGCCACTTTTTTCCGAAACTTTAAGAACTATACTGTTGAAACTTGGTAAGTAGATGTATTCTGTAAACCGTATTAAGATTTTCACACAAAAATATTTTTTTTATTTTGGGGTCTCCCCGTACTTGGAACTGAAACCCGAAAAAATTTTTTTTCATCAAACCCCTACGTATAGGTCTTGGATAGGTCTTCAAAAATGATATTGAGATTTCTAATATCATTTTTATCTAAACTGAATAGTTTGCGCGAGTGACACTTCCAAAGTGGTAAAATGTGTGTGTGTTTGTGTCCCCGTAACATGTGTTCTAAAACAAGAGAATGATAAAACTAAAAAAATATATGATGTACATTACATGCAAACTTCCACCGAAAATTGGTTTGAACGTGATCTATTTAGTAGTTTTGTTTTAATACGTCATAAATCGTAAATCGCAATTTACCTTCTTGCTGCTACGGAACCCTTCATGGGCGAGTCGCACTGGGCCGCTTTTTTCCAGTATAGGATAGTTAACCAGGGGAAATGCAAGCTCTTTCTATAGGTTTCATACAGCCTGAACCAGTGGCGAGGGGTTCCTATAACCCAATTCTTGCTGGCTTCCTAACGGTTAGCATTTTTATGACAAACTAGATCGACGTAAGGTCCTTTTTTCACCGGCATCCCTATTGAAAGTTTTCCCCTTTCGCCACTACTCTGTGTCAGATTTACCAGAGAGCTTTTATCTTTGTTCCTATGCAGGCAATACCACAGAACAAATAATAGTATTACAAAGTTTGCCAAAACAATGTCGCCATCTAGTTCTCCTGAACTAAACAGCTGCCCGCCTGCCTTTCGAAGTTATGAGTGTAACCAATTTTTATTCCTGATTGTGCATCTGTATAAGAATTATATTATCTGTGGTATTACGTAGTAGTACGTACAAATGACACCTCTGGTGTGACAAGCGTCAAAGGCCACGGTAACATCTTACCATCAGTTGCGCTATATGCTAACTCTCTTAGTACTATAAAAGACTCATATTTTCCAGGTTACGGCTATACGGCGATGTGGAGATGGTAAACAGTCGTTGGGGCGCGGCACTCCGCCGCTACCTGTGCGGGCTGGCAGTGGGCTCGTGGTTGTTCCAGAACCGCTCCCCGGATGAGGCCGGCATCGTCCGCCGGGCGGCGCGCTGTTGCCAGGCCCTCAGCGCCTTCACTCAAGCCGCCGCGCTCTGCCAACTGCCTGACGAACCAGATTATACTACTGCTTTCAAATGCCTTGCTGAAAAGGTATGTTACATTTTTTTTTTTGGCGTATTCTGACTGTTAATGCAGATATAAGGGCTGTAATTATTTACTTTCATAGCATTACATTGTAACTTAACCTTGAATTCTGGCATTTCCAATTCCGGCTAGTGTCAATTTTGTTTTTATTGCTTTTTGGCATGTATTAGCGCTCGATTTAGATAGAACAAATGGGGTCGGTTCCCGCGATTTTTCTCTTTTCGTGTCCGAGTGTCGGTATATGGCTCCACCGTCGCCCGAACGTCGAATATATATAAGAATTTGAATAGATTCATGGTTCGGTAGCTCAGCAGCTCAGTGGTCAGCACTCACGCTGTAAGAGAAAAATCGCGGGTTGGAATCCCGCCTAAACCGATAAAAAAAGCCTATTTTGATCGATTTGAATAGTTACATACTAAGTGCTTTAAAACAAAACATTCAAATGTATTTGCTTGTTTTGCATGTTAATGATTGTAAATTTTCGATTATTATTCAGTAGCAGAGCTAACCATCTATTGAATTATAAACATTTAAGCGTGTACAGTTACAGACACATACACTTAATGACAAGTTAATATAATCTATAGTTAATAAACCCCACACAAGTACTCCCTAATGCCCAATACTGTCTTCAGCCGGGCAACGCGACAGACGCGATGGACGCGTACTACGGCTGCATCTGGGACGGTACGCTGCTAGAAGTGGGCGTGGCACTACACGCGCGACGCGGCGAAGGCGGGCGACGCGCGCGGGCCGTGCGAGCCGCCGGCGCACTCGAGCTCAACGCGAACAACAGCGAGGACATACAACGGGAGGCAGCGGCCGTACGGCGCGCGAGACTGCTCAGAGCCCTTACCAAGCAATATGTCGCGTGAGACTGCTTGGAGTTCTTACCAAGCAATATGTCGCGTGAGACTGCTTAGAGCTCTTACCAAGCAATATGCAGCATGAATGAGATCTTTGTCTTCATTTTCCCTAACGATGCGGCGAAGGGCGACTCGCGCGAGCCGTACGAACCACTGGTGCACTCGTACGCTAACAACAGCTAGGATATACAACGAGAGGCAGCGGCCGTATGATGTGCGAGACTGCTCAGCTCCTCTGGATTTGTCTAGAGGGGCTGAGCTCTTACCAAATAATATATCGCGTAAAGGCGATCATCGTTATCCTCCTCCGAGCAACTTCTGTCAGTCGACTTTTCGTGCAGAAATCCCCTCAGATATGTCGGACTTGTACCGACCAAAACCGCACGCCATCTTAAGTCTTCAAATGCCGGAGTGTAAGATTGCTTCAGACATATCCCTCGCACCCCGGCTCATGGCCATTTTTTGTTTCGAGATGGCCCTAAGAAAGGAACTCCCCAGAAAACCTGTTAGGTACATGAAGAAAGAAGTGGCATAAAATAAACCAACTTAACGTGTCGGCTAATGGAAACGCACGTTTCCGATACGGTTGGGCAATCGGAATACGAGGGCGGATAATAAGCTTCACGATACCTGGGCCCTGATTCTGCTATTTCTTTTTTCATGGCAAAACCACTTTGGTGCCACAGACACCGTAACCAATGCCATTTAACTTTAGACTTTACTTTTATATTGTTAAAGTCTAAAATTAAATGAAAATCTTGTAGAGCGAATGAAATTTTTTTTCTCTTTTCATCTTGGACTTTAAATCTCAGCCATAAAGTCTAAAATTTATAGACATTTTGTGCAATGTCAGCGGTATGACAGTGGTATCTTGGACTTTAAATCTCAGCCATAAAGTCTAAAATTTATAGACATTTTGTGCAATGTCAGCGGTATGACAGTGGTTTTCTTATGTCATAAAATTAGCAGAACCGCTGATCGTGCAGCTTGGCGCATTGTCGTCAAACCAAAATCGGTCTTAGGTATGGTCTGCTACAAAGATCTCTAAATTTTCAAGAATGATGTTGTTACAAGCCGTCGTTCCTAAAACGGTATTAATATTGCAATCTGATAGATTCTATGACTAAATATAATTGATAGTACATAAGAGATCGCCCACTGTAAATAGAGTAGTTTTAAGTATTGTCAAGTGTTACTATAAATGTTGATATACAATAAAGTAAGTATATTTTCTAATTATTTTTATTTATTTCATATCCTGACGCTTGTCTATATCTTCTGAGGTAGTGTATTGTGGAAATGTACGTGTGTCAATTCATTTACAGAGATAGAATGTTCTTTTCCAAGTATATTATTATCTAAATTAGGCTGATCGATGTATAAGTTACCTTGTTTAATATTTTTTCACACTACCGTCAATTTTAGTTTACATAACGGTTAGTTGGGCTAATAAAAGACAACCAAAGTTATAAAATAAAATGCAAATATTTTATTAAACTATATTTATTTGAAAAGGATAAAAACATATGAAATACACAAGCTTATAATAACATTCTCTTATATCTATGGGTATACAATTCAAAAATTCTACCTTTAGTGGTACCTACTTATTTAAAGCAAGTGATAGTTTACTAATAGTATAACAGATTAGGTATACCAACCTCTACTAAATTATCTGTGGTCGGTCGTGCAATGTGATTATTGCGGGTAATTTAATCATCCAATGTATATAGAAATGTTGATACACTATTTATAGGTATCGCACATTTTCAGAACCTATTTTGGACCTAAACCTGTGTTTACTCAGAACAAATTTTACTTGGAAGCTATGGCACTCAGAAGCTCTACAGTTACTGTAGCGTCATTTAGGAGACAACTAAAATATTGTTAGTATGGTAATCCTTTTGTGCAATTATTCTGTGACAATGTCTTACCCACTTCGGTAACATAGAAAATTGGTTTAGAGAAATCTAATTATAACTTTATAAGAAAGTACGTCATCAATTTAGTAATCAATAATAATATTCTTTAATAATAATTACAATGTTTCGCTCTATTATACCAAACGAATAAACGTAAAAATATAAAAAGGTAACATGTACTTATGTTAAAGTTTACTTGACGTAAGTGCCGAGGTATCTCTGGCAAGCTGGGCAGTAATGATCGCTGTTCTTCGCAGATTCAGCGCCGTACGGAACACAGCAAAGACAGCTGAAATAAAAATGTGCCAATTAATTATTATGATTATTGTATGGCCGCGGTGTTCTGTAAGTACTAAACTGAAACTACTATCTACACGAGCTCTAAAGACAAATGTCACGGTAAACCTGCTTATGAAATGTATGCACTATAACGGATAGAATCTTACCAAACCAGGCCCCACAATGCCGCTGCCATATGGGTCCTTGAAGTGGTAGTGTACTTGACGGCCGTCTTGATCGATGCTCGGCAGAACTGGCACGTGGTCACCGTGTTCTCAGGGCCCAGTAAATGCTGAATAAGAAGATTAAAAACTGATTAATAAAAAAGTATAAATTTTTAATCACTTCAATATGTAGGTAATTGGCTTATTATAGGTATGTAGTTAGGTAGGTACTATACCTATGTAAAACGCACTCTCAAAATTATAAAAACCTATAAATACTAACTTTAAAATCTTTCGCATTCCATGTTTAAATGTCTATTTTTTTATCCATACTTTATCCTACGAGTAATTTTAACGGGAAGTTACCTCCTTACTTGCCTATTAGATTTTACAGGGTAATAACAAGGTAAAAAACACAGACTATAGAGATACTTTGGCAAAAAGAGGTACAAAGCACAAAAAACCGTCGAAAACAATCCATGTCAGTCACCTGCCTAGCTATACAAAAAAAAATAGCATGTCAAATTCTACTGAGGTAAATTCTAATACGTAGGATTCGACACGTCATCAGGTGAACTATGAAAGACGCGTCACCGCGTCATCATGTGGACTATATCCATAAAATCCCATTTTTTGCGGCAGATAGAAGAGTACAATATTAAGTAGGTGCAATTACTCTTTCTCGTAGTACGAATTTAGCAAAATGAGGTAGGTAGGTATCTACTGAAACTATACCTATCCATTACGTTTAATTTTTTATTCATGGGCACACAGAACTTTCATGAGCCATCGTATTGGAATGAATAGTTATAGAATCGTACAGTGGACAAAGAAAATGTATGAATACAGGTTGGTAGATTTTAACCATAACTGAAAGGATCTAGTGTGATCTAATTACTGTAAATAGCGAATTGGAAACACTCCCTTATTTTTAAAAAGAAACAAATCTGCATTCCAAGATTTTCGGAGAAATAAAGGAATTTTTCCATTGATTGACATTCGCTATCTCCAGTATTTAGAGTAGGTAGGTACTTTCCTCCAGGTAAGGTAAAATCTCACACCCTGATACTACCGGCAATGTGAATAATCCAGTATTCTATCTATACAATGCCTAGGCAATGTATAGAATACCTAGTGCGTAGCCGGCAATGTATGAAATATGAAATGTTATCAAAAACTTAAATGGTGGTTACAAAAAAAAAAACAACCTTGATTCCTAATGCGGGTGCTCTGCTCCCTCTTTAGCCTAACCTGTATCTATCTATACAGGAGGGGGCGCAGAGTCCGCACTGCGCAATTTGTCTTGGATAGATTAGGTTACAAAGCTAATGCGGGAGCGAAGCGAAGTTCACGCATTAGCCTTCGTGACCTTCGTAGAAATATAGATCATGATTTGTTTATTTCACACGTTGCCGGTGGAACAGCAGGCATTCTATATAATAGCATACATTGCTTAGGCATTTGTATAAAATGCCTGCATTATACAGAGTGCCGATAACCTATAGGTATATTAGATAATAATAAAGATAAATGCCATGCCATACCTGTACAGGTTGCATTTGCATGTTCTTGCCATCATTTGCATCCTGGAAAGGCGGTATAATGCCAGGTGCAGGGCGTGATATTATTTGAGTATTATGAAACTGTAACAATATGTAGAAAATTAGCTCGTGGAAAGAAAAAGGTTAATTGCTTAGGATCTTTTTTTTTTCTTTTTTAAAAAGAATATTAGCAACCGAAATTATCCAAATTACTAATATTCCCTCTACCCTCTCCAACTAAGCTAAATGGCTTGTTCTAGGAGTGGGTTCACGTCGATAGTGTAATGGCCAGGATTACGTCTGCACTAGCCTTCAGTACACCTTTATGATTAGATAGTAGGTACTTCTGTAACCCGGGATAATTTACAAATATACCTACCTAATAAGCGCGAATTTCCAATGAAAACGAGATCGGTAGGTCTAAACTAGTAGGTACCTATAGTCAATAAGTCAGTAACATCTAATCAAATCGAGGCTTGACCTTGACTTTAGCGTCGGTCTAGCGACAGAATAAGTAATGTCTAACCTAGAACGTGTATTGATCGTGCCATACCTCTTGGACCTAAAATTGCAAGGTATAAAAGGCCCTGGCGCAGCCGAGCCAAGGCAAACAATCCGCCCGCGCGCAACGGATTGTTTTTATCAAAATACATCCAAGACCAAGATTGTATTCTGCGTGTAGAGAGCACATTTTAGGTCCAAAATATATAAATCAAGTAAGTAATACCTAAGAATGATAAGAAGATGATTTATGTACCTACCTACTTACATCGAAAGACGTAGTTTTAAATTTTCTAAGCAAGTATCCGGTTTAAGTAGACGTAGTCTTATATTACGAATGAGCCTATTGAAACATGAGATTAAAAATATGAAGTAGGTAACTACGTAATACCATTTCTATATACACCATTGAAATAATAGTCGAATTTCATGACTAGATGGCAAACAACCTACTTGATAGAAAGCGGTCACCGCGATCCATGGGCGTTTGAAACAAACGTGCCTTTATTATTAAATGTGAGAACCACCACAAGTAGTCCCAGTTTGGTAAAAAACCTTGTATCATCCTTAAAGAACTCCTTAGCCATACAGTAGTCAATCGGATCAAGGCATGGAGGTCATTCACAGTTTATGACATTGTGCAATGTGAAGTAAGTATATACCAACGAGGTGAACGCCCTGCCAGCCGGTATCGACCAGTGCGATGTCTGAAATTTTGCCGTGGGTAGTCTCAAACAAGTAATTTCAAACGTCTATTAAAATTTCTCAGTAATAGGTATCACTGATTCTGGAAAATATCGCCAGTTGATGGCATACGATTCGGCAGCACCAGTGACACGCCCGTAGTGTTGCATACGCCCATGCCACGGTAACCACTTTCCATCAGGTGGGGCCATCTGCTTGTCTGCCATATTAAAAATGCAGTAAAAAGACTTATGTTGATTTAAACAACTGACATCATCATCATCATCCAAATTTTTCTTTTTCCAACCCAAAACTTCAGTTACTACCAATTAAAAACTTTAATAATGTTCCCTACAACGCACTGGCGATATCGAAGTTCTATAGTTAGGTCAAGTTTTACTGCTCCAACTACACGTAACGAATGGCACAGATGTTTGTATAGCAACCGGGACCGGGACGTCTCAACGTCCTCCGCCGCCCTCTGGTCTTTGGTCACCCATCCTAAAATAAACCTGGCTGATATTGCCGTTGTCGTTTATTGCCGCTTCGCAGGTGTGCCATTTAGCCAGGATGCCATTTACGACATCATTACCTAATTAAACTAAACTAAACAATCTAAAAATATAATACCTGCGCTGGAACGGTATCTGACGGCACCAGCTTAATTCCATCGTTCTCCACGTTGTAGCTGGAAAATTAAAATAATAATAAATTAAGTATGTTGACTTATTGACTGACAAAATATTCATAAGATTGGTCCAGGCTCACACACACCTCGAAGTACAGGGTCAATCAGTCAATTTCTTTGCATCGTATCACTAGAGGTGGTGTCTTAGGGTCAAACCCCACTGAACTTTATTTTTCAGAATAAGCTAACATATTAGGCAGCATTAGGAAGAAATAAAAAACCTAGTCAAAGAGCCTATTTCTAGTAGGTAGCCACAAAAGTCTGGCCGCGCTACCGGCTCCAGCTCTTTCAATGGGAATAGACCCTTAATCAGTAGGTACCTAAGTAGGTAGGTACAGAATATTCTGCTCCATAGAGCCTACAAACACAATAATAAGTTTATCATAGGCATTCAATTACAGTCTTGGTATTTTATCACCCAGGGCAGGTTCGTAATGTTTTATACTGTAATGCGAGACGACCGGGTGGATGGGATATGGCCATGGGTTTACCCAAAATAATAACATAATGGAAAAGGTAGCCCATGTAATAACTTTTAGGTAAGTAGATATAATAGGGTAAATGAGTTACCTTAATTAAAATATAAAAATTATACGTTTTCCCTAGTGAGTGATAGAAGCATCGTGTTGCCAATGAGATCATTTGCCGATGAGACTTAACAAGGAAAACCAGAATTATACTTCAAAAAATAGAACAGAAATGTGACATAACAGTTTCCGTCTATTTTGGTATATCTAGGTACTTGTTTTAAAATTATCTGAATCATTAAAAAATCTAAAATTTGTCTGCTTCGAGTTTGAGGGAAAATGTTTTTTTGACCACATACATTTTTGCGCCAAAGATCCTCCGTATACAAATGTTGTTTGTGTTTAGTTTTTTTTCGTAGGTATATAAATATATTTACATAAATAGGAACTTTTCAATTTAAGATCCCATTCTTAATAGAAAACTATTCTGCCCTATTCATCGAATCTAAATCTAAACTAGATACCTACCTACTACCTACCTAGTTACAGAAGTCAAGCATAAACCGATCCTTAAATTTAAAACCATTATAGCCATACATTTTTGGAAAACTTATACCTAGCTAAAAATAAGTGCTAAGTACATAGATAGTTAAAATAGAAGATGGCTCAATTAAAAGTTTTCACTGCAAAATTTTGGTTAAAAGTATGTAGTAAGTGGTAGATAATTTCTGCACACACGAAATTATTAATATAATTAGGTACAGTCAGCGTCAGAAGTATATTGACTACAAAGTCTCAAAATGTTATTGAGTTTACGTTAGTAAGAGCAAATCAAAATATTTTGTTGATTTTAATTGTATTATTGTCCGAACTAAAGGCGTGCATCAATATCAGAACAATCGGTCCACCGGAAAGGGGGAACATCAGGGCATTGAAATCATTTTGAGTACTTGGTTCATCAAGATCGATTCGATGCTGACTGTACCACCCTACTGCCTTTCTACTGTCTGAGCTGTTATCGAGAAAAACAAAACCAACACACATTTTTAAATTGAACTGAAAATCGAATAAATGGACATTGAATTCGGTGCACACGAATAGTCACCTTCGCTGCCACTGAATCAACGAGGCCGCCAGAAATGTAAATAATATTTACTGCTAACAAGAAAACCTTTGATAATTTTCTAAAGTTTACGCGAATATCACTCATTGAAATAAAACCACTTTTAACGGATTCTATCGCGATTTATTTGTTATTGTTTATTTTAAGACCGACGAAATAAACAATAACAAATAAATCGTGATAGAATCCGTTAAAAAGTGGTTTTATTCCATTAAGAGCCTTTGCTAAACTGCATACCACATACCTACCATTATAAACTTACCTACTTAGGAGTAAGGAGTAATCTAAAACGACGTGCTTGGTACATGTTCAGCATAAGTAGTTTGGTTCAAAAACAACGGCATGTTTATCTTGAAGGAATTCTACGAAACGCTTAACGCTTTTATATATGTAGGTACATATTGTACATACTGCTCCATTTTTTGCTACCTACGCGCGCGTTCCCATAGTTTATAATACTATTATGAATAATGATGTCGAACTCGGAGACTTGAGGTGCCTGAAGTCACAGAATAATTAATCTGAAGTGTAGTTGGATGGCGTCATGAATGGTTCAAAGAGGATAATTTATTTGTTGATAACGTTTGAGGGCGATTTGGGAGATCTATGTTAAATGTTAACCTATTTCTGGGTCATGGGAAGTGGTTTTTAGTTTCACATTTTGATTTTGGCAGATATTGTCATTCAGCAACAAAAGTTGTACAGAAATTATTCACGTCCTAATGTTGTTATTGGATTTAGTTGTTAATGGATTTTAGTATCAATTTTATAAATCTTATAGGTCAAGGTTAATATAATACCGTATTCTGGATATTATACAATGCAAAATTTAGAAGCTAAGGTGTTTACCGTAATTGGGTATTTTCCTGTAGTTAAAATAGAATATTTAGCTGAACTTATTAAATTAATAATAGTAAAAGGGTGAATACAATTGCGTCGGTTCGTATTCTATCGTTCTTATTTATTTTTAATCGTCCACCCAACCTTTAATAGTACCTGATTTGACTATTTAATATTATGACGCCACACATAAATTTTTCATACAATTTTCCATATAACTTATCGTTTTGACGTTTAGTAAAAAGTAACTAATTTGACTAGTCAGTCAAATACCCAAATTGGGTATTTGACAACCAATAAAATACGAAATGTATTGGATATGATAGCTTATAATATGTCAATAATAACTACCTATACACATTTATTTCACTCAAATATGAATTGTAAATCATTTATTTTTACAAAATAAAGTTGCGATTTTTTCATCTGCATTATACACGAAGTAAAGATTTAAAAAAAATGGGGGCGAATCAGTGGACAATTCATGACCCAGCCGTTCATTAACAGTTTCAACTCGCCGTTCGAGTGGATAAAGCAAAAGGTCCCGTTTCGACTGTCTGTGTCTACAATTTGCTTGCTTACGTTTTTACTACCTAATAAATTATAATAACTTTTATTCCTATTGTGAAAAGTGGATAGAATTTAGGAAGGATATTATAGAAACCGACGACAGTGCAAACCTATCTAAATGTAGGTTCATTAATGATAGCTAATTTCTTTGCATCCAATACCTACTTAAGTTACTTATTATCTATTGCCCTGCCGAGTGTCGGAATGCAATACTTGCCTGTATCTTTATCCAAAGTATGTAATTCAGCGTTATATTTTTACAGTAACCATAGCTAGACTGTAAAAATACTTGATATAGTTTTCAGACAAGTTTCTAAATTACCTATTCCTTTAATATACATAGATACGATTAGTTTCTGTAAAACCCATTATCATGGCCCCATTATGCTGTGCACACATTGTATGGACAAAATCGATCGACCTTTACACACAACTTTATATATAAAGGTGGGATACTATCGATTTTGTCGCGTGTAACTTACCTACATAACTATTTTTTTCATATAATTAGGGGGTTGTAAGAGATATTAGATTTATATCAATTACTTTCGTATAGTCGCATAATGCCCAATTCGCAAAATGCCAACCGTGTCTCAAAATGACTAATTCGCGAAAGGACAAATTCAAAGGACTAATTCGCAAAAGGACTAATTCTCAAAAGGACTAAAATTTTTCGGTACAAAAATGACCTAACACTGCATGGTTATAAAAAAAATAACCAAGCCTTCTACCCTAACCTAACTTTTGCGAAGTGGTCCTTTTGAGAATTAGGCATTCTGCTAATTAGTCCTTTTGAGAACTTGTCCTTTCGCGAATTAGTCCTTTCGAGACACGGTAGGCATTTTGCGAATTGGGCATTATGCGACTAAAGCATTACTAGTAAGTAAGTAAAGTAAGTAAATCATTTATTGCTCGAAACACGGTATTTTACAATGGTGTTATAAAATCAAATAATGTCCGACATGTTTCGCAGATTCTCTGCATGCAAAGTTAAATTATTTATTTATTAGAATTCAAAATGTCACATATTTAATAATTAGTAATTGTAATAAGATTAAAATAATTAGAATGCAAATAAAATGTCCATTATAAAAATAAAAAAATGTCAATATTTTGTCAAGAATGCATGTAAGAATAATTTTGTAATGTCAGAATACACAGTACTACCAATAATCAATAATTACACAAGCAATAATCTCACATTAGCAATCTATCACACACATAATTTGATTTATACTTCGATGTCATTAATACCCAAACCATCATCATTTATCCTCAAGAAACTCCCTGACACTATAATAAGACTTCTCCAACAGCCAGGTAGTTAGTGTTTTCTTAAATTTATTGGAGGTCAGCTCTCTAATGGGTCTGGGTATGTGATTATAAATTTTTGCTGTCATAAAAGGTAGCATATGTCCGTTCTCAAGGCCTAATTCGGATTAGGATATCTTCAAAACTGACAAACTTTCAATTCCCTATACCCCACCCCCCTTAAACCCCCTTATTCACAACAAAAGGTAGCCTTTGTTCGTTCCCAAGCTCTAATTCATCCCTGTACCAAATTTCATCAGGATATCTTCAAAACGGACAAACTTTCATCCCCTCTTCCCCCCTCCCCGCTTAAACCCTCTTTTTCGCGACAAAAGGTAGCCTAAGTTCATTTCCAAGCTTTAATCTATTTCTGTACCAAATTTCATCAGGATATCTTCAAAAATGACAAACTTTCATATAAACTTTCATCCCATGGCCCTACTCCCCTCCCCCCCTTCTACCCCCTTTTTTCGCGACAAAAGGTAGCCTATGTTCGTTCCCAAGCTCTAATTTGTTCCTGCACCAAATTTCATCAGGATATCTTCAAAACTGACAAACTTTCATCCCCTATTCCCCCATTCTACCCCTTTTCGCGATAAAAGGTAGCCTATGTTCATTCCCAAGCTCTAATCCACCTCTGTACCAAATTTCATTAGGATATCTACAAAAATGACAAACTTTCATCCCCTATTTCCCCCCCTTAAATTCCCTTTCTCGCGATAAAAGGTAGCCTATGTCCGTCCTCAAGCTCTAATATACCTCTGTACCAAATTTCATCAAGATCGGTTCAGTGGTTTAGGCGTGAAAGTGTAACATACAGACAGGCAAACAGACAGACAGAGTTACTTTCGCATAATTTATATTATTAAGTATGGATGTCCGGTAACAACTACTCGTCCCTCGTCGCCGTGAATCGTAATACTCGTCTTTGATCAAATATTATTATCTTTTGTACTCAGCCTATTGATGACGTCACACCCAAATTTGACGTGAGCAACCGTTATTCGCGCACTTTTCAAGCTAACAATTAAAAACGCATTTTCATTTATTTATAATGATTTTTTGCTATAAAGATATCCAAAAATTCCAAAATTTGTCAAGGAAGTACCCAATTAATGGGCATGGGTTAGATTAGTAACTCTTGTAGCTGACTGTTTTTTTTGACGAATGAAATCAGCAACAAATGTCTTTAAATAGGAGTTATAAATATATCATACATAATCCGTGATTATTGTGATTTGATTATACATAAATGGAAGCTATTAGAGCAGGTAGGTAATCTTTAAGGCTATTAAAGTTCGTAATGATGATTAAAATTCACTATTACGCAAAGTTTGAATTTGGACGCATTCTTTAATAGATTTATAAATGATGTAGATATTTCTATGTAGGTGAACATTATAATAGATGTGGCCGCGAAGTGAATGTCAATGTCATTAATAATCCACATCTCTGCCTATGGCTGTAAACATAGAATCAAATAAGGGAGTATAAAATAAATAATGAATAAGTATCGCACCCAGTATGAAATCCCGGTCCTGAAGACATTTTGAACTAAGAGTAGGATACCTGAAAAAATACAAAATGAATGTTACGTGGTTTGAATTCCAAAACGCATGTTAGGTAAATGATAGGAATAAAATTTAATCTAATAATGGTACCGGGGAAGGCAATCCGTGGGTTTTTTTTTTACGTGCGGGAAATCCTCACGGAGCCGCCTACGAACGCGGGCAGCGATGTCCGCGAGTCTGTCTCGCTCATCGCGCCACACCTGCTCTGCTGTCTCCTTCACGAGCATGACCTGCTCGCAGAAGGAGGCGCTGGCCGCCCACGTATCCGCGCAGCAGACCATCGCCGCGATCAGGGTGGAGAGCGTGAGCACTCTCACCCCCAGGGCCGCCACAAGCTCCCGCCTCGGCGCGGCGTCTCAAACGCCGGACACGCGGTGAGCGTGTGCCGCCCCGAGTCCACGCTCGCGTCTCAGTGATGGCACTCGGGCGTTGGCTCTATGCCCATCAGATGCAGATACCGCCCGAAGCTACCGTGTCCGGTAATGATCTGCGTCTAACGGTACGAGAGGCTACCGTGTGGCCTCTACCCACTCGCCCTTGATGGTTCTTACCGCCGCAATCACGGCGTGCCCTTCCGAGGGGTACCTACAGAATCTCATTGACTGCCTTCCTTGGGTTACCTAGGTAGGTACCTAAATACCTAGATACAGTCAGCGTCAAAACAATCTTGACTACAAAATCTCAAAATGATTTTAATACCAAGATATTACGAACAAATCACACTGTTTTCTTTTCATCTTAGCGTTAATCCCATTCGTATCTCTGAAGCGACTGCCATCTGACCTCCACAAACCAAAGGCGATACCGAAGCATTGCAGTTATACCAGTTGTTGGCCTTTTTAGGGCTTCAACTACCCGTAACGACTGCCATACCTAGATGTTTTCGTATGACAACCTATGTACCATCGTATGACGTGCGGTAAATCCCCACGGATACCCACCCCTTCGGAGCCGGAGGGGTAGATTATGTCGGGCTCGAACCGACTAAACCGCACGCCGTCTCTGGGTCGTAGTGCTAGGCCGAATGTGAGGTTGTCATGCGACATATCCCTCGCACCCCGGCTGACCCAGGGCCATCCCTCTCGGTCTGGCCCTCCTCGGGAGGTGGGGACCACGCGGTCCCCGATCCCCGACTCAACCCCGGTGTGGGGAGGCGCGCATCGTCCTACGATGCGCGCCGCCGCCGCGCCGTGGCCTGCTTCTGCTAGGGTGACGGGCGCCACCCGTCACCCTCAGGCCCGCGCTCATGGGGGGCGGAGGTCAGTTTGCGCCCTCCGACGCCCGAGCCGCTTTCGGGTGCGTGCATCGTATGACAACCAAACAACAAACCTAACCAACAATAGGTACAAACTGTCTTATTAAAATTTAAATTGGTGTGTAGGTAGGTACCAAATATTACAACAATCAGTCAAAAGACAGGGGGAAATCAAGGCATTATCATAATTTTGAGCATTTTGTTCATCAAGATCGATCTGATGCTGACTTTACATAAGTAAAAGAAAAGTGAACAAAACTTGACTACAAACTCAAAAAATTATGGCATTTTTTCAAAGAGTTCAAGGACCTTGCTATATATAAGGTAAGTTGGGTAATCCTGCCCACTAGTAGATCTAATATAGGTAGGTACCTAGGCAAATTGTCATTGGGGCGGACGCGCTAAATTTAAATTGGTTCAGAAAATTAGATAATCGACAGTATACACAGGTTAGTTTAGACTATACCTACCGACCTATCTAAATTTTAGTAGATGAGGATTTACGATTATATTTCTTATAGTTCTAGGCGTTCTAGGTATCCGTCTACCTAAAATAAAGGCATACACTAGGCTGCTAGAGTGGTAGAATTAGCAAGCTTAAAATTCGTTAATCAAACAACATAGTGTGGTTATTAGACCTAAGTCTGGAACAGTCATTTTCTTACAAAACTGTTAACAGGAACTAAGGCATCATTTCTCACAAGAGGAAAATAAATACTTTCATCGGATTTGTAGATAGAGAGAAGTAAAACATCTATAGAGAAAGCAGCGAATCATTTGTAAAAAATAAATTGGTAAATAATAAACATAAACACTGCCATTTCAAGGTTAAACACATCACTGCTAGGTACCTAATCAAAACAATATAACACTCACCGTTGTGTTCCTCAAAATCTTATATAAGTCTCAGAATCCTGTTTTCTTGATTATTAATGTAGTTTTAGTGACAACACCGCAATGATGACCGGAGGAACGAGACACTATTCACCGACACAACCGCTCGAAACTTGTAGCACTACTGAACTGTGAACTGTGAAGTGAAGTGTCCGGCTGGGCAAGACTGCAAGAGCAAACGGCACTAAGCGGCGGCGGCAAAGTTGGCATAACAGTTTGTTTTATTTTTCATTGGGACTTGGGACTGAGCTGTCGTGTCGGGCTGTCGCGATCTCGCAACGCGACGCGACATTCGGTAAACCTATAGATAAAAACAAAATATGGGGGCCGGGGCTCGGGGGCCCGATGCCTGCCTGAGCGATTCTCCGAATTTATCGGTAGGTACCTACCTAATTTGTAGAGTTTAGCTAATGAAAGCTGAATCTGATTATTTATTGCAACTCTTGCTGCAGGCTCAGAATAAGTAAATAGGTAACCTTTAAGTAATACTTTTAATAAGTAAGTACCTATGCTCATAAATATACCTAATTAATTATCCCGCTTTCCTGATGGATGACAGAAATGTATTTTAAAAGTATGAAGCGATTATTATTATTTTCGAAGTAGGTACCTAACTAGGTAGGTATGCACGAAAAGAATGTGTAAGGCACTTCAACGCAGATGGACTACTAGCAAAATAAGCTAAGTAGATACCTACTACTATATTGAAGTCAGTTGACTTCATTACTATTTTTGCTAAATTGGGAAAATACGTAGGTATCCGTATAAGTAACAAACGCTCTTAAAATATTTAGGGTGCCGCATCACAATATCGAAATTCAAAATCCCGAATTACGAAATATCGAAGTTGAAAATCCCGAAGTTTAGAATCTCGAAAGTTGAAAATCCCGAAGTTCAGAATCCCGAAAGTTCAAAATCCCGAAGTTCAAAACGCCGAAAATTAGATTTTGAAACGTTACTAATGGCAGGCCTCCGTCACTCGTCCATAGCTGCGGATATAAGAACCTACGACGCACGACAACTCGTAGTTGCAGTGATGCCAGATTGGGGGGAATCCCCCCAAATTTGGGGGGTTTTTTGAGTTACGGGGGATTTTTTGGGGGGACAATTTTTTTGGGGGGATTGTCGGGGGGAAAATAATACATTTGGAGGGAATTGGGGGATTTTAACTTGCAAACTCGTGATTTGAAGATGAGTTACGGACTGAATTTCTACAGTACAAAACCTCGACATGTAGTGAACTTCGAAAACATATAGATCGACAAGTCATTGCTTCGACAGATAATTATTAGACAACACACATCTTCGAATGACCACTACTTCGACAGATTTTTTTATTATTCTCCTATTACTGGGTGGTTTAAAAAAACAACAAAAAAAAAACGAGTCGGGGTGCTCTGAGTCGTGGTGTTAACCATAATGAAGCAATTTGAGGCATAAAAACCAAAGAAAACAATACAGTTACTTTAACGAAAGATTACAAAAAAATCTGTCGAACTACTTCGACATATTTTTTTTTGTAATCTTTCGTTAAATTGTAACTGGGTACTTCATTCGAAGATGTGTCTTGTCTAAGTATTGTCTGTCTAAGCAATGACTTGTCGATCTATGTGTTTTTGAAGTTCGCTTTATGTCGAAGTATTGTATTGTCGAAATTCAGTCCGTAAGCGTTTGAAGATATCTGTGATGTTTAAAATGTATTATAGGTATTCGGGTACTTTGAGATAACTTACACTTTCAACTATATGACAACTGCCATCCTTAGTCAAACCACGAACATGAGTACTGAAAAGTAGCCGAAATATCGGTCTAAAAGTAAGTAATAACAAATAAATCGCGCTAGAATCCGTTAAAATTGGTTATGTCTCAATGAGTTATAATCGCGTAAACATTGGAATTTATCATCCGATGATAGGTTCCTGCGGAAATCTAGGCGAAGAGTAAAGCTCTCTATTCTCGAGGCCCCCTTTTATTTTCACGAAAACCTGTGAGGAATTATGTCCTTGATGTTTTAGCCGGAAATCTTTTTTTTCCCCTTCTGATGCTGTTAATGCTACACTTTTTTTTTTAGGTACTAATTAAATATTGCTAACTTTGGGGGGATTTTGAAAAAAATCCTTAGTTTTGGGGGGATTTCGTATCCATTTTGGGGTGAATTTGAAACAGTGATCTGGCAACACTGCGTAGTTGTTAGAGCAGAGCAGACGGGGCTGGCACGCGACGGCGAGTACACGTGTGACGTAACTTGCTCAAATATATTGCCGTTGGTCTTGTGGGATAGGCAGTGTAATTCGCGTTTTTTGTGATTTGTAATAATTAATTGTAATACGAATAAATGTTGCGTGGACGGATGTCCAAATTTACAAAAGAACTTGTAATTTCTTTTATTTTTATTTGACCGAAAGAGTGTGATTTCACTATTTTTATGTACAGATTTTTTATTGATAATTTAGTAGCAAAGCCTGGTTCTAGTCAACAAATTATCTAGTCATCACTTGACATGTTCGTATTATGAATAAATAATCGTTGTGAACCTATGACACAGGTACTTACCTATTATAGGTACCTTTTTTTTTTTTTTTTTTACGTGCGGGAAATCCCCACGGATACCCACCCCTCCGAAGCCGCACGCCGTCTGTGGGTCGATGTGCTAGGCCGGAGGTGAGGTTGTCTTTTGACATATCCCTCGCACCCCGGCTGACCCAGGGCCATTCCTCTCGGTCTGGCCCTCCTCGGGAGGGGGGACCACGCGGTCCCCGACTCGCCCCCGGTATGGGGGGGGCGCGCATCGCCCTACGATGCGCGCCGCCGCCGTGGCCTGCTTCTGCTAGGGTGACGGGCGGCTCCACCCGTCACCCTCAGGCCCGCGCTCATGGGGGGCGGAGGTCGGTTTGCGCCCTCCGACGCCCGAGCCGCCTTCGAACGCGGCCAGCGATGTCCGCGAGTCTTTCTCGCTCGCTGCGCCGCGCCCACTCTGCTGTCTCCTTCACGAGCATGACCTGCTCGCAGAAGGAGGCGCTGGCCGCCCACGCATCCGCGCAGCGGACCATCGCCGCGAGCAGGGTGGAGAGCGTGAGCACTTTCACCCCCAGGGCCGTCACAAGCTCCCGCCTCGGCGCTTCAAACGCCGGACACTCGGTGAGCGTGTGCAGCCCCGAGTCCACGCTCGCGTCGCAGTGATGGCACTCGGGCGTTGGCTCTATGCCCATCAGATGCAGGTACCGCCCGAAGTTACCGTGTCCGGTAATGACCTGCGTCTGACGGTACGAGAGGCCACCGTGTGGCCTCTCTAGCCACTCCCCCATGATGGGTCTTACCGCCGCAATCACGGCGTGCCCTGCGCGTGGTTGCTCAAGTCGTAGCTCCCACTCGGTCACCATGGCCCTGTGGAGCCGGGACTTCTCGGCCCGAATTTCTTCGGGCTCGGGATCGAACCCCGCTCCCGCGCCTCCTTTCGGAACTGATAGAGTGCCGAAAGGGTCCTCGCTTCCAGGATCCACGGTGGCGATCCGGCCAGGAGACTCGCCGCTTCAAAGGATATCGTGCGGTACCCTCCGATGGTCCTGGAGGCCGTCGTCCTCTGCGCCGCGTGGAGCAGAGGCAGGAATCTGGCCCCCAGGGTGTCCGCCCATACGGGGCACCCATATAGGGCCATGGACCGCACGACACCCGCGTAGAGTCTCCTGCAGGAGTCCTCTGGGCCCCTCAAGTTGGGCAACAGCCTGCCCAAGGCATTCGCCGTTGCCACCAACTTGGGGCGCAGACTTCGGAAATGTTCTCCGAAGTCCCATCGACCGTCAAGCACCAGCCCCAGGTATTTCAACCGGGGCTTGATGTCGATGGGAGTGCCTCCCACTGTAAGGCTGGCTCCCGGGTCTGGCCTGCGCCGAGGGCCATGAAAGAACATGGCCTCGGACTTGTGCAGAGCCACCTCGAGACCCAGCCGCCGGATCCGTTCCACGACTTGAGCAACCGCGGTCGTGGCCCTCAGGGTCGCCTCGCGGTGTGTAGCCCCGCCCACCGTCACCAGCGTGTCGTCCGCGTAACACGTGACGGTGGCACCGTACGCGAAGTCACCGCGAAGCACCCAGTCGTAACCGATGTTCCACAGCAGAGGCCCCAGGACCGATCCCTGTGGAACACCGCACGACATCTCGCGCCTACCGACTCCGGTCGAACTCGGGTAGACGACGGCTCTCCCCGTCAGGTATGCCCCGACTATGCGGCGGAGGTAGAGAGGCACATCGTGATACACGAGCGCCTCTCTAATGCAACTCCAGGGCAAGGTGTTAAACGCGTTGGAGATGTCCAGGGACACCGCCAACATCACCTCGCCCCGAGCGACCGCACCCTCCGCCAGAGTCCTCACACGCATGATGGCATCCACAGTGGAACGCCACCGGCGGAACCCGAACTGGGTATTCGCCAGGTCCGGCCCCACTCTAGAGAGATGCTCGACGAGGCGCTTGGCAATGACTCTCTCGAAGAGCTTGCCCACCTCGTCGAGCAGCACTATGGGCCGGTACCCGGACGGCTCGTCCGCCGGGCGCCCCATCTTGCGGATGAGGACCAGTTTCCCCGTCCTCCACATCTTCGGAAACTGGCCCCGCTCCAAACATGCGCTGAGGAACCCTCTCAGTCGGGGTTGGAGACCGTCTTCCCCTAGAGCTAGGACCCACGCGCGGCCTGGAATGCCGTCGGGTCCCGGGGCGGTGTTCTTTTTGGCTCCAAGCCTTCGCACCGCCAGCTCTAGTTCTACCCGAGTGACCTCGGGCACATCGTCGTCAATCACCGCACCGGGCGCCATAGGCGACCGAGTCGGCGGAGCCATCTGCGGCGGAACATGTTCCGCTCGCGCCGGGAACAGGGTTTCGACCACTCCCCCGAGCAGAGCCGGCTCGAGCACCTGGGTCAGCGGAGGGGCCCGGGGGCGCAGCTTTTGTCTTACCATAAGGTAAGGCCGCCCCCATGGGTCCCGCTCCAGCGTCTCCAGGAGCTCCCGGTAACAAGCGGCCTTGGACCGCTTGATCTCCGCTCGGAGGGCATTCCTGGCCTCCCTGTATCCCTCGTGAAGCTCCGCCAGTCGGGGCTCCGAGTCTGCGGGGCGGCTACGCCTCCTACGGAATCGAGCCCACCGGCGGTGCGTGATCACGCAGGCTTGACGCAGCCTCGCGATCTCCGCATTCCACCAGTAGACCCGACGCCTCGGATTATAGGCTGGAGCCCTAGGCATACCCGCATCGCAGACACGTGTCATGGCCTCCCGGAACCACGCCGCTTCATCGTCGACATCGACAGGCCTGTCCGGCGCAATGGCCCAGGTCTGTACGATGGCGCCTTCCAGGAGGTCCTCCCGATTCAGTCGCCCCAGCACCCAGCGCGGCTCGCGTTGGGCCGTTGCGACCGGCGTATTCCCCGCGGGAGGGGAGACATCAAACCGAACATATTGGTGATCCGACAAAGTCTCCACCTCCGCGGCGACACGCCAGTCCCGCACGCGAAGTGACAGGGAAGCGCTCGCGAACGAAAGGTCTATGATCGACCTGCGCTCCCCCGACACAAACGTGGCTTCGGCCCCGCGGTTCTGGAGAACTAGACCGAGGGTATCGGCCCAGCTCTCCAGAGCCCTGCCTCGCGCGTCCGTGCGCCGGGAACCCCAGGCCACAGACCAGGCGTTGAAATCCCCGAGCACGAGAACCGGGCGAGGTGTACAGGCATTGACGACGTCGGTCAGCCGCTCCAGCGACCGCCGATAATGCCCGATTAGTCGGTGTAATCTTGGCGCGAAATAAACGGCCACGACCGCAATCTCCCCTACACGCGCCGCTACGATGCCATGCTCCCTTGCGATTACTACAAGGGGAGGGGCACCCGCAGCGGCGTTATGCACCAGTGCCGCCAAGCCATCCAGGTCGACCACCCAGGCGGGCCCGAGTGGTCGGTGAGTGTATGGCTCGGCGACAGCGGCGACGTGTACGGACCACTGTGCCATGCTCTGGAGCAGAAGTGCCTGAGCATCGACACCTTGGCCCAAGTTCGCCTGCAGGATGCGGAGCTGGGGATCCATTATGGAACCATCTCCGCATCCCGCCCCGAGCTATTGGCGGAACGCCCGCCTCGCGGCTTCGGCTCCCCGCGGGTGCAGGCCTTGCTGCCAACCCTGTGGTCGGCCGGCTTGCCCTCCGCCGCACACCTAAAACAGTGCGGCGGAGCTTCGCAACCACCGGCCCTATGACCGGGTTGGCCACAGCGGAAGCAATGGTCGCCGACCGTCACCTCCGCCATGCACTGCACTCCCACGTGGCCGACCGACAGGCACCTAAAGCACCTGGCCGGTCGGTCCTGTAGGAGGCGTACCCGCACCCCTACAACTCCGCCCACCGCGAGGGTCCGCATGTCGGCAGCCTTTTGGACTGCTGCGATGGGGCAGCCGACAACTACTGCCCCCTGTCCGCGACGGCCGTAGCGGATTGCTCCGACCTTGACCGCTTCAGGGGGGCAGCCCCCGGCCTCCGCCACGGTGACCCGGATTTCGTCGACCGTGATGGAGTCGTCCAGGTCCGAAATGCGCAGCTCTGCGCACTTGATGGGCCTGGACACCCGGACGTCGGCTGCGTCGAGCGTCTCCCTCAGCCTAGCCGCTATGGCATCAGCCTTGGGACCGCTCGAAGCGCCAGGGACGTGGATGAGCCGGGCACCCGTCCGAGTGTGTGTCACTCGGAGGGTCCCCGCCACGTCGAGGGCCCTCATATCGATGAGGCCCCTCGCCTGCTTCACCAGAGCAGTGTACTGCACGCCCCTCTCCGCAGCCTCCGGTGTCATCGTTAAGACGACAGCGGTGGTGCGGGGGACGCGCAGCGCTCCTGGCGCTCCCTTCGCAGCAGCCTGGACCTTCTTAGCCCTTTTGGCTGCCTTCTTTTTGGCGTTCCGCCTTTTCTTGGCCTCGCCGACCACCTCCCAGCCCCCTGCCGGTGCGGAGCTGGTGGAGGCAGCCGGGGCCGGAATTGGTGTCGGTGCCGGGGCCGGGGCTGGGGCCGAGGACGTCTTTCCCCTGCCCTTCCCCTTTCCCTTGCCCTTGGCACCCCCAGCCGGCGCGGCGATAGTAGCCGGAGCGGGAGCAGCAGCAGGAGCAGGCGCAGTGGGACCACTGCGCGTGGGGCCCCTCTTTACCGCTCCGGCGTACCCCGCGGTCGACGACGCCAGGGGCGGACGGTGGATGGAGCCCATGATGGCCTCCAGACAACACCGCGTCCGCTCCTCATGAGCCGCCTGCCGCGCCTCCTGTGCCGCCTAAGCCGCCGCCATCCGCTTTTCCATGGCGGCCAAAGCCGCCATGCAGGCCTCCAGCGGGCCCGACGGCTCTGCGGGCTGGGTCAGCTCCAGCCTTCGGCAGCACAGCGGCGAGATGGCCCGCTCTTCCGGCCGCTCAGGCGACTCGTCCCGCAGGGGCGACCTCGATCGCGCCGGCGACGTCTGCCCTATGCGTACCGGCTGCGCCGCCGACATGCGCGCCGCCGACCGCGTGACGCGCCCCTCCGGCAGCCTAATGAGCTCGACCCGGCGTCCGCCCAGCTGGGACCGCTCCTCGCGGGCCTCAGCCAGTTCCGCCCTCAGCAGGTCGAACTCATCGACTAGGCGCCTCACCGCCTGACAGAGCCGGTCCTCCTCCATCCCCAGGAGCTCTGCACGGGCCACAAGCAACCCCTGCAGAGCCTCCCTTGCTTCCCGGGACGTTCTTTCACCGGGCAAGGGCGCCACCGAGGTGGAGGAACTCGGCGGCGCTGGGGATTATAGGTACCTATAATAATGAGTTCGTAAGATAAGAACTAAATGTGCAGTCAACGCTAAAAGTCAATGAACGTGTACAAAATTACACAAAGTTATAGGTACGCTGCCGGCCACATAACATGGTGAATGGTTTGATTGCAAATATCGGTGAACGCCTTAAAATCAAATATCCTGATCACGTCGGTACTAATACAAAATGCGGTGAACTTGCATAAAATATAGATTCTGGCAAAGTGGGCACAGACTTTTCTTGAGTTTACGTATAGAGGTGGTTTTGTTGCACTTCTCAGTACTATCGGTCCCGGTAATTAAATTATTTCATCACTATTAATTCAAAGCTTCGCGCCAATACGACCAGTTAAAGTTTTGTTCCAACTAAGGTCACGGCACAGCGAACGTACGACTAAGTTTGGATGAGTATTGGTTGCACTCGTGCCGCCTTCGCCCGAGTCGCATGCCTTACTAACAGTCAGTCGCACTCGCGCCCTAGATTTAAGACAACCTCTTTAGATTGTTTTGTAGTAACAATAAACAATAATTATTATTATAACACCCCGTCGTTCTTTCGTCCAGGGTTAAAAATAAATAGTAGTTTTTTTAAAGAATATTAGGAACCGAAATTATCGAAATTACTAATATTCCCTCTAACCCCTCCAACTAAGCTAAATTGCTTGTGCTAGGAGTGGGCTCACGTCGGTAGTGTAATGGCCAGGCTTCGAACCCGGGACCTCTCGATCGTAAGGCCGACTCCTTAACCACTAAGCTTAACCGACGCTTCAAGCTTTTCTAGCAATTCCTGAACCTTTTTCTTTTATTGGATTGTTTTTTTTTTCAATTTCTGACAAAGTGACAACCCTAACACTCAAGTTGGCGGCGGCGGTGTATGTTCGGAACAACTGCTGTTATTCAACATAGGCTTTCGTAAGGTATTAAAACGGCGGCTTTCTACAAGATCAAAGGGAGTGCAACTTCTGTACGTAGTACTATTATTTATTCTGTGCTGTAGGTACTTAGGTCTTGTAACACTGATTTGATTACTACCTATACCTAAGTTAAGTTGGTACCTACCAGACATTATGTTGATTTCAATTTCATTTGAATTTTCACCATAATTTGTCATGTGTGTGATAGTAATTTATACCTAAGTAGGTATGTACAGAATTTATTATTAAGTACATGGATATTAATGAGGTGAGGATAAGGAAGGACATGCATTAGAAAACTAAAAAGAGCTTACGCAAGCCAGAATATAACGCGATGCTTACTCACACATTCCTTTATTCCCTGAACAGTGAGCAGTCATCTAATAGCGTTCAGTCATATACTTACTTAGTCGCTTCCTTATTAAAAGACTGACGGCGCATACACAAATAACACAATCATCCAATATCAACGCAAAATGTAAATCCCAAAATTCAAAACGCTAAACAGTACGCTCGACACCATTTAAATACCGTTTGTAATTAGGTAGGTATGCAGAAAAGGAACATAAATAAATAAGTATAATATTAATTGACGTAGACAAGTAAGGATAGGTGCAACTGCAAGGGATATATGTTTAAGGCCATCTTCGAATCTAACCGCAGCGGGCCGGAGTATAAGAGAGGAGTATGTCCATACCCGAAGGTAGGAGGGGTTTACAGAGAAAATGATTTAGGTATATAGACAGCCTGTGTGGCGTAGCGGTAGCCAGTGATGCCAGATTGGGGGGAATCCCCCCAAACTTGGGGGGTTTTTTGAGTTACGGGGGATTTTTTTTTTGGGGGGATTGTCGGAGAGAAAATAATGCATTTGGAGGTAATCGGGGGATTTAACTTGCAAACTAGTGATTTGAAGATATCTGTGATGTTTAAAAATATAATCTGAATCTTATTTAATTCCATTATTTTCAAAAATATCTCACAATTTTTCATAATACTAAGCATATGTCACAAATAGCATTAAACTGAGATGAGAATCTATACTCCATTCGATTAGGTATTATAGGTATTCGGGTACTTTGAGATAACTTACACTTTCAACTAGATGACAACTGCCATCCTTAGTCAAACCAGGAACATGGGTTCTGAAAAGTAGCTGAAACGTCGGTTTAAAAGTAAATAAATCGCGATTGAGTCCGTTAAAATTGGTTATGTCTCAATGAGTGATAATCGCGTAAACTTTGGAAAATATCATCCGATAATAGGTTCCTGTGGAAATCTAGGCGAAGAGTAAAGCTCGAGGCTCCCTTTTATTTTCACGAAAATCTGTGAGGAATTATGTCCTTGATGTTTTAGCCGAAAATCATATTCGAATGCTGTTAATGCTACACTTTTTTTTAGGTACTATTTAAATATTACTAACTTTGGGGGGATTTTGAAAAAAATCCTAAGTTTTGGGGGGATTTCGTATCCATTTTGGGGTGAATTTGAAACAGTGATCTGGCAACACTGGCGGTAGTGAACGCGGCCGCACGCCTTCTAAACTAGGCAGTGATGCCAGATTGAGGGGAATCCCTCCAAATTTGGGGGGTTTTTTGAGTTACGGGGGATTTTTTGGGGGGACAATTTTTTGAGGGGGATTGTCGGAGGGAAAATAATATATTTGGAGGGAATCGGGGGTTTTTAACTTGCAAATTAGTGATTTGAACATATCTGTGATGTTTAAAAATATAATCTGAATCTTATTTAATTTCATCATTTTCAAAAAAAATCTCACAATTTTTCACAATACTAAGCATATGTCACAAATAGCATTAAAAACTGAGATAAGAATCTATACTCCATAAAGTATTATAGGTATTCGGGTACTTAGAGATAACTTACACTTTCAACTATATGACAACTGCCATCCTTAGTCAAACCACGAACATGGGTGCTGAAAAGTAGCCGAAACGTTGGTCTAAAAGTAAATAATAACAAATAAATCGCGATTGAATCCGTTAAAATTGGTTATGTTTCAATGAGTGATAATCGCGTAAACTTTGGCAAGTTTCATCCGATAAATCAAATCAAATCAATCAATCAGGTTTCTGTGGGAATCTAGGCGAAGAGTAAAGCTCTCTATTCTCGAGGCACCCTTTTATTTTCACGAAAACCTGTGAGGAATTATGTCCTTGATGTTTTAGCCGAAAATCATATTTTGATGCTGTTGAACACTACTAAATTTGGGGGGATTTCGTATCCATTTAGGGGTGAATTTGAAACAGTAATCTGGCAACACTGAAACTAGGACAAATCCGGACGGATGGCAGTCCTAGGGTTAGTGGTAACACTAGGAATTTGGGTTACAAGTATTCTTTAACAAAATCTATTATGCTGTTCTTGTTTCAGAATATTTCTAGTTGGTATTCGAAAGTAATAGCCCGCATTAGCATAGCCATAGTGACTTATCTATTTCGCGAAAGCTCACAAGGCCACTTATGTGACCTACCTATCTAGAAAATCATTATTTATTTATCTGTAATAGTTGATGAGAATGTTTGTGTAACTCTCGACCCAGATACCGCTTGAAACCGTAGCATCCGTGGCTTTTATTATTGGCTTATGCATCCCGAGATGGTGATGATTTTTGCCGAGTTTTACCAAGTCATTGGACGAATTAGGCGGCTGGGTCTCTAGATGTTATACCAATCTACACCAATCTAGGGTTAAGATAATTTCCAATAAGGGTGCGGAGTAGAGGAGGGGGAGCGCAAGCTGAATTTCGCTTATTAAAGACTCTTTGTGTATTTCCTTACAGGTATGTTCCTCTATAGGCACAAGGTAATAAACGAATTTCGTAGTCATTTCATCGCGACAATTGGTAAATTGTCCGACTGGTGTGCGGTATAGCTCCGAGCTGCTCTGAGCTATTTCGAACTTGAAATGACAGATAGTATAATCTATTTTAAAGTTACTATAGGTACTTCCCAAATCTCACATGTCGTCGTCGCATTACCTCGATAGTGTCCGTGATGCTCACAGCTCTTTTTTTTTAGGAAATTTGCCTATTTGTCTCTATTGTCTGGCGCACTGATAAGTTAAAACTTTTAACTGTTCTGTAGTCTAGCGTTTGCTAAGGGTAGAAGTGGATTTGTTACCTTTTAATACCTTGGCCCCTCTCATGGAAAGTGGTTACCGTGGCCTATGGACGTGTGCAATATCAGGAGTGACTATCAGACTCGTGCTGCCGGCCCTTAAAGAACCTTCTAATACCCTCTTTAAAAACCCCATATTGTAGTTGCTTGGAAAAACTACAGCAGGGAGTTCATTATACAGCTTAAGCGCAACATTTCCCTATCGCAAAGTGTGAGGATGAATTCTCTGCCTGTGGCGAGCGGTGCTTTGATAGAATGTAGCTACAGGAATTACAGATGTAGAAATGTGGGTGGGATTACGGGTAGTCTCGTTATAGTACATTATGGTACAAGTGTAAAGTTAGTGATTACCGCCGAGGCCCTTAAGAGAGCCGAGGGCAGTAATTAACAATGCACACGTGTGTATCATACGACGTTTTTCAATACATTTTGTGAATAAAATGAAATTAAAAAGTCATTTTATCTACGCTCATACTGAAATGTAATTATTAAAATGGAGTTTTGGCGGGTTCACAGAAATGGACGCATCGCGGTATTATTTTATTTTCCGAAATTGGTGTGAATTCGAGTTTTTATGTATCAAAATGGTGGATTCTTAGACATTTACGTCTTGGCATAGATAATAAATGAGTCTTTGACAACGCACACAAATGTAGTAAAGTGGCATATTGCAGTGAATTGTGACTTTTCGTAGTCCCCATAATTTTGCTGTGGCAGCAATCACCATTCATTGCCAATGTCATCATCATCATCGTCATCAACATCATCAACTCATTATCATCATCATCAAGAAATACAAATGAAGACATGGTTTTAAACCATGTCTTCATTTGTATTATTAGTATTATTATATCTTGTAACTAACCAAAAATATTCATGAAAAAATAAACTTAAAAAAATTAAAAACTAAACTATGGCGGTCTAAACTTTTTTTACCAGTTTAACAGTCCAAGGTGCTATGACCATACTGCCTTGTAACTAGTGAAAATGACGGTCTTTACGCAGAATATCAAAATAAATTTCAGAACTTCAGCGGGGTTTTTACTACATAGTTGGTCTGTTGGACGCGCATCCGCGATCAGCACAAATTATATTAATTATTAGCTTTTGCCCGCGGCTCCGCCCGCGTGGCTGTCGGTTATCGCTATAACATCGGTTATCGTTATAAATTGTAGCCTATGTGTTATTCTGATGTATAAGCGATATTATTGTAAAGTTTCATTTAAATACATTCAGAAGTTTTTACGAAGAGTAACAAACATCCATCCATCCATACAAACTTTCGCGTTTATTATTAGTACGATTTCATGAGATATTGTTTATGAGAAAATAATCTATGTAACTGTGCATAATTTAGTATTCAGATACTCGTGTGATACTATAAAAAAAAAGGCGGGTTGCACTCTGGGAGTGCCGGCAGAAGTGAAAACATTTTCTTTTTTTCTTTCTTCGTTATATACATAGAAAAAGATAAAAAAGAACATACCATACCATACCTATAATATAGCGCTAATCATAGAACCTATCACTTATTTTCTGCTAATTTTCTGTCAGAAGAAATTAATAAATTATGATAAGAAAAAATAATCACAGAAAATAATAAATTACAGAAAGAAAAAATAATCATAAAAAGTGATAAATTACAAAAAGAAAAAATAATCACCAAAAGTAATAAATTATAATAAGAAAAAACAATCACAAAAAATCCCTGAAGGCCAGGTGGTTTGAACCCGATACTATCTGAAACTATAAGGACTTACAGTCGAAGTGCTTACCGTTTAAGCTACGACGCTGTCTATTGTAAATTGCAAAATAGATAGTCTGTACCAATCTTGTATGACGTCAGTCGTCGGTTACGGTTCAAAGGTCAACTAATCCTGACGCTTCCTTAACATTTTACACCCATCCAACGCCGCTAAAGAAGTTTTCACTTCAAAAATCGTCTACGGCGCATTTTTTTAACTCACGTTTATAGGCGCAGCTAGGGGGGGGGGGGGGGGGGGTTCCGTCGGCGGAGCACGCAGCATTCGCGCATTGTCGACCTTCAGGGTCTCGGCCCACATTTTTTTTTTGAGACTTGATTATGCTGATAGGAATTTCGCGACGTGGCACGTTCCGGTTTTATGGTGTTGAATGCGTTGCCGATGTCCAGGGACACTGCCAACATCACCTCGCCACTGGTAACCGTATTCGTCGCCAGAGCTCTTACGCGCATGATGGCACCTCGTCTAAACAGTATGGACCGGGCGAGCCGGCCGGACGCCACTTTCGTATCAAGACCATTTTCTCCGTACTCCACAATTTCGGCAACTGGCCCCGCCCGAAACAGTCCTACAGTCCCTACAGTCGAGCCTCGAGAGCGAGAGAGGACCAAGCTCGTGGCTCGGTCTGAAATGCCGTCGCCTAAAATCGCCGTCGATTAATGGGTGGGGCCATGACCAAAACAATCTATAACTCACTTGTGCTTATAGCAATGAAGAAGTCCCAATTTGATTATAGGTAGGTATATTTATGTGCCTAATTACGGCGTAATTAGAGCCATTTAATGAGGAAGTGTGTTGACAAAAGTATTATCATCACGTTCATTGCATCGCACCTACTTATATCATCTGAAATTGCACACTACAGCTAAGCGCAAACAGACATTGAGCTTTTTAATGAAATTTTAAAGCAATAAAATTATATAGTAGGTATGCTAACTATTTAATAATATATGTAAGGAACTGTTTGCGGGTTCAGTACCCCAAACAATTCACACATAAAGAAAGAAACCTACGAGATACAGAATGAGAAGGAGGAAAAGTACACACAATTACTTAGTTAGCGTACTACAAAAAATTGATTCAACTGTTTGGACGGAGTTACCTATCAAAAATCCAGGAGCTTTTTCTTACGGAGTACGGCGGTTTTTTCTCTTTAATTTGTTGTGAATGTGAATATTTAGCATGAAAATGCCTAAAAATTTAATTCAAATTATATGGGCGGAGTACCTAGTCATAAATCAATGTTAAAAAATGATTAAAAAAATCATTCATTGGTTCCGATAGTTCGTAAGAAAGTAGGTAGATGCTCCATTGTCGCCTAAAAGACAGATTATAAAAGGAAAAATTTTAATTGGTTAGGGCGAAGTCTGGTAGCTTATTGGTCAAAGTATTGCCCCTGTAAGGCAAAGATCGCAGGTTCAAACTCCGCCTAGACCGATTCAAATTTTCCTCTTTAATTCGATGTTAAAAACCCAGCACTTAAAAATGCTAAGTCCTGCCTGACCAATGAACTTTTTCCATCCTAAATAGATTTTTCAGCTAATTGTGGAAAAGTAACCCTGCCCATTAACCTGTCAAGTGCGGCAAAAAAAAAAAAAACAAAAAAACACTATGACGTCATCGTGACGTTGTCTTACTATCTTGTAGAAAAAAAGGTTTTACTTTACAACGAAACCATACTTTATGATTCTGTAAACGGCAATAGATTTATTGATTCTTTTTTTATGATCAAGCCATAAAAAATGAATAATAATGCAAACAAATTATTTATTCTAATAGTCCAAAGTTTGGAAACCACGTTGTTATCTAAATTTCAAGGAATGAATGCAAATCCAAATGAATTTCAAAGAACAAGGACCTATGCTATCTAATAACGTAAATAATTTGATAAAAGACCTCAAGATGTTTATAATAACATAACATAAACATATCGTGACCTCCTTGTTCAAAACATCTGTAACAAATACTTCACAGAAATTTAGACCTTATCTACGTAGAAATAAATACTAAAATGGCGTGGTTAACTGAACTGCCAATTTATAACGGTTTCCCACCAAATTTGACTAGCTGCGTGAAATATATAATTATTACATTATAATAGTTCTCAAAACGAGTTCTAATGAATTTACAGAGATAAAAAGTCTATACTTTTCACTGTATTCACTGACAAACATCGTAAAAATAACTCGGACAAAATTCGTAAAAATAACTCGGAAATCGGCAACTTTCTGGAGTTTTATATATTAGTTATTACCTAAATAGAATCATTATATATCATATATCATATTTCTAATAAGAAACCATTACTTACGTGAATAAATCCCGAGTATTTCAATCCAAACACACGCCCTATAAACCTGACACACTCTAAAAATAGCATCAACTGTCAATAACCGTAAAAGCCGCGAAAAAAAAAAAGAACCACAGTTATAATAAAATTATGCTTCAAATGTCAAGGAAATGTTATAGGGAACGCATGTAATCAAACTTCTTCATACAAAAGTAGAACGTAAGCATATTGAAATTGAGTCTAAAGCCGCGTGGGGAGGCCCGGTGACCGGTCACCGCTTGGGGTTTGACGGAATGGCGCGAAAATAGGCCCCGGTGACCGGTCACCGCTTGGGGATATAGTGGTCCTGTTGGCGTCACCTGGTGGCCGACGTATCCCATGGATACTTCAAAATTTTCTATTAGCTAGGTACAGTCGAAAAAATCGATAGTATTCCACCTTAACATACTTACAACTTTACATAATGTAAAGGTGGGATAGGTACTATTGATTTTGTCAACTGTAGGTACATATCGTGACGATAAATTAAATTGCGTGAGGTAGGTTCCACCTAACCTAACAACATTATTATATTAAATCCGAGAATTCTCCATTTGATATTATTTCATTGCGATTTTCCTTAACCATCTTTCCTAAATAGGCTATATCTACTTTTAAAATATTGAGCATCTGGCTAATATTATTATAAACAGGTTTTCTTTTTCGTCAGCAGCAGTTGTTGTGATCTTCTGTGAATGTCCTATTAATAAGGCTATAATGTGGTAGTTATTGCGTATTAAAAAACATAAAAAAGGGGTTACTACTACGATTCATGTGTACCTATGCTATGTACGGATAGAACTTCAATGGCGTTTCTCTTTCAGCTAGTCTGTGGGCAGATATAGGTACCTCCATATTTTTACACGTAAAAATAGTAATAATGTATGGGTACCTACTTGGGCAGGTATACTTTTTTTCCATCCATCCCATTAACTGTAGGTTTATTTGACGAATGAGTAAGTAGAAATAGAGTAATTGAATTAAAACATACCCACCTGAAATCCTGAGAATTGTACATTTTTCACCTCGCACTTGATCACTGCAGGCACTGGCAGCCGTTTATGCGGACGAAGGAAAACCAATTAAACCACAAAATATATCCAACTATGTTTATTTAACAGGAATACCGTATAGCGTGGCAATTAATGAGTCACTGAACTTAACCGGTACAGTAGGTATTCTTTATGCCATTGAAGTCAAATAAACTAATAAAATAAGTATAAAGAAGTCGCGACGATTACCGTTCAAACCAATAGAAAATGCAACTACGCTTTTAGATTCGCATCTTCCTATATAGAGTTGTTCCGGTAACAGATCACAGACTAACTATATGTACATACTCAGATGTATTTATTATCAAGAAAACGTGATTCGTGGTTCGTGGCATCGGTCCAAACTCCAAATATTTAGCACGCAAACACTTGATGTTATAAGGCATTATAAGTAGGTATACCTACATAGGTTTTATTCGTACGAATTATCTAGGTATCTCCTACAAAAGAAATGAGTCGGGTCGGTGGTCGGTCTTTCTTTGTTTAAGACCCAGCGTTACATTTAGATATGACCACCATCGAGTTCCATCAACTCGTGTGCATCAGTGGGTTCACGACTTTAGGCGATATAGCAACTGCTTCGATGACGTATCTACATTTAATTACTAACCTTGAGCCAACTCATCTTTGTTTTTACTGAACGTTTTTACACTCTAAGCAAAGTGATGTAGCACTATCACCGAAACAACTTCATAAGAATGAGTTTAGGATTTACCTTCTTATCAATCTCCGGTTTCTCATACAGGGGTCATGACCCCCATGAAACCCTGACCCCTACCCTGGATCCTCCACTGTACGCTGCTCAGTCTTTATACTATATGCACAAAACAGTACGCAGTGCGCGGGCACGGCTTAACTGAACGGCTAGGCAAATGGCTTGGAACGATGACGTTTAGTTACTTGCCTAGCCATTTAATCAAACAGCTTAGAAAATGATTTATTTGTGCATGGCTCTAAAAAAAATAACCACGAAGGTTAATGCAGGCTAGTAGCCTTCGAACCTAACTAATCCAAGTCGGATTGCGCAGCTTTCTCAATAAACTTATCACTTATCACTATTTTCCTGTGAATACACCTTTGCCTACCCCCTTGGGGATTTATAGGCGTGAGTCCATGTATCTATGTATTTTTTGTCTTATTTCGGGGTGGTGCTCCAGCTTACGAATGGCCTAAGCATTAGTCAGCCAGTTTATTAAATGTTGTTATAAACGTTACGGCTGTATATCATTCAGGCCGTTAAGTGACAGTTAACGGCCTAGGCCGTCAATTGAACGGCTGATTAGGCTAGTTGGCTGGGACAGTGCCTAGCTGTTTAATCAAATGGCTGAACATCGTTCAGGCCATATAGCACGGCGCCGTTTAGTAAAGAGCCCGGGCGGTTAATTGAACGGCTGCGAAAAATACATACATAATCTATATGATTATGTAACTTAAAAACATGTGTAAACACGCCTGCCTAATAAGAGGTCCCATTATTCACTCAAAGGAAACATTCCTTTATTTTTAAAAAGAAAAAAAAAAGCAGCTTTCAAATTTTTTCGAAAATACACTTGCAATCGGTAATCGGTCGACTAAAATCTGAAAAAATAACATCCTGTGTTTTTATGCCATCCATCGATAGGGTATCAATAATATGGATCAAATCTCTCTAATAAACATGGTAAATGCATGGGAATTAAACTGACTAAAACCGCACTCCGTCTCAGGGCTCAATTAACAGCTTCTGTGGTGTTGATAAGTTTTCTGATGTCTACTTGAGAATAAATGCTGTATCTGCTGGCACTGAATTTTGAGTTAAGACTTTATGGACTTCCTTTCATTTAATTTACCATGTTTAGTAGACAGATTTGATCCTTATGATTGAAACTATCGATTGATGCCATAAAAATATAGGATGTTACTTTTTCGAATTTTAGTTAGTTCCAATACCGGCTGGTGCAAGCAAGTTTTCGAAAATATTTGAATGAAGATTAGTTTCGTTTTAAAAATAAAGAAATGTTTCCTTTGAGTGAAATTGGCTATCTCCAATATTTAGAGTACTTACCCTCCAGGTAAGGTTAAAATCTTCCACCCTGTATATCTACCTATTTTATTGGGGATGCCGCCTGCGCTTTTATCCCTACAGTGGGCGCCTCGTAATGGCCAATGTTAGCTGTCATCTACATAGATTTCATTGTTTGTCTCTTCAAATCTGACAGCTATGAATTTGTTATTGTCACAAAACAGATGGTTATTGTTGTTTGGTCATAATATATGCTGCTGCCATCTACAATTAGTTTTGCGTCGGCATCCCCATTGAAATAAAAATCACAGTTCATCTAACAATCATACTAAAATACATTGAATTTTGCATTAATACTTTAATACCAATAATGCGCATAGAGTAAAACCCTAGAAATCTTACGTCTTACACACATGTATTTTTTAACATTTACTTTTCTATTAACTGAGATAAGTAAGGAACAACATTATAGTTTTGTTTTGTAACACGTAGGTAGGTAGATATTTTTTCACTTCAAAATAACAGATTAGGACATCCATAACATTGTATTTTTCTTTGCTTTCCATTAATAAATCAGTCGACATCACAGAAATATATTAGAAAAGAACGGCTATGTGAGCGGGAAACGCGTTGCAACTTTTTAGTCAATTCCTGTCCTATGAGACAGGAATTTTCGAACGCTTAATCGGTACTGTTAAGACTAGCTTGTAATAACATCGTTAAAAATATCATGGAAAAGTATGGCTTTTACTATTGCCAACTGTAGAATTAAATTGGAGAGTAAAATTTATTTTGAAAAATCAAGGTAGGTATTTCTTATCTCTCGAAAGTATTTATTTATATACAACTAGCTGTTGCCCGCGGCTCCGCCCGCGTGGATGTCGGTTATCGCTTAGTGTTGATCCGACGCTATTGAGCTTTAAATTCGCCTCTCTACTCAACTTTGTCCCCGACTATGTACTCACCTCTGTTCTCGACTTTCTACTCGCCTCTATATTCGACTCTCTACTCGACTTTCTACTCGCCTCTATACTTGAATTTAGACTCGACTCTCTACTGATTTCTCTGTTCCCCTTTCTACTCGACTTTGTACTCTTCTCTATACTCGCCTTTCCAGTGGCCTCTCTACTTGTCCATTCATTCGATTCTCTTTTCGCCTCTCTACTTGACTCTCCCCACTCGCCTATCTACTCGCACCTCTACTTACTCTCTATTCGATCTCTACTCGCCACTACATTCATCTTTCCACTCGCCTGCCTATTCGCCTCTCTACTCAACCCTTTGCTGCATTCTATTTGATTCTATACTCGCCCCTGTAGTCGACTCTACTCGACTTTCGATCTTTACACGCCTATCCACTAGTCCCTATACCAAACTCTAATTAATCCCTGTACCAAATTTCATCAGGATATCTTCAAAACTGTCAAATGTTCATCCCTTTTAACCCCCCCCCCCCCCCCCTATGCCTCCATTTTCGCGTCAATAGGTAGCCTATGTTCGTTCCCAAGCTTCAATCCATCTCTGTACCAAATATATCATCAGGATGTCTTCAAAACTGGCAAACTTTCATCCTCCTTTTTGCGATAAAAGGTAGTCCATGTCCGTTCCCAAGCTCTAAACTATCTCTGTACCAAATTTCATCAGGAAATTTTCTAAAACGATAAACTTTTTATCCCAAGACCTGATCTCCCCTTCTTCCTCCCTTTTCGCGATAAAAGGTAGCTTATGTACGGAAATTCATAAAGAAATCTTCAAAAATGACCAACTTTTGTACCAAGGCCTTAGTCCGCCCCCCATCTACCCCCCTTTTCGCGATAAAAGGTAGCCTATATCCGTTTCCAGGCTCTAAACTATCTCTGTACCAAATTTCATCAGGAATTCTTCAAAAATGACAAACTTTCATCCCAAGGCCCTAGTCTCCCCCCCTTCTACCCCCCTTTTGGCAATAAAAGGTAGTCTATGTCCGTTCCCCAGCTCTAATCTACCTCTGTACCAAATTTCATTAAGATATCTTCAGAAATGACAAACTTTCATAAAAACTTTCATCCCCTATTTCCCCCCTTAAACCCCCTTTCTCGTGATAAAAGGTAGCCTATGTCCGTTCTCAAGCTCTAATATACCTCTGCACCAAATTTCATCAAGATCGGTTCAGTGGTTTAGGCGTGAAAGCGTAACATACAGACAGACAGACAGACAGAGTTACTTTCACATTTATAATATTATAGTATGGATATAGAGCGATGATTTTGTGGAATATATCTACAGAAAAAATGGAGAAAATATTCCGAACTTCATTTAAAACCAAACATATGAATTGTAAAGTGGTAGTAGGTACCTATAACCTATAACCAAGCAAAAGACATTCCTCTTTCTCCCCCTTGTCCGTTTTCCCACAGCAAGCTTTACAAATGCGCATTATTTATATTTTAAAATTTATAATACCGATTTGTTGTTAACTTAAACATAAACTAGATTTTTTATTAAATTAATATATTATTATTATTACCGTGGTATGGACGTTCTATCGTAATATATTTCTGTGGTCGACATAGTCAAGGCTACGCCCACATCTAAATCGTCGTCAAAATACCAACTTTGTTACCGTACCTAATTACAGTACCTAATTACAGTACCTAATTAATTAGGAATCATGTATACTTGACTGATAGTAAATATAGGTGCTGAGAAATTACGACGCATAGGTAGGCACAGGTCTATTAAATTTAATTGAAAACTAATTAATTGTTTGCATGTTTGTACCACGCCTACAGCACTTTTAAAAATTCTATAGAGTAGTAAATCCCAATTACCTAGGGTGGATAATTTCATTTGAATTTCAGTGAGGAAAAAGCTTAAATTAGCTGTAAATCAATTCCTCTGCAACAGTTAAAATACTGCACATTTTTGCTTCAGACTTTATCCAAGGTAAATAATGTACCTACTTATATCATAGCAAATAAAGTACCTATTTGATTTTCTTTACACATTTTATTTCCTGCAATTTATATAATAATATGGTTTAGTAAATGTGGAATGTAGACGTGGCTCTAGACTGAATTAATGTAGGAACAGTCAACAAGGGAGATACGGTCGCAGTTTTTTCTATAAACTTGTATGTAATGTAAAGGTGCAACCCTATCTCTTTTATCGATTGTACAGTGTACCTATATGAAGCCATGTTGAACTGAGAAACTAAAGAGAAGTGTGAGTTTCCAGAGTAATAGTAGATGCTAGTAATAAAGGCTATACGACGAATGCTTCCAGCGCCAACATGGCCAGCGCAGCAATGGCGGCCACAACAGGAACCGTCACCACCCAAGCAAATATAATGTTCCTGTAATATACACAACACATCGATTATTAAGAGTTTTAGGTATAATTTTAGTTTAGGGATTAAGGTACATTTATAGGCTGGAGATATCCTTTAGCGGTTCCAAGATCCATCAACTATTTATAAAAGTCAAGAGCTTTCTTCTTAAATGTCTTTTTGTTTATATGATTATTATTAGAAGCGATTGAAAATGCGCATATCGGCTACTAGTTACTACAGTCTACACTACAGTGGTTCAGGAGTCGGCCTTAAGTATCCCGGATTCGAATCCTCGACATTACACCATTAAACCGACGTGAACCCACTCCAAGAAAATTACAAAAACTTACCGAAACAAACTCCAGTCAACAGCCTTCTCTGAGAAATATCCTATGCAAACGACGGAGCCAACCTTGCAGTGGGTCGTGGAGACCGGCAGACCAGCTTTGCTCGCCACCAGCACAGTCAGCGCAGCTCCCAATTCAATCGTGAATCCCCTGAGGCAATCCAAAACACAGACACGGCATTAAAATACAAAAACAAAGTCATGGCGTTCGCTATTCGAAGGAAGTAGAAAATATTCTGGTACCAATCTGATCAATAGATTCTGAGTAAAACTTCCAAGAAACTAAAAGCGTCCGCATTTGTTCTAATCATGTGTAGGTATCTTTGCACGTTTGCGTAATACCTATTATTTTATTTGCATAAAGCAGGCGGCCGCACTGTGTACTGTTTCGTGAAAATCGTTATTAGTTACACAAAATTCGCTCAATATTATTTCCACGAAACAGGTGCCCGCATCCATGCACGCGAATAAGGCAGAGGAAAGCTGTTACATAAATACGAATATACTCACGTATCAGGTGTAATGTTTGTGAGGTCTTCTCCAACGGTCCGTATGACACGTCGTCCCCAGAGCCATAGGCCAAGCGCGATACCCACACCACCGTATATCAGGATGCCAAGAGGTGTTTCTGCTCGGGATTGAGGACCACCTTCTGAATATAGAAGCCAGAGAGCCACTAGGGGCCCTATAGCGTTACTGTAAAATACGAAATAAAACAAATAAGTGAGTAAGTATAATATCTTTCCTATAAAATAAACTACAGCAGGTAATGGCCGGTTTCTTAATTAAGAAATTGTAGTTGACTCTCGTCAACGCCAACTTATTGTTGAAACTCAACTTCAATTTCTCCATTCAGAATCTGACTATAAGTTTATTTTTATTTAAATATTCACCTGACATCATTACCACCATGGGCGAACGCTCCGAAAGTGGCTGTTAGCACTTGCAGGAAAGAAAACAATTGTAGAGCATCAGATGGAGGGGGTTGCACAGGCGCCGGTGGAGGTGTCACGGTGCGTAGGAGTGGCGCGGCGCTGGAGTTAGGCGTGATGGCAGTCACTCGCACGTTGCTGAGCAAGTCACCACCACCGCAGCGCTCAACGCTCCAAGCGCTGCCTCCTTCAGGGGCCTGGAAGTTCCAGTGTAGAAATACATTTGCCTGATTTGTTAAAAGACCCGACAATTTTGGTTTCTAGTGGAAAATTCGTACAAACATGCGTAGTTGAAAGTAAAGAGCTGAAATTATGACTTGACTACATTACTAAGTACCTTGTCAATTCGAGGTGGTGGTGTTTCAAACTCCACGCAATGTGTAACTGCTCTTGCAGCGGCTAGCCTGTCGAACTCGAAGCGCGCTATCGTATCACAAGAATCACCTAAAAACCCGTTCTTCGAATCATAGCTCTCCCCCATACCGGCCATCTGGGCAGAGTCCAAACTTTTACAACAACTCAATGTTTCGTCTATATATTTCAAGGTGTTAATCTGGGGATCGGCATCGATCAATTGTAACCGTGATTTATTTGGGGGACTGAGGCTCCTAGATAAGATACTGCAGTCGTCCATAGTGGCGAGCAATGCTCGATTTCTAGCGTTCATTTCCTTCACACCAGCAGAACATTTATCTGCATCGCTCAGAGTAACCATCTCGGCACATTCCTCTATAGCTTCTAGGACTTTCCCATCTTCAGACAAAAGAGATGTTGGACGTTGTGGTACACTGCTCTTGTTGGAATGGGTTGGGGTATTTGCTGGAGTCGTTTCTAAAATATTCAAACGGTATATTAACACGGGCGTTCGTTTGCTCTATTTGTTTTTCAAGTAACAAAGGTCGAAAACATACCATTTGACAATCCAAGGGAGAAGTTGACAGGCGGTGCAGTCAACCGACGACGGTAGTACGGCACGAGGAACCCGCGAACGCACAGCGCCACCAAGGCACCGAATGCCATGGAGCCCACTAACGCCAGCCAAAGTGGAATATTATCCATCGCCAATACTACGTAAGGAACGAAATAAAATAGTTCTATTACAAATATAGGGTTAACTTAGGATTTAACTGAGCAGATCGATGGCTAATAATAATAATTTATCTTGACTTACTTTTATAATCTGAATATTTCAGTTTACTTACACTTAGGACCGTCGTGAACCACGCTTAAGACATTAACAGCGATGGTGGCGCCGTAGAAGAAGGGCAACGCAATGAGACCCGCATTTACAGGTTGAGGTGACCGTAGGATAAACCGACGCACCAACCAGAACAAGAGAACTGACGCCGTCCCACTCAATACCGGCGATATAAACCATGACATCACTGTGAAAGAGGAAATTCATGTTTTAGAAGATATTAAATCGGTCCAGGGCCTCGATTCTACTAAAGTAAAACCATTGTCATTCCACAGACACTGTTAGAATTACCCATTTAATTAAAAACTTTAACGTAGTGTTTTTAAAGTCTAATATTAAATGGCTTTTTGTAGAGTGAATGAAAAAGTGAAATGTGACACTCTTCATTTAATTTTGGACCTTAAGGCTTTAGCAATAAAGTCTAAAATTTAATGCCATTTATTGCTGTGTCTGTGGTGTGACAGTTGATTTTGCTTTAGCAGAATCGAGGGCCAAAGGGGGGTTCAAACCCGCGATCTTTGCCTTATAGAGGCAAATCTAAGAACACTGGGCTACCGGACCTCGTCCGAACTAATCCAACCCGCTCCGCTTCGCTCCCGTATTATTGCGGTGGTGATTTTTTTTATAACCATGCAGAAGTAAGTCATTTTTATAGTTGTTTAATTACATGGCTAGCTATTTGCCTATCCGTTTAATGAAATTGCTGAACGCCATTCAGGCGGCTTATTGAACGACGCCGTTCAGTAAAGAGCTTTGGCGGTTAATTGAATGGCTGATTAAGCTAGTTTGCTGCGACATATAGATAACCACAGAATTAAATAATAGATAATACCGAAGCTCTCAAACATTTCTTAAAGCAATAAGCAGTGCCCCGAGCACGAAAAACATTCGAATTCGTAACGTAAGCTTATCGTGAGAACGGTGCCCCGATCACGAAAAACAAACGGAAAAACATTCGAATTCGTATCGTAGACGTGTCGAAAGAACGAAGCATTGCAATTGGCCGGCTTCACACACACACACGTAGGTTCACAGTAGGCAGGCGACCAATCACAATGCTCCGTTCTCTCAATACTTTTACGATACGATTACGATTGTTTTTCGTGCTAGGGGAACTGAGCATTTCGAACTCGAATGTTTTTCGTGCTCGGGGCACTGAACATGAAATATTACATAGGTACGAATTAAACTTTTTCTTATGAGCACAAAACTTATAAAGAAAAGTTATAATATTGTATTTATAGAAACCCGCTCACTATTTTATTGTTATCAACCTACCTATAATAATTATTAGTCTTACAACTTTAACTTTACTTTGTAGAAGAGACGCGTATTAACTAGGTATTTACTTAGGTTTATTCTAATCGAATTAAAAGTCAGCAAACTAGCCACTAGTTTTAATAGGTATTAGCTAATCCTTCAAATAATCGGTCGGTCCTAATCCTATATCGAGCAAATAGCAATTAATCCTAGTGAGAAAAGGCCATAACAGCCTTTAATGGTGCCAGTTCCGCTCAAGGTTAATTATTATTATGGGGAGCATACATAGGTACTTAAGATTGTTTCGCGTTCCCCTTGAAAACGTTCTCATATTGCATTAAGCTGAAATGGGGAGGATACTATACAGGCAAGGACAAACACATTAGCACAGTCAAACTAATTTCATGAGTAGGCTCCTATAATTGTTTTTTGTCTTGTTCTTTAAGAGTTTGGAAAGCCCCGCAACCCGCAAGCCGCTACTAGGTTACCAAACACTAAGCAGCGCCCATATTTGCTTCATATGTCATATCATATTATACTACCAGGTTCCTTCGAATAGCTACTTAATTATCCGTTATCGAATTTAATTTACTCTCTATTTTGTGATAAAGAAAGGGTAAATTAGAGAGAGAATAAGAGTAAGCGAGTATTGGGACTTTAGCCCGTGGCCGCCACCTGTGGCGTTTGCGTGTCATGTCGTGGCATGCATAGACATGAGGAGCGACTGGTTATAATGGCATTAAGGGCAAGGGTCGGCTTTCAGAATTGAAAGTAACTATATGTAAAATGTGAAAAGTATGAAAACTCAGAGTTCGTCTTGATCGTAATTCCTCTTTTGTTAAGTCTACTACCTAATTGGTGAGAAGGTAACCTCCACTGCCTAGACATGGTACGGAGACCTCATCCTAAATGTATGAAGAATTATGTTTGAAGAACGTTAAGGAGTCGATCTCACCACCAAGATGTACCTACCGGATTCGAATCCTGGTTATTATATACTACCGACGCGACGTGAACCTACTTACTCCTGACAAAAGCAATCGGTAAAGCTTCGTTGGAGGAGTAAACGACAGTAGTTTCGATTACAAGTAATCTTTAAAAAAAAACTGGTTGTAGGAATAATCACGATCATGTGTAATGTAATATAACGATGATCACGTCGCATGATATTGGCTATATCATGGAACACAAGTTCAAAAGTAAGTTAATAATAATTATTATCCATACCACAGATAACATAATACTAAAGTACAGATACCTCATCCCATACAAAAAAATGAGGCCATCATAACTCGGGCAATTTTACGGGCTAAATTTAAATATTAATATTCGCCACTAGATGTCAACAATATAGCCCGAGGTTCAGCTTACGTTTTACAGTAGTAGCTGCTAGATGGTGGTGTACTATATTTTCAGCGATAAGAAGTGTCATACATAAATGACAATATAAATAAACATAGGTAGGCACATTATTACTACTATTTATTTAAGAAGATTGACTGTGAATGATGTTAGTATAGACCGCATCTCCAAACTCGCAATCGGGCTTTTTCCACAGCGGATCTTCGCAAGAAAAAAGGGTAATACCCTCGTTTGCCAGATAAGAGGGTTCTTGAGTGTGTTGATAACGAATTAGATGTCATTTTTGGAATCCATAATGGCCGCCACGGTGTCCTAGCTAAATTGCAATATGGGTATGGTTTTATGGGTTTTCGAGTATGCTGAGTTCGAATTTGACGTCAGTTTTGGCCTCCAATATGGCCGCCGCGCTGTAGATAGAAAATTGCAATATGGGTATGGTTTAATAGGTTTTTGAGTATGCTGAGTGTGAATTTGATGTCATTTTTGGAATCCAATATGGCCGCCACGGTTTCCTAACTAAATTGCAATATGGGTATGGTCTAATGGGTTTTCGAGTATGCTGAGTTCGAATTTGACGTCAGTTTTGGCCTCCAATATGGCCGCCGCGCTGTAGGTAGAAAATTGCAATATGGGTATGGTTTAATAGGTTTTTGAGTATGCTGAGTGTGAATTTGATGTCATTTTTGGAATCCAATATGGCCGCCACGGTTTCCTAACTAAATTGCAATATGGGTATGGTCTAATGGGTTTTCGAGTATGCTGAGTTCGAATTTGACGTCAGTTTTGGCCTCCAATATGGCCGCCGCGCTGTAGGTAGAAAATTGCAATATGGGTATGGTTTAATAGGTTTTTGAGTATGCTGAGTGGGAATTTGATGTCATTTTTGGAATTCAATATGGCTGCCACGGTGTCCTAGCTAAATTGCAATATGGGTATGGTCTTAGGGGTTTTCGAGTATGCTGAGTTCGAATTTGACGTCAGTTTTGGCCTCCAATATGGCCGCCGCGCTGTCGGTAGAAAATTGCAACATGGGTATGGTTTAATAGGTTTTCGAGTGTGCTGAGTGTGAATTTGATGTCATTTTTGGGATCCAATATAGCTGCCGTGGTGTCCTAGATAAATTACAATATGGGTATGGTTTAATGAGTTTTCGAGTAACTATGCTGAGTTCGAATTTGACGTCATTTTTGGCCTCCAATATGGCCGCCGCGCTGTAGGTAGAAAATTGAAATATGGGCACAGATAACATAATACTAAAGTATCGATACCCCATTCCTTACAAAAAAATTAGACCACCATAACTTGGGCTATTTTGTGCATTATTTTTAAATATTATTTTTCACCACTAGATGTCAACGAAATATCCCGAGGTTCAGTCTACATTTCGCAGTAATAGCTTCTAGATGGTGGTGTGCTATAGTTTGTCAAGAAGTATAAATAATTAATCTAATATTCTCGTGTCACAATGTTCGTTCCCATACTCCTCCAAAACGGCTCGACCGAAGTCTAAGAATTGGCTACTATTTATTTGACATACCCCAGTCCGCGATAACGGACATCCACGCTGGCGGAGCCGCGGACAATAGCTAGTAATAATATAAGTTACCAAAGAGGTAAAATAATATAGATCGCATCTTCAAACTTGCAATCGGGTACTTCACATTTCTTGTATGCTGAGTATGAATTAGATGTTAATCAAAGTCCATTTTTTACAATATTGCAATACGGGTATGGTCTAACTTGTTTTTGAGTAGGTGTGCTGAGTACGAATTTTGTGTCATTTTTGGTGGTTATGTTGAACTCGATTAAAAACGCACACCTCATGCCAGACTAGGTATATCCAGTCGAGTTCAACATAACTGTTATCACCGGCGGCTGGCGCGGCGGCACGGCGCGGTGGTCGGTGGACATGTCGGACTCGAACTCGAACCGACTAAGCCGTCGCGAATGCACCGCGTATATGTCGAGTACGACATAAGCAATCCCGCCTTACATATGTACTTATGAACGACGTGGGACGTCGGCATACCTAGAATGGGACAAGAATATATAAATATCGTATGTAGGTATCTATGCACCTATATACACGAATAAATATGACTAGGTTCCTACTCTCGCCATTTTGTTCCGGCACGACGAACGGCTCAAAACAAAGTGCCTCAGCCCCTTGACTTTTACATGAGCGACTGCCGTTTGACCTACTATCCTCAAGAAGCAAAATTGCACTACAGTCGCATCCATTAATCAGTGGGTGGTACGAATAGCTCAAAATGACTCAGCCCCTTGACTTTTACATGAGCGACTGCCGTTTGACCTACTATCCTCAAGAAGCAAAATTGCACAAGAGTCGCACCCATTAATCAGTGGGTGGTACGAATAGCTCAAAATGACTCAGCCCCTTGACTTTTACATGAGCGACTGCCGTTTGACCTACTATCCTCAAGAAGCAAAATTGCACTAGAGTCGCATCCATTAATCAGTGGGTGGTACGAATAGCTCAAAATGACTCAGCCCCTTGAATTTTACATAAGCGACTGCCGTTTGACCTACTATCCTAAAGAAGCAAAATTGCACTAGAGTCGCATCCATTAATCAGTGGGTGGTACGAATAGCTCAAAATGACTCAGCCCCTTGACTTTTACATGAGCGACTGCCGTTTGACCTACTATCCTCAAGAAGCAAAATTGCACTAGGGTCGCATCCATTAATCAGTAGGTGGTACGAATAGCTTAAAATGACTCAGCCCCTTGACTTTAACATGAGCGACTGCCGTTTGACCTACTACCCTCAAGAAGCAAAATTGCACTAGAGTCGCATCCATTAATCAGTGGGTGGTACGAATAGCTCAAAATGACTCAGCCCCTTTGACTTTTACATGAGCGACTGCCGTTTGACCTACTATCCTCAAGAAGCAAAATTGCACTAGAGTCGCATCCATTAATCAGTGGGTGGTACGAATAGCTCAAAATGACTCAGCCCCTTGACTTTTACATGAGCGACTGCCGTTAACCTACTATCCTCAAGAAGCAAAATTGCACTAAAGTCGCATCCATTAATCAGTGGGTGGTACGAATAGCTCAAAAAGACTCAGCCCCTTGACTTTTACCTGACCGACTACCGTCTGACCTACGGGTCCTACCCCTACTGCCCTACCCAATGTACCCTTGTATGTGCGGTAGATACTACTACTGACTACCCTATTCCTGTTGAGTAATTGATCTGATATTAAATTTGATAGGTAGATAGGTCCCTGGGTCAGCCGGGGTGCGAGGGATATGTCGCATGACAACCTCACCTTCGGCCTAGCACTACGACCCAGAGACGGCGTGCGGTTTAGTCGGTTCGAGTCCGACATAACCTCCCCCTCCAGCTCCGGAGGGGTGGGTATACGTGGGGATTTCCCGCACGTAAAAAAAAAAAAAAAGATAGGTAGATAGGTAAGCAGGAAGGCGTGTGTCTTTTCGGACGACAACATACCTGCCTGAGATGATACTTTCAATTAATAAAGCCGTTTAACTAAAAAGTATTAGGTAGATACCTTCTTGTTATTTTCACGGTCACCCATCCTTAAACCGACCTGGCTAATATCGCTTAAAACTTCAAATGTTAAGAACGGTCACCCAGGGTTGTGCAAAAGTAGAAAGAATACTAATTTGGATACGGAGTCTCAGTCGGGCGTCGGCCACCAGGGGCCTAAGCTCCAAAACCCGGTACTTACCGATTGAAAAAGTAATTTTAAGAGTTCTAACTCCAGTGGAAACTGGAAAAATGCCAGTGACAAAATTAAATAAATTCATTATTTACACTACACCAACTCAGAAAGTACCCCAGTAGATAGGTTGTCTTTAAAAAATGAGGCAGAAAGTAGGTACGTACCGTTATTATTTCAGTAGAAATATGCGAGAAATATTCCAAATATCAATTTTTTTTCAAATCCGTACTCAGCATGTTTAAAAGGCCTTGTTATTTCTAATAGGTAAGAAGTAGGTACTACCTACCTATCTAGTACTACCTACTTACCTAACCTAGTATTACCTACACAACACGCGCGCCCCAGGAGCGTTATTTTTCTTAATTTGTTTAAATTGCTTTAAATATTTCGGTTACCAAATTGACTGCTCCCCGCTTAATGGTAAGCTGGGGTGCAATCCATAAAATAGTGACCGCCATTACAAAATGCTGTCCCTAGTTTGACAGTTTTGACACCCTCAGAAGGTATTATGTAAGTGCCTTCTTTCCCCTTATTTTAATAACCTTATTGATAAGTTAGAGCGAAAAAAAAACTTGACAAAATACATTCTGGCGCCAAAAATCCAACGTTTTGCTTTTGTTCACCCAAGTACTAATATGTGAACTAACATGAACAAATATGTACCCTACCCTAGAACACTGGGGAGAGTTATTATTATTTTTTAATTTTAAACAAATAATATCATTATGACTTATCCTTTTCACGTGGGGGTTAAAAATAAATAAGCATTCTAAACGTTTTATTGGATTGTTTAATTTTCATTGACAAAGTGACAACCCTAACACTCAAGTTGGCGGCGTTGTATGTTCCGAACAAAGGGCGATACCTACGAAATTTCGTAGATTATAAAAACAGCGGTTTTCTTCAACAATAAAGGTCGTACGTTAAATAAATACAGAACAGAAGTAACTTTTTAATTGTTGGTTTTAATCATACTCCTAAAATAATTAAAAAGAAACTAATCAATAGTTAATTGCAGTAAATCTCGTTCGATATGTTTTTTGTTTGAGTAACAGCCGTGAAATGTAGAGAATTGAATAACACGCCATCTATTGTGTGAATCCTAGTGCACAGAATCGGCAGTTTCATTATAGTAGCGATAAAAGACGCGAAGGGCGCTGCATAATTATAACAAATTGACGAAATTAGGTTTAAAAGTTCATTATTTTATGTTTATGAGGAACAAATATTAAAGTTTTATGAAAAAATAATATTTCTAGGATTCAATTCTTATTAATTTTAAAATTGTATGTGAAATTGATACACATAACGCCATCTAGAATATTTTATTAGTCACTAATAAAATTTGTTCGTAGTGGGGACCCAGTGTCCATACTAATATTTTAAATGGGAAAGTGTGTATGTGTCTCTTTGTCCGTCTTCCACGGTTAAACCACTGAACCGATTTTGATGAAATTTGGTAGGTATAGGGGTAGATTAAACCTTGAGAAAGGACAGGCTATGTTTGGTCGCGATAACCGACATCCGAGCAGGCGGAGCCGCGGGCACAAGCTAGTAATTAATAATACTAAAAATAAAAAACTTACTGACCAATAGCTCCGAGTGTTGACCAGCGTACTCCCACAGCACCTTTGGCAGTCAGCGTAAATCCGACAGTGGCTCCCACCATTGAGTGAGTGCCTGAGACAGGTAGTCGCAGCGCTGTCGCCACGATTAGCCAGATAGCACCCGATATCAATGCCGATAGACACCCTGCGGCGAGAAGCTTCTCCCCGCCATCCGCGTACAACGACACATCCAGGATGCCTTTTCGCATTGTATCTGATACCTTATAACCTGTAAGGATAGGTATATTAGTTAAGTACTGGATGCGGAAATACCTGGGCGTATAGGTACAGGTGCATAGGGCGCAACAAGATCTTTGAGGATCTCTGGTGCAGGTGGGCTTCCTTTCGTGGTTGGGTGGTCAGACGGCAATCGCCCCCGTAAAAATCCAAATCAAATTATCAAACCAAATTATGGGAAGAATGTAGGAGAGCGAACCCTAGCTTCAAGGTACTTACAAGCTTTGCATGCAACCGGGATTGGCTTGCAGATGTTGACGAGTGGATGCTGAAGGCGAATCATTGGCTGCTTCGGCATCGGGAGAGGCCTGTTAAGTCGGCTGCAATACCTAGGCTAACTAATCGACTGACAGAATAGAGCTACCTAGCCACTTACCCGTGAGATACTACCCAGCACAAAAAGATAAACCTCCTCTGAAAATATCCAGCTTGGACTTAGGCACTTGCGGTCACCAAGTGCGTTTTTTTATGTTTGACTTTTGATTATTTACGAGAGCAATTGCCTTCTGACTTCCCAAGCAGGAAGAGAGACCAACCTCAATGTAAACACAGAAACGTGACATAAATAAGTGGTAACTAATAAAATCACTCACCTATGAGTACTGCGCCGGCAATCTCAAATATAGTTGCAAGTATGCAAGCTTGTGTAAGCGTGAGCACCTTGGAGCCAACGCTGGTGCCGAATGAGTTCGCCACATCGTTCGCGCCAATGCCGAAAGCAAGGATGAATGCCACCACGAATCCACTTACTACCAGCCATAGTAACTCATCAGAAAACGGCTCCATCGTTTCGTTACGCCGAGGTTCAGACTCACAAATCAATTTTAATATGAAATAACATATTTAGCACCTACCCAATGCAAACATTTTAATTTACTATAATTAACAATAAGCTTCGCTCTATATTTGTTTTTAATTTATTAACACTTTCTGAAAACAATCCGTCTAACTTCAAACAGTCGAATTTGCATCCCTTATAATATTTATATAAAAATAAATTAATATAAATATTAAATGACGTTATAACCGTAACTATGCATAAATTACAATGCCCTAAATCAATCAATAAATTAGTTACATTTAAAATATTAGAAATAATGTAATTTCAAATGTGTGTAAAAGTTGTGCGTCACAATCCTTGATCTTTATATAGTCTTTCGTATAGATGATGACGACTGGATAATCTTCGCTTCATCATTTCTGTAAAAAAAAAACTAGGTATTTACTTATCCAGTTATACACACGCGTATATATAACTCGCGGTATCAATTACCTGGCAGGTAGGTAGGTACCTAATTATCTACGAGTATATTAGGGCGCGGACTCTATTTGAGATGAAATTTCCTTGAAGCCCCTATAAAAATTTATCTTTCCGTATATGACGTTAATAATTCACTGTGCAGACATCATATGGATTCAAGAATATTGATTAACGTTGATTAACCATTTGATTAAAACAATCACAAAAAACGGATCTTGTAACATGCACGTAACTATTCGTGAAATGTGGACTTGGATAGTACGCAAATGGACGTATAAAAATTCTCCGAGAAATTTGAAATCTCCTAAAAATCTCCTGGCTGAAACTGGACTAGTTGCGTCATAGGCGTTATATGTCCATCATCGTCGTATGCTTATTTATAAAAGTAGTGAGCTATGTCACAGCTTTCCACAACACGTGTCGAAATTATAAACGTTGTTACACGAAACTACATATCTAGGAATCACTGCTCACCGCACCATAATTATGAAGTATAATAGGAACACTTACTTTTGAATAGAATAGGATTTTATGGTCCTAGAATAATCTGGGTCTAAAAAGCGCGAGGTTTCACCTTGAGCTCTTCAGCTGTGCACTGAAGTTGACAAGGGTCGCACCGGGCCGCGGACTGAATGGGAGCATGCGCGTAGGGCACCCGCCACCCCACTCCGGCTCCGGCACACAAACCCCTGCCTGTACGAATATAATAAAACTGTTTGTTCTTTAGCAAAACTGCCCCAACGGTGTACTTATAACTAGGTTACTGACATAAAATGATAGTTAAGCTGTGCATACTTTGGGTCTCTAGATAGCATGCTGGATGGCATGCTGGATGGCAGGTGTGTAGAATGTCCTAGAATATTTTTAAGCCCAAGAATATAATAAAATAGGTACATATTCCTGCATATAAATATTTATACTGAGCGGGTATCAAACCCGCGACCTCTGACTTAGCAGTGTTACGCTTAGAAATTAAATTGTAAATAAACACTCATGGTTTTAAAAATTCGTTTGGTATATTCCATTTGGATTGATTATTCATCCTTGAGTCGCTACAGAAGGATATAAAAATATGTCTATTATGTACTCCTTAGTACTTAAATACAAATACATAATTGTTTCATGTGAGTATCAAACCCACAACATTCGATGCAGTTTAACCGTTGCGCCATCCGTCTCTTCATAAATTGTGTGCATTATAACTTAATACTGCGCCAGTGAGGGTAATGTTTTACGCGCGTATGTAGCTGTAAAAGTTAAAAATTAAATAAATTATTAAAAAAGTAAAACCCAACTGCTGTTGAAAAGATCGAAACAAGTTTGATAGCTGGCGGTACCCATAAATTTTCTTTATGATTGGCAAATGCACTGAGGTAAACAAATGGGTATCGCCTGCTATCAACCTTGTTTCGAACTTTTCAACAGCGGTTGGTTTTTTTTTATATATTTCTTTTTTTACTTATTCATTTATCAAATTTTCTGCGTATCCCTGAATTTTATGAATCTTCTAAGTATAAAGCATAAGAAAACCTAAAAAAAAATGAAGAAATCGGTAATAAGGATCTCAAACTATGACTGATACGTGATTGAGACTGAGCGAAACAGTTATTACACCTAATCAATCCGTACCATTATAAATGTGAAAGTAACTCTGTCTGTCTGTTACCACAGAATATATAGACTGATACGCCACTGAACCGATTGAGATTTAGATTAGACCTTGAGAAAGGACATAGGCTATGATTGATCGCGATATCCGACATCTATGCTGGCAGAGCCGTGGGCAACAGCTAGTATTATAGGAGTGGAATAAAAGTGATTCTATTTTAAGATTTTTTCTACCGGCTTCCCTTTTGAAAACTTCACCCTTCGCTGCAGTTTTGTATTAATATGTATTTCGTGAATTTGAGCTCAAGCGAATTTTCGGAAGAATGTGTACCTACTGCGTGTATAGAGCACATTTTAGGCCCAAGGTATACGGAACGAGCAATATCACGTGAGTGGAAATGAGTTCCTAACTAAGTATAGGTAGATCCATTATAAATTTTGTGTTATAGGATTACTCACAGTTTCGCCTCTTGAGTTATGATTTTATGATACCCGAATAATAAATCAATAGTGTCAGGTTTATTTCCAGTTTGTCTAAATAGGTAGCTAGGTTAGGTTAGGTAGTGGTGCGTAGTCTTGAATCTCCACGCGGTGCACTCTGGGCAACTGAGACGGCAGCGCCTTTCTCTCTCCCATGGAAGACGCTACCTCCTACGTCAATACTTGCGCCTGCGGTGGAAGCGGCCCTATAGTCCTGTAGGGAGCTCGGAGGCTTTCCACGTGACCCTCTAACTACTACAGGGAATAGTGACCAGCAAGCAAGGGCCAGGCTGGTCGTAAGTGCGGCACCTATCATCCCTTCACCCCACCCCGGCGCAGCCCTATTTCCCCCCTCCCCCCTTACGGGATTTCACCACACCGTACTGCACACACCCGAGTAGTCCATCTTAAAACCATAGATGACTGCGAGTCCGGCATCTGAAGACCCGAAACAGTGTGCGGCTTTAGTCATTTCGAGTCCAACACAAAGACCCCCAATGGCCAACGAGGGCGGTACGAAAAAAGAAGTTAAGTACTAGGAGTGGCCACACAATAGGGTATTTTTGTCGAGGTTTTCATTTATATCATAATGAACTTTCTTTTTTTTCTTGTGGTTAGTGGGAAATCTGTGGCGAGTTTTTCTGGTCGTCCATATAGGCCTCCGTGTTGACCTAACAATATCCTCCGTGTCCGACTTTAAACGTGCCTTCTGAAGCACGGAAGCGCTCTGGTGTAACACCACTAAACGGTCACCCATCCCACTGGTAACCTTCGCCTAGGTAACTTAACCCACTGATCGCCGAACAGTGAGCGCACCTGGCCCAAAAAACCATTGTAAACAAACTTACAAGTCAATCCATTATTTTTAGCAGGGTCTGCAATCACATTTCATTTGTTTTTTTAACAAAATCTCGTGGTTATCTGGCAATTCTAGCAGCACTAAAAAAAAAAAAAATTGCTTTGAGTCTATGCCTGTCAGTGTAATGTCAAAGTCAAACAAATGTCATCAGTTCTTTTTAAATCACTTGTCAATGTTAAGATTCTACAAAATAATTTGTAACACGATTGCATCATTGAATTAGTTTCATTAATAATGTAACAATAGAATAAGGAAAAAACATAGAATGTTTTTCAGAAATGTTTGGTGTGCGGCAGAGCTGACAAATACTTAGTACGGTTACCGAAAATATTGAGGTTATATTAGTGACAACAATCAGCGCTTATTGGTTTAATTTATATTTTAGCAGTTCTGGGCTTTTTCTACGATTTCGGAGTGCTGCTCAAAATGTGCGAATACAACATCGGAATGCTCTTCACAACGCCCGGCGCAACACACGCCAAAACACTGATCCAAATCCCCTGGAACATCTTAAGATTGATTCTAGACCGTTGAAACCGGGTACATTGATAAAACCCTTCTTTTTTACTGTGGGGGTGAGAAATAATCTTTTATCATAAAAGTAGAACCTAATGTTGCAAGCTCAAGCACCAGAAGATTTTATTTAGAAAGGCAAATTTTATAAAATTTTACACATATAATGATGATCGATACGCGTTTCCCAACATTTATGATAAGAGCCACCCCATCTCTTCCCAAGGAATGTACAAAGCAACAAAGGGATAGGGCTGTTATTGTGTGTGGTTGCTTCATATGTTAGGAAACACAGTGCTCAAAAAAAATTCTCAGTATACAGCAAAAAGCTAACCCATTACTACATGGGATCAAGAAGCAGTTGGCATAAAAGTGGTATTACACCTTTGCTTACCCCTTTGTGTATATGCAGGTGTGAATATATTGTATGTAGTATCCAATAATTTTACACTGTGTGTAGAGTTATTAATCCTGCACTTTACATTAATAATTTACCATTTTTTGAAAGTATTACTTTTGGTATAAGTTTAATGGAATAATGGATTTTGCTAATTTAAGGTTTCCACATTCAGTCTTGGGGCATGTATGATTTGGGAATATGAAGCTATCAGGCTTCATGCATCTTCCTTTCTCAGAAAAACTGGAACATGGTTAAGTGCACAGCAGAGAAAAGTTAAAACTGTGAGTTATAGTTAACATTAATTTAGCTTTGTGATTGTAAGTTAAATTAACTCTTATAAAATGAAAATGTATCTAATCATGGAGACTACAAGCTAATGCAGTTATGCATACTTTGTATTATCCATTTGTAGTAGGTACCCATAATTGATTACATTCTCATTTTGCATTCTTTACATATTAGCAAACATCTAATACAATCCAATACATAGTGTACTAAGTTATATTTAAAAAAAAAAAACGAATTCTTATGTCTGCAGAGATCTGAACCTGGCCCTATACGAAAATGGTGGAACTCACTGAGAGATAGTGAAAAAGTTTTCTATCCAATATTAACAGCAAATGTCTTGGTGTTTGGAGCCTGGCGTGTGAGACAACTCCAACCCTATATGATTAAGTACTTCTGTTCAAATCCCTCAGGCAGTAAGTGTATAGTCCTAACATTATCTTGAATTAGTTAGTCTATAGGCCCCGGAACCACTATCCATCAGATGGGCCGTCTGCATGTATGTCAACTAAGTGGTATTAAAAAAGTTAAATCTTTGATCAATTATGATAAATAAATTGAAAGGGGAGTAATAATCCATGTACATGTTTTATTCCCAGGTTCGAAATGCATCCCAATGTTACTGTCAACATTCAGTCACTACTCTGCAATGCATTTAGCAGCAAATATGTATGTCCTTTATAGCTTCATGCCAGGTAAGCACTATCATCACAGACTTGAATTAAGTAAAATGGCAAGACTTGACACAAGAATGAAACCTGATCTGAGGCATTAGATATTCAATTAATATTGTGATCCTGTGTCTAAATAGTGACTGTGTAATCCCTGCCATAAATCTCTTTGAAGCCGCATGCCAAGGGTTGTACAGGGCTTTGCCAGCATCTTTGATGCCCAATTTAATCACACCTGCTAGTCGGTGGACTTGTGAGGCAACAGACGAGGCTCTGGTACAGACTTTTCTCTTGATACAACCACTGTGGTCTGGTGGTAATAGACGCGGCCAATATGCGGGAAGCGCGGGTTCGATCCCCCTCAGTGCAAATATTTACAAATATTTATATCTAAGTTCTGTAGTTAGCTACAGAACTTAGATATCGCCAATGGGGTTGCCGACTGCGCTTTTATCCTCTGCCTCGTAATGGCCAATGGTAGCTGTCATCTACGTAGATTTCATTGTTTGTCCCTTCAAATCTGACAGCTATGAGTTTGTTACTGTCACAGAACAGATGGTTATTGACGTTTGGTCATATGCTGCTGCCATCTACAATTAGTTTAGCGTCGGCATTCCCATTGGTTGCGAAGGTCCTATTTATAGCTCAAATACTAATGCGTATTGTGAGCTGACGGACTATCGAAGTTCAGCCGCATCTTAGACTAGGAAGCCGCCGCCAACGTAGTTGAGAAAAGGCTTAGAGAATGATGATGATGATTAGCTATATCTTGTGTTGCAGCTGCGGTCGCTTCTCTAGGGAAGGAGCAATTTACGGCCATGTATCTTAGTGCTGGTGTCGTCAGCAGTTTCACAAGCTTCGTTTATAAGGTCCTACTAAACCAACCTGGCCTCAGTCTTGGAGCGGTGAGCATGATTGTCTTGTAAGGTATCCCAATAAATAATGGTAATCCCAGTTAACGTAGACTACAACAGTTATAAATTGAATCGAAATTATGTATATCTGAATGCAATTTTTCCCCAATATCTGTAAGAACTAGTTGTTTCAAACCATCTATTTTTGTATCATAAACCTGTTATTGTCATTCCTAGTTGTTCTTGTAATACGTGTAATATACATATAATACTGCTATTGATACCTATTTATATTATATACCAGAAAGGATTTCTTAGTGTGTAGGTACTTACAATGTCCGTAATTGATTGTTTCAGTCTGGAGCTATAATGTCGGTTCTAGCGTACGTATGTGTGCAGTATCCCGACACCAGACTGAGTATCATCTTCTTGCCAATGTACACATTTGCCGCTGGAACGGTAAGTAATTGTATTTTTAAGGTGATCTTTTTTGCTGACAATTTCCGTAAATAATTCGCAATTAGACCCGAAAGCCGACCCTAACTCTGTTGACAAATAGCTCAAAGGATGAGCCATTAAAAATATCATTATAACGAAAGTGAATAGGTACAAATTTCTCGTCACAAGATAAATTCGTAGTTCTATTTTCTAAATTTAAATACAAAAGAGGTTTCGACTAATGTACATCTCTGAAGGAAGGATAATTGATTGATAGAAGGCTATAAAGCTAGTTTGCGATGAGATACAATCTGGGCCCTGATTCTACTATTAATTTTTTCATGGCAAAACCACTGCGGTGCCAAAGACATGTTACCAATGTCATTAAACTTTAGACTATACTTTCATCCCGTTAAAGTCTAAAATTAAATGGCAATCTTGTAGAGTGAGTGAACAATGTTATGAAATATTTCTCTTTTCAATTTGGACTTTGAAACTCATCTATAAAGTCTAAAATTTAATGACATTTTATGCAAGGTCAGAGGTATCAGTTCAAGTGGTTTTGTTATGTCTTAAAATTAGCAGAATCGGGGGCCTGGATGGCTACCATAAAACATTTAATCCAAAACTTCGGGACGACAAGTAATTTCGGTTTTCATACGTAGAACTGCATGCCCAAAATTTCGATATTCGTTTCCTGCCCTAACGGACGGCGCGGCGGCGATCCAATTCACAGTATGAAAGTCACAAAGTAAGATTGAAAAAATATCGCTGGAGATGGTACTTCACACCTTCTGTGGCGTGACACCACCGCGGTGGTCCCGGTTTTCATACGAACATCTATAGCAGTCATTACGTATAGTTGGAGCCCCAACAGCTCCAACAACTGGTCTAACTGCATTACTTCGTTCGCTTGAAGTTCAGCCAAACCCGCAGTTAGACTAGAATAAGCGGACCCCAGATTCCGAGGTGAAAGCTTCGGATATGACTGGGATTAAACGCTAGGATGAAAGACATGGTACTTGCTGCCCTCCAAGCGGGGCGATACATTTGAGTGGCATTAATTGTTTAATATTATATTCCAGGCTATTAAGGTTATAATGAGTGTAGATCTGGCTGGCGTGGTGTTTGGATGGAAGTTCTTCGATCATGCGGCTCATCTTGGTGGCGCTTTGTTTGGAATGTAAGTTCATTATTGACTTAGAGGACAAGTTGTTTATTTTTACTCAAAACCTTAAATGAACACCTTTCGTATCCTATTTGATATCGATCACAGTTAGTACTTGGAATGGTGGTGGAAGATGCTAGTCCAACAGAATGCTAGATCATTTCTAAAGTTCAAAAAAATCCAGATATTCATATTTCGCCCCTCCATCGAGATGAGCGCGATAAAAAAACGTTATAGTCGTATATTATTTTTACCAGTTTTGTCTCCCGAGCATTCGACATTATTCGGTTACTTGGCGCTTCTACCTGTTTAGTTAGAGTACCTACAAAGTGGAGAAGTGAGATTTTCGCAGTATTTGGATTATTGCAAAAGATTGCCACTTTTTTTTACCAATCCCACTTCACTTTGTAGTCAACTGAATGATATAATAGGGAGTGTATATAAGGATGTACAGACAAATAAATTCGGTGTATGGCGCCTCACCCAAGACCTTTACATATCGCTGTAAGGTGTATCAACACCTATACATTGGCACTGGCTTTTCTGGGTTTGAAGTTTTGGAGGTCAGATAGCTTCCATAAAGCCATATAAGCCAAACCAAAAGCAGGAAACGAATTTATTGACATACATTTTTGTTTCAGGTATTGGTGTCGCTGGGGAAGTGACACCATATGGGGTAACAGAGACAAATTCCTACAGTATTACCATACGCTTAGGAGAAGTGATTCGAACAGATAGCAAGGCTACTGGTGTAGAAATAAATTATATTGAAACTTTTTTGTTAAGAAAATATATGTAACTATTATATTGTTCATAAAATTCATTTTTTTTATTTATAACTTAATGGGTAGATATAGTTTGTTTAAATTCTTTACAATGGTCTTAATGGGTAGTTGTTTGCCAGGAGCCTATCTTGGCGCATCTAGTAGTCTCTGGTATGAAATTAAAATTGACTATTTAAAGACACCCGATAAAAAACCAACTCCAAAAAGTAAAGATGAAACATGTTAGTAGGCCCTTGAAATGGCCTTATCATAAAGGGAATCTCAGATCGTTTCTATAATACACTAGCTGTTGCCCGCGGCTCCGCCCGCGTGGATGTCGATTTTCCTGAATTTTCTTTGCTATAAACCTCACGGAGCCCGAGACCTTTCCAACGAATGCAAAACCGTGGAAATCGGTTCGTGCGTTCTGGAGTTATAGCGTCAGGAAGGAAAACCCGACTTATTTTTAAATAGTAGATATGTCAGGGTGCTTTACCACCAGTTAGTGCCCCGTCGCGTCGCCACGAAACGTAAATTCAAAATGCACTTCCCAACAAAATGAGCTTTACTTCAATTTTTATACTAACGAAAAAAACTAATGACAGTTATTTGTGTGGTATTTTTTAAAGAATATTAATGTTTCCAAATAAAATTAAATTTCCTTAATTATTTTGTTTACATGGTCTAATTTACCGTCTAAAGCTGAAGTCCCACGGCCTGTCGAAAGCACAGGCCGCAGCAGGCCACGCCAGAGGGTCCATATCGGCTCTCATAAAATTTGTATTCATATTTACGATTTTACTACGAATTGGAGTTCATAATAATCACTCTTCATAAACTTTATGTTCATACATTAATATTCCTATAATCGGAACTCATAACACCCCGTCATCATATTTTTTTATTTCATAATGTTTTCATTAAGAAGGTGTTTAATTAATATTTTTTTTTCAGAATAGTTTTCTTCATAAGAGACAATGTTCATATTATTTGTGTATAGTATGAGAGTAGATAAAGTAGTGTATGACACTGTACATAACTTGGTCTTATAACACTCGTGTGATACAATAAAAGATTCTGAAACATATCTCCGACAAACGTTTCCCTGCCGAATGATCCACCGACAGAATGTTTCGCTTATGAGTTTTTCATCTACAGAACATTTCACATACAGGCAGTTCGCCGATAAAACGATTCATTTTTGGTTAAATCGACGACAGAGCCTTTCCCCTACGAACGTTTCGCCGACAGAACGATTAAATAATGAGTGAACCGACGACAAGGTCGACGGAGCCCCGCTACGCGGGGCTCCTACTTCTGGGTGGTTTATAAAAAAATAACCACGAAGGCCTAATGCGGGAGCTTCGCTACGCTCCGCTCCCGCATTAGCCTTCTAACCTAACCTATCCGAGTCGGGGTAATCTGAGTTGGGGTGTTAACTATATTGTAAATTGGTGAAAGATATATATATGAATATAAATTTTATTATAAAAGTGATGTATGTTTATTAACAGTATGAATTTTGATGTATAGGATAAATAGCACTTCTGATTAAGAAATATATGAAAGCAAAAATGAGTACAAATAAATGTATGAACAATAAAATTATGAAGTCGATTCATTTGGCGTTTTAATATTTATTGAAATAAAAATTATGAAGAGTGATCATTATGAAATAAAATTGTATGAAACATATTTTCGGACTTTCGATGTAAGGAGTTAAAAAGTTATGTAAGAAAAAGCGCACCGCACGCCAGATCTACTTCATTATTATGTATAATATTCCACAATAATGAAACCTACATTTCCATTTATCGATTAATCATTGTTCCATCTATCGATTTTATTCATTTTTATGCAATCAATATTTCAATCTGTCTAAACTAAAATACAATAATATAAAATGGACAATATAATATTATAAACGCGAAAGTCTGTGATTGATGGATGTTTGTTACTCTTTCACGTAAAAATTACTTAATGGATTTTAATAAAACTTTACAATAATATAGCTTATCAGAATAACACATAGGCATACAATAAACTACATATAAATATATGAATAACACAACAATTTATAAGGATAATCGATATTATAGCGATAACGGACAATCAAGTGGGCGGAGTCGCGCGAAAGCTAGTGTTTTTTTTTTATGAATGTTTGAATCGAATAACTAATATTCCCTCTAACCCCTCCAACTAAACTAAATTGCTTGTGCTAAGAGTGGGTTCACGCCGGTAGTGTACCTAATGGCCGGGATTCGAACCCGGGACCTCTCGATCGTAACCACTAAGCTACCGACGCTTTCAAATGTATAACCTAGATTGCCAGATACTTATTGGCGTCAATTATTGATATAAATCCTATTTCTTATTTATGTAAATTCCGGCTGAATAGTAGGTATTTGCGGTACATCTCGATTGTTTTTATTAAAGTGTATTATACCTATATAGTCACTTACGGACTGAATTTAGACAGTACAATACTTCGACATATAGCGAACTTCGAAAACACATAGATCGACAAGTCATTGCTTCGACAGACAATACTTTTAGACAAGACACATCTTCGAATGACCACTACTACGACAGATTTTTTTTATAGTCTTCCATTGAATTGTAACTGTATTTTTTCTTTGGTTTTTATGCCTCAAATTACTTCATTATGGTTAACACCCCGACTCAGAGCACCCCGACTCGGATAGGTTAGGTTAGAAGGCTAAGGCGGGAGCGAAGCGGAGCGGAGCTCCCGCTTTAGCCTTCGTGGTAATTTTTTTTAAACCACCCAGTAATAGGAGAATGATAAAAAACACAAGACACGACAACAAGACAAGACTTGGCCCACGTGCCTTGACGTTGTACTCGATGTCACCAGTCTCGTGAAGTACAGATCCTAGGTACTTAACCTGGTCCGTGTGCTGACAAATCATCGCCTATGTGGACGGGTGTGGGATCTGTTAAGTTTAACGCCAAGTATTGTCTTGTGATGTATTTTCCTTCTTTTAAGGGTTTTTAAAATTTAAAAATTAATTTTGGTATTGTGCAAAGATATAAAATATGAATAAGAATTTAAAAGAATAATAACTTTATTGAAAAAAACATAACATTATATACAGTTGACATTCTTGCCATAAAACTTAAGCATTCAGTGTAAATGCATGGAAATCCATATGCTCCCCAATGTATGTGGATATGTAGTAGTAAGAGTGGTCGTAACCTTCTCGCAAATTAAATATGACTTGCACTCCCACTGAGCGACACGATTCAACTAGATTTTCGGGCAGTAACTGCTTTTCAATGTAAAATTTGTCAGCAGCGCCCTGTAATGATAAGAAAAAAAATGTGTTTATTATGCTAATCTAATTTATGAGTAGTTTAAAGAAAGTCTGTTACATTACTTTTCAGACGTATGTTTGGAGCATGTCTAGAGTGCTGTAACAAGATTCATGACCATGGATTAAACAGTGTAGTAGCGGGGCAAGCCCATCGTTTAAGGAAGCCTTTATAGTAGAGGAGATCCTGCCCTGCAGCACTTGCGTTCTGTATGTAACCTCGATTTAATAGAGAGTTCGTAAGAAACTTCAATAGTGTGTTAACTTATATATTACTCATCATCTCAGCAGTTAAGAAACATGCTGCTGCTGAGAAACTGGTTTGTGCTGCATTTAAATTCATAATGCTCATATCATCATAGCGATTTCCCAGTGGCGTCCTAATTTCCATCCATCCGTTGGTGTACCAATGTGCAGGTGAGGTTTGCTTTGAACTCAACGATGTTGGTAGAGCCCTTTACATGCATTGCTCCTGAAGAGTCCTATATTTAAATAAAGCGCAATATAAATCTATGAATCTCATACAATCATTATGTCGGTCATTTCATGTATAAATATGATAAATAATTTTGAAGATTACCTGGTCCAGCAATAGAGTAAGTGGAGGGCCATCATATTTCTTGACCAGTTCTGTGGCATCCCATTCAGCCCATTTGCTTTTATCATCTCCTAGATAACCAGTAAAGGCCTTAACACCCCATGGGCAAGCTGTGGGATTACAAATGGGGGCAAATGCACTGACTGATTTATATAAACCAGGATTCCTGAGAGCAGATATTAAAGCTCCATGACCACCCATACTGAAAAAAAAACCATGTTTTTACATAATGTAGCCAATATATATGTATAAAACAATAAATATATACATTCGAACCTTTTTCTGTTGGGGTAGGTTACAACACCCATCCTGACATACACCTTTCCCTTCTAAATTAGTGATTCCATTCTCTTATCCCAAAAATCTCTTAATAACCTGTTAAAAGGCTTTGGCTTGTCCAGAAGTGCAGTTAATTCTATACTAGAACGAGTATCTAAAGCTGCACTAGCAGGTTCATATCAGATTTAGCAGGGTAGAGAGGAACAGGAGTAGTGAAGGTGAGTGTACGTCACAAAGGGGCCTCTTACTGTTCTATGTGATGTTTTTTTACAACCTTAAAGTGCTTACCTATGACCCATTATCCCAATTCTGTCACCATCAACTACTTCAAATGCAGTTTGAATGAGTGTGTACAATTCCTTATTTATATAGCTGCCCATTCTATAACTTTTCGACCATGGATCTTTAGCAGCGTCTAAATAAAAACCAGCTGAGACTCCAAAGTCCCAGGACTCATCATCACCATCAATCTTTACTCCGCGAGGGGAGGTATCAGGTCCAACAACTATGATTCCATGTTCTGCAGCATATCTATTATAATAAAAAGAACATATTATTAACCATACCTCACTAATATAATAAACACGAAAATTTGTAAGTGGATGGATGGATGGATGGATGGATGGATGGATGGACGGACGGACGGACGGACGGACGGATGGACGGACGGACGGACGAATGGATGGTTGGATGGTTTGTTACTCTTTCACACACCATTGTAAAGTTTCATTAAAATCCACACTGAATGGATTTTAATGAAACTTTACAATGATATAAGTCAAAATCAAAGCATATACATTAGAATAACATATAGGCTACAATTTATAACCATAACCGATATTCACGTTCAAAATACTGAATGGATTTCAATGAAACTTTACAATAATATACCAAGCTTATACATCAGAATAACACATAGGCTACGAATTATAATGATAATCCATATTATAGTGAGACATCTACGCGGATGAAGCCATGGGCAAAAGCTAGTTAGTATAGAAAAAAAATCATAGTTTTAATAAAATACTGTGTTAAAATAAAGAACAAATATATTTCAGTTATTGCAAGATAGGATCAAGTGCACCCTATTTTCGCAAACAAAATAAAAAAGGTGAGTGCTTTTTCTACGAACAACTTTTACTTACCAATCAATTAACAGATTATTATTCTAAAGCAACTATAACCTTGCTTTTTTCTATTTGGACGAAGTTGATAGGTAACATAATACCATTTAATACTGATAAAGTTGTGTATGCAAGATAAGAATTTTGTTACATAATTAACTTGAAATTACATAAAAGTTTAATAAGAACATTGTAAAATCTCATTTTATCTAAGTTCAATATTAAATACCTAATATATTTCTGTAAAGAAATTTTTGGAGTATTCATAAAAGTCTAATATTATGTCCATTACAACACATTCCTAGTACTCTTGTTAATGTAGCTATTAGTACTGTACTAGATGGGGTTTTAATGTGACCCCTAAAATTTCACTATGCTAATCTCCAATAGTATATCAAATAATAAAGATGCTAAAACATATAGATGATGTGTATTCCCTATATAATCAACTAAAACTCACATTTTTGAGCGTTTTTTTATATATAAGTGAATTAGGAATGAACTTCCTACAGCTATAATGCGATGTGAGATCAAAATAATATTACAAATATATTAATATATGACAAAAAAGTGGTAACTCTCAACTTGCAAATCTTAACAGTAGTTAAATCTTATATAATACTTACTTCTGGAATCCTGATTTGGTGATGAAATTTTGTTCATTGCATGTAAGTCCTGATAAGTAAAATATAACTGGCAACTTGACATCTCCACCCTCAGCTTGTGGAGGAAGGTATATAGAAAAATTCATCTTACATTTTAGCTCGGATGATTGATGGGAATACACCTTTTGGTAACCTCCAAAAATTTTGCTTGATGAAACTAGTTCTAAACCTTCCATGTTAGAATTCTGTAACAACATAATTTTATTTTATAATTTTTTATACAACAATTTTATTATCTAGGACATTCTACAGTGCTATCTGAAGCCAAATTAAGCATAGGCACAGATTACCTAAATATGGAAGAGAGCAATAATTAGTTTGTGTTGTGTTCTAGAATGAGGTCCATATATGTAGGTACTTAGAAAACTTTTTGTAATAACATACCTCTAGATTACTAGATGTATATTTATAGAATAAACTAGGTTTCAATTTGTTTGGAGTTGATATCTAACCGCAAATAAAACTAGGTATTCAATTCAGATATTACATTTTTTTAAGTCAATGTAGATATGTTAAATGAACTGTTTAAAGGCTGAATAATTGCAAAACTTTCCTATTTAAGTGTGACGCAATAAATTGCCGGGCAGCAAGATCGTATAAAAAGAGACCCTTGAAATATATTTGGTAATCTCCTTTACAGTTGATGGCATAGACTTCATATTATGTTATAATAATTTATTAAAAGAATGCAGATATGATCGTAAAAGGTAATTTAACTCACATGTTACCTGTATTTAGTAGTATAAGGTCATGAACTGGACGAATATTGATTAAGTAAATAACTACTGCGCGGTAAACACACAAGACAAGTGTGCAGGCCAGGGAGTTTTAGGACACTTGAAAATCTGATTGAATCTGATTTTTAATTTGTCAGTTTTGACATTGACATCTAGTGCCAATAATAATAACATTCGTAACCATGGTCTAAGAAATATTATTATACCATGATTGTAACATTGTAACTTTGTAACGTGCGTACAGCATACCTATTATTCATAAATGGCCGTCATTGTTGGCTGTACCTTGTGTCTCAAGAAAGTCATGAAATGAATGTTGGACGAAGTAATAACTGTCCTTGTATTTGCAAAACTCACCAACTGCCAAACTGAGTATTCACCTGTCACTGCCTTGGTTTGTTGTGGATAGCTCGTATATCTTTTGTGTTCATTGAATTTCTCTTCATCTATTATCAGTCTAGATTTCAACTTGAACTATCCAAACGCTTCGATTGTCTACATGATTGGGTATCAGTGGACGAGGTAAACAGCATGTTGGTAGAAGCTGTCCAAACGGTAGGATCTAAATCCTTTAGGTCTCGCCCTAAACAAAAACCTCAAAAGATCTCGACTCAGACCCTTGATCTCATGGCCAAACGTCGTTCTATGCCGCCACAAAGCTCCGACGATGCTGAGGCATATAGGTAGCTCAACAGACGCATGCTTTCCGTTCCTAAAATACCAAAAATATTAAGGAGACGATAGAGTGAAACGGCTCCAAAGTGTTTGCGAGGAATGCGTCTGTTGGGCAAAGCCGGTTGACGAAGCTGAAGATGGCAACGACAAAGGCAGAGGTACTAAGTGAGGTCGAAAGGTTTTATGGGCACACCCCGTTGGCATGGCTAGAGATCCTAAAGCCAAGCTTACTCGAAATTATACCGAAGACATCCTGGAAATCAGCCTGTACGAGATTAGGATGGCCCTCAAACAGTTCAAGAATAACAAAGCGGCGAGTGAGGACGGAATTACAGCAGAGCTTTTGAAAGCGGGCGGTACGTTGGTAATAATCCTTCAGAGGGTCTTTAATTCCGTCCTACACGAAGGCATAATGCCGGAAGCGTGAAACAGGGGCGGGGTGGTCCTTTTCTTCAAAAAAGGCTATAATACTTTGTTGAAGAATTATGGGCCCATCACGCTCCTGAGCCACATTTACAAGCTGTTTTCGAAGGTTAATACGAACCGTCTTGCCAACAGGCTCGATGACTTCCAACCACAGCTTCCACCACATCCACACGTTGCGGCAGGTTATACAGAAGACCAAAGAGTATAACAGGCCTCTTTACTTAGAATTCGTGGATTATGAGAAAGCCTTCGATTCGATCGAAACATGAGCCGTGCTAAAATCCCTCCAGCGGCGCCGGATAGATCATTGGTATATCGAAGTGCTGAAGTGTTTATAACAGAACGCCACAATGTCGGTCCGAGTACAGGTTCTGAAATTGGGCGTTAGATGCCTCGGAAGACGTCTTCAAGCTACTGAACTGGAAAGGACGTGGCATCAACATAAACGGCGAGTATATTACTCACCTTCAGATTGCCGATGATATTGTTAGTATGGCAGAATCGCTTAAAGACTGAACAGCATGCTCGAAGACCTCAACAGAGTATTCCAACAAGTGGGCCTTAAGATAATTATGGACAAGATAAAGGTTATGTCAAATGACCATATCGGGCCTCTACCGGTTCTTGTTGGGGACTCAGTCTTAGAAGCTATTGACGAGTAGGTACATCTACTTGGGTCAACTGATCCAGGTAGGCAATTCTAGCTTGGAAAATGAGGTCAATCGACGACCTCATCAAGGTCGCCGGAATGCGCTGGATGCGGGCTGCTATAGATCGGTCGTTTTGAAAGTCTATAGGAAAGGCCTATGATCAACAGTGGACTATGTGGCTGATATGATGAATACTACACAATATCTGTGAAAATTTCGACTGTCCAGCTATCACGGTTCATGAGACACATCTTAGTAATTGGGTCTCGTTTTTACTCTTTGGGTAAGGTATTGCTCGGGACATTTATCTTGGACCTAAAATGTGGAGTATCTTTTAATAATAGCACGAGGTCCTACGACGGTGGACGTCTCAAATTTACCAAGCATAGATTATTAAAAACAATCTGCGCACCCCAGGACCTCGTTTGTCTCGCGATTTAGGTTCAAGATACGTGTCCCGAGGTATACCCTACAAACGTCCGACACGCCGCGTCTTCGTACATGAGGCCTTATATTCAATTACCGGGGTGTGATGGTAACGAATAAGGCATCTCTCTCGCACCCCGGTTAACCTTGCTATATCCGGTTCTAAGATAGCCCCCTTAGGGAAACACGATATCCCCATCAAACCTTTGTGGCCTCTGCTAGTCAGAGGGACCCGTGGCAAGCCACCGAGGGCTGCTCCCACCGCGGCCGTTAATTGCAGTAAGCGTCGCCCTTGTTATAGAGAAGGGAGTGGAGCATTGCAGTCTCCGTTGTGCACCGAATGGAGGTTCGAACTACGGGTTTACATTATCTGTAACATGGAGTCCAGTGATATGAAACATACACTCCCACTTTCCGGCGCGGTCACGTAATGTGGCGAAACGAAAATTTAAAGTATATTGAGAATGTGTGGTTGAATTAAGAATCTTCTACCTTTCGAAGACGCGAAGTGACGACGGGTGTGTACTACTAATACAGTCAGTCTGTGATTACGGCTGGTTTAATTCAGGCAATTCAACGATCATGTTAGTTTCCGTTAACATTATAGTCGGTTTCATATATGTATACATAAAAATAATAAAATTTTACTGCTTTATCCTATAAAAAACCAACGATCAAGACTGTTCAGCCGTAGTATGACAGGGATTCAGGTTATTTGTGGCAGCGCCACCCTCAATTTTCATAACTTTCTTGACGCACTATTGTGATAATCACACAACATCCATTTTATTTGCGTCATGATTGAATTTCTGGGATGGAATTGTTGTTTGGATCTAAATATTCTAGAATGTATGTTACAACCTTATAACTTTCAAATACCATGTTTGCGTTGAGTCTAGATGGTGCTGTGAAATGTTTTTGTGTTTTTGATTACATTAAAAATTCGTGGGTAAGGGGGTTATCATGATAACTCCACCAAGATCTTTGTGACCTTGTGACCCATGTCAACCACTGTGAACCGGTAGAGTTAGGTAGTTTTGAAATTATACTTGACTGGATACCATCGACCGGCGTGATTGTGTATATGAATAAGAATACTCTACTAACTAACATAATTCTGGAAGACCGATTGTTAAGATAGTTGGACCACTCTGGACACTTACAACTATTTGAGTACTCTTATAACCAATATAAAATTGGAATTTTGGTATTTGGATTATTTTGAGTACTTTTGTTAGCAACATTTTAATAATGCTGACTGTACCTACCTAGGCCATACCTGTGCACAGTGTATTATTTTGCCTCAGTAGCGGTCATCCTCATCTTTTTATGTCTGACGATAGATAACTACCTAACTAAATTTGTAGTAAAACTCCAAATAATTTATCTCTCATAGTTTTAGAGAAATTGAAGAAATCGAGAAAAGTCCATAGAAACCATAAAAACCATTTATCTCTTTTGTTGTTCGTTCTTATTCACGGATTTTTTTTTTGTATGATTCTGTTATAATTTAGGCACCGATTTATGAAAAAAAAGAAACCTTATCTCGTCTATTTTAGCGAGCATATATTTCTTTATTATTATTTCATTTAATTTTTAAAAGACGCATCCCTTGCCGGTCGCATTTTTTTTTAGTGCCTAATTGTTGATGGTGGTTATTACTACTACCACAAAAATAATCAGACGCTACCAGTACAGGACAGCTGTGATATTCAATCTTTAAGTTTTGAGCTAGGGTTGTCTCTCGTCGTCTATGGTAGATATAGTTCAGTTTAGTCATTATATTTTTTTATTTTTCAGTCTGCACTACTTATCTACTTACTATTATGACAAGTACACTACATTTCAGTAAAATAATAATAACAATAATAATAATAATTCTTAAACATATTTTTAAAAAATATTTAAAATGTAATTGATATATATTTAAAATTGAATAAAGAGAATAATAATTCTAAATTTATATAAAAAGTGATAAACGTTTATTAAAAACCAAGAAGTAGTTCTGTCGTTACTTCAAAAATAGTTGAACCTGAAATTGATAAAATTCAATAGACCACCTCTGAGGTATGAATCAAAGAATCAATTTCGTTTATTCAGTTTAGGCCCATAGAGAGCACATAGGAACGTCATTTTTTACAATTATCTCTAGAAATATTATAAAAATATAAAATATTATATAAAGTAAATAAACCATTTGAAAATGTTTTTTTTTTTGCTGGTTGGGTAAGTTGTTTCTACTGAGAAGTGTAACTGTAACAAACTGAATAAAAGTACCATACCTTAAATATATCGTAACCATGATTATCTGGTCTAAGATTTATACAAATGTTGCGCAATGTTGATGTGAGGGTGCAGTGTATGGTCGTTACCGTTATCGAAAATTATTAATGGATCATTTGTGGTCAACTCCACCTATTCAAATTGAATATCTGATTCAGAAGGGTAATACTGAACATTATCAATTGACAACTGATAATGTTCAGTATTACCCCTACTTCTAATAGAGAAAAAACTTTCGAGAGTAAAGGCATCTTCGATTTGCGACGTTTTATTGTGGGACAATGTTGATAAATATGGATCGGATGATTCGAGTCCACGGTGAAATAATCGTATTTTTTTTCTTTACAATTGTTCCTCGCTAAACTTAATCGTTTAACGGCGAGAGCGCGCTCTTAGCTGTGTATACTATATAACCTACCTAACATATATATTATATAATTAAAAATTAAGAATAAAACAAAACAGGTACAGAAATAAAAAGTAAAACAAAATCTAGTAAAGTGATAGTAGTTTTCCGATCTAACTAATGATCATAACGCCAAAATTGGTTTCTGGATTCCCCGGTTTATGTTATTTTTACCACGTTGCCATTCGCAAGAGACATACATACACATGTCTGAAACGTCTTACAAATATTTGCGAAAATTTAAGAGTTCAGCAATATCTCAGCAGTAGAGGGGTATCACTAAATCATGCCACAATTTTAAGTCAATCTAACTCTATCTTAACCGTCAATCTAAATATTATAAATTTCGAATAATTGTATTTTTTTATGACAACCCTATTTCCATAGAAATTATAAAAAAACTTAGAAACGTCATACCTCAGCTGTCCTGCATCGAAAATAATCAAAAATTTGTAAATAGGAAGCTACAATGCTAGAGTGTATTTGCCAAGTGAAAAAAAATGCGACCGTCAACTAGAAAATTTTCCATTTAATTTTTTCTGAAATTTCTAAAATATTTTTTTTTTCGTGTTCCAGGTCATTTGCAGAACTGTAATTTTAACACTCAATTATGTATATATTTCGCCATTTATTAGTAATTTTAACTATGATCAATTTTAATAATTTCGCGCTAAATCTGTAAAAATCTTTTAGACAAAGTTCAATGACCTTTCAAGAAAAGCTACATATTTTAAAGACCAAGCAATATTGTTAATGTGGTGTGTCATAGTATGCTGTTATGATTATATGCATCGAAATTGGCTATAAAAGGAGGATGTCCGCTACTGAGGCAAAATAATACACTGTGCTGTGTACCTGTAGGCATAGTTTGGTGATATTTCTGCTGTGTGCTGTAGAGTTTAAAATCACCTTTATGGTGTATGAGGTGGTTATGCTTTTTAAGTTACATTATGTTACCTCCTTGGGACTTGGGCCAGATTAGGTTCAAACCCCCTCCGAAACTCGAATTATTACTAACAATTCTGTCTCCTGTTATTTTTCGTAACAATAATAATGACGATTTATATGCATTTTCGTTTTATTATCTTAAACCACCTCTCTGACTTTTATTCACTAAATTAAACCCTGGTAATGTCCATGCTTAGCTCAATTTTATATTTATACAAAAAATAATGTCTGTGGCTTATTTAAAAAAACTCAAAAATGTTATCATTATTTTATTACATAAATAAGAATATCACATTTTGTGGTAGAGGAGAAAAAAAAAAATCCACTAATAGTTATTTTGTATTGGTATTTTTTGATTTGTTTTCCAAGCTAAATAAGTATTCCACAATAAAGCAACTGTTTGTACAACTAAAACTTGGTATTGAAGTGGTACATAATAAAAGTTTACAAGTTGAACCCATGGCCAAATGTAATAATTTGCAGTAAGTACGTCAAGATAATTTGCCTTCAGGTCACTTTTAATCTGGACCCCATCTTTGCCCTGCATAGCGCCCACTGTAACTAGGAGTATACATAAAAATGAAGGTGCAAATATAGTTTGATCCAGAAACACTTTTTTGAAAGTGACTGCTTTCCCTTTTGAACCTATGTACTTATTTAAAACACCATACCACATTCGTAATGCTGGTCCCTGTAAGAAAATCACTTAATCAGAATTTATAAATATTTAAAAATAAAATAAATGAAGTTAGCTGTGTTTTAATTGCAGTTTTGCTCAAACAACTCGTCAAAACTAAAATTAAATTGACAAAATGTAGTAGTTAATATTGTTCTTGTAATAATTAAGTGTAATACAGCTAAGTGTTTGTTACGGGCGCAGCGCTGCCGGGCCGCCGGTAACCTATCAGCTAAGCCGTGCGGTTTGGTACTGAAAAATATAACTCACCCCTATGAAAAAGCCTATGGAAGAAAACTTTAAAGTTCTTCGAAAGTCCAGTGAATGTTTTTCAACAAATTTTTGAGCAATTACATCGCCAGCACCCATTAAAACCCCTGTTTGTATGGCTTGAACAAGATATGGGTTTCGATTAAGAGCTTTTTGATACAATTTGAAAATGTGGAACTTCATAATTATCGGTACAGAATAACTACGTAATGAAAGAAAGTTGCAGGCTTAATTTATTTAAAATAAAACTGGTAAATAAATTAAAACAACTTATTGCATAAACTTCACATTAAATATGTCGCGTGTAATATTACTATGTAACTTATTTAACTCTAGGCTGTTTGTGTTCAAGGAAACAATAACCGTTTTTATAAAATAATATAATAGCGCAATTTTCGTATTATTCGAAACGGATTATTTCTGCTTTATAAAAATTTATTGACATTAGATTGTTGATTGACGATGTTTTTTTTTGTTTCTTTAGTTTCATTCGGAATAGGCTAAGGTACTATGACCATGCTGCCTAATCATCAGTAATAGATGGAATGATTCTTTTCTTGTTGATGACGATAAATGAGTTGATGATGTTGATGACGATCGATGAAATAATTACTGCCTCAGTAAAGTGGTGAGCCTTTACTAGAAGCTCCCTAGGGAGATTTGAAACTAACTTGAGATGTCACAATTCACTGTAATATGCCACTCTCTTAGTCTGCGTTATCCAAGACGTCTGAAAATCCACCCAGGGCCGTCTTAAGGCTATATAGCGCCAGGGTGCGAAACTCAGACTGCGCCCCCTCCCCCCCTACCCCCGGTCAACAAAAAAAAAACGCAATAAATTTTTGATGTTTCATTTATTTTTGTCTAAGATCTGTAATCTATCTGTAAAAAGAGGTTCTCTATTTTTATTCCTAAAATTTTATGTCATAATTTAACGTTGCATAATGTTACTTGTCATAACATTATTTACGCATAATACTCATTTGCCATAACTTTTTAAGCATAATTTTTTTACTCCTATTTACTATAAGCATAATATTTAATAAGCATAATATCCCAAAGCATAAGTTTATTTAAGCATAACGACGTATAACCATAACTATTCCGAAAAATCACTACAAAATTTTTATTAACAATATTACACTATTTTATACATTGCTCTCGTCAAACTTGTAGGCGCATCAAAGTTCATTTAACCTAATGTTCTTCTGACCTAATTGGTCGACGGAGCCCCGCTCGCCGGGGCTCCTACTTCTGGGTGGTTTGTAAATAAATAACCACGAAGGCCTAATGCGGGAGCTTCGCTACGCTCCGATCCCGCATTAGCCTTCTAACCTAACCTATCCGAGTCGGGGTGCCCTAAAGTCCAGATTGCATGCAGATCCTTGCCAGCTTGCTAGCACCATGTTAGCAGGCGTTTATCATTATACCAAATAACTATTAGACAAATAAACAATATGCTTTACAACTTTATGCGTATCAATGTTATGAATAAAAACATTAGGATATACAATATTTATGCTTGTGGCGATACCACATGTACCCAGCGCCATCTAGCGACATCAAGCAGAACTACTACGATAATACAAATCCTGCATCGCGAAAGTAAAGTTCCCGCGCTGGTACATTACATCTACAACATCCCAACGACAATCGTTGGGCCGCGGCCCGCCAGGCGTGATCACCTTGCCTGGTCGGAGGATCCTCCCTTTGTGTTGGAGGAACATCACACCTCGTTCCTCCACAGTGGTGACCTCGACGTGATCTGATCACGTAACCTTCGCTGAGCATATCAGCAGCATTCTCATCGTCACATCCCATTCACTTCTTCCGCATGAGCGGTAATCAAGTCTTCGCCATCCAGCACCTTCGGCCCTTACAAGGCTACCACAGCATGCAGCGATCGCTGCAGCCTGGTTACCCTTCGGCCACGCCTGCATCTACGGCACACAGTACACGTTCATACGGTCACGTAAGAAGAGTACATCTCTCCCGTCTACGTAGTCACTGTTGTATATTTGTCTATTAAAATAAATATGTTGTCTATGATTGTCTATGACAGCGCCCTCGTCCTCGGACAGTACCGGCGCCCGACATTCATTCCTTAACATGTAACTCAAGTGTGTGTGTCTCACAAAATAAATAATAACTCGTAAAGTCGTAAAGTCGTTTTCCTACAATATCAGCCATCTCACCACGAACCCAAAGCATGGTGTCAAAAATGGTGTCAAAAGTGGTGTCTAAAGTAATATAAGAAGTGGTGTCATAAACGTTGCTTGTTGGAACTAAAAATAATCGCGGGTAAGTCAAAAGTAAGAATTTCAAAAAATAAAAAATATAAGTCATAGTCGTCATGTCAGACAAAGGAATTCTTGTCCAACTCAAACCGTTAACGATTCAAAATACCGAGGATCCATCTAGTAAATGGAAAAAATGGAAATTACGTTTTGAAATTTTCATGGATGCGAACGAATTTGAGAAATTTACAGACAATAAAAAGACTGCGATTTTCCTAAATGCGATTGATGATGATGGCATAGAGATTTTTAATAGCTTCAATTTGGACAGAACTAAAACCAAATTCGAGGCAATTCTGAAGAAATTTGATGAAAAATTTAGTCCACACTCTAATTTGACGGTAGAGAGATATAATTTTTTTACACGCTACCAGAAAAATGATGAATCTACGGATGAATATCTAACGATTTTAAATAATTTAAGTGGATCTTGTGAATTTGGAGATCTAAAAGAATCATTGATAAAAGACATGTTTGTAATCGGTATTAAAAACACTCATATAAAGGAAAGGCTACTACAAGAAGAAAATTTGACTATAGAGTCGGCAACAAAAATATCCAAAAGCTTAGAATTATCACAAGAAAGATCTAAAATGCTAAATCATGAACATAAAAATGAGGTTATACAAGGAATCACTCAAAATCAAAATTATAGGGGTAGATCAAAGTCACGACAAAGAAATAATTCAAAGAATAGAAATAATAGTCATTCTCGAAATAATAGTAGAACAAGAGATCAGTTGTGTTTATCCAACAACAGAAATAAGTCACAGAATAGAAACTGTACTCGATGTGGTCAAGTACACAGACACAAATGCCCAGCAATGGAAAAAATTTGCTCAATATGCAAAAAACAAGGACATTTTGCAAAATTTTGTTTTTTCAGGCAGCCAGGAAAAAGTAACAATCATAAAGTGAGCAATATTGCATGCAATGACGCAGAACCACAGGTATTTTCTAATCAGTTTATAATAAATTCTATTCAAAATTCTAATTATAATAATAAAGATTGGTTGATAAATGTTTACTGTAATGATTATAAACTTGAATGTCAAATTGATACAGGTGCTGATACAAATGTTATTAGTAAGAAAACATTGAATAAAATTATGTCTTGTTCTCATTGTAAAATTAATATTTTTAGAACAAATAATAAGCTATTCACCTTTTCATGACAATTAGTGCCAAATGTAGGTACATGTAAAATTGATTGTGAATTTGAAAATGGTATAAAAACAAAATTGTACTTTGTTGTGGTTGAATGTGACTGTAAAACAATTATAGGATGGAATTCATGTGAAAAACTTGGAATTGTAAAAAGAATCTATGGAATTCAGAACAAATCAGTGCAACAAATTGTTTCTAAATATGCTAAAACATTCGAGGGTCTTGGTTGTTTACCATATAAAGCTCATCTAGACATTGATAGCAATGTACCTCCTAAAATTTGCCCGGTACGTAGAATACCATATTCTTTAGAAAAACGTCTTAAAGAGGAATTAGAGAGTATGGAAAAATTACAAGTCATAGAAAAAGTTGTTAAACCAACTAAATGGGTTAACTCAATAGTCTTGGTAGAAAAACAAAATGGTAAATTAAGGATATGTCTTGATCCTAGAAATTTAAATACAGCTATTAGACGTCCTTACTACCCGTATCCAACATTTGATGATTTAAGATCTAAAGTTGCGGGTGCATCAATTTTCTCAAAGTTAGATGCTAGTTCAGGCTATTGGACTATTTGTTTAGATGAAGATAGTAGTGATCTCTGTACCTTCAATACGCCTTATGGAAGATACAGATTTTTGCGATTACCCTACGGAATTAGCTCATCTGGTGAAATTTTTCATCGGACTATGAATCAATTGTTTGGAGATTTGCCTGGTGTAATTATCTTTGTAGATGATATTTTGGTCTTTGGGTCTACTGTCGTGGAACACAATCAAAGGTTAGAATCTTTATTTGAGCGTGCCTCTAAAGTCAATTTGAAGTTCAACAAATCAAAATGTCAATTTGGTATGTCAGAAATTTGCTATGTAGGTCATATTTTTAATAAGGAAGGTGTTTCGCCTGATCAGTCGAAGGTTGAAGCAATTTCAAAAATGTCAAGTCCTACTAATGTCAAAGAGCTTCAAAGATTCTTAGGAATGATTAACTATTTAGGTTCCTATATTCCAAATCTTGCAGAAGAAACCTCTCTTCTAAGAGAACTTCTCAAAAAATTTAATAAATGGCAATGGTTAGACCAACATGAAAAACAATTTAAAAAATTAAAATCAGTATTATGTCAGTCGCCTGTTTTAGTCCACTATGATATTAAAAAACCAATTAGGTTGTCAGTCGATTCTTCTAAGAATGCAGTAGGTGCAGTAATTTTGCATGGAAAAAACCCCATAGCATATGCTTCCAAGTCATTGAATAAAAGTCAAATAAATTATGCACAGATAGAAAAAGAATTGTATGCAATAGTCTTTGGATGTAAAAAGTTCCACCAATATTTATATGGCAAACCTATTCAGGTTGAAACAGACCACCAACCATTGGTTACTTTATTCAAAAAACCTTTATCCGAAGTGCCAGCTAGATTACAACGTATGATGATAACGTTGCAAGCCTACGACCTAATTGTTACATACACAAAAGGTTCAGAAATGTATATTTCAGATACTTTGTCACGTGCCCCAATAAATGATAATAATTTTAACCAAGAATTAGTTTCTTTAGAAGATTTAGACTCAAATATTAATATTCATGTGAATTTTTTGACCTCTAATTTAGCTATTTCTCCAGAAAAACTTGAAAAAATTTTGTCTCATACTAAACAGGATTTAGTTTCACAGAAATTAATTGAATACTATAAAAATGGATGGCCTAATTGCAAACAACATTGTGATACTTTGTTATTACCATACTGGAATATCAAAGAGGAAATCCATGTCATAAATGATATTATTTTCAAAAATAGTTCAGTTATTATTCCACAGTCTATGAGATCAGAAATTCTGAATATACTACATGAAAGTCATCAAGGTATTGAAAAGACAAAAAACTTGGCAAGAGGAGTAGTTTATTGGCCTAATATTAATCAGGATATAGAAAATAAAGTTAGACAGTGTGAGTCATGTGCTATTTATTCTGCAAATAAAACAAAACAACCTATGTTATCCCATGAAATACCATTGTATCCATGGCAAAAATTGGCTACCGACTTGTTTGAATATAAAGGTAAAAAATATTTACTTGTAGTAGATTACTATTCTAATTACATCGAAATTGCCAATTTAAATAAAGATAGTCGATCATTTAATGTCATAACACATTTAAAGTCTATCTTCGCACGTCACGGCATTCCCATGCAGTTAGTTTCAGATGGAGGTCCACCATACAACTCCATTGATTTTCAAAAATTTTTGTATGAATGGGACATTGAACAAATTGTCTCTAGTCCGCATTTTCCAAGGTCTAACGGCTTAGCTGAGGTCTCTGTGAAAATAGTAAAAAATATTTTCAGAAAAAGTGATGATTCTGGTACTGATCCATACATAGGATTATTACACTATAGGAATACACCTAGGAATAATTTAAGTTCGCCTGCACAGTTGTTAATGTCTAGAACTTTAAGATCTAAACTGCCTAGTCAAATTAAAAACTTGCGACCTAAGATTGTTAAGCATTCTGAACATTATCAAAAGAAACAAACTAGTTTACAAAAATCAAAATTTTATTATGATAAAAATTGTAAAAGTTATACTGAATTTCGCATAAATGACAAAATTTATTTTAAGAAAAATCCTAAAGATATAATTTGGACTGAAGGAATTATTGTATCAAAAACAAAATATCCTAGATCATTTATTGTCAAGGATTGTAATAATACTACTTACCGTAGAAATAGCCAACATATTCGATTGAAATATAAGTCAAATAGTCAAAATTCAAGTCAAAATAATGTCTTACAAGAGAGTGATAAAAAAGTTCACTTTAAGGAAACTTTTCCTAGCCAGTCGATAAGTCCAAGTCAGTCATTAAGTTCAAGTCAATCTAATCAAAAACATAATAAGTCAAATAAAAAGTCTTGTTTTGTAGAAGAGGAGGATGATAATTGTACATTCTTCTATACTCAAATATGTGAGTCAAGTCCTGATACAAAGTCAAAGTATCAAAGTCAAAGTCAAGAGTCTAGCAATGACTCAGATTCATTTATGTCGCTTGAATCAAACTATTCTTGTCACACAGAAAAACAAAAGAGTCCTAAGTCAAGTCAGTCCCAAAATGTATGTAAGTCACCCGAATTTGTAAATATGGATGATACCATTGTTTCACCTGAAAGTTTACATGACTACAGTGAATATGAAAGCGAGAATCCAATTCCTATATCATTGTCGTCCTCTGATAATTTAGATAATTTAGAAAACATACTTACAAGTCCTATTGAAACAATTGAAACAAGTACTTTACCTCAAGCAAGCTCAAGTAGTAATATTTTACCGTCACAAAGTCGCAATAGTGACGATGCAACAGCTGAAATAAAATATAGCTCTAGAGGTAGATTGCTTAAGAAAATAGAAAGACTGGATTTATAATTTCTGTAATAATGTACACAATTGACACTTTTACAAAATTAAATATTGACATGACAATAATTTGTAAGTAATCTAATAGAATGTAATTCAATTTGATAATATGTTGAAATGTAGACTCTAATTGTATTAATTGCACGAAAACACTTCAATATATGTTTTTATCACGGTAATTTTAAATAATTAAATGTTAATTGTTTAACGTGACTTTGTTTAGAAAAGTAAGGTTATCTTTTTGTTTATATTCATATGTCATATGTCAAAGCCAGTGTCAACGTCAATTGTCAAAAAAGAAATAAATTGTCATTTCTTTTTGTAATGCTCAGTGCCATGGATCACGTCACCAAGTTGTAACGTCACTGCAATAACCATACTAATCCTGGTCAGAGGCACCAAATTGTAATATCCTGGTCACGCGGGACCAAGTTGTAACTAATTCTATGTCATGACCATTGAATCTAGATGTATAAAGCTATCCCCGTACACCTCTCGTATTCAAACCTACAATTCCCAGCCGCGCTATCGTCTAGTGACCTTCAGACCACTTATCGTGATACGCAGTAATCCGTGATTCTATAGAAAAATGGGTTGTGAAAGACCTATTCCTTATCGTACTTTATCTACAATAGAATTCATGTATATCCCAGTCCTAGTTCCCCAACCAAAGTTCACATACTCTTATGATTGTAACTCGTATTTACTTTAACATACCTCTTAACAGATTTGTCGCTACTCCAACCTTACTTCGTAGTCAATCCACAGTTCGTCACCTTATTTATCATACTAAACTCACAATATAACATACAATTTCACTTATTTACTTAGTGGAATACGACCAGACAATCTTTTGACAACTACATTCTTAATGACGTTTGGAATTTGACAATTTTCACCGCCCTCATTCAACACTTAGCACAGAGACACCTACCACATACGTTTGCACTACACGTAAAATTAGAATCTACAAAATTAATTGTCAAGCATTCAATACTTCAAATTATAATTGTTTTCGAGGATACCAACAGAGGTCGTGTTATTCAAAAAAAAATACACAAACAATTTATAGTTAAGATCAACTCATCGTTGAAACTTCTATAAATCTTTATTATTTCTGTAATATAGTGTATTTTCCCCCCCCCCGTGTATAAGAAATGTGGCCCCGTGCTCGCCACATTCAGTAGGACTCGCCACTAGTACCAACATAGTCCTTCCTATGCCTAAGTAGGTATTTAGAAGACAATTTTAAAGTCTCCTGCCTACTGTATCGAGGCATCCGATACACAAATCCCCAATTCTATTTTCAGAATAGCGTAACTCTAACGCAGGACTTCAGTCCTATTGCCGTAATTCCTTTAATATAAGGTATTAAGATGATAACACAGAATCATCGTTCTAAGCGTCATTTTAGGACAATTACATTAGTATCTATCGCAGTAACCTCTGCGCTGATTGTTAACGATAAGTTTAGTTAGGAAAAGCTCATTTATTAGCACAGACCTAAATAATTATAGTTAATACTAGAACCAATTCACTTCTGAATAATAATGTCTATATAGACACTTCAGAGAGAATACATTCTCACCGAACACTTGATCGAACTACAATAATTCAGCTCAGATATAGCTTTTGCTTCTCCCTAGCGGATGACAAAGTTACTATAAGATAGCGATCGAGCGACCATGTGCATTCGATACAGTACATATAATAGCTGATTATGCAACAGTGATTAAAATGTCCAAACATCATTATTTGTGTGTTTGTAGCCATGGTAATCTCATGTGTAAGATCTTGCTCGTACACAAAGAACAATAGTAAAATAACTACCTCTGTAGCTAGTCTGTTTGGATACTTCCGACCCTTCAGACTTCGGTGGTCTTGCACATAATTCTGTAGTCAGAAAGGTTTCACTAGCGTGAATGTACAATATACCGTTGTGTTGTCGTTCAATAATGAACCAGCAAGGATTTATATGTAAATAATAAATATTATATCAAAGATGGTTAGGACAGATCAATCACTGTGTATTTACCTTTAACAATATCTGAATTCTGTAATGAATACACCAGTTCACTGTCTCCATTTCACTCACAATCACTCACTTCACTATTAAATCACTCGTCGTGGTGTTGCAGCATTCGCTTGTAGTTTTATTTTCACCATAATCTTAGCGTAATTATTACACATTACTGTCACTATAATCCCAGTAAATTCCAACAACGTAAATCGACATGAAAATTGGCTTGCAAAAATTAGCGGGAAAACTTTCATTCTTCGGTCACAAGATGGCGGTCATTTACAAATCTGCTTTGTTGTAATTGAACCAATTGTCTATCTAATTTCCCAATCAGTTTATCATGATTTACAATAATAACAACTTAGATCACCCCTTTACAAACGCAATACTACCTACCTAATATATATATTCATATGTTTGCTATTAGTGTGTACCTACTCACCTACCTGACTAAACTAACCATGTATCAACAACCATTCAACTACGTTAAACGTGAAATGTGTAAAGCTAATCTATCTGACTAGGGCGCAGGTAGTAAGCCTGACTTTGAACTATCACTAGTACCCCCTACGAGCAAGAGACCACGGCCGAAGCCAAGGATGTGTTCTCTCACAGGACAAGGACATAAAAGTGTGTATATATACATATATAAAGATAGACAGGACTGATCCGCTCTGGAGAGCGACAACCGCCTCCTCTCCAGTCACAAACCATCCTGCAGTGCAATTCTCTAACTTCAACATCGACGCCACAACGATGCGGCAACGTTGTCTCGTCGATTTGCTTGAATTTGGTATTCTCTAACTGTACACTAGCGCCATAGGCTCTAAGATGTGCCGTACGATGTAGGAACTACTCGACAACGACATCCTACTGTGATTGGTGTCAACCTAAGCTCAACCTTGAAAATGATTGTGATTGGTTGATTTTCGTAGTTGCAGTCGACGATGTTTCGTCGTTGTAAGCCAATTGAAACAAAGCATGTCAAACACGTTTAACCTCATAGATTATTATGTATACAGTCCATCAAATCTAAGAGGTACCGTTTGACGTTTCATATTTTTCAAACCGAAACAACTTTGTTCATACGTACATTATTCAGTTTCGATAACCTTTTTCATAAAACCATGAATTTAGAAAGATTTCATTATTGTATCTAAAAATGTACAATTCTTAATATCTAAATGTAATTGAAAACTTTCAAACAAAGCAAAATAACACATATTTACACAGTAAATAATTTCTAATAGTTATATTCTTGACCGCATTACAAAGTTACGTAGTTAGGTCACTGCACGTAGTGTTGCGACTCTTCGGATACACTTGTATGCAAAAAAATCGTTTACATATACGAAAAATCGAATGTATTATTTACAAATTACACTTGACAACCAAACAAATATTTTTTCATGTGAATGGGATTTATCTCACATATTACGATTACATAACTAAATAGTTATGTAATCGTAAAATATGAGATAAAACCCATTCACCAAAAATACGTATTTATAAATCAAATATATTTGCTTCTTTAAAAAGTTGTCGAAAGCGATTTGTCGATTTTTGATTTTCGCGCCCAAATAAGTCGGGGTTTCTCGCGCTAACGCTGTCGAAATAGTAAATGGAGTCAGGGATAGTGTTTTTTACATTTATTTTTGTGTATGATAGTATGGGTTTGCATATTACAGAGAAATAAACAAATTTTTAACAAGCACATCCATTGATTTTACAATTACAATTTTTTCTTCTAAGTCTTATTTCTACGTCTAAAACTAATAAAAATAAGGTATGTAGAACCCATTCACAAAAATGTTGTTGCCTGATGTTATAAATTAACGACGTTACTTCGCGACCGCATAATGCACTGAATACACAGATACCCTAAAATAAATTAATTTAATTATTTTTAGGTCAATAGGCAAAATCGCAGGTGTCCAAGTCTCTACAATTTTTTTTTTCTGGCAACATTGCCAACTACAAGCGCACGCGGTCCGCTCGGTCGGTTCGGCGTCAGCAGTCTCTCGCCATCTTGGAAGCTGACTGTGCGCGTACTTGCTTTCTCGTTTGTGTTTTACAATTTGTGACTTGGCTATTACTTTTCTGGACTGATCATTCTTTATCCGTTTACCTTGGCAATATTTATACTGGACTCCGAACTAAGCAAGTGTTTATTAATAATGTCGAAAAGAGGACGTACTTTGAACAGCCAGGCTCGTGAATTGGTGGTGAAATTACACGAGTATTTTGAGCGTGAATCTCAAAATGGTGGACTTCTACTGCCAGTTACACAAGTTCGGGATCGCGTCGGTGAAGCTCTCGGTATTGGTAGCCGCACCGTTGGCAAAATATTAACCTGTCAAGTGTGGCAAAAACTTTAAAAAAAAAATGGCAGCACGGGCGGGTGACGTCATCGTGACGTTGTCTTACTATCTTGTAGAAAAAAAGGTTTTACTCTACAACGAAACCATACTTTATGATTCTGTAAACGGCAATAGATTTATTGATTCTTTTTTTATGATGTAGCCATAAAAAATGAATAAGAATGCAAACAAATTATTTATTCTAATAGTCCAAAGTTTGGAAACCACGTTGTTAGCTAAATTTCAAGGAATGAATGCAAATTCAAACGAATTCCAAAGAACAAGGACCTATGCTATCTAATAACGTAAACACTTTGATAAAAAGGCCTCAAGTGTTTACAATATCACCTCATAAAACTCGACCCGCCGAAACATAATATCCACTAGGGATGTGCCTACACATTTTAGAATTTTATCGATAGTTGTTATTTTTGTAAGGTACCTATGTAGTATACTGAATAAAAATGCAAACTCATAATAAAACTTTATTTACAGAGTCAAAAATCCTTCATTCTGCATAGACCATTAAACGGCACTTACAAAACGTCAACACAAAAACATAATTAGACTAACTAGTTGAGCAAATGAACCACCGGTTCGGAACGCGGCCCCGGCCTGAGAAGACTCCGGCAAGAAACTCAGCGGGCTTTTTTTTGGTCTATTTACAAACATTTACCAACTTAAGTCTAAATACAATGATTTCATTGAGTAGCATAGTTGGGCGAACAGCTCATTTGTAAGCTTCTTTATCATCTAAATAATCTTTATCTTATAATAGCCTTTTTGGCACAATTTACTTTTATTTACATTTTTAAATTTATGAACAATAAGTTATGTAGTTACTCAAAATACTGTATCAATTTGGTGTACAATAAAGAGTTATCTATCTATCTATCAGGCAGGTCAAAAACAAAAATCATTTATTCATTTAGGTCACAAAGGTCAAAATATCTGCCAAAACTACCATAGTTGGGCGAACAGCTCATTTGTAAGCTTCTTTATCATCTAAATACTCTTTATCTTATATTAGCCTTTTTTGGCACAATTTACTTTTAGTTACATTTTTAAATTTATGAACAATAAGTTATGTAGTTACTCAAAATACTGTATCAATTTGGTGTACAATAAAGAGTTATCTATCTATCTATCAGGCAGGTCAAAAACAAAAATCATTTATTCATTTAGGTCACAAAGGTCAAAATATCTGCCAAAACTACCATAGTTGGGCGAACAGCTCATTTGTAAGCTAATTTATCATCTAAATAATCTTTATCTTATAATAGCCTTTTTGGCACACGTTACTTTTAATTACATTTTTAAATTTATGAACAACAAGTTATGTAGTTACTCAAAATATTGTGTCAATTTGGTGTACAATAAAGAGTTATCTATCTATCAGGCAGGTCAAAATCAAAAATCATTTATTCATTTAGGTCACAAAGGTCAAAATATCTGCCAAAACTACCACCACATTAGAAGATGAGTAGTCATCTTGAGTAAGGCTGTGAGATGAACAGTGTTCAAAGAAATTGATTACAATTAGTAATATTAATAATAATGTTTATAAATTTTAAAAAGTACCATGTAATTACAACATTATATTACAAAATAAAAACAAACACTCGAAACATTCTTGCATTCTTTCATTAAATACCTATCACAATAGAAATTATGAATAATTGGGTGAAATTGATATGGTGAAGACTGCATTACTGTCGTGATGTATGATATGATTTAAAGCAGTTCTTTATACACAGTGGCACGCGGCAACATTCGCACTCATATGGCGTTTTTTGATTCTTACGGTTTTCTTTTAAACAAACAACACAACGTTTAGTAAAATTACGATTACGCGCGGTACTAACCCCTGTTGGTTCCAGTAAAACGGGCCAATGTGTAGAATTAACTAACCTATTGGGTTGTTCATGCGTAGACCTACTGATGGAAACAGTTTGCCTACGGTTTTGGGGACAATGTGAAAGATGATTTGTGAGGATGGAATCTACAAGCTGAAGGCGAAAAACTAAATGATCGCAACGTTTCTGCTGCGATGACTCTAGAAGAATGCGAGAGTTAAGGATAGAAACATTGAGTAGGCGTTTAAAAAGTTTCATGTACCATTTGGCACAACGTTTCCTTTCTAATAAATAAGGCTCGAGCATCTGATCCTTCATATCAACCCCCCCCATGAATTTATTGTAATCCAGTACCACTTGTGGTTTAAATGGTACTGGCCTACATTTAGATGAAACTGTAGGCAAGGCAGTAGATGAGCCATGACAAGTGGAAATCATGGTTACTCTTTTCTTGTCTTGCCACGATAATACTGAGACATCCCCGGAATGTCTCGCAATCAGCTGTCCCCTTTGAAGTGGAGCCTTATTTACAATAAAGGGAACGTCACTACGTGAAGGTCTCAAGGTACCGACGCAGTCGGTACCATTGAGCTTCAGAAATCTAGCTAATAGAGGTGAATTGTACCAATTATCCATAAATAATCTATAACCTTTATGTAACAGAGGAGCAATGAGCTTTTTCACCACAGCTGTACTTTTTAGGTCACCGGGTGACTGGTCAAGGTCAGTCACGGATTGTTTACCTGCGTAAACAATAAATGACCACAGGTATCCAGTCGCACTCTCGCAGAGCTCAAAGGTCTTGATACCAAACTTAGAAGCTTTGTTCTGGATATACTGTTTAAAATTCAATCTTCCTTTCCATAGGGTTAGACTTTCGTCTATGCAAATATTTTTACTTAAGATATAATTGGACTGAAAACGTGAATTTAAATGTATCAATATTGGTCTCAAACGGTGTAAACGATCAAAACTTCTATCGCCAGCATTGGAGGGATTAAAGGTCGTAACGGGGTCCGAATCTACAAAATGTAATGCTCTTGACAGCATTTCATACCTCCTTCGTGTAAAGATCTTACGGAAAATTTCTGTTTTCAGAAGAGGATCAACAGAAAAGCAACTTACTAAAGTTGGCATTTTGATGATCCCCAACATCATCCAGAACGAAAAGAGGCATAAAATTTCGTGAAAATTAGTGGGGTACCACTCAGACTGGAAAGAAGCAGATACAATCTTTGTCGCGTACAAGTTCGTTTCAGTAACAATTAGGTCTAAGACGTCATCGCTCCAGTAGCGACGAAAAGCATCATAGGCCGAATTGGTAACATGAACCGAACCAGTACGGTCAGGTCGAAATGGTTCCTCTTCACCTTGAAAAGAATCCATTGTCGACCATTCAAAATGAAGGTTCTGGCCTTCCAGTCGTGGGAGATTATCCGCTCCATTACTAGCGTCGAAAAATTCATCATCATCATTCTCGCTAGCATCTTCCCGTTCAGCGTTTCTCTCTCTCCTAGCAGTATCCTGCATTCTCGTCTGCCGCCTCCTAATTACATCCCTCGCCATACTTGCTAATTCAGGGGGGACATCCTCATCTGTCGTCCAAATTTCTTGGAGAGGATGCCCCAATTCCCATCTATTGTCCCTACGGCCCTGGTTCGGATACCCACGCCCACGGGCACTCTGTCCTCGTCCACTCCTTACACCTCTTCCTCGCCGTCGTCCACCTCTTCGCACACTCACACTTCCCTGACGTTCATCTCTTACAACATCCTCAGACACATACAGAACGTGAGTATCCGGGGCCAAAAAATCGCCATCACCTTCGGTAATCTCCTCCAGCGCCGTCCCATCTTCCCCGAAGATACGGAGGACGGTACCCGCCGATGCGCTGTAAAAATAAATTCAATTATTAGCTTCTACCGCCTGTAATTCAGAATTATCCTAGTAAAGGTAAAATATAATATGGATTTTCGTATTATCTTCAAGACGTAAACTTATTAATTTGTTCCTGTATATAAATAAATAAAAAATAAATGTATACACATTCACACAGCGCCCTCTAGTCCCTTACTACGCAAAGCTGTTGTTATGGGTACTAGACAACGGATAAACATGTTTATATACTTTTTTTTGTTAATACATTGTTCTATAGAAATGACATCCAGACCTAGAATATTCCTCTGTGGGTCACACAAAGTATTGACCTATGTGGGAATCGAACCCACGACCTCGTGTTTAACAGTCTCGTGCTTAGACCATGCTTAGACCACTAGACTAACGAGCCAGTCGTATGAAATTGAATAAATGATTTGATTGTAAATAAATTATGTATTTTTATTGAATCATTCACGAAGAATATGAGAAGAAATAAACTTACGACTCAGATCGAAAACGAATTGGCGATCGGTCGCGCTCGGGGGATGCTGGAGGAGGTGACGGCGACGGCGACGCTCGTTCGTTCTAAATGAAAAAAAAAAACAATGAAATCCAGTTGCAATCAATACAGCAATATCGCAAAACAATAAAAAAGCCAATACTGTTAGAGGCAACCACTCCCGGCGATCTGGCGACGTGAGCGGCGAGTAAGGAGGAGCCTCCGGCGACTGCTCCTCGCGTCCTTCGCTCTGATACGTAAACAAAAAGCATGTTAGTGGACTGCAAACCGCAAGCTATATATACATATATATATATATATATATATATATTATATTACATATATATATATTATATTACATATACATATATATATATACATATTATATTTATATATGTCTGAAGACAGGGTGCTAAGGCGCTCATTAGGGGAGGGCTATGACCAGCAGTGGACTAATATAGCCTGATGATGATGATGATGATGATGATGTCTATATATATATATATATATATATATATATATATTATATTAAATATATATATATATATTATATTACATATACATATATATATATACATATTATATTTATATATGTCTGAAGACAGGGTGCTAAGGCGCTCATTAGGGGAGGGCTATGACCAGCAGTGGACTAATATAGCCTGATGATGATGATGATGATGTCTATATATATATATATATATATATATATATATATATATATATATATATATATATATATATATATATTAATAATAATAAACGCGTTACCATTTGCAAGTGGTCCTCCTCCAATAAGTCCTCTTCAAGTATTTCAATCTAAAATATAAGTACAATTTTTTTTATCCAAAACCACTGAAACTCATTGCAACATATTAGACAAACTTAAGTGGTTTATTACCTCATCGTCTAAATAAAAATCTTCATCGCCGCTTTCTTCCTCGACATTACTGTAAAGTAAGTCGAGGAAGTTCTGCGGCGCCTCCTCGTCCGTCCTCCAGGAATTTGACATGCTATGTAACAAAAAAGAAAATGTTGCAATAATAGATAGCCATACATTACTCGTACCAGCTATATCCACATGTTATTATTTACTAAAAAAAACATAATAACAAATTTTCATAAACAGTCGATGTACATAACAATATCGACAAAACAGAAATATCGTGACTTCCCTATTCAAAACATCTGCAACAAATACTTCACAGAAATTTAGACCTTATGGCCGTAGATATAAATACAAAAATGGCGTGGTTAACTGAACTGCCAATTTATAACGGTTTCTCATGAAATTTTTCTAACTATTATCACACTGAAATTTATAATTACGTACATAATTGTTCTCAAAACGAGTTCTAATGAATTTATAGAGATAAAAAGTCAATACTTTTCAATGTATTCACTGACAAACATCGTAAAAATAGCTCTGAAGTCGGCAACTTTCTGGGGCTTTATATATTAGTTATAACGATGTATTCTTTACAAACTATTACCTAAATACAATCATTATAAACCGAATAATCATATTTATAATAAGAAAACATTACTTACTTGAATAAATCCGAGTATTTGCAATAAAACGTTACGCACTAAGTCACTGACGCACTCACAAATGGCACCAACTGTGATTGCCGCGAAAAAATAAAAAAAAAATTCAGACCACAGGTATAATAAAATTTATGCTTCAAATGTCAAGGAAATGTTATAGGGAACGCATGTAATCAAACTTCTTCATACAAAAGTAGAACGTAAGCTCATTGAAATTGAGTCTAAAGCCGCGTGGGGAGGTCCGGTGACCGGTCACCGCTTGGGGTTTGACGGAATGGCGCGTTTAATAGCCCCGGTGACCGGTCACCGCTTGGGGATATAATGGTTAAGTGAAAAATATGGGCCTTCGGGGAGTGACAGTAACGTACTTCACACACCGAAAAAACGAAAAAGAAATAAACCTGTGACAGGCATCGATGAATTCGATAGTCATGCTATTAGAAACCATATATACGGGTATTTTACAAGAGGCGAATTTCCAACATTGGCAAAGTTATGTGCAACTTTAAAAGATGCCGGGCTGTATACGGGAAGCATAGAGTCGTTGAGAACGGTAATAACAGGAATTGGCTTCAGATACAAAAAAGTTGACAAACGAAAAATTGTTATGGAGCGACATGACATAATTATGCAGCGACTAACATTCCTGCGCGAAGTTAAACAAATTATAAACTGGGATAATGTAATATTTTTGGACGAAACTTGGCTAAATTCCAACCATTCTGTGCCGAAAACATGGACTGATGATTCTGAAGCTTCGTGCTCGAAGGTGCCGATAGGAAAAGGTGGACGCCTCATAATATGCCATGCTGGGTCAGCGTCTACAGGCTTCGTGGAAAACTCTTTATTAGCTTTCCAATCCAAAAGCACTAAAGAGTATCATGAAGAAATGGACGCAGTAAGGTTCCGAGAGTGGTTCTTAAATTTATTACAGAATATCCCTCCTAACAGCACAATTATAATGGATAATGCCCCATACCACTCTGTGCAAATTGATAAAGCACCTACGTCAGCCAATAAGAAAGCAGATTTGGTGGCATGGCTGCAAAGAAAAGGAGTGGATGCCGACATGTCACTATTAAAAGCTGAATTATTACAGTTAGTGAAATTGCATAAACCACCAAAACCGACATATGTAATTGACCAATTGGCCGAAGAGCACGGGCACAAAGTCATACGACTTCCTCCGTACCATTGCCAATATAATGCCATTGAACTGATTTGGGCCCAAGTTAAAGGTAATATTTTATAATATTATAATAATAACACGAGTACTTCTAACATTTATAATTTAAACAATGGTTTTCGTCTGCTATCAAATAGTTACATTATTGTTTTACAGGTTATGCAGCAAGACACAACACAAAACCACCCTTCAGTGTCAAGAAAATGGAAGGTTTATTAAAGGAAGCATGTGCCCAAGTTACACAGGAAGATTGGAGTAAAGTAGTACAAAAAACAAAGAAAATAATAATGGACGACTTCGAAAGAGACGTACACTTTGATAATGTAATGGACAATCAACTGGTCATTAATTTAAATGACGATGATGACGAAGACGACGATACTAGTACTAGTAGTGAATAAAAAAATATCCTAAACATTTCTTTTATTTAATTATAACAATTGATTTCTTAAAATTCGGATATTATAGTAATCGATCTCTTAAAGTTCGGATATTATAGTAATCGATTTTTTCATCCCATCCCTATAATTCAATTGTCAGAACTGTCAAACGGTACTTCTTAGATTTGACGGACTGTAGTAGTCCTCAATTTATATAAAATAATTAAAAAACTTTCAACATTTACATAGACAAAGGGTAAAAGTTAAGTATGTAGTTAAAGTTGCATTTGTATAAGTGATGATTAGGAGAAATCTCGAGAAGCGAGGAAAAATGAATACTAATCTAATACAAATTTACATATAGTTACGAAAGTAAAGTTTAAAATAATGATTATACAGGACAAAGGGCACATTTCAGTGCATGTGAAAGTGATGCAGATTGGCATTATGAACAAGAACGGTAGGTACCTACTATACATGGTAGTTTTGTATTTTATAATCCAACACAGTGATATAAGATCATTTAGATACTCGTATCCGTAATGGTGAATAAATATACTTAATTTTACGATAGTATTGGTTTAAAGAGATAAATTATATTACAAACATACATAGTATTCACCCAAATTTCGCTATGATTGTTGGTCCCTTAAAATAAGATGCAAGCCTATAGCCATCAAGCAGACACTCTGTCATGGGCCCTATGATTACTGTTGAATGGAGAACAGCCTTCTCCCTTAGTCGCCTTCTACAGTTCCTGGGAAGAAATAGAGTGGCCCTATTCTTCTTCACCGGGACCAACATATTTTTTACATTCTGTTCCCACTACCTATAGGAACATATTCCCAAGTTAGAAAGTACCATAATGTGTTATTCCAGTAAGCTATTCCTGTACCAAACCACAGATTACCTAATTGATCAAATAGCTAGATTCTTTCTGCCATTAGAATGTTATTGAATGATAAACATCTTCACAAACTTTCACACTAATATATACATACATAATCTTGCCTGTATCCCCGGAGGATTAAGGACAGGTGAATTAACACCTACATTTCACTGATCATTGTTATTAATAGGGGGTGAGCCTATCACCATATTCCCAGTACTATGACTGACTCGAGTCATGCATCTGAGGCTGGGTCAGAGCTGTATATATCTATCTCATTTTAATTAGCCCTATCCCTTAGTTGCCTTGTATGTATATAATATCAGTAAGAAATAAGTATAATAGGATTTAAGAAAACAACACAAAACAAACAATAGTATGCACAATATTGATTTATTACAATAAACATTAATATAAATAAATTATTGATTACATTGTAATTCTCAAAGCACCTACCGACATTGTTCACTTACTGAGAAATCTAATTGTGTGCAAATTAATTATAATAAAAAGAATACCATATATGTATTTAAAGGACAAAATATATCAACATATTATGATTAGAAGATAATTTTGTGATCACTTTTCAGGAAATGCGATGCATACCTAAGAGTTTTTGAATCAACCTGGTTGCTGGAACTCCTTTGTTATAATGAATGCCAGTATCATATTTGGTACAATGTGCAGAGTGGTTTAGATGCCTTTAAGGATTCGATTTTTGATGTTGACAATAAAAGATTTTTGCACATTTTAATTTTTATTTAATTCCCTATAAGCTAACACCAGATTGATAGTCACAGAACTGTCTGTTATGCTTCCACACCACAACTATTGAGCAGATTATGATGATATTTGGTACAGAGTAAAGTAAATTTATTTATTTATTGCAAAACCTCCCACGTAACTGTTTTGCCAGTCAAGAGGTTGGGTAAGAATATACATATGACAACTGAACTGACTAAAAACAATCTGAATGATAGACACAACTTCAAAAGCACTTCACTTGACGCCAAATAAACTCTTGGTTATTATTTATTGGACAATTTCGTGGTGCTGTAAAATAAAAATATAAATTAATTACATGTTACTCAAATAATGTTAAAGAATAATGAAAACATTCAATACTTATTTGTACTTAGATTTTTATGACAATGATTTATATGATTTGTAATGCCAGGCTTCTGGCCACCCTTCCAGTTGACGTCGATGGGGAGGAATTCTTTGACGCCTGAACCTGCAGGTTGTTCTTATATTTTTATTTAAATAATTGTAATGTACATATTGTGAAGTGTATTTCCTTATTGTGGCTGTTGAAATAGATCTCAAATTCATTTACTTTGTTTTGTAACATTCCATGACAACAATAAAAACAATTCGGATATTGAATATTGTTCGTTCATTCCCATCGTTAGAATTGTTTCTTCTGCTTTGCTTCTGTCGTAAAATACTTCAAATTCTTCTTAATATTGACGGTTTCTGCAGCAGAATAACCAAAATATTGTTAATACAGTTATTTCATATCATCGGACAAGACGATTTTAAGGTTATATGTTTATTGTTTGTTTTTCTTATTATTGACGTTTTGTTTTAACGTGTGCATAACGCATAGATACCAATCATTCAACCTTTGAGGTTACGCCAACTGTTGAATTAAATTAAGTTACTTGATAGTAATAATTCTTAGTTAAACTATAATCTTTTAAGAACTTAAAAATAGCAATATAATTATTTTAAAAGCAACCAAATCATATTTAATCTCCTGTCAAAATTTATCGATAACATCCGTAGCATGTTACAGCGGCGCGGCTGTGGAGAACAAAATCTATCTGTAAATCCTTGATGTTAAGTAACTAATAAAGAACACCTTGAATAATAATATGTTGTTTTATTTAAGCACTGTTAACAAAATATGAATATTGAAATAAACTATCTTTGTTGTATGGTGAGACAGGACATCATAATAATCTATGGGCATGACGTTGCGCTCAAGGCCGGTCCGTTTGAGGAGGTCGTGAAGGCGAGCGTTTGTGGGGACACCTATACTGACATCCCCCCTTTTTATTCGAGATATCTGGTCGGGATCTTAATCACTCGACCGCTTCTGGTGGTCTTCGGTAATTGTGCAGGGTCTGGAGCCACGCGCTCTTCAATTTGGGTACTGCCCGGGGACTTCGGTTGAGCCGGTGTAGATACAGCTCTAGCCGGGGACTTCTGGGTAGTAGGTTGCTTCACTGGGCTCTGACTACTGGGTTCAGCCTTCGGCAGTCCAGGAACAGTCTCTTTGTGGAGTATACCTGAAAGGGAATGCTCGTCGTCTGGCGAGCTCGAATGCTTATCGGCTTTAATATGCCACGAGTTTCTACGGTAAGTACCATCTTTGGTTTTTACTATGTAAGATCTGGGTTCTGGTGTTGGTGTTACTATTGATGCTGGAATCCAATTTCTATGATCTTTTCTTATGTATATTTTGTCTCCTTTTTTATATTGTTTTAATTCTTGTTTTCCTCTATCACTGTATCTTTTTTCATTTTTTTTCTTCTTATTTAAACTTTCTTTAACATTTTTTCTGATTTCAGGTTGTAGCAGTGTGTCATTGACTGGGAGAAGTGTCTTCGTTCTTCGGCTCATAAGGCGCTGGACAGGTGAGCCAAGGTCATTCCGTGGTGTATTTCTATGGTGAAGTAGGGCAAGTTGTACGTCAGCCTTTTCTTCATGGCATTTTCGCAAAAGGTTTTTTGCTTCTTGCACATAGCGTTCAGCTAGTCCATTGGAACGCGGAAAGTATGGGCTTGAAAATTGGTGTTCAAACTTCCAATCGTCTTTGAATTTTCTAAATTCTTCTGCATTGTATTGCTTTCCTCCATCCGTTTTTAAGATGTCAGGTATGCCAAATGTAGCAAACCAGTATTTCATACATTTGATTACTGCTGTACATGTAAGATTAGGCAGTTCAAAGAAATCGAAATATCCAGAATAAGCGTCTGCTAACAAGATATAATCATGTCCTTTAAAGTGGAAAATATCTGAACCTATTATACTCCATGGCCTTTCTGGCGCCTCTTGTTGTAGTATAGGTTCCATAGGATTGTCTTTTTGTACTTGAGCACAAATTTTGCAGTTTTTGACATATTCTGTCAGATCTCTGGTCATGTTTGGCCAGAATACACTGTCTCTAGCCAATTGAATTGTACCTTGAATCCCTTTATGACTCAGGTGTGAGCATTTCATAACAATTGGTATCATTTTCTCTGGGACTAGAGTTCTTCTGTCTTTGAAAATTATTCCATCATAGACACTCAGTGATTCACGGAAGTACCAATATTTTTTTATGTTTTCTTTGACTTCTTTAATGGTGTTTGGCCATCCTTCTAGTATGGCTTTCTTTAGTTCTATTAATTCTTCATTTAGTTCCAATTCTTTTCTCAATTCTTGTTTTCTTTTTGGTGAGAATGGTAATAATGCACAAATGGTCAGAGTTCCATCATCTATTTCTTCTTGGCTTACATTTCTGCAATCTCTACTTAGAGTATCTGCCACAAACATTTCAGTTCCTTTCTTGTACACTATTTTAGGGTTGTATGGCAATATCTGTAGGAACATTCTTTGTAATCTGGGAGGTGCATCGGGTAAAGGTTTTTTGAATATTGTTTGCAACGGTTTGTGATCACTTTCTATTATTAAATCCTTACACCCCCAAATATAATTGTGAAATTTTTTACATGCCACCAATATGGCGTTTGTTTCCTTTTCTAGTTGACTATATCCTTGTTCCGTCTTAGTGAATGATTTAGCACAGTAGGCTATAGGCTTTCCTTTCTGGATGAGTACTCCTCCGCAGGCATAGCTACTTGCATCCACTGACAATAATATGGGAGCTTTCGGGTCATAGTAACCAAGAACTGGTGGATTTTGTAACATTTTTTTCAGGTGTGTGAATGCTTGTTCTTGTTCATTGTCCCACACCCATTCCACTTCCTTCTGTAGCAGGGTTCTCAAGGGTGCTGTAATTTCTGCCATGTTTTTAATAAACTTGGATAGGTAGGTAATTAGCCCAAGGAATCTTTGCAGCTCCTTTACATTTTCGGGTCTTTTGATTTTGTTAATTGTATCCTGTTTTTCCGGATCTGGTTTGAGTCCATCTTTGGATACAATGTGTCCCAGGAATTTAATCTCTTGAGAGCAGAATGTGCACTTTTCTTTGTTCAGTTTAAGTCCTGAGTCCCTTAATTTATTTATGACTTTTTTAGTTGTTGCTTCTAGCTGCTCCTTGGTAGCTCCATGGATTAGGATGTCATCCATTGAGACTTCCACTTTCTCAATATCTGATAGAAGTGAGCTCATAACTTGTTGAAATACTTCCGGTGCCGATGCTAGACCGAAAGGCATCCTAAGGCAAGAGTACCTTCCAAATGGTGTGCTGAAGGTTAAGTATTTTGATGTTCGAGGGGTGACTCTTAATTGCCAAAATCCTTTTTTGCAATCCAGCAGTGTAAAATATTTGGATCCATGTATTCTAGTAGCAATTTCTTCAACTGTATTGAGCGGAAAATATCTTCTTTTGAGATTTTTGTTCAGCTCCGAGGGATCAATGCACAATCTTATTTTATTATTTTTTTTTTCACCACTACCATTGGAGAGACGGCAGGAGTGGGCTCGGTGACTGGTTTAATTATTTTTTGTTTGACCATGGCCTCAAGTTCTGCCTTGACTTCGTCTCTTAGTATGTGGGGTACTTTCCTTGCAGGACAGATTGGCAGTTTGGGCTCATCGATTAGATCAATATCATAAACAAATTTTTTAAGGCAGCCTATTCCATCATAGAGGTCATCATACATCATGTCCAATGCTTCAACTCTTTTAATTAGGTTGAGCTTGACTCCTGTGGCTTTTCCTAAAATAGGTGTGACTTCTGCATCAACTATGATGTACTTTATATCTTGTATACTGCTCTTAATTTTGGTGTTTAATTTGGCCTCTCCTATAACTTCTATCTTATGTCCAGAGAAAGACGTCAAATATTTGGTGCTGCAAGGTTTTATATCAGCCTTGCACATGTCAGCAATAGTTTTATTTAGCACGTTGCATTGACTGCCAGAATCAAGCTTGAAACTAACCTTTATTTTATTTTCCAGGTATGCCGTTTGGAACCAATCTTCAGTATCTACGTCGGTTTCTACTGTAGAGACTCTAAATGTACCGAGATCTTCATCCTCGCTAGACTCATCTCTTTCCTCTGTTAAGGCGTCGACTATCTTTCTCTTACAGCACCTTGTGAAGTGATTCTTCTTGTTACAGCTTTTACAAGTCTTGCCAAAGGCTGGGCATGCTCTACGTCCATGCTTGCTGTCACATCTTTTGCAGTGAAATTCTTCTTCTTTGTTTTTCATTCTTTTAATCTCTTCTTTTCTTTTACAGGTGGTGACGGCGTGTACGGCGTTCGGCGCTTTCATCAACTCCATGTGATTTTTAACTTGCTCTGCTGAGTGGCAAATAGATATTGACTTTTCCAAAGTAAGGTCATCTTCTGCAAGAAGCCTCTCTCTAGTTACGTCGCTCGATATGCCTATTACTATCCTGTCTCTTATTATGCTGCTCTCGAGAGTCGAATAACCACAATTTTTCACTTTGCTTTTTAGGTTAGTTACGAACTCGTCGAAATGTTGGCCCTCTTTCTGTGTGATTTGATTGAAGACGTATCTCTCGTACGTTTCATTGATTTTAGGTGTAAAGTAGTTACTGAATCGTTCTTTGATCTTGTTAAGTTTTTTGCTTTCTTCAGCCGATAAATTAAAGGTGTTGTAAATGATGGCGGCGTCCGGTCCAATACAGCTCATAAATGTAGCAACTTGAACAACTGCACTCTTATTTTCAAGGCCCGTCGCTATGGAATACCACTCGAACTGCTGTAGCCACAATTTCCAAGCCATTGCAACGTTTTCCGTGTTGGTTGCAAAGTATTTCGGCGGCTTTATATTGGCGGAATCCGACATGTTGTTTTCTTTCTTAACGTCGTTGTCCGGCATTTTATTTCACGCGAGGTTTCGGCACCATGTAAATCCTTGATGTTAAGTAACTAATAAAGAACACCTTGAATAATAATATGTTGTTTTATTTAAGCACTGTTAACAAAATATGAATATTGAAATAAACTATCTTTGTTGTATGGTGAGACAGGACATCATAATAATCTATGGGCATGACGTTGCGCTCAAGGCCGGTCCGTTTGAGGAGGTCGTGAAGGCGAGCGTTTGTGGGGACACCTATACTGACACTATCAATTATATGGGTATCAATGCAATCATAATATTCAAAGAATATAATAGGGTATGGGGAAGTCGGCTTTATTTCTCTCGCGAATTGGGCTTAGATAATTTATGCCGGCATGTACTTATCTAACATAGCGTGAAAAAACAATGAGAATTAATTAAATAAATTGAATACTTGGATTTATGAAATATAGGTAGTCGATCAAATATGAAATTAATATTATTATTATTAAAACTAGCTGAACCACCTCGGCTTCGCCCGTGGCACACTTTGAAAGCCTATGGGAGGTTGCCGGATTTGTTGATAGGGTTACAGCTCCGCTCCCTTGAGTTGTAGCGTGATGATATTTACCCTATAACCTTCCTCGATAAACGGGCTGTTCAACACAAGAAGATTTATTCAATTCGAATCATTAGTTCCTGAGATTAGCGCGTTCAAACAGACAAACAAACTCTTCAGCTTTATAATATTAGTAAAGATAACCTTTAGTAAAATTATATTCTTTTAAGAACTTAAGAACACCAATATTATAATTTTAAAAGCCACCAAATAATATTTAACTCTCTGACAAGATTTATCGATAACTGTCTGTGTCGATAACTTTTTATGAAAATAAAATTTACTTTCCAGCCCTAGCCCGCCTTAGAAACATAACGTGACGTCATGCGACAACGTTGAGAGGGTGACGTCACCTTACAAAGCGATTATGATTGCTGCTACTCTAAGCTCAACCTTAAAAATGTGTCCATTTGATTGATTTTCGTAGTTGCAGTCGCCGATGTAGCCGTTAGAAGTACTTTGTGTCTAAAGAACAAACTTGTCAAAATACAGCATATGACATTTTTTTTTTGAACAATCAAATACGTTTAACCTCATCTTCATTCTCAATTTATATAAAATAAAAGCCGTAGTACATTAGTCACTCTGTGATAAGACTTTCAGCATTTACGCAGATAAACGGTAAAAGTAATTCTCAGTAAGCGAGAGAAATGAATACACTTGTACTTACATTGAGTTAAACGACGAGATGAAAGTAAAATTTAAAGTAATGATTGTATAGAACAAAAGTTACCTACATTAGTGCATTTGATAGTGATGCAGATTGTTATAATGGTGTATGAATATACTTAATTCGAAAGATAGTATTGGTTTACAGATATAAATTTTTGTAAGTATAATTTTTTCTTTTTCTTACATACAAAGTACCTATTCACCTAAATTTCACTATGATTGTTGGTCCCATGAAATAAGGTGCCAGCCTATAGCCATCAAGCAGACACTTTGTCGTGGACCCTATGGTTACTGTTGAATGGAGAACAGCCTTCCCCCTTAGTCGCCTTCTACAATTCCTGGGAAGAAATGAGGTGGCCCTATTCTTCTCCACCAGGACATACATATTTTTTACATTCTCTGTTCCTGCTACCCATAGAAACATATTCCTAAGATGGAAAGTACCATTATGTGTTATTCCAGACTATAAGCTATTCCTGTACCAAACCACAGATTATCTAATTGACCAAATAGCTAGATTCGTTCTGCCATTAGAATGTTATGGAATAACTAAAATCTTCACAAACTTTTTAATAGTCTAACTACAGATTTGGCTAAACTTCGATATTTTCCGTGAATCGACTGCCACTGACCTCCACAACCCAAAGGCGATATCGAAGCTTTGCAGCTAAACCAGTTGTTGGATTTCTGAGGGCTCCACTATCCTTAACGACTGCCATAGATGTTTGTATGACAACCGGGACCGATGACTTAACATGCTCTCCAAGGCACGGTCAGACCAAAGCAAATACCCATATTCATGCATACAAATATTTACACTGAGCGGGGATTGAACTGCGTAGCGGTCGCATTCACTACCGCTATGCCACGGAGGCTGTCATTATATCAACATATGTTTAGAAGATAATTTTGTGATCACTTTTCAGGAAATGTGAAGCATACCCCATGAGTTCTTTAATCAACCTGGTTGCTGGAACTCCGTAAGGAATGCCAGTATCATGCTTAGAACAGTATGCAGAGTGTTTTAGATACCTATATATGGATAAGATTTTTGATGTTGACAATAAAAGATTTTTGCAGATTTTAATTTTATTTAATCCCCTAGAAGTTAACACCTGATTGATACTCACAGAACTGTCTGTTGTACTTCCACACCACAACTACTGAGCAGATTTTGATGATATGGAAGACAGGGTATGAAAATACATATGACAACTGAATTGACTAAAAACAAGCACTTCACACTCCAATATATTCTAATATACTCCAATATAGTATCAACTGCGGCTGAGCTCAATGATTGTCTTGAATAGCATACATACCGCCAAGTAAGGCTTTACTATTTGTCACCTTCGACCAAGCACAATGTGTAAGTATGCAAAGGAAATGTTAGACAGAAAGCCATTTATGACAAAAGCAATAAGCCATGTCATACTGAATGAACCAATCGCTTTAACCAAATACGCTGCTGAATATGGACTCATAGAGCCAAGTGGTATTTTTATAAGTTTAGAAAAACCATATCTTGCTGCTTCTCCTGATGGGATACTGGGACAAGAGATCATAATAGAAATAAAGTGTCCCTTTGCAAGCAGATACCAGGAAATTAATACTTCTACTGTTCCCTATTTAGAAAACAATAATGGTACTCTCTTACTAAAAAAAACTAGCCCGTATTACTTTCAAATAACATACTGAACATACTGTAACCTAATTATATATATACATACAGGGATTTTAAAGTAATTTATATTGTAAAAGAAAATTTAGATACAAAAATTAGATTCATTTTTTCCATCTTTAAAGAAGCTTTCTTTGAAAAATGTGAGCAATTAGAATTCAAATGAAACAGGCATAGGTATTCATGTCAGTTTTATTTACAATATCCCTAACAGTACAGAAATGATAATGCATACATAGGTATATAAATGAAGATACATGCATATACGATTATTAGTTAGTTATCCAAGTATTAATCATTTATCATCATTTAACCACTGGGTGAGGCACCTACTACAAATTTTAAGGTATTGTTATGCTTATAACTACTAAAAGTGGCTCTTTGGTCATTGGGCTAGCTAAGCTTTTGAATTTCTATTTCAATTCCATCTAGTATTAGCCTTGTTGAGGGATAATATTTTTTAAAACTATCAGGCATTTAAAAATTCACTAAACTGCGGCTAGGCCAAATGTTTATTAAGCTCCAGATATCGCCAATAAAATTTATCCACATCACTATAATATTTGACACTTCAGCTTCACTTACACCAAACATTTTACCTAATTCATAATCAGTTGTATCTCTTCTAAGCTTAATAGCTTAAGATACTGATACTGTACGGTCAAGGAAATGACTCTACTCCAAGGGTAGAACTGTAACAGTACTGAAAATTAGATGAAATTTACCGTCTCTAATCCAGTATAAAAATGCACTGTCTCATCATCTGCAAGTGATAGCTCTGTAGAGAACAATCTTAATATATAAGATGTTTGTGTCCCACAAGTGCTGTGGTTTGGCCGAATAGATTCAAGAACTACATTCTATCACTAGGTCTTGAGACACACCATTATCTCCTTCTAATGGCAATATATCCTCACAACATTGTGTACTTGATGGCACCTCAAAACACTCTCTTTTCTTCAGGTTGCAGTATGTCAATCTTTCTTCTCTAGCCTTTGCATTCCCGGAAATTGCTTGTGTATTCCACGGAAAAACAGACGGTATAGCACCTTTATTGAAGAACTTTATGTTGATGTTGAACTCCTAGAACAAGTGATTTTTAACATTTTAAATAGGCAAGTACGAAATGTCGTCCCCTATTACATGGGACAATACACCTCTGCCACCCTTTTGTGGAAAAGGAATTATTGTAAAGATTTATTCATAAGCAGCTTACCTGTTTATTTACTTATTATTTCATAATCACTTTCAACAAAGTGTTTACCAGATAACCTCGTACTTTTGTAATAATCAATTTTTCACGACGGATGGCTTTCAACCAAAGCTTTCGTATTTTTTTATCCTTTGGTATTTGCTGCATTAGAGACAATACAGCGCGTCATTGTAACTGTTTAGAATTATTTTCTGAATTCAACCGTAGAAAAACGCAATGTTTTAGGAACAAACTATTATAATTTTACGTCACTTTGACAGTTGCCAACCCATTATTCAAACTACGTCATCCTTTATAGAGAATGTGATTGGTTAATCCTTAGCACAACCTAGGCACAACGATGAAAGAGTTTGTGATTCGTTACATCCTTGAGCTCGCCCTTAATATCAATTGTCATTGGTTGATCCGGCGTGGATGTAAGCATCGATGCGCGCAACGTTGCGAGAAAGTTAGAGAATTGCACTCCTGGAAGCTCACGGATCCCTTTCAGGCAAAATCCGTGTGCTGAGCGCTTCAGACTATCCTCAGCATGCCTAGCTGAACAGAGGTCAAGAGCTTCGTTATCACCGATAGGTATCAACTCAGGGCAATCACGTCGATTGACTTCCTAAGCGAGGGAACCTAGCTAATACCTAAGGCCTCAACCGTCCCTAGCCCTACCAAAGTCCCACAAAGAATCCCTATATAAACATTTTATCTCATGTATGGCCCTGTACCGCAGACTCACAGTACAGCTGATATTCCGAATTGAACACGAGATTCAATTCTTAATCCCAGAGATAAAGGTGTCTTGTCTGGCTCATACGATAAAATGTTCATTTCGCGAATTATAAACTTCAATAAAGGCGAGCTACCTAATTCCTCTTTTCACTAATTTAAACACTATATATTTACTAATTAAACTCAATTATTCACAATCAAGGTAAAAAAAATCTTCACGACTTTAAATGTAAAATTCTCAAAATTCCCGCCAAAGTACAATGTACAGAATACCTTTCGCGAATCGACCAACCCCGAAGCCAGCTCAAAGAAAAAGTGTCCTTGAATTCCCACTCAAAATCCTACTTTCGCCGAATTAGGGCTCCAATAGTGTCCTCCACCAATCAGAAGCTTTTATTTTCCCGCCAAAAGTCACAATTTCTGAATAATTGACAACAGCGCTAGGTTTTCTATGGCGCCTGCGTTATAATTATGAACTAACTTAAATCTTCCGTGAACCAGTGGCCCTTTTTTAAATATTTATAAACTATTTACATACTTACACTCATTGATTCTAACTGTCAATATTTTCATAATAATATAAGATTAATTTTATGTTTAATAAACATCCATATAATACTCAATAATAGATATAGAAAATTATTCAATAATCATTTGACCTTTAAACAATAATAACCAATCAGAGCCACTTCCTGCATTTTCCATAGCTCTGAGGCACACAGATAATAAATAGTATTTATAATCTCTTTTCAACAGTACTTTATTGCTTTAAATATTATAATTTTTGTTCCTTGTAAATAATTAATAAGTTTTAACTTTATCTGTTTATTCTTTTCCTTATTAATTTTATTATAAACAATACACAAAACTATTATAATATTATTCTTGTGTAAATATCCATAGACTATTTTTCTTAAGTTCTTTCAATCATAGTCCCATCTATAGGTACTGTATATATTAAACTACATTTTAAATTTATTTGTTCACAAAACAAATTTACTTGCCCTTTGCAATTTAACAGAATAATTTCTTTATGAATCAATTTTTTTCTTTGACCACATACCATAGTGTATATTTATTCATCATTTTATTTACGTATAAAAATTCCTTACTTAATCAACTAGATGGCGTTTTACGACATTGAATTATTTTCGTTTTATAAAAAACCAAGTGATATTCAATTTACTTGTAGAAATTCTTACTTAATTACTAGATGGCGTTTTACGACATTGAATTATTTTATTTATTTATGTTTTCTTGTTTTATAAGAACCTCGAAACGGTGTTTCAGTCCGTTACATCCGACCCCCTGAATCATTTACGCAGGCACAACCATTCCCCCTTTGTGTCCGAAGTAAAGATTCACTAACCTAGCTATAACTCTAGCCTAAAAGATCTGCATGAAATTAAAATTTATTTTGGTAGTATACATATTGTTAGATTGGTTAAATCCAATTTAGGTCCAATCTCTATATGTGTGTGTGTGTGTTTCAAAATTGGGACACGATATCGCTTGCTCCCACATTCGAGTTTTAAGGCGAAACCTACGGGACCACGTTATTTCCTGCCAGCCTGACCAATTCAGCGGGAAAAAATGGTTGTGAATCATCTCAGCGCTGTCGCATAGAGTAGAAGATCATAGGGGACTTTGTAGCATGATCCATCTACGTCGCCCATGATCCGCCTACCCCATTCCCCAAAATTAGCCAAACCTTGTGGACAAACAAAAATAAAGGGGCCAATAGCCTCCACTCCACCCGAAGGAGATCCAAGGACACACATCCCATTTCTCAAACAAGCATGTAGAGTGTGCTTTCTTAATTGTTCCTAACGTGTATAGTTGAGACCCTGTGAAGGCCCATTAACGGCATGCTTAGACTTCTAGTCCTTCCTTAACCTAACACCTTGCATAACCTTCACAAAATCTATTGTAGTGTACATAGATAATTGAACCAAACTGGTATAATAATTTTAACACTTTAATTATAGTATTAATCGGGATGGCCCTCCATTCTGATTTTAACAATCCCATTCCATCATCTCATGCAATTCGCTAACATATACATCTCATATAACGAAGAAATTCATCATACACACTTTCAGAACCAACTTCCGCGGTTGTGCTCACTACCAACCGACCAATACTAATAAAGTAAAAGAGTTCTCATTATTTGTCTTCCTTCCACCCCCCCCTTTTTTTGTCTCCTTTAATATTGACATTATACGTAAACATATTATTTATTTATTTTATTATTATATATGTTTCCTTCATTTCCTTTTTTTTTTTTATATTCAACTTTACTTAGTTATTATTATTTTATTTGGGTGGAGCCACCTCTACGCCCCACCATCTGACGAAATGAACAAGATATATATAAACATATCTGACCCTTTTAATATTTGACTACATGTATACAGAACTTAAGAAATTCTTAAACTGCCACATTCTCCTTCATGTCCTCAGATGGGCTTCACCCCTTTCCTCCTTTTATTATCAATTATTAGTACAACAAAAATTACAATTCCAACAATTTTAACATTAATTCAAAATTTTACAATTCTTTGTTTAATTCATTTTTATTCATTTTATTTTGAATTTTTACTTTACAATATTAATTTTACTCTACTCAATAATTATCAATCATGTTTAACAATTGTTAAACATTTCCTCCCCTTTTTAAGTGTTAATTAAATCTTACAATTTTCAATTTATTACTTTCTTTAATTTTAAAGAAAATTTTCGACCTTTAATCAAAATAAATAATATAACTTTCTGTTAACAACACATTAGTTACTTACAAACGTAAAATTATCGTAACAAATTGCTCCCTTTCTGGAGAAGGAAAAGAGAAAGAAAAAAAAAAACTTCCAATAACTTCACTAAATACATATAGTTAACCTTTCAACCAATCACCAATTTACTTTGGTGTGACTTTGAATCACCAATTCCTAACTCAGAAGTTATAACACAAATACGGTTCAATTTAATTTCGACAGATACAGTTAGCCATTCCCATTGTTCCCCAATCCAGTCTTAACCTAACCTTAATAACATCTCCCACTATCATCCTTTATGACTCCTAAGAATCAACCCATTGTGTAGCAATTCCTATCATGGTTCTTTATAATACCTCGATAAATGTATAGTATTAAACTTTCCTTTCACTTCGTCTGTTAATGGATTTACCAAAATATAAACATTCTTACAGGGACTCCCCGCTATGACATAAGGCCCTTCATATAAATTTTCAAATTTCTTAGTAATTTTTAACTCAGCATTAGATTTATTTAATTTCCTTATTTTGACAAAATCTCCCACTTGATACTCTATCAATCTATTTCTTTTATTGAATCCCAGCTTCCTTTTTTCCGCAGCTGATTTCAGGTTCTCCCTCACTGAATTCCTAATTTCCACTATATCTAACCTATCACTATCCTTCCCTATAGCTTGGTCAAATGATAGTTCAGTGCTAATCCCATATAGAATTTCACAAGGAGTATAGCCAGTACTTTCATGGTATGTATTATTATACAAGTTTTCTAATTTTGGCAATGTATTAACCCATCCCCTGTGATTACTACTATTATAAGTCCTAAACAGTCTTCCCAATTCTCTATTTACTCTCTCTACAGTATTAGGCCTGGGATTTCTAACTGTGGTATAAATTACTTTAATACCTAACAAATCCATCCCTTCCTTCCAAACTCGACCAGTGAATTGCGTTCCATTATCTGACATAATTGCCTTAGGTTTTATTATTTCTAAATATTTTTTCACCTTGCTAATTACTGCTCTGGCTGTTGCCTTCCTCAGATCATAAAACTTCACAAATTTACTAAAGGAATCCTGTAAAACTAATATGTATCTCATTCCAAACTTCCCCACAGGTAAAGGTCCATATAGATCTACCATCACTAAATCTCCTATATCTTTAGACACAATGGGGCAACATGGACCCACTTTATTATTATTATTATGTTTAGTTAACTGACATACATTACACCCCCTTACTTTGCGCTTTACATCCTTAGTCAAACCTTTCCAATAAAACCTCTCCTTTATATATTTCAACATCTTATAACTACCTTGATGTCCCATCTCCAAATGTACCTGTTTAATTACCTCATCTCTAAGCTTATCTGGCAAGTATATCGAATTTCTCTTTCCACCATCCCTCTCTATAACCAAAACCCCATCTTTTAATCTACACTTATTAATCAGCCTGGACGATTGTCTACCTACCTCACTAGGATTTTGTAATATGTTAAGTAATTTGCTAATCTCTTCATCTTCCCTTTGATATAATTTTATTTGTTCAAGTCTTTTTAACAATTCTTTATTTTGTTTTGACTCCATGTAAAGAATACTAGGCATTTTAATCTTTTCCTCTTGTAAAATCTTCCCCTCTGGCGGATAACGTGATAATATATCGGCTACTATATTATCCCTACCTTTAATATGTTGTATTTCATATTGGAAATTTTCCAAATAATTTATCCAGCGAGTTATTTTTGCATTATATAATTTCCAAGTCTTCACGAATAATAAAGCCTTATGGTCAGTCTGAATAATTACCCTTGCACCCCGTAAATATGATTCAAATTTCTCTAAACAACAAATCACTGAATAAAACTCTTGTTCTGTTGTAGTCCAATTTAATTGTGCACCCCTCAAAGCTCTACTATAGAACCCCAATATCTTCTGCTCATCATTACTATCTATCTGGTATAGAACCCCGGCCAGCCCTATTTGTGAACAATCAGTTTGTAAGTAATATGGCCTAGTAAAGTCTGGATGATGCAACATTATAGTTCCTAAAAACAATGATTTAAGTTGTTGAAAAGCTATTTGTTCCAAATCTCCCCAATTCCAAACCTTACCCTTTTTTAATAAATTATATAATGGCTGAGCCTGTCTATGATAATTTGGAATAAATTTCCTATAAAAATTACATAATCCTAAAAATGCTCTTAATTGTTTAATTTTTCTAGGTGCTGGAAAGTCTTGAATAGCTTTAACTTTCTCTGGGTCAGTGCGTAATCCCTTTGTAGAAATAATATAACCTAACATCTTCACTTCCTCACAACAAAACTCACACTTCTTGAAATTACAAGTAAGGCCTGCCTTTTGTAATTTCCCAAGTACTATGTCCAAATGCTCTAAATGTTGATTAAATGATCCTGTAGTAATAATAGCTAGGTCATCTAGGTAATTTACACAATACTCCCTAACCTCATGTCCCAATATAGTGTCCATAGCCCTACTAAAACTCCCAACAGATGTCTTTAACCCCTGCGGTAATACGTTATAAACATAAGACTTCCCATTAAAGGTGAATCCCGTATATTTCTTACTATCCTGAGATATTGGTATTTGAAAGTACGCATTGTTTAAATCTATTATACTAATAAATTTAGCCCCATGGAATGAGTTCATAACGTCTAATTGTAAAGGCGGCTTCTCAGTCTCAGCTACCATAAACTTGTTAATTTCTCTAGCGTCTAATAACACTCTGATGGAATCATCCTTTTTGATTGTAAAGGTTAAGGGACTACAATATGGAGTTGAAGCTCTACTAATAATACCTAGATTTTCCATTTCGTTTAACTTTAATTCCATTCGCTCTCTGTAAGCATAAGGTACTGGATAACTCCTCTTAACAATGGGGACGTTCGATACCATAACTATTTTATGTTGATAACAATTAGCTCTACCCAACCGTGATGTAAATAAATTCTCAAACTTTTGTAACAATTTTAACAGTTTATCCCTTTGATTACTCTCTAATACAACCCCCGTTTCTAACTCTGACCAATTAACTTCATCTAATCTAGTCTCTATTAATAAGGACTCTTGAACTTCTTTAAAGCTACACCCGTTGTTACGTTTAACGAACGGAATTACGGATAACTGATCCCCCTGTTTTATCACTAAACCTCTATTTTCCCCACTGGTATTAAGAGTTACTCCATGTCCTTTCAGCCAATCAAACCCCAATATTAAAGGATTTATCAACCCCGGAACTACTATGAACCCCGTCTCCGCAACAAACTCTCCTAACTGTAACGGTAACAAAACTACCTTCTTTATTTCCAAACTTTTATGCCCTACAGCTGTTCTTATTTGAAAGGGTTTAATTGGTAGCCAGGGTATCTCTACCTCCCGGCCTAACTTTAACTCGTTCAAAAACTCTTCTGACACACTAGTAATATCACAACCTGTGTCAATCAGTGCCATTACCTCACACCCGAAAACGTGTACATATACCTCCGAAGTAAAACTAATTTCTCCCTCTTTACCTTCCTGTTCTTCAAATACTACCCCTTCTACCCTTGGACTTATACATTCTACTTGTTTAAAGTCAGCCTTCCACTTAATTAAATCTACTATTTGCTCGTCAATATATAACTGTTTTGGTTCAAAATGTCTATAACCTAATCCTTCTTTTGCCTTCCTATCTAATAATACCGGTGCCAATGGTGTCCTAATTCCCCTTCCCCCTCTTCCTAACATTTCACCTGGTTTCCACCCCATTTTACGCATAATTCCTAATGCAGCGCCCCCTTTAATTGAGACTGGACCGGGAACCAAATTTCCAATCCCTCCTAGTTTAAACCTTCCCTCGCTGTATCTTCTACTACCACCGATAAATCCGAAGCTGCAACGGCTGCTACCTTTGACTGCTGACTAATTGCTGGTCTTGGCCATTTCTTATAATTTTGACGATGCTCCTTGAAATTACGGTCCAACTCCTTCTTCCTCTCCGCCTTTGCCTGTTGAACCCCACTATCTACTCGTGCGATGTCGTCCATCTCCCTTAAATAATCCGCCGTCTCTATGATTGTGTTCAATTTAGAAGTATACCATCCTTGTTGTATGTACTTAGGATACTGTCTGACTATATAATTCACTAGTTGTCTCTCTGAGATCTTATAGGTAAGCATTTGCGCCTTCCCGGTTAAATTCAAAAAGTGCCCCAACATAGTTGAAGATTTATCTTTATCCCAAACGCCATTTACGATCGACCTCCGCAGCTCATTCTGCTTGCTCTCACTCCAAAAGGTGGATAGAAAATCCATCTTGAAATCCTCAAAATTAGTCCAACGCAACTTATAAACCCTCGCCCAATCCCTGGCCTCTCCTGACAGACATTCTTGTATTAATTCTAGTTGATTACCCCCTTGTCCAATCTTCTTAAGGTAAGTTTCTAAATCTTCTAAAAAGGTCACTGGGTGCAAACCCATATCATCTCCATACTTAGGCTTATCTAATGTGATATTCCGTATATGATAATTAATATTTCCTGGTAAACCTTGATTATTAAACTCCTTACGTTCTCCATTATCCAAACACACTCTGGTTTGTTCGTGTGAAGAATTCGAAAGCTCTGGTTCCACTGCAGAAGGATTCCCTACCTCGGATGACATTTCCTCATTTTGATTGACAGACGCCGATTTAACCTCTTTCACCTCGGCCCTCAATGCCTCTATCTGTGAAGTCAATATTCCCAATGCCTGATTTATCTTCTCTATCACTGAACAATCCATTGGCTCCACTACTTTATTAGAGTTCAAACCCCCACTATTTCCTTTATTTACTTGCCTAGAAACTGGGTGAACGTTGAACGATTCCTCAGAACTCAGATCTCCCATGCTATTTGCACATGTAAACCCAGTATTTGACTCCCTATATCGAGCAGGTGTCTTACGCACTCTACCTTTTGGCTTAACCATCTTCTCTTGGACAATTATCAAGGTAATATTCTAAATGTATTTAGTTCACTAGAAACCACACACAATTCCCCCCTTGTGGCTTCCAATATCAAATAGTATCACAACACAATAAAGTCACACCGTATTTAGTTATACTTCATCAAATTACAGTTTATCAATTACACTTCATTACACTTTAATAAATTTACACATTTTCAAGGTACACTTATCAAATTACACCTTCTTTTCTCTTCTCTTCCCTTTTTATTTATTAATAAATGACGACTTTTAGTTCTAAAAATTAATTCACAATTGCATTAACTTTGTATATTGTATACACTTATTCACTATTATACTATACTCCTGTCTCCCCCATTTACTTCCCTATCTATCATAAATTCCAAGGACGACCCCCCAACTATTAATATTTTATTTCATTCATCATGTTTTTTTTTTTAATTAAAACACTATCTCGACCCCCCATTTTCTAATATTTTTAATTTGAATTATTACTATTAAACCCCCTCTAATATATTAATACAACCCATTTCCCTCTTACCTATATATATTCACGGCAACAAATTGTACGGTATAGCATAACCATACCGTACCTTAAGGAACTTATTAACTTATATTAACCCCAAATAATTTCACTCAATACTTACTTACTTTCTTCTTACAAACCACCCCATAAGACCCTCTTTTTTTCCTAACCTTATACCAATATATTTTTGCTTTAATGGCAATATTTCTCCCTCTTATTTCCAACTCATAATAATTCTTTAAATCCATTTTGTCATATTTTTTTTTTATAAATACCTAAACTGTAAGGAAATCAATACATCAATCTAACTACAACTATATATAATTCTTGTTTTTATTTAATATAACCAATAATAATATTTTCTGGTCAATGATATTTTTTGTTTACATCTCAATTATATTATAATTCACAGAATGATTGTACCGATACCTAATATATTCTAATTAATGATACTAAATTATTAATACCATCTTGTGACCATAATACTACCATTCTATTCCACTCCATATTCTCCGCTTAATATAAATGCATTTACTTATTTAATACCAGACCCTACTGGATCCTGGTTTCAAGATATTAGTATTATACCTACTTCCGTGCATCCCTAGCTAGTCTTGGTCGCACAGTACCAAGTAGCACCGTGATATTGACCTTCCCGGGACAAACAAACGTTAACATCCTGGTTAACGACACAAAATTGTAGTGTCATCCTGTTTACCAGGCACTAAATTGTGGTGTTATCCTGGTCACGGCACCAAATTGTAATGCTCAGTGCCATGGATCACGTCACCAAGTTGTAACGTCACTGCAATAACCATACTAATCCTGGTCAGAGGCACCAAATTGTAATATCCTGGTCACGCGGGACCAAGTTGTAACTAATTCTATGTCATGACCATTGAATCTAGATGTATAAAGCTATCCCCGTACACCTCTCGTATTCAAACCTACAATTCCCAGCCGCGCTATCGTCTAGTGACCTTCAGACCGCTTATCGTGATACGCAGTAATCCGTGATTCTATAGAAAAATGGGTTGTGAAAGACCTATTCCTTATCGTACTTTATCTACAATAGAATTCATGTATATCCCAGTCCTAGTTCCCCAACCAAAGTTCACATACTCTTATGATTGTAACTCGTATTTACTTTAACATACCTCTTAACAGATTTGTCGCTACTCCAACCTTACTTCGTAGTCAATCCACAGTTCGTCACCTTATTTATCATACTAAACTCACAATATAACATACAATTTCACTTATTTACTTAGTGGAATACGACCAGACAATCTTTTGACAACTACATTCTTAATGACGTTTGGAATTTGACAATTTTCACCGCCCTCATTCAACACTTAGCACAGAGACACCTACCACATACGTTTGCACTACACGTAAAATTAGAATCTACAAAATTAATTGTCAAGCATTCAATACTTCAAATTATAATTGTTTTCGAGGATACCAACAGAGGTCGTGTTATTCAAAAAAAAATACACAAACAATTTATAGTTAAGATCAACTCATCGTTGAAACTTCTATAAATCTTTATTATTTCTGTAATATAGTGTATTTTCCCCCCCCCCGTGTATAAGAAATGTGGCCCCGTGCTCGCCACATTCAGTAGGACTCGCCACTAGTACCAACATAGTCCTTCCTATGCCTAAGTAGGTATTTAGAAGACAATTTTAAAGTCTCCTGCCTACTGTATCGAGGCATCCGATACACAAATCCCCAATTCTATTTTCAGAATAGCGTAACTCTAACGCAGGACTTCAGTCCTATTGCCGTAATTCCTTTAATATAAGGTATTAAGATGATAACACAGAATCATCGTTCTAAGCGTCATTTTAGGACAATTACATTAGTATCTATCGCAGTAACCTCTGCGCTGATTGTTAACGATAAGTTTAGTTAGGAAAAGCTCATTTATTAGCACAGACCTAAATAATTATAGTTAATACTAGAACCAATTCACTTCTGAATAATAATGTCTATATAGACACTTCAGAGAGAATACATTCTCACCGAACACTTGATCGAACTACAATAATTCAGCTCAGATATAGCTTTTGCTTCTCCCTAGCGGATGACAAAGTTACTATAAGATAGCGATCGAGCGACCATGTGCATTCGATACAGTACATATAATAGCTGATTATGCAACAGTGATTAAAATGTCCAAACATCATTATTTGTGTGTTTGTAGCCATGGTAATCTCATGTGTAAGATCTTGCTCGTACACAAAGAACAATAGTAAAATAACTACCTCTGTAGCTAGTCTGTTTGGATACTTCCGACCCTTCAGACTTCGGTGGTCTTGCACATAATTCTGTAGTCAGAAAGGTTTCACTAGCGTGAATGTACAATATACCGTTGTGTTGTCGTTCAATAATGAACCAGCAAGGATTTATATGTAAATAATAAATATTATATCAAAGATGGTTAGGACAGATCAATCACTGTGTATTTACCTTTAACAATATCTGAATTCTGTAATGAATACACCAGTTCACTGTCTCCATTTCACTCACAATCACTCACTTCACTATTAAATCACTCGTCGTGGTGTTGCAGCATTCGCTTGTAGTTTTATTTTCACCATAATCTTAGCGTAATTATTACACATTACTGTCACTATAATCCCAGTAAATTCCAACAACGTAAATCGACATGAAAATTGGCTTGCAAAAATTAGCGGGAAAACTTTCATTCTTCGGTCACAAGATGGCGGTCATTTACAAATCTGCTTTGTTGTAATTGAACCAATTGTCTATCTAATTTCCCAATCAGTTTATCATGATTTACAATAATAACAACTTAGATCACCCCTTTACAAACGCAATACTACCTACCTAATATATATATTCATATGTTTGCTATTAGTGTGTACCTACTCACCTACCTGACTAAACTAACCATGTATCAACAACCATTCAACTACGTTAAACGTGAAATGTGTAAAGCTAATCTATCTGACTAGGGCGCAGGTAGTAAGCCTGACTTTGAACTATCACTAGTACCCCCTACGAGCAAGAGACCACGGCCGAAGCCAAGGATGTGTTCTCTCACAGGACAAGGACATAAAAGTGTGTATATATACATATATAAAGATAGACAGGACTGATCCGCTCTGGAGAGCGACAACCGCCTCCTCTCCAGTCACAAACCATCCTGGAAGCTCACGGATCCCTTTCAGGCAAAATCCGTGTGCTGAGCGCTTCAGACTATCCTCAGCATGCCTAGCTGAACAGAGGTCAAGAGCTTCGTTATCACCGATAGGTATCAACTCAGGGCAATCACGTCGATTGACTTCCTAAGCGGGGGAACCTAGCTAATACCTAAGGCCTCAACCGTCCCTAGCCCTACCAAAGTCCCACAAAGAATCCCTATATAAACATTTTATCTCATGTATGGCCCTGTACCGCAGACTCACAGTACAGCTGATATTCCGAATTGAACACGAGATTCAATTCTTAATCCCAGAGATAAAGGTGTCTTGTCTGGCTCATACGATAAAATGTTCATTTCGCGAATTATAAACTTCAATAAAGGCGAGCTACCTAATTCCTCTTTTCACTAATTTAAACACTATATATTTACTAATTAAACTCAATTATTCACAATCAAGGTAAAAAAAATCTTCACGACTTTAAATGTAAAATTCTCAAAATTCCCGCCAAAGTACAATGTACAGAATACCTTTCGCGAATCGACCAACCCCGAAGCCAGCTCAAAGAAAAAGTGTCCTTGAATTCCCACTCAAAATCCTACTTTCGCCGAATTAGGGCTCCAATAGTGTCCTCCACCAATCAGAAGCTTTTATTTTCCCGCCAAAAGTCACAATTTCTGAATAATTGACAACAGCGCTAGGTTTTCTATGGCGCCTGCGTTATAATTATGAACTAACTTAAATCTTCCGTGAACCAGTGGCCCTTTTTTAAATATTTATAAACTATTTACATACTTACACTCATTGATTCTAACTGTCAATATTTTCATAATAATATAAGATTAATTTTATGTTTAATAAACATCCATATAATACTCAATAATAGATATAGAAAATTATTCAATAATCATTTGACCTTTAAACAATAATAACCAATCAGAGCCACTTCCTGCATTTTCCATAGCTCTGAGGCACACAGATAATAAATAGTATTTATAATCTCTTTTCAACAGTACTTTATTGCTTTAAATATTATAATTTTTGTTCCTTGTAAATAATTAATAAGTTTTAACTTTATCTGTTTATTCTTTTCCTTATTAATTTTATTATAAACAATACACAAAACTATTATAATATTATTCTTGTGTAAATATCCATAGACTATTTTTCTTAAGTTCTTTCAATCATAGTCCCATCTATAGGTACTGTATATATTAAACTACATTTTAAATTTATTTGTTCACAAAACAAATTTACTTGCCCTTTGCAATTTAACAGAATAATTTCTTTATGAATCAATTTTTTTCTTTGACCACATACCATAGTGTATATTTATTCATCATTTTATTTACGTATAAAAATTCCTTACTTAATCAACTAGATGGCGTTTTACGACATTGAATTATTTTCGTTTTATAAAAAACCAAGTGATATTCAATTTACTTGTAGAAATTCTTACTTAATTACTAGATGGCGTTTTACGACATTGAATTATTTTATTTATTTATGTTTTCTTGTTTTATAAGAACCTCGAAACGGTGTTTCAGTCCGTTACATTTTTCTTAAAGAAAAAAGGGCATGTTGTATATTTGTCTATTAAAATAAATATGTTGTCTATGATTGTCTATGACAGCGCCCTCGTCCTCGGACAGTACCGGCGCCCGACATTCATTCCTTAACATGTAACTCAAGTGTGTGTGTCTCACAAAATAAATAATAACTCGTAAAGTCGTAAAGTCGTTTTCATTCAATATCAGCCATCTCACCACGAACCCAAAGCAGTCACTTAGCCACTTCGCCCCAATACACGGGGGACTACCTCGCCTTATCGAGGATTCGCCCCGTCACTGCCGAGGACTCACCTCAACTCACCGAGGATTCGCCTCGCCTCACTATATAGCGGCTCGCCGAGGTTTCATCTCGACGCTTCGAGCCCCAACTCGCTGGGCATTCAACGCAGGACCGCAGCACCGCAGCACCGCACTTGCCCCGCATCTTAAGAAAATTATGCCTAATTTGTTTTGGCAATTTAAATTAGGACAAAAACTATTATGACAAAAGATGAAATCCCGAAAAAAAAGATCTCTATACAATGTTTTATTTTAAGTGCGTTTCCTTTTTCTGTTTTGGGCACCCGATGGTTTCTTTTTACCATCCCCTAAATCGGCCATCTGCAATCAAATAGATCATTTAGCATATAAATATTTCAATCACTTCTATGAAATTCTATGAAAGTAAACTTACTTAAATAAAATGTTATATGTTATAGGTATAAATTATTATTTATAAATATATTTATGTAATAAAATTTAAATGACCAATATCAAGCCCAAGTAAAGTAGTTATCATAAATTATAAACTCACTCGTACTTATTGTGTGTGATTATGATTAATGATTACAAATACCACGATATGGCATCAATTAGGTATGTAAGTTTATTTTTTATTAATTAATTAGTAGGTAGGTATATCAGTATTGTAACTATGTTCTAATGTAACAGTAGTTATATCTCATATCTCAATGATTGTAAGTAATTGTAACCGTAACAAAAATAGGCAACTCTGTAAAAATAAAATTTACTTACCTTGACAGTATTAATTTCCGTTGTTTATGATTTAAGTAGGTACGCACTGAAAAAACTCCATCCATTTGCACATTATTTTTTTACGAAAACACAACACAATCAATTAAATCGATATTGGTGGGCCTAACTGAATTTCCACTTGCTAGAATCAATCACAGTCTAAACTGCTAGAATGTTTAGTCCTCACTCGGCGGCTATCGCAAATAGGTATGATGAAAAATAAATAATTCAAAAATTAAGGAAAAGAAATGGATTTAATATTTCTTTAACGTTTCACAGCATTAAACAAAATCAAACTTTAATTTTCATGCAATAAGATTCAATTGTCATAAGTCGTCTAATGACATCAATCAGTAATCGACACTCAGAGCCGCATCGCGAACTTACATTACAATATACACCCTAATGTCCTAATTATAGAGGCCATTTTGCTTAAAGTGCGGACGCCAGGCGGCTAGGTCAAAGGGCCTCTTTGAATGGAGATATTGCCGCGTGCGTGTTAAATTAATTTAATTTTTATGAGTATCCTGATAAGAGCTATTTTACCTTGCATATCGTGAGCGGGATGACACTTGCCGAAAGGCAAAAGTGACAAAAATAGGTACAATGGTAAATTTTAATATTGGTTGATGCCTATATTTTTATGCATGTAGGGGTTTAATTCACGTAAGTGTACGAAACATGGGAATGGCGTTAATATTGTACTTATGAGTTAAAGGTTAAATTAGGAAATATCGAAATGTTTAGAGCTCGGCCTGCGCCCCCTCGGGCTACGCGCCCGGGTGCGGCCGCACCCTTGAACCCCCGGTTAAGACGGCCCTGAATCCACCATTTTAATACATAATACTTAACTCGAATTTACAGCAAATAAGGAAAATGTGGACTAATATAGCCTGAGGATGATGATGATGGATGAAGGAAAATGTAATAATACCGCGATACGTCCTTCTCAAGTTGCCGCCAAAAACTCTGAATACTTTTGAAGTGTGATAGACTTTTGCTATTCTGTGACTTTTGTTTGTTTCCTTTATTCCTTTCGGAACCTGTTAAGATAGTATGACCATGCTGCCTTGTCATCAGTTCATAATTAATAAAAAAAAAATAATAATATCCTATACTTAAGCAGGTATACTTATAAACCAGAATTAAATTTTACTCGGATGGTGCGTCAACATTGGATATTGGTGTCGATTCGGGTTGGCAAAATTCCGACTAAACTAAACTATAATTAGTTTAGTCACGTCAAATTGCGGTTTCTTATTCGGGAAAACACCAACTAACTTAATTTGACAGGACTAAACTATTTTTAGTTTAGTCGAATTCAATTTAGTGAAATCCTCCATTTTGCTATTCGGTAAGGCAAAATTTTATTCCTGTCAAACTAAAATCCGACTTATTTTAGTGGCCATATTTTTGGTCGCGATTAAACTAAACTAAACCTTGTTCTGCTGATTGTTTGTGCTGGTTGAAATTTTTAAATTACAGAAAAATTAACGTATGCGTTGTGGCTGCTTTTTTCGAGGAGCAAGAAAGGTAAATAAGAAAATTTATCAACTAAATATGTGTTTATTTGTTCAAAACTGACCTAGCAGTAAAAAATTACGCATCAATGTCATTGTGGAGAAGCAGTTGACCGACTCGGACATCATGGCCTGTCATGCTGCAGGAGCGCGGGGCGAATTCCACGGCATGCCAGCCTCAACGACATAATCCGCCGTGCTTTTGTCATTGCTGGTGCGCCAGCTGTGTTTGAACCAAACGGTTTGGCGCGCGACGATGGCAAGAGACTGGATGGTATTCCAATAATGCTTTGGAAAATTGGTAGGACTCTGGTGTGGGACGCAACATGCGTCGAAACCATTGCCCCTACCCATATAACTGGCACTGCTAGCTGTGCCGGTGCCGCTGCAGCTTCTGCAGAGGCTGTTAAGCGGCGCAAATACTCCAATCTTATTGGAGATTATGAATGTGTGCCGTTTGGAGTCGAAACGTTTGGGCCTTGGGGTCCGAGCGCCCGCAATCTCTTCAGGGAGATTGCGAAATGTATGGCTGACGCTTCTCGTGACCAGAAGGCTGGCCTCTTTTCAGGTCAGAGATTAAGTATTGCCATACAACGTGGCAATGCTGCTAGTCTTCTGGGAACGCTACCAAAAGAGGCATGCGATGCGGATAAATTCCACGACGCATTTTAACTTTAAGTTTTAGTTTTTTTATTATATTTAGTATTGTGTATATATAGTAACTTTATTAATTTAATTTAATATTTGCCAATACATCTGTAATATATGTAAAAATTGTGTAACAATAAAAATAATTGAAAAATCAACTATTATCATAAAGGTTGGGTATGAAATTTATTTTAAGGTTAGAAATTTATTTGTTTTACAGAAATCGGGAAGAACGGGCCAGGTTGCTTCGGTCGAAGGATGCATCAAATCCGTTTGAGATGGCCGACCGTAAATCTTTAGGGTCATCAGCGGCCAAGTTCCTGTTGGAGATACTTGAAAATCACCTTAAATTCAGCGAAGAGGATTTTTTTGTGATTGTGGCATACACACACATACACATACATTGTTTATTTTCCTCTTTTCACGTAATATTCACATTACCATGCCGCCAAGTTTGTTGTTTTGGTTTGTTTATTTTTTCAGAGGTTTAATTTACGGTCACGTTTGAATTTGAACACGTTTTTTGACAAGAAGTTAAGTTGTCTCTCTCACACTTCAACAACAAGGACGTTGTCATTCGTTCATTGAATTCACAGATTAAAAAGGGTTTATTCAATTTAGTCGTGTGACCTTGACTAAAAATGCATGCACTATTTTTAGTTCGGTGGCCAAACCGAATAGACACAGCGTTGAACTAAACTAAAATAAGATAATTTTTAGTTTAGTTTAGTTTAATCGGGTGGACATGCCGAATTAACACCATTGCCACGGTTTACGAAATACACGATAAAATTCAGTTCTTAATCAATATTTTTTTCCAATAACATTACATAGGTTATTACATAAAAGCATATGATGCAGATCTAGATCATTCTAAGGTTAAAAAATGGGCGGTACCCACAGAACAGAAAAAACTGTTAGAAAATGGTTAGAAGTGTGATAGGACCACGGAGGAAGAATATGATTTTCCCACGTTGTACCGTATGCACCATTGACCTGCACCATCAATGGTGCAGATGAGACTAATTAGTTTCGTTTGCACCATCAATGGTGCATACGAAACCGTCGATTAGGTATGGTCTCATCTGCACCATTGAGATGACACTATAAGGTGCTATCAATGCGGTTGTATATATAGATATTTTAACAAAGTATTTCCTCTTTGCTTGTTCTAATAAGTAGTGTTGACATTGACAAGGTAACTATTCTGTTTTAATTCTGTCATTTTATGTCAATAATAAATAAAAATTGAAGTATTTACATAATTCTATAAATTATGTATAATAATAAAAAAATAAAATAAAATAATTCTATTATTCACCTATAACTGTGTTGTTGGCGGATTCGTTGGTATCGCCATAAAATAAAAAAATAAAAAGTGTTGAACAAATTACCTCAAATTATATAATACAATGAGCGAATTAACTTTTGTTGCACAAAGTCGAGGTAGACTTCTGTTGTTCGAAGGGTATCAGTACCATTTTCACACCAAATATAAAAATTCAAACAGTATATGGAGGTGTAGGTATTTCAAAAAAACAAAATGTACAGGAACGATAACCATTACAGAGGTACGTACATTTAATACCAAAGAAAATATATATTATAGACTAGTGAGAGAAATTAGTGGTTGCAGCACGGGTCGCAGGGTTTTAAAAGTTTATTTTTACCAAAAATATGTAAACTCAGATCATCATTCTCATTCTCTGAGCCTTTTCCCAACTCCGTTGGGGTCGGCTTTCTAGTCTAACTAGGTTGCGGCTAACTACGATATTTTTCCGTGAAGCGACTGCCATCTGACCTCCACAACCAATTAATTGGCGATATCGAAGTTCTGTAGTTAAACTAGAATTATGTAAACTCACATAGACATTAAATTTTTAGGATAATTCGAAGGTTGTGAAAAAACGTGAGCATTCCAATAACTGTATGCCTGATGAAAATAAAAATGCCGTATGCCATTTAATAAGTACGAGCATAGATACAGCGATAACTTCCGGAGAAACAGTACCTGCCATTTATAAGAAAACTGTGGCTACTTTCAAAGATATGGGGTTAAACCTAATTGAAACACTACCACGCTACGAAAGTTATAAATCGGTTGCGTATAGACGGTTAAATAAAAAACAAGGAGTTAAGAAGATGGCTCATAAAGTCGCATCTGAAGTCGAAATTGGTAAAGATTATAAAGATTTCCTCTTGGCTGACTATCATCAAGAGCGTGAACGTATTTTAATTTTTGCTTCTAATGAAGCCAGAGAAATGATTAAAAACGGGAAAATCTTCTTTTGCGACGGTACATTCAAAAAGTGTCCTAAGCCTTTCAAACAGTTGTATGTGATCTTTAGCGATCTAGGAAGCACCGAGGATAAAAATTTTGTAGTACCGGTTGCTTATATCCTTTTGGAAAATAAAAAAAAAGAAACATATATCCTAATGTTGGAAATGATAAAATCACAAATTCCAGAATGGAACCCTTCTAAATTTGTATCGGATTACGAACAATCGTTTATCGGTGCCGTGAGAAGTGTGTTTCCTTCATCAAAGCATCATGGATGTTATTTCCATTTCCAAAACCAATTATGGAGGAAAGCAAAACTTTTTAATTTAAATAATCATAACAAAATTAGTAAAATTGTATCTCTATGCACGGTTCTGCCTCTTTTGCCTTTATCAAGAATTGAGGAGGGATGGGATTATATAGTTTCGGAAAATGAAATTTTAGAAGGAGATGTACGTATGCAAAAATTTCTAAGATACGTAAAAAGATATTGGATGCCCAAGAAGACACTGTGGTGCTGTTTCGGTGAGCGACATCGCACGAATAACGTCTGTGAGGGATGGAATGGGTATATTAATAACTGTTTCAAAAGACGACCTGCGACTGTAAATAAATGCTTAGCTGTGCTTAAGCAGGATGCCGCTTTTAATGCTGTAAACGCATTAACAACATATCCATATAAGAATAGGTCAAAACATGTCAAAGAACGGAATGAATATATAATGCACGTACAAATGCAACTAACTAATGGCGACATTGGTGTGCCGCTATTTTTAGAAAAGCTAAGGTGTTAAGTGTTTTAGTTATAACATTTTTAATTTTACGAAACATTAAATACACAACTGTGTGTGGACTGTGGACTTTATTACAAGTTTTTTAAAATGTAGTGTCATTATTTCATTTTCCGGATAGTCTGTTTTACCTACGTTCATTATTTTTTTTTTTTTTGGGTTTTCTACCCCTTCATTTCCCTAATGATTTTGAACTTGTACATAGTTTTTTAAGTTTTCGAATAATCCTTTACATGTTGCTGCATACCATACAGCATGCATACATGTTTCAAGATATTCATTGGTTTTTCAAGGCGATGTTCACATGTTTTGCGACGTTCATTGGTTTATTATTTAAATTAAATAATAATGGTGCAAACATGTGCAAACGAAACTAATTAGTCTCACCGGTGCATACGGTACAATGGACGGGGACAAGGAAAGTATGGTGAGGTAGTTGTATCAATATTAATGGTGCAAATGAAACTAATTAGTCTCATCTGCACCATTGATGGTGCAGGTCAATGGTGCATACGGTACGACGGGGATTTTCCTTCTCCATGGATAGGACCGTGGCGGTACCTGACACTTGGCAATGACTGGAAAAGAAAAATCATAGATATTGGAAAAGAAAAATACTATATCTATGAGAAAAATACTACATCTATGGCAATGACAGAGTCCATGATGATTAATGATGGACAAAAAAGAGTATTTAAATCATAGATATAGTACCTATTATTTAAATGGACAACATTAATTTTGATACATTCTAATCGAAAAGAAGAGCCATTAATCAAGAATTGAATTGAAGCCACACTTCATAGGAGTGAGCTGTTAAAATTAAAGTATACAGCGGTTAAGACCATTTGTGTTTCTAAAAATATAAAAATAGATATCTTTCCGTGAACTTCAATTTAGTAAAGTTATCAATAATCGGTAATTTGTGGTTTCATTATAAATTAGTTAATTGGTAATTAAATAAATTAACACTATTTTACTAAAATTTTCCTAACTTCCTGCTCGCAGTCGATAATTCTAAATAAGTATTAAGGATAATGACAATAACCGGGAATAAAAATCCGTTTCATCCAGTTGAGTTTCAGAAACCTTGGTACCTGTTTAAAACACCACCCATAAAAAATGTACTTCCTCACCCTTGACAAGGGACTTAAAAAATGACCTGTAAACATAGTAAAACAACATTAATGGCACGGTAATCGGCCATAAATTAAGGTGGACTTCGCGAGCGCTCCTTGCCACATTATTCTGGTATCCTGGAGATCAAATCCAGTTTTTATAGTATGTATGTATAGTTACGTATTATTATTTTATATCCCTGCGCAACCCCTCTCTTTTAAAATACCCAATGGTAGACACTTTAATGACAAATCAAACTTCACTCTACAAAATTACACATATTGTTTAAAGAATGGTCGTTACGTCCTTTTTAACAGTTATAGCAAAATTTAGACATTATTATAGTTCGGAGCAGACCAAATCCGGCCGTCTTTTATGACCATAAAAATACGGGTCATACGTACGTGTTGGATCTGCCTCGTACGTATAATACTATACTTTATGCATTGAAATCAATCAGTAACATAAATGAATACATTACTTAATGTCGTCTCGTAACATAATGTCCATCGTTATATTAATAAAATTATGTATTAAGGCAAAAGCACTAATGGTGAACACTGACCTTATAGTGGACACCTTTGACTAAAAACCTTTATTGTAGAAAAGTAACTATTTGGTTTACATGACTAATTACTTAAATGACTAATGGCATATATATATATATAATGGCATGTTCAAAAATTCACAACACTGTCATAAGTAAACATTGGTGTTAATTCGGCATGTCCACCCGATTAAACTAAACTAAACTAAAAATTCTCTTATTTTAGTTTAGTTCAACGCTTTGTCTATTCGGTTTGGCCACCGAACTAAAAATAGTGCATGCATTTTTAGTCAAGGTCACACGACTAAATTGAATAAACCCTTTTTAATCTGTGAATTCAATGAACGAATGACAACGTCCTTGTTGTTGAAGTGTGAGAGAGACAACTTAACTTCTTGTCAAAAAACGTGTTCAAATTCAAACGTGACCGTAAATTAAACCTCTGAAAAAATAAACAAACCAAAACAACAAACTTGGCGGCATGGTAATGGGAATATTACGTGAAAAGAGGAAAAATAAACAATGTATGTGTATCTATGTCACAATCACAAAAAAATCCTCTTCGCTTAATTTAAGGTGATTTTCAAGTATCTCCAACAGGAACTTGGCCGCTGATGACCCTAAAGAATTTTCTAAATTTACGGTCGGCCATCTCAAACGGATTTGAAGCAATCTGGCCCGTTCTTCCCGATTTCTGTAAAACAAATAAATTTCAAACCCAACCTTTATGATAATAGTTAATTTTTCAATTATTTTATTGTTACACAATTTTTACATATATTCAGATGTATTGGCAAATATTAAATTAAATTAATAAAGTTACTATATATACACAATACTAAATATAATAAAAAAACTAAAACTAAAAGTTAAAATGCGTCGTGGAATTCATCCGCATCGCATGCCTCTTTTGGTAGCGTTCCCAGAAGACTAGCAGCATTGCCACGTTGTATGGCAACACTTAATCTCTGACCTGAAATGAGGCCAGCCTTCTGGTCACGAGAAGCGTCAGCCATACATTTCGCAATCTCCCTGAAGAGATTGCGGGCGCTCGGACCTCAAGGCCCACCCGTTTCGACTCCAAACGGCACACATTCATAATCTCCAATAAGATTGGAGTATTTGCGCCGCTTAACAGCCTCTGCAGAAGCTGCAGCGGCACCGGCACAGCTAGCAGTGCCAGTTATATGCGTAGGGGCAATGGTGTCGACGCATGTTGCGTCCCACACCAGAGTCCAACCCATTTTCCAAGGCATTATTGGCATACCATCCAGTCTCTTGCCATCGTCGCGCGCCAAACCGTTTGGTTCAAGCACAGCTGGCATACCAGACTGAGAACGGCGGCTTATGTCGTTGAGGCTGGCGTGCCGTGGAATTCGCCCCGCGATCCTGCAGCATGACAGGCCATGGTGTCCGAGTCGGTCAACTGCTTCTCCACAATGACATTGATGCGTAATTTTTTACTGCTAGGTCAGTTTTGAACAAATAAACACATATTTAGTTGATAAATTTTCTTATTTACCTTTCTTGCTCCTCGAAAAAAGCAGCCACAACGCATACGTTCATTTTTCTGTAATTTAAAAATTTCAACCAGCACAAACAATCAGCAGAACAAGGTTTAGTTTAGTTTAATCGCGACCAAAAATATGGCCACTAAAATAAGTCGGATTTTAGTTTGACAGGAATAAAATTTTGCCTTACCGAATAGCAAAATAGCAATTTTCACTAAATTGAATTCGACTAAACTAAAAATAGTTTAGTCCTGTCAAATTAAGTTAGTTGGTGTTTTCCCGAATAAGAAACCGCAATTTGACGTGACTAAACTAATTATAGTTTAGTTTAGTCGGAATTTTGCCAACCCGAATCGACACCATTGATTAGGCGCCAGTTGTTTCTTAAGATTTTTGTTAAGGGTAGTGATTTTTAATACGTACGATTTTTATTATGTATGTTAAAAATAAGTAAGTTGTTGACCTACGCAGACCATTACCGTATTTTTAAGGCTAGATTTTCTATCAGTTTCAAATGATTTTCCACTATTGGTGTTTACGAGCATGTGTATAATAATTGTATTTAAAGTAAAAATATGTTAGTTTTCAAAGATTCAATCTGCTAAAGTTAATGTCGAAAATGTTTGTCCATTGGTGCCAATAAACCAATAAGGTAATGGTGTTAATTCGGCATGTCAACCCGATTAAACTAAACTAAACTAAAAATTCTCTTATTTTAGTTTAGTTCAACGCTTTGTCTATTCGGTTTGGCCACCGAACTAAAAATAGTGCATGCATTTTTAGTCAAGGTCACACGACTAAATTGAATAAACCCTTTTTAATCTGTGAATTCAATGAACGAATGACAACGTCCTTGTTGTTGAAGTGTGAGAGAGACAACTTAACTTCTTGTCAAAAAACGTGTTCAAATTCAAACGTGACCGTAAATTAAACCTCTGAAAAAATAAACAAACCAAAACAACAAACTTGGCGGCATGGTAATGGGAATATTACGTGAAAAGAGGAAAAATAAACAATAACGTCGATGCGGGTTGGCAAAATTCCGACTAAACTAAACTATAATTAGTTTAGTCACGTCAAATTGCGGTTTCTTATTCGGGAAAACACTGGTGTCGATTCGGGTTGGCAAAACTCCGACTAAACTAAACTATAATTAGTTTAGTCACGTCAAATTGCGGTTTCTTATTCGGGAAAACACCAACTAACTTAATTTGACAGGACTAAACTATTTTTAGTTTAGTCGAATTCAATTTAGTGAAATCCTCCATTTTGCTATTCGGTAAGGCAAAATTTTATTCCTGTCAAACTAAAATCCGACTTATTTTAGTGGCCATATTTTTGGTCGCGATTAAACTAAACTAAACCTTGTTCTGATGATTGTTTGTGCTGGTTGAAATTTTTAAATTACAGAAAAATTAACGTATGCGTTGTGGCTGCTTTTTTCGAGGAGCAAGAAAGGTAAATAAGAAAATTTATCAACTAAATTTGTGTTTATTTGTTCAAAACTGACCTAGCAGTAAAAAATTACGCATCAATGTCATTGTGGAGTAGCAGTTGACCGACTCGGACACCATTGCCTGTCATGCTGCAGGATCGCGGGGCGAATTCCACGGCACGCCAGCCTCAACGACATAATCCGCCGTGCTCTTGTCATTGCTGGTATGCCAGCTGTGCTTGAACCAAACGGTTTGGCGCGCGACGATGGCAAGAGACTGGATGGTATGCCAATAATGCCTTGGAAAATGGGTAGGACTCTGGTGTGGGACGCAACATGCGTCGACACCATTGCCCCTACCCATATAACTGGCACTGCTAGCTGTGACGGTGCCGCGGCTGTTAAGCGGCGCAAATACTCCAATCTTACTGGAGATTATGAATGTGTGCCGTTTGGAGTCGAAACGTTTGGGCCTTGGGGTCCGAGCGCCCGCAATCTCTTCAGGGAGATTGCGAAATGATGACTGACGCTTCTCGTGACCAGAAGGCTGGCCTCATTTCAGGTCAGAGATTAAGTATTGCCATACAACGTGGCAATGCTGCTAGTCTTCTGGGAACGCTACCAAAAGAGGCATGCGATGTGGATGAATTCCACGACGCATTTTAACTTTTAGTTTTAGTTTTTTTTTATTATATTTAGTATTGTGTATATATAGTAACTTTATTAATTTAATTTAATATTTGCCAATACATCTGTAATATATCGCTGGGCTAGTTCAATAGTGAGATATATTGAAAAGGTATGTTTTTGAGTTATGCTCGATTCAAGTTTTTGGTAGGTTTTTACATACTATTACGCGAAATCTTGTTTATGCACACACATACAACACTATGGAAGTTTTGTTTAATGCGTTTAAGATATCTGTAAATTGTATTTATATATTATATTTTTAATTTTAAGGCTTTTAATGGCAAGATAACCTTTTATTGTCTTCAAAATTTTATATGAATTTAATTATATTTTGATGTTGTCTCTGAATTGGTTAAGTATAATTTCTATCTCTACTGTAACCCTTATAGTGATACAAAATACTGTTTTGTACAACAAAACTATAGATAATACTAAACAAACCTTCAAATTTGGGAAAATCAGACAGATTTAGACAAGATTGTATGATGTCTCAGTGTTGCACAGGATACAATTAGTAAATTGTAAATTGTGCCACTATATCAACAGCAATGGTTAGTATAGGACGATGGAAAATACTGAAAGATTTATTTATAATTAATAACATTTATTACCAAATATTACCAATGCCTCAAATCAGTCTTTTAAAAATTATAATCAGTCGTTAATCAGTCAAAAGTAAGCTTGAGCAAATGAGTTAAACTTTCTAACGTTCGTTTCTAACTTATTCACAGTCGCTATCGTATTCATATTCCTCGTTGCTGGTGGAGGATATTATTAGCGAATCGTAAAAACTGTGTTGAGATTGTGGAATTAAATTTGCCCTAGAAAGTGACAGTAAATCTGTTTTTTTACGATTTGATATGGCTGGTGGTCCAGAATAAGCTTTTTCCAAAGTTAACGAAGTATTTTCTTGTACGAGTATATAGCTCCTTTGTTTCCTTCTTGTGTTAACAACTGTAAAACCATCATCCGCAAATGAAGTTTTATAAGCAAATGTATACGGATTATCTTTTTTTTTATTTGAACACTTTTTATCTCACCCCATACAATTTTTTGTCCATTTTCGTCTATGTTGAAGTTTTTCCCTATATCTAGAGACAGTTTCTTCAGGTCATAATACTGAGATATTTGAAATTGTCCTAATATTGAAATCAGTTATTATTTTCATCTTTAGGACATCTTCAGATATCTCTGTAGAGCACTAAAAAAACTAAACCTTTGATCCTACGCATTAGATATCTTCAGATGTCTGAATCTTGCCCATTGCTGGATAAAAGATTGCTTAAAATGTCATGCTACGACATTAAAGTATTTAGGACTAGGTTGCGTTTTCAAGATGACCGCTTATTTTACAAGGTTAAGTTCCTTTTTTTATACATGACTCAATAATTATCTCATTTTGATTTTTTTTTAAGATGTCCTACTATGGAACTAGGGCAGCGATATGTCAAAATTGTGTAACAATAAAATAATTGAAAAATTAACAATTATAATAAAGGTTGGGTTTGAAATTTATTTTAAGGTTAGGAATTTATTTGTTTTCAAAAATCGGGAAAACGGGCCAGGTTGCTCCGGTCGAGGGATGCATCAAATCCGTTTGAGATGGCCGACCGCAAATTTAGAAAATTCTTTAAGGTCCTGTCATCAGCGGCCACGTTCCTGTTGGAGATACTTGAAAATCACCCTAGATTAAGCGAAGAGGATTTTTTTGTGATTGTGACATACTTATTGATTTTTTCCTTTTCACATAATATTCCCATTATCATGCCGCCAAGTTTGTTGTTTTGGTTTGTTTACTTTTTCAGAGGTTTAATTTACGGTCACGTTTGAACACATGTTTTTTGACAAGAAGTTAAGTTGTCGCTCTCACACTTCAACAACTTCTTATTGTGATTGTACTAATTTACCATAATTTACAACGTTGTCATTCGTTCATTGAATTCACAGATTAAAAAGGGTTTATTCAATTTAGTCGTGTGACCTTGACTAAAAATGCATGCACTATTTTTAGTTCGTTGGCCAAACCGAATAGACAAAGCGTTGAACTAAACTAAAATAAGATAATTTTTAGTTTAGTTTAGTTTAATCGGGTGGACATGCCGAATTAACACCAATGTATGTGTATGTGTGTGTATGTCACAATCACAAAAAAATCCTCTTCGCTTAATTTAAGGTGATTTTCAAGTATCTCCAACAGGAACTTGGCCGCTGATGATCCTAAAGAATTTTCTAAATTTACGGTCGGCCATCTCAAACGGATTTGATGCATCCTTCGACCGAAGCAACCTGGCCCGTTCTTCCCGATTTCTGTAAAACAAATAAATTTCTAACCTTAAAATAAATTTCAAACGAAACCTTTATGACAATAGTTAATTTTTCAATTATTTTATTGTTACACAATTTTTACATATATTACAGATGTATTGGCAAAAATTAAATTAAATTAATAAAGTTACTATACATACACAATACTAAATATAATAAAAAAACTAAAAGTTAAAATGCGTCGTGGAATTCATCCGCATCGCATGCCTCTTTTGGTAGCGCTCCCAGAAGACTAGCAGCATTGCCACGTTGTATGGCAATACTTAATCTCTGACCTGAAATGAGGCCAGCCTTCTGGTCACGAGAAGCGTCAGCCATACATTTCGCAATCTCCCTGAAGAGATTGCGGGCGCTCGGACCCCAACGCCCAAACGTTTCGACTCCAAACGGCACACATTCATAATCTCCAATAAGATTGGAGTATTTGCGCCGCTTAACAGCCGCTGCAGGAGCTGCAGCGGCACCGGCACAGCTAGCAGTGCCAGTTATATGGGTAGGGGCAATGGTGTCGACGCATGTTGCGTCCCACACCAGAGTCCTACCCATTTTCCAAGGCATTATTGGCATACCATCCAGTCTCTTGCCATCGTCGCGGGCCAAACCGTTTGGTTCAAGCACAGCTGGCATACCAGCAATTACAAGAGCACGGCGGATTATGTCGTTGAGGCTGGCGTGCCGTGGAATTCGCCCCGCGATCCTGCAGCATGACAGGCCATGGTGTCCGAGTCGGTCAACTGCTTCTCCACAATGACATTGATGCGTAATTTTTTACTGCTAGGTCAGTTTTGAACAAATAAACACATATTTAGTTGATAAATTTTCTTATTTACCTTTCTTGCTCCTCGAAAAAAGCAGCCACAACGCATACGTTCATTTTTCTGTAATTTAAAAATTTCAACCAGCACAAACAATCAGCAGAACAAGGTTTAGTTTAGTTTAATCGTGACCAAAAATATGGCCACTAAAATAAGTCGGATTTTAGTTTGACAGGAATAAAATTTTGCCTTACCGAATAGCAAAATAGCAATTTTCACTAAATTGAATTCGACTAAACTAAAAATAGTTTAGTCCTGTCAAATTAATTTAGTTGGTGTCGACACCAATGACGTCGATTCGGGTTGGCAAAATTCCGACTAAACTAAACTATAATTAGTTTAGTCACGTCAAATTGCGGTTTCTTATTCGGGAAAACACCAACTAACTTAATTTGACAGGACTAAACTATTTTTAGTTTAGTCGAATTCAATTTAGTGAAATCCTCCATTTTGCTATTCGGTAAGGCAAAATTTTATTCCTGTCAAACTAAAATCCGACTTATTTTAGTGGCCATATTTTTGGTCGCGATTAAACTAAACTAAACCTTGTTTAGCTGATTGTTTGTGCTGGTTGAAATTTTTAAATTACAGAAAAATTAACGTATGCGTTGTGGCTGCTTTTTTCGAGGAGCAAGAAAGGTAAATAAGAAAATTTATTAACTAAATATGTGTTTATTTGTTCAAAACTGACCTAGCAGTAAAAAATTACGCAATAATGGTGTCGATTCGGGTTGGCAAAATTCCGACTAAACTAAACTATAATTAGTTTAGTCACGTCAAATTGCGGTTTCTTATTCGGGAAAACACCAACTAACTTAATTTGACAGGACTAAACTATTTTTAGTTTAGTCGAATTCAATTTAGTGAAAATTGCTATTTTGCTATTCGGTAAAGCAAAATTTTATTCCTGTCAAACTAAAATCCGACTTATTTTAGTGGCCATATTTTTGGTCACGATTAAACTAAACTAAACCTTGTTCTGCTGATTGTTTGTGCTGGTTGAAATTTTTAAATTACAGAAAAATGAACGTATGCGTTGTGGCTGCTTTTTTCGAGGAGCAAGAAAGGTAAATAAGAAAATTTATCAACTAAATATATGTTTACTTGTTCAAAACTGACCTAGCAGTAAAAAAATCCGCATCAATGCCATTGTGGAGAAGCAGTTGACCGACTCGGACACCATGGCCTGTCATGCTGCAGGAGCGCGGGGCGAATTCCACGGCACGCCAGCCTCAACGACATAATCCGCCGTGCTCTTGTCATTGCTGGTGTGCCCAGATGTGCTTGAACCAAACGGTTTGGCGCGCGACGATGGCAAGAGACTGGATGGTATGTCAATAATGCCTTGGAAAATGGGTAGGACTCTGGTGTGGGACGCAACATGCGTCGACACCATGGCCCCTACCCATATACCTGGCACAGCTGGCTGTACCGGTGCCGCTGCAGCTTCTGCAGAGGCTGTTAAGCGGCGCAAATACTCCAATCTTATTGGAGATTATGAATTTGTGCCGAGCGCCCCCAATCTCTTCAGGGAGATTGCGAAACGTATGGTTGACGCTTCTCGTGACCAGAAGGCTGGCCTCTTTTCAGGTCAGAGATTAAGTATTGCCATACAACGTGGCAATGCTGCTAGTCTTCTTGGAACGCTACCACAAGAGGCATGCGATGCGGATGAATTCCACGACGCATTTTAACTTTTAGTTTTATTTTTTTAATTATATTTAGTATTGTGTATATATAGTAACTTTATTAATTTAATTTAATTTTTGCCAATACATCTGTAATATATGTAAAAATTGTGTAACAATAAAAATAATTGAAAAATTAACAATTATCATCAAGGTTTGAAATTTATTTTAAGGTTAGAAATTTATTTGTTTTACAGAAATCGGGAAAACGGGCCTGGTTGCATCGGTTGAGGGAAGCATCAAATCCGTTTGAGATGGCCGACCGCAAATTAAGAAAATTCTTTAAGGTCCCGTCATCAGCGGCCAAGTTCCTGTTGGAGATACTTGAAAATCACCCTAGATTAAGCGAAGAGGATTTTTTTGTGATTGTGACATACTTATATTTATTTTTCCTCTTTTCACGTAATATTCCCATTACCATGCCGCCAAGTTTGTTGTTTTGGTTTGTTTACTTTTTCAGAGTTTTAATTTACGGTCATGTTTGAACACATGTTTTTTGACCAGAAATTAAATTGTCTCTCTCACACTTCAACGACTTCTTATTGTGATTGTACTAATTTACCATAATTTACAGCGTAGACGGCCTACTTTCTTTCTCTAAGGACGTTGTCATTCGTTCATTGAATTCACAGATTAAAAAGGGTTTATTCAATTTAGTCGTGTGACCTTGACTAAAAATGCATGCACTATTTTTAGTTCGGTGGCCAAACCGAATGGACACAGCGTTGAACTAAACTAAAATAAGATAATTTTTAGTTTAGTTTAGTTTAATCGGGTGGACATGCCGAATTAACACCATTGATGTTGATTCGGTTTGGCAAAATTCCGACTAAACTAAACTATAATTAGTTTAGTCACGTCAAATTGCGGTTTCTTATTCGGGAAAACACCAACTAACTTAATTTGACAGAACTAAACTATTTTTAGTTTAGTCGAATTCAATTTAGTGAAAATCTCCATTTTGCTATTCTGTAAGGCAAAATTTTATTCCTGTCAAACTAGAATCCGATTTATTTTAGTGGCCATATTTTTGGCCGCGATTAAACTAAACTAAACCTTGTTTTGCTAGTTTAAATTTTTAAATTACAGAAAAATGAACGAATACGTTGTGGCTGCTTTTTTCGAGGAGCAAGAAAGGTAAATAAGAAAATTTATCAACTAAATATATCTTTATTTGTTAAAAACTGACCTAGCAGTAAAAATTCCGCATCAATGCCATTGTGGAGAAGCAGTTGACCGACTCGGACACCATGGCCTGTCATGCTGCAGGAGCGCGGGGCGAATTCTACGGCACGCCAGCCTCAACGACATAATCCGCCGTGCTCTTGTCATTGCTGGTGTGCTAGCTGTGCTTGAACCAAACGGTTTGGCGCGCTTCTGCAGAGGCTGTTAAGCGGCGCAAATACTCCAATCTTATTGGAGATTATGAATGTGTGCCGTTTGGAGTCGAAACGTTTGGGCCTTGGGGTCCAAGCGCCTGCAATCTCTTCAGGGAGATTGCGAAATGTACGGCTGACGCTTCTCGTGACCAGAAGGCTGGCCTCTTTTCAGGTCAGAGATTAAGTATTGCCATACAACGTGGCAATGCTGCTAGTCTTCTGGGAACGCTACCAAAAGAGGCATGCGATGCGGATGAATTCCACGACGCATTTTAACTTTTAGTTTTAGTTTTTGAAGTTATACTTCTTTAGGCGCGTTATGAAAAAATGATGAGAGTGAAATTTTAAGATGCGCGCGCACCTGTGACACAAAATTAACAGTATGAAGTTAGGCGCGTTATGAAAAAATGATGAGAGTGAAATTTTAAGATGCGCGCGCACCTGTGACACAAAATTAACAGTATGAAGTTAGGCGCGTTATGAAAAAATGATGAGAGTGAAATTTTAAGATGCGCGCGCACCTGTGACACAAAATTATCAGTATGAAGCCGTCTGCTTAACCGCTCATTAAGTCAAAGAAGTATAACTTCTCACGCGCGTACATAAGTACACGCACCCATTTTTTTTATTATATTTAGTATTGTGTATTTTTTTTTTTATAAATAGGACACGTCAATTTGACTTTACCTCGCCTGATGGTAAGCTGAAGGTAAAGTCTCAAGAAAGAGGGCCACCATTATATACACGTGCCATGTTAACAATGGTGGCACTCAGCTTGACGTCCTCATCAGATGCTTTTTCACGCCCCGCTTAAAGGACCCGGGACTGTAGGAAGAGGGAAACACGTGAGCTGGCAAGGAATTCCAGGTCTTAATGGTGCGACAAAGGAAGGAGTCACCGAACCGCTTGGTTCTTGAAGGAATGTTCTGCACCGTATAGGGGTGACATCTAAGTCCTGCACGTGTCGTCCTGTACAGGAAGGGGGAGGGTGGGACTAATTGGAATAGCTCTTCAGAACATTCACCATGGTAGAGACGGTATATATAGTAACTTTATTAATTTAATTTAATATTTGCCAATACATCTGTAATATATGTCAAAATTGTGTAACAATAAAAATAATTGAAAAATTAACTATTATCATAAAGGTTGGGTTTGAAATTTATTTTAAGGTTAGAAATTTATTTGTTTTACAGAAATCGGGTAGAACGGGCCAGGTTGCTTCGGTCGAGGGCTGCATCAAATCCGTTTGAGATGGCCGACCGTAAATTTAGAAAATTCTTTAGGGTCATCAGCGGCCAAGTTCCTGTTGGAGATACTTGAAAATCACCTTAAATTAAGCGAAGAGGATTTTTTTGTGATTGTGACATACACACACATACACATACATTGTTTATTTTTCCTCTTTTCACGTAATATTCCCATTATCATGCCGCCAAGTTTGTTGTTTTGGTTTATTTACTTTTTCAGAGGTTTAATTTACGGTCACGTTTGAATTTGAACACGTTTTTTGACAAGAAGTTAAGTTGTCTCTCTCACACTTCAACAACGTCTTATTGTGATTGTACTAATTTACCATAATTTACAGCGTAGACGGCCTACTTTCTTTCTCTAAGGACGTTGTCATTCGTTCATTGAATTCACAGATTAAAAAGGGTTTATTCAATTTAGTCGTGTGACCTTGACTAAAAATGCATGCACTATTTTTAGTTCGGTGGCCAAACCGAATAGACAAAGCGTTGAACTAAACTAAAATAAGATAATTTTTAGTTTAGTTTAGTTAAATCGGGTGGACATGCCGAATTAACACCATTGGTGTTAATTCGGCATGTCCACCATTGGTGTTAATTTAGTCAAGGTCACACGACTAAATTGAATAAACCCTTTTTAATCTGTGAATTCAATGAACGAATGACAACGTCCTTAGAGAAAGAAAGTAGGCCGTCTACGCTGTAAATTATGGTAAATTAGTACAATCACAATAAGAAGTCGTTGAAGTGTGAGAGAGACAATTTAATTTCTGGTCAAAAAACATGTGTTCAAACATGACCGTAAATTAAAACTCTGAAAAAGTAAATAAACCAAAACAACAAACTTGGCGGCATGTTAATGGGAATATTACATGAAAAGAGGAAAAATAAATAAGTATGTCACAATCACAAAAAATCCTCTTCGCTTAATCTAGGGTGATTTTCAAGTATCTCCAACAGGAACTTGGCCGCTGATGACGGGACCCTAAACCATTTTCTAAATTTGCGGTCGGCCATCTCAAACGGATTTGATGCATCCCTCGACCGAAGCAACCTGGCCCGTTCTTCCTGATTTCTGTAAAACAAATAAATTTCTAACCATAAAATAAATTTCAAACCCCAACTTTCATGATAATTATTAATTTTTCAATTATTTTTATTGTTTAAAGTTTATTTATTTACACAATTTTTACATATATTACAGATGTATTGGCAAAAATTAAATTAAATTAATAAAGTTACTATACATACACAATACTAAATAAAATAAAAAAACTAAAACAAAAAGTTAAAATGCGTCGTGGAATTTCATCCAATTCAAATTTCAAAAAATTCAATTCACTAGCAGCATTGCTACGTTGTATGGCAATACTTAATCTCTGACCTGAAAAGAGGCCAGCCTTTCACGAGAAGCGTCAACCATACGTTTCGCAATCTCCCTGAAGAGATTGCGGGCGCTCGGACCCCAAGGCCCAAACGTTTCGTCTCCAAACGGTACAAATTCATAATCTCCAATAAGATTGGAGTATTTGCGCAGCTTAACAGCCTCTGCAGAAGCTGCAGCAGAACCAGCACAGCCAGCCGTGCCAGGTATAAGGGTAGGGGCAATGGTGTCGACGCATGTTGCGTCCCACACCAGAGTCCTACCCATTTTCCAAGGTATTAATGACATACCATCCAGTCTCTTGCCATCATCGCGCGCCAAACCGTTTGGTTCAAGCACAGCTAGCACACCAGCAATGACAAGAGCACGGCGGATTATGTCGTTGAGGCTGGCGTGCCGTAGAATTCGCCCCGCGCTCCTGCAGCATGACAGGCCATGGTGTCCGAGTCGGTCAACTGCTTCTCCACAATGGCATTGATGCGGAATTTTTACTGCTAGGTCAGTTTTTAACAAATAAAGATATATTTAGTTGATAAATTTTCTTATTTACCTTTCTTGCTCCTCGAAAAAAGCAGCCACAACGTATTCGTTCATTTTTCTGTAATTTAAAAATTTAAACTAGCAAAACAAGGTTTAGTTTAGTTTAATCGCGGCCAAAAATATGGCCACTAAAATAAATCGGATTCTAGTTTGACAGGAATAAAATTTTGCCTTACCGAATAGCAAAATGGAGATTTTCACTAAATTGAATTCGACTAAACTAAAAATAGTTTAGTTCTGTCAAATTAAGTTAGTTGGTGTTTTCCCGAATAAGAAACCGCAATTTGACGTGACTAAACTAATTATAGTTTAGTTTAGTCGGAATTTTGCCAAACCGAATCAACATCAATGGTGTTAATTCGGCATGTCCACCCGATTAAACTAAACTAAACTAAAAATTATCTTATTTTAGTTTAGTTCAACGCTGTGTCCATTCGGTTTGGCCACCGAACTAAAAATAGTGCATGCATTTTTAGTCAAGGTCACACGACTAAATTGAATAAACCCTTTTTAATCTGTGAATTCAATGAACGAATGACAACGTCCTTAGAGAAAGAAAGTAGGCCGTCTACGCTGTAAATTATGGTAAATTAGTACAATCACAATAAGAAGTCGTTGAAGTGTGAGAGAGACAATTTAATTTCTGGTCAAAAAACATGTGTTCAAACATGACCGTAAATTAAAACTCTGAAAAAGTAAACAAACCAAAACAACAAACTTGGCGGCATGGTAATGGGAATATTACGTGAAAAGAGGAAAAATAAATATAAGTATGTCACAATCACAAAAAAATCCTCTTCGCTTAATCTAGGGTGATTTTCAAGTATCTCCAACAGGAACTTGGCCGCTGATGACGGGACCTTAAAGAATTTTCTAAATTTGCGGTCGGCCATCTCAAACGGATTTGATGCATCCCTCAACCGATGCAACCTGGCCCGTTTTCCCGATTTCTGTAAAACAAATAAATTTCTAACCTTAAAATAAATTTCAAACCTTGATGATAATTGTTAATTTTTCAATTATTTTTATTGTTACACAATATTTACATATATTACAGATGTATTGGCAAAAATTAAATTAAATTAATAAAGTTACTATATATACACAATACTAAATATAATTAAAAAAATAAAACTAAAAGTTAAAATGCGTCGTGGAATTCATCCGCATCGCATGCCTCTTGTGGTAGCGTTCCCAGAAGACTAGCAGCATTGCCACGTTGTATGGCAATACTTAATCTCTGACCTGAAAAGAGGCCAGCCTTCTGGTCACGAGAAGCGTCAACCATACGTTTCGCAATCTCCCTGAAGAGATTGGGGGCGCTCGGCACAAATTCATAATCTCCAATAAGATTGGAGTATTTGCGCCGCTTAACAGCCTCTGCAGAAGCTGCAGCGGCACCGGTACAGCCAGCTGTGCCAGGTATATGGGTAGGGGCCATGGTGTCGACGCATGTTGCGTCCCACACCAGAGTCCTACCCATTTTCCAAGGCATTATTGACATACCATCCAGTCTCTTGCCATCGTCGCGCGCCAAACCGTTTGGTTCAAGCACATCTGGGCACACCAGCAATGACAAGAGCACGGCGGATTATGTCGTTGAGGCTGGCGTGCCGTGGAATTCGCCCCGCGCTCCTGCAGCATGACAGGCCATGGTGTCCGAGTCGGTCAACTGCTTCTCCACAATGGCATTGATGCGGATTTTTTTACTGCTAGGTCAGTTTTGAACAAGTAAACATATATTTAGTTAATAAATTTTCTTATTTACCCTTCTTGCTCCTCGAAAAAAGCAGCCACAACGCATACGTTCATTTTTCTGTAATTTAAAAATTTCAACCAGCACAAACAATCAGCAGAACAAGGTTTAGTTTAGTTTAATCGTGACCAAAAATATGGCCACTAAAATAAGTCGGATTTTAGTTTGACAGGAATAAAATTTTGCTTTACCGAATAGCAAAATAGCAATTTTCACTAAATTGAATTCGACTAAACTAAAAATAGTTTAGTCCTGTCAAATTAAGTTAGTTGGTGTTTTCCCGAATAAGAAACCGCAATTTGACGTGACTAAACTAATTATAGTTTAGTTTAGTCGGAATTTTGCCAACCCGAATCGACACCAATGGTTTATTTCACGGAACAGAAAAAACGGTTTATTTAGTAACACTAACATTTCATAATTATTTTCTAAGCGGTCACACTTATCACTGCGCGTAAAAAATGTAGACCGAGTGAATGAGTTATCGTAAATCGTAAATTCTTCAGGGATTGTGTTAGTTTTACAGTAACTTATTTTGTTACCCGTGTTATTTCAAACCGTCACATAATAATCTATATCAAAATGGATAAAAGAAAACTATCTACAGCAGGGGATAGCCTGTATCAAATACTGCAAGTCCCGAAAACTGCAACCGCAGACGATGTCAAGAAAAGCTATCGGAAATTAGCACTAAAATATCATCCTGACAAAAATCCTAACAATCCTGAAGCTTCTGAGAAATTTAAAGAAGTAAATCGAGCACATACAATACTAAGTGATGCCACGAAACGGAATATATATGACAATTACGGTTCACTTGGACTGTATATCTCTGAACAATTTGGAGAGGAAAACGTCAACGCCTATTTCGTAGTAACAAGCACTTGGTGCAAGGCTTTGTTTATTGTATGCGGCATTCTGACCGGATGCTACTTCTGCTGTTGCCTATGCTGTTGTTGTAACTGTTGCTGCGGCAAGTGTAAGCCGCGTCCTCCCGAAGAGTCTGGCGACTATCACACGTTGGAGAGGGATGATTCAGACGGCGTGCAAGCCGTAACCGTGCAGCCTGGTGGAGAAGGCCGTCCAAAGGGCGAACAAGCACCCCCAATTGCCATGCCGGCGCCTCCAGCTCCTACCGGCGCATCAGAGAACACTGGTCTCAACACAGGTGGGGTCAATTATGGAATTTCAAATTAATCTAGTTCGCACGTCAAAATAAACATGTCAATATTGTATTCAAGTATTTTTTAAGTAATTATATTATTATTTTAGGAGTTCTGTGACAAATCATCATGCCATGAGTAATCTATTCTTGTCTCGTTTTCTCATTGCTTGTAATACTTGAATGAGTATATAAGTAGTAGTCTACCATTAAAACAATAGCAATTCAGCTCTTGGTGAAAAATTACACACAGAGTAAGAAAAAATGTGGCTGTTTGTTACATAAGTTTTTTGATGTGCATATTATGTTATCACATTATGTAAATGATACTTTTACTTCAAGTTATAGTTATTGCTACAAGTTCATATGGTTTATTTATCTGGTTCTTCATTACAAATAACTGGACATCATAATTTCAGTGACTAAGCAAACATTTATATGGTCAGAAGTGTCAAGTGAGTTAGACAATATCATTGTCATCATAATCTATTATTTAGAGGTAGTTGATAAAAAATAATTTCAATTCAACAATGTAATGGTAAATCCTCTTGCTAGTTGAGATGTGATGTACTATGCTTGTGTGTTGGTATTGGTATTTTACCGCTAATAAATCAATTGTGGGCTGATAACACAGCTCCTTAAGTTTCATGTACAGTCAACAAAAGAGAAAAGGTTGCACCTTTCCATACAACTTTATTTGAAAAAGTATGACCATATCTCCTCTATGGACTATACTATATATGGTACTTCAGTTGATGATAGGGCTATACAATATTTGGGGTATTAATAAAGAAATTGAAATAAAGTTTAAAGGAAGCACTGATGGCACTAGTCCTCATAATAATATGCCTCATGAAGAGTGAAGAATCAATATTAAAAATATCATTTATGAACTTCACTGCGGTTTAAAATAATCGTTAGGAGTTTTAGTTTGATAGCATCAAATGGTTTAATTTCAATTTTCTGAGACACAAACACAGTAAATTTAACTTTCCATTCTCACATATTATGTAGCACATTCTTTGGCTATGTATTCTTTTCCTGTTATTTACTATTATGTCCACTAAGCTAAATTATATGGGGTTGTGTGCAACCATGATAACAGTCTGTTGTCATGTGTATGAATGTGAATCTTATGAACTTTCAGCAAAGTACTAATGTGCAAAGTTCTCTTAAAATTAACCATTGCTATGAGATTAATGTGCATGGTATGATGATGGTATTTCTTATTTTATTATCATAAGTCTATTATGTTACGAATTGCCATACAGTGCAAAAGAAGAGAACCAAAAAGTCTTAAGCTGTTATTTTGTAAATCTTTCAAAGTTACAAATTTTAGGAAAGAAGTTAGACCCCGTAGTAACATATTTTGATAAAATACGCCCAAACATTTCAATTATTATTTTCGCCTAAATGACAAACATAACTATTGATTTATCTTTAAGCATATACTTAATGTAGATTTTACTTTAGTGTATTTTGGTTTAATGTTTAATTCTTATAGAATTAATGTGATATGAATATTATTGCAATATCCAAGAATTACTGTTTCCAGTTTATCATAATAGTTTAAATTTTATCATCTTTTGCAAAGAATGAATTGCTATGTATTCACTGTTATAATTTAGGTAGAAGCTTGGATCGATATAGATACCTTAATAGAAATTGAGAGAAATCTTGAAATAACTATGGATATAGGCATTGATGGTAATAATCTGATAACTGTTTTGTACCTAAACAGTAATCAAAATGCCAGATTTATTTTGGTTACCTAGCAGCGTATATTATTTGGGCATGTGAAAACTTTGGAAATCTTGGCATGTTGGAATCAACCCTTATAAATCTACAATGTTCTGTCAGGAAGCCTGTTACCAGAGTGACTTAGGGAGTCTTCAATTTGTTGACATTTAAATATTGACTGGTTACGGAGAATCAGTTAGTGAGTTCAGAACCATAAAATAGAGTGGGGATATAATAATATATTTTTTAGAATCGATTGATAAGATCAGTTATAGAGGTATGTAGAGCATAATACGTTTCTCAGCTATAAACGACCCATCAGATAAAAAGTCAAAATGATAAGTGGTAACTCCATATAAACATTAATTTATTATGTGCCAGCAGAAATCTTTTACAGAAAAATTATTTAAAAGTAAAGCACCCTTATTTCCTTATAGATTGGCATGGCTTCATTATTGCCCATTCCTGTAGAAACTTTTATTATTAACTAGCCTTTACCTGCAGCTCTGCCCGCGTGAATGTCGTTTCTGGTCATATCTGCGTTTCTATTCAACCAATTGCGATCAAACAAACGTTAGATTTTCAGACTAATGAAGACCTTTTAAAAAAAACCGCATTAAAATCCGTGGTTTTTGCGTCTATCGTGAACGAACAGACAAGAATTAAAAAAAAAGCAAGTTCAGTATCGCTAGCTAACATATTGTGTCGAAGGTCGGTCTATGACACCAATCTTCCATGAGCATGGGTCTGGGGGTGACAGGTGGAGCCGCCTGTCACCCTAGCAGAAGCAGGCCTGCCTGCCTCTATCCGGGGCAAGATGGCGACACCGTGGTCTCACACCCAAGGGGGCCATCGAGATGGCAGTTGCCAAAGTGTCAGTGCCAAATTCACTATTCCACTGTGGAACCTGGTCTATCCCATATTAATCTCCAAGGGTCTCTGTATATCGGACATCAGACCCCCAAGAAAGTCTCCCAAAGACCCTGGGTAATTTCCTAACAAAACATTGTACTATAACGTCTATAACTTAATCAAGTGTAATAATACCATCATAAATAAACGAAATTGAGTTGAATGTACCTACAGTGTTAAGAAGCAGGTAAAGACCAATAATAATACAAAAAAGGTAAAACAAATATTGCAACTTTTGGGGACAAATTCAGACAATGGTTGTAATTTTTGCACTTCAAGTGCTGCTAGCTAGAGTGCGAAAATCGAAGCTATATCAAACGCTCACCACCTATATCTATCCCATTCATAAATTACTGATGTAATCTATGAAGGTTCACCTTTATAATGTGTGCGTCATCTCACACCACAACAAATGCTGTTCAGTATGAAAGTAACTCATCATTCTTTTAAATATCATTGATAGAGAACTACATTCGCATCAAGTAGTCTACACAGTCATCCAGTGATGTCATTAATTAATTCAATTGTCGACAGTATCCAGGGCATACAGAAGTTTGACTGATATTTATCTGTTTTGAACATAGGTGTATTGTAGTGGCGAAGTCGCGCTATTTTGTAAAATGGTTGATTAACCTCCAAGGGGAAAAACCTAGTCTTTATCATGTTGAACAACGTAGAAGTCCATTTTGTTGAATTAAAAATGAACAGGCATGAATTAAAAAAACAAAAAAAAAACAAGTTCAGTATCTTTAGATAACATATTGCGTCGGAGGTACGTCTATGAAATCAATCCTCCATGAGTGTGGGTCTGGGGGTCCATTCTGTTGAATTAAAAATGTGACGACATTATGATTCAGCCTAGGAATAACATGTGTCAGAACCCAAATGTACCTAAGTGTTTTATCATTAGAAGTCACGTAATGATAAGACTTTAAGTGTGATTTGATTTCAATTGTGTTAAGCTTGTATTGTTAGAAAACCACCAACATTACAAAATATTTGCCGATTCAACAGATTGTACCAAAGTTAAACATGTCTGAAAGCCATTACAACTAATTGTATGTCCATGCGCGGGTTCGATCCCCGCTCAGTGCAAATATTTGTATGCATGAAAATGTATATTTGCATTGGTCTGGGTGTTTATATGTATACTGTGTATGTATTTACAAAAAAAAAAGTATCGAAGTATGTTTATCCGCATTCTAGATTCCATAACACAAGCTAGTTAAGCTATGCTTACCATGGGTCTAGATAGCGTTGTGTAAAATGTCGTGGAATATTTATTATTTATTATTATTTATGTATCTATCTAGGTTTATACTTTTTTTTCACGGTTTTGGATTGGTTTAGGTTTTGACGGGAACATAGGTATAAGTTGGCAGAGTAATCCCTTTGTGTGTAACTTTCAACACACCTACCTAAGTTCGGTCAAATTTACCAGAAAAATTGTGTAATCTAATTAAACCATTTTTTTAAATCACCTCATATATGGAAATAAACCCTTTATTTTTCTCATTGTAGAAAAGCCTAATCACACTAAGGGATTACAAAACTCTTAGTATTACGGTTTACCTACTACCTAATAGACTTTGAATCATGTCATTATCTCGAACATCCTGATTGCCGATATCCCATATCATCGGAATACCACAATTTCGTAAAGCCATTTATGATTAATAATAAATGCAGTCAGTTGCACCAAAATTTTTTTTCAACGAGTCTTTTCCTTTGAATGCACACTGACGTCAACGTCCCAATATTCTTCACTATTCCAATTAAGTATTCTGGTTGTTCGTTATTCATGTGGTTTAATCAACGAAACATTATTATAGTTAGGTGAATAATGAGAGTAATATCAAGGATGACTACAATATACAAATATAGTAACAATTTAGCGAGCTCATATACGCCACGCGTGTCCGCCTCGACACGGATAGATTAGGTTAGAAGGGCGTGGGACATCTCGCGGAGACCTCCGCCATACCTTTCGTGCTAGCAGTATCTAATAGTTCACGTATAAATAGATGCCGCTCGAGCGTTCGTTTCCCCGACGGGAATCCCTCGAAGAAACGGATGCTCGAGCGGCTTATTTGAAATTGTGGTAGGTACATCGATGACATGAAATATCGAAAATTTGAGTGCAAATGACGTCAGAGGATTGTACATGACACCTAATAGTCTAAGATCCCACTGCAGGATTGGTGCGCTCATCGACTATTTGTTTAAAACCAAATTTTTATGTTTATTTATAATTAAGAGAATATATATTTACTCGGGTGCCTATCAAAATTTGGCCGCCATTATTTTTAATTAAATTATTTTTAATTGATTTTTGGTAAAAAATTTCGTTTATTTATTTTTTAAATAAAATAACGTCTACATTACGATAATTAATATGAAGAGTTTATAACCTATATTTATTAATTATATGTCAAATTGAAGCTAATTTTTTTCTATTAATGATCATATATAGTTGCTTAATTAAATCTGGCCGCAAATAAGGGTTACTGGTTGTTAAAGATACTAAATATTTAAGATAGAGTGAAAGAGAGTTAGCGTGTAACATCATTTGTCAGACGAGGACAGCGATTGCCGGCTGTGCGACGCTTTTAAGCCATTGCCGGCTGTGCGACGCTTTTAAGCCATTGCGCATGCGTCGAACGTTAGTGTTCTCAACCACCGGGGAGTAATAGAGACGACTTATAATAAATACTCCAAAAAATATGTAATTTTTTTCAAAATGACAAATTTAAAAATTGCAACAAAAAAATAATATTGATTTGATATATCGATGGTCTAATTAGCAATTTGTCTAACTCCTTATTATTTAGAGGGTGATTTTTTTAACATTTTGATGAAGCAATAATCCAATTACAAATTATTTGAATGATTCAAACTTAAATATTATATCTCTATTAGATATTAATGATATTGAATGGTTTTTTAAAATGATAATAAATTTTGAAGTAATTATTTTTTTCGTACAAATAAAAGATTCTCTAAAATGGAGTTAGACAATTTGCTAATTAAAAAATAAAACCAAGGTGACTTAAGTAAAAGAAAGTTTTATTGCGAAAGTATTATTTGAAAATTTTATTAGATTTTATTCAAGTATTTAGTTGTCTGTTACATATTAATTAAACATTAAAGCAAATTAAAAAATTAAATAATTAAAAAATTATCTTATAATTCTTATATTTCCGTAACTCTTATTTAAAAATCTGAATCATCGGAGCTTTCAGTTGTGCTATCATCGGAGCTATCACTTTCATCGCTAGAAATATCAGAATCGTCGTTATCGGAAGCTTTGTTCGTGGATTCACATAGCACACTATTAACTTGCGTTGGAGTTGAGTCTCCCAGGAACCATGTTGGTTTTAAAAAACCATCTAGTACCAGCCAGTCATTATTTTCTGGGCTGAATTTGATGCAGTCTGGTTCAGTGGCATTTAACCACATCGAATTAACAAAGATTGTCCGCAACAATTTTTGTTTCAAAGATTTCCAGCACGGTGGAATGTGCGTCGAGTCCAAACCTTTATTTCTCTTCATAAATTTTTCATTATTTTGTTTTGAAGCGTACATTTTGTTAAATAATAAAAATCTTGCGGTATTTACGCTTTGACACTTTGAGATTCCATACATAAGGCACGTAAACTCTTGGACTGCATCAATTTTGTTTTCATTGAAGATGTCAGTAGGATTAGTTAAAGAGGCAAAAACCTGTTGAATTTCTGGATTTTTAATAAATAAATTCAAGGGCCGAAGCTTCCCTTTGTTGAAAAATGCAGCCGTGTAGTCGCAACCCGTGTAGGCGTGAAAAGCAGGAAGAGCAAGACATAAAGTCGCGCCTAATTTTTTTGATAAGTCCGTACAGTTTATGTAAACTTCATCTTTATTTTTACTTTTGCTTGATGAACTGTTTGCCAACCAAATATGCAAATTAGGAAATTTATGCATATTACCTAATAAAATTATTAAAACGTCCGTGTCTGATGCTTTTACCAAAATTTTTGAATTTTCAGGTACTTTACTTATGTGGAAAACAATTCTCGTATCCGCTTCTTCATGTTTACATGCTAATTCAATTTCTTCAGTTTTCACTACTAAATTTCCAACAGAACAATATGAAAAACATTGCTCTCCAACAGTAACATAATTTTTTTTATTTCCTAATATTGGAGCAAAAGAATCATCGACCCAATGGCTAGCTAAGAATTTTACGAAGACTTCTTTGAAACGAAAATTCTTCAAGCTTTTTAAAAAATCATTGGGTCTTTTTTGCAAAGGGCCATTAATTGTATATGGAATATCAATTCCTTCGCGATTTTGTCGTTCACAATCTTTAATAGATGGTGTTAAATATCTATCAAATATGATGTGTAATTCCTGAGCATTTTTCGAACAAAGTTTCATCAATATCGATTCTGCTATTTTTCCAAATGTTTGTGGTAAAGTAGAGCCAATTTGATACAAATAATAAAAACCATCAATGATTTCTATGTCGACTTCAATGATTTCTAAGCACACGGCCTACCTGAATGAAAGTAGTTACCGTGGCCTACGGACGTGTGCAACACCAGGGGCGCCACACTCGCGCTGCCGACCCTGTTAAAACAGAGAGTTTCTGTGCCGTCAGTGTAGAAGATAAAGCAGGATAAGCCAGATCTTCCCACTGACAGCACAAAAACTCTCAAGTGAGCTCTGGCTACCCTACTCACCGCCGGGAACTCAACACGAGGTTATTATGGCCGCGGTATTCTGTAAGGCGGAGGTACTTCCCCAGTCGGACTGCTCAATTGGACGGAAATAACGTCGTGTCCTACCTCCTACAAATTCGAATTGAATTTGTAGGAGGTAGGACAGGTAGGATTTGAATTGAAATAAAATAACAATGTAAATATAAAACGTTGTTTATTACGAACTCCAAAACAGCGTGGTTTTCATGTTAGCATAAAAATGCTGCATCTGTTTAGTTGAGAACACTAACATTCGACGCATGCGCAATGGCTTAAAAGCGTCGCACAGCCGGCAATCGCTGTCCTAGTCTGACAAATGATGTTACACGCTAACTCTCTTTCACTCTATCTTAAATATTTAGTATCTTTAACAGCCAGTAACCCTTATTTGCGGCCAGATTTAATTAAGCAACTATATATGATCATTAATAGAAAAAAATTAGCTTCAATTTGACATATTATTAATAAATATAGGTTATAAACGTATAAATTTATCGAAATCATACCTGTTTACACCTGGCTGCAAAGAGGTGCGGCCAGGTGCGCAACGGCAACCGTGATTTTTTAGAATCTTCATATTAATTACCGTAATGTAGACGTTATTTTATTTAAAAAATAAATAAACGAAATTTTTTACCAAAAATCAATTAAAAATAATTTAACTAAAAATAATGGCGGCCAAATTTTGATAGGCACCCGAGTAAATATATATTCTCTTAATTATAAATAAACATAAAAATTTGGTTTTAAACAAAAAGTCGATGAGCGCAGCAATCCTGCAGTGGGATCTCGTACTATAAGCGTTAACACTTGTCAGTGTTAACGTTTAGGTTTGTCAGCGAGATCGGTGTCGCGCTATCGTTCGACGATTACTAGTTCCGTCGTCCTATTGTTAATCGAGAAGTCGGTATTTACAAGGTTGATCGATAGCAGTAGCAGCTAATTGTCTTTCAATCTAGGTAATTAGCATTTGATATAATTCCCTGCGCTAATCTGATAAAGGGCTTCGCCCACATAATTTTTGATTAAATTGACTTTAAAGTCAGTCATTCTCACCTTTGTTTAAGTAAGTTTGGCGGTAGACGTCCGGGCATTCAATTCCCTGAAGCGATCCATGTCTGTACTTCTCATGTCTCAGTGGAGTCTGAGGATGAAATTGTAATTCGTACTTTGACTCAGCTAAGGTAAATCTCGGCTTATTATTAGCTAAACATTCTGCAGTTGAAATTCATGGTGAATTATATATTGAAACTTCTACAAATAAATTTCCAAGTGAAGATTAAGTACAGGTAATAATAAGTCAAAATTTACCTAAGCTAAGCTTGAACTAAGTCAAAGTACGCATTATATATTTCACACTGAGTTCTCAAGTCGTTGAGAACTTTTCATTCTAAAGCCGGACTAGCTGGAAATCTAAGTTTTTAATACAACAGTATTTATTATAAGTAGTTTATAGTCAATGTTTGATCTCTTATGTAACTAATAACGAAGGCGTTCCAAACTAAAAATAAATTATTTATTTTTCAAAGAAAATATGCCCTCCACTGTTGATAAATTACATCACAGCTTATAATAAAATAATATTACATACATTACTTATGAATTTATGTGTCCTATATATTTGGACAGTAAATTATCTCTAAATATTAGTATATTTTTTCATTGACTACGCCAATCGTTATTTCTCAAGAGATGTTGATGAATAAGATATTTGAATACCTACTTCCATACATATTTATACTATTCTGATTATTTTGCTTGTAGCAGGTCATTGCTATTTTAAAGGGCAATGTAATAAAAACAGCATATATTCAAGTATATTAGCTATATTAACATTCAATGTTTTTATTAGTTTGTCTTAGTTATTTTTAGCGTAAATAACTAGTTATTGACCAAGATGAAACTTATGAGGTATATTATAAGAATATAGAAAATACGATGATTCAATAGGAAACTGCCTTAAAATGTTTCCTGTCTAAAAATTTGTTAGATAATTATTTGCCCGATAGTAAGTATGTATATTGTATAAATCATTGTGCACTGTAGAAAAGCTATTTATCTATGTGTGTCTGTTTTATTGAAATTAAAAGATAGAATTTTTCTTTAAACTTCCAGCTTGAAATTCGGCAAGCAAAACATACATGAACATGTCGATCGAGCTGCCTGGCGCCTGATTCTAAGCCCTTGACATTGGCCATGATAATAAATAAGTGCAACTTTTTAACTATAAATTTAAAATATAATACCCATTACATTTTTTATTATAACTTAATATTTAATTCTTGCTTATTAATAAGAGATAAGAGACGTTAATTATGTAACGTTTATCATTTTATAATGAATTGTAGACAATGGAACAGCTAGTTTAGATCCACTTTGTATATCACGGAAGCTTGAAGATTGAAATATTTATCTACCTATGCGACACGTTTCCAATATTATTACACTGTTAACATTTTACTACATAATAATAATATCTATATTTAAGGCATTAGTTTGAAATGTGTGTGATACTGTAAATTATTGTAGTTATTGTTGTAACCATTCGAAAATAATTAATTCAATTGTTCTACTGGCTCCACGCCTACTGCGTGCGATAGAATGGGCTAATTGTTATGTCTCATATTATGTATTATAAAGTTATGGTACTAGTCAACGAGTATTTATAACGACATTGTCAAATAAGGACGTTAAAATGTAACACTTATAACTTTCAATTAAATAAAAATCTGCATAAGAAAAGTTACATCTATTATTGACAAAACCAGCTCCGAATGGGGGTTTAACTAAACAACCATCGTTTTGCGATCTGTATAGCTGCCACAAAAAACATACAGAAGACCATCAATGAAGTATGACAACAATAAATTCGTCACAGCACTAATCATGTTCAATCAATTCAATCGATAACCGCAGTAATCGGTGGCCTCTGTACTGACACCACCAAGGTCTCGGAGAACCATCAGAATTAGATGATTTGACACACATTGAAGTATCTGTATACGAATAAGACTTTTTTTTAAATCATTATGATATGAAAGGAAAATGTGAGCATTAGATTTATTATGTATAAAACAATACAAAGGCCGTTCCTTCCCAAATGCGTCAAGCCTGATTTCATCTGTAAAAATGCGTTAAAGTTCAATTACACTTTACTCAATAAAATTAAATAATTGAATAAAATTGGTTACGCAATTTAATTCGACTTGGTCGCATTTAGTTGCAATTATTCATATTAAGACTTCAGCAATGTCATAGTTAAACCCCTTATACCTACATTCCTCTCGTCTTATTCTTTATAATAGATATTTAAATGATCTTTATACATAATTTTGATTTTTTTTCTTATTTCCAGGAAGCAGTATTCCAAAATACACATGAAGTATTTACGTCTAGTCTAACATAATTTGTAAGTGAAACGAGGAACGTATTTGTATAACCACCAGCGCACTTTGAACATAGGTACCAATGTAAGACATAAACTTATTGTTCAGTCTACGAAATATTTTTATACTTTTATTATTTTGACTAGGCTACTTATTATTTTATTCCAATATTTTTTACACAATAATATTGTTTTTATTGGTCAGTAATTATTTCAGTTTATGTTTTCGACACTGTGTATATATTATTTTCTTATTAAGAATTTATAATGGAAACAAACTGAGATAGAGAGCAAGGCGTGAAGGTATGATGAAAGATTAACTTCTAGGACAAATCACAATATTTATCTATAAACATAGGTACACGATGTAGTAATATTTCTCCTTCGACAGCTAGAGAACTGGCCGGACTGAAAAAAAAAGCATCAACAGTCTGGGTAACACTGTCTTGGATTTAGTTAATACATATTTGTGATGTGTGTATGTATGTGATGTGTTAGACAACCTACGAAGTTAGTAAGCGCCTCGCATTGAACTTGTACCTACTTTAATCTGTTGTTGCATACCAATTGTATAACTGTTATTCTCAGTTTAGATATTTATAGGGAAATTGGAGAATATAATATACATTCATGTTGTCATATGTGAAATGTTACATGTATTTTTAGATGTGTAATATGTATAGTATATGCTTATTCTAATAATCCAAATTTTCCTCTGAGCCTAATTCTTGCTTCCAGATTGTAACTGGCAACTATTGTTTATATGAGACTGTTTAATCTGCCTACGATACTTGTGTTTTTATTACATATTGGTTGTATAAATAAAATATAATATTCCACATAATAATCTTTGTTTAATAATTGGTAGATACATTTAAGGTTTTAATCAATCAATTAGCCTATCGTGTCCACTCTCAACAACTCAACATTGGCATAAAAAGGCCGCTGGTAATGTTGAGAGTCTTGGGAGGTTTTCGCCTACTCTTTGAAGTCTTTCTACGCTGGCCAGACGGGTTGGTACAGAGTTTCATGCCGAGTTTTCCTTTTCTTCTTCACTCATCGTCTGCGTATTTTTCCGGTAGTCGCCTCTTATGACACCATTCGGATAAAATGGAGTGGTGATACTTGTAGTCTTTCTCCGTCGCCACCACACGGATGAAAAAGTTGAATTAATAATTTAAAAATAAATCAACATATAATTCGCTAACTTTAATTTGGAGTTACCTACTGCGACACGTTTTCTTACAAAACAAATGGTAAAAATACAAAATAACTATTAGGTAGGGCGGTACCTAGCTTAATGCGAGGAGCCAACATAATCAAAAACAATAAGCGGGCCCCGAGCTTCAAAGTGCGAACTTGCGATTTACCAGTTCCGTCAAACTGGGAAATGGCTATGAAAATGATGAAAAGTTCTTTCGTACTACTCTCCTTTAGAACCTATTTAGTAGATTCATATTTTTATTCTGAATACGAAAGTTACGCCTACATGCCCAAACCGCTGAACCCGCGTTTTGATGAAGGTACAGAGATAGACTGCTGGAGCTTGAGAAAGGACTGTTTATTCGCAATAACCGACATGCGCGCGGGCGGAGCCGCGGCCAGGTGCCAGTATTTCATAAACTCGGCTTTAACTAGGTTTATAAAGGTAGTCAGTCCGACATACATTAGCACCATTCCTTTACTTTAGAAAATCGAAGCAAGTTTATATTACTCAAACTCGTTCTTCTGTTCTGTTCTTCTGTAGGTCCACTATGAAACGCCCGTGGAACTCATTTATCCTGAAATCGGTCCGCCTTAAACCCTATCAAAATCTATCCCATATAAATTTTTTGCTACCTCCATGGCTAAGTACCTACTCACTAGGTCTCTCGTTCATGTTTGGGTCCGAAAATAAAGTTGTTTCATGGTAGCCCCTGTATTCTGCTAAGAAGATTATTTATACATTACTTCTCACCTCTACGCTAAACATTCAATATTTTAAAGATTAAGCACTAGACGTATTAAATTTCATAAAATATTATTTCTTCAGATATCATTACGAGATTTAGTCACTGGGTTGTTTTATTATTCCTGAATTTTTTCACTTTACTGTTGATAATGGGTGTGAACGTTCATTTAATTTATTTTACGTTTTTACATGTGATTACATTCACTGCAAATAATATACTTACAAAAACTATTCAAGAAATATGTCCTGGGTACAAAAAAGGACCACGCTTACATGTGAAGGATTTGGTTGGGAGCTGGATGACAGCATACATACAGCCACAAGCCATTGACTGCTTTGTATTCCACGTTAGAGCTACCACCGAACTGGTAAGTTCCTAATGATTTCCGAGTCCGAAGTACCTACGCGTTGCGAGGTGTAAAAATTTTGTATGCGTATCATTACTGACACTATTGTATCTCCTAAGCTTTTATAGGTACTTTCCTGCTGCAAAACGCACTTCGACTGCTATGCAGGGGGTGTGGGTTGGATTCCCGCTCGTTTCAAATATTTTTATGCATGAAAATATCTTTTTGCATTGTTGTGAGGTGTGCTGTACTTCGGAGGGCAAGTTAAGCAGTATGTCCCGGTTGTCGTACGACCATTCATGGCCGTGTTAGTAGGGGAAATAGGTGAAATGGATCACGATTTTTGTTCAACGGCGTCTCTACTAGCAGTTGATAGTAATACCCGTATCGAATGCCAACTATGGCTTAACGTGCTCTTGCTGCTCATTTTACATTACCTATAGGCACATAGTAGATATACATATCTATATGTATGTAATTTAGTATACCTTTTCATACTAAAACTTTATAAGTGACTCTGACTGCCTTCGTGGCAATGTCGTGGCGGTCGGTAGCGCGTTCGACCGCTACGTCGCTCGTAGGTCGCTGGTTAGGTTCCTGTCATGTTCAGTGCAAATATTTATATGCATGAGGAAATAAGAAATAGGTAAGTAGACAGAGTTATTATTTGAATCACTTTGTGTCAATTTACAAACAAATGTAGGTAGGTATCTGAGAGTTGACAGCCTCTGTGGCGGGAATGGCGGTAGTGAACGCGGCCGCTATGCAGGAGGCGCGGGATCATACCCTGCTCGGAGCAAATACTTATTTATATGCATGAACATGGTTATTTGCATTGGTCTTGTCGTACCTCAAAGAGCACGTTAAGCCATCGGGCCCGGTTGGCACACTAACATCTATGGCAGTCTTACCCATAAGACGTTGTATGTCGATAGATGTTCGTTGGGAGTCCTAAAAATTCAATAACTGGTCAAACTACAATTCTTCGATATCGTCTTTGGGTTGTGGACGTCAGACGGCCAAATCCGCACTGGTAAAGCGGGCCCCAGACTTTGAGGCGAAAGCTTCAGATGCGACTGGGAACGAAACGCTAAAGCAGAAGAAGTAGGTATCCGATTTATTTATCCCGCATTCAAGAACTTTCAACCTACTTAAAGCTATGTTAAGGAACTTTGGTCCTAGATAGCATAGTACAGAATGTCCTAAATAGATTATTTATTTATAACTATATTATTATTCAATTAGGAGCGTGAACAATACGTCGTGAAGTTCGGCAGTTTCAATAATAGTGTGCAATGGAGTGAATGTTTCTTGCAAGTGGAAACTCGAGTGGGCAAACACTTCTTACAGGGCAATGGAACACTATCTGGTCTTTTAGAAAATATTATCATTTACGAGGATAAACCAGGTGAGTTTTTAAATCGAATAAAGGAGAAAAATTGAATCGTCTAGGCGGGGTTTAAACCCGCGATCTTTGCCTTACAAGGGCAATGCTTTGACCACTAAGCTACCAGACCTCGCCCTAATCAATTCAAATTTCTCCTTCTATATATTTCTTTGGGATTGAGATTTTTCTAAAAATAATGTTGACTAAGTATTACTCTTAGTTTTGCTCCCAGTGGTAGCCGCGTTAATCCATACTAATATTATAAATGCGAAAGTAACTCTGTCTGTCTGTCTGTATGTTAGCTTTCACGCCTAAACCACTGAACCGATTTTGATGAAATTTGGTATAGGTGTAGATTAGACCTTGAGAAAGGACATAGGCTATGTTCGATCGCGATAACCGACATCCACGCGGACGGAGCCGCGGGCGAAAGCTAGTCTCTTATAACAATACGTTAGCGTAACGCTCATAACTCAAAAACTACCCAACTAATTTGCATCGGGCTTATTTTAAATGAAAGCTTAGGGTCCAAAGGGGTGCAGAAAATAGGACATCAAAAACAAACGGGCGGAGCCGCGGGAAAATGCTAGTTTTTTATTGATAGGGGGATTGAACTTTGAGGATAGGTCCCTACTAATAAAGTAGGTACTTATCCTTCGTTTTGTGCTACGGTTTCAAAATATACAGATACGCACACGCACCGTGAAAAGCAGTTCAAGCCCAGTACGTGGCTGCTTGCGGTCGTCTGGGGTGCGTGATGATGAAATCTGTAGAATCACGCAATGTGGAAAGCCGCCTTAACGTAGCGCATAATCGGCCATAAAAAGAGATGGTAGTTATTTAATTAAGACTAGCTGACCCGGCAAACTTCGTACCGCCTCAGAATCAATAAAAAAAAGTTGTAATTGGGATTTTTTTTACCATTTAAAGCTTCCCTAGACCTCCACGAACATTTCAAGACCATTTAAGACAAATCCGTTCAGCCGTTCTCGAGTTTTAGCAAAACTAAAGAACAGCAATTGATTTTTATATATATAGATTAGACTTAAGTTCTGATATGATGAATTGTTTCTTAAGTTGACTACGTGACGCGATATATGTAGGTATGTTCTCCTCACATCCTCTGACGTAAAATTAAAGGATGTGGGTTTGATTCCCATTCTGTGCATCTATTTATCATCCGAGAGACAGTTTATACCTAATTACCTAAGCATAGGCCGGATGAGCTGAAGGTCAGGCAGTCTATTGATTTGTCTATAGTTAACTTCAGATCGTAACTTCTTTTTATGAATGATAGTAAGTAGAAGTTCTTTTACATTGATTTGGGCTTTTATCTTTTCAAAGCGCGATTCCCATCGATATGTCGCTCTCTGTACTGAGTGGCGTAAAAGATTAAATCGTGCAACACCAAACTCTCTTAATCTCAATCTCTCAATTTGTGTCTGATTTACTGATTGATCTATAATCTCATTATTCAGGCCAATATCAGCTACAAAATGCATCTGCCGACCAGTGGATGGTATTTGGTCGCCGAGGAAGTGAAGTATTGATCACTCGAGATTGCTTTGGAGAAAGTGCGGCTGCGTTTGCACGCGTCCCCTATTGGCCAACATTTCAGGAATTAAGCGCCATATTTCACCGCAGCGGTACTGCTATTCAAACGCATAGACACACGCTCTGTAAACCTAAAGGCATCTGTAGTAAGGAATCCTATGTAGCGCCACCTACTACTCCTACAAGCAGTATGAACCAAAAAGGGAATACACAAGAAGTGAAAATGCCCCTAGATCTGTAGGCCATAGGTCGTATTCGGTTTGGTAGGTACAGTGTACAAAAGAGATAACGATACACTTTCTCCTATGAAGTTGCATGTGAAGGCAGTGAAGGTGCAACCGTATCTCCTTTGCCGACTGTATCTACCTACTTCTTACTTACGAATAGGTACTTGATACCGCTCTGTGTCATCAAAATAAAGTAAGTTAAGTAATTTGTGTTTATTTATTATGAAACTTTATTAAATTATAGTAACGAAGTGCCACTAATATATATTAAATATTTCTTTAAAGTACAAAGTTTCCGTTCATTAGTGTAAGGTTGCGCCAGCGCACATAGAATATGTGTGGCCTATCTATACGAATCTGCATCTCTGGTGTCTGGTCCCAGTCTAGGCCTGAAAACATAAAAGTAGATAGTTTTAGGTTCTTTTTTATTTTTCTAATATCTACTTAGATTTACAGTATAATACTTAGATAGAGGTAGGTAATCTGTCGTAATCAATAAGCATACGAGGGTCAAACTGAAAGTTCTTAGAACTGGACACTTATAAACAATATAATAAAAAAATAATTCTAAAATTTGAAAATAGAACTCTTTGCCAATATTACTGAGTACTATGCGTTTCAAATGAGAAGATAATCGCGACCGCGGCAACTTCATTCCGTATTCATGAAAAATGTACAGCTAACAACAAAATTTCCATTTCGGACAGGTTCATACGTGTATGGTAACAACGACCTAATTATTAAATTCTTTTCATTAAGCACTTATCAAATTTTTTAGTAATTATAATTATTCAAAAATTCAAAATTACTGCCCGATTAAAAATAAATAAATATAAAAAGAACCGATAATTTAATTTTTACTTAATGTGTATGTACTTATCCTACCCTATCCTTATCTATCTTGAAAAGGGAATATGGTTCAACAATCATCATAAATATTTAATTGGAAATATATTAACAACAGTGAAGCAACAGTGAAGTATAAAAATGTATTTGCTGACCTTACGTTACACAATGAAGTTATCGACACGTGTTGAGGGACGTCACTGGTTTAAATAGTCTATGGTGATCTATGGCCAAGACCCAATCAAGAGAATGGCGCCCAATTGCAATGACCGTTGTAACCCAAGTTGTAAGATAATAAGAAATAAAGATATCAGTGTAATATCGTGTTCTGTATTACCAACAAACAAATAAAGATAATTAACGTGATGTCAACAAATAACATGGTGTCAGCTTCGGGCGGACTGCCGCCGCTTCCTGAAATGTGTTTCGTTGGCAATTTGTCAAAAAATTTTCAAGCGTGGTTGCAAAGACTAAAAATTTATCTAAATGCACACGGACTAGATAAGGAAAATAATAAAAGATTAATAAATATTCTTCTCAACTACATTGGACCTAAAGGAATTGAAATTTACAACACTTTTGATGAGAACGAAGATGAAACGTTTGAGAGTATTACAAAGAGGTTTGGAGAGTACTTTACTCCGAGAAAATCATTAATAATTTTAAGAAACGAGTTCTTTACAATTACTCAAGGTGAGTTAACTTTAGAAGATTACTTCCAAAAGGTTATAAACCTAGGAAAAGACTGTGAATTTGGAAGTTTAACTGAAGGAATAACAGTGAGTAAAATAATAGCAGGGTTAGATAAAAAATTCAATAACTTGAAAACAAAGTTAATATCCGAAGATGATAGTAAGCTTACATTAGAATATATCATGAAGTTTCTCCTGAGTGCCGATGCCTCGAGAAAATATGTGGAGCAGCTGGGTGGACCAGAGGAGCAGTTCAAGACTGAAAATGAAGTACTTTTCTCGGCATCACAGAATAAAAATAAAGGAAATCCCAAGAAAATAAACAACTGCCGGAAATGTGGACAATCACATGATCTCAACTGCTGCCCTGCATATGGAAAAAAGTGTTTTATTTGTGAGAAACCAAACCATTTCAGCAACAAGTGTCACAACAAGAAACAGCGCCAAATAAATAAACAACAGCAGATCAATGTTGTAGAGGAGAGAATTGATAACAACAATGAGGCTCAAGACTTCTTCATTGGTGTGACAATGGTCGGTAATGAACTAACACAGGATTTCATGGTAAGAAATCAATTGATACCTATAAAATTTGACACTGGAGCAGCCTGCAATATTATAGGTAGCAAGACATGTAAAAACCTAGGCATTGACAGAAGTGATTTGGAGCCCTGCAATAGGAATGTTATTCAACTTGATGGTAAAAGTGTTTCAGTTTGTGGTACATGTACATTACAAATAATTCACCCGAACCAATCAAAATATAGAGTAAAATTCATTGTTATTGAAGGTTCTGTGCCTACTTTGATAGGATGTAACACATGTTTAGAATTTAATTTTGTAAAACCTAATACTAACCTAGTTAAAGTACACAATGTAACATGTAATGATAATCAGATTAACAAATTGATTACAAATTTGAAATCCACTTTCAGTGAACTATTTGATGGTGGTCTTGGATGCTTACCGGGCTCTGTCAAAATACAACTAAAGGAAGATGCTGTACCTGTTGTTCAAGCTGCACGTCGGGTTCCCTTTTCATTATTGCCTGAATTAAGAGAAGAATTAACAAAAATGGAATCTATGGGAGTAATTGAAAAAGTAAATAAACCTACTCACTGGGTAAACAATTTAGTTTTGGTTAGAAAACCCAATGGTAAGTTGAGAGTGTGCATAGATCCAAGAGCATTAAATAAATTTATATTACAGCCAAAATACCAGTTGCCAACTGTAGACGAGATTAAAAGTAAAATGCAAGATGCTAAAGTATTTGCACTGCTCGATGCTTCCAATGGTTTCTGGATGTTAAACCTAGATAATGAAAGTTCTGACTTATGCACATTCATCACACCATTTGGGCGTTACCGGTTCAGGAGATTACCGTTCGGGGTGAGCTGTGCACCAGAGGAATTCAGCAGAATCATTAGTCAGATGTTCGAAAATGTTGAAGGAGTCATACCATATTTAGATGACTTGTGTGTTTACGCAGAGTCAGTACAACAACTAAATGATAGATTACTAAAAGTTCTAGAGATTGCATCAACAAATGGTATCAAGTTTAATGAAAATAAATGTAAGTTTTTTGTTTCAAAATTACTTTTTGTGGGTCACATTTTCGCAGCAGACGGTATTTCTCCTGATCCTGATAAGATTCAGGCAATTTTGGAGATGGAACGTCCGGGGTGTAGGAAAGATTTGGAAAGATTCCTAGGTATGTGTAATTATTTGTCAAGGTTTATACCAAATTACTCAAAATTAATCGAACCTTTGAGAGTTTTACTGAGGAAAGATACAGCATTTTTCTGGGATAGCAGTCAGGACCAATCAGTGGAGTCACTGAAAAAGGCTCTATGTAGTAGCCCATGTTTAGCCTACTTTGACACAAATAAAGATATAGTACTATCAGTAGACAGTTCATCAACTGCCTTAGGTGCGGTGATACTACAAGAAGGTAGACCAATTGCATTTGGATCTCGTGCTTTAACTGTAACTGAACAAAATTATTGTCAATTGGAAAAAGAAATGTTAGCCATAGTGTATGGATGTTTTAAAATGCATCAGTATGTGTATGGTCGCAAAGTTCATGTAGAATCAGATCATAAGCCACTAGAAACATTATTTAAAAAACCATTACATAAGGTCCCTGCACGATTACAAAGAATGATGTTGTCTGTTCAAGGTTATAATTTAGAGGTTGTATATAAGCCTGGTAAACATTTGTTTATTGCAGATACCTTATCACGCAGCTGTCCACAAATTATTGAAAATAAATTTAAACAACTAAAAGAGAACATTGTCTGTCATATTAAATTGCAAAGAGATTGCTTACCTATATCTAGTACACAGTTAATTAAAATACAAAATGCAACAAAAATGGATCCCACATTGAAACATATTATAAAATATTTAAAAAATGGATGGCCAAATAATTTCAATAACTTAGATAAAAGGGCACGAATCTTTTGGACATTTAGGGACGAATTAGGCCTTCTAGATGGTGTTATTTTAAAAAGTAATTTAATTGTTATACCTGACTCTATGAAAATTGAAATGATGAAAATTATCCATGAAGGACATGTAGGTGTGAGCACTTGTAAAATAAGAGCTAGGTCATGCGTATTTTGGCCTGAAATTAACAGAGATTTAGAAAAGTATGTATCCAACTGTGAACCTTGTGCTAAATATAAACCTAATTTGCAGAAAGAACCATTAATTAATCATTGTGTGGACACTCTTCCATGGCACAAGATAGGTATGGATATATGTACATTAGAAGGCAGAGACTTTTTGATATTTATGGACTACTACTCTAAGTATATAGAAGTATGTAAGCTTGAACAGTTATCCACGGCCTATGTGGTACTTAACTGTAAGTCTGTCTTTGCGAGACATGGCATACCGGCTTTGGTGATCACGGACTGTGGTACACAGTTTACATCGGCCGAATTTAAAAACTTTGCAGAAAAGTATAATTTTAACCACATTAAGACAAGCCCTAAACATTCCCAATCTAATGGTCAAAGTGAAAGTGCAGTTAAAATATTTAAAAACATAATGAAAAAATGTAAGGAAGATGGATCAGATCCATACTTAGGATTATTGAATTACCGTAACACACCAAAACTTCATATGCCATCTCCGGCTCAGTTGCTCTATTCAAGGAATTTAAGATCGTTGCTACCAATGCCTAAAAATAAGTTTATACCTAAAATATTTAATGTTGATAACAAATATTATAATCATGTTGAAAATGTAAAAAAGAATTATGACAAGCATGCTAAGCCCTTAGCAGAGCTAAATCCAGGACAATATGTGTATTTTAAGAAATCCATTGACTCAGACTGGTGTCAAGGTAAAATTATTAATAAGTGTAAAGAGCCACGCTCATATTTAGTGGGGGATGAATATGGTAAAACATATAGAAGGAATAGAAAATATCTGATGAACCGTCCTCAACCTCAAATTGGTCCTAGTAGTAATAAGTCTGTTGATAAACATAAAAATTGTAACAATTATAAATACTCATATTTTGAGGATGTACCTGAACTTTCAATATATAAAGAAAGTTTGCCTCCGGAAGAAGAAAGCACTGTAACTAATCATGAAAACATAAATACTGAAGAAATAGAAAATTATAATATTGTAGTTGAAACTTCAGGTACACATTCAGAAGAGCCATTAGATGATAATGAGAGTGAATTGGTGTCAGTGGCTTCCTTGCAGAGAAGCTTCTCGGAAAATATGCTAGAAGCATTGTTCAAAGAAAATGACCAAGGAGAACCTTGTCCACAAGGAAGCTTATCGCTGGATAATCTAGATACTAAAACCTATGTAACTCGCAGTGGTCGTAGTGTAAAGAAACCTGCTAAATTTAATGATTACTGGGAGTATGAAAATGTTGATTAGTTTAGCAAGACAACTAGATTAATATTAAATATATTGTATAAAGGGGGGGATGTTGAGGGACGTCACTGGTTTAAATAGTCTATGGTGATCTATGGCCAAGACCCAATCAAGAGAATGGCGCCCAATTGCAATGACCGTTGTAACCCAAGTTGTAAGATAATAAGAAATAAAGATATCAGTGTAATATCGTGTTCTGTATTACCAACAAACAAATAAAGATAATTAACGTGATGTCAACAAATAACAACACGTATCAAAATGTCATTATGACAGTTATCAACTTATTTGAAACGCATAGTATATATTTCATTCATTTGTCATTTATTTTACGATTTGGCGGCAAATTGAAAATTGACTGTGTCACGTCAACATGAATTTAACACGAGAAAATTTTCGTGCAATGATTTTTTATGACTTTCGATGTCATTTAAGTCAACAAGGAAAGTTATGATAGAATACGATTGGCCTTTCACGATGAAGCCCCATCTCGTGCGACTGTTTACAACTGGTTTAATGAGTTTAAACGTGGTCGCACTGATCTCACTGATGATTTACGTGAGGGACGGCCTTCTACGGCGACGACTGAAGATAACATCTGTGTTGTGCGGCGTATGATAGAGACTGACAAAAGAGTGACCTATCAGCAGATTCGGACAAGCTTAGGCATCGGTATGAGTCAAGTGCACAAAATCCTCCACGAACATTTAGCGGTCAGGAAGCTTTGCGCCCGGTGGATACCTCATAATTTGACTGAGGCTAAAAAACTCCATCGTGTGGATTGGTGCCGTAAAATGATTGAAAGATTTAACGGAGGTGGCTCAAATGCTGTGTTCGACATACTAACAGGTGACGAAAGCTGGATTTACTGTTATGATCCTGAAACCAAAAGACAATCTGCTCAGTGGGTGTTTCCTTTCGAGGAGTTGCCAACTAAAGTGAAGAGAGATCGAAGTGCGGGAAAAAAAATGGTGGCCTCGTTCTTTGGAAGGATAGGTCATTTCGCAACAATTGTGTTAGAGGATCAAAAAACAGTTTCCGCAGAATGGTACACTACCAATTGTTTGCCACTTGTCTTGGAAAAAGTTCGAGAGAAACGACCTTGCAGTAGGATCCTCCTTCACCACGACAACGCGTCGTCGCACACCGCCAAGCGAACGATCGACTATTTGGCGACATCAAACTTTGAATTACTGGGTCACCCGCCGTATAGCCCCGACCTCGCGCCTTGTGATTTTTATTTATTTCCAAAAATTAAAGAAAAACTTAAAGGAAAGCGGTTTATGAATGCTGAAGAAGCGGTGGCTGCGTATCGCGATGCCATTGAAGAGACCCCTAAGGACGAGTGGGCAAAGTGCTTTTCCCAGTGGTTCCATCGCATGCAGCGGTGTATTGACGTGAATGGACAATATTTTGAAAAGATATAATAAAACTAATAACTGGCTAATGTAATCAGTTTTTGATTTTCTAAGAACGTTCAGTTTGACCCTCGTATTTACCAAGTCTGATTGCTACAATATTTCTTATCAATATAGGTACCTAGGTACCTATTTGGTGCAATTTTAGATACAAAATAAATTGGATAAGTATAAATTCATAATAGATAAAAACAGTAGGTACAGGAATAAGATACGGTAAATTATAAATTCAGAGTAAAGATTACTAATGCGGATAGTAGGTGCACACGTAAAGCGATAAGATAATAGAATTATTTTTAGTTATGAATTGGTGTTAGCTTCACATTATTAGTATAATTACCTACCTACCTATTATGGGCCTACCACACGCACAAGCTTCACCACAGTTTTGCTGCGGCTTGTACAAGGAACACGGTGCGTGTAGCTGTTGAAACTAATACAGTTAGGTACGCACGGTGTTCCATGTAAAAACGTGGCCCGCGTGGGTAAAACTGTGGTGAAGCTTGTGCGTGTGGTAGGCTCATTAATAAAACACTTCGGTGGTGGCATTAATTCATAATTGGGGGAAGGACAAATAAATGTCTATATCATATGAATGCTGTAGACTTTGATTATCCATACTATTATTATAAATGCGAAAGTAACTCTGTCTGTCTGTCTGTCTGTATGTTACGCTTTCAGGCCTAAACCACTGAACCGATCTTGATGAAATTTGGTGCAGAGGTATATTAGAGTTTGAGAACGGACATAGGCTACCTTTTATCACGAGAAAGGGGGTTTAAGGGGAGGAAATAGGGGATGAAAGTTTTTATGAAAATTTGTCATTTCTGAACATATCTTAATGAAATTTGGTACAGAGGTAGATTAGAGCTTGGGAACGGACATAGGCTACCTTTTATCGCGAATAATGTGGTAAAATTGGAGATAAGGACTAGATAAGGGGAGGGGAAGGGGAATAGGGCTATGGGATTAAAGTTTCTCATTTTTCAATGGCACAAAAAGAGGGTGAATATGGCATAAATAGTAAAAATTTCTTTTAAGATGTCCTCATGAAATTTGGTACAAAGGTGAATTAGAGCTTCGGAACGGACAAAGTCGAGTAGCGAACCAAATACAGAAGCGATTGGAGAGGCGAGTAGAGATTGTTATACGGACGAGTGGACAGGCGTGTAAAGATCGAAGGTCGAGTAGAGTCGACCGACAGCCAGTGGAGAGGCGAGTATAGAATCAAATAGAATGCAGTAAAGGGTTGAGTAGAGAGGCGAATAGGGAGGCGAGTGGAAAGATGAATGTAGTGGCGAGTAGAGATCGATTAGAGAGTTGAGTAGAGGTGCGAGTAGATAGGCCAGTGGGAAGAGACAAGTAGAGAGGCGAAAAGAGAATCGAATGGATGGAGAAGTAGAGAGCCAATGGAAAGGCGAGTATAGAGAAGAGTACAAAGTCGAGTAGAGATTCGAATATAGAGGCGAGTAGAAAGTCGAGAACAGAGGTGAGTACATAGTCGAGGATAAAGTTGAGTAGAGAGGCGAATTTAATGCCCAATAGCGATAACCGACATCGTAGTATAATATAATCAAAGGCTGTAGAAAGAATAGTGTTGCGCTGTTTTGCTGCATTTTGCCGGAATAGCGCTTACAATACGTTCATCAACGTTCCTCTGCGTTTAAGGCTGTAGGTAAGTTAATATATCCTGAAGTCAGATCCGAAAACGGTAGCTATTTGCTATTTCGGTTCGCCTACCCTATCCTATCCTAAGAAAACCGAAAATAGCTATAGGTACTTAAGTAGGTAATAGCTAGAGAGCTAATTAGGCCTACGAGCCCGAAGTCCGAAAGTTGGACCGAAGTGTCGGATGTCTCGTAGCTAGCTAGGTGTCGGGCTCGGGAGCTGAACCAATTGAGATCAACTTGCTACGGTTTCGTAGAAAGATCCTGACTACAAAACAAAGTCTAAAAATGATCTTAAAACCAAGGTAAAAATCAAACTGTTTAATTGATTTATAAATTATAGATATTATTGACCGAACCAGGAACCATCAGGACCGAATCAATTAACAGGAAGGGGGCAAAACCAAGATATTAAATTCATTTTAAGTACTTTGTTCGTCAAAATCGATGCTCCTTGTACCTACATCAGACTGACACAGATCATAAATGTACAGTTTGGTATATGTATATGAAGCCCGCGGCTCCGCCTGCGTGAAATTTTGATCCCGTTCCCACTCCTCATAGGAACATATACCTACTCGGGACCCGGGATAAAAAGTAGCCTACTTATGTGTCATTAAGTAGATAAGATATTAAAGGTATTACCATCATCTTTATAAGCGTTTCGCCCAGCTTCGGCCCAAAACATGAGTCGCTGCACCATGTGTGACAACCTCAACGGGTCGCCGGGCTTCAAATTACTGGTGTCGAACAACCGCGATACGCCCATCTAATACAACAGATGTGATTATATTACGTGTATGTATAGAAACGATAAGTTAAATTTTAATAATAACAGAAAACCGACTTCGAAAACAGAAAAACACCAAAAACATGTCATGAGAAATAAATAACTGATTTAATTTGAAAGATAAAAGAGTACCTACCGTTAAACGAGTAGAATAGAGAACAAAGGGTAAATACAAATAAAATAGTCGGCTAAATTCTACTTTTTTTTTTAAATTCAAGTGAGGCTATGGACTTTTTTTTTTCTTTATGAAGTGCGGGAAATCCCCACGGGTACCCGCACTGCGGAGCCGGAGGGGGAGTTTATGTCGGACTCGAACCGGCTAAACCGCACGCCATCTCTGTGGGTCGTTGTGCTAGGCCGAAGGTGAGGTTGTCAGACGACATGTCCCTCGCACCCCGATTGATCCATGGCCATCCCTCTCGCGAAGTCGCGCATCGTCCTGCGATGCGCTCCACCGCCGTAGCCTGCTTCTCCACCCGTCACCCTCAGGCCCCCCGCCTACGAACGCGGGCAGCAATGTCCGCGAGTCTGTATCGCTCATCGCGCTGCGCCCGCTCTGCTGTCTCCTTCACGAGCATGACTTGCTCGCAGAAGGAGGCGCTGGCCGCCCACGCAGCCGCGCAGCGGACCATCGCCACGAGCAGGGTGGAGAGCGTGAGCACTCTCACCCCCAGGGCCGCCACAAGCTCCCGCCTCGGCGTCTCCCACGCTGGACACTCGGTGAGCGTGTGCAGCCCCGAGTCCTCGCTCGCGTCGCAGTGATGGCACTCGGGCGTTGGCTCTATGAACATCAGATGCAGATACCGCCCGATGACGCCCGTCTGCGTCTGACGGTACGAGAGGAACCCCTGTGGCCTCGCTAGCCACTGCCCTATGATGATGGCGGTCTTACCGAGTGAGGCTATGGACTAGTTCAATGTTATAATGAACAAAATTATCAAATAGGTATCTGGTTAGATACTCGAAATTATATAGAAGAAATTATTTATTGAAATAAAACTACTTTATAACGGATTCTGTCGCGATTTATTTGTTATTATTTACTCTTAGCCCCTTCGTACACAAGGCTACGCAAATTTTCGATACTCGACGATTTTAGTTTCCAAGCGACTACCGCCATACAAAATTACAAATTCATTGAGGTTTGTACACGAGTCGCGTTGCTGACATTTGTCCCGCGACCCGCGACTCACGTCGCGTCAGTCGCGCGCTATCTGCCAGACGTAATCGTCGCTACTAATAGTCGCAGCGTATTTCAAGATGGCGGAGCCATTATTGAATATTAAATTTGTTTGAGGTGGAGAAACATCCTCGTTTACTTATATAATTATAACTTAAAAGAATATTATCATGATTGTTATCATCTTCACTTGTATCAGACATTTTGTAAACGTGTGATAGCCGCTACGCTACGCCTATAGTGACACGACTACGCATATAGGCGATTTGCGTCTTGCGATTCAATGTCGTGTGTACGGACGGTGCGCTACTCGACACTCGCGACTCAATACTAATGTAGTATACAACATTTGTATCGAAGATTTGAGTAGCCTTGTGTACGAAGAGCCTAGACCACGGAGGACAGAATATGATTAAGTAGCGGAGATGCCATAGTCAAATTTCTCTTAAGAAAAACGCGTGACCAAATGCGGGTGGAAAGGGAGACGCGGGGGGCATGACGTCATACCTCGTCCACGTCTCCATCTAGTGCGTCATAGCGAAACCGAACAGAAACAGACCTTGTCATTTTTGTTATATAGTTTGACTATTCGCCACTAAGCGCTACACAGATTTCTAGAATAATCTATTTTAAGGAAATAATTTTCAAAAATAAGGCCATCTTTTGGATTATAGCAAAATCATTTAGGGGGCTAAATGATTTGGCCTTATACCGACAGATGGCCCAATTTTTTTTACTTTAATTTTCAATTTTAGCAAAATATTTCATTTAATAAATAATATAACATTTTTGAAATTGCTAATGAAGTCGGGCGAGATTATTGTGATCATTTTCATAAAATGAATTGAGTTATTATTACAACTAGTATACATGCCAGACTAGGTTACTTATTTCTTCTCTACGCTAGATGGTTCTGTCAAGACATTTTTTTCGGAAAAATTAAAATTTAAATATAGTGGACTTACTGATGAAATGTTATACCCTTAAAATGTTGAAATTGTTTATTTTTACACTTTGTACGTCCTTGCACTGTACACTTCATTCTGAAACCAGGTTAAAGCTATTTTTATCCTTGAACTTTTGACCAAAAATGACAACCGAACGCAAGGACGTTTCACTTGAACTGGATGGTGACGTCACAGACCAATTGAGTCGTTTTGACATATGGAAGGCTCGCGACTCGATTCCCTTGTAACATCTCCGCTATCATTTCCTTCTCCATGGCCTAGACCGACGTTTCAGCATCGACAAACGTCGGATCTGATATCCAACGAATGGTTGTGCAAGTTGTAACGATACCTTCTTCATAGCTCTTTGGCTTGGCACGGAATTCAACAGAAAAATGTCTTATCAAGTAAAACGGGGTTAATAGAGATCAACTGGTGAATAGGAATTAAATGGTCGTTAGATTTAGTAAATAGTTTATTTCCTTAATTTTACGCGAATATCACTCATTGAAATAAAATCACTTTTTAACGGATGCTATCGCGATTTATTTGTTATTATTTACTCTTAGACTGACGTTTGTCGACGAAAGGTATGAAGAAGGTATCTTACAACTTGCACAACCATTCGTTGGATACCGATCAGTGATGGGTACATATCTACAACTATAAGAATATATTATATTATCTGTGCTACAACTGAGATTGAAAATGATTTAGTTTAATAAACCTACCTAACAGAAATGATTTACTTACGGCCTGCAGCTTATTAGGCAATAATAAAGTCATGCGAAGTGTATACAGGGGCAATGTGACTGCCACCCGCATTTTCTTCATTCTGGAAGTTATTTTGCTGATGCTGGTGCCAGAGACGTAATTAGTCAGTTTTTTTAAAGATGGCTGTCGTGGCACAATGATCACGAGGGAGAGATCCGGCGATGCGTAAGGAATTTCTAAAGCCTGTGTAAATTCAAATTAAGTGATTTTTTTTTGTGGATTTGTTAACTTAATGTGTTAGATAATTTGTAGCAAGTTAAGTAATTTCAGTATGACTTCTATCTCCCAGTTATGACTTTGGTAAATAAGTTAGTAACAAAAGCAATAAGCTCACAGCTCATTAAGGTCTCCAAGAAATCTAATAAGAATTTAAATAAATATTAATTAATTTATTATTTATAATATGTACATAATACAGTTTGCCAAATTATGCGATTTCGAATTCACCCTGTACATCTAGTACCTATCATTGAGTACAACCAGTGAATCTGGTAATATCGAATATCAAAACTATTATCGTTGGGGGCGTTATGCAGTCTCATATTTCGGCGATGGTAAGTTTCGAGAGTCTGCTCCATTGGCCTAACCGCGCATTGTAGTTTGAACCATGTCGCAGTACACATTTTATAAGTTATTGTGCATACTGTTAGCATTTGCTGTAACACTTATATCCTGCGACTGTCCCGAGGACCGCAAAGAACAGGATCATGACGAGACTAGGCTTAACAATGATTTACTCTGTGCTTATAATTATGACTCTCGACCAGTTAAGGATCATAAAAACACAGTGAATGTGACAATACGTCTTGCTATAAAATATATTAGTTTCGACGCGTTAGAGGAAACGTTTACGCTTCACACATGGGTAGCAATGAGCTGGAAAGATGAGTTCTTGAACTGGACCCCTTCTGACTACGGCAACATTGATTCGACGCAACTGGAGAGTCATCGCATTTGGACTCCAAAAATGGCGTTGTTAAACGCAGATGCTACGACGTACCCGACGGACCAGATTTATACGACGTGCTTGGTACTGCACGATGGTAACGTAACGTGTGTACCCCATATCGCACATTCGGGTATTTGTCAGACAACTTTACGAAAATGGCCGTATGATCATCAAAATTGCACTTTGTACTTTGGATCCTGGATGAATAGCGGGGAACAGGTGAATTACACTTTTGTCCGACAGAAACCTGTTGTTATTGACGATTTTCAAGATGGACCGGGATGGAAATTGCTAAGTATCGTCAATGAACGCATGCCGGGAAAATACAATTGTTGTCCTAGCAATACATATCCAATGTTAAAATATACATTCATGCTGAAGAGAGTAGCGGCAGGACCGGCTGCAATCGTTGTTATACCTTCGGCTGTCATCGTGTTGCTCACATTGATCTCTTTCGTACTGGATGTAAGAGATAACATACGATTAATGTTAATTTGCTTCAGTCTATACGGACATTTTACATTCCTCACTGAAATAGGTTATCAAATCCCCAAACACAGCGCGGATACACCAATAATACTTCTGTTTCTACGAGATTCCATGATTATCACGGTTGTCGGAATCTTTGAAACTCTACTATTGATGTATCTGAGACGAAAAGCTACACCAGCGCCCGGGTGGATAGTGTCGATAAATAGATTGATTAGTAGTGGACCAGCCAGATACGTGGTGTTCACGGAGTTCGATCCCAGCGAACCTGGTGATGCAAAGAACCTCACTGAAGATTTGAGCGTAATTGAAGAGAAATCGCGTGCTCACGGTGACTGGATAAATTTTGCTAATCTACTTAACAGCATTCTGTTGATTGTGGCAGTGTTGGTTTATTTTGTGCTAATATGCGTTTATATACCTCGTGACAACTAACACTATGCATTGCTATTAACATATATTTTTCTTTATTTCGTGTATTTATAACACCATATTATTTAAAATATTTTTCTCTTTAAGTGGGCATCTATGTGTCTGTTTTCGTTCATAATAATAAAAATCATAGTTAGTAGTTACTGACCTGAGCATTACATTCTTCAATATCGGCGTATCCCATAATGTCGTTAAGTTTTATCATTCGGACGGTGCGCTCGGGGGCGTCGTCTGCGTCGTGGAAGGGCCAGGTGCCGTTGAGCACAGTAGGGGCGGTTCTCCAGCGTGCGCGAAAGTATAACGTCGCCATCAGCACAGCTGTGACGCCTCCAGACATATCATTTTCATCAAATGTATCACGGATGGCACCTCCAGAATCTTTTTCTATCTATAAGTAAACGTGATTTTAAAGTGTCTAACGGATGTTAACCGTTTACGCAGGTTTGCTACCTGCGGAGTGGTAGAGTCAAAAAAGTACATAAAAGCACTAGACTTTCCTATAATTCATTTCATTCATTCATTTTTAAGTTTTTAATAATAGTACAAGAAGGGTTAGACCCCCGAGGAGGGCCAGACGAAAAGGGATGGCCCTGGGTCAGTCGGGGTGCGAGGGATATGTCGCATGACTACCTCACCTTCGGCCTAGCACTACGACCTAGAGACGGCGTGCGGTTTAGTTGGTTCGAGTCCGACATAACCTCCCCCTCCGGCCTCGGAGGGGGGAGGGGGGGTATCCGTGGGGATTTCCCGCACGTAAAAAAAAAGAGGGGTCAGACTGAAGCCGTTCTTTATTAGGTCCATAACACAAGCCCCATTTAGTGTCTGTCTCCTCGTGATCCTAATGCATTCCGCTCTACAGAGGAATTATTTAACTTTTTATGCATTTACCAGGCTAATTTATTTACACATTTAGGCACATGAACTTGGAAAGCCAGTAAAATACTTTAATAACAAACTGCTTCACCTTTTTGTTGAGAATCGTGTGGATTTGCTCTGGTTTCTCCGTCCCGTTGAATACGTCGATGCCCAGCCTCAGAGCAGCTGCCGGTCCGGTACTAAACTTTAGGGATGGCTCTCGTCCCGGCCAAACAACAAGTCTAGAAACTCGCCGAAACTTGAGCATTTGCGTATCACCAGGCAGAGATGATATTAAGGTTCTTATTATATTCTCGATATCCTAATAAGTAATTCGTGTATGTAAGTAGGTAGGTATATATTTTGATTTTGGTAGGCACCTACTGTAAGTATTATACTAGGGCTAGAAATGGAATAATAGTCTGGAACACTCTTGTTGACTTGTAGAGCGACGTTAGGTAAGTACCTAGTAATTATTACGGGGTTCTAGGGCTCTAGAACGAACCGAGAGTTAAGAGCTGGCTTACTCTCTTATTAATTCGTTGACGAATGATTTGTTGATTAACCAATTCTTTTTTTTATTGTGGTATCGAATGATGCACCATTAGATTTTTCAATTTATCTACAAAATCGTGAAATTTTAGGACACCATAAACAATTTTACTATTATTAGCCCTAAACAGCCAGCAAGGACAGCACTATTCAGTCTCCTGAAAAAATCTTACAGGCAAAAATTTTTCCAACTGCATAGAGTTGATAATGGGATCAACTCTACGTTAGCGGAGTTAATCAACCAAAAGTACTCGTCAAACGGCAGTTGGCTTACCTACCCCGTATTATCAAATAATATGAATTACCTATCCTTTCACAGTCCACTGGTGGTCAGGAGCCTCTCCTCCCAATACTGGGAGGGATTTGCCTACTGTGCCTGCGCTAGCCAGACGGGTTGGTTCAGGGTTTTATTTAGAGTTTTCTATGAATTTTTTTGCCATTTATATTTTTCCCTTAGTCGCCACTTGCGATACCTTTCGGACGCCCGATTCTGCTAATTTTATGACATAACAAAACCACTATCATACCGCTGTCATTAAATTTCAGACTAGCTGAGTGTTAAAGTCCAAAATGAAAAGAGGAAGTGTTTATAACATTTTTCATTCACTCTACAAGATTGTCATTTAATTTTAGACTTTAACATAATTATCTTAAAGTCTAAAATTAAATGGCATTGGTAACAGTGTCTGTGGTACCGCAGTGGTTTTACCATGTAAAAAATTATAGCAGAGGCCCGGTTAGCCCGGTAAGATGCGGTGATGATACTTGTATTCTTTCTCCGTCACCACACGTGTAACGTTAAGTGGGACCGAAAAGTTACAGACTTTAATGAAATGTGTATAACCCTACTATGATAAAATAGACTTGATTATAATGTACTGTACCATGTCCGAAGCTCGATATCCAATGGTATTGCAGATTTCATCCTTAGTAAGTGAATCCACCTCTGTGGAAAGAGCCATTAATGTTAGCTGTAAGAAGAAGCCTGATTGGACAAAGCTCATTCCATTTGCTTGCCGATTTGGAGGACTCATTGATGTAAGTTTGGTGAATGTTATCTGCAACAAAACCGTTTACCTATGATTCATTTATTGTACACATTTCACTTGTAAGCCTACCCTTTTTTATACCACCCAGGTGGCAGACAAGCACACGGCCCTATTGATGGCGAGTTGTCACCGTGGTATATGGACGTGTGCAACAGGGAGATATACTTGTGCTGCAGACCCTGTAAGCATAGACAGTTTCTATGCCGTCAGTGCAGAAAACAGCTGAACAAGCCTTTAGCTTTCTCACTGACAGCCCTACCTAGCTCGTAAATACAAACCTATTGGGTGGGAAAGTTTGTTTTTATTTTGTAGAAGAATAGTTACATTCTCTAAATAGGTTTATCAGCTATCTATAATATCGAAAAGTCAGAATCTTGGCAGTTCAAGACCTTTTACGATATAATATACAAACATCAACTGTTGGGTGTTGAGTCACAGTACAAAATCTAGCACGACGGGTTTACCTTGGCCCATCTACGGTTTTGAGATCCGTCCTTCGGGTATGAGAAGCATGATATCTCCTTGACATCGGAGAGAAAGAGAGCCCCTGTGTTTACTGACAGTATTGTTTGGTTTGAGGTTCAGAGTTGATAGGGGAAATGGCAGTGTAGAATTGAAAGCTTGTAGACGTGTAGGCTTGAAAATCAGTAGAACTAAAACTGAGTAGGTACAGGCTGATTTCGGTGGCCCTCCAGTTTTACACCCGTGGTGCTAAAGGGTGCACCAATACCAGTCTGATCCAGTTTCCGGCACCTCAGTTCTCTAATCACGAAAGTGACGTAAAAGTCGTGTAAAGGGGTGTGCGTTGTTTTATAGAAAATTGTTTAATATAATTTCGTATTACAGAAAATGTTTCGCATAATTTCGTTTCATAGAATAACCAATATACAGAATACTTACTTTAAAGAATTTTAAATCATTGAATTTTGTTTCATTTAATGTTAAACATTAGAATAATCATTTCATAGAATATCAAATCAAATATTCTTAATCATTATATTGTTTAATTAATAGAAAACTTATTACAAAGAATAGCATATATAACCATGTATATGATATATATATGGTTTTTATAAACTAAACAATTGATGCGTCTACAAGGTCGACGGAGCCCCGCTAGGCGGGGCTCCTACTTCTGGGTGGTTTATAAAAAAATAACCACGAAGGCCTAATGCGGGAGCGGAGCGTAGCGAAGCTCCCGCATTAGCCTTCTAACCTAACCTATCCGAGTCGGGGTAATCTGAGTCGGGGTGTTAAAATTGTAAATGTTACAGTTAAAAATAAATGTGATTTGGAACATTATAAAGGTGGTTTAATATTCTTTAAAAAATAATTCTACGGTTTGTTAAGTTTGTTAAACAAAAAAATGTGTATAAAAATTCGTTCAATTGTGTTTCTGTGAAATATGTTTCATTGAAGGAAATTGTTTTTGAAACAATAATATTCGAAATAAAAATATAAGAACCAAATATTATATGAAACATTTTCTGTGAAACGAAATTCTATGAAATTTCTTTCTACGAAATAAGGGGCTCCCCGTGTAAAGTTAAGAGGAAAATGTATAAGACCATGATCTGCAGGAGTGTAGGGCTACCATTAAACAATCGCAGTTGCGGATCGCAGTTTCAGGCGGTCACTTCCAAGGATGCAATGCGTGAATAAGGAAATGGCTAGAAAGGTAGTAGGTAACTGAAAACATCTAATAGGAATGTATGGAAAACATTGACTTGTTGCGCCGACACTAAATAATTCAATAATTAATTTAAGGTAGAGAAATCGGGACGCGTCCATGAAAATCGGGATATCTCGCGTAAATCGGTACACCTGGCAACTCTATCTAAGAGTAATTCTATCCTATTTGTGGCGTAGCCGCTACGATTTCCGCTCAAATGTTTATATGCATGAATATGACTCTCGATAAAGTACCTATAGGTAAATTGATTTTTGGACTTTAACGGACGGACTGCAATATTAATTTAAACGGAGTGTGATTGTTGTTTGGTTGAACTTATTAGAAGAATATCGTAGCCTTGCCGTTTTGTTGAGACCCAACAGGTATTATCGCCTAGCTAGGGAACACCCTAGCTAGGCGAGAATACGCTCCTACTTAGATTTAATCATCACTATTGAGAACACAATGATGAATGTATCTGTCTAGAATGTAGGAATACATCAACGCTTTATCGCTTCTGTCGTCAATTGTGTTTAACTTATTCCCACGGTTAATGTAACTCGACAAGGCTATCTAGTCACTAAGAATTCCGATGATTGTCTGTCTCATGGTATTACTCCAGGACCTACATACTACTCCTGCATCATTTCCTTATGGCATCATGATCCCTCATAGGGATTTATCTACCGCTACCAATCACATGTAATTCGGATGTTTGGATGATTGTTTGTTCATAGCCGTAACGTGCTTAGCGCTTGAAAGGATTTGGATGAAATTTAGCACAGCAGAGATATATTATTGTCTAGGATAGTACATAGGTTAGCTTATAATCTCAGGAATAGGTTCCTATGGATCCCGGAAACGGAATGGTTACAGCGGCTAATAACATAATTATATATTACCTAAGTATAGGCAGGCATGCTCTAGTCTGCGATTGTACTGCTGAACCAGTTTACTTTGTGAATGCGTCACTTATTTTTGCATTAACGTTCGACTCAATACTGTTTCAATAATAATAAATCACATTCTACGCCTGCCAATATTATATTAAATACAATTTGGTCACAGCATCTTCAATACGTATCTACATTCTTAGCTAACACAGTTATTAAAAAAGTTACTGTATTAACACGAAAAAAATTAAATACCGAAATAATGTATTTTTGATGATAGTTTACGACCGACCAACCTTCATCCACTGCGACTCCGCCTTGTACTTAAGTACCTGCTTCAAAGATACACAAACTGTTCTATTCTGTTTCTATCTTCACATATTAAATTTTCAACAGTCAAATTTTTTAACAATGAATATAATGGATCATGTGCATTGTTAAAAAATTTGACGGTCCCATGTTGGAATCGAACCCGGCAAATCATCCACGACAGTAAGACTTACTAAAGCTGGTGTGCATACTCCGTCTTCAAATTGAATTAGGTATAAAACGCTTCGAGACTACACATAAGCAAGAACTGCGTGTCACGGTGATGAATATGCTGCAGTGAATGTGTAGTCACACGTAAGGATCGCGTGAGGAACTATAAAATGCAGAGTTGCCTTCGTTAGTGCGATCTCATTACTGTGGTCCAAGACCGTGCGAATTGGAAGAGCAAAAAGCCGAAAGTGTTCCCTGGAACCAGGGGTGTGAGCCTTGGATCAAATGCGACCAGGACTCAACTTCGGATTCAAGACTAGCCATACGAAACATTCGCCTAAAACCAGACTCTGTCGTAAGCAAATTAAGTCAACGAGAAGCAAAAGTCTTCTCTTGACAGCCTCCGTGGCGTAGCGGTAGTGAACGCGGATTTGATCCCCGCTCAGTGCAAATATTTGTATGCATGAATATGGGTATTTGCATTGGTCTGGTCATGCCACGGAGAGCACGTTAAGCCATCGATCCCGGTTGCCATACAAACATCTATATGGCAGTCGTTACGGGTAGTTGGAGCCCTCAGAACTCCAAAAACTGGTCTAACTGCAATGCTTCGATATCGCCTTTGTTTCGCCGTTGTGGCGGTCAGATAGCAGTCGCTTCACGGAAAATGTCGAAGTTTGGCCAGATACGCGGTTGAATTGGTAAAGTGCGGACCTCAGACTCCGACATAGCGATAGCTGGATGCGACTGGGATTAACGCTACGATGAAGAAGAAGCAATAATCTTCTCTATAATCCACTGAAAAAAACATGGCCGTGCTAAAAGCATCTTGACTTGGGTGTTTATGCTTGGTATTGATATTGAGGATCATTGCTTCATCATCATAAAGACGTTAGATATTTCCCGGTTCCATTCGAGGTCTGCAAGCAAGGTTTTGCCCAACTGTGGCAATTGACGTTACGCTTAACTTACATCACTGTGTAGTGTGTAACTATTTAAAGAAGTATGTATTACTGCCGCGGCCGCCAAGTGTAGTGTTGCCGGACGATCGTGAAGTATGCGGGCCAAGGCGCAGCCGAGGCACGCGTTACGGAGTCCGGCAACGCTCAGTTGTGGCCTAGGCTTGTATAGTGCTTTTCTTAAACAATGCGCGGAAATTAAAACTAAGTAGTATCTAGGCAGAACTTTTTATTTAAAAATGCAGTTATTGAAAGTACAATTAGTTACCTACTTTTTAAAATCAATGACGAACAACGAACAACAGTAATTTTCACGCGGCAAAATTCATTTGTTTTTTTATTTTTCTTAATAAACAGCTTTCTATTTGCAAGCCAGTTCTGTATTTAAATAATGCCTTGGATAAGTTACCTCCTTGGTTGCCATAGTTCGGAGTAAAAGATGGTTCCATTTTTAAATTACACGACAGATATGAGTTTACATAATAATTTATTTCGCCGCTAAAATACTACTGATATGGATTTTCATACAATTTTTGCCGGCCGCTGCTCGCATGTACAGCAATTGCGATTTATCTTGAAGAAGGTTGTCAAAATAATGTTCAAATTTGCAAGCATGTTTGAGAAATATAATTTACTTACCACGTAAAGTTCTCGTTCAAATCTATCGAGGCTCTGTGCAAACTTTTCATAAGGAGATCGACCTGAATGCAGTATCGGCGGTTTTGTCACGCCCGAATTTACAGCCACCGTTGGTTTCATTTTGAAATTCGGTGAAAATTTTTTCACACCACTGAATATCTGAGTGAAACCACTTCCAGATTTTTGGTTAATGGGAGGTAGAGCATACGGGTTATGGTTTAACATCATGTTTAATTTCGGTACAGGAGCCAAGGGTGTTGCATGACTTAGTGCTTGTATGGGGTACATCATGTTCTTTGCATGAACACTTGGATTATTCATTGCAGTGGTTTGTCTTGTTATAGGCAACCGTTTCAATACTGGACGTACGTCGGTGACCAATGGTTTAATTATATTTACTTTATGTAGATGATAAGGTTTCTCTGTATCTAAATTTAAAAAAAATCCAGCGCTGCTGGGATTTTTTCCGGCTTTAGTACATTCAACGTATTTACTGTTTGATAAACACTGTGGTCTTTTTGAATTCAGTACCGGATATGGGATAAAATGATTGTGCCCAGTAGTCTTGGGTATATTAAAAATAGTAATTTCTTCAGTCTTCACGAAATATAACTTAAAAATTTGAAGAGTGATTATAATGAGTGTATTTTTATTCATACTTAATATGTAATATTACATCCTTTTTTTGGTAAGGATTTTTCGAACGGTTACACTGATTGCAAGATAAGACATGTTAAACGTAAAGCACTTCAATACAGTAGGTTAGTTATAGTCAATTTGAATTTCAGTTCAATACGTGAGTATCACTATAAGGCACATTATATCACAGTTACTGTAATGCGTAGCTGCGATGCGACCACACTGTACGTACCGAGGGAATTTAATCGACTAGAAACCGTGTCGAAGGTAAACACATTCGTTTCTCATAAAAGTGAACTAGGTATTAAATAGTTCACACTGCATTAGGAGTAGTAATTAATGTACTGCAATTTTCATAAGGCCATCTACACATATTTCAGGTAGGTATGCACTTTAGCTGTAGATGGATTTTGGAAGGTTAATTACTGAGGTTAGAATCAATTTTTTTATAATTACTTATTTAATTTCGTATTAGTTTAATAAACGTAGGTACTATTTACACTTAGAAAAGTAGAGCTTTACCAACTATTTGTCACTTCAATTTTAAAAATCTCCACATCTTAACAACATCTCGCAAGATTTGCAAAACCTTTGGAAAAAGTGCAGTTTTTATGGTGGATAGGCTCCTGTTTGATCATTATGTCACCAGTTGGTAAGTGACGATGTGGTCGACGGTGGAGCACGCTTGCCTTGAAGTACCTAACCTGTTCACTGTAGTCTTGAAAATAGACTCGGGCAAGACATTCCACTCCACCACTCCATTCCACTTCCACACGTGAGGTTTATTGCCCTCTATTGGGCTTTATTCTTACAGCTCTACTGTTGCATTGCATTGCTATTGCAACTGACACACATGACTCAAATTTAATTACGTAGGTCGGTCGTTCAAAGTTTTTTTAAGTTTTTAATCTATTATTGTAGTAACTTATTAAGTACCTACCTACTTATTAAGTATTTGATCTTAAAATTTCACATATATCGAGTCGCCATCAGCGGCGAAGGGTACAATTTTTCAAAAGACAAGCGGGTGGAAATTTTTGAGTGTAGATGATGTAAACACCTCTACCACGGCTTCCTTTTGCAGAGCAAGCCGGCCCCTTGCCACTGGTCGCCAATATAATATATGCGAAACTGTTCGGCAATATCGCAGCAAAGCAAGTTGCGATAGGGGTCACTTTTTAGTTGCCTAATGTAATAAAGGGTTAAATTTTCTGTAAGCTGACTTATCAACTTAGGATTTTACGCAGATAACTAATACCTACGTAGGTTTGTAAATACTGATGTAGGTACTTACGTATGATGTAACACAAAACATCAAAATATACAAGAGATAAGCTTAAATGTGCGGTTTGCCTAAATTGTGATTAGTCAATATTTGTAAATTAGAAGCGTGAAGAATGAATGCGAACGCTAGTTAACGATATTAAAATGTTAAGCTTATATTATCATAATAAATGAATGAATTGAGATTAAATTGCAAGTAAAATACATAACTCAATATAATAAGTATAATAATTAATATAAAGCCCGCCCCTCCCCCCCCCACTTTCCGCGGACAGTTTGGGGATAGAATGGTTTCCACACCCCAGGAGTTCACCGGAGACAGCCGGGGTGCGACGGATGTTTTTTGTCCTGATTTGCCTACTACCTGATGGCATAGAAACTCTGGTTTTACAGGGTCGGCAGTACAAATGTAACTCCCCTGATGTTCCACACGACCATAGGCGACGGCAACCACTTTCCATAATGTTGGCCGTGAGCTAGTCTGCAATTTAATAGATATATAAAAAAAGACGGGTTGCACTCTGGGAGTGCCGGCAGAAGTGAAAACATTTTCTTTTTTTCTTTCTTCGTTATATAAGTACATATAGCGCTAATCATAGAACCTATCACTTATTTTCTGCAAATTTTCTGTCAGAAGAAATTAATAACTTATGAAAAGAAAAAATAATCACAAAAAGTAAAAAATTACAGAAAGAAAAAATAATCATAAAAAGTAATAAATTACAAAAAGAAAAAATAATCACAAAAAGATTCAGAAGGCCAGGTGGTTTGAACCCGATACTATCTAAAATTATAAGGACTTACAGTCGAAGTGCTTACCGTTTAAGCTACGACGCTATCTATCGTAACTTGCTAAATAGATAGTCTGTACCTAATCTTGTATGACGTCAGTCGTCGGTTACGGTTCAAAGGTCAAATAATCCTGACGCTTCCTTAACATTTTACACCCATCCAACGCCGCTAAAGAAGTTTTCACTTCAAAAAAAGATGTTGTTAGTTAGGGATTATCTGCGGACCTTATGCTTATTTTATTATTATTATTCATCGAATATTAAGCATGTTATGTCACTATTATTCTGTAAATAAGTATAAATGTAGGATGATCGTCTTAATATATTGAGTTCAATGTGTCTTTATTATACGGCCTATCATTGGTAGACTCCGATAAAGAGTAATTCTGTCCGTTGGTGCTCTAGGCCGGTTAGCGCTGAACCAGCGTGTGGTGGAGATGCGGCAGCAGAGAGGACGTTTCTGCAAAAATCATCAGTCGTATTATGTTTCGGAGAACTGAGAACTGCATTGCGTTGCAAAAAATGCGTTTCAGAAATTCCTTTAATGTTTGTGCGTTATTTTGTAGTAAAGACTATTTTTACAGTGAGTACAAAAATAATACTTTAACGTAAACAATAATTGTCAAAACAGGTGAGGTGCTCGTCATGTTTGCAAGTGCTCCGAAATCGAGTTCATACATACATATAATCACGCCTTTATCCCCGGAGGGTAAGGCAGAGGTGAATTAACACCCACATTATACCAATCTGTATTCGGTCCTCATTCGGTCGGTGACTCAAGCCATGCATCTGAGGCTAAGTCTGGGCTGTACATACCTGTATGAAGTTAAAGTTAATCAGCCCTATCCCTTAGTCACCTTGTACGACACCACATGGGAAAAGAAGGGGTGGCCCAAATTCTACTCTGCCGGGAACCACGCGGCTAAATCAAGTTGTTTGATACGAACCAAATTAATAAAAGCATGTTTAAAGAAACCTACATCATTCTATTGGTTTACCTTTGATCACATGATGCCACGGTAGATTCCAGCGAAAAGTGGGATTCTTTCTGCGCCCAGCAGTAAATACAGGTAAGGGTGATCAGCGCGGAACTCGTGATAATTTTTTCCTGATTTTTTCTTGATCATCATCCCTGTGCAACATAGTTATAATAAAGTAGTCCAATAGGGATAATAAATATTTTCATGTGTGAAGAGGAACCTAATAGCAACAGGATGATACAATTTCTGGTTTGGTCTAATGAATGCTAAGTAGCTATATTTATAGGTGTCTAGTAAACATCGTACTTACGAATGGCTGCGGCAGCTTCAGCTCCCTCTTCATTAACCTCAATAATTGCTTTTTGTACGGCATCAGATACGTACAAAGACTTTTCACAGTTCAATAACTTGGTAATACCTGAATTACTTTTGTCAAAAATTGCCTTGATGCCAAGCTAAAACAAATTATAAGTAGATACATAAGTACCTAAGTACTGGATTTTACGCAACATGCAGTGAAAAAATTGCAAGCAGGTAGGTAGATAGGTACATACTTCTGATAATAGCTTCTTCAAATCAATTGTAGTTTCAATTTTAAACTTAGGAATAGTAACTTTTACTACTCCTTTGGACATTGTTCTAACCTCAGACAGCAGATCGTGACCAGCCGCTAATTTCGTTATGACGGAATTGAGTCCTTCGATTTGACTAGGTAACACTATGAGCATACTCGACTCTTCACCAATATACGGTAGTTCCAGTAGCTAAAATGATATAAATGACGTAATTGTTCATTTATCACAAACACATCGTTTGTATGAAATAGATTATTAGATTTAAAAATAATAATAATAGATGATAGTTAAATTAATAAAAACTATCGAAGTGGACAGTTACAAGAGAAAAGGAAGACCTGAGATGAGATGGATGGACTGTTTAAAAGATAATATGACTAAGAAGGGAGAAGATGGACTGTGTGAAAGATGATATGACTGGGACGGGGAAGATGAATGGACTGTGTGAAAGATGATATGACTAGGAAGGGGAAGATGAATGGACTGTGTGAAAGATGATATGACTAGGAAGGGGAAGATGAATGGACTGTGTGAAAGATGATATGACTAGGTAGGGGAAGATGAATGGACTGTGTGAAAGATGATATGACTAAGAAGGGGAAGATGAATGGACTGTGAGAAAGATGATATGACTAGGAAGGGGAAGATGAATGGACTGTGTGAAAGATGTTATGGCTAGGAAGGGGAAGATGAATGGACTGTGTGAAAGATGTTATGGCTAGGAGAGGGAAAAGAATGCACTGTGTGAAAGATGTTATACCTAAGAAGGGCGGAGATGAATGGACTGTGTGAAAGATGTTATGGCTAGGAAGGGGAAGATGAATGGACTGTGTGAAAGATGTTATGGCTAGGAAGGGGAAGATGAATGGACTGTGTGAAAGATGTTATGGCTAGGAAGGGGAAGATGAATGGACTGTGCGAAAGATGTTATGGCTAAGAAGGGAGGAGATGTTTGGACTGTGTGAAAGATGTTATGGCTAGGAGAGGGGAGATGAATGGACTGTGTGAAAGATGTTATGACTAAGAAGGAAGGAGATGAATGGACTGTGTGAAAGATGTTATGGCTAGGAAGGGGAAGATGAATGGAATGTGTGAAAGATGTTATGGCTAAGAAGGGAGGAGATGAATAGACTGTGTGAAAGATGTTATGGCTAGGAAGGGGAAAATGAATGGACTGTGTGAAACATGTTATGGCTAAGAAGGGAGGAGATGCATGGACTATGTGAAAGATGTTATGGCTAGGAAGGGGAAGATGAATGGACTGTGTGAAAGATGTTATGGCTAGGAAGGGGAAGATGAATGGACTGTGTGAAAGATGTTATGGCTAAGAAGGGAGGAGATGAATAGACTGTGTGAAAGATGTTATGGCTAGGAAGGGGAAGATGAATGGACTCCGTGAAACATGTTATGGCTAAGAAGGGAGGAGATGCATGGACTATGTGAAAGATGTTATGGCTAGGAAGGGGAAGATGAATGGACTGTGTGAAAGATGTTATGGCTAGAAAGGGGAAGATGAATGGATTGTGTGAAAGATGTTATGGCTAAGAAAGGAGGAGTTTAATGGACTGTGTAAAACATGTTATGGCTAAGAAGGGAGGAGATGAATGGACTGTGTGAAAGATGTTATGGCTGGGAAGGGAGGAAATACATGAACTGTGTGAAAAATGTTATGGCAAGGAAGGGAGAAGATGAATGAACTGTGTAAAAGATATTACCTATGGCTAGGAAAGGATTTAATTGAAATTAATGGATCGTGTGAAGGATAATATCGCTAGGAAGGAAGTGAATGTTGAGATGACTGCAACCAGAGATGATTGCAAAAAGCACACATATTGCATCGACTACCTCTGTGACGTAGCGGTAGTGAACGCGGCCGCTACGCAGAAGGCGCGGGTTCGATCCCCGTTCAATGTAAATATTTCTAAGCATGAATATGATTATTTGCATTGGTCTGGTCGTGTCTCGGAGAGCACGTTAAGCCATCGGTTTCGGTTGCCATACGAACATCTATGACAATTGTTACAGTAGTTGGTGCCGTAAAGTTGAAAGCTTCGGATGCGAATGGGATTAACGCTTGAATGAAGAAGAAGATTGCATCGACTCCAAATAGGTAAATATGGGATAAGGGATGACGTTGAGCATGGCAAAAGGAATTTTAAAAATTAAACCTGAGCTTGAAGTGTGTCACTGAAGCCGAAAGTGTAGTGAAACTCTCTGCACATCATCGGAACGTCCACAGTTGATTTTTCATTTAAGTAAAATGGTTGTTCCTTCGTTAATTTTGGATTAAACGTGTCTTTCCATGTGCCCTGGAAAGAAACCTTGTAAATATAACACCTAAGTGAAGATAAAATTAATTGTTTTAATACAACTAGAATCTAGGTTTGAACTTCTGGGTCACCAATAATAGCTTTAATAAAATAATTTTAGAAAAATATACCTGGTCCCTAAATAATAAAAAATAGTGGCCCTCTAAGTGGGGACTATGCCAAGTACCTTGAAGTAAATTGCATTGACAAGTACAACGCTGGTTGAACTGTCAACGCTACCCGCCGATAGCAAATGCTTAATTTTATTCTCGGTTTTGCTTTCAACCTGCAAAATCAATAAAAAAGGCAAGCGTATTAGACAAGTGATATTAGGTGCGAGTTGTATATTATATTACAGAGGCAGCAAAATAAAGTAATGCGATACTATTTTGCTGCCTCCGTACGATCTTCCTCTTATAGGCATGTCTCTTAATTTTACTGTAAATTCATACCTTAGGAAAAACTATGTTAAAATTTTTACCCATTGATTTATGGTTTCAGCAGCAGATGCGCCATCACCAAAGTCGACTTTCTCGATGGCAGCATCAAATATTTTGACCGCATCTTCCTTAAGTTGAGGTTGGAGGTCATAGTCGCCATCTTGAATATAAACCTTATTGGCGATGTTCAGTCTCACACCCTTGATATCCCTAAGTTTGGACGACACCACAGAAAAGGAAGAGCGAACCTGAAATAGTCAAAAATCAAATAAATAATAGCAACAATTGGTAGGTACAGTCGACAAAGCAGATACGGTTGCACCTTTACGTCTACAACTTTATATGAAAAAAATATTTCTTTTGTCGACTGTAAATATCTATAATTTGGAAGTTATCCAATATAAAATATCAAAGACTGTGTACTCAAAACCATTAAAAAGATTGAGCAGTTGCCAAGTGTCTAGATTTTCTATGATTTAATAAAGAGTAGGTATATAAACAGTCAGAACGACGTGAAACGAAAGTACCTAGCTAAAATACTAAATTAACGTTAATCTGTGTGATTAAGTTGCCGTCCCAATCGGTACGTATTTATTTACTCCAGTGTTTCCCAAACGTTATTCTGCCATGTCCCGGTAATTTTCACACTGCCCTTCGTGACCCACTGAATACTTTTTAACCTGAGCTGGTTCCATTAATAATACAGATTTATTACTCGTAGAAATGTTTTATTAATACTAGGTACTTACATACAATATTTTGGTATCTAGGTAGTCACAAAATTTTAATGCGAAATACGGAGCTGTTGTTTATTTTTTACTAAAGAAAAAAAGTTTACGGAATATGACGAAAGTTTTATCCTAAGATCTGGTTCCACTTCAAGTCGGTTCCTACAATTATATTAATGTATACTACTGTTTAAAACCCAGCTTCATTTAAATTAATATACGATGCGTCGATCAATAGTAGGTTTTTTTTTAAAGGGCATGATATGTGCGGCCCTGTATTTTATTTTGATGGCCCAGTGCCGGGTCACGAACCGGCAAATGAGAAACGCTGATTTACTCCATAGGGTACAAAAGTTATAAAGGTCTAGAGCTATATACCTAGTTGGCAATATTTTCATAAGTAGTCACTTTTGATAAATGCTCACCGAATCATCATCCGCAAAGCCGAGTGACGTCAGAATCTCTGAATGTGCTGGATCAGTAGTGCCTAGAGCCAAAAGAGTCAGCAAGTACTCGGCGGATAGTGGCGATGATACCACACTTTTGTCCTTCTCCAATGCCTATAAACATGAAATATTTCTATTTGTAAACAATTACGGATTCGTTAGTTCAACGACACTATCCAATGACGTACCTAATAGTAGTAGGTATCTACAATTATATATTTTTTTAAACCAATGAGTTCGATTTCTGATTACCTAATGATTTATTTTAAAAAATCTAATGATGCAGTTTTCGTTTTCATCCTAATCGGACCCTCTCCTTTGAGTAATTTTTCTCATATTTCTCATAGCTTCGGAGTCGGCCAGGCTTGTTTGAAATAACTATTCCCCCAAATAAATGACCTTCCAGTATGGACTTCCGCTAGATACCGGATGGTCGGAAGTCTAGAACAACCATTAGCTTTGTACGGTATTAGATGTTTGCCATTTTTAAATTAATTAGTTATCTATCAACACAAAGGAAGCCGTACAAAACGATTGAAATTAACTATTTGACGCACCTCAAGTAAATTTCTCCGATTCTCTCACCACGACGTCTACCACTCAAAAGTAATGCCACAAGTCGGAGCCGGAGAGCTATTATTATCTGTTACCTGAAGTTAATTCACAGTGCATAATTTCATTCAAAGGGTTATTTTATCCTAGGGCTTATAGCCTTGTGTTATTTTATTAGGTACTTACTTCACAAAACTTGACTGAAAATTTGAGGACAGCATTTGAATCCATGTTTGGTAGCTTTAGCGTGGTGTCAGGATTAAATTGTTAAATAGATTCTCATTAAAGAAAAATGATCCGAAAAATTAGATAGGAAGTCCGCGTCCCCACTGATACCTACTCCATGGTATTGTTTTCTGTCTAGTATGCTACTAGGTTAGGATGTGCGAATGTAGTTAACTGGAGTAATTTTGTTTGCTTTTCACAACTAAAACGTTCTGTCGAAAATGATTATAAATAGCCTTGATGGTATAGCTCCTCTCTACTCTAACGCAGCGATTAGTATTGCCATACTTGCTTGGCCAGATTTATTTGGATTGTAATCTAATTGTATTTATTGTTAATTCTTTTTTCGGTGTGGAATTAGGTATACCTACCTAATTGTTAATAATAGAGATAGTTCCGGAAAATATTACAGAAATACGGGTGTTTTGGGACTCCACCAACGTATTCGATCCAAATAAAGTATTTTTTATTCTCTGTGCTAATATAGATTTTTTCTATTTTTCTTCTTCAATGTTATTATTATTATGCATGCTGGTTATCCGTAATTAGCAAATGTATCAGCCACATTACTCGCTAAACATGTCTTCTTTATCAATTTGTAATGCATTTGCTGTGGATGAACCTATTAAATAAATAAATAAATAAATAAGTACTGATGACGGACGAGTCTCTGGCGCAAGTTTTCCTCTCGCGGTTGGAAGATCAGATTGCAGTCACTATAAACCATACCAAAATCTAAAAGAATAAGCCAATCTCTGGCTCGGAAAGCCTCGGATGTACTCGAAGACAATAAATACTACGATGTCATTTCAACACGGTATGACAGGTTTGTTATATTTTTAAATTCCTCTTCTCAATGGGTTTCTCGACATCATTGCGCGTGTATGGGACCCCACCAACACGCTTGAGGTCCAAGACAACCTCACTGTACCTACACCTGCTAATTAATGACGCTCTGGTCAGGCTTTTCTTCTCAGCGCCGTTCGTAGTGGTCGATTTTGAAGTAGAGGAAAGATTTTTGGTGATTATAGGATCACCGCGAAAAATTTTAACGAACCGAATGTTCGATGTTCGTTAGTGGTACACATGTACCAACCAAGAAACGCAACAAATTTGCTCGTACGTGGCTTGACATGGCTTTAAGCAAATAACTACTTAACCCTGATTTTTGGGATCTGGAAATCCTGCGCGATGCTTTTGTGATGATCGGGTATCGGGTATCTACATACCTACCTACACTACAGAACAAGGATGAAAGTGAGTATAGTGCATGATTTGCATGGGTGTATTATAGGTATACCGATATTACCAAAAAAAAAAAACACACATGTAGAATTGTCATTCTTTATTGTTTCATTCATAATATGAATCACTTTGTAAGGAACAGCGAGGAGCGAGGAGCTACGTAGGTTCCAAACGCAACGAGGAAGTTGTTTACCTGAGAAAATGAATTTGTCTAGCTAGAAACCAGTCCGTTTCCAAACTTTCCAAATAACAAATAATGATAGAAATGAAGACTTCAAATAATAAGGCATACTCAAATTATGGGAATAAATGCATTGAAAATATTGCATAATTGTAGAAATTGTACGAATGCGACATCACAGGAGTGAGGATGAAGACATGTAGTCATCAGACTCAGCTTAATCACCGTATACCTAACTACCTACTTAATTCTTTACCACAAGTATTATCGGTAGTTGCCTACTTTTCCTACGGAGGTGCGTCAATAATTACAGATACAATTACCTAAATGCCACGGTATGACCCGAGGAAGAGCGGCATTCTGGTGCCATCAAGCAGCAGGTAGAGATAAGGCTGATTTGCGTGGAACTGCATTCTAGCACACATCAGCTCGAAGCCTAAACCTGCGATAAATATACATAATACATCATTACTTAAATGCGAATATAGGTACCGATATTTAGCACTCCAAGGTTTAGATCCTATAACCAGGAGCGGGAATCGAACCCGCGCCCTTTAAGTAGCGGTCTAGTTCACTATCGCTACGTGTGTGGCGTGGCGATCACTTAAGTGTCAAGACTATTTTATTAAACTAGTGATTCTGGTTATTAATTTGAGTGTTTTAGCGCCTATACAATGGGTTATGCTCAGATGAATTGTTTGACATGATGATTCTATCATCGCACCGCTCGCCATAGGCGGAATTATTCATCCTCACACATTGCGACCAGGGCCACGATTCTACTAAAGTAAAACCATTGTCATACCACAGACACTGTAAGAATTACCCATTTAATTTTAAACTTTAACTTCATGTTTTTAAAGTCTAATACTAAATGGCTTTTTGTAGAGTGAATGAAAAAGTGAAATGTGACACTCTTCATTTAATTTTGGACTTTAATCGTATAGCAATAAAGTCTAAAATTTTATACCATTTATCGCTGTGTCTGTGGTGTGACAGTTGATTTTGCTTTAGCAGAATCGAGGGCCAGAAATAGTGCGAACCGTGCGGTATGAAAGGAACTTCATCCCACGCCCACTCAAGCTGTGGAATGAACTTCCTGCTATGGTTATTAGGGCATTAGGTTTCTTCAGGGTCGGCAGCGCGAGTGTGACGCCTCTGGTGTTGCACACGTCCATAGGCCAGGGTAACCACTTTCCACCAGGCCCCCGATTCTGCGCAAATTTTATGAGATACCAACACTGCTGTCATACCGCTGACATTACATAAAATGACATTATATTTTAAACTTTATGTCTCGGTTATAAAGTGCGAAATGAAAAGAGAAAGAGTTTATAGTATTTTTCATTCGCTCTACAAGATTGTCATTCAATTTTAGCAGGACTGTAAATAATATGATAAGTACTGTAAATTACTGTAACGTAATGACAGTTTACTACTCATGAGTTGACATTGGAAATATGTATTGAGCCATGCTTCCGATACATATTTCCAATGTCATTCTTATTTTTGTTATGTAATTTGTTATATCGTGTGATCACTACACTGCACCTAATAAACTGTAGTTTTTCATTTCTCTACACCGCCTACTATTAAATTTGTAGGATTACCCACCCACATGAAATGAATACCCATGTAAAATGAATAAAAATAGAATATATATGCTTACCTTCCTAAATTCGCCTCAAATAACGCCCTGCATGCCATACTTCGTTTATTTCTAGCATAACTAGGTAAACCCATATGCAATACTTGCCTATGCCCGTCGGTTACCTTTGATCATTTCTTCGGTTCTACTAAACTGCTTGCGATCAAAGTTACATAAGAATAGAAGTCTGACCAAGAACTTTCTAACAAAAAACCGCATCAAAATCTGTTCAGTACTTTTTGCGTATTTTTTTTTTTTTAATACTTTGGTATCGATAATATAACATGCGCCAGGACATTGTTTTAAATATCTCCAATGTCTATATATTGGAGATATTTAAAACACATTCACAATCGCATGAAAATACAATCCGATTTCGCCTTATATTCCCAAGGATTCGTCTTAAAGAAAGCCTCGCATGCTAAATCATTTCACCAAATACAACATTTGGCAGATTTAACAATGCCTTAAATTAGTTTGCAAGAATTTATGAAGTAAGTATACCTACTTCGTAAACGAAGTTTTAAGATAGGTACTAGTCTCGAGAACCCTATTGTTGAACAGGCCAAATCAGTGTGAGGTCAAGAAGTAATTCAACATTATTAATATCAACACTTTTAATAATAAATAATATATATTATTTAACATAAATAGATTTATATCAATATTAACTACTTAATATATAGATTAGTATTATCATAAATTCACGACTGTCATAAATGCATGGTTATATGCATAAAAGCATGAATTAATTGTTTCCATTGATTAAATCCTATTTATCACTTTTATGGAAAACATTTCAAATACGTAGTTAGTATGTAACAATTACAGTACTAAACAATTATTGCTATGCGATTAGGTACCTGCTTACTAGTAGTTCTTTTAGCATTAAAATGTAGACTATTCAAATCATAACAGTTAATAAATGCATTCTACCACAGAATAGATAACAGTAGTGACCTTCTAAATTATACACCTGATACTAAGCTATAAATGCAAATATTAACTTAAATATGTGCTTTTTATTACCCCTGCTTGCATGAAAATATGAGCTTTAAAAGGTTTTACAATGGTTATGTCACCACAGATGCAAATAAGTTCACCTATAGGTTTGAATAAAGGTAACAAGAAAGGTATTAAATTGCTACAAAAAAACCAAAATTAGCAACTTAGGTAATGATGGATAATCTTCATACAGATGAACAAAAGTTATATTATAATAAACATAGTAGGTACCAAATAGGCCAGAACTAGACTGGTAAAAAACGGACCACATACTCCAAGTTGAAAAGCTTCGGATGCGACTGGGATTAACGCTAGGATGAAGAAGGCCAGAAATATAGATGAAAAAATACTAACTAATACACTTTGGTTTAAATTGCTCGATTTATTATAACTATAAGCATTACGTATCTACATATGCGTGTACCTATACAATACCTTGTATGTGTATACTTACTGGTATTTTACTGGTTTACTTAAAAAGACTCTAGGCGCAGGCGCACAACGGGTGTCAATATTGTATTGATCTGTCACTTGCTTCTTTTTGAAACAGTGCCGAGCACGATGAGCTTCGCTTATTTTATTGGGATGCATTAAAGTTCTCATTCAATCAGCGCCATATTTATAAAGCTATTGTTTGAAGTGAAGAAAATCATACAATAGCAAAAAATACTCTGACACAAAAAGTTGTACCTACCTACTTATCGGCACTTTTGAATACTTCATCGTTAATTCGGGTAGGGTAAATACCTACATGTATATTTTACTACATTTTTTTACAGTCATACTTTAATACGGAATATTCAATACTCCAATCCTAGCTAACACAACACTACATAGTTTTTAATGTTTTTTACATACATAATATTTAAATAAACAATATATAAACAAAGTAAAATTGTAAAAAAAGTACTTAGAGAGACATGTTGAATTATTCTTGATCTCCACGGTAGGTCGATAGGAAGTAAGGTGCTCGATCGAAGAAGATTACAGCCAGGAACGGCCGGTCAGCCACGAAGGTATCCACAGGAGCAAAGTTTATCATGGCCGAACAAAAAGCGATGCCCATGGCTGGAATACAAGGTGTGTCATATAATTCCAGAAATTCGCCGCGTTGCACCGCGCCATAACCACAAGTAGCAAGTAACAGCACACATATATCAGCGAACATTTGCGGTTACCTTACAAATTCGAACAATCCTATGATGCATAATTTTACATTAAGATATTTTGTAATACCTACTTGAAACAGTTCCGAACCTTGAATAGCACGTTAAGTCGTCGGTCCCTGTTGCCATACGAATAACTGTAGACTGCGTTACGGGTATTTGGAGCCCTAGAAAGTCTGACAACCCTGTAGTACGATATGGCCTATAAAATGAGCGGGTCAGATAGCAGAATCTTCATGGAAAATGTCAAACTACAGCGGTTTCGTACGTAGACTAATGCGCCTACCACATGCACAAGTTTCACCACAATATTGCCAGCAAAGGCCCCCGGTTCTGCTAATTTTATGACATAACAAAACCATTGTCATCCCGCTAACATTGCATAAAATCTCATTAAATTTTAGACATTACAGAATTTTTAAGGTCCAAAATAAAATGTAAAGAGTTTATAACATTTTTCATTCACTCTACAAGATTGTCAATTAATTTTAGACTTTAAAAGTATAACAGTAAAGTCTAAGGTTAAATGGCATTTGTTACAATGTCTGTGGCATGGCGTGGTTTTGCTATGAAAAAAAAATAGCGGAATCAGCCCCTCTAGACAAGTGGCAATTCGCTAGCCGACGTTTGGTGGAATAGAATGACGAATGTATGGAATTTGACGTAAATGACAGTCGTTAACGCATGTCAAATACGACAAATCCTATACATTCGTCATTCTATTCCATCAAACGCCGGCTAGCGAATTGCCACTTGTCTAGAGGCGCTGGGCCTGCACACGCTTACCTGTACCTGTGCGTGTGGTTGGTAAATCACCGCGTAAAACCGACGGCGTCTTCCAGCTTCACCACAGTCTTGCCTGTGCATAAATGTGGTGAAGCTTTTATATACGTGCGGTACCCGCATTAAAGCCACTACTAATTGGGAAACAGGCTTCCTAAAAATTTATTAAGTACCTACATAGGTACATGATTTAAGTAGGTAAGATAATTACTTTATTTAGGGTAACAGGTCAACAATAACTAACAAGTATATGAGTTATGTTAAATATTTAATAAAATTTACACGCTTTAAGTAGGTAACAAGTTCATCTTACAATAAAGTTAACTTATTGCAATCCCGCTAGTTATTATCCCGCGTGATCCCTATTCTCTGAGTACACATTTTATAACACGATATTATGCACTTCTAAATATTAATCTTTCAAGTTATCTTAATGAATAATATAAAATAATCGTATCAGTTTTATTATCCACAAAATAACAATTAAATGAAATAATTACAAGGATTGTTTATGAAATATATAACAAAGTATTTCGTGGCAACAATAATGATAATGTAGTAGCTGTTAATAACTTTTTTATTCTATAATAATGTCATTTGAGCGTTTGCGGGATAGAAAAATTCAATTCATCATAGCTGCTGGTTTAACACCTGTAGTACCTAGTGAAACTTAGAGGGTAATCCTGCGGGACTGCGGAATGGTAAGCCCTAAATGTTAGTGTATAGACGAGCCGTGATGCAGTCTATACATATTTGTACCAGTTTTTCTCAAGAAATTAACGAAGTTACGGTATCTTAAATATTTTTTCTAAATTTAATATTGGAAGTAAAAGCCCACGACAACGGGTATTGACATCTGAAAACGAGATAGTTCCAACTAGCAATTGGACAATAACAACTTTACTATTTTAAAAGAAATAGCAAGTGCAGAAAATGCTACAAAACTTATTAGTAAATCGATGTCTGCTAATTGTCGAGACAGAGGTAAAAAATTGCAGACCACATTACGGCTCGTTCCTATTAAATTTACCATAACGGGCTCTATTGTGTATAGTAACTGCATTAGGCCGCGATGCCGCGGTAGGCCCCAATGAAGAGCGGAGTTTTGTTAGCGCCCATCAGCAAGTAGAGATAAGGCCGGTCCGCGCGGAATTCGGGTGTTGGGGGCGGCATACACCGCATCATGAACACCATGCCTGTGCCACACACCGCGCTATAGTTCATCACGTTGTATCGCTTGGGACGAGGTCGGCCTATAGATGCTCATAAAGGCCACGTGGTCCCCGAACCGCACGCACCATAACGCCACCCGGTCCACCACGAACGTGGTCGGTAGCGCACGACGTCTGCGGGCGGCGACCACTGCACGTACACACATACCACACGCCAGTCAAAAACATACACACCATTCCACCTAACAACCCCGATAACAAAAGCGAAGCAATGCCGTCACACTAACAAATAATACTATTAGACCCGGTAGACACCATAACAAAAAAGTTTAAATTTAGACAAGATTGTGGATAGACGTGCCGAAAAACCTAGTACTCATAAAGTCTACTCTAGTATGTACAGTCAGCATCATTAAAATGTTGCTAACAAAAGTAGTCAAAATAATCCAAATACCAAAATTCCGATTTTATATTAGTTATAAGAGTACTCAAATAGTTGTAAGTGTCCAGAGTGGTCCAACTATCTTAACAATCGGTCTTCCAGAATTATGTCAGTTAGTAGAGTATTCTTATTCATATACACAATCACGCCGGTCGATGGTATCCAGTCAAGTATAATTTCAAAAAATCTAGACATTGTTATTTAATCGCATTTTGTATCCTTTTCTTACTTGTAAAGCCATCCCTTTCAAACAATGGCGGGATGATAAGGGATGGGTATATGAGTAAGAAAAAGATACAAAATGTGTCAATGGACAATGTCTTTTGTATTTCTTTAAGTTGACTAAGCCATGAACTATCAAGTTGCATTAGTGAGAAAAGTATGAATGTCTAGATTTTTTTAAATTATACTTGTCTGGATACCATCGACAGGCGTGATTGTGTATATGAATATGAATACTTTACTTACTTACATAATTCTGAAAGATCGATTGTTAAGATAGTTGGACCACTCTGGACACTTACAATTATTTGAGTACTCTTATAACCAATATAAAATTGGAATTTTGGTATTTGGATTATTTTGATTTGGTAGCAACATTTTAATGATGCTGACTGTACAAAAGAGGACCCAAAGAGATATTATTAGCAGCATACGAAAGTAGAGGTCTTTCTCATCTTGTATGCATCTTGTACAATCAGTCTCAATCCCAACGTGTAAAATCATAGCAGAATCTATTAGTCACCCATGACGCTGCGCTCTCTTTAGTTAGAATACGAATTTTGTCACGTCAATTTCAGTAATGCCATACCAGTGTTGTTAATAAATCGACGTCCATTTCGTTTGGTTGAAATTAATTTTGGATTATGCGCTATACACACGCCGAAACTTTTGCCCTACGACTTTTGAATCAAAATGCATGCAAAGTTAGTGCGTTCTTTTACTTCGGTACCATGTTTTTCTACATAATTGTATTGTCACTATACTACACATAGTACAATTAAGTATGTAGAAGACATCCGACATAAGAAGAGAGGACTAAGTATGTTAAACATTTTAGGATTAACTTAATCTCTTCGATTAATGTAGCTAAACGGGATTCGTTAATTAATTTCATGCATCCACAACATTCAACTTACTTTGCCCAAAGCTTTAGCACCATAAATATAAAGATGGCTTAGAAAATAAAATTTTATATATTCACCAACAAACAGTTTTCAGGTATTAATTAGCTGTACTTTATTGATTTAAAAAAACGCGTGATTTGAATTTATTGAATTTAGAATGAAAACCGTACCCATCACTGTAAAATGTGCGTATGTTGTCACCGTAGCCTTGTTATTTTGGACTCGAACCGCTTAAAATTGCACGCCGTCTCGGGTCTCATATAAGTGTAAGGGATTTGAGGTGGCTCAATAAGGCAATACACCAAACAAACCATTTTGTCAGGTACTTATCCAACTACCAAATAGTTTTTATAACAGCATGCCGCCCATTTTTCAGCAATGAAAACGATTTTTATCCTAACTTCGATTTTAAACTTTTCAGATTTTGTCGTCCTCTGTCGTTTCATCATTAACTTGTCATTGTTGATAACCATAACATAGCAAATATTTTTATGTTGCTTAGTTTTTATACTAAATTTTAGCTCAAGTGTAAAGTAAAATACTTATTGAAGTCAATTAGAGAAAATTTTATTACAGAATATATCAAATGACATATCTATTAGTCTCCCCCTTATCAGATAAGATTGGCCACATTTTAACGTGGTAACTTCTAATAGTTCGAATTTCACACTACATATTAGTTGTTATTAGGTTAAAATTGTAATACCAGTGAAGCAAAAACGGGTTATATAATCGAAAAGCGTTCTAGATAATATTTGAGGTGGCCAGCCGTCACCCAAATAATTGATTCATTGCATATCACAGATAAGTTGGTAACGATATTTTTCATAGTTGTGTCCATAAAACTCTTTTATGCAACACTATAAAGCCAAAGGACGGACAAACTAAGTTCATAATTCCAAATTTAAGTACATAAAAACTATCTGTTGGAGAATTTTAAATACTTAGACAACTTACCGGTGGCTGCAGCTGCTTCTGCGCCTTCTTCATTAACCTCAATAAATGCTTTCTGTACAGCCTTTGAAACGAACAAACGTTCCTGGCTATCCAATAACTTCGTAATACCTGAATTCGATTGTTCAAAAATGGCATTGATACCAAGCTAAAGAAAGAAATAGTTTTGTTATATTTCCGGCTATAAACTAGTTAATATATGTAAAAATAAAGTCAAATCTACATACTTTTGGTAACAGTTCGGTCAAATCAATTGTAGTTTCAATTTTGAATTTAGGAATAGTGGCTTGTACTTTGGTTTTGAACATTTTTTCAATGTCTGCTAGCAGATCGTGACCAGCTGCCAGTTTAGCCATGACATCGTTAAGTCCTTCGATTTCCTGCGGTAGCACTATAACCATGCTTGCTTCTTCACCAAGATAGGGTAATTCCAAGAGCTAAAAATTACGTATTAATGAAATGTAAGTAGGTATGTAGGTATCAATCAATTAGCCTATTGGAGAATACTGCTGGACATGTCGTTATGAAATATAAGATTTTTTGATAACGATGAAATATTTCTTAGGCGGTCCGCTGCCTCAAGCGAGTCGCGCATACATTTTCGTATAAATACACCATCTACTACCGTCTTAGCCCCTGCTGAAAAGCCAAGGACAATATAACTGGATGAGTTATTAACTAACTTTGATAACTGGATCTCAAACTTTTGACAGCAAAATGCAATAAGTACCTAATATTAATTTTGTGAAGAGTTAAACCCAACAAAGGAAGCGGGCCAAGAGGAAGGTACTGTTGGTACAAAAACGTACGTTTTGCACATATCTTATCGAGATACACTTCCGCACCACAAACAAAAAACTAGCGAGCTACCCATAGCCCTAACCACACGGTAAAAAATATAATGTTCGATATACCTACCTACTTTGTTAAAAGAATATTTTAGTTAGTTATTTTAAGTTCATTATTTGTTGTGTATGTACAGTCATCAAAACCATAGTGAGTAAACGGAAATTCCATCTAGCAATTAGGCACATAGATAATACAATGAGTGTTTAACCAATATATAGGTAGGGTAAATACCAAATTCTTGTCTCAGATTCTTTGAATAACATAACCTAATTTGCCTCTTAACTCAATGTCTAAAAATAGCTTCGGAGAATTTAAAAAAAAAAATCAATTAAGTAATGCTAACCTCCGCGACATAGTCCGGGTTGATTTTGTTATGTTTCTTTTATTTTCTACTTCTTTTTCCAAAATAAAAGTAGCCTAACGCGCCTACCACACGCACAAGCTTCACCACATTCTTATCTACGCAGGCCAGCCTGCGGGCTTACCTTTGCGTGTGGTTGATATAAGCCGTAAAACTGTACACCGCACAAGCCTCCAACATGTTCAAGTTTCATCACAGTCTTGCCTGCAGATAGGATTACGAGATCTCCGGATTCTTGGACTCATCTCAGTATTGCGACCGGATTTTGCAAATCTCATGAAATCTCAGGATTTTTTAGAATAATATAATTTATACGTACATTTAAAATATATCTTTTTTTTTTCAATATTGCCAGCTCTCTTGAACTTAATTGAAAAATAATTGTTAGTTATTGTACAAAAGATTTCGGTAGGTTCTCTCCCTTCTTTCATATTCGGAATTTTTTCTTTTAAAATATCTGTTAATGTACAGTGCTATACCGTGGTCTAGGGCGGTAATTATACGACGTGCAACGCGCCAGTAGTATTTGACAAAAATGATAATAGATAATCACGACTTTAGAAAAAGAAGTAGCTTTTTTTGCTCAATATTTGAACCTGTAATAAATCTCAGGATTTTTCAATGGAACTCAGGCTTTTTCTCCGGATTTTTGATTTCTCCATCTGGTAACCCTACCTCAAGAATAACTTGGTGAACCTTATGCGTGAGATAGCCGCATACTTTATGCCATAAAACATCAGTTATGTTATAAGTTGTCAATAGCAAGTTCATTAAAATACCATCAAATCAGCGCAGACGATGCGGAGATTACCCGGAACGACAAATAGAAAGCCAGATACAGACAAAAATATTTGTCTTCTTATAATTATTGTACACACAGCCAAGGAAATATTGTACCTATATAACTTCACATCTAAAGGTGAAGGTGTATGCTTATCACATCCTTTGCCGTGTGTACATACATTTATAAGCCTTTTAAAAAGAACTGTTAGTTTAACATTAACAGACACTTTAATTTTATTTTAGTTTAATTTTATAGATGAGCTACAAATAAAACAGACTCGAGAGTCTGAGCTGGTGACCTCATTTACTGGTTACCATAAAAGGTCTAATCGTGTCATTATTATATTAAATATAGTAGGAATGATTAAAGCAGTTTTGGTTAGTCACTAAACTAACTACTGCAAATAAATGACCTATCTTCAATTTAATCTAATTACAATGACGTTTACATAAATAGCAGTAACTTACCTAGCTAATGTTATACAGATAGGTACATACAAGAGAGCACGTGCAACGAATGCTGAATATGTAGCAATTCACTTGAAATCATTTGCACCTTTGCAGCATATTAATGTGCGAGACAAGGAGAGCTTTACCACACAATACAAAAAATCCGACTGTCCGACTGTCCAAGTCTGAATGTCCATTACGCTTTCACGCCTAAACCACTGAATTGAAACTTGATGAAATTTGGTACAGGGGTCAGGGATATGGACATGACACTAATAAAATACGTGATGGCTGCTTTTACTGAGACAATGGCGTGTGACTAGAGTCACTAGACAACGGTATCGCTTTTATCGTCTCTTTTAATAATGTTAAAAGTTGTTTACACAGTTTGCATACTATTCTATTTACTGAACTAGTCATGAATATTAAAAAGTACCAATAAGTTCCGGGCCAAAGTTTACGTTACAAATCGGTTATTTCACGCTGCTGTAACGCCGCCCATACCGTTTTTAAAACCTTGATACTCGTTGAGCTAATTCATAAACATTGAACAGAGTGAAGCCAAGATATTTCAGAAATCTAAGACATATTTATCTAAATATTCCGCTATTAGAGCACTGTTTACATAATCTGATCTGTGGTATTGGTGTGAATAAATAATAGTATAAATATTTAATGATGATATTACCTGAGCTTGGAGTGCTTCACTGAAGCCGTAACCGTAATCAGCCTCATTGTACATCATAGGAACTTGAATAGTTGAATTAGCATTTACGTGGAATGGTTGTTCGATAGTAGCTGAAGGACTGAACTGATCTTTCCAAGTCCCCTAAAAAAAAAACATCTCAAACTTTACAAAATTTCAGTTTTCAAGAGCAAGATCACAGGATTTTATGCGAAATGGCAAATAATTCTAATCATACGTATACTGATTACCTTGAAGTAGAGTGCATTAACAAGTACAAGTCTTGTAAAACCGTCGACACTGTCCTCAGACAATAAATCCTTGATTTTATTGTTGGTTTTGCTTTCAACCTGGAAAATTATTATAATAGTTAGTACGTGGTTAAGATCATCACAATCAGTAAAACGAATAAAATGAAAGCTACTATAAAATTACCCAGCCATTTATGGTTTTCACAGCAGACACGTTTTCGCCGAAGTTGACTTTCTCGAAGGCCGCATCAAATATTTTGACGGCATCTTCTTGTATTTGGGGTTGAAGCTGGTAGTTACCTTCTTGAATATACACTTTATTAGCAACGTTTAATGTCACACCTTTCAGACTCTTCAATTTGGACGACACCGCGGTAAATGTTGAACGAATCTGCAATAGTCAGAACATCTAATATCGGATTTCCCAAGTAAGGAGTATGGAGCGTGATAAGTCGAGCTATGAGAAGTCGAATTAACTAATTACCTACATTATCACGTTTAACTGAATTTATTTCTTTGAGACAAACGTGACATCCAATGAGTTGAACTTAAATATTAAATCTAATGTTGAACAGACAAAGTAAATGTGTAGGAAGATTTTCTCTACATCATTTATTTACACCGAGAGTTTTAATCTGTTAAATAACCATTATTATAGATAACCATGATTCTATTGGACTTGTTGGAATATAAAATCAGTGAAGTATCCCGCGTACGCTATGCTGTGTCACCTTTAACGATGCTGTTAGGACGTGACACACGTGCCATGATTACTTATATACCTAAATACATTATAGCTACATATTTAATCAATACAAAAATCGTTCTTTTCCTCATATTTCTAATGAACGGCTTATTGCTGTACCTACTATGGGTAATTGCGAATAGTCTTTGATAAGGATAACTGTTCGCAGTGACGCAATCATAAATGAAAATAGGTGATACTTACAGCATTATCGTCAGCAATGCCGAGTGATGTGAGAAGCTGTGAATGTGCCGGGTCAGTGGTGCCTAGAGCCAACAGAGCCAGTACGAATTCGGCGGACAGCGGCGAAGATACAACACTCTTGTCTTTTTGTAATTCCTATAATTATAAATAGATTGATACACGCTCTATAGTAAACATACCTACAGTCCTTCACAAATGCCCGGTTGACTACCTACATTAGACTCGTTACCTGTTACGTGGGACCGACAAAATCAGAGACAAATATTTGCACAGAGCGGGCATGGAATTCGCATAGCCTAGTGTTACATCGACCAACGTCCATGGTAAATAGTTCGTCACAATAAAATTGTTCCTAGTTCAGCTATGGTCCATAATGGCAGCGTCGGAAATATGCGCGAATAGCTGTCGATTTAAGTCGCTGCTGTGTGGTGTAGATTGTGGATCGAGCAATATGTAGCATTTAGACTGAGATGTTTAGTAGCATTAAGCTAAGGGCAGGCGTGGTTCACTCCGCGCAGTACATCCGTTATATACCTACAGCGAAGTATCCGGCTGAGCGGATTAAAAATTAGTCGAGTGTCACGCGCGCGCTCGTGTGAACGCTTGAGGTGTTTTCTATGCTCGCGCTCGGCTGGGATTTTATAAAAACATTTTTTTTTCTCTCTTGATCGTGCCTACTTAAAGTAGGTACCTACCTTAGAATGGACAAGAAAAGAAAATATGACAGACGATATTGTGTGGCGTTCGGCTGTTTGAATTCGAATAGAAATATTTCGGATTAATATTCAGATTTATGTTTTTTCTAGCTTCCCAAAGATGCTGAAAGGTAAGTTTGCCAAATTAATAAATCTTAAAATGTTAAGGTACCTACCTACCCATAACCCAACCTATCAATACTACTGTTCGGACAGAATGCGTATCTAGACAAAAACTACTTATTTTATAGGTAGACCACAAAGTACCTAGGTAGGTACCTAGCCAGCTAGACTTTTAAATTAGGAGGGTTATTGGATCGGACCCATCGGGGTCAACGTACTTCGCCGTCACCCGCCCGACGTATTTTTCTAGTTTCGAGTGTCCTTGACGGGCATCACGCGCTGACTATAGGTAGGTAGGTACCACTGACGATACCTACCCTACGTAATTTCTGCAGTTCCAAGTTCCTTCTTTTTAAACGACTTCAAAAAAGGAGGAGGGTCTCAATTCGATTTTTTTAATTTCTTATGTTTGTCCCTTCATAACGCCGTCATTTATTAGTTCTTACCTACATAATATATGAACCTTCGCGGTCGAAAGCTACCTTATAGCTTATAGGTAATATTTAGTATTCTTTGTTTATAGTCCGAGAGCTGAATTAATAAATTTAATAGGTATACAAATGAATAGCCTAATATTTAATATTATTCACCTGAACATGATAATTAGATACTTTGGCGCACTTTGGCTAGTCTGACGGGTATGTAGACCGAGAGCTAAGGTTAAGTTTGACAAAACATGGCGGCCAGCTCTCCTGGCCAAAAAATTTGGCGCCCTATATTGAGGAGTATTTGAGCCACCCCTATGTATGTCCAGTGATTTTTACTAGCTTAGGAGATACGATTTTTGAAGATATACTACTTTTGGCGCACCTAACCTTTCTCGGCGTGGTGATTGTCAAACACTTAGAAAAATTTTCATTGTATAGAGACTGGACTATGGCGACTGCAACGGGGACTGTTCCTGTGACGGCGACGAGCGACTACTTCGGTGACTGTGCTCCTTAGTGCCCCGTTTGCTTCACTCTAACCAATGACCATAAGCACATGTGTGTTTGCTCCGTACTGACTACCATTTGTCTATTTTATTTTAGGCGCCGAGAGTGGCTGATTTTAATAGGACGAGAGGACTTACTAAGCAAAGAAAATTTGAGAGCTAAAAGCTACGAAGTCTGCTCCCACCATTTTGAAGATTCTGCAATCAGGACAATCAAACAACTGAAACCAAATACAGTTCCAACAAAGCTTATAGTATCCGAGAACCGAGTTCCTAACAATAATATAAATTCAAATACGAACTGCTTTCAAAGCGCAGCGAGTCACATTCAATTTAGCTGGCGCAAATCAAAATAATTTACTAACATGATTTTTGGGTGTCGGCTCTCGGACTAGTTTAAACCGTTTCGTGTTTGCGTCGTACGGCATGTAACTAAACACGTAAATGGTATGTTCAATTTAGCAAATACACTAAAGTGTAGTAGCAAAGAATACTAAATGTAGTAGTATGCTTATCGTCTTATGTTAAAATATGCGGACATTGTAATAAAATACTTTTTTCATCTAATACTAGGTAGGTATATTTAAAGTTGGCATTTTCACATAAGTAGAAAAATAGTAACAGGTACATAACTGGACTGGTAATCAAATATTCATTTCTTTACAAGAAGGCAACCCTAAACAGCGTAAGAAGAGATAAGAGGTACGCGATAGAAAGAGACGAAGTAGTAGGTGAATAAAATTATAGGTACCTAATGTTGTGCGAGCTGAATTCCACCGTATTGCGTCGGAGCAAGACTGGAATTAATAAACTCTTCTTGCGCAGTGATCCTTCTGTACGTTAGTACTATTAATTATTCTGTGCTAAGGGTCCAAGTCGTTAATTTTTTACTATGCGTTCACCTGATCCGCAGTGATCGCATTTTGCCGCCGCTACTGCCAACAACCGGATTGCCAACAACATTTCATTCGGATTTTCGTGGTGAGCGCACGAGTGATGCTTAAAAACGTGCATAGACAATGTGTGTCGACAGGACAATCGGGAAAATGCAAATGACAGAATCCCCGCGGTGTGCGTCCACCTGACCAGCATTCTGTAAGACATCATCGGCTTGCATCGCAAAAGAGAACTTCGGAGCAACTGTGTCGGCATTGCTCATCATGCGATCCGTACGATGAGTATAGGTGGACCAATTGTTTGACTTTCCATACAAAGAATACTGCGATCCGTTTAATGCGTTGCGTCCGTTGCATGCGTTGCCGGTAGGTGCGCTTGGCTTTAAAGTTGTATGTAAAAGTGCACGTTGATTGCACGTACAGTATGAGTGGTAGGTATTCGGATATTTTTCGAAGTTTGGCTTTGCATAATCATTTAGTTTGTCATTCGGTGTTGAATTTTCGAGAGCAATCTGTTTTATGAATCATTACCTACGTATCTCTCTCTAATTGCATTCAATGTCATGACAATGACTATTATAGTGCCCACTCCTAATCGCGACATTCATTATTATAGCTGGAATTAAAAATGTAATTTATCCATTTTATCGCTTAGTAGATAAGTAAATTAAATATCACTTTATACCTACCTATTTAAAACACTCATACAAATACGAGATATCTTTTACTTCTTGTAGTAAGTATCTATTTCACCATTTAGTATTCTTTTAAATAAATATAGTAACCGAAATTACTAGTACCTATTCCGTTAACACACTCCTAACGACCAGGCCATCGGTGTGGTCACGTCGTACTATAACTAGGGTTGCCAACCGTACTATAATATATAGTATTGTACTGTATTTCAGGGCTCCGTACTATATACTGTTGAAGAAACATATAGTACGCGAAAATACTATATATTCCAGTACAATGGATCGAAGTTTATATTTTGCAACACAAAAACGAATATAAAATTAAAAAGATAAATGTACGTGTACTGAAGGAGGCCGTCACATTCCCTTTAATAATATCAAATCGAGTTGGATTGTCTTTGATTTGCAATAAAACAGTATGCATTTGTCGAGTGGCGTTTGAGAAAATAGAGCGAGTCGAACGCGCCGATTAGCCAACCCGCACTACTCGTACGAACTTCCGAGCTGCCATTCAGTTTGGTTCGAGGTATACAGGTGAAAGAATGAAAAAAAGAAGTAAAAAAAGAATGTAGAAGCAGAAAAAATGAAGAATTTTCTTAAAACACATGGTTTAGGGTTCAAACAACCATTAGACCGCGTTCGACTCGCTCTCTTTTCTCAAACGCAACTCGTACGAACTTCCGAGCCGCCATTAAGTTTGGTTCGAAGTGTACCTAGGTGCATACAGGTTAAAGAGAAAATGAAGTTACACATTATTCCCATTTGGTACCTACATTTGCAATCTGTATTTTAGTTAACAAAAATGTGGTAATCAATGGGTAATAAGAAAACGCTATTTAAAATAGAAAATATTCTCAGGTAAAGTCTTAACTTGCAATGTTCGTATAAATAAAAATTCATGTATCTTTCTATAATCCTGTGGAAAGATAAAAATATTGTTATTTTTGGTTGTAATATACCTACTAGATTAGAAAAATATACATACCTAATACATTGTAAAAAAAGGTGTGAACGTGAACATGAAAATCTACATAAACGTGGGCGTAGTGGACAAAAACTAGTGTTATAGTACTATAGTACTTATAGTAGTAATTCAGGGTTCCTTCAGTGAAAATTGAACCTAAAGGATAATGGCAAAGTATGCATCCAGTAAATCTTAATGCGTCGATGCTCGGTAGCTCTGGGCCTAACGCAGATGTGGTTACGGCTTTGAGACCGGACTGTTATAGTTAGGGTTGTCAACAGTTTTTGGTTCAAATTAGTATTTTTAGGAAAAAGCTTTAAAAAAATATAGTACCTACGCTTAAAAAAATACAGTATTTTAGTAGGAACTACGTAATTAATTCAGGACTGTAACTACTAAAACAGTAGGTACTTCGATACAATAAAGGAAATCCAAAACGATCCCGTGAACGCGGAGGAAGGCGGCCGCCACTTTACCTTCAATAATGTCAAGACGTGCTAAATTGTGTTGATTTACATTAAAACAGGATGCATTTTACGAATTAGGAGCAAATCATGACCGGAACGTTTCGGTTTGACGTTGTAGAAACCAATGATTCCATGAAATAGCGAAAATAGGAACAACTACGGTTGTCACTGGCAAATGCATATGCATACTCATTATCATCTCTATTTAGACGTTATTCTGATTGCATCCGAGGCCAAGATGCCCTCGGAGCCAAGGGTCAGCCTTCCGGCTGTTCCTCCTCCATTTCGCACAATCTTTGTTGTCCATCGTCAAGCCAGAACTTCTTGGGCCTACCATTTCTACCTGGACCTGGCGGGGGCGCCGTCGCCAAGCATTTGTTATCCACGTAGCCTGGCAGTTGCCGCAAGATGTAGCCACATCAGCGGTGGCGACACTTTTGCATTTTATCTGCGTTGTTATGGACATGAAGGCTGCCGCGAATGCGAGAGTTCCTCACGCGATCTTTACGTCTGACTCCGCAAATCAACCGCAGTATTTTCCTTTTCGTGACATGCAGCTCCTGCTTGTGCCTCTTCGACGGCGGCTACGCCTCACAGCCGTGTGATAGACCGTGGGACCGTGGGATAGACCTAATGATCGTCTTATAGACCTTTCCCTCTAACCTAAATGGCATTTTAAGATCGCATGTGACACCAGTCATTATCCGACACTTGGCCCATGCGGCGGCAATACACGCCTTGAAATCGTAGTCGATGTCACCAGTCACGTGAAGTACAGGTCCCAGGTACTTAACCTGATTCACGTGGTCGTCCAAGTCATCACCTATGCGGTCGGGTATGGGATCTGTTGAATTTAACGCCAAGTATTCTGTCTTCGCCAAATGCATACTGTTTTATTGCAAATCAAAGACAATCCAACTCGATTTGATATTATTAAAGGGAATGTGACGGCCTCCTTCAGTACACGTACATTTATCTTTTTAATTTTATATTCGTTTTTGTGTTGCAAAATATAAACTTCGATCCATTGTACTGGAATATATAGTATTTTCGCGTACTATATGTTTCTTCAACAGTATATAGTACGGAGCCCTGAAATACAGTACAATACTATATATTATAGTACGGTTGGCAACCCTAGTTATAGTACGACGTGACCACACCGATGGCCTGGTCGTTAGGAGTGTGTTAACGGAATAGGTACTAGTAATTTCGGTTACTATATTTATTTAAAAAAATACTAAATGGTGAAATAGATACTTACTACAAGAAGTAAAAGATATCTCGTATTTGTATGAGTGTTTTAAATAGGTAGGTATAAAGTGATATTTAATTTACTTATCTACTAAGCGATAAAATGGATAAATTACATTTTTAATTCCAGCTATAATAATGAATGTCGCGATTAGGAGTGGGCACTATAATAGTCATTGTCATGACATTGAATGCAATTAGAGAGAGATACGTAGGTAATGATTCATAAAACAGATTGCTCTCGAAAATTCAACACCGAATGACAAACTAAATGATTATGCAAAGCCAAACTTCGAAAAATATCCGAATACCACTCATACTGTACGTGCAATCAACGTGCACTTTTACATACAACTTTAAAGCCAAGCGTCCACCTACCGGCAACGCATGCAACGGACGCAGCGCATTAAACGGATCGCAGTATTCTTTGTATTGAAAGTCAAACAAGTGCGTCCACCTATACCCATCGTACGGATCGCATGATGGGCAATGCCGACACAGTTGCTCCGAAGTTCTCTTTTGCGATGCAAGCCGATGATGTCTTACGGAATGCTGGTCAGGAGGACGCACACCGCGCGGATTCTGTCATTTGCATTTTCCCGATTATCCTGTCGACACACATTGTCTATGCACGTTTTTAAGCATCACAGCATCACTCGTGCATGCACTCACTACGAAAATCCGAATGAAATGTTGTCGGCAATCCGGTTGTTGGCAGTAGCGGCGGCAAAATGCGATCACTGCGGATCAGGTGAACGCATAGTGAAAAATTTACGACTTGGACCCTTAGCTTAATGCCACTATACATCTCAGACTAAATGCTACATATTGCTTGGGCCACACTCTACACCACACAGCAGCGACTTAAAATAGCTGAACTAGGAACAATTTTATTGTGACGAACTATTTACCATGGACGTTGGTCGATGTAACACTAGGCTATGCGAATTCCATGCCCGCTCTGTGCAAATATTTCTTTAATTCTTTTTTTCATTCTTTCACCTGTATACCCCGAACCAAACTTAATGGCGGCTCGGAAGTTCGTACGAGTGGCGTTTGAGAAAAGAGAGCGAGTCGAACGCGCCGATTAGCCAACCCGCACTACTCGTACGAACTTCCGAGCTGCCATTCAGTTTGGTTCGAGGTGTACAGGTGAAAGAATGAAAAAAAGAAGTAAAAAAAGAATGTAGAAGAAGTAAAAAAAGAATGTAGAAGCAGAAAAAATGAAGCATTTGCTTAAAACACATGGTTTAGGGTTCAAACAACCATTAAACCTTAGAATTTTGAGTCATTTCATAATAAAAAGAAGGAATTTAACTTGAAATCCTGATGATTGATGCATTATTTAATAAATAGAAAGTTACAAAATTTATAATAAGTAGAGAAGCATCAACCTATTACTTTCTTTTAGATTGTTATAATATATCCAAGTATAATTGTTGTTTTTAAGGTCTCAAAATTTGATTCAATTCCAATTTTACAATAGTATAAGCCTGGCCGCCAGTTATAATGTTGATGGACATGGAGTATCTACGTAGCTTGATTAAAATAGCAAGGATTAAAATATATACATATTTATGTATTTTCTTATAAAAAAACATATATAATGGTTAAATAAAAAATAGTTATAATAATAATAATATCAATTCTGTTCATGGGTTTCTTGTTCAATATGATCACATTGCTAACAGTAAAAAATAATTTATTCTGTATAGACTACATATTTAAACAGGTATTTCAATAAAGGCCTAATGCAGAAAATCAATATCCTTGATATTACAAATGCGGTGGTTTGTCCCCAAAGCCCTAATTACATGCAGCTAGGTCCCTGTGCCTTTATTTAATTTTTACTTTCTTTAAAAAATATCCTCATGTTATTAAAAAAACAAATAAATACCACTAAGGTTGCAGACAAGCACACAATCCACCCGATGGAAAGTAGTAAGTATAAGTACTTACTAAGTAATTTTTTTTAAGGTATATGTACGGTTAAGAATTTAAGGGGCTTGTAACTTTATTATTTACATGAAACTAAATTATTTACATAACTTTTTTAGTGTTCAGCTCCCAAAATTAAAAAAAGAAGTAGTGTTATTTTAACTAGAGTGGTTATTCAGTGTACCATAATCAAGTTTACCATAATTAACACCGATTTTAAGGTGCCCACATTATGTAGATCATAATAATGACCTAACTAGTGGCTATTAGGCTAAAACTAATTGATACACTATATTTTACAATTTGATTTTTAAGTTACCTATTTTAATAGTTGATTGTTTTATCTTCAATTGCACATATTTATTTTAATAGGTGAATCCTTTACCTATGAATACAGGACATAGAAGGGGCTTTCGACAAAACGGCACACAGCAGCATTAACGAAGCCCTGCGAAGGCGTAGAGTAGAATCAACTATAAGGGACTGGATCACTCAGCTAATAAGCAAAAGAGCGGTCCAGATAGTGATGAGCACTACCACAAGAGCAAAAGTAGTCAAAGGGTGCCCCCAGGGAGGCGTCCTATCACCACTCTTATGGAATATAGTAGTAGACAGCCTCCTAAAGAGACTAAATGAGAGAGGATACACCACCATCGGGTACGCGGATGATCTTGCAATACTGATAAGCGGAACGGCTGAGAACGTGCTATGCAAAATCATGCGCTCAGCCCTTCAGATTGTGGAACAATGGTGCGAAGAACACCGACTATCAGTAAACCCGAAAAAAACAGAACTTATCCTTTTCACCAACAAAAGAAAGCTACCAGAACTACAACTACCAAAACTATTTAACACCAAACTGGCTCTAACAACTCAAGTTAAATATCTGGGCATCATACTTGACAACAAGTTGAATTGGGCTAGCCATATAAATGCTAAGATGAAAAAGGCCTGTATAACTTTCTGGCAATGCAGAAGACTCGTTGGTAAGAACTGGGGTCTTAACACAAAGATAACACTTTGGCTGTATACGGCAATTATCAGACCTTCTCTAACCTATGGATCAGTTGTATGGTGGCCCAGAACAGAACTGATCACTGTGAAAGAAAAGCTCCAGAGTTTACAACGCCTAGCGAGTACAGCAGCCACTGGATGCATGAGAACCACCCCATCAGTCGCACTAGAGCACCTCCTAAACCTAAGACCGCTGCATCTCATCATACAGGAGGAGGCCAAAGCAACAGCCTTAAGACTGAAAAATAATGGGCTCTGGAAAGAGAATAATGGAACAAAGCACTCAAAAATTCTACAGGGAATCCTAAAGAAGATACCACTTCTCGAGGCTCCCATAGACAGAATACCATGTCACCACGTCTTCGAAAGGAAGTATCATATCCAACTTTCGGAAGAAAAAATAGATAGCTCTGGCGTCAAAGAAGTTAGGATATATACAGACGGCTCCAAAACCACGCATGGCACCGGAGCAGGCGTCTTCTCGAATGACTTAAATATCAAAATAACAACCACCTTGGACAAACTAAGCACAATATTTCAAGCCGAATGTATTGGCATAACGAGAGCAGCAGAGACGATTGCCGCCAGAGATGTCAGAGATTTAGATATAAAGATTATCTCAGACAGTGCATCCGTACTCCAAGCTCTCCAAAGCAACACCATAACCTCTGTCCTCATATTGGAATGTCATAACACACTCCAATCCATTGCAAACACGAACAGGGTCACGCTGCAATGGATCAAGGGACACAGCAACTCCCTCGGCAACGACGCAGCCGATGAATTGGCCAAGAGAGGATCAGGGTCGACAGTATATGGACCGGAACCAATACTACCCATACCTCAAGCACAGGTCAAAACTTGGCTACGAAAAAGTACAGAAGAAACCCATCAAACAGAATGGACAAACACTGAAGGATGCAGGCAAACGAAGAATGCAGTTCCGGTAGCATCAAAAACGTTTAGCCGAAACCTCATTAGGCTAAAAAGGGACCAAATCCGCAAGGTCACAGGCATCTTGACCGGTCACTGTCCCCTAAACAAGCATCTGTTTACAATAGGTGTGACGGACAGCCCCCTATGCAGAGGCTGCATGGGGGCAGAAGAAACGCCACAGCATGTGCTTACAGAGTGCACGAGCGTGGCCGCACAACGGGCGAAATTCCTCCAGTCACCAGCGTCACTCCGGGAAGCATGTGGAAACCTGAAAAGGCTGCTGGCTTTTTGGGAGGATCTGGGTTGGTTGGAATGAGAGGTAAGATGGTACGCACAATGGCCCAATCAAGAGGCTAAGTGCGGAACCGCCCAGACAAACTAACTAACTAACTAACTAACTTACCTATGAATGTATAGTTTTATACTTACATTACAGAATTTCGCCGAAAATTTTGCAATAGCAGAGGAAACAGCCTTTGAATCCATGGTTTGTGGTGTATTATTAGCTTCAAGTACTGGGATGAAAAAAACTACAACAACACAACTGGCTATTAGTGCTACACCCGCGGTTCTGTTAATAATCATCCATACACGTAAATCGATTACTATGACATCACTTGCCGATGCCGCCGGCTCACAAAAACATCGCGAGCCGCATGAATCACTCAGGCAGGGAGGGGATACGAAAATCAAGGTCGTTTATTATTACGTTTTCAAGAAATGCGAGTGCAAAATGTAAATATTGTTAACTTACATATAACCCAACGTATCCACATCTGTAATTTAATAATGTACGTAAAATTGAGTTTCTTTTACATTCCGTAAAATCAATACTAGGTATAGGTTATTTATACCTTTATTACATTGAAATACCCATAACTAAAAGAACATAGCACTTAGTCATTAAAGAATAAAGTTTGTGTACATTACATCGTGTTCATTTAAATGTCACATCATAGTTCACAGAGGTTCAAACATAAAACAAGTCACTCACACGAAAGAAAAAAAAATAAAAATAATAATTCAGGTACAGTACAGTACATAAATAAGAAGATACTTTTATGTGTAAAAACAATTTTATTGTATTGTATTTCAACTTCAACTTCAACTTTTGGTTTATGGCAGTGTATTGTATTTGTATTGTTGTTTATTTAACTTACTTTAAGAACTGTCAACTGACAAGCACTGACAATTCTGACAAGTGACAAACAAGGTTTTTTTTTTTTTTTTTTCCCTTTGGCACTAGCAAGCTGTGTGCCAACGACAAAGTTAAGGAAACTACTAAACATTAAAAGGTATTACCGAGGAAAGGAATAGGAACGGAATTTGGATAATTAGATAGGTTTACCTAATAGTTAAGTCCAAAAAAGTAAATTAAAAATACATATAAAGGATCTTAAAATATATAACTAAAAGTCATAATTACAATTTAATATCATTAAGTAGAAGAAAAGAGGAAATAACATTATAATATAGTATGGGATTCATTAATAAGCAACTCATTCGGGTAGGAAGAGGGACCGACAAGGAAATGATAGAATGCAGGAATGAGGAACGGTCATAACGCGGACATGAAAAGAACATATGATCAATGTCTCCAACATCTATTCCACAATCACACAAATCGCTGTCTACAATTTGCAACCTAGCAAGGTGGGAGGGAATACAAACATGACCTAGCCGCATTCGTATAATAATTGAAGCTGATAACCTTGAACATTCAACCCTACTAAACCACGGTTTTCGTGGGATTTCAGGTTGAACATCGAAATATCTCTTACCTTTAAATTTACAGGAATCTGTGAAATATTTAGACCATCGATCTGTTAAGAAATTCATGGGCAAATTCACGAGATCATGACAATATAAGGTATAAGGATAAATATCACCATCGTGAACTGCTTCTTTTGCAAGTTGGTCGGCTTTCTCATTTCCCCAAATTCCACAATGGCTAGGTACCCAAGTAAATATAACAGAGTGACCTTTGGATCGGCAAATATTAAGTAGTTTTCTGATGTCAAAGATAATCGGATAATATGGTTTCTTAAATGGGAACTTATCTATAGATTGAAGCGCACTTTTAGAATCGGAAAAGATTACAGTCTTTGGGAGCTTGGCTAATAGTACATACTCTAATGCTTTCAAAATACCAAAGCACTCTCCAGTATAAACTGAAGTTTCAGGGGGAAGCTTAACCTTTTGTGAAATTTTAAATTGTGAATGATAAATGCCTATACCTACACAAGTAAAACTACTTTTAGAAGAGTCAGTAAAAATATGGTGCCATTCACACCAATTTTCGTCCACTGTCTTATTGAAATTAAATTTAGCATCTGGGTCTCCTTTATTTATACCTATACTATAGCAGATGTCAGGTGCAAGGGTTAATGATTCATAGGATATATTGTCAAAAAGGGCAAGCGATGGCGAACGAAAGACCCGTCCATGTATTGAATGAAATTTCCTATAACTGTTAATTATGCATGGAGTGCTTTGTCGTCTCCAGAACTTGGAGTTCAGGACAAGCTGATCAAGAGCATCTAGTTTTTTATGTAATAAATGGTTCGTTGATTCCATTATTTTAAATATAAACCTATCCGATAGGTACTGGCGCCGGAGGTAAAGTGGTGGATCCTCACACTCTACCTGCAGGGCATTAAGGGGGCTTGATTTCATTGCGCCCGAAATGATTCTCAGAGCCTTGGATTGTATGTCATCTAATTTTTTGGTACCTTTTTTGTTGCCCCCGTCTAAAAGGAATGTTCCATAATCTAGAACACTGCGAATGATTGCATTGTATAAAAGCTTAAGGCTAGTGGGATGAGCACCCCACCAAACACCCGTCAAACATCTCATAATGTTAAGCAAACGTTCACACTTGTTCACAACATACATAAAATGCGGCTCTCCAGTAAGTTTCTTGTCTAAAATTAGACCTAAAAATTTTACGGAGTCTTTTACGGGTAAAGTAGAGTCATTAAATTTAACTATGGGATCAGAAAACGCTTTTTTTCTAGAGAAAACAACAACAGTGCTCTTGTGAGTTGATAGGCTTAGTCCATTTTCATCCAGCCAACATTTTAGTAATTTGTGAGAAATTGTTAACGAATCACAGGCGTTGTTAATGGATTTATCTATAGAATATAATAATAGATCATCAGCATACTGTAAGATATTAACTGTGCCCTTCAGCGAGGGCTCCAAATCATAAGTATATATATTAAAAAGTAAAGGGCTGAGTACTGATCCTTGTGGAAGACCTTTAAAAACTGAATGAGTTTTTCTGCTACCATCAGTAGAGTACACGGATACATATCTAACGGATAGTAAGTTTAAGATAAAGTTACCTAAAAGATGCGGAATTTTAAGAGCTATTAATTTGCGTTTTAGGATAGATAATATGACATTATCATAGGCACCATTGATATCTAAAAATGATGCAACCACAGATTCGTTATTTGAAAACGCGAGATGAATATCAGTAGTGAATACACTTATACTATCTATTGTACTATTTCCTTTGCGGAAACCAAACTGGCTTCTTGATAATATGTGTTTACTCTCAATGTACCATTCCAGACGGTTTTTAACAAGGTGCTCAGCCACTTTAACAAGAACAGACGAAAGAGCTATTGGTCGGTATGATTCAGCATTGTTGGGTGGTTTACCAGATTTTAAAATTGGGATAACCTCTTGGAAACGCCAAGAAGAAGGGATGTTCCCAGAGGCAAGAGCAGAGTTAACTAGTTTTAAATAGTAATTTAGACTATCATCACTTAAATGAACAAGAAAAGAGTAAGGTATACCATCTTCACCAGGGGCAGAATCTTTAACAGACGTTAGAATTCTGAATATATCAGGCAGAGTGGCGGACGTGGTAACGTAAGAAACTAGCCGGGTGCTTAGCTGGATGGATGGAATTGACACTCACATTGTTATAATAGTCACATTCTTTATTTAACGCTTGTACATTACACATTAGATAAAATATTAACATGCGGAGCGTCCGGCAGACATAGCGATCGTATCGAAAAGGGAAGTAGGCAAACACAGGAAGTTCTGTCATTATAGACAATAAGAGTTGCTATATGAAAATATTATTAGGGCATCATTATACACTTTAATACTTCCCCTTGACATAACAATATTTTCAAATATTTGTCAAAACAAATTATGTAACAAAATACATAGTCTATATTTTACTCTACATAGTACAAACAATATATAAAAAACTGTACATTCATACATGTATTGATTCGGTCATAATATAACAACAATATACACATAATAGCCACATTTTAACAAATATAATTTGTTTAATTTTGTCAAATAACATTCATACCTTTAATAAATTTAATATGCTTCTGCTTACATAGAGGCTTTGTCAACACGTCTGCTATCATTTTGTCAGTGGGAATATACTTAATGCTAATATTTTTTTTCTTTCACTAAATCTTTGACAAAATGATGTCTGATGTCAATATGTTTCGTCCGTTTGTGACAGATTTCTTTACATTGTAATAATTTCTGTGCACTCTGGCTATCATTATATATAACACATTGTTCCAAATTAATAGAATTTAATTCAGCAAGTAAATTTTGTATAAAACATATATCTTTACAAACATCTCCTATAGCTAGGTATTCCGCTTCTGTACTAGAAAGCGCTACACATCGTTGTTTTCGCGATTCCCAGTTTATGGTGGAACCACCGAGTTTTATTACATAACCCGTATAAGACCTACGATCGTTGACATCATTGGCCCAATCGGCGTCGGTATAGGCGCTCAACCTCCAATTAACACTTTTTGTAAAACACTAATGCCCGTTTGCACTAAACTCAACTTAGGCTAATCCTTGTAAAGTGACTCCTAAGTTTAAGATAATCTTAACTTTATTTTCAATTGCACCAACATATTTACGAAAGGGCATTCCTAACTTAAGATAAGCCTAGTAAAGCGAATGAAGGTGTAAATGAACGAATGAATTAGCCAATTGTCTATGATAATTGAGCGATTGTCTATGATTTCTTTAACGATCTCGTCGGAGTTTTGGCGCGAACGCGGGAAAGCGCACATCGCAGTATTATTTTATTTTTCGAAATTGGTGTGAATTCGAGTTTTTATGTGTAAAAATGGTGGATTATTAGACATAACGTCTTGGACAATTCACACAAGTGTAGGAAAGTGGGATATTACAGTGAATTGTGACATTTCGTGTTCGTTCCAAATCTCCTGGGGAACCTTCAGTAAAGTCCCCACAACTTTACATTTATCACTCATCGTCATCGTCATGAAAAAATATTGCATTGAAGATATTTAAGGTTTAGGCCGATGGCTTTGTGCCAAGCCCCAATAAATAATAATAAAAAATAAAGATCTCGTCTCGTCAGTCAAGTCGCGTAAGTCACGTTGTATTTAAATTTAGATTATTTATTTATTTAGTTTAATATCATGTGCCAAACAGTTCATATAAATACCGGACATTGATTGACAACTGTCAAAAAAATAGGGTTAGGAGATTCCTAAAACGTTATGACTTACTTAATCGGTGTCATAAGAATTAAGATTGACTTAGCGTGTTTAGGAGTATCTTAGGGTTGGTGCAATGCATTTTCTTGTTAAGAGTGTCTTATATACCTTAGGCATCAGGTTAAGATACTCTTAAGTTCAGTGCAAACGGGCATAACTGTAATTAATTGTACCAGCTAGATATCGTAGTACACGTTTGGCCGCAAGCCAATGGCTTTTATCAAAACAAGTGCTAAACTGGCTCAAATAACTGCAAGCATATGCAATATCTGGCCTAGTGCAAACACATAAATACATCAGACAACCCAAAAGTTGTTTGTATTTATATACACTATCATCTAAGTGTGCACTTGCATCTTCAGGTCTTCTTAATTTACAATTTAATGGCATAGGAGTGGTAACAGGTTTACAATTTTCCATTCCAAACTTAATGAGCAATTTCTTTACATATTCAGATTGATCCAAACACAAAGTGCCCTTTGACCTGTCTCTAGTAATTCTAACGCCCAAACAGTTCCTAAGGGGTCCTAGATTTTTCACATTAAATTGCTTCTCCAATATTTCCAGCAAATGAATTTTTATATGACTATTCTTACGATAGAATATATAAAAATCATCTACATACAGAGCAAGAAATACAAAATCATCCCTCACCTTTTTAGTATAAACACAAGGTTCACATTTACACTGCTTAAAACCATTAGAAATTAGCAGGCCATTCACCTTTTCATTCCACATTTTACTTGATTGCTTAAGACCATAGATAGCCTTTTTTAACAAGCAAACTTTACCATTAAATTCATTTAAATAACCTTTTGGTGGTTCCATATAGATTACCTCATTGAGGTCCCCATTTAAAAAAGCTGTATTCACGTCAATATGATCAATTTCAAAATCTAATTGATTACTTAAAGTAAACAGGATTCTCAAAGAAGAATGTCTAACCACTGGTGAATAGGTATCAAAATAATCAAGAAAGTGACGCTGCGTAAAACCTCTAGCTACAAGTCTCGCTTTGAAACTGTTAAAATCACCATTTGTATCAAGTTTAATCTTAAACACCCATTTGCACTGAACAATATTTTTGTTAGTTGGTTTGTCAACCAATTCCCACACTTTGTTGGCAACCAAAGAATCATACTCACGCTGCATGGCGTCCTGCCAGTCCTGACAATGTGTAGAAGCCATAGCTTCCTCATAACTCTGTGGTTCTACAGGTAAATTATCATGCAACGAAATATAACACTCATAATCGTCAAACCTCTTTGGACGAATATTACGTGATGATCGCACGCAGCGATCAGCACAAGTACCTTCGTGACTCTTATCAACTTCCCCTTCAGCCGACATCTCGCCACATGTTAGACGCTCACCGCATCTTTCATCAGCAGACTCTTCAACAGGGGTGATGCAGTCATCATCCTTTTCGCTCCCAGTGCAGGAGTCCTCAGACCCTGAGATATCACAGACAGAGCTATTATTATTCATATTAATGTCATTATTTGCAAAAATATCATTATTATCATTATTCAATACATTAGATTCATTATTTTTATGCATTCCATCATTATTAGATTCATCACAGTTACTGTTTGATTTATCAATATTATTGTTGCATAACAAATGATCATATAAATTAACAAAATCATGTTGGTCATCTAAATCTTTCTTTACCTCTTTAAGGTCGTTATAAAATCTATTTTCAATGAAAGCCACACTACGTGATAAAATGACTTTCTGAGGGTTTGACGGCTCTATTAATCTGTATCCTTTGCAAGTTTCACTATACCCAACAAAAATAGACAGTCTGGCTTTAGGATCCAACTTTTGTCTTTTTTGAGACGGGACTAAATAGTATGCTAGGCAGCCAAAGACACGAAGATGGCTGACGTCAACTGGAGACCCAGTCCATACTTCCTCCGGAATGCGGCCAGCTAAAGCTACTGTAGGGGACCTATTTTTTAAGTAAATGGCCGTCATGACAGCCTCACCCCAGTAACGCATGCCAAGGCCAGCTTCTGCCAGCATGCTTCTTACTTTATTCATCAGGGTCCGGTTTAGTCGTTCACTAACTCCATTCTGCTGAGGGCAAAAGGGAACCGTAACCTGATGAATTATACCCTGCTGGTTCAGATAATCAGTAAATAGTTTACTAGTATACTCTCCGCCATTGTCAGACCTTAAAATTTTTATAGGCAAACCCATCTGCTTTTCTACACACGCTTTAAAAATAATAAAATGTGTCATTACCTGAGATTTTTCTTTTAGAAGGTATCCGTAAGACTTTCTAGTAAAATCATCGGTGAATGTTACTAGATATCTTGCCCCGCTCCAGCTTGGCTCCTGAATAGGACCACACACATCAGAGTGGACCAGCTGCAGTGATTGCGTGGCTCTCGTCCCTTCTCTAGGATAAGCTGCGGCCGACAGCTTGCCCTCAAGACACGGAACACAGTTCCTTAGTGAGTCTTCATCCTGAAACTGAATATTGATACCACATGCAACCTTTTGCAAGCTTTCCATACCTTGTTGACTTAAATGTCCAAGACGCCTGTGCCAAAGTCCTGCAGGTAATCCAGCTACAGCTGCAGCACTCAACTTTTCCTCTCCGTGATCAAGGTGAAGAGAATGCTGCTCGGATGGCAATGACCGGGATCCCATAAAGTTAGCACAGTCAGACACACACAAGTTTAGTTTATATAAATTATTTGAGCATGCAGCAGACATGACTAAGTTGCCAGAGGTTTGACCAACATTTTTGTCAAATATAAAACACCCTTGATCACTAAATTTAACATTATATCCGGACTGGACTAATTTGGAAACAGAAATAAGATTTATGGACAATTGGGGAACATACATGACATTATAAAGTCTTACCTTATGTAATGTTAAAGTCCCTATGCCTTTACATTTTATGTTTTCATTATTGGCTACTATAATGTCCCTATTTGTTTCATGAAAGTCCTTTAATATAGCCTTATTTCTAACCATATGATTAGTAGCACCGCTATCAATATAAAAGTCATTCTCCGTAGAGCGAGAAATAAAGGCACAAGCCGAGAAAGTCTTCTCTTCAGGTTTTTGCTGCTTCTTCATTTTCTTCCATTTAAAACATCTGGCTTTAATGTGGCCGCTTTTCTTACAAAAATCGCATGTGAGACTATTAGTTTGCTTTTTATTATTCATTTTGTTTACAACATAGGCAGTTTCATTTCCTACACCAGAATGTTTGCGTGAAAATTCTTGCAGTAGTCTAGAACGTACAAGTTCACTAGATATTGTGTTGGTAACTGTAGCTGTAGACAAGTTGGACACTACCGCATCATAGTCCGCAGGTAGTCCACTCAGCATAATCTCAGCAACTTCAGCATCTTCAATGACTTTGCCAATGTCATGTAATTGTTGTGTTAAAATGCTAATTGTCTCCAAATAATTTTCCATACTATCAAAGTCCACAAATTGAATTCTAAGCAATTTCCTTAAGAGTAACACTCGCCTGTATAATCCCTTGTCTTCAAACACATCGGAGAGCTTCTTCCAAGCATCTTTTGGTGTGGTAACATTCCTCACATATTGGTAAAGCGCGGGTTTAATCGCCAAACAGATTCTTGCTAGTGCTCGCTTAGCACGTGCATCTTTCTCTGCACTACTATCGGTACCTAGGACCGAATCCCATAGATTTTCCAATATAAGGAGGTTTTGAATTGCAAATTTCCAGCTGTGATAATTGCTCACACCATCAAGTTTCTCAATGCCATTGAGGTTAGAATGCACCATGCGGTCATCCATTATGATTTCCAAGCACAGCAAAATCAAGACCAAAATCTTACGCCCTCGAGTTAATTATATAATTAATTGTACTCACGCCGAAGTTACACGTTGTACTTTCTTCGTGGTCTGGGCCCATAACCTCTGAATATATCAGGCAGAGTGGCGGACGTGGTAACGTAAGAAACTAGCCGGGTGCTTAGCTGGATGGATGGAATTGACACTCACATTGTTATAATAGTCACATTCTTTATTTAACGCTTGTACATTACACATTAGATAAAATATTAACATGCGGAGCGTCCGGCAGACATAGCGATCGTATCGAAAAGGGAAGTAGGCAAACACAGGAAGTTCTGTCATTATAGACAATAAGAGTTGCTATATGAAAATATTATTAGGGCATCATTATACACTTTAATAAGAATCCCCTTCAGCTCATACAAACTGAAGGGCATGCACAAAGGAGTATCCGTGTGAATGACAGGGAAAAGAGCTGTGGTGGGAGAGTGTGAGTCTTTCTCTGCAACATAAGGAGGAGCTAATATATTAAGAAAACTGTTAGTCAGAGAAGTAGGTAGTTGATACTGAGAGGATGAGTCATTGAAAGCAGATCTAAACCGTTTAATGCTACGCCACACCTCTGAAGGACACGTTGTCGGAGACAAAGAGGCACAAAAAGCTCTCCATCCTTGAAACTTTTTTCCCTTAAGGATGGTACGGGTTTCTTTCAATGTTTTTGTAAGTTTATCTAAGTTTTCGGGTGACATATCTTCAGCATATATTTTCTCAGCCTTTTTCCCTTTTTTAACAGCATCAGAACAGTGTGCATCCCACCACGGTGGTAACGGAATCCTATTGGAGGAATTATTCTTAATGGGAAACAATTGATCAGCAACATTAATCAGACACTTGGCCAAAGCGTCGTTGCAATCATTCTCGCCACCACGCACAATTTCTGGTAGTAGTGAAATATTGGCATCTACTTGGGTTCGAAATTGGTGCCAATCAACATTATTTAATTTGTACTTTAATCTGGGGCATCGCTTTTTGATTAAAGGACTACTTATAGGTGAGGAGATTATAATTGGAAAATGGTCACTTCCATAAGAAGATGAAAGAAGGGACCACGACAGTGAGGAGGTTAGGTTAGGTGTACATATTGATAGATCCACAGCACTAATTATTTGGTTTGGACCTGTACGGCGAGTGGGTTGACCCGAATTTAATAGGCATAAATTATGATTGTCCAAGATATTCAAAAGTTTTCTACCATTACTTCTCGTCTCGCTACTTCCCCAATATTGATGGTGACAATTAAAATCACCCATAGCTAAAAAAGGTCTATCAAGCGAAGAAATTACGTTTTCTAACTCTCTTATGGCAGCATTGGTAGCATACGGAATATATACAGACACAAAAGAAATATTTTCAATAATTACACCAACAATATCAATAAGAGGAACGTTATTATTTTCGTGCAGTACAGCCAAACACGCAGTTTGACTGGAAAAGCAGACTCCGGAACTCCGTTAATCCCAATCGCATCCGAAGCATTCGCCTCGGAGTCCGGGATTTGCTTTTACCAATCTAACTGAGTGTTTGGCCGACATTTTCCGTGAAGCGACTGCCATATAACCTCCACAACCTTTAACGATGTTGAAGTATAGTAATTAAACCAGTTGTTGGACTTTTTAAGGCTTCAACTATCCGTAACGACTGCTATAGATGTTTTTATGTCAACCGGTACCGACGACGCGTATATGGAATCTATACCTTCACACAACGCTCATAACGTCAGAGATCGTGTTGCCGTCGGGTATGTTTTCAAATCCAGAAATAAAGAATTAATTCAATAAAGCATACCTCTACCTAACATTTGTGACGTCACTGGCTGAGTTGACATTGGGTTTACTTTCAAATTTTAAGATTTCGCGCGTAGGTATTTTAAAATATAACCGACCACTCGAATTATCGTTCGGTACTCTTTTGTCACGTTACTATTTCAATCGTTCTTTCCTATTGTAACTGTGTTTTTTCTTTGGTTTTTATGCCTCAAATTACTTCATTATGGTTAACACCCCGACTCGGATAGGTTAGGTTAGAAGGCTAAGGTGGAAGCGAAGCGGAGTGGAGCTCCCGCTTTAGCCTTCGTGGTTTTTTTTAAACCACCCAGTAATAGAAGAATGATAAAAAAATCTGTCGAAGTAGTGGTAATTCGAAGGTGTGTGTTGTCTAATAATTGTCTGTCGAAGCAATGACTTGTCGATCTTTGTATTTTTTTTGTGTCGAAGTATTGTACTGTCGAAATTCAGTTCGTAACTCCTCTTTGTTAGCGTAATTAAAAGTGGAGAGATTGTGAAGCGGGTATACATTACAGTAAATATGGCGTTCGGGTATATTTTGAAATCCCTAACACGGGCACATATATTTTTATTGTATGCCTGAACTCAACACTACAGAGCGTTGGCTGAAGGTATAGATTCCATATACGCACCGACGACGGCTTAACATGCTCTCTGAGGCAGTGAATAAGCAGGTATACAGCGGTTGCCGTAATTTGGAGCAAAAAAGACAAAGAATCACGTTGTGGGAGTCAACTTTAAATATTTAGTTTATTCCATTTTATCATATTGTTGTTATAATGGCAACAAAAATACATCATCTATATTATGTAAAGATATTATGTATACACTAGTATGTACGGGACCTACGTTATTATATCATTTATGTACATGAATGACAGACACGTCATTTCCTTGTTACTAATGGTGACCGTAGGGCCTGGTGAGGACCTCATAATGAAATTGACACAGTCGGGACATAATATCGTCACGCTGCTACTCAAGGGTGCGGAGCAGTGATCATTAATGTCAACAAATCCGGCCGGCATATACAGAGAAGTGACAGTTTAGTTATTTCTGTCGCTCAAAGGTTTGATACTTGGTACAGGGATGGATAAAGCTTAGGAACGGACATAGGCTCCCTTTTATCGCGATAGAGGGGTTTAAAGCACGGGGGGGGGGGGGGGCTAAGAATAGAGGATTAATGTACGTAATTTTTGAAGATATCCTTATGAAATTTGGTACAAAAGTGAATTAGAGCTTGGGAACACTACGCGATAAGCGTGTAACGTGATATTTTTCACTGTTGCTTATTGTTTCCTAATATAGATTTCTTTGTTCCAGAGCCACCTAGAGTGTCTCACGGGAACTAGGCATAATTGTTTGGCAGTGAAACTTCTAATCTTCGATTAGGTGTGTTCTAGTTCTCACCCACGACCGGTGGATGGCGCTGGGTGTCCCACAGCGTATATTGTATTTGATTATTCCATTTATTTATTGTTTTATTTACAATTTAACAATAATAAATAAATGGGACTTACTTTCTCAGAAATTGTGACATATTCGTGAACAAGTCATAATTATAATAAATGTTTGTCATATTTGGTCTAGTCGTGTCTGTGGCCGTCAGCGGCTGAAGAGTTTGCTTGTCTATTGGCCGCTAATGAGTTAGGTCGTGACCAGCAGAATTTTGAGGTTTGTTCACGAATATTCGATGGATTCGGGTATAAATAGGCCTGCGCCGATCCTCAAAGGAACTTCTATATCAATCTTCGTAGCTGTCTCTGAGTAAATAAAATCTGTGTCTATTTCTCGTAATAAAATTGTTTGGTGAAAACTTCGTTCCCAGATATTCTGGTAAGTCGTATTCCTCTATTTATTGGGACACATTACGGGCCTGTATGTATATTCACGGCTTAAGAGTGGTCTGTTTTATACAGGGTCGCTGGTCTGAGCTCGTGAACCCCTCTGAATCCGCCCTGTCTTACATTTATCTACTGCGTGCTTCGTGGTACATCGGCTGCTGTGAGCTGCATATAGCGGAGAAAGGTCTACTCCGAACATCCCTGAGGCCATCCAGCAGTGCAATTCTCTAACTTCAACATCGACGCCACAACGATGCGGCAACGTTGTCTCGTCGATTTGCTTGAATTTGGTATTCTCTAACTGTACACTAGCGCCATAGGCTCTAAGATGTGCCGTACGATGTAGGAACTACTCGACAACGACATCCTACTGTGATTGGTGTCAACCTAAGCTCAACCTTGAAAATGATTGTGATTGGTTGATTTTCGTAGTTGCAGTCGACGATGTTTCGTCGTTGTAAGCCAATTGAAACAAAGCATGTCAAACACGTTTAACCTCATAGATTATTATGTATAGTAGTCGTCAATTTATATAAAATAAATACAAAACTTTCAACATTTACATATACAAAGGGTAAAAGTTAAGTATGTAGTTAAAGTTGCATTTGTATAAGTGATGATTAGGAGAAATCTCGAGAAGCGAGGAAAAATGAATACTAATCTAATACAAATTTACATATAGTTACGAAAGTAAAGTTTAAAATAATGATTATACAGGACAAAAGGCACATTTAAGTGCATGTGAAAGTGATGCAGATTGGCATTATGAACAAGAACGGTAGGTACCTACTATACATGGTAGTTTTGTATTTTATAATCCAACACAGTGATATAAGATCATTTAGATACTCGTATCCGTAATGGTGAATAAATATACTTAATTTTACGATAGTATTGGTTTAAAGAGATAAATTATATTACAAACATACATAGTATTCACCCAAATTTCGCTATGATTGTTGGTCCCTTAAAATAAGATGCAAGCCTATAGCCATCAAGCAGACACTCTGTCATGGGCCCTATGATTACTGTTGAATGGAGAACAGCCTTCTCCCTTAGTCGCCTTCTACAGTTCCTGCGAAGAAATAGAGTGGCCCTATTCTTCTTCACCGGGACCAACATATTTTTTACATTCTGTTCCCACTACCTATAGGAACATATTCCCAAGATAGAAAGTACCATAATGTGTTATTCCAGTAAGCTATTCCTGTACCAAACCACAGATTACCTAATTGATCAAATAGCTAGATTCTTTCTGCCATTAGAATGTTATTGAATGATAAACATCTTCACAAACTTTCACACTAATATATACATACATAATGTTGCCTGTATCCCCGGAGGATTAAGGACAGGTGAATTAACACCTACATTTCACTGGTCATTGTAATTAATAGGGGGTGAGCCTATCACCATATTCCCAGTACTATGACTGACTCGAGTCATGCATCTGAGGCTGGGTCAGAGCTGTATATATCTATCTCATTTTAATTAGCCCTATCCCTTAGTTGCCTTGTATGTATATAATATCAGTAGGAAATAAGTATAATAGGATTTAAGAAAACAACACAAAACAAACAATAGTATGCACAATATTGATTTATTACAATAAACATTAATATAAATAAATTATTGATTACATTGTAATTCTCAAAGCACCTACCGACATTGTTCACTTACTGAGAAATCTAATTGTGTGCAAATTAATTATAATAAAAAGAATACCATATATGTATTTAAAGGACAAAATATATCAACATATTATGATTAGAAGATAATTTTGTGATCACTTTTCAGGAAATGCGATGCATACCTAAGAGTTTTTGAATCAACCTGGTTGCTGGAACTCCTTTGTTATAATGAATGCCAGTATCATATTTGGTACAGTGTGCAGTGGTTTAGATGCCTTTAAGGATTCGATTTTTGATGTTGACAATAAAAGATTTTTGCACATTTTAATTTTTATTTAATTCCCTATAAGCTAACACCTGATTGATAGTCACAGAACTGTCTGTTATGCTTCCACACCACAACTATTGAGCAGATTATGATGATATTTGGTACAGAGTAAAGTAAATTTATTTATTTATTGCAAAACCTCCCACGTAACTGTTTTGCCAGTCAAGAGGTTGGGTAAGAATATACATATGACAACTGAACTGACTAAAAACAATCTGAATGATAGACACTGAACTTCAAAAGCACTTCACTTGACGCCAAATAAACTCTTGGTTATTATTTATTGGACAATTTTGTGGTGCTGTAAAATAAAAATATAAATTAATTACATGTTACTCAAATAATGTTAAAGAATAATGAAAACATTCAATACTTATTTGTACTTAGATTTTTATGACAATGATTTATATGATTTGTAATGCCAGGCTTCTGGCCACCCTTCCAGTTGACGTCGATGGGGAGGAATTCTTTGACGCCTGAACCTGCAGGTTGTTCTTATATTTTTATTTAAATAATTGTAATGTACATATTGTGAAGTGTATTTCCTTATTGTGGCTGTTGAAATAGATCTCAAATTCATTTACTTTGTTTTGTAACATTCCATGACAACAATAAAAACAATTCGGATATTGAATATTGTTCGTTCATTCCCATCGTTAGAATTGTTTCTTCTGCTTTGCTTCTGTCGTAAAATACTTCAAATTCTTCTTAATATTGACGGTTTCTGCAGCAGAATAACCAAAATATTGTTAATACAGTTATTACATATCATCGGACAAGACGATTTTAAGGTTATATGTTTATTGTTTGTTTTTCTTATTATTGACGTTTTGTTTTAACGTGTGCATAACGCATAGATACCAATCATTCAACCTTTGAAGTTACGCCAACTGTTGAATTAAATTAAGTTACTTGATAGTAATAATTCTTAGTTAAACTATAATCTTTTAAGAACTTAAAAATAGCAATATAATTATTTTAAAAGCAACCAAATCATATTTAATCTCCTGTCAAAATTTATCGATAACATCCGTAGCATGTTACAGCGGCGCGGCTGTGGAGAACAAAATCTATCAATTATATGGGTATCAATGCAATCATAATATTCAAAGAATATAATAGGGTATGGAGAAGTCGGCTTCATTTCTCTCGCGAATTGGGCTTAGATAATTTATGCCGGCATGTACTTATCTAACATAGCGTGAAAAAACAATGAGAATTAATTAAATAAATTGAATACTTGGATTTATGAAATATAGGTAGTCGATCAAATATGAAATTAATATTATTATTATTAAAACTAGCTGAACCACCTCGGCTTCGCCCGTGGCACACTTTGAAAGCCTATGGGAGGTTGCCGGATTTGTTGATAGGGTTACAGCTCCGCTCCCTTGAGTTGTAGCGTGATGATATTTACCCTATAACCTTCCTCGATAAACGGGCTGTTCAACACAAGAAGATTTATTCAATTCGAATCATTAGTTCCTGAGATTAGCGCGTTCAAACAGACAAACAAACTCTTCAGCTTTATAATATTAGTAAAGATAACCTTTAGTAAAATTATATTCTTTTAAGAACTTAAGAACACCAATATTATAATTTTAAAAGCCACCAAATAATATTTAACTCTCTGACAAGATTTATCGATAACGTACGTAGATTCCTAACCTGTCTGTGTCGATAACTTTTTATGAAAATAAAATTTACTTTCCAGCCCTAGCCCGCCTTAGAAACATAACGTGACGTCATGCGACAACGTTGAGAGGGTGACGTCACCTTACAAAGCGATTATGATTGCTGCTACTCTAAGCTCAACCTTAAAAATGTGTACATTTGATTGATTTTCGTAGTTGCAGTCGCCGATGTAGCCGTTAGAAGTACTTTGTGTCTAAAGAACAAACTTGTCAAAATACAGCGTATGACATTTTTTTTGAACAATCAAATACGTTTAACCTCATCTACATTCTCAATTTATATAAAATAAAAGCCGTAGTACATTAGTCACTCTGTGATAAGACTTTCAACATTTACGCAGATAAACGGTAAAAGTAATTCTCAGTAAGCGAGAGAAATGAATACACTTGTACTTATATTGAGTTAAACGACGAGATGAAAGTAAAATTTAAAGTAATGATTGTATAGAACAAAAGTTACCTACATTAGTGCATTTGATAGTGATGCAGATTGTTATAATGGTGTATGAATATACTTAATTCGAAAGATAGTATTGGTTTACAGATATAAATTTTTGTAAGTATAATTTTTTCTTTTTCTTACATACAAAGTACCTATTCACCTAAATTTCACTATGATTGTTGGTCCCATGAAATAAGGTGCCAGCCTATAGCCATCAAGCAGACACTTTGTCGTGGACCCTATGGTTACTGTTGAATGGAGAACAGCCTTCCCCCTTAGTCGCCTTCTACAATTCCTGGGAAGAAATGAGGTGGCCCTATTCTTCTCCACCAGGACATACATATTTTTTACATTCTCTGTTCCTGCTACCCATAGAAACATTCCCAAGATGGAAAGTACCTTTATGTGTTATTCCAGACTATAAGCTATTCCTGTACCAAACCACAGATTATCTAATTGACCAAATAGCTAGATTCGTTCTGCCATTAGAATGTTATGGAATAACTATAATCTTCACAAACTTTCACATTTATAATAATATACATAATCTTGCCTGTATCCCAGGACCTACATTTCACTGATACTCGGTACTATGGGTGACATGAGTCACGCATCTGAGGCTGCGTCGGAGCTGTAATCCCAGTCGCATCCGAAGCTTTCCAATTTGGAGTCTGGGGTCCGCTTTTTAATAGTCTAACTACAGATTTGGCTAAACTTCGATATTTTCCGTGAATCAACTGCCATCTGACCTCCACAACCCAAAGGCGATATCGAAGCTTTGCAGCTAAACCAGTTGTTGGATTTCTGAGGGCTCCACTATCCTTAACGACTGCCATAGATGTTTGTATGACAACCGGGACCGATGACTTAACATGCTCTCCAAGGCACGGTCAGACCAAAGCAAATACCCATATTCATGCATACAAATATTTACACTGAGCGGGATTGAACTGCGTAGCGGTCGCGTTCACTACCGCTATGCCACGGAGGCTGTCATTATATCAACATATGTTTAGAAGATAATTTTGTGATCACTTTTCAGGAAATGTGAAGCATACCCCATGAGTTCTTCAATCAACCTGGTTGCTGGAACTCCGTAAGGAATGCCAGTATCATGCTTAGAACAGTATGCAGAGTGTTTTAGATACCTATATATGGATAAGATTTTTGATGTTGACAATAAAAGATTTTTGCAGATTTTAATTTTATTTAATCCCCTAGAAGTTAACACCTGATTGATATTCACAGAATTGTCTGTTGTACTTCCACACCACAACTACTGAGCAGATTTTGATGATATGGAAGACAGGGTATGAAAATACATATGACAACTGAATTGACTAAAAACAAGCACTTCACACTCCAATATATTCTAATATACTCCAATATAGTATCAACTGCGGCTGAGCTCAATGATTGTCTTGAATAGCATACATACCGCCAAGTAAGGCTTTACTATTTGTCACCTTCGACCAAGCACAATGTGTAAGTATGCAAAGGAAATGTTAGACAGAAAGCCATTTATGACAAAAGCAATAAGCCATGTCATACTGAATGAACCAATCGCTCTAACCAAATACGCTGCTGAATATGGACTCATAGAGCCAAGTGGTATTTTTATAAGTTTAGAAAAACCATATCTTGCTGCTTCTCCTGATGGGATACTGGGACAAGAGATCATAATAGAAATAAAGTGTCCCTTTGCAAGCAGATACCAGGAAATTAATACTTCTACTGTTCCCTATTTAGAAAACAATAATGGTACTCTCTTACTAAAAAAAACTAGCCCGTATTACTTTCAAATAACATACTGAACATACTGTAACCTAATTATATATATACATACAGGGATTTTAAAGTAATTTATATTGTAAAAGAAAATTTAGATACAAAAATTAGATTCATTTTTTCCATCTTTAAAGAAGCTTTCTTTGAAAAATGTGAGCAATTAGAATTCAAATGAAACAGGCATAGGTATTCATGTTAGTTTTATTTACAATATCCCTAACAGTACAGAAATGATAATGCATACATAGGTATATAAATGAAGATACATGCATATACGATTATTAGTTAGTTATCCAAGTATTAATCATTTATCATCATTTAACCACTGGGTGAGGCACCTACTACAAATTTTAAGGTATTGTTATGCTTATAACTACTAAAAGTGGCTCTTTGGTCATTGGGCTAGCTAAGCTTTTGAATTTCTATTTCAATTCCATCTAGTATTAGCCTTGTTGAGGGATAATATTTTTTAAAACTATCAGGCATTTAAAAATTCACTAAACTGCAGCTAGGCCAAATGTTTATTAAGCTCCAGATATCGCCAATAAAATTTATCCACATCACTATAATATTTGACACTTCAGCTTCACTTACACCAAACATTTTACCTAATTCATAATCAGTTGTATCTCTTCTAAGCTTAATAGCTTAAGATACTGATCCTGTACGGTCAAGGAAATGACTCTACTCCAAGGGTAGAACTGTAACAGTACTGAAAATTAGATGAAATTTACCCTGTCTCTAATCCAGTATAAAAATGCACTGTCTCATCATCTGCAAGTGATAGCTCTGTAGAGAACAATCTTAATATATAAGATGTTTGTGTCCCACAAGTGCTGTGGTTTGGCCGAATAGATTCAAGAACTACATTCTATCACTAGGTCTTGAGACACACCATTATCTCCTTCTAATGGCAATATATCCTCACAACATTGTGTACTTGATGGCACCTCAAAACACTCTCTTTTCTTCAGGTTGCAGTATGTCAATCTTTCTTCTCTAGCCTTTGCATTCCCGGAAATTGCTTGTGTATTCCACGGAAAAACAGACGGTATAGCACCTTTATTGAAGAACTTATGTTGATGTTGAACTCCTAGAACAAGTGATTTTTAACATTTTAAATAGGCAAGTACGAAATGTCGTCCCCTATTACATGGGACAATACACCTCTGCCACCCTTTTGTGGAAAAGGAATTATTGTAAAGATTTATTCATAAGCAGCTTACCTGTTTATTTACTTATTATTTCATAATCACTTTCAACAAAGTGTTTACCAGATAACCTCGTACTTTTGTAATAATCAATTTTTCACGACGGATGGCTTTCAACCAAAGCTTTCGTATTTTTTTATCCTTTGGTATTTGCTGCATTAGAGACAATACAGCGCGATTCAACCGTAGAAAAACGCAATGTTTTAGGAACAAACTATTATAATTATACGTCACTTTGACAGTTGCCAACCCCTTATTCAAACTACGTCATCCTTTATAGAGAATGTGATTGGTTAATCCTTAGCACAACCTAGGCACAACGATGAAAGAGTTTGTGATTCGTTACATCCTTGAGCTCGCCCTTAATATCAATTGTCATTGGTTGATCCGGCGTGGATGTAAGCATCGATGCGCGCAACGTTGCGAGAAAGTTAGAGAATTGCACTCCAGCAATCACCTAAGGCCAGTACACTGCCGCTGTGTGCCTATTACCTGTGTAGCCGTAGCCGTGTAGTACCATTTGTAAAACTTAGTACGCTTAGTAGCCTGTGCTAGATTTCACGTACCTGTTAATGTGTAGCTAGTGCTAAAATTCGTATGCAAATTGTGTGTTCATCTGCCTATTATCTGTGCCTGCTGTGTGTGTTCTTCCTGTCTCACACTTCTGTATTCTTTACCTGTTTGTCTACCTACTTGTCTGTACATATTCTTCTGTCACCTGTATCTACCTACTTCACTACTATATATTTCTCTGTGTGTAACTCTGTGTTCTATTCTATCAAATATATGTGTGTACACCTAAACTACCAGCTGTTTTCATTGGAGCCCTAGCTTCCCTGTGCACGCACCTCTCTAGCTCTGTGGAGAAGGCGCCCTGGGTAAGAGTTCTGCATCAGCCCCTGAGCGAGCCGGTGAGTATCCACCTGACTAGGTCAGTGGTTACAAATTGGCTCCCAACGTAGTGGCAAGACTCTGGTACTACTCTGCGGTAGTCTCAGTCTAGTGTGTGTGCATAGGAGGCTAACTCTGATGAAAACAACCTGGGAATCCGTCTGAGACTTCCCAAGACGTTAATTGGTTGTGTTAGCAGCTGAACATGTAATTAATCTTCTTGTCTTTTTCCAGCTACCTACACCTGGGGTGGGAAAAGACGCCCAAAATTCTAAATTTCCAAATTAAAAAACAGCTGTGATTTTGGTAAGATTTTTGATTTTTTCGGCATACCCACTTTTTTTTCTTTTTTGTTTTTTTTCTTTTTTCTTTCTCCTCTTTTCTAGCCTGTTTCTAGTCTTTCTTGCAGATGTGCACATATATATTTGGACTGTAATATAATTTTTTTCTGTGTAATAAAACCTAATAAGATTTTCTGTGTAACTACAAACTTTATAGAAAGTGTGTAGGTACCTTGCATTTTGAAAATTAACTTGAACTTTGTTCTCATAAATGATAGAAACTTTTAATTCTATTAGACAGCCTCTATTTGTATTAAATTATAGCAATCAATTTAAAAACTTTAGTTAAATATCAAGCACCTTGTTGATATCCACTTATGAACCTCTGTTTTACATCTTGTATTTAAACCTTGTCTGTTTGACCTACATTGCCAGTTGTGTAACTGACTTTGCATTTGAGTCTAGACTCTAACTTTAGTGTATTAATAATAGACACCTGTAACTCTATTATAAATATAAATCATATAATTTAATTTGAAACCATTGTTAGATATCATACACTTTGGTGGAACTTACTTGTTATTTCTGTTTAATACTTTGTGATTGAACCCTGTCTGTGTCATCTACATTGTTACTTATTTAATTGTCGTAATTAAACTTTTACATCATGGCACAGATGCAAAAATATATTAACTATCTGAGAAAAGATGAACTCTCTAACGAGCTGGCTCACATAGGCATTTCAGTGGCACCTGATGCGACGGTGGCTGGCCTTCGGAGTGAGCTGAGGACGGCACACCGACTTGTCCGTCGGGGTAGCATCAAGCTGAAGGCGGTGGTCCCCACTGATGCAGCGGCGGAGCTTTCCATCTGTACGCCTAAGGTCTCGGAACTAAGTGAGGCCCTCCAGTCAGGTGACTTTGTTTCTGATAAGAATTGTCGCATAAGAGTAGCCTTCAGGGCGAACTATCTGCTAACTAGGCTGGCTCGTTGTGGTCTAGATTGTCCTGAACTGGCCGAACTTCGTGATAGGCTGGTGAAGATCGTCGCTGTGGCTGAACCCAGCACTGATTCTGAATCTGACGGGTCAGATGAAGGTGATGATGATTCGGGTCGTGACCGGGTAGAGTACACTTCACCTGCAGTGAGAGAGGACCGCTCGGTACGAGCTAGTTCTAGTAAATCTTGTTCCACGTCTGACAACATAGTGTATAGGGAACGTCCCGTTAACCTATGTTCTTTTAACTTAAAATATGATGGTTCCTCTTGTGTGCGCGTGTTTTTAGAGAGATTAGAAGAGCTTAGATGTGCACGGGAGGTCTCTAAGTCTAAACTCCTTCTGGCTTTCTCTGACCTGTTGGACGGACCAGCTTTGTCTTGGTTCCGTACCAATAGATCTCATTTCATCTCATATGAGGACCTTATTAGTGAGCTTAGAGATACATTCGATATTCCTGACTATGATTATCGTCTCAGAAATGAGATTAGACAGCGTAGCCAATCCCGCTCTGAGTCCTTGGTTAGCTACTTATGTACAATGCAGGCTATGTTCTCAAGGTTGTCGTGTAAAATGCCCAGTGAGGAACAGCTGGACATTCTCATGCACAATATTAGACCAGACTACATGAAGGAATTGGCCTTGCATGATGTCAACTCTATTGATGATCTGAGACGTCTAGGTAAGCGTCTGGAGCTTGCGCGTACAAGGGCGGACGCTTTCCGTGAGCCTGTTCTGGACAAATTTGAGATTTCGTCTGATTTACACCAGCACAAGACCAAAGGCGTGCAAAAGCCCCCTAAGCAGGTGTCTGCAGTCGAGACGCCATCTACCTCCAACGAACGCAAATGCTTCCGGTGTGGCGAAAGCGGGCACGCTGCATACAACTGCACCCAGTCGAGAGAGTTGGTGTGCTTCCGGTGCGGTCTCAAAGGAGTCAAGACACCAGACTGCTCAAAATGTACTGGTAAGCCAAAAAACGCGTAAGCCAGGGCCTTATTGTGAACTCTATACATCACTCTGTATCTGAGTCTATTTCTGATAGGGTCCTGTTTACTAAACGGGATAACGATGTTAGACCGTATCTAGTTGTTAAAGTATTAAATTTAAATGTCTTAGGCCTTCTGGATTCCGGTGCCTCTTGCTCTATACTAGGAAAGGGAGCGCACCGTATCTTCTTGGAACTGGGTTTTGATCTTGAAAGTATCAACCCTGCCTTTCGCATTACAACTGCCGACAGCTCATATGTGCAATGTCTGGGTTGTATTTCTCTACCTATTGAGTATAATTCGGTTATCCGAGTTATCAAATTCTATGTTGTTCCGGGAATCACCACCTCCATGATATTTGGAGTGGATTTTTGGCAGCAATTTAAGTTAGGTGATAAACTAATTTCACAAAATATTAGTCTTGATGGTTTTAGTGACAATAATCCTATCGAGTCTGTGTCTCTTAACAGTGGCCTCGAGGATTACAGCAACCTGACTACTGAACAAAGGGGTGTAATCAACGAGATCATTGAAAAGTTTGACTCTTTGAACACGGATAAGGTGGGTTTAGGTCGGACTACACTTGAGCATCATGTCATTGACACTGGTGACAGTAAGCCGATCAAACAGCGTTACTACCCGCTCTCTCCTCTCAAACAGAAAGCCCTGGAAGCCGAGTTGGACCGAATGCTAGAGATGGGAGTAGTGTCCCCGTCTCAGTCCGCATGGAATTCTCCAGTGGTCATGGTGGAGAAGGCGAACGGCGAACTCAGGTTGTGCTTGGACTCTCGCAAGCTCAACTCTGTGTCAAAAAGTGACGCCTATCCCTTACCGTACATTAATCAAATCTTGGACCATCTGAATAATGCTAAATATTTATCCTCTGTAGATCTGAGTGCGGCCTACTGGCAGATTCCGTTCGACTCTCTGCAGTCCGCCGAGAAGACTGCCTTTACAGTTCCCCGTAGGGGGCTGTTTCATTACAATACCATGTGTTTTGGACTCGTTGGAGCTGCCGCCACGATGCAGCGCCTAATGGACCGTCTGTTTGGTCCTGAGTTCGACAATAGGGTATTTGCGTTTCAGGACGACATAGTCTGTGTGTCCAGTACCTTTGAGGAGCATGTAGAGCTCTTACATAGAGTCTATCAGCGACTCAAGGATGCTGGTCTAACTATTAACATGAAAAAGTCTCACTTTTGTCGGAGTGAACTCAAATACCTGGGGTATTATGTGGACAAACACGGCCTTCGGACTGACCCTGGTAAAGTTGAGGTTATTCTCAACTATCCTACACCTACTAACCCAAAGGAGGTTAAGAGGTTTCTGGGAATGGCCGGCTGGTATCGTCGTTTTGTCAATAATTTCTCTAAGATTAGTAAACCTCTGTGTAAACTAACGTCTAAGAATGTTAAGTTCGAATGGACACCTGAAGCGGAACAGTCCTTCAATCTTCTCAAGTCAGCTTTGGTCTCTGCCCCTATATTGAAGATGCCTAACTTTGAGTTGCCTTTCCGTATTCTCAGTGATGCGTCCGCATTTTCAGTTGCTGCTGTGCTGACACAAACTCACGATGGAGTTGAACACCCTATCGCCTACTGCAGCCGTTCTCTCAACAAGAACGAGGTGAACTACAGCACAACTGAGCGGGAACTTCTGGCCGTGATTTTCGCCTTAGAACAATTCAGACAGTACGTCGAGGGCCAGAAGTGTACAGTCGTCACGGATCACTCCTCTTTACTGTGGTTCCATAAGCTGAAAAACCCTACGGGTCGTTTAGCGCGTTGGAGCATGAGGCTAAGTCAATTCGATTTTGACATTGAACATCGGAAGGGTAAAGATCACGTTGTACCTGACGCTCTGTCTCGTATAACGATTGATTCGCTAGATGCTGCCTCCTCTAAAGACCCTTGGTATATCCACACCATGAACAGTGTGCGGAAGAACCCTAGGAAGTTGCCGAATTTTGACATTCGTGACAACCTTTTATATAGATTTTCTAAGAATAAATACTCTCTGACTTCAGATTTCGACTGGAAGTTGGTGGTACCCCAGGAGGATCGCCTGTCCCTGCTCTCTAAGTACCATGATGACACACTTAGTGCTCATGGTGGTGTTTGGAAGACACACAAAAGGTTAGCCCTAAATTATTATTGGCCCAAAATGTACGAGGACGTCAAACAATATGTCGGGAAGTGTGAAGTCTGTAAGCAGTACAAACCCGTAAACACGTCTCGTCCTGGCCTCATGGGTAGCCCGAAGCGGGTGTCGAAGCCTTTCGAAGCTATCTCTGTCGATCTACTTGGTCCCTTTCCTACTTCAAGTAATAGAAACGTGCACCTGATCGTGGTCTCCGACTATTTTAGTAAATACGTCATGTTGTGCCCTATTCGGGTTGCCACAGGCGCTGTGGTCGCGAGATTCATAGAGAAGAGTGTATTTCTTGTTCATGGAGTATGTAAAACTATTTACATGGATAATGGTCCTCAGTTCGTAAGTAAGCCTTTTAAGGATCTACTAACTAAATATAATGTACCCAATATATACTATAACCCTAGGTATCATGCCCAGACTAATCAGGCGGAAAGAGCTATTCGCAATGTTGTCCAAGCGATCTCGTGCTATGTGAAGTCACAACACAAAGCATGGGACTCGTTCTTGGTTGAAGTACAGTGCGCTCTGAACACTGCGGTTAGCGAAGCAACTCGCTTCACCCCATACTTTCTGGTGCATGGTAGGGAGTTCATTGGAGATGGAGTTCTATACAGGCAGTCAGACATTGCGTGCCACCCGGCTTCTGTCGCTGTGGACGATCCATCAGCCTTTGGTGTCAAACTGAGAGAAATACAACGCATCTACGACCAGGTGAGGAAACATTTGAACGTTGCCCACCAGCGTAATGAAAAGTATTACAACCTCAGAAAAAGGCATGTGGAGCTGAAAGTAGGACAAATCGTGTACAAACGCACGTTCTACCTGTCAAACAAAGCAAAGAACTTCACTTCCAAGTTAGCCCCTAAGTTCCTTAAATGTGTGGTAACCGCCAAGCAATCCCCTCTGGTATATCGGCTGTCAGATTTAGACGGTAAGGATCTTGGTGAGTACCATATCAAAGACATCCTGAAGTATAAGGAGGAGCCGTCTCCAGTACCTAATGTCAGCGATGTTGCCACTACATAGCACTGTTTATCTAGTCTATAAAACCAGCGCTATGTTATGCTTAATCTGTATAATATCTGTTTTCTCTCTGAGTATCTACGTGACTATAATTTGTCACATTGTAGGTTCCACCATACACCGTACCGAGTGTTTCTCTCTCATTTCGCCTCTCAATTCTCCACTGCTCCTTGTAGTTGTTGGTAGTGTTGGTGTATCTGCAGCGAATAAAGGGAACATTCATTTTCTTTGTAGGACATTTGACTCTAGCTATGTAACCTAACCATTGCGCAAGTCAGTGTATAATTAGGTGTGTGGGAGGAATGTTCTTTAGTTTTGTAATTATAGTTGTCAGTTTGTGTTTGAAATACCCAGCTGTTTATCTATATCTATTGTAAGCATTTTCTGTTTTCTTTGTTGTGTATTTCCAGCGTATCGTGTCCGCAGGAAATACTATTAAGGGGGGGGGGTGGTGTAACGTGATATTTTTCACTGTTGCTTATTGTTTCCTAATATAGATTTCTTTGTTCCAGAGCCACCTAGAGTGTCTCACGGGAACTAGGCATAATTGTTTGGCAGTGAAACTTCTAATCTTCGATTAGGTGTGTTCTAGTTCTCACCCACGACCGGTGGATGGCGCTGGGTGTCCCACAGCGTATATTGTATTTGATTATTCCATTTATTTATTGTTTTATTTACAATTTAACAATAATAAATAAATGGGACTTACTTTCTCAGAAATTGTGACATATTCGTGAACAAGTCATAATTATAATAAATGTTTGTCATATTTGGTCTAGTCGTGTCTGTGGCCGTCAGCGGCTGAAGAGTTTGCTTGTCTATTGGCCGCTAATGAGTTAGGTCGTGACCAGCAGAATTTTGAGGTTTGTTCACGAATATTCGATGGATTCGGGTATAAATAGGCCTGCGCCGATACTCAAAGGAACTTCTATATCAATCTTCGTAGCTGTCTCTGAGTAAATAAAATCTGTGTCTATTTCTCGTAATAAAATTGTTTGGTGAAAACTTCGTTCCCAGATATTCTGGTAAGTCGTATTCCTCTATTTATTGGGACACATTACGGGCCTGTATGTATATTCACGGCTTAAGAGTGGTCTGTTTTATACAGGGTCGCTGGTCTGAGCTCGTGAACCCCTCTGAATCCGCCCTGTCTTACATTTATCTACTGCGTGCTTCGTGGTACATCGGCTGCTGTGAGCTGCATATAGCGGAGAAAGGTCTACTCCGAACATCCCTGAGGCCATCCAGCAATCACCTAAGGCCAGTACACTGCCGCTGTGTGCCTATTACCTGTGTAGCCGTAGCCGTGTAGTACCATTTGTAAAACTTAGTACGCTTAGTAGCCTGTGCTAGATTTCACGTACCTGTTAATGTGTAGCTAGTGCTAAAATTCGTATGCAAATTGTGTGTTCATCTGCCTATTATCTGTGCCTGCTGTGTGTGTTCTTCCTGTCTCACACTTCTGTATTCTTTACCTGTTTGTCTACCTACTTGTCTGTACATATTCTTCTGTCACCTGTATCTACCTACTTCACTACTATATATTTCTCTGTGTGTAACTCTGTGTTCTATTCTATCAAATATATGTGTGTACACCTAAACTACCAGCTGTTTTCATTGGAGCCCTAGCTTCCCTGTGCACGCACCTCTCTAGCTCTGTGGAGAAGGCGCCCTGGGTAAGAGTTCTGCATCAGCCCCTGAGCGGTGAGCTGAGCCGGTGAGTATCCACCTGACTAGGTCAGTGGTTACAAGCGACATCCACGCAGGCGTAGCCGCAGGCAACAGTTAGTAATATATATTTACGTCAGTCAACAGGGCTTTCTGAAGAAGTACCTATACGAAAATTGATGAGTGTTTTTATGTTAGTAAGTATACTCGTACAATGTATGTCTTTTAAAGAATTTCATAGAAACTACTGAATGGACTCAAATATATATATTTTATTGATATAGTTATGTATCTTTCAACTTGATCGTCAACAGTCGTCTATATAGCAATGAATGCTGCCAGTGGACAGCATGTCGTTGATATGCAGAAAAAGATAGTGGGTGATAAAGCGGACCCCTTCGGCACGCCAGCATTTAGGTACCTGCAAGAAGTGTGAAGCTTGTCTATCACCCAGAACGCGTTTAAGGCGTTCCTGCAGGAACATAGCAACCCAGTTGCACAGTCTTGATAGTAGATCAAACGCCGCGGGACAAATTTATACCTAAATCGCTAATCAAACAAGGCCCTGGCGCGCGCTGATGATATTTTAATAATTTATTTTTGATGAATTTCAGTTCGTCTACTGCCGTGGCAACCCATGCTATCCTTAAAAGTCACCCAAGAAACGCGTACTGCGCGTAATAGAGCGCATTTTGAGCACTAAAATGTGCTCAACATATATTATATGTCCTGAGCAATAGCTTAAAAAGAAGCCAGACTCTATCGAAAGCTTTGGCGATGTCAAGACAAATTGCCAGTGCCTTGCCATGCTTGTCCATAGCCACACCCCAAGGATGGGTAGGGTAACGCACGCCAGAAGATCGCCCGTTGACCGTTTCGGCCTGAAACCATATTACCGGTTGCAATAAATTGATATGCACAGCTACAGCTATGGGTCGATAGTTGCCTTGGGATCCTCCTTCTTGGGGTTGTACCCGAGATAAAGGAAAGTCAGTACTTATAGTCGCAAGCATTGGAGATTATTCCGCTGTATATTTTTGTTTAACCAACGCTGGAATACCATCCGGACTACTGGCTTTCCAGACAGACTTTTCCAGTTTTTTTTTGCGCCGAAAGTTGGCACGGGACACTACCTATATCTCAAAAAGTATAATTAATACAAGTTCTTAAATATCCATTTCTCCATATCCACTAATTTTTTAATTCTTTCTTAAGGCATGTAACCTATTTGATGATTGTGACTGTCCGTAAAAAATATAAGAATATACACTACAAAAAAGTTTTAAACGTCAACGGTCAAATCTCAAAAAACCATAGGATCATAACAGGTCTCAGAAAATGTGAATAAAATTAATTAATCTAAATTTAGCGTAAGCAAAAAAAATGATGCCTTCAAGCCCCGTAAACGTTTTTAAATTATGCAGCGCTGCGTGCAGACATTATGCTCAGTGTTGCCCTCCGCGAACACCACATGGCTCATGTCCATGTCCACCCCCACCTTCGGTGCCTGGTGCCGGTAAAAGAATACTGCCTCAATCAGAGTGTCGTCCCGGGCCCATACCCCCGAACCCATGTGTGCCAAGGTTTCCTCATGGAAAGGACTCCTGGAAGAAATACAGATCTATATTATTTTTCATATGCTTTCCATTGATCATCGTTCAAGCTATAAACGCTCTCAGTCACCATCCGCCACACAAGAATCCCGAAGATTGTCGTGACTATGAATATATGCGTAAATTTGGTAAGCGGTTTCCCTGGCGTGAAGGAGATAAAAAAACATTATTTCATAATGATCATGTTAACTTCGCATTTGGGGAATGTGAACCACCAGAATTAGACTGTGATTGATATTTTATTATGGCTATTTGCCTTCTGTAAGTAACCAAGTTTATTTCTTTCTTACCTATGAATATGCCTAGATCATCATTATCATCCTAGCGCCAATCCTGGTTGCATCTGGCTGTCAGACCCCTAACCCGAAGAGGGAGGTCCTGCGCAGTAGCTCGTCCTTTAATCAGGTAGGTGTATTGGCTAGCAGTCGGCAGGTGACGTTGGCTTTGGACCCTAAAGATCCTGATGGAGCTATAGTAGGTATTTGTTAAAACAATAATACTTACAATTAATATTAGTCGATAAATTTATTACGGCTGTACTCACTTCACTCGTCAGGATGCGCCTGTCTAGTTTCGGACCCGACCGGAGTCCTTAATCATGAGCAGAGCACCCAGGCGCAGCGACGTCAGGTGACGAGTGACGTGAGTACAGCCGTAATAAATGTATCGAATGAAAAATGGCTCACGATAGTTTCTATACAAAAATTAATGTTAGTTCTTAGACTGTTGTCTGCTCTCACGTGATTCTAACCCGAGAGCTGGTACGATTTTTTCGGAGATTGCTTGAGGCAAGCTGAATACTTGTCGCACACACCTTCTATTATACCCTAACATGATCTGGCTGGTGGGTAACGGGGTATCGGAGCTAAATCAACCTATGAATTATTAAAAATATTCCAAAAAAACATCTTTGAGGTAATATGCAATTGTTATAATGTTGTAGTTTATTTTTTAAAGAATATTAAAAATATATTGCCAGAGAACTTGGTCGGGGCTTTAAATGTTGGCAGGTGCGTTCAAAAGAATTAAAAAAATATTATTATTAAAAATTTGTAGGATTTGTAGGTAAAAAATAAGATTCCCCAAAAGCCAGATCGTTTTGGTGGGGCTTCCTACCTGCCAGGTGATCTAACAAATTATTTACAGTGAAGCAGAAGCAGGCCACGGTGGAGGCGTGCATCGCGCGAATACCGGGTCGAGTTGGTGATCGGTCAGCTGGGGTGCGAAGGAATATGCACAATAGCTGCCTACACAGATGGCATGCGGTTTAGTTGGTTCGAGTCCGACATTACCTCCCCGTCTGGCTCCGGCGGGGGTGGTATCCGTGGGGATTTCCCGCACATTACAATTCGATCCGGTAGTTCCTGAGGTTAGCGCGCTCAACCAAACAAACAAACTCTGCAGCTCTAAAATAATAAGTACAATCTTTTTTGATTCTTCAAAAGTTGGCTGTCAACAGTAGTCAGTGTGGTCACTCAAGAAAATGTTCTAGTAGTCGAAAATCTTCTTTGTGAAAATCGGTGAATTTCGAATGTAGAGCTCGAGCGAGATGTGGGCATTGGATCAGCGGCAATGTTGGCTAGTATACACGACCCTGTCTCTCTCCGTAAGAGTTCTGCGAGACGGGAGCCGCACAAACTCACCATTGAGCGCGCGATGGCGAATGGCAATACGATAAATGCGCCTATCCCACTTTAGCCACCATTTTCCACTGACGTATGACCTTGCGACTTTTACCTGTTTTCTAAAAATTAAAGAAAAATTAAAAGGCAAGAGGTTTGAATACAAAGAACATGCACTCGCTGCATATAATTTCGAGATTTCAGAGGTGTCTAGATAAAAACTTTTTCTCAAACATGCAATGAAATATTGACATTACGTTCCTCTTAATAGGCTGCGAAGTTTGACGGTTCAGGCGCGGCTAGGACCAGAGGCCGTAATACGCAGCGGCGGCACGGCGCGACACGCCCCTTTGCCGCAAAATGCCAAGCGTTCACGAAGTTAATGTCAGCGAGACAACAACTGAACGGGCACATATGTTCTTTCATGGTCCTCGGCGCAGGCCAGGCCTGGGAGGCCGTTTTTTACGTACGAGGAATTCCCACGGATGCCATGGAGCCGGACGGGGAGGTTATGTCGGACTCAAAACGACTTAACTGCACGCCGTCTGTAGGTCGATGTGCTAGGTCGAAGGTGAGGTTGTCTTGGACATATCCCTCGCACTCGCCTGACCCAGGGCCATCCCTCTCGGTCTGTCCTCCTCGAGAGGGAGGACCACGAGGTCCTCAACTCGCCCCGGCATCGGCCTACTTCTGCTAGGGTGACAGGCGGCTTCACCCGTCACCCTCAGGCCCACGCTCATAGGGGGTGGAGGTCGTTCTACGCCCTCCAACGCCCGAGCCGCCTACGCACGCGGGCAGCGATGTTCGCGAGTCTGCAAAAGTCCGCAAGTTCTCGAACATTATTTGCTCGCAGAAGGAGGCGCAGGCCGCCCACGCATCCGCGCAGCGGACCATCGCCGCGAGCAAGGTGGAGAGCGTGAGCACTCTCACCCCCAGGGCCACTACAAGCTCCCACCGTGGTACGGATCTCGGTGAGCGGAGTCACGGGCGTCAGTCTCGGCGTTTCCCACGCCCGGGCACTGTGAGCGTGTGCAGCCCCGAGTCCTTGCTCGCGTCGCAGTGATGGCGCTCGGACGTTGACTCCTTGCCCATCAGATGCACATACAGCCCGAAGTTCCCGTAACCGGTAATGATCTGCGTCTGACGGTACCTACTAGAGGCTACCGTATGGCCCCTCTAACCACTCCCCGATGGTGGATCTTACCGCCGCATTTACCGCTTACTTCCGAAATCAATATAGGTACTGCCGAGAGCCTCCAGGATCCGCGGTGGCGATCCGGCCAGGAGACTCGCCGCTTCGCGGTACCTCCTGATGGCCCTGGCAGCCATCGTCTTCTGCGCCGTAACCAGCAGAGGCATAATGCTGGCCTCCAGGGTGTCCACCCTATACAGGTGCCCCATATAGGCGGCCAAAAAAAGATGTAATAGGAGCACATCTCCTATTATATCCTAACATCTTTTTCTTCAGCTTTTTTGTGACAAATTTTCAGCTAACTCAAGCATGTTCCCAAAAAATTGTACTAACTCTCGGACTATTCTGAGTGCTAAATGTAATATTGATGTAGGTACGTACTTACTTGTGCTTCGACAATATTTGATATATTTATTTTTTACAGGTGGTGCCCGTGGCGATGCTTTGTTTTGATAAGTTTTATAAAGACCGGAATTAATTACAAGCAACTCTTCCACACGCACCTGCATAATACCATCAATTTGCCGATTTTTACTAAATTGTATATAGTAAAAATCGTAAGCCTTATTTATTGCCTAATAATACTAGCTAAAATACTCTTTATGTAATGCAATATACGTAGGCAAATTAGAAGTAGATATCTATGTTATTTCAACATTGTCTAAAAGTTTATTTGGAAAAATAAAAGCACATTTCCTTAGGTCAAAATCCATTTTATGTAGATAGATCTACTAAAAGAAGTTATTATTCTACAAGAAATCTGTGGATTCCATGCCTTATTCTATTTTGCTAGCCCAAATCATAGTCAATGTTTTGCGGGATCTGAAAAAATAATAAGATCCTATAATAAGTTATTATTTCATAAAAAAAGGCTTGTGGTAAACAAAAATATCGAAAGGCAAGTAGTAACATTTTTTAACAAAAATATTAAGGCTTCCGTATGGTGCACGTTAAGAAATATAGTAAAATATAAATGAATGCTTTATCAGACTTTATCTGAAGAATAAAAGTTCTCTGTGTCCGATGACCGCGGTCCTATCGAGTAGTTATTTTTAACCGCACTTAATAAAAGAACGCAAACACTTTAAATTACAGATTTATGAAATCACGACCCCATTTGGTAAACTTTCAGCAATTTATGGGGTTTAAGTTCTAATTTTGAAGCATTACCTAAGTTCTAATTTTGAGACGTATATTTTTGTAATTAGTTCGATCTTTGCATGTACTTTTATGAATACAACGAAAATATATTATTTTGTGAATTGTAACTAAAGTCTTATTTATTCAGTATTCTGTTGATATCATCAAGATATGTCAAGAGGAAATGAGGAATCAACAACTACCTACTTACTTATTACAGTTGCTACAAAAGAGTAGCAAAATTTGGTATTCATATGCCAGGATGTATAGTGGCCCATTTGCATTTCCCTTGCATACCCCGACTTCTAATGTTACTCTTGAGAAGTAAGAAGCCTATGCTCGTGATTCCGCTCGTGTGGATTTCGACTTTTTGACAAATCTCCGGTTATACTAAACGTACCAAACAGACAAGATTGTAAGCGACAGCTTTAGTGGCGTCTCGTAACGGTAGTGAACGCGGCACTTACGCAGGAGGCGCCGGTTCCATCCCCGCTCATTGCAAATATTTCTATGCATGAATATTGGTATTTGCATTGGTCTGGTAGTGCCTCGCAGAGCACGTTAAACCGTTGGTCCCGGTTGCCATGCGAACATCTATATGGCCGTCGTTACTTGTAGTTGGAGTCACGTGTTATGCGGACGACACGCTGTCACCAGCGCGGTGAGCGGAGCTACGCACCACGAAGCAACCCTGAGGGCCACGACCGCGGTTGCTCAAGTCGTGGAACGGATCCGGCGGCAGGGTGTCGAGGTGGCTCTGTACAAGTCCGAGACTATGCTCTTACATGGGCCTCGGCGCAGGCCAGGCCCAAAAGCCAGCCTTACAGTGGGAAGCACTCCCATCGACATCAAGCCTTGGTTGAAATACCTGGGGCTCGTGGTCGACGGTCGATGGGACTTCAGAGAGCACTTCCGAAGTCTGCACCCAAGTTAGTGACCACGGCGAACGCCTTGGGTCGGCTGTTGCCCAACTTGAAGGGCCCGGAGGATTCCTGCAGGAGACTCGCGGGTGTCGTGTGGTCCATGGCCCTATACGGGTGTCACGTGCGGGCAGACACACTGGAGGCCAGGCATTTGCCTCTGCTGCCTACGGCGTAGGGGACGATGGCCGCCAGGGCCATCAGGGGGTACCGCACGATATCCTTCGAACCGGCGAGTCTCCTGGCCGGATCGCCACCGTGGATCCTGTGGGAGCGGGGATTCGATCCTGAGCCCGAAGATATTCGGGCCGAGCGCAAGCGACGACTTGAGGCTGCACACGCTGACCAAGTGCCCGGCGTTGGAGACGCCGAGGTGGGAGCTTGTGGCGACCCTGGTGGTGAGAGTGCTCCCGCTCTCCACTCTGCTCGAGGCGAATGGTCCGCTGCGCGGATGCTTGGGCGGCTGCGAGCAAGTCATGTTCGTGAAGGAGACAGCAGAGCGGGCGCAGCGCGATGAGACTCAATAAATATAAAAAACCATTATTTCGCTACGAGACTATACTATTAAAAGTTTAAAGTGGCCGTACAGTACAGGAATATTTAAATAAAATATATTACCGATACTAAGAAAATATCTTTAGGAATATTCAAAAATCAATAGATGGCACTAGTTATCAATTAAACTCATTTTAAGAAATAAAAAAGTTAATACCATGTTAAAACACTTATTTGCTGACTTAGAATCACGTAAATTACTCCAAAACTTAATACATGATAAGGTAAATATGTAAGCATATAAAACTCTTTAGTAAGGTAATAAATAAAGATTTCGTGACAGTCGTGCTATTTATTTATTTTTGTGTCATCTAGCGGCATAGGGCATTATGCTTGTAACTTTTACAATTACTGCAGCGTCTGGCAGAATCAATATAGATTGGAATATTTATGTATATGTTTAATTTTTGAAAACTTAATTTCAATACAAAAAATTATAAAAAGTTTGCCATAACAATGTCGCCATCTAGTTATAACTCCTATACTAAAACGCTGCCTACCTGCTTCTTGAAGTTACGAGTGTAACCATTTTTCGTTCCTGATTGTGCATCAGTGTAAGAATTATATAATATATTATCTGTGACGATTCTGAACACAGAAATGTTTTTTTTTTAATTCTTGTTTGGTTGTTCGTTTGTCTGCGATGGACGCATTTTGAACTACTGAACGGATTTTGAAGCAGTTTTTTTGCTTCAAACGTCTCAGATTTAAAATCTTGCATTTGTTTGATCGAAATCGGTTCAATAGGACCGGAGATAATTATGATCCATAGTCGCGGCGCGGGCGGAGCCGCATGCAGAAGGCTAGTTATTTATATAGTTAATTAATAATAAGTATGTGAAGTTAGTACCTAGGTATATTATGAAATAAGCGTTGATTTTTATCGATTCCGTCTCCTTTCGTGTGAAACTGGACGAGTTAGCTACATAGTGTTCCATAAATTTTTGTTAGGCTGATTACTTCACTATACCTATATAAGCACTACTAACAGAATTACCTAATGTTTTTTTCAGAACTTAGGTACCTATCTTATATACGAATAACATTTATTTGGTTTCATTAAAAATTGTCCGTGTTGATAATTGCCAGCAGTTAATTATTTCAGAATATGATCAGTGTTAATAATTCGGTGTTAGCAGCTGGAGGGCTCTGAGAATTGTGTGCATAAATCGCTGCATAGTTGATATGCGCACGCATGTAGGTTGTGCCGCGCAGCTCGCTGAAGCGGGCCGCCCTGACGCGACCGGCCGTCGCGATCAATACGCGTGCTGACGTCAGCAGATGGGTGCGCGCCATTGGCCCGCCCGGCATTATTAAATAAACCTCCGACCGGAGTGGCGCGCCGCGGGCACAGCACCGCAGCACGCGGCGGGCCCGCGCACCGCTCGCGGCCTGCCGCCGCCCGCCATGGCCGACATGCCGGACCTCTCGCACCTCACGCCCGAGGAGCGCGCGATCATCGAGGGTGTCATGATGCGCCAGCGGCAGGAGGAACAACGCGAACACGAGATCATGAGGTGTGCCCACAACGAACCCCGCGCTTCACCGCGCCCCCCTCCCGTGTCGCCATGTTTCGATTCGACGTAATGCACCAACGTAACTTGTGAAGTGCTGTGTTCCTTTTCTATGCCATTTTATCATTCAGAAGTTATATAAAGTAATTTCTGGACGATGGTGGACTCCAATTTCAATTTCATATAGTGTTTTGTGATACGAGTATTATCCAGATTTGCCACAGATGTACGTAAGCACATAATACAAATACCTACCAATATGCGCTTAGGTAGGTTCATATCATACCTAAGCCATCGTATATTATTGAATGTGCAATAAAATATTGACGTAGATGAAAAGTTCTATTGAGTGGTAAATGACTATCATTTTACCATTGGACATATCAATGCCATCAATTACCTAGACATACATAGATATGCGCGTGTGAAAATAGTGACGCATCGTTGCATGGACTGCATCTTATTAAATATAATACCTAGTATAATTCAATTACCCCCTTTTCTGATGACTCACAAGCTCAAAACACAACCACAAGTTCTGTTTATCTTGGTAGAACAACCGCTTTTTATTTAATCAATACCGATAGATTCATACAGATGCTCTTTTCTTTTTATGGCATAAAATACGGCAATCACTGAATACTCATTTCGAATGTGTTTAAATAGACTGTTTTACTCTGCACTATTATTTTGAATACTTAATTAGTTACCTAAAACGCTAATGATACATTTAATCAATGCGTAGAGTTTGGAACCATCTTTTTCTCCATATTTGTTTTATCTAACCAATGTATTTTGCAGTTGCAATGACAAGTAAAGACATTTTGGGTATATTGGTACTAAATATATTATTATCATCATCCTTGCATTAGCCCCAGTTACATCCGAAGGTTACACCTCGAAGTCCGGAGTCCGCTTACATGTGATATGCCTTGTTTTTTTCAGCTATATTGGGTACGACTGTTGTTTGAGTTCCTAGCTTGGGTTGTGGTTAGTGGACAACCACAGACAGAGTTGTTTTGATTGTCCATACAGGCCTCTGTCTTGACCAAACGGCTATTGACAGCCGGGATCTATTTTTAACATGCCATACAAAGCACCGAAGTGCTCAGATGAAATACCAATATGAAATACAATGAAACTTGGTTAAGTGGGACCTGGATAAGTGAGGACCTCATAACTGGCACTCACACTTTAGCACTGAATTACCTCTATTAGTCAAACGAAGCAAACCTCTATATCTGGGACTTGTTCTTTCGATTTTGGGTGAATTTCATTTCAAATGATCATTATAACAAAAATGCAATTAAAATGAAAATGTAATAAAACAGAATCGCGTAGCACAATATAGCAAAAATAAAAATATTAAGGCTCGTTTACAATACAAATTATGCCCAATCCAGTGCTGCATGCTGCTGAATCGAACCATCACTGGAATGTACCCAATCCAGTGAGTTTTTTAGTCCAGTGAATTCTTAAAGCGCGTTTAAAACACTAGAATAATGTGAACAATACATTCCAGTTCAGCTCTGGATTGGATTGATTCGCTGGATTGCTGGACTAGAATAATGTGAACCGGTCATTATATCTGACTGTTATTTTTTATTGATTTCGTATAAGGTGTTCCACAATAAAACACTTTATATATTTTTACCACTTCTTTTATTAATTAACTATAGGGTACTAGCCTCCGCACCTTTATAAAAAAAAAATCCGTACCATTTAGGTACGAATTTTTTTCTCTCATAATAAGCTATTTTAGAGATAACTAAATTTAGAGTTCCAGTAACTTCCCTCATCGATTTCCTAAAGAAAATTGCTACTAAAAATTATTTGGTAGTCAAATCCTATCAGGGCCGTCTTAACCGGGGGTTCAAGGGTGCGGCCGCACCCGGGCGCGTAGCCCGAGGGGGCGCAGGCCGAGCTCTAAACATTAACGCCTTTCCCCCGTTTCGTACACTTACGTCAATTAAACCCCTACAGTACTATTAATTATTCTGTGCCCCTACATACATGCACAAAAATATAGGCATCGACTTTTCCTTATATTATTATATTATATATCCCTAATTCCTTAATTTTTGAATTTTTTTTTTGCGTTTTTTTGTTAACCGGGGGAAGGGGGCGCAGTCTGAGCTTTGCACCCTGGCGCTATATAGCCTTAAGACGGCCCTAAATCCTATCTTCACTGGAGTATCTTATACTGAAAGACTAATCGACAGATAAAAGCTTATCAGGCAGACAAAGTAAACGAACCTGATGAAAACAGAAAGCGAACAAAAAGACAAAAAATATCCATACCCATATTTTATTAAAAAATACACTCAAATATAATAAAACTAGCTTTTGCCCGCGGCTTCGCCTGCGTGGATGTCGGTTATCGCCTAGTGTTGAGACACTATTGAGCATTAAATTCGACTCTCTACTCGACTTTCTACTCGCCTCTATACTTGAATTTATACTCGACTCTCTACTGACTTTTCTGCTCCTCTCTTTACTCGACTCTGTACTCTCCTCTATACTCGCCTTACCATTGGCCTCTGTACTCGCATCTCTACTCGCCTATCCACTCTATTCTCTTTTCGTCTCTCTAGGCGACTCTCTTCACTCGCCTATCTACTCGATTGTCTACTGCACTCTATATGATCGCCCCTGTAGTCGACTCTACTTGACTTTCTATTTAACCTCTACACGCCTATCCACTCGCCCCTATAATGATCTCTACTCGCCTCTTCACTCGCTTCTATATTTGGCTCGGTACTCGACTATAACCGTTCCAAAGCTCTAATCCACCTTTGTTCCAAATTTCATGAGTATATCTTCCAAAAAAAAACTTCTTTCTATTTATCCCCTAACCCCCCTCCCTTTTTCACAATAAAATGTAGCCTATGTCCGTTTCCTAGCTCATATTCATCTTGGTACCAAAATTCATCAGGCTATCTTCAAAACTAACAAACTTTCATCCCCTATACCCCCCCCCTTAAACCCCCTTTTTTCACAACAAAGGGTAGCCTATGTTCATTCCCAAGCTCTAATTCATCCCTGTACCAAATTTCATCAGGATATCTTCGAAACTGACAAACTTTAATCCCCTGTTCCCCCTCCCACCCCTTTCTCGTGACAAAAGGTAGCCTATGTTCGTTTCCAACCTTTAATCTATCTCTGTACCAAAAATCATCAGGATATCTTCAAAAATGTCAAACTTTCATATAAACTTTCATCCCATGGCCCTACTCCCCACTTCTACCCCCCTTTTGGCGATAAAAGGTAGCCTATGTTCAATCCCAAGCTCTAATCCACCTCTGTACCAAATTTCATTAGGATATGTACAAAAATGACAAACTTTCATACAAACTTTCATCCTCCCCCTTCCTTGCGATAAAAGGTAGGCGATGTCCGTTCTCAAGCTCTAATATACCTCTGTACCAAGTTTCATCAAGATTGGTTCAGTGGTTTAGGCGTAACACACAGACAGACAGACAGACCGACAGACAGAGTTACTTTCGCATTTATAATATTAGTATGGATTATAATGTTGAATCATGTTCTAATAATAAAATTTTACCAGCAATGTGATCTACTTAATTTTTTGTTATTTCATTTTTGCAACTTGACTAAAATCATAACAAAAATGAAAAACCGTTAAGCTTTGAAAGGCACTTCAAGTATGATAGGTCAAACAAAAATCTCAATGAGTTCCAACCTGCATTTTCATAAATGTCAACAATAACATGCTTAATTTGTTAATTAAATAACATAAGTATTCACTTACCTGTGTGGTTTCAAATAAAACAAAACTGATCATTTGAAGTTGGAATTTTGCTCGCCAACAAAGATACACGTGTCATTCACCTATTTTCACTAGAAGACAAAAGTGCCAACACATATTTTTAGATTCTGGCATTAATTAAAATTATTACAATAAAATATTTTTTGCCATAATCAATGATACCTACCCATAGATTATGGCAAAAAAAACAACGATTTTTCAAATAATTCACCAATATAATTTAAATACCGTAGATTATATTTATTTACATAATTTTTGTGTTTAAGTGGACAATTCGATTGGCAAAAAAGGATAGTATATCTTTATTATTAGGCAAAAGGTATATAAATTAGTGTATTATAGCTAAATAATGATGCTAATTCTGTCGTGACACAAACTAACTAAAATGAGCTAAAAATCTCTAAAAGTTAGTTTAGTCCTGTCAAAATGTCGTTTCGTATTCTGAGAACACACAACTAACTTAAAATTAGCATGACACAACCAAAATTAGAGAAAGTACTCAACTGTCATTTTTGGTTAAACGGTATTCTGTTGTACGTTTTAAATGTCAAATATGCACTAAAATTAGAAATTTAAAACAAAAATTAGACGTCATATAAAATACTGCCCAATAAATTTGAACAATCCATACTAATATTATAAATGCGAAAGTAACTCTGTCTGTCTGTCTGTCTGTCTGTCTGTCTGTCTGTATGTTACGCTTTCACGCCTAAACCACTGAACCAATTTTGATGAAATTTGGCATAGGGGTAGATTAGACCTGGAGAAAGGACATAGGCTATGTTTGGTCTCGATAACCGACATATGCGCGGGCGGAGCCGCGGGCAAAAGCTAGTGTTCTATAAACGTTTAAAGCTCTATAAATCGTCGATTGATTTGGATTTTATAAATAACTAGCTGACCCCGCGAACTTGCCAGGTACGTGGACCGAGAAAAACTGTATTTGCTTAGGTATGACTGAGAAATATCACAGTTTGTTTACTATTTAATCAATAATCAAAGTACTAATAGGTACTTCTAACATATAAAAAATCATATTTTCATCAAATATCGGTTGTGGACAAATTTTTCAATCAAAATGGCCATTTTAAATGATTTTGACCCTTTTTTGTGATAGTTAGGTACCTCTTATAATTGGGACGGCGAGTGAATTTCATATGTATTAACTTCTATAACTAAGATATAAAATCGTTTTGTGTGTTTACTTAATCTTATTCTACCCGCCAATACCGCACTTAAGGTCGGTTTGTAGTCGTTATGAACATTTTGAACACATTTATGAAGTTATATTGCAATTGCGCCATATAAAATAATATGATATCAATAAAGTAGACTAAACCTTCTAGGGAGGTGTAAAGACAGAAACACGATACATAATATTAGATAGAAATTAGCGTCAAACATGGCTTAAAATGCACCAAATCGATATTTCAAACAAGTTTTACACTAATACGCCATTATCAAATAATGTCGAATTTTGTATTAACTGTAAAACTGGTAAAATTACATTTTATCGCGCATATATTTGTTTAAAAAAAACTTGAAAAGACATATAAATCCTCTAAAGCGCTGTATTCAAGCTATCGCGGGACATCTCTTTCTCTCTCGCGGATTTTATATTTGCAGTGCGAAGAGTTCGGACGTCGAACTACAACCCGGCCTCAACTATTTTTATTTTTTACGTACCGGAGGGGGAGGTTATGTCGGACTCGAACCGACTAAACCGCACGCCGTCTCTGGGTCGTTGTGCTAGGCCGAAGGTGAGGTTGTCATGCGACATATCCCTCGCACCCCGGCTGACCCAGGGCCATTCCACTCGGCCTGGCCCTCCTCGGGACTATTTTTAGCCCCAATGACCTTCAGTCTTAGTTTTGATTTACGGATTTTTTTAATTTGATAGTTGATAAATTTATTTAAAACATCGAAAACCATCTGATGGGAGAGACTTGGTGAGATGGAAGGTAAAATGTTAACATCAAGCGTTATTTTATTTAATAATAGCACCTCTATAACTGAAATAACCTGTATTTTGACCTGTATTAATAGAACCCTTTGTAAATGAGACAGATATTTATTTTTACCTGGATATCTGAGAAACTGGGTTAGTGGAATACCTCTCTAAGTGAGACAAATTTACAGGTCACTTGTGCTCTCAATTAACCGTGCAATAGGTACTATACAAATGACAACCGCACCTATGATTTTATAGGTACCTTAACCCACTAATTGTTTACCGAATCAATTCGTTGGTCGACGTTTGGTAGAATCTAGAATGACAAATGTATGGGATTTGACATATTTGACAGTCGTTAACGCATGTCATATCCGCTAAATCCCATACATTCGTCATTCGTTTCTACCAAACGTCGGACAACAAAACACCACTTGTCTAGAGGGGCTGGTGCAACTAAATATTGGTTTAATACCGTATCTATCACTTACATACTTATAGATCAAATAAATACCCAAGTAGCACCAACAGTAGCAAATAGCTCGTATAAAATGTCTATTTATGAATTTGAATGAAATTTATAACCAAGTATAGTCAATTTCAATTATGTGTAGAAAATCTCTTACTGATAATAGTTGAACCATGGGGAGAAGAATTTAGCCTCAAAAGCCTATTTTTGAACTTTAACTTGGTTATTGTAATTTGTAATATTGATAATATTAATTTATAATATTGTAATATTGTAATATTGTATGGACTTAATGACAGTAACCAACGAATCCATCAGTCAGTTCAATTTAAACAAATGACTACACGAGACGATGCGTCGTTCAGCCAAACTGGCTAAACGTACCTATTGCTCAACAAATAAGCAAATTGTTCTTCAGCCATTTAATTTGAAGCCGGCGTTTAGTGAACGGCCTGAGAATTCAATGAAGTAGCTAATTTTGCCAGATGATGACATTTTAAATAATTTTACCTACATTATGTATACAGCCAGCCTTAGATAAACGTGAAACTGCCATAAATATTCCTATAATGAAATTTTAATTTTGACAGCTTTGCGTTGCATTTACCATATGTATAAAACTAATGGCACTACTTCGAAATCTTAATCTTAATATATTTAAATCTCGTGTCACAATGTTTGTCCTCAATGGACTCATAAACCACTTAACCGATTATAATAAAATTCGCACACCATGTGCAGTTCGATCCAACTTGAGAGATACGATAGTTTAAATCTCAAATTATAGTCCGATTCGCGATAACCGACATCCACGTGGGCGGAGCCGCGGGCGACAGCTAGTAATATTATATGAAGGTTTCTCCAAATACAACCTATTCATTTCCACATAGAATATTCACCATACGGACAAGTCGCCTTTCTATCACATTGCGGTACGGCAAAGCCAACAATTTTTTACATACTACAAATTGAAATTCATTTATTGATGGCTACTTGGCCCTATTTCTTAGTAACAATTTGTATTATATTACGATCCTGGCACGTGCCTTTCACTTCTTTTATTTTCACAATTGAGCTGACTTTTCCTTAAAGTTTTCGATCTGATTAACATAATTATGTATCTCAGCCTCGGTTTTTTTTACCACTTAGGTGGCAGACAAGCACACTGCCCACCTGATGGGAAGCGGTTACCGTGGCATATGGACGTGTGCAACACCAGGGGCGCCACACTCGCCGACCTTGTTAGAACATAGAGTTTCTGTGCCGTCAGTGTAGAAGATGAAGCAGGACAAGCCTTTGGTCTTCCCACTGATAGCATAAAAACTCTACAGTGAGCTTTGGCTACCCTACTTACCGCCGGGAACACAACACGAGGTTATTATGGCCGCGGTATTCTGTAGGGAGGTACTTCCCTAGTCGGACTGCTCAATATCGAGCATTTTGACAACCCCAAATGCCCTTACCCATTCATTTTCATCTCATAAACCATCACATGTACTAAGTGCCCTAGGTAGGGACTAGGCAATACTAAGTGCATTATATAGGCAAGATTTTTTAATACCGTCTATTTAAATAAACATTAAGATATCAAATTGAGTTAATTTCGCCTTTGGTTCTTGCACGACGTTTAGATACGTATTTATAAGAGTATAGATACCAGCATACCTACATCTTGACCCAAAGCGCAAGTAAATGAGGTCCTGGCAGTACTATTATCTATTGTGTGTCTACGGGTCCGCCTTCGGTAGCATCGTAGCATCGTAGCACCGTAGCACCGGAGCACCGTAGCACCGTGCTACCCTCAAAGGATACCGAAAAAACGCATACTGCGCATGTAGATTGCATTTTGTGACGTGGCTAGCGTGAAGATATATGCCGATAACTATACCGTCGTACCGATATGATTGCAATTCTAGCCGTATGAGGCAGGAAATTTTGAAGCATTAAGAAGTTCCTGCCTCATACGTCACTCATACTCGGTACTGTTAAGACTGGCTTGTAGTAACATTATAAAAATACCGTGTAAATGCCGTACTTTACTATTTCCAACATGGTACATGCTGTTATAAAATGGAGATATAAGAAAAATAAAGGTATTTCTTATCTCTCGTGAGTATTTATTTAGTAAAAAGTTGTCGCGCGCCATGCAGGTGAGCACTGCTTACCTATGACCATTCTATCCTGATATATTTCTGTGGTACTAACCCACCAAGATCTTGAGGACAAAGATCAACCTCCTTACTAAATAAATTTGAAATTTAAGACAAGGAAATGAATTCGAACCTCGGGGCTCCAATACGGGTGCAAACTTTGGATGTAATTGGTTAAAAAGAACGTCAATTAATTATAATAAATAATACTTATAATATTACCTTTCCTTCAAACTACTTAATGTCTTTCAACAGTATTATTAGCACTATTCAGTATTTTTAAATTCAGTATTAATTTTTAAATTAATGACATTATTCAAAGGAAGTTAATTAACTTGGTACGAAATTGCAATTTGCAAATTTATTTGTTACTCGTAACAGTGCCTAATAATTTTATTATCATAAACAGACGAAAGCAAGATGAAGTCGCAGTACTTGAGCAGACGATTAGGACGAGGAATGAAATGCATCGCGCAGCGGGTGTAGAGCTAGCGGCTACTTGTCACATCTGCCTCAAGACTAAATTCGCTGACGGTGTTGGTCACTCGTGCCATTATTGTCGAGTCAGATGCTGTGCTCGATGTGGAGGAAAAGTCACACTCCGCTCTAATAAGGTCAAAAATATTTTACTAAGTAACACCCTACTAGGATTAACAACGTCGAATATCATCGTATCTAATGTAGATATTGATAGTCGTCTCATCCATATGTCGTTACAGGTGATATGGGCATGTATATTGTGCCGCAAAAAACAAGAACTTTTATCTAAAACTGGACAATGGATAAACAAAAGTACCGCGCAAGATTCTATGTTATGGCGTATGGAGAATGACTTACGAGGTCTGCCACAACCTGATATTGCTTTAGATAAAAGACCAAAACTAGAACGGGCGCATAGTGCTGCAGAAAAAGAAAACCTTCCACTTCAGAGAGCAGGTAGTGCTCTACGGCGTCAGTACAGCCAGCAAGATCAAAGATGTTACGGGGAGCTGGAGGGACTAGCGCGAACTCATCCACACCTAGTGCATCCACGACAAAAGGCTGCTTATGGTGTAGTGGACACAGGGCCCCCGCCTGTCCCACACCTTTTACCACATACACCCTCGTCTCATCCTGCCCTACCTCCACGGTCTTCCTCTTCGGATGATGAAGTCCCGGAGTGTGTTTCGGATGAGAACGACGAGTATCGCGACCGCGGTGAGTATGCACGCTGGCCAAACACCCATCGCCCCATCCCGCCACTTGTTACACTACAAGATCCCTTCCATCCGAGCTAATTTTGTTTGTTGACCTTACACACTACACTACACCACAAGTATTACGTATATATAAATATAATTATAAATATGATTACTAATACATAACGTATATTGTCATGTTCATCACTGGCATTGCGCAATGATCAAGTTAAGGTGTTCCGTGCGAGGTGTTCATTAATTTAAGTAGCTTCAGGTAATTGTTACTTTTAAGTTATCTAAGTACTAATTACATTTTACTAATTACACAGAAACTTATAGTGTTGAGCACCTAAACTTATCTTTATCTATTACCATCACGTTGAATCATGTAGTACCTATCTACTTCTTCCATTGTAACATTTTAGTGCCCGAATATATCAACAATTCAAGACAACAAACACTGTCTGTCAATGAACCTTGTTTCCAGAAACTTGAGGAGTTAGCTTTCAAACCTCGCACACAAACGATTGTCGTGCTCAGTTTGAAATAATAAAGTTTATTGTATTGTTGTATTGTGTACCGCCGCGTGCGTTTTGTTAGCAATATGCCCCCTGTGCGCGCCCGGTAGCCAATTCGCAAGGCATAACTGGGCTGGCGAACTGGCGACGTGTTGCCATCATCACGTCATCACCCTGTTTGCAGGTACAATTAAAGATAAGAGCAGTTTCGAGAGTTCCAGGACCCAGCGTCAGACGATGTTAAACGAGAAAATGAATAAATTTTTATCGGTGAGAGGGCGAGTTTTGTCGGGAACTTATCTAATTATGCGTTGTAATTATATTGCTGAAGTTTAGATGTGATGATCAGTATTTCTGTTACGTAAAATACTTCCTTCTCTGGTCAACCAATTGTGATGGCTGTTTAACAAAGTCCTTTCTCTTCGAAGGCATCTGTCCTCAAACCTGTCTCACGAAGTACGTTCACTCTGTTTTGATTAATATTTTGGATTTACTTAAGTAAAAGTATAATCAGTTTCTAATATATTGTTACATAATTACAATACTTAATGAAATCAGTGAAAGTACTTCTCTGTTTCAACATTTCTATTGTTTGAACCAAAAATGTAATTTTCAAAAACTATTCTTATAACATACAGAACAAAACATTAATGTAAACATTAGGTGACTTCTGCACAAGATTTATGGTTCAAGCAAATTACGCATGCTTGGGCGAAAAGAAGTGTACTTGTCTACTTGTTCATATTTTATTATGAATCCGTTAGATTTGTCTGTGGTGGTGTACTTTATTTTATGGTTGCTGTTTACTGTCTTACTCGGGTAAATTTGACACATTCTTTCCGCTTGTGCGTGATGATCACCGCTTTCGATTGATTTCTTTTGAACCCGAGGAACACGCAATTTTAACTTTGGACTGCACGGATTAGACCTATTGGTGAAGGCCTATGAACTAAATGGTGAGGGTTCGAATCCCATGCGGGACAATATTTGTGCACCTAACTCATAAATTGTTGTTCCTAGTTTAAAGAGTGTTTGTCATATCCGTGAATCCGCTTTGTGAAGTTGCCGCGACATATAGGGATTTTAGGGTGACCGACGTCTGGTATAAAATAGAAAAAATGTTAATGAATGATAGCCAGTAGAAAATTGATTGAAATTATAACATAAAACACTCAGTTAGTGAGTAAATTGGTTTCGGGCGCGTACAGGCGCGTGGATATGAAACAAGAACGGACGCAGGCGTTAACGAGATGTACGTAACCGTTACAATTCATACGATGTCATTCTTAGGACAACTAGAGGCATGTGCTCCAGTTCGGCACCCGCATCTTCGTAGCGCCAACGTGGCTGCCAACAATTATTACAATTTACTTAATCATTCGCCCGCTGCTTACGAGGCAGAAGCGCGCGGTCCATTCGATGTGACGAGGACTGGACCATCAGGGGGACGCAGTTTCGATTCCGTGACCGACTGCCGGTGGCGCGCTCGCGACGACGGCGAGGGTGCTTACTTGCGGCCTTACGCTCCGGACGAGGGCCCGCGTCCCGATCGAGAGGTGTACAAAAGTGCCTATTTGTGGGAAGACTCCTCAGATAATAGACGTTTTACCGAGAGGAGAAAAAAAACCGTTCGCTTTGACGGGCACGAAGGCGCAGCTACGTTCCCGCGTGGAGGACGGGACGCGTCAGGCGCGCCCAATGACTGGGCCTCGTTGCGCTGGGAGTCCGAGCGCCAGACCAGCCAGGACTCCGCCACCAAAGATTCGGGCATAGATACCTCTAGCACCTTCACATCGAGTGAAGATTCGAACAGAGGCGATTGCCCAAAGGTATATAGATCGTTTCACATTGTGTCGGTTAGTTGCTTAAAACTAGTATGTATACTCATTTTATTATTAGTGCCGTTTTGCGGCTTTATTATGCATTAATATGTTTAGGTAACATAATCGAACGATTTAGTTTTTTTTATTTATTAATTATTATTTTATTACCAAGAAATTCAATAGCGGTAGGTAAACCTAATAAAGCAAAGATAACGTTAGCCCATACATATTATTTGAAATAAGGCGTGTATTGAATTGTTTTTGTAACAATCTAGTGCATATTTGTAATTATCAATTATTATAGATCACTCTATAATTTCAAGTTCTATTCAGACCAGAAGTACCTAGCGTGATAATAGATTGAAAATGTTGATATGTTTAAGGAATAAGTAATTTTGTTTGGCTGTAGCATGGTTGCATTGGCATGGGTTAATTAAGAATGTTGAATGTGCACGTCTTTGTAATTACACGGTGATAAGCATAGCTTAAATAAGTAGCTCTGTATCTGCATCTACAACTATAGTCATGTCTCCTAAAAGAATTTTATAATTATGATCTTTAATTTTAACATTTTAGTAGTTCATATAAATTTGATTATATTTTTTAAGTTCATATAAATATAATTAATGTTCATTTGTTATATGGCAGTTTCCGCTGAGCTGGCAGGTATCAGCCGACGGGACGCGCATGGTTGGTCACATGGTGTTACGCAAAAGTATTGTCGAAGGAAGTTCACACTCTTCGGCCGCTATACTTGGACTGAAAGTAGTGGGTGGAAAGTTATTAGCCGATGGTACTCGTGGAGCAATTGTTGAAAAAGTAAAAAAAGGATCTATTGCTGACTTAGAAGGACAACTTAGAATAGGTAAATACGTGGTGATGTGCCAAATATAGGTAACATAAAAAAAATTAAAATATTAAATTCTGAATCGAATTTGTAATGTGTCGACAGGTGATGAAGTGTTACAATGGAACGGAGTACCTCTCCAAGGTCGCACAGCAGATGAAGTGGCGTCCGTGGTGGCGGATAGCAAACATGACTCTCACGTAGAGCTGGTCGTCTCGCGTCCTCTTGCAGCGACTCGACCTCCGGCTCAACCCTGGAGAACTCACAAAGGTATGTAACGATTTTTATTATTACTTACGTAGATAATCATTTTACATACCTAAGAGCTTATCTACGGGGAATAATAGCATGATAGCGTGTAAGAAACTAGTATAAAGGTGCACATAGTCACTACTCATTATTGTACATCGCTAGGTTGAAATTGTAGCCAGAGAATAGAAAAAAAAATCTATCGACCAGTCATCCAGGCATCTTCTTCAGCCCCTAGTTAATTTAGGCTCGGTAGCACAACTGAACTGAGAGCAAAGAATGATGATTTTACCAGAGACACAGCGTAATGTAAGATGGCAGTTAAATTAATCAATTATTTTACTTCTACGACAAGAAGGTTCTACAAAGTTCTTACGGTGGTGAGCTGCGCTCAATTATTCTTAGGTTTTAGTTTTTTCAAAAGGGACACGACGCGTTACAAGAACTAATAGGTAACAAAAAATCTACTTGTTGGCACTGTTACGTATGCAGACAAGTGAAACGACAGGCAGTTGAATACGCCCTGATTTATTCTAAGTAACGACTAGTGGACGCAGCCACTATACTAAACCTACTTATAGGTACATAGGTTTTAACTAGGTAGGTACACATATACAACAGGCACGTAAGTTAACTTATTTTGCTGATTTTTACAGCAGCTAGCTAAAATAGAGATTATTTCATAAGTTGAGGCGGTTAAGCCAGAAGCCAGAATTTCTTCAAAATAAAGAAAAATTCCATTCTTCTACTACAGAAGTCTACACGGAAGTTATAGGTGGTTGTGAAAAACCGAGCGTTTTGGTGACGTCACCGGGGTCCCCCGACATGCATTCGCGTCGCCGCCCTCCGCGGCACAGTCACCACAATGCGAACGTAGCTGGACGTATACAGGTGTGTTTACCCATAGCCTAATTACTTATAAGATCTCTTACAATTCTGAACTCCAAGACTAGTGTCCAAAACCTTCCTGTAACTGAACTAAAAGGAAGTCGAGGAGGCACTCCTCGATGTGTAACGTCATGTGTAACGCAAGTCTATGTGGTACAAAGTTTAGTGTGGAAGGTGTTTAAAGATATCTAGAGTATCGAAATAAGTATCATTATTTGGTATATCTGCCTAGCATTAACAATTTTATAATTATTTTCCTTAGCTCAAAGTATATTTCGACATATCGGCACTGCAACTCCTTGTGACGGTGGTGTCGGCCAGTGGACTTACCCCACGGTCAGATGGATCTCCACGCTGCCCGTACGCGAAAATATTTCTTCTGCCCGACAAGAGCGAGAAGAGTAAACGCCGAACTAAAACATTGGCCAACACACTAGAACCGCGGTGGAATCAAACTTTTGTTTATTGTGGAATTCGGATCACAGACATAAAGAAGAGAACACTAGAGGTGATTACTTGAACGACTAAAGTTTAAATTCTAGTCATAGTATTGACCGGGAATGTGTCTATTAAGTTGTTATTTTTTAATAACACTGACCATGAATATAACTTTTTTTAGGTCACCGTTTGGGATTTAAATCGGTACGGCCCGAACGATTTCCTTGGCGAAGTCCTGCTAGATTTAGACAACATTGTAATGAATCACGAACCAAACTGGTATACACTGAAACCGCATGAGGAAACTGCAGGTTTTAGCGTAAGTAATACAATTTAATATACATTTTTAGTGGGGTACGCCAGTTTAGGATTCAATTAGGTAGTCAACTATCTATTAGAATTCCACCACATCATTACTAATGTGATCATTAGTTCTAGTTCAAAATCCTCACGTAATCAAAATTTAACGGAGACCACAAATTTGATTCTGTATTTGGACGGATCGTCAGACGGTGTCACAAGGCTTTACTGGTCATTCTTTTTTCCTATCCATTCTAATATTATAAATGCGAAAGTAACTCTGTCTGTCTGTATGTTACGCTTTCACATCTAAACTACTGAACCGATCTTGATGAATTTTGGTACAGAGGTGGATTAGAGATTGAGAAAGGACATAGGGTACCTTTTATCGCAAGAAAAGGGGTTTAAGGGGGGGAAATAAGGGATGAAAGTTTGTTTGAAAGTTTGTCATTTTTGATGAAATCCTGATGAAATTTGGCACAGAGATGGATTACAGCATGGGAATGGATATGGCTACCTTTTATCGTGAAAAAGGGGGTAGAAGGGTGGGGATAGGGCTAGGGGATATAAGTTTGTCATTTTTCAATCGCACAAGAAAGGGAGTATATAGGGTATGAATAGTATGATTTTTTTTTAGGATATCCTCATGACTTTTAGTACAGAGGTCGAGTAGAACTTGGGAACTTACATGTGTCGCATTTCCACAAACCTCAGGGGTTTTTTGATGCACTCATATAATTTTAATGTATTTTATATAACTGTGTATATGATAAAAAATAACCTAAAATAACATAATAACACATCACGCTGGCTCCGTGGCGGTAGTGAACGCGGCCGCTACGCAGGAGGCGCGGGTTCGATCCCCGCTCAGTGCAAATATTTGTATGCATGAATATGAATATTTGCATTGGTCTGGGTGTTTCTATGTATAATATGTATGCATTTACAAAAAAAAAAGTATTTAAGTATGTTTATCCGCCTTCTAGATTCCATAACACAAGCTAGTTAAGCTATGCTTACCATGGGTCTAGATAGCGTTGTGTGAAATGTTGAGAAATATGAGAAATATGAGAATATGATATGGTTACTAATGTTGTTCAACACCAGTGTTGCATTATTTAGGTAGGTACCATTTATAACTCAATCTGACGTATATTTACTAATTCACCAGAGATACCGCGAGGATGAGGCCGACGGTGAACACTTATCACCGCCATCGACTTCAACGTCTCGTTTATCGGATTCGGATACACCAAGCGAATGTGATCTGCGCCGTCATCATTCGCTGTCCAGTCTAGCTTCTAGCTCCAGTCCCCCGCTACCACATGAGGTATTGAAGTCATTTTTATATTTTTTATTGAAAATTTTACTCACCACACATTAATTCCGATTTATCCATGCTCTAAATTGCTCATTTACATCGTTGCAAAAGCTTATCAGTGCAATGTTGGTGCAAGCACATCCTAAAGTTCCATGGTCCAAATTTTTCAGTACGGTAACTATAATGATGATTTTATGGTACAGCGAATGGATATGGAAGGAGCAAGATCTAGTCGACGAGACATGTCACCTGCAGGTAGAGTGCGAGCTGCCGGGATGAACAGAGAACGTGTAAGTTGATTCGATAAATTAAAATCAACATTGACTATATTGTAAATTGTTCCAACTTCACAATGGACTTCTGTAGGTATTGTAATCGATGAATGTAGAACAAAAGTCAGTCATCAACGTGGAGAAGAATATGATCAAAGTGACGTTGCCGTGCGCGTCCCTAATGAACGTGGTCCGTGTACCTAACTCACACATCAAAAAAGTCTAGGCAACATGCATGATATTACAAATTTACCATTTATATTAATTAATTTCTAAGTATTAACTCACTCAAAGTGCGTAGGTAAGTAAACTTTTTTGTTATTGATGACATACTGGCTGGTTGTAAAAAAAAATTCAATTATGTTCTGTTTTTTCATAAAATTCAAATGACTGCGAATTTATTTGAATTTAAGTGCGTTTTAATTGCTACGTTTAGTCTTGATTTTATAATTTTACCAACCATTTAAATAAAGTTAGCGACAAAATTGAAATGTTAGATATTCTTTACGTCATGGAGCGACGTCTTTTGGCGGCAGATGAAATTTAAAGAGCTGCAGGGATGTAGCAAGTAATCAATCTTAGGTATCTCGACATTTTGGCATCCATAGAAGTGTTATTTGTCGTCTTTGGCAGCGCTACAATAATACAGGGGAACCCGCTGAACAGCATCCAGGCCGTAAAAGGAGTACAACCACTCGGCAAGACCGGTACATACAACTGACTGCAAAACGCCAGCCGGTGTTAACCGCTCCAGAGATAAGTTTGAGGCTACAAAATTCAAGTGGTGTTGATGTAAGTCCCCAAACTGTGCGAAATCGACTGCATGAGTACGGCCTACGAGCTCGACGCCCAATCAGGTGCCCACCGATGACACGAGAATCGCGCTCGTCGAAATGAATGGTGTAGAGAACGCATAACATGGACCCAGGAACAGTGGGATAAAATTATGTAATTATGAGTCACAATTCGAGTTTTGGCCTGATACAAGAAGGGTGCGAGTATACCGTCGGCCCGGAAATACTGAAAGGCTCAGGTGCGTTCAGAAAGTTCATCCATACAGCGGCTCAACAGTTATGGTATGGGCGGGTATTATGAAGGACAGGCGAACTGTGCTCATTTTTTTAAATGGAAACATTAACGCCGAAAATTACTTTGAGGATATTCTCAGACCTTATGTCCATCCATTTGCACAAACCATTGGCTCCGATTTTACGTTTATGTATGACAATGCGCGTTCACATACAGCTCGGCGAACCAGTGAATACTTGGCAACGGAGAATATCCAGGTATTGACCTGGCCTGCACAATCGCCAGATCTCAACCCCAGAAACGTGTTTTGAAGATCTTGGACGAAGTGACAACAACCCAACAGCTGAAGGATTTGCCAAAATTCGATTCGGAGCGAATACCGCAAGATGACATAAACAGTCTCATTAATTCAATGAATAATCGTTGCCGATGAGTTCTGTATAGCAGAGGAGGCCATACTTTGTATTAAATTGTCCTATTCTTTCACAATAAATTCATTTTCTTTAGACATTTCATTTTGTAATAATTTTAAAAATAAAATACAACGTTATAATGTGAAGAACCATTCTAAAATTTAAATTAATACATGTTGCTTAGACTTTTTTGATGTGTGTATTTGCCACCTAAACCTTACAAGAATCAACTCCGAAGGCATCGATGAAAAGAACAGAACTTGTAGGCAATAAAGACTGTAAACCATCGTATGAGATATCATACAATCATTTGAAAAATTACCAAAATCACACGTTTCCATTGTCACAGAGCGCCGGACACAGCGTGGCGCGATCACAGTCCGCGGCCGGCGTGACCCGGGCCAACTGTGCAAGGAGCAAGTCACCGCGACGATCTCTGTCTCCACCCAACGACCGCGAATGGCGCTACACAGGTGCCAACCGGCGCCGAAACGACTCTACTCACCAATCTAAATAAAATAACTAGTTTTTCAAAATCTTCCGATTGGTCCGTGGATGTCGATATAAAAGCGGGCCTGTAACCCGCACGGAACACTTGTCATCGAGACACGCACGTTCTTTCGCCGCGTTCCGCTCATCTCACCACTTTACTGCCACTAACTGTTTTCACCTCCTAGCTCTGGTCCACCTTAATTTTATTTCACGCATCTTCCGCTACCTCGTCCTTTTATACCTGATACGAGCACGCTATCCATTAGGTGTTGTATATCTTACTACAAGTGCGCCGTATTCAGATTCTTACTTATTGATTAATGAATGCCATTAACAATGGTCTATGAATACAGCGTACCGTGTCGGTGATTATTGATTACGCATTTCATGTTTGATATTGCATGCCATTTTCAACTGAACAACCTAAGATGTAAGAGTCAAAGGCAACTTCTTATGTCTGTATCATATGTCTATGTTTTTCATAACGTGTTCAAGAGCGTCACGTAATTTTGATATTTCTTAAAATATCTTATTTCACGTGTTCCTTTCTTGAGGTACAATAGAAAACAATGAAATTGCAGTGAACGAGGAGCGAGTTAACGACGCAACTCGTTTACCGACGCATGCGTACGCGCCGCGGTTTCAGTCACGGTCGGCCACTGCCACACCGACCACAAGTCCCAAGAAGCGACAATTGCCGCAAATACCTCACCAGGTGAGTATGAATAGCACTGTTATATGCTAAACAATTTTTTTTTTCACTTTCAACAGAAATAGTTATTTGTGCAACAAGTGAGCAAAATTGTTTATACTACACCTATTCGGAAAGTATATTAGTTCTTACTTGAAAAAAGGGAAGAAAGTACGTAAATCCAAGCGATTTACTTTCTTCCCTGCTGCAGCGGGGAGAAAATAAGCACTTTCTCCCCTCCTTTATTTTTTTTCATTCAAAATTCAAGACTAGAAACCGGCGGATGCCAAAATAAAAAGTTTGTATCTCGAAGCCCACCTACGAGCGCGGCATGGCCACAAGCACCTCGCCAGCCAGACGCCCCTTTGGCGCCACGGCCTTCCTCGAGCGCTATGCCAATAGCACACCAAGCATTGTCCCAAACATATCAAACAAACATAAATCTACCTAGAAAAAATATAACATTGAATTCCAATAATTTTATTATGAATTTTAACTAAAAATGTTTTTCATTTTCCTCATAGGTGTAGTCTAAGGCACTATGTATCACTCGGTAAAACGCGATTACCAACTTGTGTGTATTGGTCACTACACCCGCGTTGGTAATCGATTGTGATTTCTCCCCTCGATTAACAATGTACTATTTTTGCTGCAATTGCTGATTTTGAGTCCCAAGTAAGCGAGGGATTCTAAGATAGAATTACGAGCGTAGCGAATGATTAAAATGTATTCTACATTACTATCCTTGGCATGGTAAGGGATTCGGATGCACGAGATGTAAAAATTTTAGCTGTCGTGTGATACACATTAGCTACTTTTCGCTTCAGCAGCGAGAACACACGTAATAAGTCTTATTTAGAAGATACATGTTTTACTATACAGAGTGCCCAGAGGGCTGTCCGGGCTCAAGTGTCGGCGGACCTGGAGGAACGTAAGTGGATCGCCCCGCACCACATTGGCGCCACACTCATGTACCGCAGCACGCCACAAGGTCAATACACGCTACCCTGTCCTAACACTCCCACAAAAATATCACCGAACAGTGATCACTGCTAAGCAACAAAATCTAAATAAGAATCACTCACTAAAAAGGTTACTTCAATTCGGCAAATCTGCATTCGAAGTGCTAAAATTTTAGTACCTGCCTACAGGTATAAATCAATTAAAATCTTCTAATTCTACATCAGCTTTTCTGGGAAACATAGTCAAATGTATATACCTACATAACCCACATCGCTGCTGCAATGTTAGAAACCAATTGCTCACAATCAATTAGCGCTTCATCTTTGTGTGCCAGTATCATCTAGACTGCCCTCACTCACACACATGTGTACAATATGCAAAAAAGCCCTGTCCGATCCATTTTTAGAAAAGTGGATAAGTACAGGTACCTATATGTTAAGTTCAATTTATGTACATTCATAATTTGCGCGCTTTATGAAGTAAAGAAATAACAGTAGGTATCTACCTACGAAATTAAATGTAATTTAATTATACATTTAGGAGACTTTTGTCAACACAGACGGACCTATGTACACGGTTCGAGACTCGGACAGGATTTTTTCGTATTGTTAGAATGGCTAGTAGTAGCTATTATTAGTAGATACTAATAGAATGTAGATTACTTGTATAAATCAGTGTCCTGGTAATATAGGTTGGGAAAGACACTACGCGGGTTTATCAGACTCAGAGCTGGCGGCTCGAGGTGGCGGCGGGTGGGCTCCGAGACGTCGGCTGTCACCTGACGCTACCGCTGCTGACTCGGACCTCGAATCCGTAGGATCAGTGACTTCTAGCGCCTTCAGCACGCAATCGGAGCGACCAAGGCCAACCAGAATGCTCAGGTATTTATCTACATGGCACTCGATAAAATTGGTAGTACGTATCTGAATAGCACTTAAGTTTATTAAATTCACTAAATACATTATCCTATAAGAATAGGTACAATAACAAAGTTATTGTTGGCATAACTTTACAGCCGGAGACGGAACCTCCCACCTCATAGCACATCTTCTTCCTGCGATAGTGCTACCCCTGTCCCTGATCCTTGCAACCGATTTCGTTGTACTAATCGTACCCTTCATCGTGTATTGCCGTGTGTTTCTATCCCGGCGAGTGCGGAGCGCGCGGTTCGCCGCCGGCTTCGGTCTAGAATCGACTCGCATCAAGGTTTGCTTATAATGAATACCTGCGCTCGCCCCACCCGCCGTCTTCGCCGCATATTCGCTCGTAGCCGCTCTGCCGGCTCCTGCACTCGCGAACGCTCCAACAAGCACGCTTATGAAAGAAGTCACAGTTGCCCCGAATATCCTGTAGCCAGCAATACTTACAAAATAACAGAAAATAGAAAAGATTATATATTTCAAATGGCACTTCCGCGTATTGCAAAACCTAATACTTATGAAACAACGGTATTTTTAAACCGTGAACAAAACCCTTTCCCGACAAATATATCGCACGGCTCAATCCCAAACCAAACGAAATCTAGTAAGAAAAACATACAATTTCCACAGAATTCTATTCATTGGTTTGTAGATAAACCTACCCAAAGTCTCCATATAAATGACCATCGTACGAAGAGTTCTAAAGATGCGAAACGAAGAAGACTACCTAGTGTAGAAAAATATAATGATTCTGCAGTGAGATGTCTTCCCGACATTCCATCCATTAACTTTCGTAATGAATCTAATCCAATAACTGTGGTAAGTTGTACTGCAAATTCAACACTAAAAGAGGAAATACAATCACAATATCATGGTTACGACAGTGAAGGTAGTGAAGCTGAAACTACAATTCATGTCAGTGTTGATAAACAAAATAGTTTTAATGTTGAGGGCTCCAAGATAAATAAAAGTGATAAAAGTCAGTCATTAGAGAGCATCGATTTAAGTCTTCAGCAACTTAATCAAATAGGCGAAATTAAAGCAACAAAAATGGGAAGAAAAAAGTTTTTATCTCTGGATCTAAAAACCAATTATGATCATAAAAATATAATTCAAACTCATTCTATAGACGTGCATAACGGTATGGAAACGAACTTTAATTCTAAAAACGACATCATTTCCATTGTGGATAATAATGAAAAATTAAAAGATATAGTAAACTCGGGCAGGCGGAATTCTGATTCCTTAGTAGCATTAAAGAGTTCACCAGCCACATTATCCACACCAGAACAGGTACATGATATGTTCAAAAGAATGAGTATCTGTACCAAAGGTAAATTGATATCAAATGAATTAAGCGAAGACGTTGGGGTTGAAGATAAAATTGTAAAAAAGCATTTTAACACTGTTAGTATCAACGAAATTCCAACCTTTCAAGAATATCGATCACCTAATTCCCTTTCTCCTCGAAGTTTTATAGATCAAGCAATAAAAAAACCTTTACCATCTATCATTAAAAAAGCTCGCATCCGTTCATATTCTATAGCAGCGACTGACCATTTAGATCGAGAGTTTAGTTTTATGGCTAATTCTTTGTCTGTTGCTCTTTCTCCCTCGAACCTCGGCTCGCCCCGTCGTGCGCTCACTCCTGTCGTCTCACATCTGCCACTTGGTGACATTCATCAAAACATTCATGACACATCGGTCGAGCCTACCGCTTCGGATAACTCGGCTACCTACGCTCTGTCCGAAACTCAATGGGCATCACCACAAAAACGGCACCGTCGTGATATAAACGATGCGGAACATCAACTGACGAACAATACTGAAAATTCTACAATTCGACGCATTTCAAAACGAAGTAATGACTACGGTGGACGTGAAAATGGCCGTAGTAATAATCAACCACAGCCACTGGAGAGACGAGAGTCACGTCGGGGTCCATTCACAAGGAGTTTAAGCAACGCAGATGTGCCGCCGGATGAAAAAACAGGTAACCTTAAATAAAACATTAGTAAACTTTGATTAGATAAAACGAACATTTGAAAATAAGACTTGGTTTTTAATAAAGACGGGAGTCTCAGTGACACTGCTCTCGGAGGGACCAACGAACTGGAACCGAACAATGACGACGTCCTTCTTAAAGCGGAACCCCGCGACTACTTCGGCTCCGGCATGGGCAAAAAGAGCAATTCCACATCACAATTATCAGCGACAGGTGAATTTTATCATGATTTTTAGATAATTGTTCATTAATTATATGTTTAATATCTACATTTTTAGTTTTTTAAGGCACGATAGATATTTTACAAAACGAACAGCTTGAATTATTTAATATTGAACTAAGTATTGGCAAAATAACCACAGGACGAAAACGGAGGTTAGGTTTTGGTAAACGTGGCAAAAATTCGTTTACGGTGCAACGCAGCGAAGAGGTGGGGCCTGGTGAAATGCGCGCAGCCACCAGTGGAGTGTCACGGGCTTCATCCGCTTCCAGTGAGAACGACGAAGACAGGTTCGCGCCTGGGGGTGCTCGTCACCCAAGACATTGACACAATAGTGCCTTCGATGGGCGGTAGATCACTGGCAACATATTTTTTTAAATAAATTTAAAGGTTATGAAGAAACGAAAGAGAAGATAAATCTGCATAATGTATGTCTATCGTAAATTACTAATCATGAGTCGTTCATAATATAAACTGCATGACACAAAATTCACAAGGCATAGGTAGGTACCTAAATAAATGTGCAATGTCGCTTTTATATAATCAACTAATGCAGAGCTTGTTTAAGTGTTAAAGGTAGGAATATAAGGTCTTTTTACAAGCATTATTGGTACCCATGTGGAACGAACGAACATAATTCGAATTGAATAGGATCTCCGAAATAGCAAAAGCGCAATTAATTTTAATTCGAATAACAAATCGCGAGTACAGAAATTACTCCGGTCAAGATAAAAATCCGAAGGTACAATAATTCGCACCCGGCTGAAATTCGGTAAAAAAACCATCATAAACGAACTCTAAAAAGTCCTCATCAATCCGACACTTACCTACCTGGTTTTTTCTATTCAGGATCAAAGGTCATAAAACTGAGATCTTCGTGATTTTCAGCAAAACGGAAAGTTGTATCTTAAAAATGTCTGTGACAATATCAAATATCTATTAAAATAGGTCAAGTGCTAGTCGGGCTCGCGCGTTAAGTGTTCCGTATGAAACTGAATTTAGGCGCGTACTTGTGCTACAAAAACGACAATATCCTTGGATTGCATAGCATTAGAAGTTTGATTTTAGGATACTTCCCGTTGAGCTAGAATCATGAAACCTTCTAGCACAAATAAAGGAAAAAAAATTTGTAATCCACCGATCAACGGTAGCAGTAGCTACGGTACGGCACAGGTAGTCTTCCCTTAAACTGTGCTATAAAACCTTGCTTTGTCCCAAAGTTCATGATTCTAGTTCAACGGGAATTACTCTAAAATCAACGTATAATTTAGGGCAATCAAAGAATGTTGCCGTTTACGTGGCGCAGCTCTGCGCCTCAATGAAGTTTCGTATGGAACCCTAAGTGCGCGATCCCGACTCACGCTTGATTGAGTTTTATAGATAATTACATGGTCTTTCGCTTTCTCATAGACAGTTTTATGATAAAACTTACCGAAATACCCATTTGTAACATTTGGCCCCGAATAAAAAATACCCAGGTATCGAATCGATGAGGACTTTTTATATTTCATTTATGATCGTGTTTTGAACAACGCCACCAAATTTCAGCCGGGTGCGAATTATTGTAGCCTACTCATATAAATTTGTTTAGATTGTCTGGGCTAAAGAGGCTTGAATTAGAATTTAGATATACTTACTACCTATCAAACTATTCTTGTTAAGACCTCCTACTCTAAATATATATAGGTACTAATATAATATAGAAGACTATAATGGGTAGGTATATAAAATATAAAGTGACAGAAAACATATCCAGAGGTCCTTTAACCTCCTTAAGTGATCAATGATATGAATACAAACAAAGTCTTCTAATTGTGTAAATCACCCATCTTGCACAAATATACCGCAACACGAACATCGTCAATTATATTATTCATTCAAAGCGTCCTAATCACAGTAACAAACTCAGCGCCAATGGTTTCTAAGCGTCCAAAGTATCCAAAAATATGAAGCACCCATGGCCATCTTGCACAAATATATCGCAACATGAAAATCGACTAATATATTAGTTTATTCAAAGCGTCATAATTATAGTAACAAACACAGCGTCAATAGGTTCTAAACATCCAAAGTATCCAAAAATATGGAGTACCTACTTTATGACTAAAAATAGCCTTCTAAACGTGAGTGATATTCAACTCTGCCTACACCCTACATATCAATCACATATTTCAGAATTAACGTAAAACAAGACTTTACTTCAATTACAATGTTTTTCTTATCGTAACAAACATGACAAAAATATCAAAAAAGTGTTTATCCGCCTTCTGCAATAATAACGCCGCTAAGCCCCTGACGCATGGAATGCACTGCATTGTACCAAAATCTGTCTCCTCTTAACATATCCCCTATCCCATACGTTTTCGACTTAAATTTTCTATACTTCTTATTGTAGTAGGAGGACTACGTGGAGGAAAAGTTATTCTCTCCAAATCCCTTGTCTGATTTAAATTATTTGTCACTGCCCTAGAATTATGAACAGAACTATTGTTCTGTACTTATGAAACGGATTCTTTCATTCGGATAAAAGACTCTAGCCGTAGGCAACAAAACATCATTAAGGATATCTTTATAACTTTGGCAGTTAGGTAAATCTACTGCCAACTTCGACCAATTCTCCCGGACCGCTTTGGGACATCCAACCCCAAAACCCGAGTGTGATACGTCCACATCTGTTACCAGATAATACTTTTATTCTTCGTATCTGGTATATGATAAGCGACTACGGGCAGTAGAACAAAATACTTTTTCGTCTATGAAAACTACATTTTCAAAATTATAATCTACTAGCTGTCGCCCGCGGCTCCGCCCGCGTGGATGTCGGTTATCGCGAATCGGACTATAATTTGAGATTTAAACTATCCTATCTCTCAAGTTGGATCGAACTGCACATGGTGTGCGAATTTTATTATAATCGGTTAAGTGGTTTAGGAGTCCATTGAGGACAAACATTGTGACACGAGATTTATATATATTAAGATATAACGTCGTGCGAACTCTAAGCGTTGTGCTTTGTGCCTCGGTTTAAGAGCAGGTTTCTTGGCGGATATTCTATTATGTAAACCTTGCTCATGAAATCGTCTTCTTATTGTGGCCTGTGGTAGTGCAAATTCAAATGCCAAATTATGAATTATTTTGTGTTTCATTTCTTCATTACTTCTAAGTGTGTCCATGTTTATAGGTTTTTTTTTTCAAAATCTATGACGATCCCAACGATTCCGCCAACTACTCAGTTTTTATACTGATCTAAATAACCTGTGAAAGTATTTATACGCTTTTTATTAGCTTCGCCTGTATGTTTGTTTGTTTGTATCCGACTCCTTTGGGCGCGATTTTGACCCACTTTAAACGGCCAGATTTTCTTCAATCTTTGTGGATTTATCGAGGACCGATGACAATACATTAATTTGATAATATTATCTATTTCATTTTTCAATAAGCAAAATAAGATTTTTGTAATTTTATATAATTTTCATCTTTAGTTGATAAGGCAGACCAATTAGTTATTACGGAATTAATAGTCGATTAGAACAAATAATAGATTAAAATTTGAAAATACAAGCCATTATAAATAAACCAAACTAAAAAGTAGAAAAGAAATAATAGTTTAAAAAAATAAAAATCACGTTTTTTATAGAGAACCGAACTAAAAAATAAATAGAAAATAAGTTTTGATAAATTTAAGTTCAGAATAGTGTTAAAATTTTCAATAAATATAAATTAATAATAATGCAAATAAAAGAATGTATTTTATTTTAAAGCAATCGTGGGGTGCATGGTGACAATAGTTATAAATATTTTATTGACAGATATGAGTAGAGTGATTATCATTTCGATAATACCATAAAAAGCACCCCACGCTTTTTTTTTTAATAAAATACATTTTTTTATTTACACTATTATTAATTTATATTTATAGAAAATTTTAACATTATTCTTAATTTAAATTTATTAAAACTTAAATCTAATAGATTTACAATTAGAGTTCATTTTCATAAAGTGCTCTATATTTTTGAATACTTTGAATGCTTAGAAACCATTGGCGCTGTATTTGTCAGTTTTGCCACTATGATTATGACGCTTAGAATGAACTAATATATTTGATAATTTTCATGTTGCGATATATTTGTGCAAGAAGACTTTGTTTGTTTTCATATCATTGATAGCTCGCTATGTTATTATTAACCTATTTACGCACAAAAGGAAATTATAATTTTATACTCACTATCAGACATTAAATTCTATTATTAGTAGGAACAAACTAACATGATATTTGGATGCTTTCACTGCTTTCCGAATTTATTTTTCTTTATGGTAATCCTGAAAATTAAAGATGTAATTTTTTTTAAGTAGAAAACAGCCATGTGAACACTCCGCTACGCTATGTAAATATTGATATAGTGTGTGTAGTAACAACCACTGGTAATGAATGTGTTGGTCGGACGCCACAGCGCGCGCGCCGCGCGCAGAGGGCAGCGGCGCGCGGCGCAAACGCTCCGGGCCCGCCACGGCGACGTTCCAGCGCTCGCACGAGGTGTGCACCGCCAGCCTCGGGTCCATATCTAGCTCAGAAGGATCCTCGTAAGTGGCCGCTATGCCGCAGATTACCAGCTGCCTGCAGAGATCGGTTTCTGTATATGTGCCTGGATATTGCTCGTCTTCTACAATCTTTGCCCCTCTCTATGTGCCTTTCGTCTTGTCAAAGCATGGTTCCGATTAAGTATATTGGTGTGTTTCACTTATTCTCTTTTCTGTTCAGCACGCACGAGTCTTCTCTGGCATAGGCATTGCACCCTCTCGTTTAAATATTATGAGACAGCTACAATTATGTCCGGTTTTAGATGCCCGCCGTGTCCCACAGTTGTGCAACTTTTCAGTCACCTTCGACGGGGGACGACTTCATCCCGAGAAAGAAGTGCTCCTGGATTTTATGATGCACGATTGTTTGGACGATAAATGTTGCCTGACAGCCTACGATGTTTGCACTTATTATTTAACAGTTAAATAATTTAACATTTTTGTCTGATCGATGTATTGTACACACACACCTACATAATTATTCATGCATGTTTCATTGGGATATCACTTGCCATTTTTTGTAATGTATGCGTCAGTGATTAGGTTTGAAATTATTTTCATAATTGTTGTAAATTTTATATGATATAGGCATGGAGAACAATATAGAAGTAACATAATTATACCTCTCTACTTTTCTACTATACAGTATAAATTATTTCCTTTCTCACTTAAGAACATACATACTTTATAATACTGGCTGAGACACTATGGGATTACTCTGCTAAGCATTATAATAAGTGTGTAAAATATTTGTGAGATAGATTGACTACTGAATCAAGATTAGACTAGAAAGTTATAAAAACTAAGTATCCTTACTTACCTACCTAATTTCATTATTACCCGTTATTCCCTGTAACATCTACATCAACACAATCTATTTAACCCACTGTGATATCTACCTATTTTAATGTAATTCTCTAGCGTTTCTTGCACCTTCACATGACTACATCTACTAGTTAGATGTCTTAATATTTTATAGAATCTAGTACCTATCTGGAATCCAAATGTTGTCTTCAACTTATCAATCGATGCATCTGAAAGACTACCGCCCTCTTCTTCACTATTGTATCAATGTTGTAAATGTTGTATTTTTATTTTACTACTAATATATCTTTTTCTTTGTAGTGGCTATTAGATCAGTACCCAAGTGCAAGCTTGCAAACTACAAACTACGAGGTTGAGTTGACTTAAGTGTTGATTAAGGACCCGATTCAGCACGAGATGACTTTTCTATTTCTTATTTCGTTTTATACTTATATACTCGATCACTTGAAATCTCAGGTCCTCATATAGTGTGCAAACTTGTTCTAAAAGTACTAATCTATACAATTTTATTACATTAATTACTTACCTTTTACATATACCTACGTATAATACCTGAAAGCCTTTCTATTTTATTCATATCACACTAGGACCTAGAGTGAAGTATGAAGTATATATTTCTTGTATCTATAGTACTAGATTATATAGGTACCTACTGCTTTCTACTCCAAATTCATTAACCAGGGGCTAATCCGGTGACAACCGGTAATGGGATAAGGTTCCTGATAATTTCCAAAAAATACATGTGAGGCTTTGGTGAAAAACCTCATTAATACTTGGTGATTTATAATAAACAAGGGATTAGGAGTGTGGTGGAGGCATGACCCCTCCCCTTCTAAATCTATGCTTCACTATTATCACTACTTGTATGTGTACTATGAAGTATAAATACTAGATACCCGAAAATAAATTCAGCTATTAACTCGTTCCATATATCTCGGACCTAAATCGCGATATATAAAACGCCCTGGCGAGCGCGCATTATTTTTTAATGATCTATAGATACTTGGTGAATTTAAGCTCGTCCACGGCCGTAGCACTCCGTACTATCCTCAAACTACATCCAAGAAACGTGTACTAAGCGTATAGAGCACACTTTAGGTTCAAGATATTTGGAACGAGCAATATGTAGGTATAATCTACATATATTCATTGATGTGTGATTGCTTATAACTTCACTGAATAGAGTGGACATAAGTGTAGGTATTAGGTATCTACCTACTACCCGAACTCCGAGGTGAAAGCCTCAGATGCGACCGGGACTAACGCAAACATGATGATGATGACTTACCTAGCTACTACCATTGAGTAGAATTATAATTTTTAGTACGTTCATGTTTATCCTTTAGTTAGAGGATATTTGAGAATTTTGAGCAAAATCTAAAATATATTTTTGGCAGTCGTTTTATATTTATACAAAAATACTATACGAGATACAGTATGATAAAATATAGGTATACCTGACGTATTAAAGTCGATATGATACAAAATAACGCCTAATTTTGTGAACAGCCTAACAAAGGATGTGAAGACGTATCTAAATATGTTAAACTATTTTTAGATGGTCTCCGGGCATGAGAGGTTCTGGCTCATCAGAGGGTGGGGGCCTGTCGGACTTTATAGACGGATTAGGAGCAGGGCAGCTGGTCGGGAGACAACTCCTAGGTGCGCCTACTTTAGGCGACGTACAGCTGTCAATGTGCTATCAAAAAGGATTCCTTGAGGTTAACATTTCTGTTATTTACAAATGTTTTTTTCACTAGCTATTTACCTATAATTTTGTCCAAAATAACTTTTGAATTACTTTTTCAGTCTTCAGTATATAATAAAATATATGGGAGTTTACACAGTTTGTTTATCTTTACAGGTAGAAGTAATTCGTGCCCGTGGCTTACAAGCCAGACCAGGCAGTCGGACCCTGCCTGCACCTTATGTTAAGGTATACCTTGTGAGCGGGAAACGTTGTATCGCTAAGGCGAAGACTACAACGGCCCGTCGAACCCTTGACCCCCTGTACCAGCAAACGTTAAGCTTTAGAGAGAACTTTAAAGGTTGCGTCTTACAGGTAAGACTCCTGTTAATTTTCTGTCGGCTTGTACCTACTAATGTATTTACTTTGCACTGTTCAATAATAATCCGTCCAATACTTGCACTAGGAACAGATGCTTAAAAATTTATTAGAGTACCTACCTATGTTTTAATATTAGGTAAATTAAAATAATCCGTGTAGTGACAGAGAAAGAATACAAAATACATCACCACCCCATCTCATTGGAAGGATGCCGTAAGAGGCGACTAATTGAAAAATGCGAGAGAAGGGAAACTCGAAATAAAACCATGTACCAACACGTCTAGCCAGCGTGGAACCAGTAGATGAAAGCTTCCCAACATTGGGTGAGGCCTATGCCCAGCAGTGGCCTGCGAAAGGCTTATTGATTGATTAAAATTAAAATAAATTATAAGGAATTTTCGAGTAAAGCATACCAAGTAGACCCAAATCAACAATAACACAATGTACTCTCCACACAGTAACAGGCTGCAGGCCAAAATCAACAATCCGAAGCCTAAATCGAAATGGAGTTATCATGGACGTCCTGCGGATAAGCAGACGCATATTGCGGAAAAAAGGCAGCTTCTTGTCACTGAGCTTGACCGGATCCTGAATCACATTTCCCAATGGGGCTCTGAGAACTTGGTCGAGTTCAATGCCAAGAAGACGCAGGCATGTGCGTTCACAGCAAAGGTATCTTCTTTCCTTCCCCTTCCCACTCTTCAGAGCACGCCACTGCCACTGCAGGACAACCTCAATATCCTCGGTATGGATGTTCGCTGCAAACTGAACAACAAAAACTACATCGAGAGTATCATCAAAGCAGCCTCGCGTAAACTCGGAGTCCTGAACAGAGTGAGACGGTTTTTCACGCCGGAGCAACGGTGTCTTCTTTACAAGACACAAATTCGTTCCTGCGTGGAGTACTGCTCACATCTCTGGGATGGATCCGCAAAGTACTTATTAGATGCTCTCGACAGGTTGCAGCGACGTGCGGTCCGCATTATCGGAAATCCTGAGGTCACGAGTACCCTCGAGTCTCTGCAGATGCGTAGAGATGTTGCTTCCTTGGCAGTTTTTTACCGTCTCTACCATGGTGAATGTTCTGAAGAGCTATTCCAATTAGTCCCACCCTCCCCCTTCCTATACAGGACGACACGTGCAGGACTTAGATGTCACCCCTATACGGTGCAGAACATTCCTTCAAGAACCAAGCGGTTCGGTGACTCTTTCCTTTGTCGCACCATTAAGACCTGGAATTCCTTGCCAGCTCATGTGTTTCCCTCTTCCTACAGTCCCGGGTCCTTTAAGCGGGGCGTGAAAAAGCATCTGATGAGGCCGTCAAGCTGAGTGCCACCATTATTAACATGGCACGTGCATGTAATGGTGGCCCTCTTTCTTGAGACTTTGCCTTCAGCTTACCATCAGGCGAGGTAAAGTCAAATTGACGTGTCCCGTTTATAAAAAAAAAAAAAAAAAAAAAAAAAAAATGGAATATTTATCTAAGATGCAATTACTTTATTAATGGCGCTCTTATACTAATATATTCCTGTTACTATTTTATGTTTGTTGAAAAAGTAAAGTCTGGTTTCGTTTTAACCTCATGCAATTGGGTATTAGACTGACTAGTCAAATTAGTTTGAAATAAATTATTTTGACGTCATAATATTTAACTGTTGAATCATTTACTATTGTAGGTTATAGATTGGGTGGATGATTAAAAATATATAAAAATTATAAAATAAGAACCAACGCGAATTTTACCGCCCTTTATTTTAACTACAGGCAAATACCCAATAACTCGTACAATGCTACATTTTTAAATTAGGACCGTGTCCCACAGGTAACAGTATGGGGAGATTATGGACGTATAGAAGGTAAAAAAGTGTTCATGGGCGTGGCACAGATCATGCTTGACGACTTGAACCTTTCAAATATCGTCATAGGGTGGTACAAACTCTTTGGAACTACTTCTTTGGTAAGACTTTTTATTCAAATCCCATTGAAACAATAGTTCATTATAATGGCTGTTGTGCAATTTGATATCAAAGGTCTCGAGGTTAAAGATATACTGAAATACAGGATGGCATATGTGCTTGTTCAATTGTAGAAGAATATTGAACCTTGATATAGACTGAACTTTAGTAATAGGATGAAAATATATTAATAATCCGATAGACCTAACCACTACACCTATATTTCAGTATACGCTTAGCCATAAAAATCCTAATACGTATTTAGTCATAATCAGGCTTCTTAAATTTAATTTGATGATACTTGAGATCTTAGATACAGAAGTAAATATTAATAATTATTTTTTGTTTTTAGTAACCAAGGTAGTAAATATTAATAATTATTTTTTGTTTTTAGTAACCAAGGTAGTAAATATTAATAATTATTTTTTTTGGTTTCAGTAACCAAGGTTCAACGACTGTCTACAAGTGTATGGACCTATATCACAATAAAAAAATTATAACTTGTCCAAATAATAAATTTAGTGATACTGCTTTAATATCATGATAAAACGCAAAATATCTTGAATATAGGAATTTTTCTATAAAACGAATGGTATAAATAATTTGTATTTTATTTTATTTTGGAATGCCTACCGGAGTTTTGAATAGATAGCATTTTATAGCAATGAAACAAATGTATAGTGTACTCAATAATATGTAATTAAGTATTAAAAGCCAAATGCAATATCTGTATATTTCTTTTACCCAATGAGCCAATTTCTCTACAAAATGTTCATTATTTTATCAATATCATTCATTACTTATATTTGATTCAAAACAACACTTACAATAAAATCTAATACTCTGGCAGCAAATTGGCTCTAAGAACCCCAATGCTAATTTATTGCTTTTCGTTCCTTAATTAATCACGGGTTGACAAAAAAAAATAACTTAATTATTTTCATATTTATATTCCATAGATATGTTCATAACATTTCCATACTTTGCAGTTCATCTCATTATTACTTACTTATCAATCAGTCTATAATATTTAGTAGCCGTCTGGCACAAACGCCGATTAGTCCATTAAATATTATTTCTTACACATCGTCAATGCTACAGAAATGTGTCAAAGGCGTATCTAGAAAGGCGTTGTGGATTTTATTGTGGAGGTGAGATTTATACTAAAATATAATGGAGATAGGTATACTACAGTATACCAACGGTATATTAGATTAATAAACTGTAGTTCTGTACAAACTAACGTCTTGGTCTACTTGTCTAAATTGTCACAAAACTTTAACACTTAGTGCAATAATTGTTTGGGTTGTTTGGATGGCGAAGCACCTGCTAATCTACCGTCACCGGGCCGCTTGACTCCAGTTGATTTTATATCTGCGAAAAGATAACATACACTGTCAATCCTATATATCCTGTATTATTGCAGGTAATTGAAGACGATTTCACTTATTTTTATGAAGAAATCTCTTTCCTATAGGTATTTATATATCTCTATATAAAATAATAACGGTGTTAAATTACGATTCTGACTCCAATTTTCATTTTGATTCTTGTCTGTTTAATCGCGATGGACGCAAAAACTATTGGACGATCTTTGATGTGGATTTTTTATATTTGAAATATTTTGGGCCAGACTTAAAATCTACTATACATTATGCAATTGATTGAGCAAACCGGCGATATGATCAAAAGTCACGCACCAAATTTATTATCATACAAGATGATGATCCATTTTATCTAACAATCCCTCACTCATACAATGCAAACCAACATTGTGGTATTAACTATGTCACTAAAAAGTTCCCCTAGTCACAATTATTTTGTGGGAACAAATGCATCGAAATACAGTTTTAAAAGCAGCATAATATATATCGCAATTCATCAATATATCACGCAATCCCGTTTTAAGATTTTATTTTTCTTCTATTTTATTTTATTTATATTATTACAATAGCATTCCCAAGAAACCTGTATCTCATGCCGCGGCAGCGGCCACCGAACTTGTGTCAATTTAAAGAACATGATTTATATAAACAAATAATTCAATTGTGATCAAATATTTCTTCTTTTAACATAGGTATATAAGTAAACCTAGTTTTAACTAGGGAAAACGAGCTCTTACTGAAATTGGATATTAATTGTAAAATAATATACACTATTAAGATAACCACACAGTCCATGGTCTTAGTCTAAGCAAAAATGCTGAGGTTATCATTGTCAATTTATGGCGTGTATATTTATTTTTGTTTTTAAAATTGCTCGTTTATGGCATACAAAACTCTCTCTCTCTCTATCATAGAGAACTGTCAGTTATCAAATGCAATTCAATTTTCAGAAAAAAAAAAACTAGTAGGCCTAGCAGACGTCGTCGTACCCAGTATCAAATCTAGTATCATCGAAATTGGTTCAGGCACTTAGGAGTTAGCTCACCAACACACGCACAGAACAACCACACATATTATAATATTAATAAATAAAAACATACCTTGCAACCACCTCACTTGAGTGGCAGGTCCGTATCCTTTCTCGTTCCGCGCCGCAATACGGAATATGATGGCAGGCTTCGTCGATGAGTCGACGTGCGCTGCGGTCAGCGAGTTTTGTGGCACCACACAAGTGTTCGCCTTCCCACAGTACACGCGGACAAATGCTAACTGTGATTTAGGTGCCTCCTGTGAAATAAGGGTTTCAGTTTATAATAATATATTCAAAGTAAGTATGAAACAGATTATTCTACAGTCACGAACGGTATTCAGTTACCCCATTTCAAGTAACTTTGTCTACCATAACAGCCCGTCATACCATACCATCTTAGCTCTAAAACTTTACATGTAATAACAAAAAATAAGTCAAGGTGCTCCGTCATCGGGAGCATTCGCGTGTAATGTAACCTTACAGATTTGAGCGTTCTATCAGTGAAGGAGGAGAATCGAGCATTATGCATTATAATGCTCGATTCTCCTCCTTCACTGATAGCACCTTGTAATGACACAATGTGTAATATTTCACCGGAATGCTCGCAAACTAAAATCTAGTATGTTACATTACATGGTAATGCTCGTCAGTCAGAGAGATACTATTGTAATGTACTACTCGAACTCGAATTTATAATGTTACATTACACGTGAATGCTCCCGGTAAGGGACCATCTTTAGATTTGCTGTATTAGGATCTGGGCAGTCGGCCGCCGTTATGCCTGCATTATTTCTGTTAATTTATTTTTATTTTTAAACTTTATGCACAGTTAGTATATGTCTGTTTCTGCGACTAATAGTTATCTATTCCGAAAATAAAAAGTAGTACATATATGTTCTATTATAGACAATCTCAGTATTCAATTTAAACCAGATTCATTCACCTGACAAACATAGATACATCCAAACTTAACAGTAGAACTGAACATAATAGTTTATGAAATTATACACAATATTTGGAAGTTAAAAGAAAATAAACTTGCCTTTGATTGAGAGTTCGACCTTACAGCTAGGTAAACGGAATACTCGAATATTCCTTCTGCAGCTACCTGCGGCGGCTCCCAAGATAAGTGTGCACCTTCTATTGACTTTGATATTTTTATTGCTGATGGGGCACCAGGAAATCCAGGTAGACACGTTTTGAATGCCGATTCCTAAAATAGAGATAGATTAAACTGAATATAAAGTATTTTGTATGATTAGATTAACTTGGTCAATAAATAATTATAACAATAAATAGTAAAATAAAATACTAATCAACAGAAATATATATTTATGCCTTTTTTGTACACAACACAACAAAAAAATAAATTCACATCAGTATCTAAACAGTATCTAAATATGTATTTCACAAGTTGTAATAAAATGTTGAATTGCCCCACTGGTACAGTCAGATAAAAAGGTATTTTTTGCTCAACAAACATTTTGCATAACATATTAATTTTTTAAGTTTTAAGTTTTGAAGTCCCACATTAAAATAACGTAATTTGAAGTAGTCAGTTTGGCAGCAGTATGGCATTGTAATTCTACACTTACCTCGCTATATTCTCCACGACCGCAAGAGTTGATTGCAGCTATTCTAAACTTGTATGCAGTGCCATGTTCAAGAGGTGTTGTTGCCAAGCCAGACAGATCTGGCAAATTGTCCAACGATAAGTTAGATAAATCCACATTAGGGTCAGAAATATAGTTCTGGACCTGCAAACATAAATATGCATTAGAAATATATAGATATTGACACATAACCATGATTCGATGCAGGTTTCTTGGGCGTTTGTACCTCATGAGGTTAATAGACATAGTGAAGAATCATTATAGGAAATCTAAATTTAAAAGTATATCGAAACTTTCAAAGCCTTTCATCAAAAATCTTTATAAAGGAATTAATAAAACAGAACAGTTTTCAGGAATAAAAAAAAAAATTTCACTCAGCATTCATAAAGAAAAATTAGGCCTGATTGTCTTGTGTAACGAAAATGATTTTTATAAAAAAAAAATAATTGGATAGACAATAGTTTTTTTTTTTAATTAGTCACTTACTGTAAATGAGTTTCCTTTTACGATGCCCACGGTATACCACGCGTCTTCGTCGTGGGGTTTTGGCTCTTCCGGTTCATTCTATAACAATGTTATGTTATGAGGTAAATAGAAGTAGACACAAAAACAGTAAAGTCCCTAGAACCTGTGATTGGTAACATGACAATCTATGATTTTTAAATTGACTCGCCCCAGTCGTCTCGCCCAGCACAACCACTAAAATTAACTAAAGTACACAAAATGATCTTATTTTTTCCCTTTCTGTTGGCAGATTGTTCTGATATTTGGTACAAACCTTTAGTTTGAACAATCTTCTCTTCATCTTAGCGTTAATCCCAGTCGCATCCGATCAGGTTTCACCTCGGAGTCTGGGGTCTGCTTTACCAGTCAAACTACGGATTTGGCGGATTTCGAAATTTTCCGTGAAAACTGCCATTTGACCTCCACAACCCAAAGGCGATATCGTAGCATTAATTGCAGTTGGACCAGTTGTTGGACTTTTTCAGGGCTCCAACTGCCCGTAACGACAGCCATAGATGTTAGTATGGTAACTGGGACCGACAATCAATAATGCACCTACTGAGTCTTTCTCTGCACCACCTTTGGTCAACTGATAGAAAATGCCTGTGGCATTAAGTGCGCCTATGTACTTGTGCATAAAGTTTTATAAATAAATAAAATAGTAGTTTATGATACTGTTGCATAATAAGGGTTCTTATAACACGAGTGTGTTTTAAAAAAACGAGCCGTAGGCGAGTTTTTTTATATTATCACACGAGTGTTATAAGACCAAGTTATGTACAGTGTCATACACTACTTTATCTACTCTCATACTATAATACATAAACTACCTAATTTATTTTACAAACCAAACCAAACTTTGTTTAATTTAAATGTATAGAACAAAAAAAAAATGTTCGCGCCAAGGCGCAAACGTCGATTGCGCATGCGTGTTTCTTTTTTTTTCCCGAATCGGCGGATTCTTTTTTTAAAGTAGAGGTTTAGTCCAGATGGAGGTTGTATAGGTGTATCGTTATGATTAAAAAGTTATTTTATGATACAGGTGTCCATACAAGACCTGTATCGTAATAAAACTTTTTTTTTAGCCTGTGCGTAATGTTTGTCATAAGAGTTTTGATTTCAATTTTATAATCTTTGTATTATAGTATCAGAGTAGATAAATAAATTAATAAAACTGTTTCATTTGCTCTTAATATCTTAGTATTAAGATCATTTTGAGCCTATGTGTACTTGTCTGTCAACTAAGTAAGATATTGTTCTAATGCTTACTATACAGTCAACAACAAATGTTCATTAACACATAACAATGCATGTGCCCACAGTGAATGTACAAGTACATTTAGTATCCCCTGAGGATAAAGTCAATTTATTTTATGTTTTGTTTATTATTTTACCTTCAGCTAAGGTGATCAATCAATTAAAATTTGTTAAGCTACTTCTGATGTTGACTGTACATAGTCAAGTAGTTAGCCGGTCGTGGCTATGCACTGACCTGCTCATGCTGATGGTGCAGCGCCGCGCTCGCTAGCGTAGCCAGAGCATGGGCGGCGTCGGTAGGCGGCAGCGGCGGCGCGCCGTTGGAGGCCGCCACGGAGCTGCTGACGGCGCCTTCGCCCTCCGCGCCCGCCTCGCCGCCCGCGCCGCCGCCCGCCGACGCCGACGACGACACGCCCGCGCCGCCCTCCTCGCCTGGCACCAGAGCAAAATCTGAGTCATTCACCACAAGAGATCGAGAACTTGGTTTAATTTACAGTATGTCGTAAGTGAAAGTTCGCTACTCTAGTAACAAACCGCCTCTCTCGGTAATTAAATAGGTCTGTTGTTGAATACACTTTGTGATATAAGTCGGTTCAATTACGACGTAGACGATTCGTCGTGCCCACGGCGAAATGGTACCCAGAGGATTACAAATGACAAAATATAAATTACCTGGCATTGAGGTAGGAGAAAGTAATGCAGCTCCATTTGCGCTCATAGAAAGTAACGGCATTGATTCGCTAATTGTTGGCATAGTATCAGCCGCACCCTCCATCTCAGATGTATCAGCGTCGCTGAATCTGGAGGACATTTACCAAAAGTTGTAGATTTTTTTTTTTTTTTTTTGAGAATGTCCAATGTTATAAATTAGTCTGATGTCTAGTTATTCATACTTTAGTGTTTTTATTGCACTATATGAAATGTTGTAATTACTGGTCCGCTAATCTCGACAAGTACCTATATCATTTTCTACTCGCACTCAGTATGATTAACAATAATAATAAGTGGGTATGTAAAAAATATAAATGAATATACTAACTCATTTCCCTGCTGCTGTTGTGGTGTCAAAGAAAAAGAGTGCAATATCGCCGGACCGTTAGCTGTCGACGATATAAGAGGAGTCTCAGTTTGACCACTGCTGGAAATATCAGCGCCACCCTCTGCGGTACTTGAACTAGAAAGAGTATCAAGCTGTGTCAACTATTGTTTATACTATGTGTTGTGTTGTACTATATTTTGTAATACACAAATGTGTTGTGTTGTGATACTAAGTGCACAATAAGAACAGATAACAACTCGAACATTCTGAGGCAAGATAATAGTGGACAAAAAAATTATAAAAATATTAACATTGCAATAACTAGTTACAGTACCTAAAAAAAACTTTTGTGACGATACTTAGTGGGCACACATAATTTTCTAAAATTTATAACACTGCTTTTAATATTGTAAAAATTACTTTTTATATTAATTACTTACATAATTACTTTTTCTTATGGAATTCATTTTAAGTAGTTTTCAATTGCCATACATATGAGAATGCATATATATATTTTTGATAATATCATGAAGTGATCATGCTTACCTTATGCCAGTGCTAAGAACTTCTTGGGCCGCACTGCTGATATCGTTTACATCGTCACTACTTGCTACACCTTCACCGCCACCCATATCTTCATCCATTGTACTTGATTCATCTGTAAACCATAACTTTTAGTTATCTCAATATTCAAATAAATTAATGTTAGAAAAACGAAGAGCTTTGAATTGTATAGATTTTATATGCTTAGGTCCCATTTAACCCTTAAATGCATGATTTTTTATTTATTCATGAAATAAATATTTCAGTATAGATTTTGAGTCACAGTTATAGGGAAAAATAATAAAAAAAATCTTGATATTAATAAAAGTATATTTTTGAAAAAAAAACAGTATGTAGACTTTTGGCTACATTATGCGTCTAGGTAGGTGACGAAAAATCTTGTTCATACATAATAACCCATTGGATCTTATGGCCCATAGGGTTATTTATGTATGAAACGCAGCAAAAAAAATACTTTCCTTTGTATGGCAAAGGGCCACCTGCCACTTGGTACAATTAGTGCGTGAAAACCCCTTGCAACCTGGTAGTTTGCACCTATTTTTTATATTACACCGTTTCTCATTATGGTCACCCTATCAGTTCTTATATCTTTAGGTGGAACAGGCGTCATAGGTTCTCGGTGCTTTTCGCATCAAATTCTCCAAACTACTACTGGATGGTCTTCCTCTTTTATTTTCGACAAACTTTTTATAGTTAGGTACATGTGTCTGCTAAGTCTGACCTAAATTCTCCAAGGTTCATAACTTTTTTTGTCCCTTTATTTATATGAGTTTCCTTATACAACACCCAAGAATTTATAATCGCCATGTCTATCATATGATAAAAAGCCGAAGGTACCATTTTCGACTTTTTATTCTGATCCTGTACCTTCCTAAGAAACTGTCAATGAGGTCTACTCCTCCCATATGGGCATTGTAGTCTTCGTTTATGATTTTGGAGCATGGTATGATGATTTCCGGTTTGTCTTATCTGTTAACTGTGCCTGCGGGCTCAGCACCGATGTAGGTAGACGCTAAAGTTACCATCTTGTTGTCCTTCCAACAAGTAACTGATGTGTCTACACCTTCGTAATCGGCCACTTGTTCTTCATACGTACCCCGAGGTATAGAATCCTTGATAAATTCCTTTTGTGTTGGTAGTTTACAATTTTAGCCAAGGCGGTTTCTTTGAATCGTACCTAATGCATAAATACCTTGACGTTCCAAGTAGTAAAGCAGCGGAATTGACGTGTTAAAATTGTCGAAGTAGAGTATGTGATTGATTCTTCGAGGAATTTGCCAAATAAGCTCCCGGCTTCGTGATCTCCAAGCTGCAACTTCAGTACTACCTGTACTTATTTGAGATGAGGTTCCCGCCACAGGTTCCGCAGTGGATGTAACACCTGACAAGTGCTCCTCTTCATAGACTATGGGAGGGTCTTCGTTATTGTCCAAGGGTTGATCTTCTAGTTCATGTAATGGGTCTCCTACGTTTGAAGATTAATCGATATTATCATCATCGAAATCTTCACCATCTTCGGAGACCTCACCATCATTTAAAGCAGCAAGAGCTGCCTCAATTTCCTTTTCTACCAGGGAGCCAGGCATGCTATAGAGAAAAACCAAATAAGCAAAATACCAAAACTATACCCAAATAAGCAAAATACAATAAACGCATGATGTAGACATTTGGCAACATACACAAAAATCAAGCTTGAGACACATTCAGCATAAATTGCCAAAAAAACCGTTATAATAGTTGTTTCTTACCTTACGTCAAACCTATTTCTTATTTTTGTAACACTTTTTGACAAATAATTTCCACTAAATCTCAATTCAAAAGTCACCAATTATCACACAATCAACAATTTTCCAAACTTCACTTTCGTTATGTCAAATTTCGCGCAAATTTTAATTTCTAACGACCCTCTTCTATTTTTTTTTAACATTATGATATTAGCTATGATTTAAACAGTCATTCTGAAACACTGGTCACATGTGTCACTTTTTAAAAGTACTAAAGTAGTATGTAGACTTTTGGCAACAATATGCATTTAAGGGTTAATTAGTGTCTGGCAGCGGCTAGACTTTTGTACTAGAAATGATTACGAGAAGGCTCGCGCATCGCACGAAACTTTTTTCTCTCGTAGATAAAATTAAATATACTTTTTGGTAAGGTGCCTCAAAAAGCTGCTGCCAGCCGTGGTCTTTCAGACGGGATCGGCCCTTTTGGTGAATATACTTATTGCAGACAGATAGACAGATAACAAAGGTATAATGATTGAATTCTTTTAAATAGGCTTTGACTCAGCAATGGGGCTGTCTAGTCTACACTACATAGTACTATTACTTATTCTGTGACTATTCCAATAAACAATCTTACCATCTTGTACTATTGGTGCTCCATCTCCTTCACCGACACCACTGTCAGTAGGCATTGCAGAACTTATAGACTGGTCAGGGGACTCCTCTGCAGCACCAGCTAAGCCTTCTGCTTCGTCAGTGCCAGACTCCTCCTTTATCATAGGTTCTAGTTGACTTTCAGACTGGTAAACAATGTGTTAAGAATTAGAGTAATCTTACGTACATTAATATGATATTTATTTAAAATAAATCAATGATCTCACAAACGAATTAATCAAAAACGGTTACGTGGTTAATTTGTATGCAGTAGAAGTGGGAGCGAGTGGTATACCAGCAAAATCTCTCTATAACCTACTTAACTTGGCTTAGCGAGAGCTACAATATGCTCATTACTATGACGAATGTCTAAAGCGGCACTAGTAAGGTTCGCATCAAATTTGGTTAGGCAGGGAGGGGAACTTGGGTAGTGAAGGTGAGTGTTGATGTACATCAACAAAAGGGCCCCTTCTAAACCTACACCTGGGTCGCAAGTCCCAGGCACTGTCCCGAAAAATCAGCAACGCGTTGGACCGCACGGATGCCGCCGCACGGAGAATCCATGGATTGCTAAGAATATCGCGATACTTACTGGATTCAAAATTAAACTTGTCAGTTTCGCCGACTTTTGGACATTAGCTTAACGAAGAAGATCTACCATACTTCTTATACTATTATAGCTCAATATTGATCTAGTAAAAATAAGATGCATTTTTATCATACTATAGGGAAAAGTCAAAGACTTTTTAGTTGTTTCGGAAAGTGTCTAGAATTATTGATTTGGTGATAAAAAATATTTTTTTACTACCCCCATACATTATTCCTTTCACCTGTACATTATTCTCATTCATGTAAATATTTAAAAAAAAATTACTAGTATTCCCATAGTAAGATTATTCAGATAGTAGGATTATTACAGTACAATTATAAGAGGCCAAGCAGGATTACTCATACTACACTCTTACCGGTGTAGACAAGCAGTTATCTCCGATGTAAGCAGATTCATCAGGAACAGCACCAGTTGCAGTCTCATCTATGTCCATCTCTTCTTCTGCCTCAGGATTTCCTAGAAAAAGTGGTAGGTTTTTATTTTGAACCTTTGAAGTTTACCATACCAAGAAAAGGTTTTGGTGAAACATTTTGACCCTATTCAATGAACTGAATGAAATTTTAAAGCATTTAGCATGCTATTTAAATCGTTTAAGATAAGAATTTTTTTGAATAGGTTCAGGTGGGATTCGAACCCGCGATCCTTCTCTTACAGGGCGAATGCTTTGACCACTAAGCTAGTGAACTTCATTCAATTGATTAATAATAATAAGCTTTTTTTATTCTGGACTCCGTACAAATATGGCTGCAAAATACATTATATTCTTGTAAAAATATGTCCCAAAGCCCCTGTAGGGCAACCACGGGATGCATGAAGACCACGGCGGCAATGGAAGTCATGCTCGGACTCCCACCATTGGATCTGTTTATCCGCCAAGAAGCAACAGCTGCGGCTATACGCCTAAAGGCACTAAACCTATGGAGCGACAGGAATACACGACATACATCAATGCTCACAGATCTCACAGCTGAGCTGCCTATCATAGGAGCAATAAATGATCGTGTACCGAAACAGCACATATTTGATAAGAAATACAAAATCCAGCTCCATGAAGATCACCGCTGCGAGGCACTATGCCCAGCAGAAATGCGTATCTTCACAGATGGATCAGAAACGAATAAAGGCACGGGAGCCGGCGTCTTCTCAGAAGACCTCAACATCACCATCTCAAAACCGCTAGGGACCCACAACACAGTATTCCAAGCAGAATGCATGGGGATAACCCTGGCGGCTTCATCAGTAATGGCCAGGAGAGTGGAAGGCCACTCTATACGTATATTGTCGGACAGCATGGCCGTGCTGCAAGCCTTAAACAGCCACACTATAAACTCGGGACTAATACTGGAGTGCCATCTTAAATTAAACCAAATAGGCAACACCAACAACATAATCCTGCAATGGATCAAGGGCCACAGCGGCTCGCGCGGCAATGACGCAGCGGACGAGCTACGCAGGATAAAGGCACGGGAGCCGGCGTCTTCTCAGAAGACCTCAACATCACCATCTCAAAACCGCTAGGGACCCACAACACAGTATTCCAAGCAGCATGCATGGGGATAACCCTGGCGGCTTCATCAGTAATGGCCAGGAGAGTGGAAGGCCACTCTATACGTATATTGTCGGACAGCATGGCCGTGCTGCAAGCCTTAAACAGCCACAATATAAACTCGGGAATAATCTGGAGTGCCATCTTAAATTAAACCAAATAGGCAACACCAACAACATAATCCTGCAATGGATCAAGGGCCACAGCGGCTCGCGCGGCAATGACTCAGCGGACGAGCTTGCTAGGAGAGGATCTGACATGGTCGCAATGGGACCTGAGCCCATAATACCGATCCCCTTTGCATACCTACGAACCATCGTAAACAAACGAACGATAGACCAACACAACAGATACTGGACAAACCTGGAAGGATGCAGGCAGGCCAGGGAAGCAATCCCTGTGCTTGAACATAGACTGACCCGGCGTCTTCGACAACTGTCAAAACAACAACTACGCATGGCTACAGCTGCCATCACGGGGCACGGTTCCTTTAATAAACAACTTTTTATTTTAGGAATCACCGACAGCCCTCTCTGCAGAGCCTGCATGAGAGAGGAGGAAACAGCGGCACATATGCTCCTACACTGTCCTGCAACCGCCACATACAGGGCTAAGTACTTCAATAATACAGGTGCGCTCCGGAAGATCACCAGCAGTGTGAAGAGCCTGCTAGCGTTCTTCAATGAGTTGGGGTGGATCGAGTGAAATGCCCACCCTCACGCAAAAACCGCGCCATGACGTGGAGTTGCGGATACCAGCCCGTGTTACCATACCATACCATACCATGTCCCAAAGTTCAGTTTGCCTCTTGGCATAGGTCTCCTCTAACCATTGCCATTGGGACCTATCACTTGCAACTCTTCTCCAGTGAGGTCCAACCGTGAGTTTCAGGTCATCTGCCCATCTGGTTTGTTGTACCTGGACGACAGAGTTTCGCTCGATATTTTTTTGTAACAGCGCCATCTGCTGGAAGCTTCTGTGTTGTTGTGTCGTTAAAACAGTTAGTTGCTCACATCGCCAATAGATGTCAGGAAGAGTCTTATTTCTTTTTAAATAAAATGACATTTTCTAAAAATGAATCCTAGCTAGATCGATTTATCGCCTTCGAAATGTATACTAAATTTCTTAAAAATCGTTGGAGCCATTTCTGAGATTCCAATTATAATATTATATACTAAAATTTCTTGTTTAAAGATATAAGATATAATGGTATTAATTTTAATTATATTAAATTATTAATTTTATTTAATAATGGTAAATAGAAATGGTCTACACTGCAATACTTTGCCATTGGTTTGTGGAGTTCAGGTGATAGTCGCTGCACTGAAAATATTATAGATTAGTCAAACCTACAGTTACACTGTAAAAAGGGTCTCCAGACTCTTAAGATGAAGTTTCAGATGTGACTAGGATTAACGCTAAGATGTAGAAGAGATAATGATTTAGTATTAAAATTCAATTTTATACCCAATGCCATACATAAATATCACTTCTTAGAATCGCTCATATGACATATTATTCCTATAAGATTGGGAAGTAATAGATTGTAAGTTAGTCAAATTTCTCATAAGAATTTTCTTAAGATAATTCAGATAAATGTCTAGTTACCTTCTTCCACAGCAGGCTGTGCTTCTCCTTCTGGTTGCTGTGCAGACTCGTCTGCATCCACGGCATCACTGCTACTCGTAGGACCCCCATTGGAAGCTACATAACAAATCATAAGATTATATAAATGTGTTATTGTACTAGTTCCTATCAATTGCGAACCGACAAGCACAATAGAAAGTATAGGAACAGAAAACCGATATGCAAATCAAAATAACGGTGCGGTTGAATACTTTATGCATCAAAATCTCAAAAGGAAATTTCTTAAATTATTATTCGTTTTGAAGTAATTACTAGCCTGATTCTTCAGCGGGGACGGAATCTTCGACGTCGTCTTGACTTGTTACATTGTTTTCGCCGGTTTCAGGAGTATCAACAGCCTCATTCTCTTCTAGAGATAACACTTCCGCGCCATCGGGAGCATCAGCGTGAAAACCTGAGTCCGACTCCATTCTATCAAGTATTATACTTCAGAACAATACAAAAGAGAAAAACATTGAATCTAAACACCCGATTACAGAGTAAATCTGTACATTTTCATGGAATTTATAAAATTAATATAATTTTTGACAATATCGCCAAAGTAGACATAAAACCATAGTGTCGTGTTGGCGTCTATGTTTTTTTTTTAAAACCTTGCAACGGTAGCACACTTCTTTTCATTTGGTACAATCTCAAATTCTTAATTATAAAGTATCGATGATTTGTATAGTATTTTAAGAAAATCAGATAAAATTCAGTAAAACTATAAACACTGCTACTGGTGTTAATTCGGCATGTCCACCCGATTAAACTAAACTAAACTAAAAATTCTCTTATTTTAGTTTAGTTCAACGCTTTGTCTATTCGGTTTGGCCACCGAACTAAAAATAGTGCATGCATTTTTAGTCAAGGTCACACGACTAAATTGAATAAACCCTTTTTAATCTGTGAATTCAATGAACGAATGACAACGTCCTTGTTGTTGAAGTGTGAGAGAGACAACTTAACTTCTTGTCAAAAAACGTGTTCAAATTCAAACGTGACCGTAAATTAAACCTCTGAAAAAATAAACAAACCAAAACAACAAACTTGGCGGCATGGTAATGGGAATATTACGTGAAAAGAGGAAAAATAAACAATGTATGTGTATGTGTGTATGTCACAATCACAAAAAAATCCTCTTCGCTTAATTTAAGGTGATTTTCAAGTATCTCCAACAGGAACTTGGCCGCTGATGATCCTAAAGAATTTTCTAAATTTACGGTCGGCCATCTCAAACGGATTTGATGCATCCTTCGACCGAAGCAACCTGGCCCGTTCTTCCCGATTTCTGTAAAACAAATAAATTTCTAACCTTAAAATAAATTTCAAACCCAACCTTTATGATAATAGTTAATTTTTCAATTATTTTATTGTTACACAATTTTTACATATATTGCAGATGTATTGGCAAATATTAAATTAAATTAATAAAGTTACTATATATACACAATACTAAATATAATAAAAAAACTAAAACTAAAAGTTAAAATGCGTCGTGGAATTCATCCGCATCGCATGCCTCTTTTGGTAGCGTTCCCAGAAGACTAGCAGCATTGCCACGTTGTATGGCAATACATAATCTCTGACCTGAAATGAGGCCAGCCTTCTGGTCACGAGAAGCGTCAGCCATACATTTCGCAATCTCCCTGAAGAGATTGCGGGCGCTCGGACCCCAAGGCCCAAACGTTTCGACTCCAAACGGCACACATTCATAATCTCCAATAAGATTGGAGTATTTGCGCCGCTTAACAGCCGCTGCAGGAGCTGCAGCGGCACCGGCACAGCTAGCAGTGCCAGTTATATGGGTAGGGGCAATGGTGTCGACGCATGTTGCGTCCCACACCAGAGTTCTACCCATTTTCCAAGGCATTATTGGCATACCATCCAGTCTCTTGCCATCGTCGCGCGCCAAACCGTTTGGTTCAAGCACAGCTGGCATACCAGCAATGACAAGAGCACGGCGGATTATGTCGTTGAGGCTGGCGTGCCGTGGAATTCGCCCCGCGATCCTGCAACATGACAGGCAATGGTGTCCGAGTCGGTCAACTGCTTCTCCACAATGACATTGATGCGTAATTTTTTACTGCTAGATCAGTTTTGAACAAATAAACATATATTTAGTTGATAAATTTTCTTATTTACCTTTCTTGCTCCTCGAAAAAAGCAGCCACAACGCATACGTTCATTTTTCTGTAATTTAAAAATTTCAACCAACACAAACAATCAGCAGAACAAGGTTTAGTTTAGTTTAATCGCGACCAAAAATATGGCCACTAAAATAAGTCGGATTTTAGTTTGACAGGAATAAAATTTTGCCTTACCGAATAGCAAAATGGAGGATTTCACTAAATTGAATTCGACTAAACTAAAAATAGTTTAGTCCTGTCAAATTAAGTTAGTTGGTGTTTTCCCGAATAAGAAACCGCAATTTGACGTGACTAAACTAATTATAGTTTAGTTTAGTCGGAATTTTGCCAACCCGAATCGACACCACTGGTGTTAATTCGGCATGTCCACCCGATTAAACTAAACTAAACTAAAAATTCTCTTATTTTAGTTTAGTTCAACGCTGTGTCTATTCGGTTTGGCCACCGAACTAAAAATAGTGCATGCATTTTTAGTCAAGGTCACACGACTAAATTGAATAAACCCTTTTTAATCTGTGAATTCAATGAACGAATGACAACTTCCTTAGAGAAAGAAAGTTGGCCGTCTACGTAAATTAGTACAATCACAATAAGAAGTTGTTGAAGTGTGAGAGAGACAATTTAATTTCTTGTCAACATGTGTTCAAACGTGACCGTAAATTAAACCTCTGAAAAAGTAAACAAACCAAAACAACAAACTTGGCGGCATGGTAATGGGAATATTACGTGAAAAGAGGAAAAATAAATATAAGTATGTCACAATCACAAAAAAATCCTCTTCGCTTAATCTAGGGTGATTTTCAAGTATCTCCAACAGGAACTTGGTCGCTGATGACGGGACCTTAAAGAATTTTCTAAATTTGCGGTCGGCCATCTCAAACGGATTTGATGCATCCCTCAACCGAAGCAACCAGGCCCGTTTTCCCGATTTCTGTAAAACAAATAAATTTCCAACCTTAAAATAAATTTCAAACCCAACCTTTATGAAAATTGTTAATTTTTCAATTATTTTTATTGTTACACAATTTTTACATATATTACAGATGTATTGGCAAAAATTAAATTAAATTAATAAAGTTACTATATATACACATACTAAATATAGTAAAAAAACTAAAACTAAAAGTTAAAATGCGTCGTGGAATTCATCCGCATCGCATGCCTCTTGTGGTAGCGTTCCCAGAAGACTAGCAGCATTGCCACGTTGTATGGCCATACTTAATCTCTAACCTGAAAAGAGGCCAGCCTTCTGGTCACGAGAAGCGTCAACCATACGTTTCGCAATCTCCCTGAATTGATTGCGGGCGCTCGGACCCCAAGGCCCAAACGTTTCGACTCCAAACGGCACAAATTCATAATCTCCAATAAGATTGGAGTATTTGCGCCGCTTAACAGCCTCTGCAGAAGCTGCAGCGGCACCGGTACAGCCAGCCGTGCCAGGTATATGGGTAGGGGCAATGGTGTCGACGCATGTTGCGTCCCACACCAGAGTCCTACCCATTTTCCAAGGCATTATTGACATACCATCCAGTCTCTTGCCATCGTCGCGCGCCAAACCGTTTGGTTCAAGCACATCTGGCACACCAGCAATGACAAGAGCACGGCGGATTATGTCGTTGAGGCTGGCGTGCCGTGGAATTCGCCCCGCGCTCCTGCAGCATGACAGGCCATGGTGTCCGAGTCGGTCAACTGCTTCTCCACGATGGCATTGATGTGGATTTTTTTACTGCTAGGTAAGTTTTGAACAAATAAACATATATTAAGTTGATAAATTTTCCTTGAAAAAAGCAGCCACAAAGCACACGTTCATTTTTCTGTTATTTAAAAATTTCAACCAGCACAAACAATCAGCAGAACAAGGTTTAGTTTAGTTTAATCGTGACCAAAAATATGGCCACTAAAATAAGTCGGATTTTAGTTTGACAGGAATAAAATTTTGCCTTACCGAATAGCAAAATAGCAATTTTCTCTAAATTGAATTCGACTAAACTAAAAATAGTTTAGTCCTGTCAAATTAAGTTAGTTGGTGTTTTCCCGAATAAGAAACCGCAATTTGACGTGACTAAACTAATTATAGTTTAGTTTAGTCGGAATTTTGCCAAACCGAATCGACGTCACTGTCTGCAATGTACAGGGCCAGTCAAAAAATCAATCAAAGAGGGGTGCATCGCGGTATTATTTTAATCTCCAGAATAGGTGTGAAAACGCACACAAAAGTAGGAATATCGTTTTGGTCCGTAGAAACCTGTAGTAAAGTCCCCACAACTTTTCTGAGGTAGCAATCATCATTCATAAGTTATCTTCATCAACACATGTCATCAGGAATAAAGGTGTTGTAACATAGCCAAAATATTCTTTAAAAAATATCAGTTTAAGATTAACCAGAATATAATAACACTGAGTTGCCTGATAACCTTTTCTCCCAGAGACAATGGGATGCGCCGCTCTGCAAGCTGGTAAGAGACAGTTTAATACACACATCTTCCCAAGTTTCAGAGCGTGCGCGGCTTTTGGCTGTGGGGGAATGGGAGTCAGGCCTTTGGATTCAGGCACTCCCATCGCCCAACATAGGTACTATGTTGGACGATACTACTTTCCGCCTTGCCACTTGCCTTCGCTTAGGAGCGCCGTGTGTTTCTCCCCATCGTTGCCACTGCGGTGAAGCTGTCGACAGCCTTGGGCACCATGGCCTTTCATGCTGCAGAAGTGCTGGGCGTATATCGAGACATGCCTGCATCAATGACATTATCCGCCGTGCTCTTGCCACCGCTGGCGTGCCAGCCATTCGTGAACCTAATGGGCTGGTGCGTGACGATGGCAAGAGACCGGATGGTATGTCGTTGCTGCCTTGGAAGATGGGTAGGCCTTTGGTGTGGGACGCAACGTGTGTCGATACCCTTGCGCCTTCACATCTTCCAAGCACGGCAGGCTGTGCCGGTGCTGCTGCTGCATCTGCGGAAAACCTCAAACGGCGCAAATACTGTAACTTAACAGGTGATTATGTATTTGAGCCGTTTGGGGTTGAAACGTTGGGGACATGGGGTCCAAGTGCCCGCTTTCTATACAAAGATCTGGCAAAGCGACTGATCGACGCTACGCGTGACCAGAAGGCTGGTTATTATCTTGCACAGAGGATAAGCATTGCCATTCAACGTGGCAATGCTGCCAGCCTTCTGGGAACGTTACCGGTTGGTGATGATGCGGAGGAATTTCACGACGCATTATGTATATAAATATTCTGGTTATTTAGTTTAGCTTGTTTTAGTTTCTAGTTTTAAATTTAATTTAGTATGATTTATATTTTAAGTTCTGTATTTATATAAATAAATCTTATCTATAGTAAAAAAAAAAAAAAAAAAGTTTAAGATTTATTTGTCAATTTTGACATTTTTGACAAGGTGGTTGTAAATATATAGAAATGTACATGATGTAAAATATTTATTTATTTACGTATAAAATCGTAGTTCCTTTAAGACATATTTTGATAAAAACTCCGATCTTTAGGTTCAGTTTACAATTAATATAAAAGTCAATTAATTGTATCAAAAATATTGTAAATTATGGCTGACAATAAAAATAATGAAAAACCTGGAGACGGTATTCGATCTATGAGATCATCCACAGCATTCAAAGTTGTAAATTTTGAATTATATGCTAAACCTGTAAGTATTATAACCATCATATTTCACAGTAAAAAACAATCCTGTTTTAATATTATAACCTAATGAAGAACCTAGACAAACAATCTAATAAAGAATATGTATTATTATTTTTTGTCTATCCTTATACCAATTCCATAGTTTATTACACACTTTTTGTCACAGATGGGAATGGAATACATCAAACCAAAGTGTAACAGTGCATCCACACTGTAGTAAGCTTCATGGAGCAACATTATATACCTATCTGTAACTTTTGTGGCTACTTGTTACTTTTAGCTGATTGTTACTTGTCACATTCAAACTGCCAACAATATGAAATAACAAAATAGAACAAAGAATACAATAAGCAACATTTAGTAACAGAAAATCATCAATACATACTTTTACCTACAAAAAGTAACTGCGGAATGGAGGCACTATAATAGTATATTTAATATACTGTCAGTACATAATCTTCTTCATTAATTCATTTCCTGTTTTTAGTTTATAAGTTGTAGTACAATACAAAATGAAATTATTAATTTCAAATATTGTTTTCTTTTTTTTTTAGAATATAGTGGTGATGAGTATAGGAGCCGTATGTTTTGGTTTAGCTCTTGGCTATATAGCTTACATGCGAAGCAAATATGAATCCATGGGCTATTATGCTGCAGTGGATAAAGATGGCAAAGAAATATTTGAGAAAAAAAAATCAAAATGGGATTAGTAGTAATCAATTCTGTAATACTTAGTCATAATAGTTCAAATAAATCAAATTAAGTTAGCATTAATACGCAGGTTTATTTAATATAAGTGTACCTACCTAAGTAAACTTTACTAAAAATTTAAAATATATGTAGTAGCTGTTGCCTGCGGCTCTGCCCGTGTTGATATCGGTTATCGCTTAAAGTTTTGCCGATGCTATTGAGCATTCAATTCGCCTCTCTACTACTACTTTGTCCTCAACTATTTACTCGCCTCTGTTCTAGACTTTCTACTTGCCTCTCTACTCGCCTCTATACATGAATATATACTCGACTCTCTACTGGCTTCTCTACTCGACTTCGTACTCTCTTCTATACTCGCCTCTCTACTCGCCCATCCACTTGATTTTCTTTTCGTCTCTCTACTTGACTCTCTCCATTCGCTTGTCTGCTCGCCTATCCACTCGAATCTCTACTCAACTCTATATTGGATTCTCGCCTCTGCATTCGTCTCTCCACTCGCCTCTCTACTCGACTCTACTAGACTATTTGATTCTATACTCGCCTCTCCACTGGCATCTCTAGTCGATTATATACTCGCCTCTCCACTGGCATCTCTAGTCGATTATATACTCGCTCCTGTACTCTACTCAACTTTCTATTTACCCTTTACACACACTATCCACTCGCCCCTATAACGATCTCTACTCGCCTCTGCACTCGCCTCTATATTTGGCTCATTATTTGACTATGTCCCCTTGCTCTAATCCACCTCTGAACTAAATTTCATAAGGATATCTTTAAAAAACACTATCCCAATTGACCTCCTTTTTTCATTATAAAAGGTGGTGCACAAACTGACATCGCTTATTAGCCCCCCCCCCCCCCTAAACCCCCTTTCTCGAATCCACCTCTGTACCAAATTTCCTCAAGATCGGTTGAGTGGTTTAGGCGTGAAAGCGTATCATACAGACACAGAGTTACTTTCGCATTTATAATATCTTAATATATATAAATCTCGTGTCACAATGTTTGTCCTCAATGGACTCCTAAACCACTTAACCGATTATAATAAAATTCGCACACCATGTGCAGTTCGATCCAACTTGAGAGATAGGATAGTTTAAATCTCAAATTATAGTCCGATTCGCGATAACCGACATCCACGCGGGCGGAGCCGCGGGCGACAGCTAGTAATATTAATATGGATTGTATACAATAGGAGAAAGGGGTAGGCCTCCAAGAAGAACCTTTATGAAGCAGAACATCAAACATCTCTATTAGCAGCCACTTCATTTGTTGGGTTTTGTCAATAATATAGTACAATTTTTGAATAGCTCTTTTTTAGTTGTATGTACATGGAAGTATGCTTACTAGCGTTGTTATTTGATCCCACGCGTTACTGGAGGGGTTTTTTTGAGGATAACACGGAATGCTACGGGCAGCGAAGGAACTCAAATTGTCAGCGCCTCATTTTTCTTGCGACTTGGAGTCAAGATATATGCTGGAAACTATACTTACCGAATATTCAACTATTTAGTTTCACGTCTCTAACCACATCTATAACGATCGAACTTGGTATGGAGCGAAGTTCGGTATGTGGTACGGTCCAGCTGGGTCCAACGGACGGGGCCTATAATAATAATATCCGGCGAACCCACGGACTGCTCTCCACACGATCGATGATTGGTATATGGTTTGGACCGTAGTGAGCGTACCAATGTCGGTGGTTCACTCGACAACAAATCTGTTTATCTATTAGCTTAGTAATTGTAAACTTACACCTACGCGAATGTGCCGTGTGTTATGCCAGCAAAACTTCAAAGAGTAATGTACTGAATACAAGTCTATCCACCTCTGTTGTATTGTCTATAGTTAGTCTCTTTTGAAGTTTGATGGCTTAAAGGTCTCGTTAACAGGCCAAAAATCTTCAAAAAAAAAATTTGAAGTTTGAATATAATGTGACATTACTGACATTATTGGTGACATATTCAGTGCAGTTGGTGACACTTCAACACTCGTAGTTTTATTATTGTTTTTAGTTAGATGCAGGAATTTGTATGATAAAATACAACCTGTTAGCATATGACTCTCAATTTCAATTAATTACCTGCGTTGTATTTTGTATATTAAATCAGTAAATTTAAAATAAAGTGAAAGCAATGTTTTCGGCTCTCAAAAAACTAGCCAGAAGTAGCGATGATCGCTGCCCAGCACCTCTGCCTATGTCTTCTTCTTTACAAAAGAAGTTTTCGAAAGGAGTTCACTTTAACAGTAAATAATTATATAATTTCATAAATAAATTAATGTAAAGAAGACTTGATGATATTGTTGCCATGTAACCATGATTTGTTACAGTGAAAATATTGATAAAAGGTGACAGGAATGTTGGTAAATCGTGCTTATTGCAGCGCCTCCAGGGTGGACCATTTATAGAGGAATATGTACCAACCGATCAAATACAAGTGGCCCCAATACACTGGACATATAAAAATAGTGACTACATTGTAAAGGTAAGTAACAGGATAATAAAAAATATTGTTTTGTTATGCATTTCTATAATTTATTATTTACTAGCTTTTGCCCGCGGCTCCGCCCGCGTCAATGTCGGTTATCGCGACCAAACATAGCCTATGTCCTTTCTCAAGGTCTAATCTACCCCTATACCAAATTTCATCAAAGTCGGTTCAGTGGTTTAGGCGTGAAAGCGTAACATACAGACAGACAGACAGACAGAGTTACTTTGGCATTTATAATATAAGTATGGAAGTATGGATTATACATTATAGTAGGAAAATATCCCATTCTGCTTATAACATTAGGAAAGATAATATAATGTATTAAACTGTCTTTTCTAACTAGACATAAGCAATACATTTATAAAATACAAAAGTTGGTATTTTTGAATAACTTTGTGAATTTAAGTTACTCTTTAAACATATTGGTGTTGTCCTCTTTTGTTGTTTACTGAGGGTATAACACTTATTGGTTGCAAAGTAAAACATGGTGTACAAAGTTAGGAAATCTTTTACTTTGTGACCTCAACACCCAAGTTCCTATCTATCCCAAGAGCCCTACTAATGAATGGTAAGTGATTGATTCCAACTTAACCACCATTAGCCTCAAACCGATGATTAAACCTCTGGATAAAAAGCACAAACAGTCTAGTAGTACAGAGAGAGGGAGATAAAAGTTGGAGTACAATTTGAATACAAATTGTTTGGCTTTATATTAGAGAAATTGTTAATTGAAGCTGTTGTATCTATTGCTAATAGTGTATCTAAATTAAAAATGTGCTCTATAAATGCTCACTCAAGACCTTTTTTTAACTCTTGACACAAACCACAGGAGGGTATAAACTTTTATTTATGTCAAAAAGGTTGAAGTATGGGAAGTAGTTGACAAAGGTCGAACCAAGAAGAAACCACCGTTGGGGCTAAAATTAGAAAACCAATCTACGGCTGCAACATCAGAAGATGGTTATGAGACACCAGTCCTGGATGCCACTTTTTTGGATGTCTATAAGAATGCAAATGGTGTCATATTAATGCTTGATATTACAAAACCTTGGTATGTTATATTTTTTTATTTTAAATTTTCTGTTTTGTTTATCAAAATTCATCATCATTTACTTGCCCTGGTCCTAATTATTAAAAAAAAATGTAAACTATCCAAGACAGTTTCCATATGTCTTCTTCAGTTTCTTTATACTGTCCAAGTAAAAAAGTGGTGCATCTTCTTTTTTTGAACATATTTTGGATAATATAATATCTTGCATTGCACATTTAAAGCTAAGAGAAAACATTTCCCTGCAGGACATTTGACTATGTGGTAAAGGAATTAGCACAAGTGCCAGCTGACTTACCAGTCGTAGTGCTTGGAAACCATTGTGACATGCAGCATCACCGGCAAGTGCATGCACATCACATTGAACAAGCATTACATCATGCAAAACTTATCAGGTTTGGAACTCAATTATTATCACTTATTTGACTGTATTAATTAAAAGAGTAAAATATGCTTGGCTATTGTTAAATCTAAAGAAATTATTCTGAACCTCCATCATTATTGTTATTATGATGGTGCAACTTCGAAAATGAAGAACTCATTTATAGAATTTATTTAACTAATACATAGTTAACAAAATCCCAATTACCTGATAAAAATAATAGTTAAACACAAATCTACCGTAAATACAACATTCAACTTTGTTTAATTATTAGGACAGCTCCAATTCGCTACGCTGAGTCATCAATGAGAAATGGCTTCGGCTTACGTTTGCTCCATAAATTTCTAAGTGTTCCATTCTTAAGACTTCAGAAGATAAGTTTATTGGAACAACTACAACGGAACCAGAAAGACATGGAGGACATTGAAAGAGAACTTAATGATTTCCAAGTGAGTACAATTATGTCCAAATGTGATCAGTTTTTATTGTGAATTAACTACGCAGTTTGTTTTTAAACAACTGTAGACGTCCCGCCTGAGGGTAAGTGGTACCAGTGTGGTGTAGAGGTCTGATTGTCCAGAGCCTGTAACTTTTGCTTTTCTCGCAAGACTTGTTTCCAATTTCTCATTTAATAGGTATATAGACTCTGGCTATCGAGAAATTTTTAAGGAAATCTTGGGTGGTAAGTAGGTATGTGATTTTTTTGCGTTTAACCATTATAGTACCTAATTCTAAATTCTAATTCTTAATTTTCGGTTCTCGTTGACTACCTACTTAAGGGACTAAAACTAGTGTTCATAACGTATTTCGCAATTAATTTTCTGTTACAGTAAACAGGTGTACCTACCTACCGCAAAGTTAGTTATGTAAATAAAAGTTACAGAATTGAACCAAGGTCAATTATAGACGTGAAGGTTTTTGCAAAGAGCCTGTGTCAACATTCCATTGCAAAATCTATTTTATTTTTATAAAAAAACTGGCATTAGAAAAAAAAATCATTTTATAAATACTACTACTACTACTACAATACTACTTTAACGACGATGTATCTTGTTATCCTGTGTTCATGGTCAAATGTAAAGTATTTTACATACTCACCTTGACTTTGAAACCAGTTTGTATACTTACTAACCTATTACCTATTTAATGCTGTTCAATTGGTACGACGTCAGTTTCAGATGAAAATCATGTTTTCCATTCTTGCGAGGTTAATTTTTTCAACTTTGAATCCACCTAGGCTTAGCTGAAAATGGGAATAATCATAAAATTCAGTAATACCTACCTACTACATATTTTGCAATGCATGAGATCTAAAATTAATAGTCTAGTCGAAAAGTTGAAAATGGTACAAAATAGAGATACTGCTCTTAAAATTATGTGCGATAGCTCATTGGATCCGGAATGATGCTTAGAAAAATGTGCCAAAAGCGTAAGCGTAAGCGCACATAAAAATTGCAAAAGTTATAAACAATTAAAATTTAAAAAAAAATGGCAATTCATTTTTTTGCGAATATTTCATAAACTATTAATATTTAAGTAATTTCCAATTAATATTTAAGTAATTTCAAATTTCCAATAAAATACTCCTAACTCCCGGAACTCTATCTCCATTATTTATAATTTTAATTTAACGCTGAAAATAGGTCAGCGCGCGACATTCTTAGATTGCGCGCGCGGCGTCAAAAGCGAGTGCGGCACATTAATTAATTTATTTAAGGTACTAGATTTTTTTTTATTTGAAAAAATTATGGTGTGTTCTGAACACTAAAAATAATTTATTCCCGTTGGAAATTTTACTTAAAGTAAATTTTTCAACAAGTTAAACAATTGTTAACTAACAAAATTTTCTCGAACTTGCGTCTTCACTGTAAGCGAAAAAAAAAATGTTTAAATAATCGTTGTAAAAATTGTTCGCTTCGTAGAGCCTTTCTTACATACTGCGTAACTAGATCGTGCCATAAAAGTTAAAAAAATATTTATACTTTGTTTATAATAATTTTTTTTTAATTTAAACAACACTACTTGGATTTTTCAGTTTTTGTTCAAGTATTTGAAATTTCTTAAATATCAATAGTTTATGAAATATTGGCAAAAAACTAAATGCCATTTTTTTTCATCTTTAATTGTTTATAACTTTTGCAATTTTTTATGTGCTATTTTTATATGTCATTCCGGAACCAATGAGCTATCATCGTACATAATTTTAAGAGCAGTACCTATCTCTATTTTGTACTATTTTCAACTTGTCGACTAGACTATAATACCTAATCCAAAGAGTTCCTTTCTTAGAGTTAAAAATTAAAATCAAACCCTCAAAAGTTTGTGTATAGGATACATTATATTTCACTTCACTTCACCAAATGGTTAAAGGCAAAGCTGAGACTTCAAAGAGGGTCAAACGTACCATGTTACAATGATGGCACTCAGCTTAACGGCCTCATCAGATGCTTTTCACGTCTACCTAAAGTAATAATGTATAACATGACGTAACTTTTTTTGCAGAACTCAGAGGAGTCTCATTACAACTTGTTTGTGGACCGCCTCGCAAACAAACGTCGACAAAGTTCTAGTCAGCCGGAACCGCGCCCCAGTAACGACAGATCTCCTAGCATTGTGCTGGGTGCTGGTAAACCCATCATACCGCCCAGTGTAAATCCTCTTGTAAGTTATTTTTTATACTACTTAGGAGCAAATAAGCACACTGCTCACTACGAGACCACTGTGGCCTAATTTTCTTGTTTACGCCAAGGAAAGTGATCGGCAACCTTCGTGACAATTTTTTAGGTCTTTTTGGTGGTAAACACGAAGTGGCAAAGCAAATCGACTAGGGCTCGCGGCATTGGTTGATCTATCTTTTTATTGGTTATTTGGTGGGCAGTTAGTGCACATGCTTTTTGACGTTTGTCCACAAAGTTTGATAAGGTAAAACAACAAAGTTTGGCAGCTTTAGTAGACCGAAAGTAGCTTCAAACTGAGTTAAAAATAGTTTTGGAGTATGATGATGACAACAAGGTCTTGGTACAACAACAAGTGTAGATAAAAAAAAAATGTACTTTCAATTATTGCAGCTGGCACAATCATTAGCTGGTGGAACTACAATGAAATCGCCAACACAAGCTGTTCAGGGTCAGTACGTAAGTCCTGAACTAATGAAACCTAAGAATCAAGTTAGTACAGATATGACGCCACCTCGACTGTTTCAACAGGATAGGTGAGAGTTCTGTCAATCCAGTAAAATCCAACCTTAGTTTGTCAACTAAGGTTGGATTTTACTACACTACTACTATACTACAACATCCATTCGGCTAAGTTAAATATTAGGTCCTTACGTATGAAATTGGTGTTTTGTACGGGAGGAATAAAAAGTCGATTTTTTTTTGAAAAATATATTTAATTAATCAAAGTATGCACCATTGTTATCTATGCACTTTTGCCATCTTATGGGTAGTTAATTGATCCCTTTACTATAAAAACCATGGGGGCGAGAATCAATAAACTCTTTGAAGGCGGTTTGGACTGCTGCATCGGAGTGGATTTTTTTTCCTTGTAAGAAGTTGTCCAAATTCCGGAAGAAATGGTAATCTGTTGGAGCAAGGTCCGGGGAGAACGGTGGATGTCGCAGACATTCCAATTGTAGCTCAGCTAACTTAGTGGTTGTTTGTCTTACGTTGTCGTGAAGCAGCAGTGGCCTAGAGCGATTGACCAATCTCGGTTGTTTAACAGCTAGTTCTTCCTTCATGGTTTGCAGTTGCTGACAATAGATATCTGCCGTAATCGTCTGGCCAGATTTAAGAAAGCTGTAGTAAACGACACCGGCGCTAGTCCACCAAACACTTACAAGTAACTTTTTCTGAGTCAATTTTCGTTTAGGGCAGGATTTGGCTGGGTCTCCAGGGTTCAGCCATTGCGATGAGCGCTTTCAATTATCGTACAATATCCACTTTTCATCACAAGTAATAATTCGATTTAAAATCCCTTCATTATTGTGTCGGTTGAGCAAAGTAACACAGCAGGCGACCCGTGTTTGCAAGTTCGATTCACTCAATTCATGAGGTACCCATCGTTCGAGTTTTTTTACTTTCCCGATTTGCTACAAGTGGATTAATACAGTTTTGTCACTTACCCCGAAGCCTGCTGCTATCTCTGAAGTGCTTTGTGATGGATCCGCTTCCACAATAGCCTTTAATTCTTCGTTTTTCACTTTGATCTCCGGCCGTCCACGGGGTTGGTTCTTAAGGTCTAAATTTCCAGAACGAAAACGTTGAAACAAAAAGCGTACCGTGCTGTCTTTAGCGACACCAGCGCCGTACACATCATTAATTCTTCGAGCTGTTTCTGCAGCACTGGTGCCACGGTAGAACTCGTACTCGTAAATATACCGATATTTCATGTTTTCCATTGCGCGGTAATAAGCGACGCCAAAGAAAAAATAATGAGGAAAATAACAAATGAATGGTTGTATTCCAAAGAAAAAAAAACCAGCTAAATGAATTTATTAATTTGAATTTGGATTTCTTAACCAAAGAGGAGATATTTCAGATCAAATTGGTCAGTACGACAAAACGCTAATTTCATACGTAAGGACCTAATATATTGACAGTGGATTTCAGAGTTCAATATGAAATAGATAAACAAGTGTAGTTCAATTTAAACTGAGTTTTCTCGCTTTACACAATGAATTTCATTAAGTAGACCTTGAGAATGAGGTCGAATGGATTGGATTTACACTGTTAAAATGCAGCCCAAATAAATAAGTAGTAATGCCGCTTAGTTCACCTTGATTGGAATACCTATTGTCGATGGATTCCCGTCTCAGTGTACTACTCAAAACAAGTGGTTGCATTAAAATATTCTAGATCAGAAGCTTCCTATAGTTGCATGCCAACTCAGATGTAAAACATTTTAAGATTGCTTAAACCGCATTGTAAACTTACTTGTAGTATTTATCAAATCCATGTTTGGCAATGAATTATATTTTTAATTTTATATTTAAGCGGGCAAAGTACGCCAACAGGTGCCAATATTTCGGCTTCTTCTGGAGGCCTAGACGAATTTTATGCAGGAACTCTGGACAGCAGCTTTTTGGAAGATCTTCCACCACTATCCGGTACTACCAATCAAGATGTCACCTATGAAACTGACAGGTAAACAATACTTGGTATAAATAATATGACGTAATCATAAACAGCGCGTTGCGTGAGTTAGGGTCAAACCATACTACACGTTTAATCAAAAAGTTAAAACAACAAATTCAACCTGATCTCAACAATGTTATGCGCATATAAGAGATATGAGCATTATAAAAAAATACGCACGAATTCGCGCGCATTATATTCTTAATTTTTTTGTTATTTAATTTTTCTTTAATTATGATCCATCGTCCATCATGTTAATCATAAATACCTATGAGTTCTATGCCCTACAATTTCAGCGACGAAGAGAACACAACAAATCCAAAAGTGACTATTGACCAAGAAGATTTAGATTTCGACATCAGTTCATCCGCAGAAATCATTAGGCCCGAAACAAAGTTGACTTCGGAACTCTGTACAAGGTCTAGTCACCACGATGGTACCCTGGACACCATGATGAGTCGGATCACCATGGAGGATGACGACGATACCCACGTTAGTAACAGTAGCCTTGATATGTCACATGGAGTACTGTTTGAAGGCAAGCATAATATGGAGGAAGAGTTGCAGTTGGATAACGACTTTCCTCTTTGGGCTGGTGATACTAGTGCCAGAAGATCTCCTGAAGGTAAATCTTTGATCATGTTTCTGTAGGACTTAGTAATATCACGTCCTTATACATTTTTAACATAACGGAGCAGGAGGGCGAGCCATGTTGGTAACTTAAGTACTTCATAAATCCTCATCGCGAATTTCATCCCTCAAAGAGACTCAAGGATAACTTACCGTCACGTACCGTCAGTGTCCACGTTTCGGACCCGTAAGTCATAACTGGCAGGACACACTGCTCGAAGACCTTTGTTATTGCTATCAACTTATTAGTAACAAATAATTTTACTTTCGGTTTCAGGAGGTGAAGATCCGGACAGAACAAAAGAACCCAGTGAAAAGGTAATAATTTGTTCTAAAACTGCCATGTTAATTAATCCGCTGCTTTTAAAGCGTCTTACTCTCAACTTAAAATTAACTCAACTTAATTTAACTTAAAACTGCATAATATATGTATAAGCTATAGAAGTACATGTTGAAGCTGAAAACTTTACCTAGTGTTTATAAATATTAGGGATCAAGACACCGTATTTTTAGGTTACACACAAAATAATTGAATGTTTTAGATGTGTTGTGATATTTAGAAAAAAACCATAATTTCCTTCCACAGGAGAAAAAGCACAAAAAGAAGAAATCAAAAGATAAAGATAGAGGAGATTACAGTGAGAAGTTAGATAGGAAGGAGAAGAAGCATAAACATAAGAAATCTAAAAGTGAAAAGAAATCATCCAACCCACAACAGGACTTGTTGGCGCCGTCCACAGCCGAGTTTAATTACGATGAATATGATAGTATTTAATACGGACTTCGAAAATTTAATATTTCGTAGGTACATTCCAATCTGACTATACGTAATTTAATATTATGTTTATCTTTCAAGTACAAATGTTTACTAGTTGTGTATTCTGCGAAAAGATGACCTTTATTCTGCCTGAAGCTCAATGATCTGACAAAAATCAAATTTTACGTACTTAATTACTTTTGTCTATCTACATATGTAACGAGTACCTAGATATTTCATTTTTACAATTTTTTATTTATTTTTTACAAAAATCTTAATTAAATTTCATTAAAAATGATGATAAGTGGATTAAAGGGCCTGTTTTTCTTACAACGTGGCGAATGATCAAAAATGGCAAACGATATTGATTATGTGCAATATATAAACGTATGTAATCTTAAGTTTAAATTGAAATTACCTTGTTACAACATCAAATATTTTATCATGTTGTGTATGCTTGTTGTCTAAATAAAATGTTTAAGAAGCAATTATTCAATTTTTTTTTTACTAAACAAATTTTTAATAACGTAGAGGCCCGGCCTCCAACCCGCCTGTGTGCACAAAGGGACGATAGTCCGTTTTCAGTTTTACTAAAATATGAAATAATAAGTTAATATTCGAACAGAAAGAGCGAAAGTATGAAAAACTAGCGGGTTGGGTCGCGTTGCAGGAATAAAGGGACTATAGGCCCATGTTTACTTCGGTCAAATTAAAAAAAAAACACAGTCAGTCAGTCTGTGACAGTCCCTTTGTGCAAAGGAGCGGATACTGTAAATTCGTAAAGTAAAACATCTTAATGTTTACTAGGTACACGAATAACTATGCTTCTTATTTCAAAACTAAAAAGGCCACGGGAAACAAGGGAGAGCTTTTCCTAAAACTCAGTATGAAGTGTAACCTCCTGTGCTCCGGCCCCGGCGATAGATATTCTCATCCTACTAATATAATAAACGCGAAAGTTTGTGTGTATGGATGGATGGATGTTTGTTACTCTTTCACGTAAAAACTACTGAATGGATTTTGATAAAACTTTACAAAAATATAGCTTATACATCAGAATAACACATAGGCTATATATAGTGTGATAACGTTATATACCTATTAAGGGAGAGTCGTAGTCGTGTTACCACCTTTTAAATCGTACCACCTCTAGATATCTCATTAAATGATACTTTTTTCTACACTGGCATCACCAAATTATGCGTGTGTCGCCTCCAACTACCCACCATTTGAAGCGTCGGTGGCTTAGTGGTTAAGGAGTCGGTCTTACGATCGAGAGGTCCCGGGTTCGAATCCTGGCCATTACACTACCGACGTGAACCCACTCCTAGCACAAACAATTTAGCTTAGTTGGAGGGGTTAGAGGGAATATTAGTAACTAATTTCGATAATTTTGGTTGCTAATATTCTTTATAAAAAAAATAAGTTGACATCTGACGAGAATTGTGTATATTCACAGAATAGATAATAGTGTATAGTAGAAAAGAAAAACCCGTTCTCGGACGAATTTGATGTAAATTTTCATACTGGTTTGTAAGGTCATAACACTCATAACACGCGATATAGGTAAACTAAAACGACCCAGTCCACGTTATATAACTACAAATTTAAACTACATTTTTGTGCATTTGCGTGCTGCGAACCAGTATGGAAGTTATGTCGCTGCATTTGTAAAATTCAAAATTTACCTGGTTCGATAAATCGTACCACCCATAGTTATCCTAATATTTTTTAAATGAAAGCCAGATCAAATGAAAAGCAAATAACAGTTTGTTCGATAGACCTAGAAAACTCTTTTGGCTCAGTAGGTACAACACGAGCTTATGTTGTTTGCATTAAAATGGTATATAAAGGTAGACTAACAACCAATAAGTAATGTTAAAAAAGCTTGGATCTATGATAATTATTTAACCTCGCGTCTTATCTGGCTGTTTCTTATGTATGATATAGGTAAACCTTAGCCTCCTCAAAAAACTAGATGCGAGTGTCACGAAGACACTGAAGTCGTGGCTATAGGGCTAGCTCAGTCGGCCGACCCGTCGCACAGTGTCGCTACTCTATACAAATGTTTATCATAAATCTTATTTTGGGAAAACTGTACGTTTAAACTAATATAATATATATACCTACATATATACATATGTGTGATTAAAACATAGAAGTATAGGTGATATATTTTTATTATAGATCTAAATATTGGCTTAAGTCAGGATCTAGTATATTTTTTTTATGTTTGTTGCCTGATCGTATTGTAGATATTAATGGATCGGAAGTCAGTAACATTATGGTAATTAGATCGTGATTAGTATTCGGTCTCGAAGTTTTGCGTGTATGGTGTTCTCTGTAATTTCTAGAATCTTTATGTCTTCCTTCTAAAGCATCTTCAGAAAGTTGGCCAATTGGTAAGGGAAAAGATTGTATTAATTCGGTCGAATGAACTAAAATTTTATGTATAGATGTTGGTATATTGTACCATGGATATAAACTTAAATATAAACTATTGATTTCTTTCAGGAGTTCCTTAAATTTATCTAAATTAATTTTGAATCCACTTGTAATAATTCTGTTAATAAGATATTTTTTTTCAATTAAACTCTGATCGATGCCAGTTATTTCGTTTGATAATGTACTGTTTTTAAAAAATATTCTGGCTGTGTTGCCGTCATTCGTGGATCCATACCCTGGTTTAGGTTTATCAACTATAAGGCCCATCTTTTGCTTAAATTCGTTTGTATTCTTTTTTTGTTCTCATTGAATATATCTTTTTGTGTCTGACCTCGAACTTGCCAACACTTCAAAGGCAATCTATACGCAACATGAAGTAGGAATTCAAAAGATCTGATCCAGTTATGAAGAGTTGATAAACCATACTTGTATGTTGTTGTGTTAGGGTCCCTATCAAACACTGATGGCGAATTCATTAATTTTGGAGTTGCTCCACATATATAACACGTTTGAGTAGAACTGACACCACTCAATGTGTGACAAACAGCACCATCAATCATTGTAAATATCATATCATATGAAATTGTTACCGCACTGCTAGGCTCTTGTAATTTTATCACAGAGCTTTCTAAATCATTTATTAATTGACCTACTCTTCTTTCTTCTTCTTTTATAAGATTGGTAGTTTCTTTATTAAATAATAACCTAATAGGTCGGCAGAAATATGTAGAAGACGGTGTTTTATTTTGCCATTTAACAAGTTGTGTTTCATTATCAACTAATCTAATTGGCACCAAGGCAGTTAAAAACAAAAATTCATCTGAGGCATTGTCATTGTGAAACTTCTGTTTATAAGTACTATGACCAGATGATCCATCAAATCCCCATTTACAGATCAATGTTAATGAAGAACCTACTGTAAAGATTTCTTTGCTCTTTTCAGCAGTTTTCACAATAGATTCGGCTGTTTTGTATAGTAAGTCTTGTAAATTGACCTCTGCTACTGTTTCAGTACTACTAATGGCGTTAGGTAATATCTCATCTCTAACTTTCATTATCTTGTAATAGCTCGGAAAGGTGTTAGGATGCAATAAATTCACGACCTCTCTTAACCTATTATATTTCCGATACGATAAATCTAAGTCTATATACAAGGCCAATGCATCAAAAGGTGATAATGAAGATAAACTCTCCTTATCAGGTGACTTATGTGATGACCATTTAGCCACAAATTCTAATTCACTACTGTCTCGGGTTTGAACTAAATCCAAAACTCGTCGTTTTTTTGAAGCTAAATTTAAGTCAGTAAAGTTAGTTTTAGGTCTACCACGTTTTGATTGAATACCTGCCGATGATGTGCCCACCGTTTCATTACCAAAGCAGTAATCTTTCACTATTGTTTCAGTAGCTAAATAGTTATCAAGCCAAGTTTTGTATTTTGTATTCATCACTTCGGGCATTCTACTACTCGATCTCCAATATGTACTCGCTCTCATACAAAATAATCTTGCTGTCTTTTTGACACTATCTTTAATTAATTGTGGAGACTCCTCAAGTTCATAATAATTTAAAATATGTTGATAAACGGCATTGTTTTTTTCGTGTAAGTCCGCTAAACGCCAGACTTCGAAAACTTCAACGTTTTTTATTTGACGAGTACTCATACCTAAAACGAAATAACTCAATTTTAGCATGGCCTAGCAACCTAAAAGTTACCTAACATATTGTTTACTAATAAAGCTAGCATATTTAAAAAAAATAGAGATGTGATATGATGTGATTTTTTTAAAAGTCAAATCAAAGTCTCAGTTAAATGTTTTTTTTTTTAGTATTAAGAAAAAAAATATAACTTACCAATGTCACACATTCTGAATTATTATAACACCAAATTAGACAGATTACAAACTAATTAAAACTATTATAGCGATATAACACCGATAAAAGTTGAATATCACTTGTAACTATAGCAGGAAAGTTAATTACGCGCGCACTAACTATTTTGTTGCATCAACAATGACAAAGTTTACTTACCCACATTTACCAAAATATTATTCTTTAAAAAATATAAATACCTACATTTGATGAAGTAAGTATTGTAGAATATGTTGCCATATCAATAAATCACCAATAACAATGTTGCAAAAATGGATTTATGATAAAGGCTCGTGACACTGTGCGTCGGCACTATATAGATCCGCGAATAATTTTGGAATGACGCTTCAGAAGCAAAAGAACTCTATAAACACCTAAGAGTAACTAAAATGCACGTCTTATCGAAATCTAAAGACGAAATAGTAAAAGTCCTTCCAAAAGATTAAAATGCATCGGAGCTTGAATCACGCCTCCAGTTCCATAAAAAACTCATGATAGGCTCGCAGACTGGTAGAGTAGGTCTAGGTAATATTCGGAGACAAACAAAGAAATAACGAAATCTTTTCTTCAAGCTGACGAAACAACACCTATAAGGTGCACGCAATGAACCTAGAAATGCAAAACGAATGGTTGACCCTAGGTGAATTTTGTATTCTCATAGCCTTAAAGTGGCGTACCATAATATACGACTGTTCACCGGCCTTACTTAAATTTTACCTAAAGGCATTCCAGTTGACCCTCCCCGACCAAAGCAATCTAGTCAGATGGGTAAAAGCCACACATAAAACATGTAACTCATGTGGTGAAGCAACTGGTACAGCTAGGCACCTGCTAGTGGGTTGTAGGACGTTATTAGACCGGGGTCATTACTCGCGCCGACATGATAAGGTATTAGAAATCATACGTGAGGCTGTAAGTTTGGCGGTAGCTAGAGCGAAAAAAGGATTAACCACAAACCAAAGAAATGACATTGTGTTTGTAAAGGAAGGCTGCTCAAAGAAATCACCTCAAAAGCCATATTCAATTCTGATGGCTGCCGTTAACTGGACAATACTCGTAGACACGTATGAGAAGCACTAAAAATACCGGAGGATATCTGTGCCTCATCATCCAGACCCGACATATTCCTTTTTTCACGATCGCATAGGCGTGCAGTGCTTGTAGAACTCACAGTACCGTGGGAAACTAATATACCTAAAGACCACGCTATAAAGACAAACAAATACTTTGACTTGACTAACGAGTTAACCAAAAACGGCTACGTGGTTAAACTCTACGCCGTAGAAGTAGGAACAAGGGGAATTCCAGCTAAATCCCTGTATAACCTACTTAAAGACTCGAATTGCCAAGAGCTTCAGTAAGCTCTTTACTAAATCGAATATCAAAAGCGGCATTGATAGGATCTTACCAAATATGGATAGGTAGGTGGGGGGGGGGGACACTACTGACGGTGGAGGTGAGCGCTGATGCATCACAAGGTGGCCAACCTAAACCTACATCTGGGTCGCAAGTCCCAGTCGCCGTCACGGTGTTCCTCTCTGTCCACGCTATGGACCCGGCGACCGCACGGTGAATCCATGGAGTGCTGAGAATCGGATCTCTATAAATAATAATTAGGCAGATATATTTTTGTGCTTGCTTGACGGCAATTGGTTTGTCCCCTATTACGTGAGATCGAAAATCACAGTTGGCGAAATGTGGGTGTTTATACACCTCTGCCTACCCCTTCGGGGATTTACAAGTGTGTATGCTATATTTCTGTTTCACAGCGGAAAAGGGAAAGGAAACTAAACTTACGCATGACTGATCCGAAATAAGCTTTGTTATGTAATATTTTATTGACTGACAAATTTAAATAACCGTGGTACAATTTAAACCACTAGTCGGCTGAATGGTACCGGTGGCAGACCTCTGCAATACCTAACTTATCGTAGATGTAAGACATTATTCATTAGTCAAGTGATAGTCAAGATATTAAACTTTGTGTTACATGCCTATTGAGCTTTATAAGTCTTTTTATGAACTAAATATCCAAGTCAAAAGTGGTCCAATATAACCAACACTCCCATACTTTTCTCAAATATTGCCACTTTGCCACACAAACATATATCGTCGACATGGATAGTTGGAGCCCTCAAAAGACCGACTACTCTAACTACAGAGCTTCGATATCATGTCGAATCATGTCAATTGGTTTAGGAGGTCAGGATGGCAGTTGGCAGCAGTATTGGGCATCAATGAAATAGTTTTTCAATCTACGCGTTAATTGATTGAAGAATTAATTGCAACTAAATCAATTGCAATTTAATTTAGTTGCAATTAATTTTTCCTTTGTACGTCACATAATTTATTTCACGTATTTCTTAACGGACCGGCAGCTGACAATTTTTTCCCTTGAAGGTATTGGCTCGACTGTGTTTAGACCAATTTTGAACCGGGAGGTAATGACTGAGTTTGGTCAGGTCACCAGCTGACGCATGGGCAGCTGACAATTTTATTCCTTAAAAGTATTGGCTTGACTGTATTTTAGCCGATTTTGAGACGGGAAGAAATGACTGACGATTGTAATTTTTTTTACAACTTTAGGTCACCTGCTGACGCATTTGCCACCGCAATAGGAGCAGCTGACCATATTTTTTCTTCAAGACAATAGCTTAACTGTAATTTAGCCAATTTTCAGCCGGGAGGTAATGTCTGAATTTGCTTCGTTTTTTACATGTTTGAGCGGTCACCGCTGCTTAACCCACTAACATCTCTATTATTATTAAATATATCTAGACCAGTTTAGCAAACTAGTCTAGATATATTTTTTAATTGACGTTTTGTAAGTTCCGTTTTAAATGATCTATACAGAATAAATGATTTTTGATTTTGACTTTGACAAAATAAATAATTATCTTTTTTGGTTGCAAATGAGATGATTTACAACTTTTATTAAGTAACTTTAGTCGTAGAACCAAAAATTAAAAATGTATGTATACAGGGTGGAGCTTTTCGACCGTACCTGTATCTTGTAATTTAATGTTGGTGTATAATAAAGAGTTATCAATCTATCTATCTACTCTAAATACTGGCGATAGCGTATTTCAATTTGAAGGGAACATTACTTTATTTTTAAAAAGAAACAAATCTGCGTTCAAAGAGTTCCGGAAGAGCGCTTGCCACATCCGGTAATCGGACAGACTGAAATCAGAAAAAATAACATCTTTTTAATCTGTATTTTATAACATTGTGCCATCGATAAGGTCAACAATAAGGATGAGATTTATTTATTTATTTTGCCCGCGGCTCCGCCCGCGTGCATGTCGGTTATCGCGACCAAACATAGCCTATGTCCTTTCTCAAGGACTAATCTACACCTATACTAAATTTCATCAAGATCGGTTCAGTGGTTTAGGCGTGAAAGCGTAACATACAGACAGACAGTTACTTATTTGCAACAAAAAATGTTAGTAAGCTTTTTGGGTGCGTAGGTCTCAAAAAAACCGTCAGATAAACCATAAAACTCATTTGAACCTCTCTTTTTGTGGATGGCGGCCGTGCCACAAGGATTGCTAACCCACAGTTGGATTTAACTTTAAACCGACTCCCCCTTGATATCGGGGATCACGTGGTCCCCCCTCCCGAGGGCCAGACCGACAGGGATGGCCTTGGGTCGGCCGGGGTGCGAGGGATATGTCTTTTGATAACCTCACATCCGACCTAGCACAACGACCCACACACGGCGTGCAGTTTAGTCGGTTCGAGTCCGACATAACCTCCCCCTCCGGCTCCGGGGGGGGGGGGGGGCTTGGGGAATATCCGTGGCGATTTCCCGCAAATGCTACTGCATTAATGTGAACCATTTTTAGAATGTGCCCATTCCAGTGAGCGATTCCAGCGCAGTGGATTATTCAAGCGCGTTAAAAATACTGGAATAACGTGAATACTACAATTCATGATTGATACAATCCATTGATTCTCTGAGTTACTGGACTGGAATAATGTTAACCAAGCATTACTTTTAACCATTACTCACTTATAAATAGCCATTACAAAGCATTTCGGACTCGGCATAGCCTTGTCTGTCGTATAACTCTATCGAGGCGTCAAGTGCTACTGTATACTCACGCCTTTTTCCCTTCAAGGTAGACAGAGATATCAGCCCGTCTCTGTTTGTGTCCTTATCGACTTGACGACCTCCTTTTACTGTTAAATTGAATTATCTCTACTGTTAAATTCAGTTATAATGCTACAATGATAGGATCGTTGGAGTAAGAGATGGGATACTGTTGTTCAACAAAAGAAGTTTAATAAATACAGTACATTCTATTCAAAATGTAAATGTACAACCACATCGATATTTTATTGGTTAGATTATAAAAAATTGGACCACCTGCAAGAAGTCCGTTCAGTATTGTAACAATTTTACAAAACAAAAAAATCTACATAACAGAACTTACGGATATTAGTCAACTTTATTTTATACATACTATAGTACACGATTATTCAACATAATATTTACCTAATATTATATTTATACATTCTATGTATAGAAGATAATAATTTTCATTTTGTAATAAGTTAATAAAACTATAAAATTTCTCTTCTGTTAAATGTAGGCATTTCATAAGGCTAATGTAGTTATTGGAAACAATATTTGGTGGTTTTACGGTCTCTTTAAATACAACACGAAGTATGTACCTATGTAATATTCACATATATATTATATAGCATTTATGAAAAGCACTTTGTACTTGGCTTCAATCTTCATATAAATTTAGGTATGCTTTAATTTTCTATCCAAAACATTTTTTTAACATTATTAAAATGAAGAAAAATTGAAACAAGCACAAATATGAACGAATAATGAAACAAGTAGCACTGTGAATCGAAAAGAAGGGTTCCAACGATATTTTCATTCTTTGATTTCAGGTCTACCTTTGAGATTCAAGGGTTGGACGAAGGTTCCACCTCAGATTCACGTAGAAAATATTATAGTTTTTAATATCAAGAAAGAGACAACAGATTAATGAAAATCCAACTTACTACGCTCTTGGCATACCCATCAATATGAAGATGAACAAATTTTCATTTTGTTACAACACAAAACGCAACGAAAAATAATGGCAAATAGTAGGTGCATCGTAGTATAACTCTTTTGAGTTTTTTCGTCATCATTAATACATTACCATAATACTAAAGTCATGGTTTCATGTATGGAAATACTAATTGCGAATAAGGCCGCTAATTGTACTACGTTATTGTGTAGTTCTAGCACACATGATTAACTTTGATTGCGGTTGGTCGCGTTCAATAAGATGAATTGTTCTTCACGTTGAAAATGAAAACAATATTTGCGTTTTAATGGAGAGTAAAATAAAGAAGCATACATTTCAATAAATATTATTACCATCAACTCTTCATCTTCATTAGTGAAGTAGTCTCGTAAATATAACTCTTCAAACATTAGATTTCATGATACATTTTCAACAAGCAATGATAAAAATTGAATAAAAAAATGGTGAGTTTGAAAACCGTATGTACCACTAAACCAAATAACGTTCTGGGAAGACCTGACGTACTTGCAAAGTCCATTGACGCTACTTGATTTGCGATGCGTCAAATAAAACTATATGTGGTAAACTTGTCCAGTCAACGGTAGGTAAAGTATATTGTTGAAACTGAATATATAATGAATTGCATTGCGTTTAAATCTTAGATTACCCGAAAATAATATATTTATTACATTTGGTGTATTGTATTTGCTAATGGATTAATGATGTTTCGAAACTGACCGATATAAGTACAAAAAATGATTTAGCTGCTCTAATTTGCATCGTACGCTGAAACAAACGCATCAAAGCAGCGCTTCTATGTGTGCTCATTGGTATTTGTACAAAAGTCAGGCCGCCGCCTGCCGCTGTTCTTTCAGTGGGTATTGACCCTTAACGTTAGAAATATGTTTCGTAAATTATTTAAATGGTTCTATTCTAAGAATTCCTGATCAATCATTCTGTGATTTCTTTACAATTTTATCTATAGTATTTTTAAAATATAGTTGGCAATATTATTTATGTAATAGGACCGCCACTTGACGGCAGATGCCGCCCAAGACCCAACAGTGGCACCTTGTCGAAATGACGTTTGGCGGAGTTCAGACGCAGATAGGCAAACACGATGCACATGCGCGCCACCACAGTGAATGCAAGTTGGATGCGTTGTTTTGATCTTTACTTTACACTCCAATTATAGACTATGATAAATCAGATTAATTCAATATAACTTGTGTTGTTTAAATTCATAAAAACATACTCAAAGATGGCTCTTTGCAAAATGACGAACATGACGGCGATACGGCGATGACGGCCAAACGATTGGTATTAAAAAATCTAATCAGACAACTATTAAAATTACTACAGTTTTTTTAATTACTAGCCGTCATGTTGCCATTTTCTTCCGACACAAACATAAATAATTATATATATAAAATTTATTTCTATCTTTATGGCCTACATAAATTATGTCAACAATAAAATTCCTTTCATTTTTTGCCAACACAACAGTACCTAAAATATTTAACAACGCAAATAAATAGTCATGCATGATGTTCATAGGCAATTTGTAAATGACTGTCATTTGATATGAAATTACAGACTGTAAAACGGAATGTTTAAACTACTACTGCAATGTACTAGCTTAATGTTCCAATATAAAATAGCGAAAATACTTAAGATCGTAAACTAAAAATCAAACCTTGCAATGAACCATATAAAGAAATATAAATGTTGATAGCAATAAATTAATTTTGGCCTCGGTAAAAACAGATTTTGGCATTCAAATAAGACTTGTTTAAAAGCTAATTGATGAGTACAATCCAACAATATCTAAGTCGATGGATGAATTTTACTATACTTAATAATTATATTTTTCTTATCTCATATATCATTTTTATAAACTATTGCTGCAAAATAACTTTTAATGCATTCCTAGCTTCTTTATTCTTAACTTTAACTAAATAATCTTATTTACAGTGTTTATAATATAATTGTTCAATCATTATTTTAAATACAACATCACCCTAAACCTCTCCAAGGAGAGAATTTATCATAGAATAATCTTTGTCCATAACAACAAACTGTTTTATTCGAGAGTCGCGAAAACGAAGCCGAGCGAGGGCGTCAGTCCACACGAGACGTTTCTGAAAAACCGTCGTCCAGAAAGCTCTGTAAACTATGTGCCTGGTGGCTTAGAGAACTTAACTCAAAACTGGTCTGTTCCACAAAATTATTATGCACATTGTAAGGCTGTTCACGAAACTGACCTGATGTCCACGGGTCACTCATATCGTCATTAGGTCTCCGTACACTACTATCGAACGAAGGTAAGCCGGGCCAAGTTTGCGGCGACGGCGTGTTGAGCATGGTGGGAATGTTGTCAACGTGCGGCTGCATCGGCGGAGTCGGCTCGGGGTTGAACGACGGCGTACCCCACACCAGGGACTCGATACTAGAGGCTGCAGCACTGCAAATCTGGTTAAATCTATCTATTCCCCATGAAGTACTAAGATCAGGCGTAGATGTGTTATTGTGCAATAAATCTGGAGCTTTAGGCACCGATCGCCCGTATATATCTTGTTGTTGCCTGCCACTAATGGTAGGTCTGGTAGTGGCTCCTCTGTCTGGACTGGGCAGGTGACAATCTGAACGCATCATTGGACTGTAGCTCCCGACGCCAGGACTCTTTTTGTTACTACAAGACACATCTACACTTGGTCTAGGAGAATAAGGGCTTTGGTGCAAACGGTCTTGTCTAGACATGGGACTGTACTGTCCAGGGGTTTTATTAGGATTGTTTCTAAGAGTGTCGGTCTTTATAACAATTCCAGGATCTGGACTGGTATGTGTGGAAGGATGTGGAGAGTACGGTTGATGATGTTTAGGCATAGGACTAAAATTGCCGGGATTCCAAGCATTGGATTTTTGCAAATCAGGTTTAATGATTTGACTAGTGTCCGGACTTGGTTGCGCTGAATATGGACTAGGTTGCGAGGAGTATGGGCTCGGCTGCGTCGAATAGGGACTAGGTTGTGTTGAGTAGGGGCTAGGTTGAGCAGGGCTCGGTTGAGCAGAATATGGACTTCTTTGAGAGGAAAATTGACTATCTTGGCGAGGCATGGGACTATAATTGCCATAGTTCCAGCTATTGGGGTTTTTTATACTGTCTTGTTTGATAATATGTGTTTCAGGACTAGGTTTATTATCATGCGAAGTGGTAGGACTACACTGTTCTATAACTTTACCATGCCTTAGTTTATTGTGATTTTCTAACCTACTTAGAGGACTGGCTTCAGACTTATGTGTTGGTGTAGTTCTAAACTGCCCTAGATTCCACGAGTTACAGCTTTTTTGGCTGTGGTTTAATAACTCTGATTGAACCTCAGGACTATTTTGTACTTGACTGTCTGGTTTAGAGACGGGACTGAAATGGGGACTGCCAAGCTCTCCTTTAAGGGATTCGGATCTGGGTGTAGATGAGGAATCTGCTTTAGACTGCGTAGCAGGACTAAGAAGTTTAGGAGTGGTATCCCTTGTCGACCTTTTGCCTTCAGACAGTGCAGTCATCAATTCCAAATCTTCTTTACCACTTGTCAGTTCATACGATTTGCTATCTGGTGAAGAACTAATAGGCGTTCGTGGCATGGGTGACTGCTTGTCAGGCACGTTAGAAGTAGACTCTGAAATACTTTTTGGCTCTTGAAAAACAGATGCCAATGCGTCCTTTGTTAGAGCATCGGATTTAGAATCAGACTTCTCTCCAGTATCTGGTAAAGGTTTCTGATTGTCCGTTTCGAATTTTGAATCAGCTGCAGACTTTTTCACATCTTTCTTCGCCTTTTCAATTTCCTCAGCTTCAATTTCTTTGGCTTTAATTTTCTCTGGATTAAAGCTATCCTTAAGATCTTGCAGCTCTTTGCCTGTGTATAGTCGTTTCATACCTCTGGGTAGAGCACGACACGAACTCAGATTTAAAGATTCAATGAGAGGGCATTTAAGTAGGACTTTCTTTACTGGTTCCAATGATACTGATGAGCCACATAAATTGAGTATCCTGAAATAGAAAAAAGGTGTTTTCGTTTATTTGGGCAACATAATCTTAACATACTAAACAAAGCAGTTATTCTATTATAGTCTACTTGAAATAGCTTACAATTTAGTGTAGGAACAGTTGTATTACAGCATTTCATATGTCAAAAATCCATGAGCACTTTATTCACTTTTATCCTCAGAAATCAGTATATTTTCTTTCCAATGCTAACGTATTTTTTATCTAGCACGCACAGTTTGATCGCTAGATATATTTACCTGAGTTTGCTGTTAGGCGACTCGGCGAGCGCCGCGACTGCCACGTCGAGTACCCTAGTGGCGGAAGCCCAGGACAGATCCAGTTCTATCAGACTGTGCGACCACTTCTCACAGATCAGCTCCAAACACGCGCTGCTCTGACGGGTCACCTTGCAACCTGTGATAATACAAAACCATCCTATAGAACTTTTACATCTTAGCGATAATCCCAGTCGCATCCAAAGCTTAAAACTTGGAGCCTGGGGTCCGCATTACCAGTTTAACTGCGGACTTGGCTGAATATCGATGTTTTCTGTGAAGCGACTGCCATCTAACATCCACCACCCAAAGGCGATATCGTAGCATTGCAGCTAGATCAGTTGTTGGATTTTTTATGGCTCCAACTACCCGTAACGACTGTCATAGATGTTCGTATTGCAACCGGGACCGACGGCTTGACGGGATCGAACGCAACGCCATAGACGCTGTCGCCAACCATCTTATAGAACTATTTCTGTAGAATTTTCTCGAGCAATCAGGTGTCTTGACGGTTGGAATTTTCAATTAATACTTTACATTTATTATTGACTGAACCTCACCCTTCGGCCGCGTGCTAACGTGGGTTCGTAACCAGTTACGGTAGAAGAACTAAAGATCTTCATTATAGGATACCAGTTACTAAACTAAGAAATCGGTAGATGAAATAAGAAATAAAAGACGGGTTGCACTCCGGGAGTGCCGGTAGAAGTGAAAACTTTTTCTTTCTTTCTTTCTTTCTTCGTTATATACAGAGAAAAAGACAAAAAGAAAAGAACATATCATACCTATAATATAGCGCCAATCATAGAACCTATCACTAATTTTCTGCTAATTCGCTAATCTGCTGTCAGAAGAAATTAATCAATTACAAAAAGAAAAAATAATCGCAAAAAGTAATGAATTACAAAAAGAAAAAACAATCACAAAATGTGTCAGAAGCCCAGGATGGAACCCGGTACTATCTGAAACCATAAGGACTTGCAGTCGAAGCGCTTACCGCTAAGCTACGAAGCTTCTTAGCGTACTTAGCAAAATAAAAACTCTGAATGTTGTATGACGTCATGTCATCCTACAAAGTCATCGGTTACGGGTCAAAGGTCACGTGATCCTGACGCGAGTTTAACACTTTTTATCCATCCAACGCCGCTAAAGAAGTTGTCACTTCAAAAACGTTTTCATACTAGGTAACTAAGTTTTAGAGCCGACAGGCCAACGCGGAATCCCAGTGTATCTATATCAATTGCAAACTTAAATATACCTTTTGATATATTAGACAAAATACAAGGAGTAAGAAGTTACCTCCAAGAAACAGATGTTGTAGATCCCACGCAGGCACCCTAACGAGGCCGGAGTCAGACAGACGCTGCAACCCTCGCACGTCTAGCAGACGCAGCCTGGTAGCGCCGCGGACGAGCCGCGCCAGCGCGTCGTCGCCTAGCCGGTACTCGCCCACGCCGACACGCTCCGTGGCCGCCTCACCCGCGATGGAAAGCTCTTCTAGCGCTGGCCAGCCGTTGCATTCCATCTGTGAAGTAAATGTAGAAGTAGAGTTAGTTCCATGACTTCTGCGGTAATACGACGTCTGACAGTTAGGTCAGAGGTGCAGACAGACAAAAATGATTAAAACGCATGCTCATTTTATTATTGTATTGTGTCCAGTATCGGATACACATTAATTAAAAAACTTTTTTAATAGCAGGCACAAACAGACACTTCGACTACATTTATTCATTTGTATAAATATTAGTAGGATATACAAAGATTTGTAGGTAGGGTAAAGTAGTACAGCGTCTCACCAATACCTTTGGGGTCGAGGTCAACTTCACCTGCTAGATGGTGGACACCTGCTATAAGCAACAGATGACGCTCTAGTGCACGCTTTTCTCTCGGGATTCAGAGTTCAGACGGCAGTCGTTCCCGCATCCTCGTTATGGGGATGATTACTTACCTGATCTGACTTTAGATTGAGGTTAGATGGCAGTTTCACGGAAAATATCGGTCGTTTTAAAGTTGAATTTAAAAGTGAACGTTTGAGAAAAGGTTGGAAAAGGGAGAGAATAAGACTGTAGTAGTGACCTGTTGCGAAGTAGTAGCGTTCTGCAGCACGAGCTGCGAGTTGGCGGCGCGAAACACGCGCATCCTGGGACAGCCGCGCTGCAGCGCCTCCAGCGGCACCGTGGCGGGGTGTGACGCCGCCAGCGTGCCCGAGATGTCCAGCACCTCCAAGCTGCAGCAGTGGTTCTGCGACAACACACCACGTTAGACGACTAATGGTACGGGAGTTAGCAACGTTTGAAAACTAAGAATTTTAGGTCAGCTGATTTTGTGATATGTCGTTCTTCTTGCTCTTTCGGCTAGAGTCTGGGCTATCTGACGGCATATCACAAATGCAACTGACCTGAAATTCTTTTTCGAAAACGTTGCTAGCTCCTATACTATAACACTGATAATTCAGTTTTTTTAAATCATGACAGACAAAATTGCCACACTGAAATAAAAATTAATTAGACAACATATTTGTAGTTTTTTTGCTTTAACAAGAGGTTTATTAGATGAGAATCATGAACAATTGGTATATAGAACATAATAACTACCAATTAACGCTGTGTTAAGGGCAAAATCTTATTTAGGTCAATACCGCACAAATACGATTCGGAGCGTCTCTATATATTTGTTTTGTTGTTGTATCAACATCAGTAACTAATGTCACCAGAATATGAACATGTTTTAGATGAAATATGAATGAAATATTAAAAATATCACCATTTAATGTTCTTAATATGTCTTCTACTTATCTGCAAATGAACATCAACATGCAATGTGGACTTTTTATACTCCGTCCAGTATATGAATGTATTTTAGACAGATGGAAATAGTGACTGCATAAAAATTTTAATTGATAAAATTGATAGATTAATAAAATCATTAATCGATTAATGAAAATATAGGGTATCATGATTTTATGTGGAATTATTATTGGTTGAAGCTAGCTATTATAGAAATGCGCTTACAATTTTATTGTTAGACCCTTTCGGAGCACCACCGGTAGCTTGGCCCCTGTACCCAAATGCCAGTGGGGCACTAAGTTTTAAATTTTAAACAAGTAATTTTTTTTATAGATGTACATATTTAAAAAAATGTAATGTATGTGTTTCTTTATGAATAAAGGGACTTATTTAATAATGATGATGATGATGATGATGATAATAATTTTGTAAGGAGGGATTTCCGGTAGCCTGAGAAATTGAGTTTTCGAATTAAATATCGTTATAACTAAGTATTTATGGTAAGAATATTTCACTTTATCAGTTCGTTATATTTTATTAAAAGGTGGTAATTCTTCGAAGATAAAAAAAGTAGTCAACATCCCTAAATAATACCCAAGTACGAGTACGTCTACTGCTATGTATGAAAAATTAATTTAATGTAAAAAGTATTACGATGGTTTAGTTTTAGTCCAATTTCTTCAGTATTGTATTTACATATTTTTATATAGTGGACGGAGTATAAATCAGCTGGTTTTATTACAATGACTTCAATTTGAAGTTCTAACTCTTCACAATTAAGGTTCTACTTCGAATACAAATAATCCATACTCTTTGACATTGCTCATTTTATTATCGACACTAAGGATTAAATTTAGTTACCGCAATAGACTGCAGAATCTGCGGCATGGCTACGAATTTGTTATTGGCTAAGGTGAGGTGAGTGAGTCGCGCGCCAAAATTCTCGGAGATGCGCGCCATTGATGCAGCAGAGAGGCATGTACTCGAACCACCGGTTTCAGACTGAAAAATAGATTTGCATTATGAGTTACATAGAGAAATTTTACCATAAAGCTGTTTGCATACAAGAGTATCGATATCATATATAATAGCTGTGGCTCAGTAAAATTTTTGTGTCATTTACAAAATGTCAAGTTTGTGAAACACAGTCAAGCATACAAGAGAACAAACGATTTAAATATAAATAAAAATAAATCGCTAAAATGAATGTATGCGCATAACTTCCAAAGGACTGTCCCCAATCGTTTGTTCTTGTAGTTATTGTCAGAAAAATGTTAATATAAAAAAATCACAGCATAAGTATACCACGCGGAGAAGTCACAGAAAACAACTAGTTTATCAATGATCGTTGATTTTAAATAACAGTATACAGCATTTCGTGCGGTATGTGAGTGCTGGAGTCTTTGCCTCTGCTTGACTTTACCTTTTTTCCTATCATTCTTCTCTGCCTGGGGGAACGTGATGCGACTGGTGTGACAAGCATAAGTTTCTATAGATCGCAGTAACGACTTACTGGTTGGCCGTGCCCGTGTTTTAACAGTAACATAATATGGTCCATTAAAAATGTCTGGTCGATCGAATAAGTCCGCGAAATAAGCTAACTCCTTCGGGGATTCACAGGCGTGACTACGTTTTTGTTATAAAAATAAAGAAGAGTACTAAGTAGTAACAGACTGATACGATACCTTTAATAGATATAGATAGTGGTCTGAGATATCAGACTACATTTGTCAGCCACCACATTATCTACTTTCGAAGCGTGTTTAAATGCTGTTATTAGTTTTTGTATATAGAACTGGGTCTTAATATATGTATTATCATTGATAATACATATATTAAGACCCAGTTCATTAATGTTGATAATTTATCAACATTAATTTATGACGAGGAGTAATTATAAATAAAGAAACGTTGGTTCCCGGTGGAGTGGAATCTCTTCCAGTGGGTGTCGTAGTAGGCGTCTAAGGGATAGGGCTATTTTCCATCCAGCAGTAAACATGCCCATGACTAAGTGCCCGCTTGCCGATAATGGGCTCGTGCGTGGCGCATTACGTGGGACAGAAAATCATAGTTGGCGAAATGTGGGTGATAAAACACCTCTGCCTACTCTTTCGAGGATTTCTAGGCGTGAGTAGATTAAAAGAAAAAAAAAATAGGTACCGTAAGTGACAAATCAATTCTTTGAAGCTTGGGTAAGGCTTGCATGAGGTCGAATAGTTGTTCAGAGTTGATGCGGCTCCAACCGGCGACACTCAACTCGACAAGCTCGGGACAGTAGTCCGCCACGCACGCCAGCACCCAAGACACGTTGCTTACTTTCCACTGAGCTGTGTAAACAAAACATGTAATTAATAAAGTCCATCCGTGACCACAATGGGTGCAATTTGATCAAAACAAACAATGTTGAGAAACAAGATGTTAAATGGTCGCTATGGTAATTAAGGTTCGATTTGACTTGAGGAATGCCTTTAACTCGGTAAATGGGGGCACTTTGTCGACACAAGCCAAATTGGAAACCCCCAAAATGTTTAAATTTTTTAGGCAATGCTATAGGCACACTTCTTAATCTAGGAATCTCTATAAGGAAAGTATTTCCAATTCAGCGGTAGGGCGTCAACAAGGACCCTCAAATGGCGCAAATATACCAATTTAACTGGTAATTAGCGTGTGCGCTATTCTAAGACATAGCGAAGCGACTACCTAGCTCCTCGAATCGCCTCGCTCAAAGAATTAGTATCGCTTCAGCGTGGTAATGCCGCCAGCCTTTTAGCCACGGTACCAGTTGAGGTCGATGGGGAGGAATTTTTCGATGCCTAAAGTTGCAGTCTCTTCCCCTTTTTTATTTCATTTTTGTATGTATTATTTAGTTAGCATAGTTTTGTATATATATATTTTATGACCAGTTGTTTATATATTTATGTGATGAAATAAAGACTATCTTGTAGTTTGTGATACTAGATTCCAACTACGTACCAATATTTAAACTTTGACATTGCGACAACCGGTTTTCCAGGAGCCATACGAGTTTGTAGTCTGTTTTACATTTTTCACTAGTATATTGCGCAAGATCTACATTCTTCCATAACTCTGCTCTACAGCTTACACTGTGCCATAACTTACACACTCTACCAATTCTGAAATCATATAATAATAAATTAATACACTCATTTCTTTAACTACATTTCCATCAGCATTGTATCGGTTTTAATACTTACCTAATCACAGAAGGCAATGTGCCCTCCGAATCCACAACATATTCAAATATCTTTAAAAGTATCTCCTTAGGCATTGAGTGTCCCCAAGGACTTTGCGGTTTGGTTTCCTTACTTACTGTTCCACTTATTCTATTTCTTTCAGTCTTTTCACTTTTCTCTGTAAAAAGTTGGTGAATGAATTTTAGAATAGGTTAACAAGTTAACAACAATACTATAGGGAGGATTGACACAAAATAATGATTGCAACCAGAATCTGCAAGTGGTAAATAATACATTAAGCAATTAAAAAAAAAAATAGACGATCCTACTTGTATATAAAATTGGCAGATTCGATACCATCGAAAGTGAAATATTTATTATATACAAATCAAATACTTTATTTATGTGTAGTCCAAAAAAAAGTTCATTAAATTATATACTAAACAGTAGCTTTTACGGCATCATCAGAATTGACCGTTAGAGGTGAAAATCTCACTTTAAACTGCTTTACTGAAAAGTTCATGTTTTGCAATTTCGATACTGTTCGTAGCAGCAGTCGATATGTAAATTGTTTTCCAAAGTATAATATTAGGTCCCTACATATAAAATTGGCGTTTTATATTAAGAAAAATCATTTTTCTTAATATAAAACCTTCGAGCTGTTTCTGCAGCGCTGGTGCCGCGATAAAACTCGTGTTCAAAATAATGCGATATTTTAAGTTTTACATATTGTGCACAGAACGATGATAAAGCAAAATTAAATACCACGAAAACAAATGAACTATCACATTCGAAACACAATCAGACACGCTTAAAATTGACTTGAATTTAAATTTGGATTTCCTAACCAAACACTGAATTTTTGAGATCAGAATGGTCAGTTCGATAAAACGCCAATTTCATATGTAAAGGCGGCCTAATATTTATTAAAGTGCTATCTAGAATCTAAGTTATATATAGGCATTCTTTTTTCACTAAAAACAGCTGTATTTACTTTTAATGAATCGAGCTTCTTATACAATAAAATTAAAACGATACGAATAACTTGAAAATCAGCTGATGAGATTATTTTATTACTATTAGCAAGTTACTGACTGGAGATATATAACTGCAGCAAAACTCTTTAATTGAGCCTATTATTTAGGTAATTTTCGATTCAAGTTAGACAATTGTAAGTTTGCATTATACATACTTTTACTTTTAGAAGTATTAGCCTTCTTCGGCTTCGGAGGTTTAGCAGTCTTGGGAGGGTGGCGCGGTTTTGGAGCTGCGACGCTCATTGCAGCAGCGGTGTCTCCGCGCGATGGATCGTACTCCTCACCAGAACTCACGCTAACCGGCGACGCCGTACGTTTCTTCTTGGATTTTCTTTGACCAAGGTCGAATATTGACGTCGGTGTTGGTGTTACCTGAAACATCACACCTAGTTAGAAATCTGGGATGTATGATTTTATATGTCGATCATCCCTTCTATCACCCCATTTCTGCGATTTATAAATATTATACTATGCCGTAACCTGGACAAGAATCCTAAGTTCTGTGATAAGATTCTTTGTGTCTGAGTAATCGTTAAGTATACCACAATAATTATGAAAGTCAGTGCAGTATAATATCATCATTAAAATACAAAGATTGAATGATTAATAACTATTTCATTTGACTCCTTCAGCCATGATCTAAAACTATCATGATCAAGTAACACTGGCAGAATAAAAAAAATATCTGGTATCCGTAAGATTTTTGCGCATATATCAAAAAAGTCCGTGATACAAAACTTGTCATACAACTTGCTTAGAAATAGCGAAGGGATGTTTCTCCCATATCATGTGGCACCAACGTGATAACGAAGATATGAGTAGAAAAAAAGTACAGAAAAGGCGTTTCGAACATAATAGTTTCACAGCGTTGCCAACTTCCGAGGAGAAAAAAGTAGACGTAAGGTAAAAGTAAGGCCTACGGCATTTCCATGAACCATCGGCAATAGTCGTGCTGCCTTATCGTACTGGGAATACTGTGGCTTTATTCTACCACCCACTCGATTTTCTTTGTTATTGTTATTATATTTGGGCACATAATCTTATCAGTAAATATAAATAGGTACAAACGTGTTGCTTTTTTATGTATGTGCGAACCTCTTTTTTGTAGACGTCAATACAGGATGTATCCAAAGGATAGTGCGACAAGAAAAAAAATTTTCATATACCCTTATTACTTATAGTGATTTTGTTAAAACTACTAACACTTATTATAATTTATCATCAATGTCCTCTATAATAAAAGACTAATTGATTACACACTTTTGGTTAAATTTTATGAAAGCAATTAGTATGGCAACTATTCCTATCGATCGATAAAGTGCATTGGATAAAGTGAATGTCCAAGGCGGGACTTGAACCCGCGACCGGTCACTTACAGGAGGAATGCTCTGACCTTTGATTATATGTCGCTCTGGCCAACTAAGCTATATATTGGAAAAGTAAGTTTTCCAATCTAAATAGATTTGATTAAATTAAAATATTTAGTATTCATAAATGTAAATCACTTACAAAAACATCCCACCGGTATTCAATTCTAAATCATTAGAGTATTTAAATGTTTCAAAGTCAAAGATTTTTATTCAATCTAGAACAACATGGTTGTTTCTTATTGACGATGACGTCAATAATAATTCTACTTAACTTAAGTTTACCACTGCTACCACGGCGCTGGTGGAGAAGAAACGGCGCAACTAGCTCCACTGCGGCATTTTTTTAAGACGTCAACTTACAATATTTATATCCTTAAGGCTAAATGTGGACGAATGTACATTTGTCTCGTGTCTGAGTGAACAAAAGTATATAAAAAAAACTTAGAAAATCATAATAAAATAAGTAACCTAATTTTAAATATGGCAAAAGAGTCACGTTCCTAGCACAGTATTATACCGCAACTAGAGCATTTTAGGTGCCTGCACCATGCTCAAGCCAGACATTTATGGCTTTAAGATCTCTGTCCTATAGTATGCTTTTTACATAAGACGGTATTTATATAGATTTTAAATTTATATTCAGGCATACTAAGACCGATTCAGGCAATTTATTATAAAAGCATATACCTTCTCCCATAAAAGAATTGCTAACTGTGCTAAGATGATAACATGGAAGTAGCAGTTTATGTTTATTACGCAGATTTCTGTCTAACGTAAGAGATATTACGTCACTTACTTCTGTGAAATGAGATATATTTTTCCACATACATACTTATCCAATGTATCCAACATTGGATAAGGACTTTTTATCCGCACTTAGCCTTCATTTAGGGCCATTGTGCGTGAAGAGTACTGGCTTAAGTAGCCAGCCTAGCTCCGCCCAGAAACGCAGAAGCTTACTGGGGGCTTCACAGCGGTGCAAAGAGCGACCTAACTGTGTCCAGAATTTGAGATCGTTGAGGAGCCACTGCCTCGCATTCCGGTATTATGTGGGCGGCCGTTTCCTCGGCAGCGACCCGTTATTGTCCCCATAATTGTTCTTAGACTTGTTCTGTCTAGTTTTAGGAGACGTTTTAGCCTTTTGTTTACTGAGGGTATAGCCATTTTTGATTGCATGCAGTCTATGGTTTGTACTCATCTTTGGTTATGTAGTTTCGTCTATCTCTCGCGTGACGGATCTGTGAGAAGGGGATCGGCAGTAGTGGTAGAGGGCCAGCAACGGTCTTACCGGAGACCCTCCTCGCGAGCTCGTCCGCAGCATCATTTCCGTAGGAACCACTATGCCCCCTAAACCACTGCAGCGTTACTAAGTTATGGGTGGATAATTTGTTCAGGGCAGTTTGGCACTCTGCTATTGGTTAGTTATTTGGTGGTCTAGCGCTTTTAAAACGGTTGTGCTGTCAGTTAGGAGTCTTATGTTAAGGCCCTGCACTTTCAGTTAGCTTATTGCCGTTACAGCCGTTGTTATGGCAACACATGCGCATTGGAAAATCGAGCTGTGTTCGCCTAGTAGTACCAGTAGTACGTAGATATTTAGGCCAAGGTCCAGGGTGTGTACAGCTTGTGTTATTATGTGGCTTTCATTCGGTAAACAGATGGGTGAAGGTCAATGTTAGCCCGATCCTATTATATTAAATGTATACCCAATGATGGTTAGTTAACCTTCTGTTACTTCTTAGCGTTACGTACACGAAGTTAAGAGGGTTGCTATTAACAAGACTTCACTATACGTTATTGAAACTTTTACAGAAGATGTATTTCTGTTGCCGCTATTACAACAAATACAAAAAACATGATAGAATAATTGTTAAAGGGGGCTAAATTTGTATAGATAATGGCACAGAACCCTTTGAGCGCAAGCCTGACACGCATTTGGCTGTTTTTAAAATTTGTACAACACAACACACATTAACAAAAAATACTCACAGTATTGACCCTATTGACTAGTTCATTGACAAGTTTCTTTACAGCTTAGTAAATCCAGTGCAAAAAAAGGAACCCTATATTATGTTTAAACAGGGTTTTCCGTGTCAGGGGTTTTGATGTATTTTCATTTCATACTTTTTTAATTAGATGTCCTGGCCAATGACGTATTATTAGTAGATACGTAACTATTTACAAATAATACGTCAATATTATTAATTTATATATTTAATAATAATACTATTATTACGAGTTTATTATTACAGAGGTATTTTTTCTGTCGCGTCTCTGTTTGGTGCATAAAATGATGACGAAAGTCATTATTTTATTGTTGCCTGTTTTGAGTACCGCCATCGCATCTACAGTTTATAATATACTAGTTCTTGCCCGCGGCACCGCACGCGTGGATGTCGGTTATCGCGACCAAACATAGCCTATGTTCTTTTTCAATGCATACAAAATTTCATCAAAATCGGTTCAGTGGTTTAGGGGTGAAAGCGTAACATACAGACAGACACACAACTAGGTACTGATTAAGATCGTTCTGATGAGCCCATGACATATCTACTATAAGATGCTAAGGAGTGGGGAATCCCGCAGCCCACTTGATGATGCTTAGTTTACCTTGTCATTTCATGTCAGAAATACCAACATAAAATCGGTCCATTTGTATGAGAGCTATGATGCCATAGACCAATATAGAAATATACAAATACGCAGACAGGTCAAACTTTAACATTGGACAAAAGTTAACAGGTGGGTGTGGTAATATGGAAAATTGATAAGTGCTAACAACTCATGTTTCGCCCAGTAAGGATGACTACCTGTCCCAAAAGGACATAATCCTAGCTAATCTGTACTACTTTGGTGTATGATGCAATAGCTTAGGGTGGTAAAAAAGATTGATCAGCCTAGGGAAGATTTTTTTAATGGGCTGTTTATGGGGGTTTTTGTAAAATATAATTACTGCGGTTTATGAAGTTTAAAATCCTATTTATGCTAGATTACAAATATAGCATTTCACTTATAAGAATTTTGATTCTGCTGGGATATGTTATGAAATAAAAAATTACAGTAGAAGCTCCAAAAAAGTAATTCACAGACAGAACTCTTTTCTGAATACTAATGCTCTTTGGATTTATAGTCCATTTTTTAATGTCAGAAAGTAAATTGACAACTGCAAATGTCAAATTGTGAAATAATGATACCAGCTTTTAGTGCTTAGTGACGTGCGTGAAACTATCGACAATGTTAAAAAACAAAAGTTAAAATTAAAAAGTAGTTTAGTTTCGTACACTATCCGTGTAAGCTAACTATAAAATAACCAATAAAAATCTGTTCTAAATTTAATTTATCGACAACTTTCGATAGTGGTTGCCACCAATTGTGAAATAATGATACCAGCTTTTAGTGCTTAGTGACGTGCGTGAAACTATCGACAATGTTAAAAAACAAAAGTTAAAATTAAAAAGTAGTTTAGTTTCGTACACTATCCGTGTAAGCTAACTATAAAATAACCAATAAAAATCTGTTCTAAATTTAATTTATCGACAACTTTCGATAGTGGTGGCACATGTCTGTTTTTTCATTGCAATAAACCGCAACACAGGTAATGTCATTTTAGTATCTGAAATTAAAAACCATAGTATAGACATAGAGTCTGCCACCTGAAAAATTTGGAAAATTGAATGATATTGGTTTAGCAGTTAGGTTGATCATAAAATTATAACAAATAAATTCACTTTTAGATATTTGCATGTTTTTTTCTAGAAAATTTTATTGTGCAGCACCTGTCGTAAATATACCTAAACCATAGAAATAAGATAATTTTTAAATGTGTGTGAATATAACTACTATCAATTAACTTTAAGCCTAAATAATAAAATTATTTAGGCTTAAAGTAAAAATACCACCTGTGTCCAGTAATCGACCATTGTCCAATGTCCAGGACTGCGGTGGGCTAATTGATTGTATGTCAAAATAAAAGCAGCCAGAGCCTAATTGTGTGTCTGCAGCATTAAACAGAATTGGAGCCTGTTAGGAGGACTTTGGTGATGGTGATGGCTTAAAGCTGTGTTATAAAAGCTTTCACATACAGTTCACTACCTGCAATTTCTTTTAGGTCTATGGAAGCCTCTCTGGTACTGGCTCCCGAGACATGGCTATATTGAAATTCAACTGAATATGGCATTTGCAGTGTTCAGGTATCATACCTTCATCTCATGTAAAACCTTATCATTTGAAGGGTGATACTTCTGCATTCTACATATGGAAGAATAATAAAATGTATAGCCCCAAATGGTTACAGGTTCACAATATAGGATTTGATTTCAGTTTTCCTTTTTTTTTTCATTACATATCACTACAATTACTTTTGTCATAAATATAACTTTAACAGCTCTTGTACATACTATTCCTACCTACATCAGCTTCTTTATGAGATAAGATTGTATTTAAACTCTGTTGGGCAGTTAAGGTAGTTAAAAAGCTTAATATGAATTTTCTATAAGTACATCTACATATATATATATATATACATCTATACATATAAATAAATTTGGAGTTTCTGTTTGTAATATTGAAATAACTGTTTTTACTGCATGCATATGAATATAATACGGGGTACATACACGATTTTTTTTTTACAATTTTTGTCTGATTGTCTGTCTGTTTGTTCCAGCTAATCTCTGAAATGGCTGGACCGATTTTAACGGGACTTTTATTGGCAGGTAACTGATGTAATAAGGAGTAACTAGGGCATGCTCCCGGGAAATCCCGGTCTCGAAAATCCCGGGATTTTTTAAGCAACCCAGTACCGGGAATCCACCAAATGAATCCCGGTTCTGCGATACTTTCGGTACTTTATACGTGCATATTATTTTCTCATTTTCTTGACGTCGGATGGATGTAGTGTTATGAAAAAGTTAGGCCGGAACCTTCCCTGTTACCTTCAGAACGGCTTGGCTCACGCTGTGTAGCTGGCCATCATAGATGTTATGTACAAAAAGACACCCATCGCCGATTTATCTCAAGAAAATCAGCAGGCAGATTTAATGGATGATAGCGAAGACGAAGAAAATGTGACATTGGCAGAACTAGTGAGAAGAAGAAATGAAAATCATGTAAGGAGATTTGTGATGACAACGACGATGGTATCGATTCTGAAGTTGAAGAAGATGGTGTCAATTTTACAGAAGACACCCTGCCTCGTCAAGAGCCAATTCATGGAGAGTTCAGACATCACACGCTCATATCAAAATTACGAAATATAGCAAGAACTTTCCGCAAATTTTCATCACTTAATAATACAAGTACCTGCGACGCCTGCGACCACGGTCCCTGAAAAGGGCCCGATAAATCTGTAATAAACCGCGATGTTTGTCTGTAAGGTACCCACTTGTTGTATTAAATGTTACCAATTGTGTTCTAAGTTGCACAAAAAACTGTTCTTAGTCGAAATGTTCCTTCTTTTTAATTCTATCAGATTATTTCTTTATATTTTGATCTCAAAAAATATCGTGTAATGATATCGATAGTGTTCCTATGATCAATGTCAATAATAGACACAAAATAGAAAATTACAACATAATTTTATTAATGACCCAGCCCAATGAAGAGCTCATTTTTTACAGTTTACTTAATTACATGCTCGCTGCATGTACTTGTGCCCTTCACACAATAAATTAATAGCAACATTTAAGCAAGTATCGAAAGTACCGAAATTCCCGGGAAATCCCGGTTCCAAGTCCAGTACCGGAAATCCAGTCCCGGTTCTTGAAAGGGAACCGGTACTGCATCCCCTAGGAGTAACCTAGGCTACTTTTATTTTAGAAAAATAGCGCTGACACAACACTAAGCGATAACCGACATCCACGCGGGCGGTGCTGCGGGCAACAGCAAGTACAATAATAATAATAATATGTAGAATATTAGGTATGTAGCATTCATGGTGGTAAAGTGAATTTATAAAAAATGTTTAAATTATATTCAGTAAACTCTGAAATAAGATAAGATAAAAAATAATTTATATGGTAGTTTTTAGGGTTCCCTAGCCAAATGGCAAAAATCGATCCCTTATGGATTCGTCATGCCTGTCTGTCCCTCCGTATGTCACAGCCATTGAACCTATGTAAGTAGATGTATTTTGTGAACCGCATTAAGATTTTCACACAAAAAGACAATACTTTTGGAGGTTCTAAATTTTTCTTTTCATCAAACACATCGGGATCATCCATAAACGTCACACGAATTTCATGATTTTTACCCCTCCCCCCGTCCTTGTCACATCTAGTCACATTAGTGAGACTTCCCCTAGTGTGATGTCATATATTTTGCGAACGGCGAAGGAATTGTGAAAAAAAAAAATCACAATTGTCGTTTTCTTTCTTGTCATTTTTATATGGAATTCTTTGATTTTACATTCCAAATTACAGTCAATATCGTCATTATTCTTCAAACTTTTCCATGAATTGTTAGCTTCATCTTGTACAATTTGTTTCTTTTTTATTCAGCATAAGTTGCTTTGTATGTATCATGTTTTTGAGGTTTTTGTAAAGTATTAAAGTTCCCATTTTAACACTTAGATTACAATAGATTTTAAAATGTGACGTCACGAAATTTAGGACCCCTCCCACCCCCTTGTCACACAATGTCACACTTCGTCGACCCCTCCTCCTTAACATGTGATGTAATTTATGGATGGCCCCATTCGTGTCTATCATCTATGGGTAGTTCTTCAAAAATGATATTAAGATTTTTTTAAATATTTTTTTTCTAAACTGAATAGTATGTTTTTGGTAAAATGTGTGTAATGTAACTTCTAAGATAAAAAAATGCTAAAACAAAAAATATATTTGATGTACATTACCATGTAAACTTCCACCGAAAATTATTTTCAATGAGATCTAGTAAGTAGTTTTTTTTATTAGTCATTAATGGTAAAATGTACACTATTATTAAAACATCAATCAAAGTAACAATGAACTACAAGAACTTTTATGTTATGTTACTTGCTGCTACGGAACCTTTCATGGTTGAGTCCGACTCACACATGGCCACTTTTTTTTTAGATACAATTTTTTTTTCACTGTAATTATGCAGTTTACTTTACATTTTCTGCTGGTAGTACATACAATAATTAAATTATTATATGTTTACACTCAATTGTAATTAAGCACCATTTATCACTTACTTAATTTAAAATGGAAAATGAATTAAGAAAAAGTATAAGTTATTTGAATTACTGATAGCCTGCAAGCAGTTTCTCTGTACTTGCAGTTTGATAACACTAACATAATATCAATTTTGTTTGAATATAGCATAGTTAATTAATTTACAATGAAATACTGCTGTCTGGTCTAAGCTGTTTATCATGCGAAATGTGGTTATAATGGTTTTTTGAAAAAATGATACTTTAAATAAATACATACAAGAGATAATTTTATGAATTACCTTGAGAGGTATCTTAAGTAAAGAATAATATAAATTAAAGTATAAACTGATACCCATTGCAAATTAATGTATAATTGAAAGGTTTTTCCTGAATAGTCATATCATCAAATATTTTAGCAATAATATGGCTTGCATTAAAAATAGGTACACAATAGTTTTATACCTTTATTTTCTTAGTAATATTTTGATTATTGTGTTCTAGTTTCAGTTATCAAATTCAAAAATCAGTGAAGTCAAATTGATGTGACCTATATAAAAAAGAAAAAAATAACAATATTTAAAACAATTATATGTAAAACATTCCATAGCCTCAACATTTCAGCACTGCAAATCCATTCAATTATACTAGATTCTCACAATGAAATTCAGTTTCAATCATTGATAAAATCAGTTCTAAGAGGGATCATTATTGAAGTAGTGATGGGTTTTATAATAGAATTAGAGACCTATTACAATTTACAAACAGACCTCTTGACTAGTTTTCCACACAGCATTTAAAACAGGTTATAAAAAACAAGTTGCTTATATGGACAGTTAGGTAACTGATTATTTTGTGAGATTTAACAGGGTCATTAGCTTTGCACTTTTAATACATATTTTAAAAAAAATACTCTACATTTTCAAATCAATGTTAGCAAATCAACAGTAACAGAAAAGATAATGTTGACATTATAAGATTGCAATCTTGGTTGATTTGCAAATATGTTCAAATGTTGAGCATATTTAGTAAAACTAGTTAGAATTAATAAGTATAATAAGTATAATGAGTGACATTGTAGAACAATGTCAATAAAGGTAGTACATGTATCTACATAATACTGCAACAACCTTATCTCTCTGTTGTAATGTGAAATAAAAAATATATCTACAAATGTAAAATTTAGAAAGAAAAATACTTACAGTTTCATGTACACTTGTCCTTCGAATCTTTATCTTAAAAGAGTTAGTATCCACAATCTGACTGTGGTATGTGGTAGTGCAATCAGACTTCTTTGATTTCTTTTTACTACGAGAACTGCAAATGCCCAGCATAGACCGGGGTTTGCCACTACATGGTATAATTGCTCGAGCTCTTTGCTCTCTAGACTCCTTTTTATTCTTTTTTGTGGATAATTGACTAAGTTCATGACTGTATGGTTTGCCACTTTGTCGTGGCACATTTTTTAACGGTAACTTTGAATTGTGCTTGAGCTGTTCGTCTTCAGAACTCTCACTATCTTCTACTTCTTCCTCCTCCTCCTCCTCCATCACCTCTTCTTCTGCTGACTCTTCATTCTCCTCGTCATCATCTTGACACTCACTACTACTAACTAAGTTCAAGTTTTTACCACCTTTCACTTGTGACAACACAACACTACTTTTTGAATGTTTCCTATGAGATGAATCTTTTGAGTCTTTTCTCCTTTTGCTTTTGGGAGGTAAACAACCATTCATGGTTGAGGCTTCAGAACTCTTTCGAGAATGATGCTTATGTTTTCTATGACGCGGCCGAGTGGGATAAGGAAGTGCCCCATTGGCCACTTGGAGCTTTTGATTGGCGATCTCGTCAATGCTCTGCTCGAAATCAGTTTCAAGCTTGACACAGGATACTGTATCGTCACCTTGCGGGTTAGTGTCAGAAATGACAGATGCTAGTTTTGGTAAGCGAACTTCTGGGAAGAGATCCTTGCGGACGGTGAGCCTTGCGGCTTCGTAACCGCCGTTCACGGGACTTGATCGACCAGACATACCGCCCGCCTCCCGCCACCCTGCATATAACTTCTACTAACCAGTCACCTGTCCGCGAAGTAAACAATCAGTTTGACACATCACATTTTCACTTTTGTGACCAAGCAAATCACCGATCGTTATGCGATGGCTTGAATAGGTCAATGATTGTCGACAATCTCAGAACAAAACATTATAATTTTTCAATTTACACTTCTTGTGCGTTCCAAACATCTTTTTTTCTTCACATATTCGCATTTTAGGTCATCCATGTTCATGTAACGTTGTGATTGCGAAAAACAAAGTACAGATCATTTTCGCGGACACTTGTGCTTGAATATTTGGTGATGACACATAAAATGGACGATATTCGAAAGCATGGACATAATACACACTTATTTTTAATTATTTTCGTCCACTGCGAGTTGATGAAAACTGTTGACCTTGTTTAGAAGCTTATTATGTTTCAAATTTTAATCAACAGATGCAGACATTGTCACAAAAAAGTTGTACTTGTTTGAACGCAGTAACCTTGGCGAGGCGTTTGCTTCGCATTGCAAAGAAAAAATAGTATTATTTATTCTATTTCATTTTCTCATCATATTGATTTTTGTTAGATATTTAAACAGCAATAATAATATTTTTTTTATCTAAAAGAAAAAGTAGAAATTCCATTATGCACCTTATAACCCCTGAACAAGCATAATAACAAATGTCAAAAATTTACACGGATGCCAAACGTTGTTCGTAATGAAATAGAGATGGCACCACTTGTTTAATTTCCAGAAATTCAATACCTACGCATAGTAGAAGTACAATTTATGCTTTGCTTCTCTTTCTCTCAAATGTTGTTGGATTATGCTTGTAGATAATTAAAATACTGAAATGATTTTCTTTGTTGCACGGCTCAAATAATGTAATAGAAAAATACTGAAATGTTGGAGAGTGGGCGATTTGTGACGACGTATGTGTTGTATGTATTGTGCGTGACGTTCATCAATAGTGATAATGATAACCTACACGGTCTTTCTGTAGCCGAGTACATAACTGGTGAGTCATATTTATATTTATTACATTTTGCTGTATATACATATCGATGATCTCATACATAAAATTGTAATACTGGCTTACACTTCATTGCTATGCTTATTATGTCCCGTCAACAACGACATGCCTACACTGTACTGTGCGACTGTACCTCTGCTTGTTATTATTTTTATTATTTTGCATTTTAATCACATTGTTTGTCACAATGTCAAACCAGAAATATATGAATTAATGATGAATTGTCCAAGTTGATATTTTTGTTAGCATTATCACTTTTTATACGGGTAGGTAGGTAACCTACCTATCAAAGAATGTCTGAGGTGTACCTACCTACCTACCTATTAGCTGCAACATTCGCCTTTCATAACAAAGATCATAATTATAGAAAAAGTCTTAAAATTATCATGGAAGAGGAAGGCTAATTTAAGAACAAGACTATACCTACCTACCTACCTAGCCTTTATTTGGTCCAACATACTAACATATTTTATTTAACATTTATGCACCTACAAAAAACATTGGGTATTGATATAGGATGGTGGAAAAAATAGTTTACTGGTAGTTCTGTGAACCGTAGATCTCGCGAGCATCCTTTGCCACTTTTCCTGGTACCCATAATAAAATCTGGTACTTATATTTAAAAAGAAAAAGGATAGGTACATATTTTCGTATTATAAATAGCCCTGTATGTTTCACCAAAAACTTATGACGATCCGTTCTTGAAAAACCGCTACAACAAACTTCCCCTCTTTCTCTCATCTGCTTTTTTATAACGAAGTGTACCTTTACCAGGAATGATTTTTGTTAAGTTGGTCCCCTTTTTCCTAGAGTACTGATTGCACACAGGCACTACGTGGGCTAGATATCCATCTGTGGTTAAAAAAAAATGGTCAACAGGGGGTTAAAAAGAGCCCAAACCGGGTTTTTTGATTAAAACTAATCTTGAAATCGTACCTACCACAGAATACAGAACAAACAAGAAACCGCATTCAATGATAGTTGCAAAGCCGTGTAAATGCCCGATCCTGTTCTTTACGATGGTTATCACTGACAGGACTATTGTAACCAATAAGCCTGATGAATATATTAGAGCGCCGCGCAATAATGATCGAAGTCACCATTCCGCATGACGAAAATCTCGTGAACGCCGAAAAATATAAGCGAATAAAATATCTGGATTTGGCTTACGATGTTGTCGACATGTGGAATGTGCATTCGGCGATTATTGTTCCGATAGTCGTGTCGGTTCACGGATTGATTGCCAGGAGCCTTGGCCAACATCACAAGAGGCTCGCATTAGACCAGGGATGGTCAGCTCCGGCCCACGAAGAAAGCATTTAAGCTGGACCGCCGACGGTCTTTCGACATGAACAGGATATGGCCCGCGATAATTATATTTTGGTGGTCCAGAAGTTTAAAGGAGTTTGCGGTGTCGCTACTGTGACACTTGAGAGCCGCCTATATACCTCGCACTGCTCGAAATAGGGTTTCTCTTCGGTATAATGGCACGTTAGTGGGGCGCTGTGATCTTCATCGCCGTGCCCTGTCGGTTTTATTATCCGTGATGCATTTGCAGATGCATTATCAGCTGTCCGTAGTAGGTAATTTTACATTCGTCAGAATTTATCGATGCGAATTTGTAGGCCCCTACCGTGGTTGCCCAAGTCGTGGAACGGATCCGGCGGCTGGGTCTCGAGATGACTCTGCGTAAAATCGAGGCCATGTTCTTTCAAGGGTAACGACGCACGCCACGTGCGTGAACCAGTCTCATAGTGGATGGCACTATCATCGGTACCAAGCCCCATATGAAATACTCGGGGTTCGTGCTCGATGGCTGATGGGACTTCGGAGAGCATTTCCGAAGTCTGGCCCCCAAGCTGTGTAAGGCGCGGCTGGCGCTTTGGCGGGGTTGCTATCCAACAACATTAACGAAATCGTGAGGTCCATGGCCCTATTCGGTTGCCCAATCGCGGTGGAGACCCTGAAGACCACCAGCGATCAACCGCAGTCGGTATCCGGCCAACAGGGTCATCAAGGGGTACCGCGCAATCTCCCTCGATTCCAATTCCATCCCGCATATTTCGCAATGCGCGAAAGCGACGCGAGGCCCTATGGTGGGGTTACGTAACAAAACGTCCATCGTATCTTCTTGAAGATCTTCTTTAAAGGGAGCATCTGATGCTACCTTTAAAGGCGTGGACTAGTGGCAAAAATAGCACTTAGTATTTTGTAGAAGACTTTTCAACCTGACTTTCACTTGACCGACGACGACGTCTGACACCCATGCTTAAAAAATCAAATCTGCACAAGCCTTAGATAAAATAAAATAAATTATCTATATCTATATATATAAAAATCAATTGCTGTTCGTTATTCTCGCTAAAACTCGAGAACGGCTGAACGGATTTATCTTATCTTGGTCTTGAAATATTCGTGGAGGTCTAGGGAAGGTATAAAAGGTGAGAAAATATGGGAAATTGCAACTTTTTTTATTGATTGTGGGGCGGTACGAAGTTTGCCGGGTCAGCTAGTTACTGAAAAGATCAAAACAAGCTTCATAGCAGGCGGTACCCATTAATTAGTACCGCTTGCTATAAAGCTTGTTTCGATAATTTCAGCATCTGAGAAAATGAAAATGAATCGCTGAATGTGTTGCTAAGCGCAAATCTCGGGCACAGCTGATGGTTGAAGTATGCCAAGGTTGAAGTATGCCAAGGTTGAAGTATGCCAAGGTTGAAGTGTGCCACAGGCGAAGCCGAGTCGGGTCAGCTAGCTTTTAATCATTTATATTGTTTTATGGTTTTTAGTTATGACATATAAGTATATATTTTTCACTTCTCATGCTCTGAAAGTGCTTATTTGTGCAGGATATAGGCTGCACAAAATCGAATTTTGTGCACAAGGGCATTAACGTATCTACTCATAAATGTATCTATATTAAGGCAAAGAAAATGAGCCATACAGCCTAACACAATAAGAAGTTCATAGATAGAATTTGTTATTTTATAACATTCACTTTAATTTATTTTGCCTTATGTGTTTTTTAAGACTTAAAAGATATTAAAATTTAAATTCAAGTACGGTAGGTTATTTAATTCATTTAAGAAAATTATTATTACAAAATTAATTTTATAGTAGGCTGTATAGGTCTGCAGCCCACGCCTCAATGTCGTAAGATTAAAAAAAAATAAAGCGGCGGGAAACAGCTCTTGTTTTTTCGTGCGTTTATTAATTGATTCAATTTGCTAAAATTGTTAAAAATGTCCAGTGAAGAAGAGGATTTAACACACTCTCCTAATACGCTTATGGAAATTAATGCACAGAGAGTTGTTCAACAGATATTACCGCCAAAGTCTCGGGAAAAATATCTCAAAGTTTACGATAATTTTGTAAATTGGAGAAAAGAAAAACTAGTAACTACGTTCTCGGAAAGTGTTCTTTTGAGTTATTTTGATGAATTATCCAAAAAACTTCAGCCGTCTTCACTGTGGAGTATATATTCCATGCTGAAAGCAACATTACAAATGAAGGACAATGTTAATATACAAAATTATTCGAAGCTTACATCTTTGTTGAAGAGGCTTTCCAGTGGGCACAAAAGCAAGAAAAGCAAGGTCCTTTCAGCTAATCAAGTGGAAACCTTCTTAAATACCGCTCCAGATGAAAAATATTTGGCCACAAAAGTACGTAATACACATTCCTTTCATATTTTATTGCTCGTATACCTATTGCTCTTTTGTTCCAAAGTGTATAAAAGTTATTAATTTTGTTTTAGGTGGCACTTATATTTGGCATAAGCGGTGCGTGCCGTGGCATTGAACTTGCGAATATTACCGTAAATGACGTCAAGACGGACACGCTTTTGCAAGCAATAAACTTACCCGACACAAAAAACAAACGAGAGCGAACATTTGTTGTCAAAGGAGATTACCTAAATATAGTTCAAAAGTACCAAGCTCTACGTCCTCAAAACGTGTCGACTAATAAATTTTTCCTCAATTATCAAAATGGGAAGTGCACTAAGCAAGTTATAGGACGCAATAAATTTGCAGCCTTTCCCAAACAGATCGCAACTTTTCTAAAATTAGAAAATCCCGAAAATTACACGGGTCATTGCTTCCGCCGGACCTCAGCCACTTCTAGCAGATTCGGGAGCAAACTTAACAATGCTGAAAAGACATGTCGGGTGGAAGTCGGATCAGGTTGCTGAGGGATACATTGAAGAATCCGTAGAGAACAAAAGCAAGATTACCGACCGTATAACGGCAGCCATTAATTTAATCCCAAGCGAGCCAGTCCCTTCTACATCCAGAGATTCCTTGTTGTCGTCAGAGCCATCTTCACATAATATGCCATCTTCTCACAATATGTCATCTTCACAAATTCAGAAAAATACCGTTAATATGTCCGGAAAAACAATTTCCTTCAGTATCCAAAACTGTTCTAATTTTACTTTGAATTTTAATTAAAGAAATGTTATACTACTGTTTTATTTCCTCGCAATCGAAGTGAAAAGCAGAGTTTATAACTCGTCCACAAAACCATTTTTATCCTCGACATTACTATCAGCCCTCGCCTCCGGCTCGGGCTGCTAAAAGTCTCGGATAAAAATGGTTCGTTTTGTGCACTTGTTGTAAAATCTACTATTAATAATCGTCTTCTAATTTCCTTCATTTTGGATACCCCACTTGATAAATTTTAATTTTATTTTTTGACCACATACACTTTGGCGCCAAAAAAGCAACATATAACTTTTGTTTATATTTTATGTACCTAAGAACATTTGGGCAACAAATACCTTCCATTTGTGATATGAATCATTGAAATCCGTACGGTGGTCCAGAAAATATAGAGTTAGTAAAAAATATTACAAACATACATACATATGCGCGAAAAACATAACCCTTCTTGGCAGTCGGGTAATTATTATTATCGTGTTAGTACAGAAGATTCTTTAAAGAAATGTTTAGTTTTAAAAGTTTTTTATATCTTTTTTTTTTAGTTTTAGTAATATTATGTAGCACGAGTAAGTACTTGCCTCTCTACTCTCTACTCACTTTATCTTGTTTAGTTCGTAAAATTCCCATGTCCCCTACTGCCTCTGTTTTCAGAACCAGAATGCTATGTAATACATACCAGAGAGCTACTTAAGACTAAAAAAATGAGCCAGGAGTACCTACCTATGGACACTTTCTGTCTCCATCCTCAGGCCCTGAAAACCATGTAATACCAAAGACTATGGTAGGACAAAATAAATGAACCCAAACTAGATTGGTTTATCTTTTTTAGTTTAGGAGTAGGTCCTATAGCCGCCTTCTAACTCCATCTTCAGACCCTAAATACCATTTAATAGCAGAGTGTATGTTAAGACAAAACAAATGAACCCAAACTCGATAAGTTTATATTTTTAAATTTAGAAGTTCTTATTGCCACCATCTAACTCCATCTTCAGACCCTGAATACCATATAATAGCAAAGAGTAGGTATGTTAAGATAAGACAAATTAACCCAAACTCGATGGATTATCTTATTTAATTTAGGAGTTTCTATGGCTACCTTCCTAGTTCATCATTAGACCAGCTCCATGGGACCATATTAATGCATTGTCATGCAAACTGAATCTGTATGCAAAATTCATAAAAATCAGTTAGGTAACGATATCTGCTTTAAAATGGAGTTGCAAGATTCGACCCGAGCAAATTACATACATACAGTACAGTGCAAGCTTATTAAAAGATTGTAAAAGTATGTTCTTACCTTTAATTGCTTAGCTCAGTGAATCGGCTGCCGTTGCTGATACGGAAATCTTTCTACCGCAATTATGTTGATTCCGAATATTGGTTTATGGGTAATTTATAGTTTAGTAGCCATTGCCCGCGGCTCCGCCCGCGTGGATGTCGGTTATCGCTTAGTGAAGAGCCGACGCTATTAAGTAATAAATCCATGTTTATACCAAATTTCATCAGGGTATCTTTAAAAATGGCAAACTTTGATACTATCTTTCATGTCTTAGCCCTATTCCTCCCCCCCCCCTCGCCTCTTCTACTCCATTTTTCGCGATAAATCAAAGCTCTAATCCATCTCCGTACCAAATTTCATCAGGATATCTTCATAAGTAACGAACTTTCATCCCCTATTTCCACCCCTTAAAACCCCCTTTTCGCGATAAAAGGTAGCTTATGTACGTTCTCAAGCTCTAATCCATCTATGTACCAAATTGCATCAGGACGTCTTCAAAAATTTGTCGCGAAAAGTGGGGGGATTAGGCGAAGGTTTGTATGAAACTTTGTCTTTTTAAAGAAAACCTGATGATTTTCGGTAGGCGGAATGAACATAGTCATATATGGTTTAGTAGAGTCGAATATAGAAGCAAGTGAAGATACGAGTAGCGAGGCCAGTAGAGCGGCGAGTAGAGGCCAGTAGATAGGGTGAGTGGTGAGGCGAAAATAGTTAAATAGAGAGTCGAGTAGAGAGGTGAGTGGAGACGCGAGTAGAGATGGAATAGACTCTAGTAGATTAGGGTAGAGGGGCAAGTTGAGAATCGAGAAAAGAGGCCAGTAGAGAGTCGAGTAGCACGGAGAGTGGAGAGGTCAGTAAAGCGGTGAGTAGAGGCGAGCAGATATCGAATAGAGAGACGAGAAAATATTTAAAAAAATAGTCGAGTGGAGGGGTAAGTAAAGAGGCGAGTACCAGCAAGTAAAGAGGCGAGTACAAGCGAGTAGAAAGGCGAGTAGAGATCGAATATAGAATCGAGTCGAGTAGAACGGAAAGGAGAGGCGAGTATAGAGTGGATAGCCTGAATGCAAAAATGGACTATAGTCACATTTTTTCAATTTTACCGAAGGATTTACGAAGGAACCATAGTGAAACGCAACACTAGCCGCTAGTTTTTAATACTTTCTCTCTTTCTATTTACTTACAGTCTTATTCATAAAAAGTTATGGGAGGTTTATAAGACTGCTATAAGGTGATCGTCGAAAATTTGTATTCATAACAGCATTTTAGCACTAATACGCTCTATAAACCCTCGATAAACTTCATATAAGTTATGGAAGGCAGGAACCCACTATAGCCACTATTGCTAAAAAGCAATATTAGGAGAAAAGATGGCCGACCTGCTCAACAGCTGATGTTACTTTGACAGCTGTTCTCAAAATATCGATGAAAGCTTTGATGTTTAATAGTATACATATAGGTAGCATGACGAGCATCGTTGCTTTGTTCGCATTAGTTTGGTGAATTATTGAATATAACTCGAATATCTCTGATTTGTTTCCAGACAAGCCTTTATTATTATTATTACTAATCTAGGTCAGTTATTTTTTGGAGATTGTGGTAAATTTATTGCGGCAGAGTGTTTCTCAGTGTCTTCCACAATGCAAGCTTCACAAAGCCTAGATGTACTTGAAGCTATTGAAAATATTGGGAGTCTGAGGGAGTCTGCGATATTGGGAAGTTTTAATACCAATAATATTGTGTAAACTAGCCCACGCCGCCACCTTCTTCGCGTAGTGTTCGTGTCGGTGTTTTTATTTTCCAGCACACCGAACCGCTCTTTCACCAGTTCTTGTAATATGATCTTATGAAGCAAATATTATTATAATTTAAGCGTTAGTAATGCATAATAAACAGACTCATCAAATAACAAGGCAGAAAGGACTTAAGAATTTCAATGATATCTGAATTTTTTAACCAAGTCGCAGCATTTTCATTTATTAATCTCTTATAGCGACACTATAGTTATCGAAGGTTTATAGAGCAGTTATGAATACAATATTTTAAAATACGTATGATAGCGTTATGAGACGTTTTAACTAATGTACACTATAAACCTTCGATAAGCATTTTTTATGAATAAGACTGTTAATATGTAACTTCATGCTTTTGGTAAAACTGAAAAAGCGATATCCCTTTGTGCAAACAGGCGTATCGGTACGTTGATAAATTTCATATTTTAGGTTTACGGTTACCTTTTTTTGAAGTGAGTTTTTACCTACACATGTTATATTCTAAATTGAGCGTTGTCGACACCTGCGTAGTTCCTTTTCTCATCATGAGGTCATCATACTCAGTTATAAAAAAGAATTCATTCCTGGTCATCTTAATGCGTGAGAAATTCTACTCAAAGCGACGTGCTTTAAATAATATTTTTCAAATGAAAAACATCGATTAAGTGCGAGTCTAACTTGCACACTGAGGGCTCCGTACAAAATTGAATTAAAGGGCATACTTGACGTTGTTGTTGAAAAATTGGTGTTGCCAATATAGCACGTAGAATAAGAGAATTGAAATGATTGTTCTTTCAATTCACTGATTTCGCTGGTTAAATTTACAGAAGGAACTGCCATGACCGCAACGCAGAATCCCAGAAAAAGTTAAGTCTGTGGTAGACTGGATGCCGAAAAGGCGGAGGATCGGGTTCAATGGTACAACACAGACCTATGACTACTGTCGAACTTGTTTCGGTTCCTTTAGGGCATTACTTATAAATTGAAGCCTCTGCAGTCGAGTTTTTTATTTTTAAATTGTTTATTGTAATTGAAGTGGTACTTTCATATGTTTTATCATTCAGAATTAAGATTGTGATAGCTTCAATCAAGAATTATCGATCCTATTTCATATAGAGATCAGAAGAGTAGTCTGCTGAGTTCTAAAAACCGCCAAAAACGTTAATTTTCAAGTTCTTTTTTCCGCGAGGAAAATTAAATATTAGTTAATTTTCTCGAACACACCTTTCTCGTTAACTGTACCATGAACACCAAATCTAGTAAAGTATAATATTATATTAGCTAAGTACATAGTATAAGCACAGTGTAGTAATACTGTGGTACAACTTATAATGTAAATAAATTTACGTCGTTGATACCCGTTACACATTCAATACTCACTGTCCTTTGCTTTTATTAATCCAATTGCCTCATACATAACTGTTAAATACCTACAAAACAAGGCAATTAAGCCCATAAAAGGGCACATCAAGCGCTATTTGTGATGTCAATCTTTTTGTTTGTTTCAGATCCCCTATGTGTTCTGGATAAAATATTGTAATACTCGAGTAGACTGCGTATAACTTTAATTTGAAATACGATACCGTGTAGCAACCACAAGTGATCAGGTATCGAACAGGTGACAGTGAGGGTGTTGTATATACGTTGTGATGTCAGTGTGGTAGTGTAGTGTGTGGTGGGTAGTGGTGTTGGGTCGAGGTGGCGCGACTGGCGAGTGATGCCCATCGCGGTGATGCAGAGGCATGGTAGACGCGGCTGCGGAGCGCCGGGCCGCCGCCGCCGCCGCCCTCTGCGATACCACCTCCAGTCTGACCAAGTAAGTGCACTTGGATTAAATTCTCACTAATACTACTTGATATATCCTGTCAAAATCCAAATTTTGATATTTCTATAAATCAATTCAGCTAATCAAAACTTAGCGTTAATTTACTGAAAGTTAAATCGTTGAATTACGTTAATAAATGATCAATTTAATTCAACTTCAAGAATTAATAAATTTCAACAGTAAAATGATCTTTTACTTTTAGTTTAGCAAAAACTTCTAGTGTCGGATCGAATCCCAAACTGCGCAAAGCGTAATGGGTTTTTTATTTTAAGAAATATATGGGTTTTTTATTATAAGAGTTTGGAATAGTTGCTCGAAAAAATGTTTTACATACTATAATGCATAATAACAATAGTCCAAGTCAAAGACATTTATTATGTATAGAGCATTTATACGAAACTTACAAAACATCAAAATAAACAAGAAAATTTAATTAAAAATTTAAAAAACACCTGACTAATAAATTGCTGCGAAAGATGTTGTCACCGTAACACCTATCTAAGAACGTGCACCAATTAACCCCGGACCTATAACTGAAAACTGCATCCAAATCGGGCGTAGTTTTGCAGAAAAATGGCAACATTGATTTGAACAAGAAATGTTTGCTGAAGCGCCTCCTGTTGAATTGTCACTGTAAGACCTATCTAAGAACATATACCAATCAAACACGAACCCATGACTGAACCTGCACTCAGAGATATGGAGTTAATTTTTCTATAGGATGTTTCTGACGGTGTCGACATAGGCCTGTCCCAATGTGCACCATTTCGTCCGATCCTCCGCCTTCCCCAACCAGTCTGTCCCACTCACCTTTTTCAGGTCGTCAGTGTCCTTCCTTCCGTTTGCCTTCTCGTGGTCTCCACTCTAGAACTCGTCTGCTCGTCTGTTTTTTAGGATACATTTATCCTAATTACTATTAACGCGTAGTTCCCGGCAGAGTAGCATTTGGGCCACCCCTTCTCGTCCCATATGGTGTCGTACAAGGCGACTAAGGGATAGGGCTGATTACCTTTAACATCAGATAGATATGTACAGCCCAGACTCAGCCTCAGATGCATGCTCCGAGTCAACAATAATGCCCGGAATTCGGCAATAGGCTCACCCCCTATTACGTGGGACCGAATACAGATTGATGAAATGTGGGTGTGGAGTAGAGGTGAATTAACCTCTGCCTAACCGTCCAGGGATAAAGGCCTGATTATATGTATGTATGTATGTCCTAATTTTGTAAATAATGTAGTTAGCAAAGTGATATTGAACTTTAAACTTGCTTTAAGCTTGATTTTTGTCCATTGATACAATTACAAATTGGAAATGATGAATATATTATTACTATTTAGTGAATATTATTAACATTTCTACTCGTAATTTCTAAACCCTTACAAAAAACAGTGGTAGTGAATCGTGTGCAATGCTAATGCCCGCATCTGTTTTCGGATCTAAATAGAAGATCTATGTTCAACGTCATTTGCATCTGCTCTTCGTTTGACATGCATTACCGTCGGTCGGACATAAACAAAATGTACTTGGCAGCCAAAGAGTTTAATTGATTGATTGCTATTCGGTTCGAATGTCAAGCCATCATTATTGACCATTGGCATCTCGCCGCTGACCCCAATGTTCTGTGATCATTTTATTGAGCGTACATTATTGACAGAGTCACGACATCGGCAGTCTCAATGACTATACCTCAATAAAGTAACCACTACCAGACTTCTTATTTGCTTTCTTTTTCATTGATTTCACATTACTCCTCCATTATTTCACTGTACTTTTATTAAGTAGGTACTTCAAGTAATTAATATTCTAGATTGCAATCCTGGCAAATTTTTGAATGCATTGATATTGCGTATTATTTTTTGGCACTTGCGCTACCACGCCGTAGTCGTAACTCCTTTGCTACAAGTATTGTTTGATTATGATTAGGTGTAAGTCGAGCCGACACGCAATAGGGTTGGTTAATGAGTGCACCGATACGTCTCGTGAAGGCGTCACGGCACGCGTTATCAGGGCCGTAGGCGTTGATGTGTGTTATATTGAACTACACAGCGACTTCTGAATGTGTGCGTTTGTAGTAGCGCTTCCAGGAAACGCGAGTATATTTCTCAGAAGCGATTTACTGTCGCACGCGTTTTCAGCAATGAATGGTTCACAAAACAATCTTCACTAGGATTTTTTACATTTCTTCTTAATTAAAACTGCGCAATGGAGCTCTTATCATTCGCAATGTCCTCATTGTTTTATCAATCTGTACATAGTAAGTAATCAACTCAGGACTTTTGGCTATTTATAATTATGTAGCAATTTAAATAAATAACGTCAGTACGGATTGTTTTCATACTTTATTGTAGGAAAGTACTTTGATGAAGCCAATCGGAAATAACGGCAACCCAGTGTAACTATAGAAATGACAAAGTAGGTCATTTTAGTATATGGATGACGTGATTCTGAGGTAATATTGATCTGATGTAATATTCAATAGAGTTGAATAGAGGATCGACTGCTCTACTTTCACTGTTAGAAAATATATTTTTTAAAGGTTTCTTCGGATTCTTTTACCTATCAAGGTACGGTCAGCATCAGATCGATTCGATCTTGACTAACAAAATATTCAAAGAGATCTACATACTGATCTATACTAATCTATATACTGCTACAGGCAGAGAACCTATTTTAGATTGCAATGGCATTTTTGTCCATTTGTTGTTTTGAATATGTATCCATAATTATATAAATAGGTAGAATAAATAAATCTTGGTTAAACGATCATTATCAAGCAGTCTCATTGAATTTGGTTATTAGGTATAAAGCATAAAATTCTCAAATACTGTATTAATAAATGTTAAACGAATAATACTTAATAATCAATCCTTTGGGGCATAATAAAATTATATTATACATCGTCATCTAGGCCCAACTAGCTAGGTATTTAAGCACACTTAGCGTGTTATGTATTGACAACCTCTGTGGCGTAGCGGTAGCGAAAGCGGCCGCTACGCAGGAGGCGCGGGTTCGATCTCCGCTCACTGCAAATATAAATGCTTTGGAGGTCACGTTAAACCGTCGCAATGATATCGCTTCGATATCGCCTTCGGGTTGTGAAGGTTAGATGGCAGTCGCTTCACGGAAAATATCGAAGTTCAGTCAATGTCGCAGTTGACTGGTAAAGCGGACCCTAGATTCCTAGTTCAAACCTTCGTATGCAACTGGGAATAACGCAAGGATGAAGAATAAGAAGCGTGTTATTTATAGGGCGGGTAAAAGAGATTTGTGAATTTGAAAACATATAATAAAAAATGTTACAGTTTTTGTACTCCGAAACGGCTTGATTGACCGATTTTCATGAAAATTTTGAAATAATTATTTAGTAGATTGTAAATTATTTTTTAAATCTCCCATTTATAAGGGTGATTCACTCTAAAATGTTTTTTTAATTTTTAAAAGATTTTGGGCAATTTTTTTCGTATTTTTTTTTGCATAGAAAAATACATCAATCCATACTAATATTATAAATGGAAAAGTGGATGTGTGTGTCTGTTTGTCCGTCTTTAACGCCTAAACCACTGAACCGAGTTTGATGAAATTTGGTATAGGAGTAGATTACACCTTGAGGAAGGACAAAGGCTATGTTTGGTTGCAATAAATCGACATCCACGCGGGCGGAGCTGCGGGCAAAAGCTAGTACATAATACAAAACACACAACCCTATTCACCTTCTGCTACCAACCCCTCATTTTTTATTAGCGGCTAAACTACATTGGCCGGGTCAACTACTATTGAAATACAAGTGAACATATGGTTTTTTTTTTCTTTTAAATCATTCGAATGTGCACCAATGCAAATTCCTGAATTGACAAGTGTTCTGAGGTTACGAGGAAAAATCACGACGAGCGGACAATATGTCGCGGATATTGGTTATCTTGATACGGTGCAAAAAATAAAAATACCGCCACAATCCAAACAGTTTTTCAGTATTAGCAATTCCTTTTATTGTTACACCATGAAAACTGGATGGTTTCACCCCTAAACGTGTTTCGTTCATTCTATAATCCCAAATTCTTCATGCAGGCCTTTAAAAGGCATCTATTGCGACGCTTTTGAACTTTACCTTTGCTGCTAAACATCAGGCGGGGCGTACTGTTTGGTCCGTCAATATGACGGACCAAACAGCTATAAAAGAATAATATTTTTTTACAATAAGTATTAACATAGGATCAATATTTTTTTTAAACCTGTATTCGTCTTTGTAAATATCTTTTAACCACTGTTAATGACTAAGGTCAGTGACTCAGTCAGTAGATACTCGTAGTTTCAACCGACTAAGAGTGCAGAGTCATTTGTTAAGCACTAAGGTAAGGTCGGACGCAAGCGACAGTATTTCCCTCCAATTGAGCGGTCTGACTGGGCAAGTACCTCAACCCTACAGAATACCGCGGCCATAATAACCTCGTCTTGTGTTCCCGGCGGTGAGTAGGGTAGCCAGAGCTCACTGGAGCATTTTTGTACTGTCAGTGGGAAGCCCTAAGGCTTGTCCCACTCTCCTACACTGACGGCACAGAAACCTGCCATGAGCAGAAGAATGCATGAGAAGCATGTTCTAACAGGGTCGGCAGCGCGAGTTTGACATCCCTGGTGTGCACACTTCTATAGGCCACGGAAACCACTTTCCATCAGGTGGGCCGTGTGCTTGTCTGCCACCTAAGTGGTACAAAATAATGTATAGTTAAAAATATTACCTTCTCCATAGCAAATACTTACACAGATACATAAAGGGAAAAAACGTAAAATAGAAAAAGCGGCCAAGTGCGAGTCGGACTCGTCTATAAAAGGTTCTGTAGCAGCAAGTAACATAATATAAAAGCTCTTGTAGTTCGTTATAACTAACTTTAATCGATGTGAAAAATCTAGGTACTTACTAGATCTCGTACATCATATTATATTTTTTTAGTTTTATCATTCTCTTATTTTAGAAGTTACAGGGGGGAGAGGGAATCATTTTACCACTTTTTAAGTGACTCTCGCGCAAACTATTCAGTTTAAAAAAAATGAAATTAGAAACCTCAATATCATTTTTGAAGACCTATCCATAGATAGAAATCACACACGTACGGGTTTGATAAAAAAAAAGACGGGTTGCACTGCAGGAGTGCCGGCAGAAGTGAAAATTTAAATTAATAAATCGTGTCCATGTAGAATTTGTCATCGACGCATTATATAATTGTAAATATTTTATTTATTATTTCAGTTTGCTTCGAATATGTTTATGTTCTATAGCTATGAATAAAAGTATAAATTATTATAGATTTTTATTCAAATTACAGCTTTTGCTACGTATCTAAAAGCAGTAAGTAAAATTATACGAATTAATTATATATCCATGGAGTATTTTGAAACTTACTAATACCAATGAATTTGTTTTCAATATTTAACCTAATTATGTGATAACACTGGTAACCCTGATAATAGGTAAGCCGGCTTGGTTGAAATGATTTCAGTACGCTCGCGCGTATTGCGTTTCTATGCGTTATTATTCTAAGTCTAGAATAATCTATAAGGCAAATATTTTTTTTAAATAAGGCCATCTTTTGGATTATAGCAAAATCATTTAGGCCTCCTAAATGATTTGGCCTAATACCGACAGATGGCCCATTTTTTTTTTTAAATTTCAGCTGACTATACTATTTAATAAATAAACTATAATATAGCGCCAATCATAGAAACCTATCACTAATTTTCTGCTAATTTTTATGTTAGAAGAAATTAATAAATTACAAAAAGAAAATAATCACAAAAAGTGTCAGAAGCCCAGGTTCCAACCCGGTACTATCTGAAAACATAAGGACTTACAGTCGAAGAGATTACCGCTAAGCTACGAAGTTTATTAGCGCACATAGCAAAATAAACACTCTGTAGCTAATGTTGTATGACGTCAGTCGTCGGTTTAGGGTCAAAGGTCAAGTGATCCTGACGCGACAAAGGTCACTTGATCCTGACGCGAGTTTAACACTTTTAAAAGTTCTTTAGTGGCGTTTGATGGGTTCAAACGCCACTAAAGAACTTTTCACTTCAAAAATTTTTAGGGGTTTCATGGCAGTAGGTTCAATTATGAGGAACCCCAAAAACTTATTGCTTTTTTTTCTTTTTTTGTGTGAAAATCTTAATGTGGTTCACAGAATGCATCTACTTACCAAGTTTCAACAGCATAGTTCTTATAGTTCCCGAAAAAGTCCGGAGCCGGAGGGGGAGGTTATGTCGGACTCGAACCGACTAAACCGCACGCCGTCTCTGGGTCGTAGTGTTAGGCCGAAGGTGAGGTTGTCAAGCGACATATTCCTCGCACCCCGGCTGACCCAAGGCCATCCCTCTCGGTCTGGCCCTCCTCGGGAAGGGGGGGGAGCACGCGGTCCCCGACTCAACCCCGGTGTGGGATATGCGCCGCCGTGGCCTGCTTCTGCTAGGGTGACGGGCGGCTCCACCCGCGCTCATGGGGGGCGGAGGTCAGTTTGCGCCCTCCGACGCCCGAGCCGCCTTCGAGCGCGTGCAGCGATGTAAGCGAGCCTTTCTCGCTCATCGCACCGGCACTTAGGTATGCAGTAGTTTTTCAAACAAAGATTTTCCTCTTTATTGGTTTAAACATGTAGATAAACAGTATACATAACCGATAATAGTATACATAACTTAAATATGAGTTGGTCGGATACGGATGTCTTGACTGCAGAACGAAATAACCCTGACCTATTCTAAACTTAACGTGGAAAGTTGTGCGCGCAAAATAAAGGTCTTTAATGGTCTCTGATACCTTAAGATACTACAATATCCAGGTACCGCAAGATAAAATATTATGGTATCTTCACCGTGTGTGAAGCCCTTTAAGGATATATCCGAATTTACAAACAGTCGAAGATCCGAATCAAATACAATACCATAAATATGTAGCTACACAGCCCACATCACAAAAGAAAATCGGTATGTCTGTCTGTCAAAACCGTTTTCCCTGAAGACGGTGTGATTTTTCAAAATTGAAATATTAATCTCAAATCTGTAGCGTCTCGAAGCTGTGAAATAATGAAACTTAACGCAAAAGGTAACACGATTAAAAATAACTTAAAACGAACCCCACTCGCACTTGACCGGGTTTTTATTGTTGCTCTCTTAAACTCACGGGCTCCTTCCTCTTTGTTAGGAATATGCTCAGTTCAGTATACCGAGGCCTGCGTCCAATTTTAATATCATCTGTGTGGTGTGGAGTGATGAGATCTCGCTGGGTTAAAATATTATATTATTGTTGTGATCCTAATTTTGTTGTGATTATAATAAATATTATTTTATGATACCTATCATAACATATCATAATGCTTTTGGTATATAATATATTTTTTTATTTTTTGATATCAGTACCAAATTTAAGATAAGCTGCAGAACCTGCAGTATTGTTAACAGATGATTGCATTGGTCTGTGTATGACTTGCTTTAGGGCTGATGGTATGACTGGTCTACCGTGTTCAGCATAGTGGTGTTGCCGAAAGCAGACCGCTTTGCTCGCTAATTCGGTCGGTGACGAGGCAAGGGGCCGCGGTCGGTAGCGGGGCGGGGACTATTTTCGTCTGGCGGCCACGTTTGAAAAGGCGCGGTGACGTCACGATCCTCCGTAGCGATGATGCCATCGGGCGCGACACGCACCGGTCGACTTGCCAAAATATAGCAGCAATGCTCGCTACGATGTGCCGCGGTCAACTTTATTTTGGTCATTGTCCGAGGACGGATGTTGTCTTGGTAGGTACTTCACCTAATGCATCACCAAAGCATTTTAAAGATTGATGAAATTATAATGAATGACTCGTTTCATAGCAATTATTATGATGATATCTCAGGGTGGATTAAGTTTTTCCGTAAATTTTGATCGCCAACCTGTTTGAAACTTAAAATTTTTGACGGTTCTAACTATTGTTTTGGGATGTATTTAAATAGGTAATATGTTTTTATATGAGTTATGAAAGTAGTATGAAATGTAAAAGTAGGAGTTGATAACTAATTAAGTCGAAACCAAAACGGTTATTGTTGCAAATTGTTACATATTACCTACTTTACACCAATATCAGTAATCACAGTCGGTAACAGTGTTATTTGTAAACCTTCGTGAACGAAGTACATAACAACTGTGATTGTAATCATGATTAGCAAACAACCTTTTCAACAATGAACCTTCAAACTGAAACCGACAGACGCAATACTAGTACTTATACCTAAACGATAGCTAATATTTATTGTGACCAAAAAATTTCTTTATGCTGATTTGAGCTAATGGGGATACCAACTGCACTTTTATCCCTACATAGGGCGCATCGTCGTAATGGCCAATGTTAGCTGTCATCTAGGTACATTTCATTGTTTGTCTGACGATTTTTTTATGAATATACTCTATTATGCCGCTTTGTTTAGTACCAGGATGTAATGTTAGTAGAGTGTATTTATTTCCTCAAAATTCTAAGCTAAAAAACAGTGGGAGACTGTAGAGACAGAGGTTATGTCGGAACAACGTCAAAGAAAGCGATTATGTGTGAGAATCTGCCTACACAGGTAGTATTTATGAGTTATCTTATCCAATTCAATTATTTTTTAATCACCAGGAGGTTTCACATTCTTATAATAGAGCTTTTTTCAGGACAGTTACAGCAACGCAGATACCTAAAAAAGGAACAATTCCAGCCCACAATAGTTGGACCGATACAGTGTTTTAAGATAGATACAGTGTTTTTTTTTTTATTGCATTAAGAGTTAAATATAATAATACACGATATCTTATGAAAAGATAGTAAAATTTAAAGATTACCTTTCGATGAGATTAGCTTTCTTTCCAGTTAAAGTTACACCTCTTCCGCAATTCTGCTTTGAGTTGTTGCAAATTCCAAGTTGAATACATAGTAAAGCAAGTCCAGATCACAAAAAATACCAAAAAAGCAATAGATAACAAAAAACAAGTCTCTTCAAATATGACAGCTATGAGTTTGTTATTGTTGTTTGGTCATTTGGCCCCTGCTGCCATCTACAATTAGTTTTGCGTCGGCATCCCCATTAAGCCATGATATGCAAAAACGTACTATACCCTGTCCAACGAATAACTTGCTGTTTGACAGTTCCATGTAGTTATGTCCCGATGAGTAACCTATTCGATTGTATTTGACAATCGATTTTGTTTATGAAGAAGTTTCAATCGGTCATAAGGTTCAACGTTTTTGATTTTTTCGAAAGTTTACGCGAATGAAATTATTTCTTATGGTTTCTATTCCTAAGCCACAAATATATCATGCAAACAGAAAAAATACTATAAATGTGTAATATAATGATAATTTTTTAACCCCAAACAACACAACTTTCACATTTTGTTGTTCATTGAAAGTAGGTAAAATCCTCGATAATAAAAACTAAACTATTATAGTTAACGTAAACGCAAATAAGGGTGAACGATTATTTGCGATTCGATAATTTACATCGAATACTTAAGAATACATTCGATCCCAACACTATCATCCATAGTTTAGAATTATTTATTTTAGGAATGAGTGTATTCCTTGCAAATAATCTAAAACTTAGTTGCAATTACTTCAACTACTTTACCTTCTTTCAGTCGATAACAACAAAACGTGGAAAGCTATGTTGTGTACGGATTGAAAGTTGTCAATATAGTATATATTTATAGTACTAATTAAGTATTTTAACGGATCATATCGCATGTAATTAAGCAACTAAAATGTAAGGATTAATTTAAATAACACAATATTATAAATCGAATCACCATAGAATTCGATAAAATGGTCTTACTTCAACGTGTAACATTCGTGAAAAATCGATTGAAACTTCTTCATAAACAAAGTCGATTGTTACTTGAAATCGAATGGGTAACGTATTAGTACATAGCTATTTGACTTGACATCATCTTTCAAAAGATAACTAATTCCTTGGACAGATTATAATTATAATAACTTACTTAGGCGATTCATTTTTTTCCTCAATATTGTTTTTTATTCATTTTATTTTGTCAAGAGGAAAAAGCGGAACGTTTATATGATCAATTTGTTATCCGGTCTGTTTGTCGAACCGAACGCCTGAGAAATCAAATTGAAATTAAAATCAAATACTTACTCAAGTCTGTGAAGTCAACACAATAAGTTCCTCCTTTCTGTGAGTTCGCCCCCTTTAATTCAGTTTTGTACGGAACAGGGTACAATCCTGATTCCCACTTGACCGGCTTTGTTCTTAAATTCTTACAAACCGATTTGCACTTGTACATAGAAAACCTATGCCAATACAAATAGGCTTATTCATATGTACAAATATTTGCACTGAGCGAGAGTCAGGCCCATCCGACCGATGTAGTAAACGAACGATCGGTCTACCGCCACGGTACGGCACCAAGATCATTAATTGAATTAGGTATATAGTTAATTCTTTCGTTTTACGTTTTTATTTCTCTGAACCCTTTACCGTTTTTCCGTCTCTATTGCTCCTCCTAGGTTTGCTGATACTACTGATAGTGAATTCAAACATTGACTTGGCTAGCCTGCGTAACTATATTTTATTTTAAGAACCTTTGTGAGTAGAGCAATTATGTGCGATAAGAAAACGATGAAAACCTTCATCTAATCACATCTGGGGGCACGGGAGTGCCCCCGCCAAGACGAGCCAAGCGAAGCGCAAGGGCACTCCTACCTTTTCTCGAAACGCTTCGTCGTTTTTTTAACCCTCATAACTTTGCTTTGGATGACGCTAAATAGTTAAAATTTTCAAGATAGAATGCCATCGGTACAATCATTAAACATACAAAGTTTGAATGTCGTAGCTATTATATTAATGTCTTAAAACCCTTAATTTCGTCACTGACTCGCACACAACAACAAGCTGAAATTTGGTATGTAAGCTAATATTACTACAAAGACAACAAAAAAATTAAAAAACCTAACCTTACCTTTCCCCTGGGAATAGGAGGTGGAATTACCTTTTTAACTAACTTACAAAAATATAATATATGAAATCCCACCAAAAACATTTTCATGTAATAATGTTGCCAGACGAGTTTACGTAGCTTACCCTGTGAAAAGTTATCAGATCTCGTATAAAGCCAAGCTCTAAAGACTGCACACTCTAAACCTACAAACTCTACACTACACCTTAGGTTTAGAGCGTGCAGTCTGGCAACTTTTTTACATGAAAATGTTTTTGGTGGGATCATCTTTATAGAAATGTATATCTTGCAGTTCATCAAAAGTATTGGTTCTATGAATTGCCAATTAGGCTTAGGAGGTATCATCATCATTACCATAATGTTACCATTTAACATCCGCAATTTGTATTTTATTTTGGAACCCGGGGTCCAATCTACTAATTATTGGGAACTTAGCCTATTGGGAAATTTCTTAATTATTTTTATAGTAGTTTAAGGTCGCAAACGAGCATACGACCCGTCCAGTAAGCGGTTGCCGTGGCATTAGAAACGATTGCTTGTTTACTGAGAGGCGGAAAGGAGCCGATCCAGTGAAATCCAATGCAACCATGGTTAGGTATGTCTAAACGCATAAGATCGACTTCGGACATTAATGCTATACATGACTAAGAAACTCTGTTGTTTACCTTTTTCCAGACTTGCACCAAAAGGTACACTGCTTGCATTTTCATATATCTAACAAAACGCTCACGTCCTTTTTCTAGCAGTATATTATAATTGTGTAATTTTATTACTAATTTTAAAATACTCATGAAATTTGTAATAGAATTATTAGAATTACACAATGTACGTAGTTATATTGTGTTATACTTTATTATTTTATAATGTTGACAAATGGCAGCACGTTCTTCATTTGCTAATTAACTAATAATTATATTGCAGCAATTTCTTAATTATATTTTTTTAAAACCATTTTATAGTCAAAATTCTTAAATTGCCCAGTCTTTTCTTAAAAGTACCTAGTTATTTTTTTCATACAGATTACATAATGTAAATTTTACACCAAGGAAGGATGATATGATACATATAACCACCACTCTAATAGTATCACTACCAGAGATGCAAGGGACTACGAAATGGAAGAGCAAGAGCTAAAATGTGGACCTCAGATATCGCCTTTGGGTTGTGGTGGTCAGATGGCAGTCACTTCATAGAAAATATCGAAGTTCAGCCAAGTTAGACTGGTAGAACGAACCGCAGACTCTGAGGTGAAAGCGTCTAATGCGACTGGGATTAGCGTTGAAATGAAAAAGAATGGACCTCAGGCTTCGAGGTGAGAGCCTTGGATGACTCTGACTTACTTAACGCTGCAATGACGACTATAACTAAATCACTTGAGACTATTTATAACTAAAGGGCATAGACTTTAAGGAAGGCAATATTATAGTATTTTTGAAGTGAAAAAACTTCTTTAGCAAATTTGGATGAGTAAAAAGTGTTAAACTCGCGTCAGGATCACTTGACCTTTGAACCGTATCCAACGACTGACGTCATACAACATTAGCTACAGATTGTTTATTTTGCTAGGTACGCTATGAAGCTTCGTAGCTTAGCGGTAAGCGCTTCGACTGTAAGTCCTTATGGTTTCAGATAGTACCGTCGAACCTGGGCTTCTGACACTTTTTGTGATTATTTTTTCTTTTTATAATTTGTTCCATTTGGTGATTATTTTTTGTAATTCATTCATTCTTCTGACATAAAATTAATGATAGGTTCTATGATTGGCGCTATATTATAGGTATGGTATGGTATGGTATGTTCTTTTCATCTTTTTCTCTATATATAACGAAAAAAGAAAGAAAGAAAAAGTTTTCACTTCTGCCGGCACTCCCGGAGTGCAACCCGTCTTTTTTTTTCTTACAAAATGTCCTTATACAAACCAAACCAACCAAACCAAACCTTACCATTGATAACATGGCGGAAACAGGCAATTGTAAAATCAGCAGTCTCCAACATAGTCACTTGAAATCCTTTCGATGATTAACGTTACATTCATAATTTAGCGGTGTTAGCGCAATAGTTAGAGCAACCAATAGACTTGGTTCAAGCTTTACCTAGTAGTCACACTAATAAATTATGCGCAAAAACCTCTCTAATTAAGTTAAACGCGAATTAGGGGTGAGTCCCAAGTTCTAATACCAGCATTTAGCTTGATTGGAAAGGTTAGCAAGAGCAAATAGTGTATTGTATTAGTGTTACCCACTTACTTGTACTATATTATTTACGTTATGCCACATGACACTTTCAGTTATTCTCATGAGTGATTTAAAAAGCACGTACTAACTGTCACACTATTAAAAAGTAGGGAAATCATTAAAGCAGTGATTAATATGGTTACAATTCTCAATTTTTCTCTAGATATTAATCGCACACTTAACGGTAAATTATCTGTCAATATGCACCTATTAATTTGATTAAGTTTTATATTTGCAACCGTTAGGAATTTATGGTAGGGCCGGTAGGACACCCCCTAGCTAGATGGACTGATGACCTGAAAAAGGTGGTTGGATTGGGACACACTGGATTCGGAAGGCGGAGAATCGGATGAAATTGCGCACATTGGGAGAGGCCTATGTCCAGCAGTAGACTGCGGTAGGCTAATTGATTGGTTGAAGAATTTATGATAAACAAAAAGGTACTCGTATGCTACCAATGAACTCCAAATTGGAAAATCCAGTAGCCAAACAGTCAGTAATATTCAAATTATCCGGCGTAGATAACTAAATGCATAGTTAGATTACGGATGATCTTGCGAACTCAGTGATCAATGCCCCAGTTCGAGTGCTAATCGTACGAGAGGAAAACCAGCGGCAGACTCTCGTCTATCCACCAGTAGCTCCACCAGCTTGTATTGGGCACCAAAGATCTTGCTTGATTCGATTTTTAATAAAATAGTTGAGTATTATGAGGTTGAATTTTTCTATGTATACATAATATGTAGGTAAACATTCAGTAAAAAAAATTATCTTAGTACATATGTATATCCACATTCTAGAACCCATAACATAAGCTAGTTGGCTATACTTAAGTTCTAAATAGCGTTGTGATGTCCTAGAATATTTTTATTTATATGTATTATCAGCTTAATCGCCGTGTGTGGAGGCAACTGTGCCTGCTCCTTACCATGATTGTTTAACTTCGCACGTATAATCAGCTTGTGGTCGTGATGGGCTGATCGACGCTCCACAACGGTCGCGATGCTGTTATGTTAATGCTATGCGTGTCGTTCCCAGTATCGTGGTACCGGCCGTAGGGTCGGAGTGTCGCTATCGTTCGCCGGTCACCAGTGCTGCGCGATCAGCTCAGGCGCGTGGTACTTAAATGCGCGCCTACACAAACGTTTTTTGTTTTAATTTCGCTAATTGAACAAACATGCCAGTTTATTTGCAGTGACGTTGTGTGAACCTGATTTATGAACATATTACTCTGGTGGAAAGCTGCCATAGCTCGATTTGGTTGTATACGGGTGAATAAAATGATATACTACTTTATGTATGTCAGTAATGGATCGTATACTGCATGCTCACTAAGTCGTTTATTCTGAACGTTATCGAATGGTGTATGAAGGATTTGGAAGGTTTTTATGAAAAACATGTTGTGAAAGTGCTGTTGTCTAATCTGTATGTATGTAATGAATTGTTATTATTTAGGACAATAAATTGTTCAATTGCTTTCTACCGTTACAATTATATTGAAATGCTTACATTAAAAAGACTGAAGCTTGACAAAACACCAGAGGTTCATAATACTTCATTTTATAAGTTGGTTTTCATTCGTAACATATGATTTTATTTAGTGGGAATGTTTGAACTATTATTTATAATTTGGATGTTGCTGTTTATACGTCGCACATACATAATGAGTCATATTTATGTAGGTAATTATTGTAACATATACACAAGGAAGTCCTACATCAAATTACACGCACATAATATTTCTATATTAAATGATGACAGACTCTTTTATTGGCAAACCAAAATCCTCTTACATATGTTCTTCAAGCAGGTATAGGTGAATCGAAATAGAGTGATATTATGTACTTATAAGTAGGTACGTATCTACCAACGCTTACATTAATATTATAGCAGTATCATCGGATATATTAAAATATCATATCTCTAAAATTATATACATAGGTACCTACACTCAGTTCATAAGTAGACTGCGATAACGTGTTTAGGTTGCCTCATGCTATATACAAATATGTGAACCTACATAAAGGTATATTATTTAAAAGTATAATAAATCTCGCCTGTATAGATATTTATTGAATTTTAATTGCACTAGTACCGCAAAATATGTGAAATCACTTTTAATAAATTAATAACATACGAGTCATATTGTACACGGTCATACATTCATTATCAAATGTGCATTAAAAATAATAAGTTAAAATGATTACTAATAATCTTAAAGAGAAGTTACGGTTGCCACGGTTGCAAACAATTCGGAGGTCATTACAATCATTGTAGAATGGTGATATTACGAGCGAATGATCTAATTACGGTTTAACATAGAATCCACTCCCGAGTTGAATGACCAATATAATTTACCAAATAAATTGTAGCATAATTGTGTTTTTGTTTATAGGAATAGTTTCTGAGCTTAGGTACAGACAATTGCTTTTATTGTATAGTTTGATCAACCTGTTTTAATCTTTATTAATTTATCGGTCATTCAAAAGGTCTCCGACCGTATGTACATCTTTTTGGTCCTTCTGCCCGAATTTGCGAAAGAGCCATGAGAGCTGTCATTAATGCAAATATTCTTTCATATTGCACAGATAGGTCCAGGGGTTTGCGCGCTCCAACAATCAACCTCTTCATATTGGTTTGAATAGATATCATTATAGATAAAGCCAAAACTTCGGACCCCTTTTAAAGTATATATGGTGCACAGAGAAGCGCAAATTTCTCACTTAAGTTAAAGTTTATATGGAGAAGTGCTAGTTAAAAGCAAAGTTTTACAAAAAAAAGGAAAATAATAAATACGTAGATACCCTATATAATAGACAATACACTCTTTGTCAAAGAACATCAAAAATATTTAAACGTCTAAATCAAATGAATGACGGTCGAATTCAAATATTGGACCCTCAATATAAGTAATTCGATCATCTAACTAGTATAAAGAAAGCAACTGACGCTTATGAAAGTAGAAAGAAAACAATACGACACGGATAACACTGTCAACTCTCATATTTGATGGATATTCTTTTACCTTCTTTCTTTTCTTTTCTCCTTTTACCCCAATTTACCTTATGGCTTTACATAGTCTCTCATACTTTGATCGGTTATGGTTTTCTAACCATAACTCAACAAATTATTACAGCCTTTTACGTGAAATGATCTTCAAGCATTGTCAAGTTGATTATTCAGCAGATAAAGAGGAGAAACTAAAATAAAACAATCAACCGTAGACGAATGATTTCATCACCCGTACCAATATGCAATAATGGCAATTTTTTTGTAAACTGCTCAGGTACGGTGTTGTAGATATACTGGTTTCTAATGAAGACGAACCTATACATAATATTCAAATATTATTCAAGACAATACCCCATAACAACATATATCTAATATATTTATTTTTGCACGTGACTTCGTCCATATGGACAGTCAAATTTCAATTTGACTTTAGTTGCGAATAGGCAAAGAACAGACAGCACAGTTCAGTCAACTATCGCGTACATTAAATTTATTGTAATGTGAATTAAACTGCTTTTAGTGTAGGTAACGTATTTAACTGTTGTGTGTTAACGTATAGTTAATTGTGTTAGTTTAAAAGTTACCCACAATTTACCGTGACGCTCGTCGCGGCTTCGCACGTGAATAAGTATTTTACTTCCTTAAGATTTATATTACCAAATATTCTTTCTTCCTCAAGACTAAAAGGATATGTAGATACAAGAATAGATACATAGACGAAACGCATAGAATGCAGCGTGTGAAGCCGCCGAAAGTAATACTAAATTATTACCATTTCGCTCGCACTCGCCCTGCACACAAAAAGTGCTGCACACAAATGGTGGGCCTTTATTATTACTTTATGCGGCTTCACACACCAGTTCTATGCTTTCCATCTATATTTTTCTTTTAGTCTGAGCCTTGCTTCCGTATTGGATGCTTAAAATATAAAAGGCAAACGCAACTGCCTAAAATTCACGGGTTCATTCCTAACAGTTTAATGTGATCTGCGTTGATGTCTAACTTATGTAAGGCAGGACAAATCATTAAATAGACATAGATATTGTACCGAGGTACCTACTTAGCTAGGTATTATTATTAATATTAAATTGTCACAGATTAATTGCTTGCCGCATTCTACGATTTCAGAATACGTAATTATGATATATTAATGCCAACTTGAGATAAGATAATTCGTATGATAATATAAATGATTCGTGTAGATACAACATCCACATTCCAATAATATATTCTAATTATGAAAATAAGCGTTACAAGCATCGCCCTTTGTTTACGCACAAATTGCCTGAGCGGTTCTTGCCACTAACTAATATATACATCAAACCACATTATTATGTTGTATGACTAATAGAAATACCTCATATATGGCTACTAACAAAATCCGGAATACTTGCCATTCTATTTTAAGAAACGTAGGTAAGTATATCCACATAGTATGAGATAGCCGCACCGTGCCATGTGGAGGTTGAGCACCTAAATACCGCACGGTAAGCTAATAAAATTTTGGATTAACCTAGTTAGCATACCTACCTACCTTATAAGTTCACACATACGACAATTAGCTATTTAACCATGCCTTTCTACGTTATATTATTAACTGTGTTTAGCACTATTGATGACCAAAATATGATATTTACACAAGTTCTATTCAAGTGACATTTTTCTATTACATTATACTTAAAATTATTTTTTAATACACTTGTTGATAAAATGGCTCTTATCTCACTATAATTAGGCACATAATGATACCTGTAATCAAACTTTAGTTTTTTTATTGTTATGTTTCACAATTTGGGTTATAATTTTTTACTAAATTTTATTAGTTGCGTTGCTTAACAATATAAGAAAAAGACGGGTTGCACTCTGGGAGTGCCGGCAGAAGTGAAAACATTTTCTTTTTTTCTTTCTTCGTTATATACATAGAAAAAGATAAAAAAGAACATACCATACCATACCTATAATATAGCGCTAATCATAGAACCTATCACTTATTTTCTGCTAATTTTCTGTCAGAAGAAATTAATAAATTATGAAAAGAAAAAATAATCACAAAAAGTAATAAATTACAGAAAGAAAAAATAATCATAAAAAGTGATAAATTACAAAAAGAAAAAATAATCACAAAAAGTTTCAGAAGGCCAGGTGGTTTGAACCCGATACTATCTGAAACTATAAGGACTTACAGTCGAAGTGCTTACCGTTTAAGCTACGACGCTATCTATCGTAACTTGCAAAATAGATAGTCTGTATCTAATCTTGTATGACGTCAGTCGTCGGTTACGGTTCAAAGGTCAACTAATCCTGACGCTTCCTTGACATTTTACACCCATCCAACGCCGCTAAAGAAGTTTTCACTTCAAAAATCGATACAAAAAAGATCGTGTTCATTTTCAATTTTGAAACGGTAAAATTTTAAATTTTTAAAGGTAAATTAGTTAATAAATTAATATACCTACTCACCTACTATTGCTTGTTCATTTCATGCAACTTTGTATTTAAATAGAAAATTTCATCTTGTACGTGTACCTATAATAAACAAAACTTTCACTTAAATATAACTTTTGTTTTCTCTTTGTTAAAACTTATAATTTATCATTTTGTACACGTGATAAACTAAAAAAGAAACTTCATTCTTTAACCCTTTCCCTCCTTACGGTACTTAGAAGTACCTCCACATTTTTCGTCTAATAACTTAAGTACGAAATCACCTTAAGCTAACTACAACTGACGATCCTTTAGAGTACCGTTTCCGTAAGCCAATCACAGCGCGTTACTTGAATTACCGCGTGACGTTTTCGAAAAATTTGAACAGCGAGTTACAACCGGTCGGACATTTTGTCACTCTCCTGTGCGGTGTAATTGAAAAAGTTTTATAAATAGAATATTATAGGTAAGTGCTATTTTTTTTTTACTAATTACGTTGTTTATACCACGGACTACATTTATAAAAGCTGTTATAACGTATTATCACTTTATTTTATACGAATATTTGATAAAAACTGATATGGACTTAAAAGTACCATCAGGTGATTTTAGTCAAAAATTATAAGCTTTTATAATACACATACTCGATGAAGTGGGTATTTTGTTTTATCATAAATGAATGTTATTATTTTTATTTTATAATTGTTCTGAGCTATTTTTTATTGTTTTAGCCATTGAGATGGATATTACAAACAATACCGCTCTAATTGAAGCCCTGTTATTAGAAGAGATTCCTGACTGTGACGAAGAGTCTGAAGCAGGTGTGTCCGATGATGAAGTGGAAAATATTCAACTACCTTCACCAAGAGGCTTTGATGAGGTTTTTGGAAGAGCTCTAGAAGCTCTAGAAGCTCTAGAACACCAACTCCTACCAACATCTCCAATACCTGGATCTAGGTTTCAGATTGATCTACCGTCTGCAAAAACGTCTTCACACAAAACAAATCAGCGATTACCCGAACCAAACCGTAAATGGAAAAAGAAGGACCTAGATACATATTTACAGGAATTATAAGTTAAATAATTAGTTCTAGATACTGGAGTAGTTGAAGACTGTTTTGCTCACTGTAGTAACCCGACTGATATATTTTTAGTATTGATTGGAGATGTTGTTGATAATATTGTGTACCAAAGTAACCTTTATGCTACTCAGAGAGGCAAAGTATTGAACCTAAAAAAGGAGGAACTTCTAACATTTATAGGTATGAAATTTTTTATGGGTTACAATACTCGTCCGGCGTGGACAATGCACTTATTTGCAAAACAATGCCAAGATATATATCAGTCGGGTTGCTACAGTGAGCAAAACAGTCTTCTACTACTCCAGTATCTAGAACGTATTCCTGTAAATATGTATCTAGGTCCCTCTTTTTCCATTTACGGTTTGGTTCGGGTAATCGCTGATTTGTTTTGTGTGAAGACGTATTTGCAGACGGTAGATCAATCTGAACACTAGATCCAGGTATTGGAGATGTTGGTTGGTGTTGGTGTTCTAGAGCTTCTAGAGCTCTTCCAAAAACCTCATCAAAGCCTCTTGGTGAAGGTAGTTGAATATTTTCCACTTCATCATCGGACACACCTGCTTCAGACTCTTCGTCACAGTCAGGAATCTCTTCTAATAACAGGGCTTCAATTAGAGCAGTATTGTTTGTAATATCCATCTCAATGGCTAAAACAATAAAAAAATAGCTCAGAACAGTTATAAAATAAAAAAAACATTCATTTATTATAAAACAAAATACCCACTTCATCGAGTATGTGTATAATAAAAGCTTATAATTTTTGACTAAAATCACCTGACGGTACTTTTAAGTCTAGGTCTTAGAAATAGTACTTCTAGGTATAATAAAAATCTGAAAATAATCTGAGCGTTTCTTTTTACCTACCTTATTATGATAATGAAGTTAAAAAGCGGAAATTCGTTGATAATTACTACCCCGGGTGGAAAGGGTTAAGTCTATGGCCAATGCGCGCGCATAGAAAAACTGATTAATTGTTACCGCCAGTCCGCCAGTACCAAAAACTTTCACAATTCGTTTTTACTGTTTAAATTAAAGTTATTTTTTAATTAATATGTCTACGAAAACTAGGTATGAAGAAAACGATTTAAGTTATACACCGCCCGATATAAGATGTGAAGCCCTTAACGTTATGGAAAGTTTACTACCTAAAAACTCCCAAGGAAAAGTATCTAGTCTAAGTTCACAAATTTCATACAATGGCAAAACAACAAGAATACGAACTCTCTTTCAGAAAATGTGTTCATGGCATATTTTAAAGAATTATCTTCTATTTTTTGTGGTGTATATACTCAATGTTAAAAAGTACAGTGCGAACAATTTTTGATATAAAATATAAAAATATTTTTGTTTATCTTAGTACATAAAAATAGTCTTGAAATAAGACTATTTTATCAGTAGTAATTTTTATTCAAAGACTTACCAATTATGTTTGTTTGCTTCAAAACTAAACTACGATTGAACAATTTATTATGAAGCGCTTGAATTATGATCAAATACCCTTTGATGCTTTTATTAGTTATCATTACAACACAAAGAAGGCGAGGATGTCCTGAACCCGTTTTCTAGATGAGAACACAATCAATGTATGACCTCGGACCTCTATTGTCGAAGATCAATGGACAATATTAAGCCCCTTCGCAACATGTCGACGCAATCGTTCGTTCAAATTAGCATCCACATCCGTGTGCACATCATATGCCGTTAAACCTGTTAAGGCTATTACAATAATTGTTAACCTAACCTAACCTAACAGTTTTAAATAACTATTTTATATTATTAACAGCCTTCTTTATAAAAGCTGTCACATTTTATTAGTTTAACTACATAACGCTTTCGTTAGTCGACTCTGCCACTGTGGTTACTGTAGTTCACTAGGCCTAAGTCTAGCTTAACCGACAGCATAAATTGCAAATAAAACGGGTAAATTAAAATAATTATAAATTTTACCATAGTAAGTATGGTAATAGTTAATTACAAGTCTGAAAATATCACGTATTATTACAAAAGCGCCTAAAAACCTGAAGACTTTCATTGGTAAATATATGATATTTGTTAAATAGCTCGCCTGTCGGCACATCCCGCTGGTCGATTAACATCGCGTCATAAATTCAACAGCTTGTATACGCACTACAAACAAAACACACCACCCACGTATGGCATGCGGGCAGTCGCGCCGCATCCGTCCCGCCGAGATTGATAAACCAATTTGACATCATTACCGTGGGAAATGTGGGGATACATAGTACTTTACGTTTTAACAGCTCGGCACAATCATATAATTTCACAGAGTATTATTGTCAAGTTCCAATAACCTGTGCAGGTTTTAAAAAGATAAGATAAGATAAGATTAACTGATCATAATTTTACTAACCGCACATTTACTAATTGTTTCTCTAAATAGTTTAGGGAAAAGGTTTTTAAAAGACGAACGTGAGTTAAAAACGCACCGTAGACGAGTTTCATAAATTATTCACTTAATCTCATAAAATAACTAATATATTATTAATATTCACTGATTGCGGAGGCGCGTCCACAGACTATTTATATTCTATTTGTAAAGAAAGACCGTCATTCATTAGTTACAAGGCAGTATGGTCATAGCATCTTGGCCTGTTCTGAAAACAATAAAAGAAACAAAAAGAAAACACAGTTTAGTTTTTAATTTTTTAAAGTTTAAATTTCAGTATAAGAGTAGATAAAATGATTTTTTGTTTCATTTTATTCACAAAGTGTATTGAAAAGCGTCGTATGTTACACGTGTGTATTGTTGATTACCGCCCTCGGCTCTCTTAAGACCACCTCAATAGCGCCTCAGCGGTAATCACACCTTTACACACTTGTACCATAATATACTATTATTTATTTCAATGTAAAGATCGCTTGTAAACTTGTGTGTTCAGTAACTTTGGTAGCTGACTACATAATTAATCCGGGAATAAATGTTATTAAATAATTCTAAATGTATTACGCAATTAGGAATATTAAAGTGCTCATTCATCATCATCATTTAATTTGAGAAAACAACAAGTGTGTCAATGTGTTTGTAAACTGTCATTCTACGGCTGCACTACTTTACCGTCTACCGGGCTGTTACTGCAATAATTATGGCATTGTAAAGTGATTGATATGATCAATCAATTTGTCAAAAAAAGAAACGCGGGTTGCACTCCGGGAGTGCCGGCAGAAGTGAAAACTTCTTCTTTCTTTCTTTCTTCGTTATATACAGAGAAAAAATAAAAAGAACATACCATACCATACCTATAATATAGCGCCAATCATAGAATCTATCACTAATTTTCTGCAAATTTTCTGTCGGAAGAAATTAATAAATTACAAACAGAAAAAATATTCACAAAAAGTAATAAATTTCAAAAAGAAAAATAATCACAAAAATTGTCAGAAGCCCAGGTTCGAACCCGGTACAATCTGAAACCATAAGTACTTACAGTCGAAGCGCCCACCGTTATGCTACGAAGCTTGTTATCGTATCTTGCAAAATAAACAGTCTGCTAATGTTGTATGACGTCAGTCGTCAGTTACGGTTCAAAGGTCAAGTGATCCTGACGCGTGAGTTTAACAATTTTTACCCATCCAACGCCGCTAAAGAAGTTTTCACTTCAAAAAACGATTGGCATTGTAAAATTATAGCTGAAAATCGTGGCAGGGCGTTGTTGAAATTATGGTGCTAGTGTAGCCCTAGCATAAAAGAGTATGCCATTAGCGCTCACTTACATCTTCAATTTATAGGACAGTCACTCTCTTGGGCCCATGCCAATCCCACCGGGAAGGTTTTGGCATGGCATGGGCCGAATGGTCGGCGTCCGAAATGGAGGACTTAAAGGAGAGTGGACTCCGGGCCCGAAAGTGCCTGCTTTATATTATAAGTAACCGAGATGCTCAGATGAAAAAGGTCTAGCGGTGCAAATAAATCAATATAGTTGAAATCTTTAGAAGTTTAGTATGAATTTTCAACATAAGTTTACTTAACATAAACTTTTGCATTGAAGTAATTTGTGTCAAAGTTATTCTCTTTTTATTATTTTAATTCAATTTAAATTAAATGTAACCAAAATTAATGTTTATTGCTACGGAATTCGTGATGTAGTCGTTAACGATACTGACCTTGGTCTCTGTGCAAAGCAATTAAGTTAATTTTACGGTTAATCTATCATAGTTAGATTTTGTGTCAGTGTAGATGGAATACTTTGAATCGATTATGTTTAGCGGCTCATTGGGTCTCAAGTGCACCTAACCTTTTAGATAGTATTATACACATCGCTAATCTTTGGACATAATGACCACAAATGACATTTCGTGTAGTTAATTTTCTCACTGTAGGTGCCACTTTCTATGGTCCCTTTATTTCAAATTTTGTAACTGACTTCAAATTTAGTTTTATTACTATAAAATTGCGTTTAGGTTTTGGTGACAACAATACCAACCACAACAACAAGTTATTTTGTATACCCATTTGTGTAATCGCCTTGTAGGACGTCATGTATCAGTGATAAAAAATATATCAAGCAGTGCATTACCCGCGTATCATTGAAAAACTTTGTAAGTACTTATGTGATGATTGATTTTCAATAAGTGTGAAGGAATAGTGGAGGGGAGAGTGCGGGCGCGGAGGCGGCAGCTGGTGGGAGGTAGTCAACGGTGATGTAAGATCGGCTGGCTCTGGCGGTGATGTCAGCGCGCCCACGTCTCGCCCCGCTCACCTCCCCGCCGCCACTCAAACCTGCGCCGCTACGGCAAAGCCTTCCGCAAATTCGAGTTCCTTTCATATTATAAAAAATGGCCTTACTATAGAAAATGCGAAATATATATGCACATATATGTTGCTTGTACGATCCCGATTGAAAATATGATGAAACTGTTTGGCATTTTAGGAGTTGGCAGTGAACCTGGAAAGGTTCAGTTTTATATAAAATCTTTAACGCAATGCAGTACATTATAAGTCACGTCAAGTAGACCAAAACGCGACTAATTTTGCAAGCAAATTAATTCACTGCACCATTTGCTAGTTGTGGGTGGTAACTGTGATAAGGTACATGTCAGATATTTAGTCATCGAGTTATAGTTAATAGCCTTACCTTTTAAATATATAGATTAGGGTCAAGATTTACAAGATAATGAATAAAGATGACGTAGGTAGTCCTCGAGCAACTTGCAAAAAAGGATCATATTATTATTTTAAATTAGAGCTTGGGTGAATGTCTATGCGAGAATAGCTTTATCGATATCTTTTTATTATATTATTATGATATATCGCATAAATATTTTATGGTGCAATGATAGCATTCACTACATATAGGTAGGTATTACGAATCTACGAACATACACAAAATTCATGATGATGTACATGCAGTTAAGTAACAAAATCCGAATTGAGAGAAATGTGTGTTTTATCTATTGAGAGACAACAGCAAGAAGTTGTGTAAATTTTATCATCCATATACAGCTAAATAAATCAGTAATATGGCATTTTCAGGGTGTACTCATTTCTTTGAGTGGCAATGGGCTAACATCCTATAAAAAGATTAGTGATTAAGTGTTTGACAAATAAGAACAGAATATGAATTCAAAAAGGTGATATTTTCTTAGAGTGATAAAGTGGATCACAATCATCATGGATTCCAACATACATTCAGTGCAGTGAGAGGAACGTGAGAGAAGAGATGAAGATGGAGGGTGGTGTACTGAGTGTTTCAAGTGGGAACAATAGCTTTCGATCACATCTAAAGAATGCAGCTAGTGCGCTATGTGCCAGAACCCTACCCAAGCAAAGACGTGGCGAGTCGGTTGTCGGCAGTAGTGTCCGACATCACACATACCCGCGGGCAACGCCGACAAAACGGGCCGCCATCTCTTGTCGGATGGAGCCACTTATGTGCACTCCAGCTCAACACGCAACAACGTTTGACCCGCCTCAGGCCATTAAATGTGATGTCATCGAAGATGAAACGATCAGACCTAATGGTTTCATTAAATGGAAAGGAACTATAGCCAGGTAAGTTTCATTTAAATATATGATTATGCACGTCCGCCTTTTCAATATTAAGGATGTATTTTTTTTTACTGAGGTCCTATCTAGCATAAATATGACAACATATAATTATCTTTGTATGACAAACCAAAAAGTAATCTGTAAGAGTTATGTGACTCATAACCACTAGATTTATATAAAGTTATTATTTTCTTCTATTAGCGGGCAAAGTTTGTCTTAAGACCCTACCCCCAGCGAAACGCTGTTAAAAGCGTATTTTGGTACATTTTAAACGGCTATCTACTCGTTAATTGTAAGATATATAGAAAAACAAACACAGTCCATATTTCTACAATATCATAACCTTTCCATTATACGACTCCAATTATTTATCAATGCAATAAATATTCAGTAAATTCGTTAAAAAGTGAATGATAAAAATGAAATGTTACAATTAATAACATGCGTTACCTCTTAAAGCACACACAATTTTAACTTGAAACTAATACTAATGGATAGATAATTTCATAACGAACAACTACTAAGAAAAAAATTTTCAATAAGAGCCAAAATTGATTAGTTTAATAAAGATAATCATAAATCTGTACGTATTTGCAAGGAACACTCTGGTGCCGCCGCGCGCCGGTTCGAGAATTCAGTGCGTTGCAAGCTCTCAGACGAGAAGCCTGTGTCGCTTGTCATCGCGCTCGCCTAGCGCACATTTATTGCTAACGTCACGGTATATTTGTTTTAGCAGTATTATAAGTTCGCACTGTTTTTGGCTGCTTACTAACTTTTTTCTTTCCTGCGAAAGGACGCTTTGTGTATATATTTTCTTGTTTGTTTATGTTTTGCAAAAAGACGCAAACAGCAGACAACAAAATCACAAAATTATTTTGTAAATCCATACTAATATTATAAATGCGAAATTAACTCTGTCTGTCTGTCTGTATGTTACGCTTTCACGCCTAAACTACAGAACCGATCTTGATGAAATTTGGTATAGGGGTAGCATGGGAACGGCTATAGGCTACCTTTTATCGCGAGAACAGGGGTTTAAGGGGGGGGGGGGGGGGGAATAGGGGATGAAAGTTTGTCATTTTTATATAGATATCCTAATAAAATTTGATACAGAGGTGGATTAGAGCTTGGGAATGAACACAGGCTACCATTTATTGCAAAAAGGGGGGGGGAGTAGGGCCATGGGATGAAAGTTTGACATTTTTGAAGATATCCTGACGATTTTTGGTACAGAGACAGATTAAAGCTTGGAAACGAACATAGGCTACCTTTTGTCACGAGAAAGAGGTGGGGGGGGGGGGGGGATATGGGATGAAAGTTTGTCAGTTTTGAAGATATCCTAATGAAATTTGGTACAGAGATAGATTAAAGCTTTGAAACGAATATAGGCTACCCTTTGTTGTGAAAAAGGGGGGTTAAGGGGGGGGGTTTGAATAGGGGATGAAAGTTAGTCAGTTTTAAAGATATCCTGATAAAATTTGGTACAGAGATGAATTAGAGCTTGGGAACGAACATAAGCTAGCCTTTGTTGTGAAAAGGGGGTTTAAGGGGGGGATAGGGTATGAAAGATTGACAGTTTTTAAGATATCCTGATGAAATTTGGTACAGGAATGCATTAGAGCTTGGGTATGAACACAGGCTACCCTTTGTTCTATAAAGGGGGGTTTAAGGGGGGGATTAGGGATGATAGTTTGTCAGTTTTGAAGATATCCTGATGAAATTTGGTACATAGATGAATAAGATCTTGAGAACTGATATATGCTACCTTTTATCGCAACACTATGCCTTTGAAGGGGGGAGTGGGGCTATGAATGACATTGTTTGTGAAATTTGGTACAGAGATATGTTAAAGCTTGGGACCAGACATAGGCTACCTTTGATCGCATAAAAGGCAACGGGCATGGCGAGAGAAATACCGTATTAGTGCCTTTCTTCTTCTTCATCATCTTAGCGCTTTCAACTCAGAAACTGGAATTCACTTTACTAGTGTAACTGCGGGTTTGGCTTAGCTTCGATATTTTCCGTAAAGCGACTGCTATCTAAGCTCCACAACCCAAAGGTGATATCGAAGCATTACAGTTAGACCGGTTGTTGGACTTTTTAGAACTCCAACTACCATGTAACGACTGCCATAGATATTCGTATGGCAACCGAGACCGATGGCTTAACGTGCTCTCCGAGGCACAGTCAGACCATTGCAAATACCCATATTCATACATACAAATATTTGCACTGAGTATGGATCGAACTTGTAGCCGCGTTCACTACCGCCACACTACAGAAGATGTTAATTGAGCCCTGAGATGGCGTGCGGTTATAGTCGGTTTGAGTCCGATGTAAATCCCCTACTGAACAGTTGCGGTATCCGCAAGAAAAAAAAAAAGTAATTTTATTAAAATATCGAATTTCATTGTTAGTATGATATCAGATGAGCCTTTGAGATAAAGTGCTTTATTTAGTCAAATTTAATTTATAAGTTTAGATTTCAAGGATTTCTTTTCATTTAATGTACCATGTTTGTTAGAGACATTTGATCCATATGACTGACCCTGTCGATGGATGACATAAAAATAGAAATTGTTATTTTTTCAGATTTTAGTCGGTTCGAATACCGGGGGTGGCAAGCGAATTTTTGAAATTTTTGAATGCTATTTCATTTATTTTTAAAAATAAAGGAATGTTTCCTTTGAGCGAAATTAGCTATCTCCAGTATTTACAGTACTTCCCCTCCCGGTAAGGTTAAAATCTTCCACCCTGTTTCTCACCCAAAATAGAAAAAAATGATAAAAAAATTTTTTACCCATGCCCAGAACTGATACTCAAAATTTTTTTTTCATCACTCCCTTACGTGTTTCATGAAACCCATCAATTGGATAGAGGTAGGTCTTCAAAAATGATATTGAGGTTTCTAATATTATTTTTTTCTAAACTGAATAGTTTGCGCGAGAGACACTTCCAAAGTGGTAAAATGTGTCCCCCCCCCCTCCCTCCCTGTAACTTCTAAAATAAGAGAATGATAAAACTAAAAAAAATATATGATGTACATTACAATGTGAACTTCCACCGAAAATTAGTTTGAACGTGATCTAGTAAGTAGCTTTTTTTTAATACGTAGTAAATCGTAAACCGAAATTTACCTACTCGCTGCTACGGAACCCCATCATGGGCGAGTCCGACTCGCACTTGGCCACTTTTTTTTTTGTTACCTTTATAAATTTTCATCTAACTGTACTGCTTTTGCTGAATCAATAGGTTTTTTTACTTATGTATCGAGTTGATAGAAGTAAAATACTTATCAAAATTTAATAAATCCGGTTACTGGGACAAAGATCCTAGTTACAAATTTCTACAGTAATATGATCATGTCTATGCCTACAAGATGGCAGGCTGTAAAAACAGTCTTAAATTGTAATATAGAATGCAAAGAAACTTTTTCACGACCTTACTTCGCCCCCGTGACACTTACATACCTGTAATTTAGTAATTTTAAAATTATTAGTTCTAAAAAATGTATTAAAAAAGTTACCCGATTTATCAACATCACTGCCCCGCTTCCCTGGGTAGCAGGGTGATGATGTATAGTTTACCCCGATAAATAGACTATCCAACACAAAATAAATATAATTCCAATCCGGCCAGTACTTTCAGAGATTAGCGTGTTCAAACTAACGTTTAATATTTATAATATTATATACATAGATATATTATTATACTTAGTATAGATTATTTGATTGGAATTAGAAAGGGGAAGAAGTATGCCATGGGTGAAACCGCGGGGCACAGCTAGTGCATAATTAAAATGGGTTATCAGTGAGACTGTTATGGTGGAGCCCATTCCCGAGATTGTTTACCTTCAGCTTACCCTCAGGCGGGGTGCAGTCAATGTAGGTATGCAGGTATAAAAAAATGTGCGTTATGTAAATGTATAAATATATATCAATGTACTTACCATGTACTTACCACATATCTGTTTTACAAAGCATCATAAAAACACTTTCTTTCAAAGAAATAAATATTTTTATTCATAGCCGTATGTACGTAGGTAAAATTCGATGCTGTTATTACTGCGCGTTGTTGGAGAGTTCGCGCTGTAGCGTTTTACGGAATATTATAGAGGGGCCGCGGGGCGGTGGGGCAACGAATACGCGAATGCGCAAGGTCATTTGCTACGGGCAGCGCCTTAAGGTTGAAATCTAGGTACTAGACCTTTAACCCTCATAGTTGCCAACTAGCTGTGAATTTACAGAGCAAACTGTCATAAATTATTATGTTAAAATATTCAGTGGCATCCGGAGACCCTCCAAAAATAGGTTGGTCTAAAATTAGGTAGGTCTAAAATCGAGTATATCTCAAAATTTAGCTAGATTTAGTATAGAGCTACAAACGCGTGTCTTGCGGTTAGGTCAACAACATTAACATGACGTCATGGTGACTTGCTCACTCAGATCGTGGGGTAGGTAGAATAGAGGTGATGTAGGTAAATAATTGGGGCTAACTGAATTTCATCACTACTACGACATTGTAATGGCCTTTGAAATTACTTAATTATGCATCAAATAACAAACTGTTGGTACGTATCTACTAAAATGTTAAGATACGTATAATAATATACTTAGTCTTGCCATAAATACTTTCCATGGGAAAATTCTTCACTGCCAATCGTATGGATTGTTTAAGGGACTCCAAATTATCATGGCGTTTAAAACTGACCATAAATCATAATCCAGCGGATTATTACCGGGACTAGACGATGGCTAGTTTTCAGCTCTGATGAAGTCGGAAACGTTCACTTTTAACCAAGACTGCGTGGCCCGAGCTTCATGACCCGGCGCCGGGTCTTGTTGGAAGGACCATACTTTGTTGTTAAGGGGCTTAACTACCTTCTCAAGAATGGTATCTCCGATGCCGATATGCCGATGTTTTGATACATTTTTCCCAAAAATATGGCTCAGTCAGTCTTTCATAGCTAACACCCCACCAAACCATCACTGAAGTCGGATAATGTCCACGTTGCACTCTGTCGTCTAAATGGGAAGCTTACTTTGAGCTTTGAGCATAAATAAATACGGTCATTTTGTTTGTTAAAATGTTGCTAAATTGTAAAGATTTTCTCATCCGTGAACAATTTTCTTCTGTTTCTCTCTTTGCGTGCCGCTTCAGTAGTTGTTTTGATTTTAGCACCCTATTCTTTTTTAAATTATCAGTTAAAAATGACCACTGCGTCACTTATAGGCTGCAAGTCCTAAGTGATCTTTTAAAATACGCGACATGGTTTTGGGTGATATCTTCATCTACCGAGATAATTTTTTTTTCTTTCGGAAAGGATTTCTTCGAATTCTTTCCCTTACTGCTTTGACCACCTTTTTCGTACGAAGACTACGTGGACGGCCAGATCTTTTTCTGTCACGAACAGAGGAGGTCTCATTGTACCTATTAATAGCCCGGTACACAAACATTAGACTAATACCAAACGTATGGAGAATTTTAAAAATTGCATTTGGCTCCATACCAACTTTGTGTAATGCAATCACAGCGATTCGGTTCTCTTTATCACCCCAATCCATGTTAATGTCGCAAAATATAGTACAATGTATTGGCGCAAAAATTAGAAATCTCAATGAACAATCGTATAAAAATGACAGACTCCAAATTCAAATGTAACTAATATCACGTGTGACTTGGCCTTTTCTGGTACGTGATTTCGGCAAAACCTTACTAGCAAAAATAGATGCAACTGTCATAAAATCACTAAAATCGTGGCTTGGACTAGCGCACTCTGCTTTATTTAGATCAAAATAATTTTAGGATGAAAAGAAACCATCGGAGCTCTATAAACACCTTAGAGTTACCAAAGCCCACATCTTAGGTAAATCCCAAGATGACACAGTCAGGGCACTCCCGAAAGATAATAACGCGTCCTAACTTGAATCTAGACTCATATTCCATAAATGATAGGAGCCCAGTGTTGACAATGGCAGAGTTCTGCATACCGATGGCCTTAAAGTGGCGCACCTTGATCTATGAGTGGTCGCCGGCCTTGTTAAAATTCTATCTTAACGCCTTTCAGATGACCCTCCCAGACCAGAGTAACCTGGTAAGGTGGGGGAAGGCCACAGACAAGCAATGTTATATCTGTGGTGAGGCAATAGGGACGGCTAGGCACATATTAGTAGGATGTAGGGTGCTTCTCGATATAGGCCAATACTCACGCCGCCACGTCAAGGTGCTTATCATCATACGTGAAGCAATGAGTCTGGCAGTAGCTAGAGCCCAAAAAGGATTGACTAGTAACAGACGTCATATCAACTTTGTATCTGAAGGTTCATCCATAAAATCCAGGAATAAATCTTATTCAATATTAGATACTGCCCCAGATTGGACTCCCCTAATGGACACGTATGAAAAGCACTATAAAATTCTGGAGGATGTTGGGGTTTCGTCATCTAGACCGGACATATTTCTCTACTCGAAAACGACTAAATAATAGGGGTTAAAGTATGAAATTGCCGTTTCATTGTAATATGTACTTCGAATTGACATAGAACCTTCATGGTTTGAGATTTTTGAGTTAAACTTTTTCCACATGGTACCTATGTAGTTCTTCATTTAAAAATGTGCAACATTCGATTATCGACTTTCAGTTGTTTTTTTTATTCAGCTTAGACAAGAAAGATGGATACTTCGAAAATTCGAGTGATTTTTGAATACGAGTTCCGACGCGGAACTAACGCGGCAGAAACAGCTCGCAATATCAATGTTGCGTTTGGAGAGGGGACTGCTAATGAACGCACCGTGCGATTTTGGTTTAAACGCTTTCGTGATGGAAACTTTGATTTGAAGAACGAACCACGAGGAAGGCCGTCCACACAGGTGAATAACAATGAATTGAAAGACATGGTGGAAGCCGATCCGAGCCAAACTACCCAGGAATTAGCTGCATGGTTTAACGTTACCTTACCAACAATATTGACTCATTTGCGTCAAATCAATAAAATAAAAAAATGTGAAAAATGGGTACCTCATGATTTGACTGATCTGCAGAAAGAAATGCGTGTTGAAACTTGTGTTGCCTTGTTGAATCGATACAGAAATGAAGGAATATTGGATCGAATTGTGACATGTGATGAAAAGTGGATTCTTTACGATAACCGTAAGCGAAAAATGCAATGGCTGACCCCAGGTGAAACGCCACAACAGTGTCCTAAAGCAAAGCTTACCAATAAAAAGGTAATGGTAACTGTTTGGTGGTCTCAGCATGGTGTTATTCACTATAGCTTTCTACGATCTGGTCAAGCAATAACGGCAGATGTCTACTGTGCCGAACTCCGAACAATGATAGCAAAACTAGCAGTGAAACAGCCCCGACTCATGAATCGATCTTCACCATTATTGCTCCATGATAACGCGAGACCTCATACAGCACGAGAAACCGTTTTAACTCTACAGGAATTGCAATTAGAAACTATCCGTCACCCTCCGTATTCGCCAGACCTTGCTCCAACAGACTACCATTTTTTTCGTGATTTGGACAATTTTCTATGTGATAAAAAGTTTTCTTCTCTTCAAATGCTTTCACACAGTTTGTCGAATCTAGATCACCAGAGTTCTATCGCAAAGGCATAAATGACCTTCCTACTAGATGGCAGCAATGTATAGATAATAATGGTAATTATTTTGATTAAATAAATTCGTTAAATTAAAAAAAAAAACGAATTTCAATTTGTCAGTACAAATCGGCAATTTCATACTTTAACCCCTAATATGTGGTCCTTGTGGAACTTACTGTACCGTGGGAAACAAATATACCGAAGGACCACACACTTAAGAAAAATAAATACTATGATCTCACAAACGAATTAATCAAAAACGGTTACGTGGTTAATTTGTATGCAGTAGAAGTGGGAGCGAGAGGTATACCAGCAAAATCTCTCTATAACCTACTTAAAGATTTAGGCCTATCGAGTGCTACAATAAGTTCATTACTAGGACGAATGTCTAAAGCGGCACTAGTAGGTTCGTATAAAATTTGGTTAGGCAGGGAGGGGCACTTGGGTAGTGAAGGTGAGTGTTGATGTACATCAACAAAAGGGGCCCCTTCTAAACCTACACTTGGGTCGCAAGTCCCAGGCACTATCCCGAGTTCCCAACTTAGCAACGCGATGGACCCGGCACCCGCACGGAGAATCCATGGATTGCTAAGAATATTAGTCTCTTTCTTATTTTTAATTGTAACAGTAGTTATGGCCACGCTGTATTTAGATATATAACTCTGTGTCTATTTCAATCATTAACATTTCTAGTTTACTATATTTGATCGTAGTTGTTAAATAATTTAGATATTGAAAATATAAATTTAAGAACTAGATATGAGATCATCACCATTTGTCTTGATATTTTTACACAACATGATAATGACATGACGTGATGGCTTTTTTTTATGTATGTTTTCGGGACCTATGCTATAGTGAGTGAGCTTATTGCCGTCAATCGGGCTTTTTTTTCATAGGCTGTTTATTGAATGATAAAGATACCCCCAAAAAAACCAGTTCAGCGTTCGGAAACCGCTCCTGCGCATCATCTGCCGCCTGACTCAATTATTCGAATAGTCGAGTTGTCTCAGCATCTCCTGTATGGGAGCGGTAGAATAATTGTCTATGTGTACCCAAAGGTTGGAGAAGGACGGGTCCACTAGGCAGCACAAACGGCGATAACATACATCCGCCCTAACAAACACGCACGCGGCTTTTACGCCGAAATTCTCCTCAATAACAGCCTGGATAGAGCAAGTAGGTCGTGTTGTCAGCATATTTGTGTCTCCGCAAGAAACACCATGGCTGGTTTCACCGTCTCCAAGTGTTGGTGGACGGCGTTGAGGTTTGTATGGAGCCCACAGATGTTGGTGGACTCCACCTCAAATAGCGAGCTTGTGCGAGAGTTACTGCCGCTGTGTAGCCCAATATTCTGTTGTGCGCTGCCGTAGGGAGGAGGTAAGGGAAAGCGTGAAAAAGAAGTGATTTTTGTGGCAGCACCCCGTAACAAAGCACGGGAGATTGGTTTTGTCTCTGAATGTGAGGCATGGTGAGAGCCTATGAGCCGAATGGAAGGGCCCCCGTACCCCTCCCGAGTATGGTCGCCAGGCTACCACGTCTGGACACCAACCGGCACGATGAGCCATATCGGGATTATGCGCGACTTGGTGGGGCAGCCTCCCAGGGTGGTTAGTCCCGTTAGGCCCCTGTACTATACCGCGGGCGGACAGCGGCACCACCGTTTCTACAGGTCTTCTTGTTCGGCGCGTCACCCCTCGCCACCCCCCAATAGACTACGCTAAGACTCACTGGTCCTACTGGTGCTGCGACCACAATCGTCCAAAAAGATTGGGCCTAGAGTCCTCTCTGTTAGACCTTCTGCTGACGAGTCACCCGGACTGGTAATGTATTTCGGTGACTGCCGCTATAGGCAACTCCGACCATTGTCTGGTTCGTTCCAAGATGCCCATTATAGCGCCCGCACGACCCGTGCAGGGGAAGCGGCGTCTTTACCACTACTCGTCAGCGGAGTGGGATGGACTGCGTGACTATTTTGCGTCTATCCCATAGGTTGAACGCTGCATTGAAGGTAAGAACCCACCTGAGAGTGCAACTGCTGTCTAGGCATGCAGTCACCGACACTACCCATCAGTGACCACGCAATGCCTGATATTATCAGGCAACGCGATGTTCGTGCAGTACTGTAATCACTCGATGTCCGGAAAGCCAGTGGTCCGCATGCTATTCCGGCGATGTTTCTGCAAAAATGTGCAGCAGAGTTGTCTCCAATGCTTGCACCGCTGTACCGGCTGGCCTACAGCTCGTGTACAGTGCCTTCGGCTTGGAAGGAGGCGAATGTACAGCCAATACCCAAGAGGGAGGATCGCTCTGACCCAGCAAAGTATCCACCCATAGGTAAAGTGTTCGAGAACATAATTAACATAAAGCTCATGCGTCACCTAGAGGATCACTCGTTAATTAATGACCGGCAATATGGTTTCACCCCGAAACGGTCAACGGGTGATCTTCTGGCGTATGTTAGCCATCTTTGGGGTGAGGCTATAGACAAGCTATGCCCCCTAGACTGTGCAACTGGGTTGCTAGCTTCAAGCAGGAGCGCCGTATTCGCGTCCTTTGTGATGGACTCAAAGTTCTTGCTGGTAAATGCTGGCGTGCCGCTTGGGTCCGTCCTATCACCTATTCTCTTCCTTCTGCAATCAATTGCTATGCAGATGATAGCACCTTGCATGGGCGTTATCATGGATGGCCTGCGGATAAGCAGTCCGATATCGCGTAAAAAGGTAGCTTCATGTCACTGAGCTTGACCGGATCCTGAACCATATTTACCAATGGGGCACTGAGAACCTGGTCGAGTTCTATGCCAAGAAGACGCAGGCATGTGCGTTTACAGCAAATATATCTTCTTGCCTTCCCCTTCCCACTCTTCAGAGCACGCCACTGCCACTGCAGGATAACCTCAATATCCTCGGTATGGATATTTGCTGCAAACTGAATAAACAAAAACTACATCGGGAGTATCATCAAAACAGCCAGATTTTTCACGCCGGAGCAGCGGTGTGAAGGCACAAATTCGTTCCTGTCTCTGGGTTGGAGTACTTATTAGATGCTCTTGATAGGTTCTCGAGCCTCTGCAGATGCGTAGAGATGTTGCTTCCTTGGCAGTATTTTACCATCTCTATCATGGTGAAGGTTCTGATGAGCTCTTTCAATTAGTCCAACCCTCTCGTTTCCTACACAGGACAACACGTACAGGGCTCAGATGTCACCCGCTTACGGTGCAGAAAATTCCTTCAAGAACCAAGCGGTTCGGTGACTCTTTCCTTTGTCGCACCATTAAGACCTGGAATTCCTTGCGAGCTCACGTGTTTCCTTCTTGCTACAGTCCCGGGTCCTTTAAACGGGGTGTGAAAAAGCATCTGATGAGGCCGGGTTTGTAATGCTGACCCTCTTTCCTGAAACTTTGCCTTCAGCTAACCATCATTTCACACAAAAAAAAAACTTATATCGAGAATCAATTAAGTATAAATGTGTAATGTTTTATGTGTGTAGGTACGCAATGCTTACATTAATAACTGTCTACTATTTGCAATAGTCAATTTTCATGGATTGTAAAATGTATTCCAGGTGCATTTATTACTCATTGAGTGATGTATAGAGGCCAACTCCGGTCAATAACTTAAAATGACGTCAGTTTCAAAAGCTTTCTTAATCACGGCCTTTGTGCTTTCAGTTTTATATTAGACTGTTATATTTGATGAAGTATTGAGAACAGGTTATAAACAGAATGTTTTAATATTCACTTATTTTAACCATACTATGCCAAAGTAAGTGTGGTTTAGGAGTTCTTCGAAATGGAAAATTATTCTAACCCAGAGTTTGTTAGTTTAATTTTTAATTTACAAGAGATTGACGCTTTAAAACAATATACAGGGTTACTGGTAACTCGACGTATTCCATTTAGGGGGTTTTAAAGGACCCAAAATGCTACAATTTTGTCCCCCGATTTGTATGGCCAAAAATCAATAGTTTCCGAAATAATTTAATTTTGAGTTGTTTCCGTATTAAACCAGTATAATACACAAATTGCCTTCAAGTGCAAAGTTCAAAAAGTAAGATTCACATATAGTGATAAATTACTATGTTATCTAATATATAAAATTCTCGTGTCACAGTTTTCGTTGCCACACTCCTCCGAAACGGCTCGACCGATCCTCATGAAATTTTGTGGGCATATCGGGTAGGTCTGAGAATCGGCCAACATCTATTTTTCATACCCCGATTCGCGATAACCGACATCCACGCGGGCGGAGCCGCGGGCGACAGCTAGTAGTAATATAAAAACTAAAACAATTTTCACCTTGCTCTCTACTAATTGTTTTTATATCGCAGAAAATACTATGGCAGTAAGCGTACAATTTACGGAAATAACTTGTGCGTTTATTGAGCTTTGCAAAAAGGATTTAGAGAACAGTATATTGTTTATGAAGAAAGGTAAGTTTTAATAAACGCGGGTACAAATAGACATTTTCATTGTTTAGGATTGGCACATCGGGCATAAGGTCATCCGATTATTATTTTAACTAAGTTCAAAGGTGTCAAATGGCTGTGTGTTGTGTTGTAGTATAGCTTAGTTACAATTTTGACCCGCGTAAGTGTGTTTTGTTATAATCTGACTACCCTCAAATCAATCGTGCATTCTGGGTTGATGCGGAATAACTCAATAAGTCAACTATTTCGAAAACTATTGATTTTCGGCCATACATATGCAATAAGTCAATTATTTCGAACCTTGATTTTTGGCTATATATATGGAGAGAGAGGAAAGGGATCAAAATTGTCGCATTTTGGGTCCTCTAACAAGGAATACGTCGAGTTACCAGTAACCCTGTATAGGTTACGATACCCTACAGGGACATTCGATTTTGTAGATAAAGAATTAATTTTAAACTACAACAATGTCACTAAATAAAAACATTGCAATCCGTTTGACAGCTGTCTTAAATGGCCTTGAAAGCAGCCATAGCACGTATTCTTTCAAATTTCACAATTTAGTTACTTCTAATAATTGTAATTATAAAAATCATTTAGTTACTTCTAATAATTGTAATTATGAAAATCATGATACACACGTCGACGTTAATAAATGACGTCTTACATGGCCAGCTAGTCCTTACAATAAAAACTTAAATTACATACATACATACATATAATCACGCCTATATCCCCGGAGGGTTAGGCAGAGGTGAATAAACACCCACATTTCACCAATCTGTACCTATTCGGTCCCACGTAATAGGGGTGAGCCTATTGCCGTATTCCGGGCACTATTGTTGACTCGAGCCATGCATCTGAGGCTAAATCTGGGCTGTACATATCTGTCTGATGTTGAAGTTAATCAGCCCAATCCCTTAGTCGCCTTGTACGACACCATATGGGAAGAGAAGGGGTGGCCCAAATTCTACTCTGCCGGGAACCACGCGGCATTACCATTATAATAAATACACCAATTTAAGGCCGCGCTATTGAAAAAAGTTAATACCCAAGTAAAATGACACAATGTTATTTTACCTATTAGTTTATTTTAACTCTTTAGTTTATTACCCTGACTGTTGTTTTGATTGATTCATGGGTTCGGGTAAACAGACAGAAAAAAGGAACTAGGTACCTAAAAATAATTTTTGAAAATTTGGTTTTGTACTAACATTTTTATATTCCATTGACTTGCCAATATGGATCTAACTCTATAAATCACACCTAAACCACACCTAAACAAAACAACAAGGTGATCAAAATGACGTTTTTTGTCCGGAAAGGGAGTGTGACCTTTTTGAAGTGAAAACTTCTTTAGCGGCGTTGGATGGGTGTAAAATGTTAAGGAAGCGTCAGGATTAGTTGACCTTTGAACCGTAACCGACGACTGACGTCATACAAGATTAGGTAGAGACTATGTATTTTGCAAGTTTCAATAGTATCGTCGTAGCTTAAACGGTAAGCACTTCGACTGTAAGTCCTTATAGTTTCAGATAGTATCGGGTTCGAACCACCTGGCCTTCAGGGATTTTTTGTGATTGTTTTTTCTTATTATAATTTATTACTTTTGGTGATTATTTTTTCTTTTTGTAATTTATTACTTTTTATGATAATTTTTTCTTTTTGTAATTTATTATTTTTTGTGATTATTTTTTCTTTTTATAATTTATTAATTTCTTCTGACAGAAAATTAGCAGAAAATAAGTGATAGGTTCTATGATTAGCACTATATTATAGGTATGGTAAGTTCTTTTTTATCTTTTTCTATGTATATAACGAAGAAAGAAAAAAAGAAAATGTTTTCACTTCTGCCGGCACTCCCAGAGTGCAACCCGTCTTTTTTTTTTTTCTATAGAGACATTCGGGCATACCTATACGTTAAATTTACTTAGCCGTATTCATCAACCTGTTCTGATAAACCATGTTTAAATCGTTATTTTGATGTCGACTCCCGAATCGAACATACATACATAATTGAACACGAATGGAGTAAATGCACTCGTGTATTTATAAGCGTGCCGGTGAGAATGAGAGGGTCGATGCCATTTCGGTCGCACACCATGATGTCATGGTATATTTTTGTAAGCACTCAACACAGTCGTATGCGCAATTCGTTTGTAGTTTTACTATCGATATCGGTATTGTTTAATGGCATTACTATACGGTTCATTTGACAGAAAAGTAAATATTCTTTTTAATAACTATGGCGTTATATTTCGGCTAACCCAAATTTAAGTTATGTATATGTTATTTTACAGTTATATGAGAAGATTCTACTTATTGAAAGTAGGTAATTATCCCACCAAAACATCCATACTAATATTATAAATGGGAAAGTGTATGTGTGTGTCTATTTGGCCGTCTTTCACGCTTAAACCACTGAACCGATTTTGATAAAATTTTGTATAGGAGTAGACTAGACTTTGAGAATGGACATAGGCTATGGTTTGGTCGCGATAACCGACAGCCACGCAGACGGAGCCGCGGGTAAAAGCTAGTTTCACATAAAGTAGATTCGTTCAGTTAAGATACACACATTCATAAAGTTTATATTGCTAAAGAATTTTTCCACGCGGGCGTAGCCGCGGGCAACAGCTAGTAAAGTAATAAAAATAAACTTTTTAAAACTAGCTTTTCTTTAAAAATCTTTTGTACTAACACGAAAATAATACACACACCGGCAGAATTAGCGGAACACAAAAAAGGAGAGTATAAAATAGTTAGTTTTATTTTTAAACAAATAATAATTAAACATGAAACAACAGTTAAATTAGCATGTCTTGAAATTAATTTCCAACACCATACTTAAAGCTTAATAAAAAAAAAAGATGGGTTGAACTCCGGGAGTGCCGGCAGAAGTGAAAACTTTTCTTTCTTTCTTTCTTCGTTATATACAGAGAAAAAAAAAGAACATGCCATACCATACCATAACATACCTATAATATAGCGCCAATCATAGAACCTAAGTATCACTAATTTTCTGTCAGAAGAAATTAATGAATTACAAAAAGAAAAAATAATCACAAAAAGTGCCAGAAGCCCAGGTTCGAACCCGGTACCATCTGACACCATAAGGACTTACAGTCGAAGCGCTTACCTCTAAGCTACGAAGCTTCTTATCATACCTAACAAAATAAACAATCTCTAGCTAATGTTGTATGACGTCAGTTATCGTTTACGGTTCAAAGGTCAAGTGATCCTGACGCGAGTTTAACACTTTTTACCCATCCAAAGCCGCCAAAGAAGTTTCACTTCAAAAAAACTTAACTAAACGAAATGCATTTTTCTTAGATTTCGTAGTGACAGAGAAACAGTTGAAATTTTTAGATTTTATGACGGTTTAAAATTGATTAAATTAATGTTTAATAACGAGTGTTGCCCCCTCGTGCTCTGATTAAGGTTTACATCCGTCTGGGCATGCTGCGAAAAATCTAAGAAAAATGCATTTTGTTAAGTTTTTTTATTAAACTTTAAGTATGGTGTTGCAAATTAATGTCAAAACATTTTAATTTAACTGTTGTTTCACGTTTAATTATTATTTGTTTAAAAGTAAAGCTAACTATTTTATACTCTCCTTTTTTTGTGCTTCGCTAATTCTGCCGGTGTGTGTAGTTTTCTGCAAGTTTTGCTGATATCAAAACCTTGTATCGAGCTAATTATTTCTGTTACAGGCTTAACTTGCACTTTATGTATGTAATTAGACGAAATTTTGCACACACGTTTAGTTTGGCCATAGCAACTCCTAACCTAAAATACATAAGATAAACCTATCCAGAGCTCATTTATTTTATCTTAATAAACTTTGTTTTACCTGGTATACAGGGTCTGAACATGAAGTCAAGGTGGCCATAAGAACTCCTAAACTTAACAAGATAAACCACTCGAATTTGGGCTTATTTATTTTGTCATAACAAACTTTATGACATGACGTGGTATTCATGGTCTGAAAACGGAAGTGGTAGGTTGTCATGTGAATTTGTGAACTAAACCAGATTGATAAGTTATGTTAGTTCGTTTGGCTGGCCTTGGTAAGCACTCCAGTGGTACATGATATTACTGAAATTAAAAATAGGAAAATAAAATTATTAAGAAAATCCTTTTAAGAACAAGCTTTTCTTTAAAAATCTGTTGTACTAGAACGAAAATAATAATGTTATGCTAGGCTGTGCTGATTACAAAAGCTTGTAACGTTATATACATGGTATCCAATCATTTGACAAAAAACGAATAACAAATCTTCATTCAAACAATAGTAAACCTACATTCATACATCCACATTTCGCCAACTATGATTATCGGTCCCACGTAAAACGCAAAAAGTAAAAAGCGGCCAAGTGCGAGTCGGACTCGCCCATGAAGGGTTCCGTAGCAGCAAGTAGGTAAATTGCGGTTTACGATTTATGACGTACTAGCTGACCCGGCGAACTTCGTACCGCCAATATTTTTCCGCCCGCGTAGCGTCAGATCCCGTTCCCGCTGCACCCTCTACTATATTAAACATGTATTATACATATAAACCTTCCTCTTGAATCACTCTATCTATTAAAAAAAAAAGACGGGTTGCACTCTGGGAGTGCCGGCAGAAGTGAAAACATTTTCTTTCTTTCTTTCTTCGTTATATACATAGAAAAAGATCAAAAGAACATACCATACCATACCATACCTATAATATAGCGCCAATCATAGAACCTATCACTAATTTTCTGCTAATTTTCTGTCAGAAGAAATCAATAAATTACAATAAGGAAAAATAATCACAAAAAGTAATAAATTACAAAAAGAAAAAATAATCACTAAAGGTAATAAATTAAACAAAAAATATGAAAAACTTATCACAAAAAGTGTCAGAAGGCCAGGTTTGAACCCGGTACTATCTGAAACCATAAGGACTTAAAGTCGACTACGATGCTATTTATCATACCTTGCAAAATAGTCTATAGCTTATGTTGTATGACGTCAGTCGTCGGTTACGGTCCAAAGGTCAAGCGATCCTGACGCGAGTTTAACACTTTTCACCCATCCAACGCCGTTAAAGAAGTTTTCACTTCAAAAAACCGCATCAAAATCCGTTGCGTAGTTTTAAAGTTTTAAGCATACAAAGGGATATAGGGACAGAGAAAACGACTTTTTTATACTATGTAGTGGTTAAAAAAAGCCTACTTATTAGATCACGTTCAAACCAATTTTTGGTGGAAGTTTGCATGGTAATGTATATCATATTTCGTCAAACTTTTCAGTTTAGAACAAAAATATATTAGAAACCTCAATATCATTTTTGAAGACCTATCCATAGAACCCCACACGTATGGGTTTGATGAAAAAAGGAATTTTGAGTTTCAGGTCTAAGTATGGGGAACCCCCCAAAAAAAAAAAATGAAATGAAAAATGAAAATCCTAATGCGGTTCACAGAATACATCTACTTACCAAGTTTCAACAGTATAGTACAATCACACACACAGTGTACATCATTAATTAACAGTTATCCATACTAATATTATAAATGCGAAAGTAACTCTGTCTGTCTGTCTGTCTGTCTGTATGTTACGCTTTCACGCCTAAACCACTGAACGATCTTGATGAAATTTGGTACAGAGGTATATTAGAGCTTGAAAACGGACATAGGCTACCTTTTATCACGAGAAAGGGGGTTTAAGGGGGGGAAATAGGGGATGAAAGTTTTTATGAAAGTTTGTCATTTCTGAAGATATTTTAATGAAATTTGGTACAGAGGTTGGGAACGGACATAAGCTACCTTTTGTCGCGAAAAGGGGGGAAGAAGTGGGGGGGGGGACCAGGGCCTTGGGATAAAAGTTTATCGTTTTAGAAGATTTCCTGATGAAATTTGGTACAGAGATAGTTTAGAGCTTGGGAACGGACATAGACTACCTTTTATCGCAAAAAGGGGGGAAGAAGGGGGAGACTAGGGTCTTGGGAAGAAAGTTTGTCATTTTTTAAGATTTCCTGATGAAATTTGGTATAGAAATAGTTTAGAGCTTGGAAACGGACATAGGCTACCTTTTATCACAAAAAGAGGTAGAAGGGGGGGGGGGGGGGATATGGCTATGGGATGAAAGTTTGTCTTTTTTGAAGATATCCTGATGAAATTTGGTACAGATATAGATTAAAGCTTGGGAACGAACATAGGCTATCTATTGACGCGAAAATGGAGGCATGGGGGGGGGGGGGGGGGGTAATAAGGTATGAAAGTTGGACAGTTTTGAAGATATCGTGATGAAATTTGGTACAGGGAATAATTAGAGCTTGGTAACGGACATATGCTACCTTTTATCGCGAATAATGTGGTAAAAGGGTGGGGGAGGGAAAAGGACTGGATAGTTAGTATGAAAGTTTGTCATTTTTGATGATATCCCGGTGAAATTTTGTACAGAGATGGATTAGAGCTCGAAAATGGACATAGGCTACCTTTTATTGCGAAAAAGGGAGTTGAAGGGGTGGAATAGGGCAAGGGTATGTAAGTTTGACAATTTTGAAGTAATCTTGATGAAATTGGTATAGAGATAGATTAGAGGTTGGAAATGGACATAGGCTACCCCTTATCGCGAAAAAAGGGATAGAAAGGGAAGGGGGAAGGGGTATAGGGCTATGGGATTAAAGTTTCTAATTTTTCATTGGCACAAAAAAGGGGATGAATATGGCTTAAATAGTAAGAATTTCTTTTAAGATGTCCTCATGAAATTGGTACAAAGATGAATTAGAAAGTTATAGGGACGAGTGGATATGCGTGTAAAAATCGAAAGTCGAGTAGAGTCGACTACAGGGGCGAGTAGATATGCGACTAGAGAGCCAAATGGAATGCAGTAAAGGGATGAGTAGAGAGGCGAATAGGGAGGCGAGTGGAAAGATTGTAATGCAGTGGCGAGTAGAGATCGAATAGAGAGTTGAAGATAGGCGAGTGGGGAGAGTCAAGTAGAGAGGCGAAAAGAGAATCGAATGGATGGGCAAGGAGAGAGGCGAGAGGTCGAATATAGAGGCGAGTAGAAAGTTGAGAACAGAGGTGAGTACATAGTCGAGGACAAAGTTGAGTAGAGAGGCGAATTTAATGCTCAATAGCGTCGGATCAACACTAAGCGATAACCGACATCCACGCGGGCGGAGCCGCGGGCAACAGCTAGTATTTTAATATGAAGATTAAATGGGTACTTTCCAGTGATGGTTCACTTCATTCCAGCAGCATTCCAGCACTGGATTAGCTTGCTGGACTGGAATGCTACTGGAATAATGTGAACCGGGCATTAGAGATTAAGAGTATAAAACCTCCAACCCCCCCCCCCCCCCCTTTCCCATACTTTTTTGAACCAACTTGATGTCATTCTTATACACAAACAATTCAGCTTAGTTTGAGGGTTTATCGACAATATTAGTAATGTATGACGCAATCGATGTCATTGTTCCAAAGAAAATGATAAATACCAAGTAGTTGTAACTCTTGACCGTAAACACTTATTGAAATTCTAAAAAAAATCTCTGGCAGGTTTATTTAATAACTTCAAACGCGTTTATAGCAACAGGCATACTAGGTTGCCTTAACTTGCTGACTCAGTATACATTCGTTTTCCCTAAATTATGTAGGAACTATTTTAAAAGATGTCTAATTTCTCTTGGAAGGGTAAATGAAATGATCGTTATTTAGTCACACACCTAACTGTTTCATTTGAAAGGACTCACAATAGTGTATGTCATTATGACTAATCTAATGGTTAACTGTGCGTTATTCAATTCCCTGCCTATTACGCATTACTCATGTCGTAAAGAATCTATAATCTATCTGAAACATACAAATACACTGGTATTGATAACCGTGAGATTTATGTCTTGTACTTGTGAAAATATTATTCCCACCGATAACATAACAACATAATACTTATATGTTTTGTACCTAGCTATAGTGATGAATCATTATAATTCTATGAATTTTCTTAGACATAGCGGCACTTTTCTGTTTGAAATTGGAGTAGTTACTCGACTGGGGAAGACTTGTATGGTATTATCCGTGCATCGTGGAGTTATCGATACCTTAGGTGTTACAAGTCGTCATAGGTACTGGTAACCGCGTGTAGAGTATATTTGAGGATGTCTTTTACAATGACCCCGAAATCAGTTCCGAAATTTTCAGTGTTAAGTTTACCTTAACACGAGATATTCGAATATAACATCATTTTTAAAAGAAACAAAAACACTGCAAATTATTATTTTAGTTTGCTTTTGTGTTTTTAGCGCTTTGTCACTGGAAGTTTAGGTTCAAATATTATGTAGAACTTATGTGCATGTTTGTCTTTTATATATCACTTAGGTGGCAGACAAGCACGCGGCTCACCTGATGAAACGATGTTACCGTCACGCTTATGCTGCCGACCCTGTATGAATAGACAGTTTCTGTGCCGTCGGTGCAGAAGACCAAGCTGAACAAGCTTTTGGTCTTAGCCCCGTAATATAAGTAGAATTTAACATACCGACATTATTTTTTATTTTGAAAGGAAGCATCAATAACCCAATCCTATTAGATAAATTTCCTTTGAAATGTGACTGATAAGATTAATATTACCTTTAAATAGGTAGGGTATGATACGTTACAATTAGGTGATACGTATTTTTCGCAGATGCTAAGAGAGATAACGTTTATTTGCACAGATCTCGGTTTTTAGACATACCTAATGCTGAAATAAATCTCGGTATTGACGAAGTATCCCTAAATCCCGGGACTGAAAATAAAGACCCCACATTAGTATTTGATACATATAAGGGACAGTTCAACTGGTGAAGGAAGCCACTACTGCAATTTGATTAGTCTAATCTAAATAACGATCAATAATAATACCACATGACCGCGCTACGAACTGCTGGTGACTCGCGAACTGATACACGATAACATTTTATACTGTTTGTCCAATGTGAAATAACTAGATACACTTTGGTGCCCCTGAGAAGCATTTGTTCTTACTCTAGTTAAAATTTATTTGATAATGAAGTTATTAACAAAATGTGTGATTTTCGTTCTATTTAATATTGGAATTGATCAAGTTCTAACTTTAAGATGCAACTACGAAGGATGTCCAGTGCAGTTTTCGTGAGTTATTAATTATTATGTTACATATGTGTAGAAGTTTATCAATTAATTAATAGATGTAAAAATACTGTAAGTATACTACATTATGTTATATTGGAAATGGTTTCGATATTCACATCAACTTTGTACTATATATAATTAACCAAATAGTTTCACGTGGGAACGTTTGTATCAGCAGGCGCTATCGTGGTTATGGGTAACCTAACTCTTTTAGTTGATATTTAGTCTGCCGCACGCCGGAAACTGTTTATGGCTGCGATTACACTACGGCTTATCGAAGAAATGGACTGCTGATATTACAGAACTGGTAGCTTTCACATCTTCCCACATCGATATAGTCTATGCGCGTACTTGTATTTACATTGTAACGTGTTTAATTACGTTATTCATCGTGTACGTTCGAGAGAACTGATTAAGGTCATATTTGTCTAATATTCATTGCTTATGCTGACTATTACCTGTTAAAATAAGTATTCAAACGTTATTTTTAACTTAGTTTCAGTAACGTAAGCGTAGAAACGAAATAAATAACATTTTTTCTACAATTTTAATACAACTTACTAAACTAATTTTACTTTAAACTGCCAGTTGCAATAAGTCTTTTTAACTATTAATTCTGTCATTGCACTGAAATAAAGTTACTTGTTTTAACGACACTTGCCTATACAATTAATACGCTGGGTGTAAAATTAAGTTTGACATTAAACTTTACATCATAAAGAGGTTTAAAGAAAGCAACTTCTCGTCCGAAGAAGGAGAACGTACATCTACAAGACTGGTAATGGTAACCTTGAGTTTGCTGCATTAAACTCATCTAATCGCTTCTGCTTACAATCAAATGATGTATTCTGTACAAGTGCAAAATCGATGACTCCTGTGGCGACTGCGGTTATTCTACTAACATTAATCATGTAATTGCACAACCATTTTATATTTGTATGTGTAGGTAGGTATATTTACCAGTTTAGCACGACGTAGTGATTTCGTCACAGTGATGACTTACCATCAGATTAAATGCTAGGTGCCCAACAATATTTATACTGCTGTGTTATCTTTGTTCTTTAGTTAACACCAATATTTGAAATACGTAACATGTTGCTTCTTACGTAGATATGTGTGCGTTGATTGCCATTGCCTTACATTTTATATATTTACGAACATACTCTAGTCAGTAGTATGAAGAATATTGAAGATATTAAAATGATTTGCTATACTGACAGCATGCTGATATTAATGAGACAGAGGTAAAATTGTAGGTCCCACAAATGGCATCCGAACTTTCTTAATTCCAAGTTCTTATTGTTGGATTGTAAATTGTTATGTATGTTTTTTTTATGTATTTATAAATGATTTGCTCTTGTTACAGGGAGGTAACGAATGCATGGGAGTGTCGCGTGGGCCCGCCCGACCAGCCGGCCTCCGCCGACCGTATTCAGAGTCTCTTCAACGACATCGAACTATACCCTACTAAAACGCAGGGTAAGAATAGTTTTTACTTAGTTCTCGTGAGCTTTCGATCTACGAATAAGTATTATTTTGTTAATGAAAAATCTAAGGACACGTAATATTAAAATCCATTTGCTCCAACTAAATCACCAAGCTGAAACTGTCGATCATAATTCATACTTCATCTTCGGTTTACCAATGCGCTACGTACTTTATAAGTTTTAGCTAACAAATTTCTGGCCTCTTAAGGAAAAGACCTGGTGCAGTCAAAATAGCCTATATATACTCTGTCATTTCGTTTATTTTCTTTTTGACAGATGGAAGTAGTGATTGCACGTAAAATATCGATTAACTCAAAAACCTCGATTTCAAAATTCATAAAACGATAAATGCAAATGATTTCATGATTTGATGTAGAGTTTTATTTATTACTAGCTGTCGCCCGCGGCTCCGCCCGCGTGGATGTCGGTTATCGCGAATCGGGGTATGAAAAATAGATGTTGGCCGATTCTCAGACCTACCCGATATGCCCACAAAATTTCATGAGGATCGGTCGAGCCGTTTCGGAGGAGTATGGCAACGAAAACTGTGACACGAGAATTTTATATATTAGATCTATCTATACATAATAATAAAGCAGTAGATCTTTCGTGTCTGTACATTATAAATTTATCATAAACCGATTGTGGGCCGCTAACGCTAATCTCCAAAACATGTACTTACCTAATTCACATTGTGAAATATATTTTTGGTGTCTATCCTTCGATAAATTTTCATAGTGCCCGCGTGACAAACAATCTGTTTTAAATAATTAAAATGTTGATAAAAGGCCGGCAGTAATAATAACATAGGCAAGAATATAGGCAGTAATAGTAATAATAATATAATAAAAAATAAAAAATATGTTCTAGTATTCGCTTACGATTGTAACATTTTCAAGTTATTATAATAAAACACAGGCGATCGACTAACTCCTTCTCTAAAATTGGTTTCTGGCTGGACGTGGCCTTGTCAATTAATGGCGCCTAATTTTTGGTCGTAGTTCTAGGTTTGACACTAGAACAAAGTTATACCGACCATTTTGTTTGAGCTGTCAAAAAGAAAATAAACGTATGGACAGAGTATAAATACCATTTCAGGCTATAATCTATCTCTATGCCAACGGATCTAGATAGACCATACTCTTTAAATTTTTATTTCGTGTTAATGTATCAAATACTATTAATTACTAGTATAATTATGGCAATATGACTTTTACAGTACAGTATTTTCGACATTTGTATTATTTACTGGCTTATGCTTGCGGCTTCACCCGTATGGAATTCTGTTCCCGTGCCCGATCGCTCGTGTGGAATTCTGTTTCCGTTCCCCGTGGCCCATGGAGAATTTTTTACATAAAAATATTCCATGAAACTTTTGGAACATACGAAAAAATAATAATTAGCTGAATAGGTCGTTCTCGAATTTTGCGCTAAGCAGCATCCATTTTTATTAAGTAGGTTTTTGAGTTTTCCCCTGAGAAATGAGATTCTAAGTGTACACTGCATAGAATTATAAATGTACCTATACAGAACAAAATTTCCACTGAGCCTCTGAGATCCAAATGCTTGGATACTTCTTCTCACACCCACCAATCGTCAATAGTCCCTGAATTGTCTCATAGGTAATCGTTGGTTTTCTTCAATTAGCCGGTTAACAGTAACCACATTATTTTCGTCGCCCTTTACGAAATGCGTCATGTAACGAAACCCGACCACCCTCAAATTCAGAAAACCATCGCCTCACGGTGCTCAAACTCAAACAAATGCTTTTGGGAGAGATTTCATAATAACAATATACAATAGACCGAAGTTCAAACTCCCGAGTGATCGTTTGACCGAATATTCAAAATACCGAAAGTACAAAATACCAAAAGGGTTGTTTTGGGGTCCCATGAAGATCTTCGGGACCCAAGCCAACCTCTCCTGCTAAATAACGGACAAGGCTCTGGTGCTGGCTTTCCTTTCGGGGTTGAGGGGTCGGACGGCAGTCGCCCCCAGAAAGGCGCCAAATCCTAATAAAAAACATAGATTGCACTCCGGGAGTGCCGGCAGAAGTGAAAACTTTTTCTTTCTTTCTTTCTTCGTTATATACAGAGAAGAAGATAAAAAGAACATACCATACCATACCTATAATATAGCACCAATCACAGAACCTATCACTAACTTTCTGCTAATTTTCTGTCAGAAAAAAATAATAAATTACAAACAGAAATAAATTACAAACAGAAAAAATAATCACATAGTAATAAATTACAAACAGAAAAAATAATCACAAAGTAATAAATTACAAAAAGAAAAATAATCACAAAAAGTGTCAGAAGCCTAGGTTCGAACCCGGTACTATCTGGAACCATAAGTACTTACAGTCGAAGCGTTCACCGCTAAACTACGAAGCTTCTTATCGTATCTTGCAAAATAAACAGTTTGTTAATGTTGTATGACGTCAGTCGTCGGTTACGGTTCAAAGGTCAAGTGATCCTGACGCGCGAGTTTAACAATTTTTACCCATCCAACGCCGCTAAAGAAGTTTTCACGTCAATAAAAGAAAAAGTATATACGGAGTCATAAGAAAAGAGTTATGGCGCCACCGCAAAACGGCGCGCTGGAGGGTCGCCCGCCTCTTGTGGCAAGTGTGCAAGGGTTACCGTGCCTGAGCCGGACACGGTTAAAGAGGTTAGGCCGAAATCGTGATTTCGTGAAGCACTGCTTCGCAATGTGAAACATCAGCATGTTAACCAGTCGCACGAGGGACTTGGCCACCGTACAGGCAGAGGGTGGCCGTGGCGTTCCTGCAAGAGACTTGGCGGACTCATAAAGGATGGCCAGCAAATGCATGTGGGCGTGGTGCTCTCGGGGGTGCTTTGGGATGACATCTTGGCTCCATTGAGGCTTGGAAGGTAATGGGTACCCGTGGTGTGAGCATCCTCACAAATCTTTATAACCGTGTACTGTCACCGGTAAGATCCCGAACACGTAGGGGTTGAGTATCATTACACCATTCTTCAAAGGCAAGGGATCGGTGCAGAAGTGTGGCAGTTACCGTTGTATAAAGATAATGTCCCACACCATGGAGCTCTACGAGAGGATAATCGACACCCGATTCCGACAGGAGAGTGCAGTCTCGGAGTGTCAGTATGGGTTTCGGTCCAGACCTCTGTGTTCGTAATATCGTAGATAAAATGCAAGTCGGCTTCGCTGGTGTGGCTATGTCTTGCGACAACAGCCAGGTAACGTAGGTAACATATACCCGGCAAGGGCGCCTCCGCCGGGTCCCGGTAAAAGGGGTACGCCAAAGAAGTCTTGGCTTGACATCGGGGAGGGCGACATGCGTGCAAATAGTTACACTACCATCGACGCCCAGGATCGTGCGAAGTAGAGGAGGAATGGCCGGAAGGCGGACCCTGAGCTCCAAGGGCATCTTCTCCGCGGATCCAATCAGGATGACGTCTAAATGGAGATGATGATAAGAATACCAAAAGTACAACATCCCGAAATACAAAGTCTAGAAGTATAAAATTCTAAAAATTTGATCATTAAATGGTTTTGTTTGGATAGTTATAAAAAAAATTACCACAAACTAATCTAATCTAAACAAGTCAGGTTGCGCGGGATGGATGTTACGTGCCTCTACATGGATACGTACCTATAGATTAGAAGGGTACGTGGATGACCTCCGCCATATCTTTCGTCAATAATACATGATGATATAAAAAGTATCCGTTGTAAAAAGTAGCTATAAAAATTAAACCAGAACGCCCACCATGTTCGTATTAAAATTTTGAATGGAATTGGAATGGAATGGATTTTAAAGTTTAGGGATTCGGAACTTCGGGATTTAAAACTTCGATATTTCGTACATTTGGAATTTGAATTTTCAGGATGCTGAATTTCGGGATTTTGAAATTCGGTATTTTGATACGTAACCAAGAAAATACAAACCTCTCTTTGAGAATATAATATTTTGTCTCTACAATTTCATTGTAGTAGCAATGTTATACATGTAAATATTAAATTATGAACCGTTTTATTTATGTACATAATCTGTATTTATAAATTTCTTTGTTCTTGGCTAATTAATTCAGTAAACTGATAAAATTCATATTATTGCTTTGAATAATCTATAGGTAATCTATAGTGTATCTATACTATTTTATAATTGTAAAATGGTCGTGTCTTGAAATATTACAGGGTTATTTACCCAAGGATATTATTTTATGAACGATACTGAACACGAAAATATATTTTTTTGATTACTTGTTTACGTTTGTTTGCGATGAACACAAAAACTACTAAAAGGATTTTGATACAGATTTTTTTTTATTTGAATGGTCTTGGTCAGACTTAAAATATCTAACTTAGATCGCAGTCAGTCAAGTAGAACCAGAAATATGCCCAATAAATGGCACGGCCGCGGGCGGAAGGCTAGGCTAGGCAATTTTTTATATATAATTAAATTAAAAAATATTCTCCTTACTTCCAAAGTAAAGAGAAAAATCACTTGATCTGAAACAGTTGATAACAGTAAGCAGTAGCATCATTTGACAATAGTTAAATTTTTATTTTGATTTTTGTATTTCCATACAAAATGTATGGGAAACGTTTTCGGCGATATCTGACGTTTCTAGTACTGATATCTTAAAAATGGTCTTTATCTTGCCGTCTGTACGATTGCCAAAATCTGTGAATGCAGTTCAGAATATGTCAAAATTAGAGATAGTCTCCTAAGAACTTTTTGCTGTCCCTATAAAAGTTGAGGTACCTACTCTTACTGCCTCGTATCCTTCATAATTTGCAAATGATCATGTCATAGTCAGTGCGATTACCGCTTAAGATCAATTCATAGATATTCAAATAGTATTTCTGTGAACAGTAGACCTCGCGAGCACCCTTTACCATTTTTGAGAAATGAGCCCACTATACCGGAACTGACAAACCGACATAGATACGGACAAAAGTAAAATCTGCCAGCTTTTCGAAACGGAGACATTATGATTAAAATGGTTCATGTAATGTACCGGGTGACCCACAAAGCGATCCTAGACGATGACGTTATCATCTGATTCAACAGTAAATGTCAATATGACAGTAAAAATTACACTATTGTAGTTCCGCTTGGAGCAAATGACACTTTAATGGTAGTGTTGATACATTGCAACAGTTCTATAAATTACATCACGCACCTATTTATGTCGTGCTGTTATTTATCTGTAATGAAATATGCGTTAAACCGTTTTATTAAAACATTATTCTATTAATTCACCTGTTTTATTTGATTCAAAGTATTGATAGCCTACGTACTCAAAGTATTTAAGAATAAACTTCGACACTAAATATTGCATACAATACAATAATGTCAAGATGACATTAAATTTAACTTTCTACGAGTAGTTTACTGTACGTAAACTATTTCTTAAATTGTTTGTAAGGATTTTTAAATGAGAAGTCAAGATAAACCTTTTGAGTATACTCGTAATCTAACAGGTTGTAAATTGGTCAGAACTAGACACCCAGGTTTTAATAACTTAAATCCTTCCTAATATCTAAGTAACCAGGTACTGGTTAACACGGAACTGGTAACCAGTACAGTCTGTTGTTGTTCCTTTAATAGTAGTTTCTTTCACTCATAATTCTTGGTATATTTTGTTGTCCAATTTTTTTGACTTTTCTGGCAGGAGACTTTCAATTAACACCGATGTCGCGTCTAGAATATCTGGCGGAGTGAAAATCTCGCCGTCACTACTTTCTTCTCCAATCATATTTTAGTCACTTACAGGATTTTTGTAAACTTTTTTGGAATCCCGAATACAAAAACACGATCGGCAAAAAAAATGGGAAGCGCGGGAAATTAAGTTCAAACTACGCATGTGTGCGCCATTTTTTTCAGTTCGAACTGCGCATGCGTTCGCCTTTTTTTTTCATATTCAGCCTAAAACCATAGACTAATTTAATGAATGAAAAAAGATAGCGGTACTATAATGCGTTTTATGATACAGTTGGCGGTACTATAATAAGTTTTATTTTTAATTTTACGTATATGCGTTTATAAAGTGCGTATGTATAGAATCGTCTTTGAATTCGTAATTCGAAATTTTCGATTTGAGTGTAGATAAAGTAATTTATGAAACTTTCATATTAAGAGTTCTTAAAATACGAGTGTGCGTTATAGTATCACACGCAAGAGTGCTTTAAGACCAAATTATGTGCAGTTCCATTCACTCCTTTATATAATCACATGAAATTATAATGAATATAATTTGCGCAGAATGACAGAAATGTTGAGCGCCAAAATCCATTTGCTGCGCTATCAGCCATAATGCGCGTTGCGCCGCGTCCACAGATTATGAAGAGACGAAACGCATTGAAGATGTAACGTAATGGAAAAAAATTACATTATGATACAGTTGGCCATAGAAGAGCTGTATCACAATGTAATTTTGAAAATTTATTTTGATACTTTGGGTGTAAACTGTCATTAAAGTTTTGTTTACATTTTTTAATGCTTAGATACATTTCAATATGATATTGATAATAGATAAAATTAGTTTAAATGATTTATGTAAGTGATTTAAATTTTCAACTCTAGCAAGATTGTTGTTAATGAATCTGTCAGATTACGATACTTACTTAGTATATCTGACACTGATGACTTATGTCTAATAAATCACTGAGATGCGCAGACATCAAGACAGCATACAGCGGCGATGATATCGCAATAGTGCGAATTTATTCGTCGACTACTATCTGTCATATATGAAACAATTTACGGGTCTGCTATGTTAAGCTTCGCCCCTATTGTTTATTTATCGTTCATAAATTTAACAACTATAATTAACTAAGGCCACGCGTCTGTAAATTATGTGTATTTGTCGTATAAAATTATCCGTTCTTTGTAAATAAACTGTGTAACTGCTCGTACAAAACGCGCAATGAACTTTATGATGGTAAGATGTTACAGATAAATAACTAAATAAAGGACATCATTCTTTTTTGTCCAAATTTGAAAAGTCCAAAGTAAAGAAAAAAAAAGACGGGTTGCACAATTTTTTCTTTCTTTCTTTCTTCGTTATGTACAGAAAAAAAGATAAAAAGAACATGCCATACTATACCTTAAATATAGCGCCAATCATAGAACCTATCACTAATTTTCTGTCAGAATAAATTAATGAATAACAAAAAGGAAAAATAATCACAAAAAGTAATAAATTACAAAAAGAAAAAATAATCACAAAGAGTGTCAGAAGCCCAGATTCGAACCCGGTACTATCTGAAACCATAAGGACTTGCAGTCGAAGCGCTTACCGCTAAGCTACGAAGTTTCATAGCGTATCTAACAAAATAAACAATTTGTTGCTAATGTTGTATGACGTCAGTCGCCGGTTACGGTTCAAAGGTCAAGTGATCCTGACGCGCGAGTTTAACAATTTTTACCCAACCAACGCGGCTAAAGAAGTTTTCACTTCAATAAGAGAAGCGTTACTGTAAGCTTAGGTTTGTTTTAGACTAGCACCGTAGACTTAATCGTATATTATGTGCTCTTAATAGAATACTGATTCCGAATCTTTATTTTGTCTATCTGTCACTTAGTTTGTTCAAGGTTTCTTCTACAGGCAAAAATAAATGTCAACTATTTTCGAACAGTTACGACATTATCACGATTGATATCATGTCGTCCGAAAGTAATATTTTAGTTAGTATTAATCTACGGGCGCGGCAGTGCCCCACTGCCGTGCCCGTAGATTAATACTCCAACTCCGCCAAGACGAGCGGAAGCGAAGCGCAAGGGCACTATCTACCTTTTCTCGAAACGCTTCGTCCAGTTTTTCTTTCAGGCAAAATTCTCCAGGGTAAGAGATCTGGGGGACGGAGTAAATAAAAGAAATAAAATTATCTTTGAAATCAATTCCAATAGGGTATTTTCCGTTTTTTTAAAAACTGCTTCATTTGAAAGACCGAGAAGAAATATTCAACAGAAAAATAAAATTTCTCTAATTAACGTCCATTTTCCGCGTTAAAAGTGAAAAAAATCTAATTTATTTTTAATGGTTTTGAATTTACCGCCAAAACGCGCCGTGCGCTGACGTTTACCGTATGACGTCATCTTTGAGTAAACAAAGAATTGTGACGTGAGTGCACCGGTATAAATAGTTTATGTGGCGCAGTTTTAGAAGTGTTTGTACACAGAGGCACCACACACCAGTAATACCATTTTCTATCCATTTGAGATAAAAATACTTGATCGACTGTTTACAACTTGTTTACACAAAGATGACGTCACACGTTAAACGTCAGCGCACGGCGCGTTTTGGCGGTAAATTCAAAACCATTAAAAATAAATTAGATTTTTTTTACTTTTAACGCGGAAAATGGACATTAATCACAGAAATTTTATTTTTCTGTTAAATATTCCTTCACAGTCTTCAAAATAAAATAGTTTTAAAAAAAGTGGAAAATACCCTATTTTTATTAATATTTTAATTAATAAAAGATGGTGTCAAATTAAAATTGTAAAAAGCAACGAAGAATATTATTTACAAAAATCTTTTCGTGGCTTTTTTCTTGCGTACAAATCAACAACTTTTTCTAGAAATTCTTCTTTTGGAGTCTCTGGTCCCTCGATGCTTATGATCATACAATGCATCAAAGTTTCAGGTAGCATTCTGTTTCTTGCCTTATTTAGTATTCTGTTCATTGTACTAAACGATCTTTCAACGGAGACAGTGGTGACGGGAATGACAAGAAGGATTTCACAGTTTTTGTAATTCGAAGTACCCTAAGTCGGCTTCCAAGATTTTTGCGATTGGATTTTCACCTGTGTCCCTGTACATTCCGCTTTCTAACATTGACTTGATGTAAAATTTAAATGATTTAAGGTCTGCTATCACATTTTCCGCATTAAGCGTAGGAAATTTGTCACAAAACTTTCTTACTTCTGTGTCTTGTAAAGATATTAATGATTAGAGACTCTCAAAATTACTTGAAAATGTCATGATGTCAATTGATTTGTCATTGAATCTGTCTTCTATTTCATTAATAACGGTTTCACAATACGTCTTAATCCCTTTGAATGTTTCAGTTACATTTTCATCAGCAACCAGGTGCACTTCAGATATTAATTTCTCAATTTCGAGCTGAACTTTCATTTGCAGAGGGCTATTGACATCTTCGCACTGCTTTGCTGCAAGTGTAATTTTGTGGTGGTAATTAGAGGAACTACTTTGGTGAGACACAACTCTTTCTTTTGCAAAGCATTGCTGAGGTAAGAAAGGGCACTGAGAAGTTCATTCATTACGTGACAGGTGACGATGAAACTCTCATTCTTATTTCCAGTAAAATGCTCCCTGCCAGTGATGCAAGATCTGCGCCTTCGTTGTGAATATGTTCACAAGCCATTATAATTGACTTGAGGGTCCTAAAAACAGCAGTTACTATCCTGTAGTGTGATAACCATCTTACTTCAATACATTCTGGAATCTTTTTTTCTCGTTAATCACTGCTTGAATTTCATGTAGAATATTTTCCTTTTTAGGGGATGTGCTAAACAGTTGGATATGTCTTTTAAAAAATGAAAAAACCTCTCAATGACTCACAACTCACAGATTATCAAAATTATTAGAACTTCCTGAAGCCCTCTGAAATTTGGTATGTAAGCTAATATTACTACAAAAACAACAAAAAAAAATTAAAACACCTAACCTAACCTATCCCCTGGGAATAGGAGGCGGAAGCACAGATTAGATAATAGTACCTACTACGGTGGAAGTTTGTATATGAGACTTGCACGCATTTTGACTAAAATACAGAATTCGTGAAGGTAGGCTTGGTAAAGTTAGGGCGCATAGATCAAAAATCTTGGCTCTACATGAGATCTGAACACTTTTTCATATATTTTGAGTAAGGTGTAGTGTAGTGCTTGTAGGTTTAGAGCGTGCAGTCTTCAGAGCTTGGCTTTATACGAGATCTGATAACTTTTTCACATGGTAAGCATTTCGCCTTGACAACCTTTTTACATGAAAATGTTTTTGGTGGGATTGGAATGACGCGGAAGAATTTGTGGGTCAAAAAAAAAAACTATGTTCCTCGCTAGGTTTTACCTACCTTGCAACAAGAAAATGCAAGTGAAAAGGAAATAGGTAACCATTTTATGTAACATCCAAGGCTGGCTGACCTACAGGTTAAAATATTTTCAGTTGACATTTATCTCTTAGATCATTTGTTATGTTTGGTGTAAATTCGGATTGAGATAAAAAACAAGTTTCCAGTTCTTAAACAAAAGGCTTGATTATTTTAAAGTTGTTAAAGGAATAAGGTCGTGATTATTTATTGCATATCATAACAATTATAACGTAATCGTTTATTTTGCGCTTAGAATAAGATACTACTACGTGTTTAATTACGATAGACATCCGCTATTGTTATTGTAGCAGGTGTTGCGCGTGTGCCTTTAGTGATCTCACCGTTATTGCTCACTGATGACCAATTGCCGCCGAATGAGTTCATGACTCCGCGTTTGAATCGCCGACATTTTATTGCAGCACGCTCAGCAACAAAAGTGCCCAAATTTAAGATTGTATTATCAGTATTATTTGTTTAATAGAATGTATTATCAGTGTATTTAACAGCCTCAGTGGCATAGCTGTAGTGACACGGCCGCTACGCAGGAGGCGCGGGTTCGATCTCCGCTCAATGCAAATATTTGCATTGGTCTGGTCGTACCTCGGAGCACGTTAAGCCGTCGTCGGTCTCGGTTATCATACGAGCATCTATGGCAGTCGTTACGGGCAGTTGGAGCCCTAAAAAGTCCATCAAACTGTATAACTGCAATGCTTCGATATCGCCTCTGGGTTGTGGAAGTCAGATAGCATTCGCTTCACAGAAAATATTAAAGTGCAGCCAAATCTGCAGTTGCTAGACTAGTAAAAGCGGACCCCAGACTCCAAGTTGAAAAAAACTTCAAATGCGACTGGGATTAACGCTAGGATACAAAGAATTGGTTGAATGGAAAATATTTACAATTTTTATTTCTCAAACTTATTAATTAGTCAATCAATTTTAGCCAAATTATTAGTGGTGTTTAAATCTTAATATATATTAAGTATATAAATCTCGTGTCACAATGTTTGTCCTCAATGGACTCCTAAACCACTTAACCGATTATAATAAAATTCGCACACCATGTGCAGTTCGATCCAACTTGAGAGATAGGATAGTTTAAATCTCAAATTATAGTCCGATTCGCGATAACCGACATCCACGCGGGCGGAGCCGCGGGCGACAGCTAGTACTTATATATAAACGAACACTATTCTCTATTATGTTACAGGCAACTTAATAAACCTCGTCACTATGATTGATAACTAGTATGTAGTGTCTGTACACATAACTTCCGTATCCAATGGGCAATATAACTAAAACTGCATACGTAATAAAACAGATGAACTCAGTGTTTTAATTTATAATATAAAATTAACTTGCATAACTTCTATTTATTATAGAAGTTATGCAATTCATGTTATGCCTGTCTTTTTACCCGACTGCGCCCGCGAGGGTAATGTTTTTCGCGCGTATTATGTATCTATGTCTGTATCGATGTAGTTTTCTTTGTTCCCCTCTACAGACCTAACGGCTGAGGGGGGTCTCAAATGAAAGGTATTCATTTACTGAGTGAAATACAACATAAAATGTTAATTCAAAGTGCATAGTGAATTTTAGGTCCTGAAATGTGTATGGACAAAAAATTATTACTCAAGCTTAAAAATAAATTGTACCGTCAGCTGGGTAGTATAAATATGTGCCGGTCAAAACAATAAATAATAAATAAATAAATAAATATTCCACAACATTTCACACAACGCTATCTAGACCCATGGTAAGCATAGCTTAACTAGCTTGTGTTATGGAATCTAGAATGCGGATAAACATACTTAGATACGTTTTTTTTTTTTGTAAATACATACATATTATACATAGAAACACCCAGACCAATGCAAATATACATATTCATGCATACAAATATTTGCACTGAGCGGGGATCGAACCCGCGCCTCCTGCGTAGCGGCCGCGTTCACTACCGCTACGCCACGGAGGCTGTCAATTAGATTGACACTTGTTCATTATGACCGTAACATATTATACACATAGAAAAATAAAGGTGTTACATATTTACGTCAAGTGCAGTCTTTAATTGGTATAATATTTATCTAAATAGCCATCAAAATTGTGTTGCTGATTGTACATAGAGAACGCAGCAGTTCCCAACTTCGTTCTCTCATTCTTTCATGTTAATGCTTATGTTTGCTACCCAATAATCTTTATCGAGTTTTAAATGTTTAAATTCTGTTCATGACTCGTCAATGTCGATTTTAACTAATCTGGTCACTTAATTTGTTTTCAGTGTACTTATATGGTTTTGTACTTCATACACTACGATAACAAAAATAAATCTGACAACTTCAACGTCCATACTAATATTATAAATGCAAAATTAGCTCTGTCTGTCTGTTTGTATATTATTACGCTTTCACGCATTAACAACTGAAACGATTTTGATGAAATTAAAAATTCGATCTTGATAAAGGACGAAGGCTATGTTTGAACGCGATAACCGACGTATACGCGGGCGGAGCCACGGGCAGCAACTACTATTCAGATGCAGGCTTTTAAAGCTTTAATACTTCATCTACAGATCACTATGACGTTTATATTTTGAGATTGTCAGATATCCCCTTCATCCACTCACGCCTTCAATTTATTTTCGCACCTTCCAAGTTATATACAAATTAGTCAGTAGTAGTATACTTTCAAATTAGTAGTAGTATACTTTTATAGTAGATACTCTAAGATTATACTCAAATACTCTATGTTGCAGGTAATCTTCCCCTTTAGTGCTAAATGTAGTGTACATTTTAATCAACTCATATGTTGTCTCAACGATGGTGGCGGTCGTTTGGGTGGTGGAATAAGCTATCGTTTATGTTCAAATATTTTAATTGGAACGGGCATTCTTGAACAATAGTGGTTTCATAGATTTTGTGGCAGCTATTGTAATGATGAGGTCATGATATTGTACTGAGTACACTTTCGTGGATGAGGTCATAGATTCGACAGTCAAATGTAAATATTATATCGGTGTGGGGAACACTAAATCAAATATTTTCGTACCGAATCTTATCGACAATCGACCTGGAGAATACCACACGGGAAAATGGGCTATTGTAAATGAATATTCTATATTTCATTGACACCAAGCAAAAAATAAACATTTTGTATGAACATTATTTATCAAAATGTTCAATTTAAGCCCCAACAGTCTTTATTATCTTAAGGTCGTGTTTAACTGGAGTTGTTTAGGTCTTGCTAACACTGTGGTCACTAGATCAGAAAATAATACCACATTACTCAAGCTTAGTGTTTGTCAGTACCACGTAGTAGAGAGAGAGCCTATTTTCGCCAGCCAGGCACTTTTTCGAGGACTGACAGTTAAACAAAAATAAGAGACAGAACAAGTTGTAACTCTAATTTGATTTCATTATAAGTTAAGAAATGTTTAAAAACTGAGAAAACTGAGGTTTTTTGTTTGTTTAACATGTCAATTTGCTCTGTACCTTCCTTTCCACACCATTAAGGATATAAGTTTTCTTGTATAATTATAATACATACTTTACTTACCAAGTTATAAATATACCCAAAAATGTTAATTGAATTGTACGTATTATAACTCCTGTAAACTTAAGCCGTACACATTTGATTTAAAAAGTCGCACTATCAACAGAATATACATTTACGTGACTATCCAAGAACGAATAGAATTTTGAAACCATGCACATTTATATTTCATATTAGTTTTAAATAATAGTTTTTCAGACTTCATCTCATGAACTTCGACTCGTCTATGCTATGACGAATACTTTCCTGACGTCATACTGGGATTGCCCCCACTAAGTATTCTTTACTTCCGAGGTGAATTATTAAATTAAACTATGTTATTGTTTGTACAGTTTTCGAAATGCTGGTATGCGCGCGACAGTGCGCCCGCCGTAAGTCGCTCACTCTCACATTCGGAGAATTCTGCGTGTTCGCCGCTGAACTGCGTCGGTGCTCGAGGCAAGCTAGGCAGTGAGTATTACAACTTATTTTCTCCAAAATTGAATATATCTTCATCGCATACACTTAAATAATAGCACACTATGTTGTAAAACATACCCAGCACTTCTACTTCCGCTTCCGCTTATAAATATAATGTTTTATGGTGAATGTTATGGCTTGTAATTTTAATATGAATAAGTGAGTTATGTATAGAGTAGGTACCTTACTACTTTATGCATTTTGGCGCTAAACCGACATTCCAAAGTCTGTTTAACTTCTTATATCTATTTCTCAGGAATTTATAATTTGTCATACAGCACCTTCGCTCGCCACTACAAATACAAAGCACATGGTTATGACAGAATTAGTCAGTCCCTTCATTAGTCAGTTTCTGCTAATTATCCATGCTGCCCTACATTTCCTTCCGCATCGGATTTTTTAGATTATTGTCTAGACTCTAAACGTTCGAATTAGAATAGAAAAAGAAAATCTACAGGAAAATTATTCATTTCAATTCCAAGAGCGCAAAACAAGTTCCTCAAGGATTTACTTGTACTTTTTTTGCTACTGGATGCTAGAGAAAACTTTGTAGATTGTAAAATTCTCTACAAAAAAATTATGAATGCTATTACCCTGTAGAGCACCTTTATCAGCACTAACCGTCCCTCCTCGACCGCATACCTGGCATCCTTCGAAACCCCGTGGCATACGTTGTTTGTTTAACGCGCTAATCTAAGTACCTATATACTATCACGCTACTACCCACGGGAGTGGCAGTAATCATAAATTTCAATAAATTCGGTAAATTGCAGGCAAATAATATATGGTGACACTGGGTTTTGAAGTATACCATGGGGCGAAGCCGGGGAGGGCCGGTTAGTGCTGGATATTTGTACGAACCTACCTTTTGTGATTCTAGACAAGATCCCAAACGTTTCCGTCGGTAAATTCGTAGCTAATGATGTTAAGCAAATTATGTTTAGCTAGTATTCTTGGTTTAAGTACTGCTTCTGTCTCCAATTCATATTTTTTCGTACTCTTCATGCTAAACTTAGAGGCCCACCGCCATAAAACATCGTGTGATGTGATAATGCAATCAAACACTAGTTTGCGGAAAGTAATTTTTATGTTCTGAATTATAAATCTACTTTATTCGGTATTTCAGAGTATCCTACCTTAATTTTATAAGTACATGTACATAAAGACCTTTGAATTCAAGGTACTTTGGCAGTAAAGAGGCAACCTTTGTTTTTTATTAATATTTACCTGAAGGTTTTACAAATAGCGTGTACAAAATTTCTGTAGTGAATTACACTGACTTAAGTGACTGTATTTACCGCAGTAATATAATTTATTATCGAAGTACTGTCCGCACTGAAAACAGCATTAATTAGTTAATTTTACCGATGACATAAAAATAATCCGTCTCCTTTTTCTTGGTGTTGTACTGAACAACGCTGACTGCATCTGACGCGTGCGTTGACCCATGAATGCCAAACAATGAGGTATTTGTCATGCACTGAATTTTAACAACTGCCGCCTACAAGTTCACTCGTTCTTTAAAATTATTTTATTCTAAGTGACTATAAGGTCACTGATATCACATTCCACATCGTTCATCGACCATATTTTGTTTCTAATTTCAGTTTTCATTCGCAGGACTACGAACAAACCTGAGTCGCCACAATGGAACATAGACAAGGAGGCCATTTGTAAACATGTGAACGGTAAGAAATTTCGACTTATTGCATATTTTATTTTATCATCTCCTATATCTTCTCTTGTTCAGTACTATAAAATTAACTGTTAACACAGGTAATTTTATAAAAAAAAAAAGATAAAGCTTAATATAAATAGTCTACAGGTCGCTGAAATAGGTCGTAGAATAAGGGATAAAACTGGTGACTCTCGCTGCGGATCGTACCTGGTGAAAAGGCTAGCCATAGTAGCTATTGCGATTCAGCGCGGAAATGCGGACAGTGTTTTGTGCTCCTTTCCGCCAGATACGACCTGAGGCGGGTTATTTACATGACAAAAGCTTGGCTTGGCTACTTTACATTTATGTAAAAAATTTAAATAAATAAATAAATCAATTTAATATAATATAGTATAGAAAATACCTACGTTTAAATGACCTTATTCAGGTTTCCCATGTATTCGGTGCAAATTCATATTGCGGAAGGTCGATTGTGCGGTGATGAAACAAATGGTGACTAAACTTTCCGCACGGTACCAATCCAGAAATACACATCGGTGGTCCCTATGGCTACGCAACAATATCTTAAGATCACTATATCTACTTTTAGTGTCACCACCCGGTTTTTCGTCTATCATCAGGATGCATGCTTCATTTTTCTATGTGTATATACTTACTAACAATATATAGGATAAAGACTGGGGAGGACTTTTGTTACTAACACTTTATGGATCTTTTGATCTGAAATAAAGATTAATTATTATTATTATTTATTTTCGAATATTTGAAGAATTAGATGTTTCGACAAATACTGAAGTTTTCGCAAGGGTCAATTTTCAAATAATATTGCTTCGACATTTTTTAATCATTTGTTTTTCAAAGAGAGAAAGAGTGTAAAGTAAAGAGTATCGTAAATGTGTAAACTTACTTGTGATATATCAGTTTTATGAATTAAGTTACAATATAAGGTATAATGTTTATCAAAATACGTATAGCCAATCAAAAACTTATCAAGTGTCTTGTACTTGTGTCTATATGTAAACAAGAAGCTATGAAATATGTATTCATGATAATAAGTAGAAACTATTTCATATTGATGGAACGGGTCATCATTTATCACGTTTATCAATGTTTTTAATATGCGATTGCTCTATGTTCTGCGTTCAGTCACTGGCTGTACGTAGTGTATGTTTGTTCGTTTTGCACTTGTAGATGTATCTTGAATTTGCGTCAATCTACAAGTACATCTTACACTAATGAATTATATTGAAGACTGATCTAATTACATACTTCTCTCATTGTAATACTTCTTCTTCCTATAATGTAGGTAGTTCTCTATATATGGAAATCGTTTTGATAAAATTGGATATAGTAGGTCTCCGTCCATATCACAGGTCCATATGGATAATGTAGATATTATACTTAAAATATATCTCTCTAGTAATGTAGTACAGTTTGATGCATTTTATGTATAAATTGTTTAATTTATATTTATGAATTTGACGGCGCGTTATAATTATTGTGTGATTAGGGTGAATGAAATTCACTCTGGCGTAATGCAAGACTACTAGTGCTCTATGGTCGAGTGTGACGTCATTCGTTCATTCGGTCAATTTGAGTTTGACAGATCATTGACTTTGGTGGTTGGGGGGTCGGCCTTGCGATCGAGGGGTCCCTGGTTCGAGTCCTGGCCGTTGCACAGCCGACGTGAGCCCACTCCTGGCACGGGCAGTTTGGCTTGGTTGGAGGGGTTAGAGGGAATATTAGTAATTTCGATGATTTTGGTTGCTAATATTCTTTTGAAACGAAGCGCGTATGGTAGTTTGGTACAGGAAAGCGAAGTGTAACAAAATTGGCTCCTAACTAATTCTGAACCATAAGTTTGTTCTAATTAATCGGTTTCGAGTGTATGCGGATAGAGCACTAAATGGAGTATAGTCAGTGTTGGTTTATTGGTTTCCAGTCTTGCTTTACTTGCTACTACTACCTTTGGAAACCTATTCAAATAAAGCCTGGCCGCGGCTTGGGCTAGGATGTAGACGCTACTCGCTTCCAATATGGCGGATAGAGCTGGGACACATCGTGTTTGGGCAGACTTCAGTACATTTCATCTCCTAGCTTCGAACCCCAATGCCTCAATCCGATCTCGAGAGATTAGTCATACCACTGTAGTAGAAATTGACAACGAGCTGGCCGAGACGGCGGTCTATAATCAGAACGAAGGAAGAATTCACGACAACGACACATTCTCAGCGATTAATTCTCACATCATTACTACTAGTCCACCTTCCACAGATCTTGATGCATATTGTAAGTAGGTAGGTCCAGACTCACTTTCATGTTCGGACTGGCTCCTCGAGGGTCGATGTTCGAACTATGTATTGTTGCTAGCCTTGCAGGATAGTGTAGGTGTTTGTAGGGGCACCGAGTGGTTGTACGTAGGTCTAGACTCACATTCATGTTTGGACTGGCTCCACGAGGGTCGATGTTCGAACTATGTAATGTTGCTAGCTTTGGAGGACAGTGTAGGTGGTTGTAGGGGCACCAAGGAGTGGTTGCCCGGCCCGACTGGTTTGCAGTCGTAGGGGCACCAATGAGTGGTTGCCCGGAGTCCGACTTGTTTATGGTCGGAGGGGCACCAATGAGTGGTCGCCCGGGGTCCGACCGGTTTATGGTCGCAGGGGCACCAATGAGTGGTCGCCCGGGTTCCGACCGGTTTATGGTCGCAGGGGCACCAATGAGTGGTCGCCCAGGTTCCGACCGGTTTATGGTCGCAGGGGCACCAATAAGTGGTCGCCCGGTCCGACTAGTTCATAGTCGTAGGGGCACCAATGAGTGGCTGCCCGGTTCTGCTCGTTGTGGCCGAAGAACACCAACGAGAGATGTTAGGCCCGTGCGGCGATGGAAGTCAGTGATGGACGAGCGTGTCAGTGCGAGAAGAATTAAAGCCTCGTACATTTGTTCACAGACGGATCTCTGGCATTGGTCGCACGAGGACGAGCGACATGTCAGTCTGGCCGTGACGGCGCGTTATAATTATTGTGTGATTAGGGTGAATGAAATTCACTCTGGCGTAATGCAAGACTACTAGTGCTCTATGGTCGAGTGTGACGTCATTCGTTCATTCGGTCAATTTGAGTTTGACAGATCATTGACTTTGGTGGGGCGCGCGGCGAATCGTGATCAGTGTCGCTGTGAACCTCGACCGAGCAGAACCTCGAGAGCAGAACGCTCCTAGTTCGGTTGAATATACTTGGTTATAGATCGCGAGTGTGTCTAGCTGTAAAATGTGTAGTCAGTGATTGAAGTATGGTGATTCGTGTATTAGGTTGTCCTATCTCCTTGCCCGCATATCCACGCGGATTGTAAGTGCAAGCTTACAATGGGCTACTAAGAGGCCCCAGACCCCGAAGTAAACCCCATGTGCCTTCAAATTATATTCAAAACAATTTCATCATATTTATGTATTTACATGTGCAAAATTTCTTTATTTCACTTGTCGGAAATAAGTGTGTTCCTCCACGTAAACTCACTAAAGGCTGATTTTACTTAGTTAATATCATGCGTGGCCTTCTAGGCTCTTCCGTGCAGACTATAAACAGAGTACGGAAGCGTCTGCTGCGATGTGCCCCGCTCAGAGTACTACGCGCCCACGATTTCGGCTACCAAATGATGCGAATACAATACATTGATGACGACGAGAACTCAAACATACATATGTAACGTAAACAAACTAGTCTCCGTCAGCTTCCTTATCTCCCGGAAGAATTATTGTCAAATGATAACTTCTAAAAGCAAACAGACATTAATTTCGTATTTTCTATTACGTTGAGTGAAAAGTTAGTTCAAGGGTGAACTAACACATGCGTTTATTCAAAGATAAATAGTAGGTAATCAATGAAGACGTGAAATGTATTAAAGATTTTAGTATTTTTTTGTTACTGTAGCGTAATATTAACATGCACTTTATTGATTAGATTTGAACCGTCAAGTAGATCTTGCTAATCCGACACTAAGTACGGCTTTGGTTACTCTTTTTAATAGACATTATAAATATGTACGATTTTTGCTAATATTACCTGCCATAATTCTAGTTAACTATCACAATTTAAATTTAATGCGGCACTTTTGGACATTCGGTGCGATATTCGTCCACGACACGACAAAATGTCTCTTATCGTTCATGGTTAGGTCTAAAATCTAAATCAGGTTTTGAATTATGGGTTTCTTCAACACCATAATAAAATAACTCTTTGTGCTATGTTTTGTTTTGCTATAGAAATAACGGAACATTTTAAAATGCGGAATTGGCTAGTACTTGGGCGTAGATCTGAGACGCGGTCGGACGCCAGTTAGCCGCCGACCGTTCGCGGGTGGACAGCGTGCACGCCGATACTGCTGCACGTTACATCCGCAATCATGCCGCCGACGACAATGATCGTGCCCTGTGCGTTTCATTCTACTACTTTTTTGGTTTCATCAATGAAAATGTGTCTTAATAATGACACCGTGCTGTATTCTACTTCATGTTATTCGTGAATATTCTTATTCGATACAAAAATATACTCAATATAGATTAATTTTACATTTATTCGTATATTATTTCGATCTCATCTCACGAGTACCAATACGTTATCAAGTGACGCAAATAAGAGATGCTGGCTCTGGCCGAAGGATTAAATTGTGTGAAGTTCAGGTTGGAGTTGTGACATTTCAGGACATTCAATTCTATCGTATCACGCGTGTGCGGGCGTATAGCAGACGTTGTTTGGTGCGTTTGTTGATCTGGCGTTGTGTTTACGTTTTCGTTTTGGCATTGAACGAAGATCCCGAATTGGATTGATGTGTTGGTTGGCTACGTTTTATAAACTGCAGTGTAAATATGAATGAATAACTTACCTGTGCGTGTCGTTCTTTATAATTAATTATTATTTAAACCTAAAATGCAATGAAAATAAATTATCACTATTTTATGCGATTGTAGTTTTGTGCTGCATGGGTGAATATAATTTATCAATTAAAAATTGATATAGATATGAACGAGTAACTAGTAAAAAATTAACATTTGTCTAAGTTGAATGCGCGACCTTTTATGGTAATCATTCATTTACAAGTATGTAAGTAGGTGTGTTAAGTAGTACGGTGATCGGCCTACATGGTGCAGCCCACACAGTCGATACCTACTCATCAATTACTGACGACAAGTGCCTACGCCTGTTTGAATAAATCTACCACTCATACTTTCTAATCCCTACCTTTATAGGTATCTGGATATGGTTACCTATCCACACCCTTAATGTAAAAACTTAAATGGTCATTCTCATATTGGTATATTATATTTGCATATCAATTGATTATCAGTGCTTGTGGCATGAGTTTTACATCGCGGATAATACTCACAATGTTTTCAAGGATTCGTGGAGTGTCAGTAAGATAGAATTTGGTCGTGCATATTCAGGCTTCATGTATAAAACATAAGGTACCGAACCGGTTCGTAGAGACCACTTACCAATCTCTAACAAACTGTGGTTTGAGTTCATTGGTTGCGTGTTCAACCGCAGTACAATTGTTAACAATTAGCAGAGGTTCTTCTGCGTGCGTCAAGTCCATCTTGGAAATAGGGTCAACTCATCCTAATAAGTGCTAGCAAGCTAGCATAAAACGTCGTAGATTTAAAACACATCACATAATAAATGCCACTGTTCTTCATATGAATATCAATGGAATTATTCATGATGTTGACGTAGACAATTTGGACACGATGATTGGATTGAAAAGCGTGGGCTCCGAAACACGTGATAAGTTCGGTGTATGCATACCATACATAGATCATACAATAAACATAAAATCAAAATACTTGATGAACACAGAAAATATACTTTCGTAAAAAATAAATAAGATATGCCGAAAGTTGCTGTTTTAGTATTAAGGAAATTTTGAAATGAAATTCCTAGTTGCCACTGAGCGGGGGCAATTGGGACATTTTTTCAGAAGTAGGTGGAGTATAATGGGTATAGCTTTCGGTTAAACTTTAGGACAAATTGTTCATAGTAAAAGCTTTTCACATTTTGGTAGGGACATTTCTACAAAATATTAAGACGTGTGGTATTTCGCAGGCAGCGAGGCATCACCTGCGCCCTGCGAGGTGTTCCTGGGCGGGTCCTGTAACCCAACTACTTGGAGATCGGACATAGCAATTCCGATGCTGAAAAAGATGGGAATCACGTATTTCAATCCGGTAAGTAAATATTACCCAATGAAGATATATTTTATATTGCGATAAAAGCGTAAATTTCTCTGCTGATTATTTATTTACTACGTACGCCTTTATAGAGATGACATAATATGTCGTGTGTATTAAGCGATAGGTATCTAAGTTTTAATATGTTCGTTAACAAAGTCGCACTCACAATCGCCCATTAATAAAGTATAGGTATTATGTTACATCAGTAAACAAATTATACATTGTTCATCAAAGTCGCGACCATTGGAAATAAATTAACTATTAAGCAATACTGATACAAAAACGTACATATTATTGTCGAATTCAATAAAATACATTAAGAAACCGCACGAAGTTCACTCATCACGTCTTTTTTTATAAATGTCGTGTTTAATCAATTTGTTGATGCTCACTGCCGACGATGGTTACAAAGTAGTGGTCATTTAACACAGGTTCATGGATTGTGTCAATAATCTCATTTCCTCTTTTACCATGCTGCTAAATTTACTATCTTATCTATATCAAATAGCGCTAGATTAAGGTTGAAATTAATACCACATACCATTTCAGATATTTTTGTTTGTACTTGTAACAATTGTGTGGTGTAACAGATCTTGGTATTATCATTGCACTTGCACATTTTGATCATTTTCAAAGGTACCTACCGTTTTGTCCAATGGAAGAATGTAATTAATATAAGACATCTTACATTTTTGCCGACTAAATGACAAGCCCTGGAATGCCAATGGAAGTAATAAGTACTACGTACAAACTTATTACTTCCATGGGCAAAGCATGTAGCCTTGTATATAACCTAACGGCACCTGATGCCGATTTATTTGTTTGCCATAAAACCTGTCTTTTCTGAACGCGCAAAATCTTGCGTGTTTGATAAATGTTATACTTATGAACACTCTAGCGTCAATTGGCCCTTATAAAGGACTTAAATTTAATTAGACTGGATCAAAAAAAATTGTCCGCCCAGGCATCCCTAGTCCTCCATCTCCAGTACGTTCTCCAGCAATCCACGACCCACAGGCGCCCACCTAAGTAAATACTTTTGATTCTTAATTTTTTTTTTACTTTGGTTTATCAGCTAGAACACGTAAATTATACAATTATGTAAATGACATCATCGCTGCAAATTGAAAAGAACGATAATAATACCGTAAAGTATAAAGTAGAACACACATATCTCATGAAACGTATATTAAAAAGCAACAGATAATTTGGTACACTAATTATGACAAACGCGTGTGGGTGACTATTAATATTCACAGTGGTAACTAGTAACTATAATAACAAGCTTTATAAGGTCAACGATAATCGGCCGTCGGATTCTACTTGATGAACTAGCTTCTATGTGAAAATTAAATTAGCTAGACAAAAGATTTTGCCTTGTAATTTCTTCAAATTAAAGAGATAAGACTAACATTTATCTTTGATAGCTCTTGCATAGAACGTTATCAAGATTTATGATTTTGGTAATTAGATTCAACACGTACTTCTAGAATATGGATTACACAAAATAAACTGATAGCTACTTTTCACTGATAGAGAACAAACCGCTTTCATCATTCTGTACTCCTTATACCTTTTGAGTTAGATCGTTGGCTAATAGAGCGTAGGTGAGTTGTGCTATCAAGGATGCGCAGCTATAACATAGAAATTGCGTCGTGTATCAGATGACAAATAACAAGATTGTTTGTAAAACAACTACTTGGTGTCTTTTTAGAGTCAACTACATGTCATTTGCCAACCTTTGAAGTACTTTTATAAATAGGTATATATTTAATTGTAAAACGAATCTACCTATGATTATTTATATTCACGTACTGTTTTAAATGTTTGCTGTAGACTGTATGTAACATAAGTAACAGCAGTCAATTTAAATAATGATCTTACTTGTCTTGTAAAATTGGGCGGAGAATGAGATTGACGTATGATTTATGGCGCTATGATGTCTGGATCCTAAGACATAAAACAATGTTTACGTGTTCGCACCCACATGCTAAGGCGTAGTCGTGGACATAGAGAAAAACTTTTATCCTGTAATTTGTTAAAGACACTTTACATTTTGTGTAATTACGCAATCATATCAAAAATCAACAATATCTATCCACAACATTAATTTGCGTTGAATTCTTTTGTACGGATTCTTTGAATTTTTTCTTTTGTAAACACAAAGTAAAATAAAAGCCCCCTTTCCTTCCAAGATTGTTTGTAGAAGATAGAATACTGTTACAATTTTTATACTTTTTTAAATTATTGTGGTTGATAATATACAGAGCTTCAGAGAAATATAAACTACGTGACGAACGACGACGTTGTTGTAATTCTTTACTTTTACATAGCAATGTTATAACTATGAGTAGGCCTGAACCAGTGTAGTATTTCTTCAACGTAAGGGCTGCCCAGTTATTAAAGCGCGGCAGTTAATAGAATGAAGAGATTATGATGTCATTCTCGTCCATATTGTTAATACAATCGTTTGGAGGTATAAATTTTGGTTGCGTTCAGTATTTGAACTAGGTGAATTTGGAAAGGTGAAAAAAAACTGATAATAATCTAAGTCATTTTTGAAGACTTGCTGAATATGTATATCTTTTTAATGTTGAACTTAAAATTACAAATAAACAATACCTTATAATAAATTATTGGGAAAGGCCAATTGTTGGGTAGGTTCTTTACTATGGTGTATTGACTTTACCCTCATGTTGGACTTTGATCGTAACATACAACTACGTAGGTTGATACTTATGCATGGAATACCTATTCGTTTGATGTCACAACAGGGAAATAGAACATGACGAATAAGTATGGTGCGCATCAATAACTACCTGCTTTGCCACCAATTCGTCAGTAAAGATTCACCTAATTATGGTTAATTCTAAGTAAATCGTATTAGTCAATAATATGAAGTATTCAGGTAGGTATGTGCGAACTTACGGATATTTTTCTGGTTTTTACTTCTCATATATAATTTCACTGTATTGGGTATGGTATTACGGTATAAGTTGGAATTCACAAAAAATACGAAATTAAAGTATTTGAGTTTTGTCTCGCGTACGTTAAGTACATGTCTATATACAACATAAGCACTAGTCTGAGTCCACTGCGATGGCGACCGGCGACAAAGAGCCCGCTGTCTACGATTATTAGCAATGCTTCATATCGGTTGAAGAAGAAATTAAAGTGTTTTTTATTGTGTACCAGCAAGTCGAAGATTGGTCGACGGAGCTAATGGAGGTAGAGCATCGCGCAAAAGCTGCAGCGCGAGCGCTTCTGTTTGTGTTGGACAGCGAGACCCGTGCCGTAGCTGCTAGCGTAGAAGCAGCGCACCTCGCAGCTGTTCCAAGAGACTTGCTTTTAGTTCTCAGGCCTTACTCAAGGCATCAAACCATCGGCCATGAAGCTATCAGCGACCAGTAAGTGTTAAAACTTTAAAGTGATCGAAACCACAACTAATTTTTAAGTGCTCTGTGCTGGTCAAATCTAGTGATTAGAATTTCACACCCTTTCTGTTGACCCGGCTGACTGTGTTGTTCATAATACCATTAAGACAAATGTCAGTGCGACATATTGATATACATGCTACAAGTTCTAGGTGGTTGTATATTCTTAGGTCATAGGTTGCATAGGAAAAGAGACTTTATAAAAGGCCGATGATGTTATACTTGTACGTCAAACGAATCTTAAAGTCGATTAAAGGTTGGAAACATCACAATCTTGCCAAGTATTGACGTCAGCTTGCGATTGTGCAGCCTGAATCACACCATGCAATTATCGCGTAATTGTTAGTGTATAGAGAACTTGTTTAATAACATATTTGAATGTAACTACAGTGAGTACGTCGAGTTATCGCGTGCGCGAGCGACGCTGCAGGAGGCCGTGGAGCGGCGAGGTTTGCCGGCCTTCACGGACATACCCTCAGCGCTGCGGTGTGCGCGAGCCGTTCTACGCGGGGCGCGTACCCACCCGCGACACTCACTGGGTCACACCATTCTGCGGCTGAAGCGCGCCTATGATGCAGCGGGTGGAAGAAACTCACGCCTGCCTAGGTGCAAAGCCGTCGATACCCTAAAGGACGTAACTCGAGTTCCGCGGGAAATTGCCGACCGTTGTGTACCCCTGGCCGCTGATACAGTCGACTTTGAAACGTTCTGCGCATGTGTAGCGGAACTGGCCGCCGACGCAGGTCAGTATGACTAGTAACGTCTATAGCTTATTGTTAAAGCGCTGCAGTTTCATGAAAGTGTTTCGTATATAAACGTTATTAGGTAATGTTTTGCGTAGTCGTGAACGTGAAAGACGTAGGTAATTGCTTTTCATATTAGATCATAATAATAGAAATATTCGCAACCTATAGTTGAAATATTTATTGCTGGATGTAGACATTGAGAGTAATGTGGCTGTACCTCAAATACTTGTCACCTTCAAATTGGTGTTGGTATAGGTCAGAGAGGTGCGGTAATATTCGCCCTGTAGTTAGATCGTGTTAAGTATTGGTGGTGGGTAGTCAGTAAGGGCTGTGGTGTTTGTTGAAGGCGGAGCGGCGAGTCCGTCGCCGGCGGGCGGGGACGTGAGTGTGACAATGACATCACGGATCCGTCGCGCGTTCCGCACGCTCCGTGATTTGCTCACCCCGCCCGTTCCCGGTGCGTGTGTGCACTCTTTTCATACTTTCAGCTTTGCACATGAATGTACTCCATTATCTATGCTAATTACGCTTCTGTTTTTAAAATTCTTAACATTGCCATTTGAGGTTTTGCCTTGTTTCAAACAGTTATATTTCTAGAACAACACCAGTTTTGAATGCTTACCTACCTATCTATACAGTTTTCATTTTTATAAAGCACTCGTCGTGATTCATCTGATTGTTCACCCATATTGATTCACTATCGATTCTAATATCTATTGAAGTACATTATATAACGTACGTGTGTGTCACTATTTAAGTTCAACTTAAATTTTGAAAAACATTCAATTTTATGATAATTATATTCCTAAATACCGTGTTGTAATATAAATTATGTTTATATTGACTGCAGAATCCAATAGTCGGAAAGGACAAGAAGCATCAGGAGTTACGGGAGCGACGCCGCGGGGCGACGCACGTGTGCACGAGCCCGCGGCCTCTAACGGGCTGATGTTCAACGGCCATAATGCTAGACTTAAAGCTTACGGACGGAAGCTTAGCTTAATCATTCCTAAGGTACGTTCAATTCATAGAATCGCGTTATTTATTCACGTTTATTCACGTTCATATTATCGTGACTACCATGGATGCCCAAAACCGTACGAGGTGAAGAAGTAAAAAATGGAAAGCGGACTCTGGACTGTGTGGTGAGAGCGTCGGATGATACCGAGACTAACGCGAAGTTAATGAGTATGATGAGGATGACGTCTATACATGCCCGGCTGAGAGATATCGCCGAATATAGTTTCTATCACGTATTACAGATTACAGGATAAGTCTCATAAGGCATTTTGGAATTAAATATGTAACTCAATAGTAGTAGGTACATTGAAAAGGAAATGAACTGAAACTGATGGGAATAGGTATTTATAAATAAATGTATATTATACTGACCAAACATATCCTTTCCCGAGATCTAATCTACCTACCCTTGTATCAAATTTGATTAAATTTGGTTCAGTGGTTTAGGCGTAAAAGCGTAACAGACAGGGGTTATTTTCGCATTTAAAATATTAGTATCCGTAGAACTTAAGCACATGAAATTGAGTCAGATTTATTAGAAGAATTTAATAATTTACAGAATGGCGGTCATCGCGCCGCCCCTGAAACGGAAGGCGCTACGGCATCAGGCGGCAGTGGCGATTCTGTGTTCACGCCGGGCACCGAACGGCGACTCGAACGTTTGCCGGCCATGCTCGGTGCTCCTACTCATGACGTCTATCTTGGCGGCACATTCCCGGTAAGTTACTAATATATAATTTGCGTGATCAAAATATGGTTCGATAAAAAGTATGGTAAATTAATATCCGAATTACAAGTATGTTTAAATACATATCCTAACCAAGTTAGGGTAGTTCGCAAGTTAGTTAGGTATATGTAGCTTTGGTCAAGATAGCGCTTGGGGGCGAACACAAAGAAACAAATATACTGGCGTGACTAACGTGGCTCTGGTACACTTGACATTTGCGTTTCGCCATTAATAATTTTATAATACATTTTACTTGACATTGGCAAAATTGTGGCGATTTGCTGCAGATACCATTTTGAAGAAGTTGAAGATAGCGCTTGTAGAATATCCAAGAATATTAGATAGTATTAATAACGTTATAGTATATTCCGCAGAGCCACAGCACGCGGCCGGAAGACTACCTTCGGCGAGAAGGCTTCACGGTGGTCGTGGCGCGGGCCAACGACTACACGCGAATGTTCTCGACGCCGGGCCGCCGCGCCGCGCCTGCCCACCCCGAGTCGCCGCGCCGCGACAAGAAACCGCGCCCGGCCGCCGCTCCCGCCTCCTTAGACCTGCCCGAAGGAGTCGAGCTGAGGGAACGCACGCCTGACGACAAGGCCGATAGAAATGATCGTCTGAGCGCATCCGACTTCTATACTGTCTCTGAGGACGTAACGCCGCAGCCGTTCAAAGGTTTGTTGTTATTGTACTATGTAGTGAAGTAAATGATCTACACTATTCTACGACTACAGCAGGCTATTAGCAATACCAGACTAACGGAAACCAGTAAATTTAATACACACACCGGCAGAATTAGTGGAACACAAAATGATTTGAATGTATGTGCGCGATAAACTCCGAAACTACTGAACGGATTTTGATAAAATTTTGTAACCATCTATAAAATGGTCCAACTTAAAAGATAGGATAGATATCATCTTAATTTATAGCCGTAATCCGAATTCCACGCGGGCGGAGCCGCGGGTTACAGCTAGTAATTATATAATTTTGTGCTATGTTTGATGTACCAACATACTTGCTTGTTTAGGTTGGGTAACTTGTCTCTTCCCTCGAAAGTTTACAAACGATCTTTTCATTGGGATATTAAATTTTTTGTTTTTGTAACTTCAGAGGACAAAATTTTAAAGTTATAGAGGGTGATCGATAATTTGGAATGTGTTAGGGTAATGTCGTTTGTGACTTACACAAGATAAACCAGACAAAGGAAAGGAGGAGTAGGAGAGCAGACGCCGTGTGTTAAAGTGCGAGTTTTGGATGCAACCGTGATTGGCACTCGAGTGATTTAAATGTGATGGAGGAGCCTATTGTTGTCAAATCAGAGAATATAAAGCTCGAGAAGACAAGGTCGCATCCGTATAACTCATACTGGCTGTTCCCGGAAAAGGTAACAGCCGGTTGTCGTCAACGTGCATGACTCAATGTTTAAGAATTTTATGTTTAGTATTTGAGGTAAATAAATGTTGTATTGACCTAATCCGCTAGTGAGAATTCAGTGACCATAGTTTTATCATATGCTCCGGTAGTATGGGAACAGTTAAACAAACATAAAAGTAAACAGTTATTTAAAACTTAGGTAAGTCTACTTAGGGGTCCTGTGGTTCTGAACAGAGTTAATTGAATTTGAAAGGAATGCTTTAATCATAGTATGTATTTGGTATTTAGAAGAATTTGCTCCACTCCTGAAAGAATTTTCTAGAATAGATATAACGTTAAACCCCTATTTCGAGATAATAGAAGGTAGTTTTAAGTTAGCAGGAAACTGATAATTAATTGTGATGTTAGGAATAAACTTTGGGCACGGGTTGAGATTAAGGTGCAACAACTTCATCATACGAATATCATATAAATTGAAAGGACATTTAATACTAATAAATTAAAAAAATAATCTAATAATTAGGTTATTTTACCTGCACGGTTCAAAGAAAACAAAGTAGGTATTCTATACAATAAGTCTTCTCTCTAAAGACAATGGGAAATGTTACGTGCTATTTCACTTTCTGTCGCTAAGCAGTTGATATGAGACGTGTGTTTTGTGTGCGCGTTCACATAATTATGTTACTTTCAACAAAGATGTTGTTCCCATGCATTCTTTTCTCTATATAAAAATTATCTGGAGTTACTCAAAAGTGGGCTGACTCTATAAATTGAAATAAAAAACTATTCTTAATGCAGTCCAAATTAGTTTAATTCCAATGTGTTGAGCTACTATAAAGTAAAAAAAAACTAACAAATTGTTCTCTTTACAGGAACGTATGATGAAGATTTACTATTAGGGTCGCGAGTACTGGTTTTCGCGATGAGTGCGGAGGCTCCGTGCTTCGCGGCCATGGTGTTAGCCGCGCACTACATGGGGTTGCGGCCTGCGGCCACTATATTGCTGGTGCAACCCATGGACCCAAAAAAGGCTCACAATGTAAGTTCGCTTTGGTTACTACAGTAAATTAAAGCGTTTAAATCCTGATCATAACAATACCACTCCTAATACAAGCAGTTTAGCTTGCTGGCTGACTCGCTATCTGGAGGGGTTTTAGGAAATATTAGTGATTTCAGAAACTGTTTTCATTTGCCGTTGTCTACTCATCAATGTGCCAAATGGCTTGACTGATTTGGACTATCTCTAAAAAAGGCGCCTCATAAAGGTGCCAAAGTGTTAACTAATGTATTCAACAACTCAACGAACATATTACGAACATATATATATATATTAGGTCTTTGCATTATGATATTGGCGTTTTATCGAATTGGCCATTTTGATCTCAAAAAGCCAGCGTTTGGTTAAGAATTCCAAATTCAAATTCATTTCAATTTTAAGCTTGTTTATTTGCGTTTCGAATGTTTAAATGAATGATGAATTCATTTGTATTTGCGCTATTTAATTTTGCTTTGACATCGGTCTATGCACAATATGGAAAACTTAAAATATCGCATTATTTTCGAATATGTTTCCTCGCGGCACCAACCCTGCAGAAACAGCTCGATGGATTAATAATGTGGACAGAGAAGCCACTGTTAAAAAAATACAGTACGTTTTTACTTCCAACGCTTCGTTCTGGAAATATTGACCTCCAGAATAAACCTCGTGGTCGGCCAGAGATCCTAGTTCATGAAAAATGAAAGCGGATCCATCCCAAACCACGTCAGAGTTAGCTGCAGGCTTCGGTGTAAGTGATAAAACCATTTTAAATAATTTGAAACAAATTGGAAAACTGAAAAAGACTCGATCGTCACAATAAAGAGGGGATTTTGAATCGTATCATTACTTGTGATGAAAAATGGATCCTATACGATAATCGGAAACCAAGGTAAATCACAGTGGTTAAACTCTGGAGAACCGGCCAAATCCTGCCTCAAGCAAAAGTTGACTCAAAAAAAGGTAGTGACTGGTGGACCAGCGTTGGAGTCATTCATTATACCTTCCTCAGATCTGGTCAGACGATTACGGCAGATCTGTATTGTCAACAATTGGAAACCATGATGGAAGAGCTAACCGTTAAACAGCCGAGATTGGTCAACTGCTCTAGCCCACTGCTACTTCAGGACAACCCTAGACCACACACTCCACAACAGAAGGTGGCGAAACTAGAGGAGCTAAGATTGGAATGTCTCCGACACCCAACATACTCTCCGGACCTTGCTCCAACCGATTACAACTTTCTCGGAATTTGGATGTTTTCTAAATGGGGAAAAAAATCAATTCAGAGGAGGCAGTCCAAAAGGCCTTCAAAGATTTTGTTGATTCTCGCTCCCGAAATTTTTCAGCAAGGGAATCAATGAAATGATTTTAAAATGGCAAAAGTGCATAGATAACAACGGTACATACTTTGATTGATTAAATAAAAAAAACTGTGAAAAAAATAGTTTTTCTTTTTCCATGTAAGACGCCAATTTCATATGTAAGGACCTAATAGTTAATGACAGTTTATGAGTCGTACCACGTTCTCTTTTTATTTATTGTTTTAATTCTGATTACATGTGAAGGTTAGACAAATACTTCAGATAAGTATATTATGTGCAATTATCTTATCCAAATTCATATATAAATATATATTTTTTACAGTATAGTGAGGTGGCCGTCAAGGATTACAACAGAGGCCGCCACTATCTATCGGATTTAGCGCGACGCTCTGGGGTTCCAGTGTTCGACAACGTCGACGCAGTCATGGCGTGCGCCGTCAGTCGCCTCCGAGCCACGCTATAGCATTATGATTATGTTTGCGCGACTTTCTAATTCGTAACTTAATTTATGAAAAGAAGACAAACACTATAAGTACGCAATGGATAATTAAATCGATTGCTTAATAAGTATAAAATAAGTGTATTCGCGAAAGTCCGCCGCTTCGAATTCATAGTTAAATATTACACAAAAACTGAAGCGAATCTCATTGTGAAACGTAGTCAAGTTTGTTGTATTCGCGTTTCGTATACGTAATGTCATAGGAGAAGCTTTTTAAGCGGCAAAATCACAACTCACGTAATAAAGACATCACAAATGTAATTCATAATAAAAATCATGTAATTTAATTGTTACTTGTGGCGAAGAGTCTCATAAGAGTGTACTTATGTTTAGTTTAGTACAAAGAACGTCTCTCTTTACTTCATCACTCTCTATTGCATTATATCTAATGTAATATTATAGATATTAAAATATAATTCAAATGGATGTATGAGCGAGAATGGATGGTGACGGTAATAAGGTGTCATGTTGAGGATATAACAAAATCTCTGTGATGAATTTGTCTAGGCAATTTTTATAGTAAACTTTCAATGCATACGCATATAATTAGATGATAACTATACATGTAGTATTGTTACAAACGCAGGTACAGATAGTCATGTTAGCGTTACGCGGATATTCCGGCCCGCCAGTCGGCCGTGACAACGTCTTGGTACAATACAAGTAGTCTTGGGAAGTGCGCACAGTGGGTCTTTTAGCCAATTCTAAATCGAGTTAGCTCTAAATTATTCTAAATTGGCAAGTACTTCTGTAGACGTCATCGCTTTATAAAACTAAAGAAAAGTACAAATAACTTGCTCACGTAGCAATTTTAAGAATTTTAGTAGTTATTATTTAAATTATGGCAATGCAAAGTTAAATTTTATAATAATTAACATCTTATACTCATTTTTAATATAATAAATTGTATGTTTCTAAATATCTAATCAGCATCAATATTAACGCTTGCAAGTGGAATATGATGAAATTAGGTAACTGAAGACACAGTTTCATACCTAGCCTAGGTATTATCTAAATATTGAGATAGTAGAGTTAGTGGTGAAATACTTGACCCACTGTCACTAAAACATTTTGGTAATTGTAAAATTCAGCAAATGTTATTTGCTAGTCACACAACCCATTAACATTTTAAGTACTTTGTTAATATTGATTGATAGTACAAATATCTAATTTATAGAAAAATATGTCATATATTAATTGTAATTTTATGCCATGTACGCTTATTTTAAACTAAACATCACATATGTAAATATAGAAATTTGTAATTATTTTGATGTTTTAGAAATTACCCACTTCCTTTTCCTGATTTATTTATAATCGATACATTATATTATGCAGATCGAAAGTTGATCATTTCAATTCAACAGAGGCTATGTGCTGTGCTAGGCGAGGGCTATAAAGATCTTATGCCTCGGAACTGACGAGAGAATGCAATACATAAAGGTGAGTTTTGAATAACAACTCACTAAGCAATTAAATAACCTACATGAATCGCGTTCTATAGCCGCAACATTGATATCACTGTGCCCACATCACTAAGAAATCGCATGGAAGGTGCTTCATACCATACAACATTAACATCGTTGGTAAAAATTAAAAATATTATTGCAGTATTTCAAGTGGTGAGACTTGGACATAATGAACACCGACACAAAGTATTTAGCGGGTCTAACTCTTTTAAACGTGTTATGTAGTTGTGAAAAGCATCTTAGATGTATTCATTTAGCAAATCAAGTTTTACGGTAGTACAAGGCATGTTGGGTGCAGGATTTCAATGTCAGAGTATGAAATTGGGTGGTCCCCCACTAATTAATTTAAAGCAAAAGGTACACGAGAGACGAGACTTGAAACATTTGAAGCAGATAAAAGGTAACTATTTAGTAATTTTTGAATTAAATCTCACATTAAAGTAGTACATATACACATTAAAAGTATAATTAAAATTCGTGAGTTTTTTTGTATAAAACATTTTGTAGTCAATAACCTGTCGGCGAAAAAGAATTCGATGGCTTCCTGTCACATTTCAACAAAATATAGGTATGACGCATTGACTTGTGATAATTTCATTTAGTCAGAACAGTCAATTAGTCATGATTATGTTAATATATCGGCAGTGGTATATAAAAAAATATCAAGTATTTAGCGTGTTGATTTTAAGGCCACAAAATGTGAAGATCAATTTATCAGATATTTAGTCGATGTCGTAAAATATTGTAATTCTACTGACAAAAGGTATAAAAGATAACGAAGAAACAATGTTATCATGTGCGTCCATTACAATAGGTAATCTGCTAACAACTTTTTTAATTTTAACAAAGTATTTTTTTAGACATATCTTGGACGTATAATGTGCTCTATACGCGCAGTATACGTTTCTTGGGTATCTTTTGAGGATAGTACGGCGTGCTAAGGCGGTGGACGAACTCAAATTCACCAAGCATAGATTATTACAAAACAATCCGCGCGCTAGGGCCTAGTTTGTCTCGCGATTTAGGTTCAAGATACGTGTCCCAAGGTATACACTTAACTGTAATGAACATGTGCACTGACCGCGAGAATGTATGACCTACTAATTACGTTCCTAGAACCCACAGGACTTCATTTCGGGGAAAAAGTATACGTGCCCTATTCTGTCGTACTATTTATACGACAGAATAGGGCACCAGTACAAAATTTGAGCCAAATTCATCTAGCTATTTTGCATGAACTATATTCATATGCAGCATCCTAGGGAGCAAAACGGAGCACATTTAGAAGATAGAGGAAGAGAGCTTTAGGCAGGAGAGGAGGAGACGGTAGGACATCGCATTAGTATAATTAAAGAAGTTTCCCTTTTTCTCTCTCTCTCTATAGAAGTTTGTCTCAGCCTGCTTGATTCACACTGACAACACAATCTGGCGATGATTTAACGACCAACTCAAAGATAACTTCTTCTGTTTAATGTATCCTGTACAGCAGCTAATGTTTTACCAAATTAATACAACAAAACATGTGGGTTTAAGGAAAAAAAGGAAACATTTTCATCTATGATAAAGACTTATTAATATAATCCATATTTAACATTTAATTAATACATTTCAATTTAAATTGTACCTAAATTTATCTTCGTTAAAAAACAGTCATTTTCTGTTTATCCTTTCTTTGTGCCTGTTCCTTACTTATATGTTTTTCTTTTTGTAGTAGACCAGTCAGCTCTTTGTTCTTCTCCAAGATTTGCAAATTAATACTTTTGTGGCCGTTAGACCCTGGGGTGTACTTAATTAACGAACTATTCAGTTTAATTATTTCACGTTCTATTCTTTTCTTATCCTCGTCAATTTTGAATTGCTCAATATTTAAATCTTTGCTAGTAGACTGTTTTATATTTAAGGAAGTTTCAGGTTCTTGTGCTACTTCTGTATTATTTCCCAATGTTTTATTAAGAAAATTAAATACATTCCGTCTTTCTCTTTCTTTTTCTCGCTCGTATGCTCTTTTGTTTCTTTCTTCGTCTTTTTTTTGCAACCTTTTCAATCTTTGTTGCACCTGTAAAATATAAACCTTTCAATAATTTAGTGGAATTATATGAAAGCGGCCATACGCTACTACTGCAGTCCTACAAAGCATTATTCCTACAAGACTCCTATATTTGTATATTTTATTCTTGAGAATAAAGAAAGGACAGTAAGGATAAGGCAATATAGGTATAACTAAACTGGAATAGAAAATACAACTAAATACTCAAGTATATATTAAGTAATGACTATTACTTACTAGCTGCCAGTGATCTACATTTGGTTTGACTCTCTGGCCTGTGCCACATGTAAGGGCAGAAATTTATTTTGGATATATATTTAACAAACGTTCCTTTATTTTTACTCCCGATGTAATAGTAAAATTACGTAACATTATTAATTTTTATGAGAAGCAATAACTAGATACTTCGCATTCTTTTATTATATATTCAGATCTTGTCGCATTAATGTCACGATTGCGTAGATAGGGAATAAAATGAGGCACCTTAAAATATTTGTGTTTTATAATAATATTATCATAGATATCAGTGCTTTGAACTGATATAAAGGCCTTGGGAAAAAAAGTACCAATATTTTGTTCAGGTACCCCTTTTGCAAAGCCGTTTCTGTTTTGTCCCTAAAGTTATAAGCACCTACATTTTTTGGATCTGTGCAATTTTACTAATTAGTAGCCATATAACAAACATTTTTTACCTTCAATGGATCTTGAGCAGCATGTTTCTCGGAGATCGCCATGCAGTGATCCAGACTTTTTCCAACAGGTAACACGCGGGCTTCAACAGGCTTCACACGACCGTCGCTGGCGGCACCCAGGCCCGTGCCAGGTACGTAACCCATTGCCAACATCAACCTGGAGCCTATACCCTGAAAGTAATAAATGTTTTATAACTATGGCAAAAACTTTCATTTTGATTACTATGCAGTAGTCAACTGTTCAAATAAGCCTATAAGATAAAAAAAACTGTAGTGTAGATTTTTGTGGGTCAGTTATACCAGATGCTGATGGGGTTATGAGAGGGTTCGCAATCATTTTGACATACAGTCCTCTCCGGTTTTAGAGCAATATGCCTTAGCTTACGATGTGTATATTCATCTAGAGCTGTGGCTTTCAATCTCCTTAAATAATTATACAAAGTAGATACCTATCAGGGCAACCGTACTTCGTTCGACATCCTCTTTTAAGGACACTCTTATTTTCAAATCTTAATTTAAATTTTCCAATTGTTTGTCTTCGAAGAAGCCACTAGTTGAAGATGATCTAGAAGAAGATCCACCGTTATACGACAACGGGGTTATATTGGACGCAGGGGACTCCGCGGGGCCCCTCGCCTCGGTCTTCTATCCGGAGGATCGGGTCGAGGAGGATACCGAGGAACATAGGAAAACTCGCGCGTTAGCCGAAACGGTTAATGACAGGAGGGAAGGTGACCTTTGTGACCCGCCATTCACCGGCGGCGAACTCAGGGACGCGCTAAACTCTTTTAACCCCAAAAAAGCACCGGGGGCAGACGGCTTTACAGCCGATATTTGCACGCACGCTATTAACTGTGCACCGGCACTGTTCTTGGCCCTGATAAACAAATGCCTGGCTCTCGAGTACTTCCCTAGACCTTGGAAGGAGGCGACGGTCGTCGCACTACGAAAGCCAGGCAAAGACTCGTACAGCTCCCCCAAATCGTACAGACCGATTGGGCTTCTGCCTCTGCTTGGGAAGCTGTACGAGAAAATGTTGGCAGCTCGGCTCAAGTTCTTTTTACATCCGCGGATTAGCACTCGCCAGTACGGCTTTATGCCACGCAGGGGCACCGACGACGCCCTCTATGACCTAATAGGGCGCGTGCGTGACGGTCTCTATAAAAAAGAGGATCGTCACGCTAGTGTCCCTGGACATAGAGGGCGCCTTCGATAGCGCTTGGTGGCCGGCAATCATAGTTCGACTTGCTGAGGAAAAGATTCCCGTGAACTTGAGGCGAGTTGTCAGCAGCTACCTCAGTGAGAGAACAGTGCGGGTGAGGTACGCAGGGGCAGAGTGCAAAAGAGGTACCCAAAAAGGTTGTGTTCAAGGCTCGATAACGGGTCCCTTGCTGTGGAACCTGCTATTGGATCCGTTACTTCATCTCCTCGAGGAGGACGGAAACTACGCTCAGGCCTTTGCGGATGACGTAGTTCTCGTCTTCGAAGGAGAAACCGCACTTGAAATCGAGGGACGGGCCAATGCTGCCCTCGAGCGTGTTCGAGCGTGGGGTGTCAAGAACAAACTAAAATTTGCTCCGCATAAGACCTGCGCCATGGTGATCACCAATAAGCTAAAATACGACAACCCACGCTTGACCATGGGCGGGGTGGGCATTGCCCTGTCCCGCGAAATAAAAATCTTAGGGCTAATAATCGACTGCAATTTAACTTTCAACAGTCATATCAAGAAGGTGTGCTCCAAGGCAATTGGTATTTATAAGAAGCTAGCAAGAACGGCCCGGATCTCCTGGGGGCTTCACCCCGAGGTGGTCCTGACCATTTACACAGCGGTAATTGAGCCCACCATCCTATACGGAGCCTGTGCCTGGCATGAGGCAGCCAACAAAAAATGCGTCAAGAGGAAACTGAATGCGGTGCAGCGGGTGTTTGCCCAAAAAATTATAAAAGCTTACCGGACGGTCTCCCTGCACTCGGTAGTGCTGCTGGCTGGGATACTCCCTCTGGACCTCCGAGTTCGGGAGGTAGCCTCATTGTACGAGGCCAAGAGAGGAGTGCACCAGCCATGGCTTGGGGACAGGGAGATCGAACGGCTGGCACCTATTTCGGTGGCCCCGCATCCCGCCGAGTATATGCGCTTGGAGTTTGACAGCGTGGTAGACGAGGAACAATTAGATGCAATCGAACATCACGATTTTAGAATATTCACCGACGGGAGCAGGATTGAGGGTCGCGTCGGGGCTGCTATTTCTATATGGAATAGCCAGTCCGAGACAAAGGCTTGCAAGCTTGCTCTCGCCAGACATTGCACTGTCTACCAGGCGGAGCTCCTGGCGCTGCGCGAAGCGGCATGCGAGGTAGAGCGGCACACCGCGGCCGCATTCGGGATCTTTAGTGACAGCAGGGCGGCGCTCCTTAGCATAGCCAATCCGTACTCTCATCACCCTCTATCGGTAGAGACCAGGGACGCCCTTGGCCGCTGTAAACAGCGTGGCAAGAGCGTCTCCCTCTACTGGATAAAGGCCCATGTCGGCCTCGAGGGTAATGAGAGGGCGGATTGCCTGGCTAAGGAGGCCGCTCTAAAACTTAAGAAAAGGCCAGATTATGACCAGTGTCCCATCTCATTCGTCAAGAGAGCCATACGTTATGACTCTCTTGACGAGTGGAACATACGCTACCGGGAGGGTGAAACGGCGTCGACTACTAAAATGTTCTTCCCCGATGCGATAGAGGCCTTCAAAATCGTCAGGAGGATCACCATCGAGGGCCCTACAACCCAGTTCCTCACGGGACATGGTGGGTTCTCCGAGTACTTGACTCGATTCAAGTGCAAGGCGGACCCATCGTGTGCCTGTGAGCCTGGGGTCCCGGAGTCGGTGGCTCACCTCCTGATGAGTTGCCCCATCCATGATAAGGAAAGGCTTGACTTGGAAATCGCCACTGGACTTAAAGCAGACATGCACGGAATACAAACACTCATGACTGAACACACTGAGCTAACAATTAACTATGCTAAAAAAATAGTCAAGACGGTAAATGAAAGAAACCGGGTGTGAAATTCTATGTTAGCCAATTATGCTAGGTATAATTATGTCTGGCATAGATATAAATTAAGTGAAAAACGATAGCTCAAAATTATCTAGATATAAAATTGTAATAGAATAAAACACATAATTTGTAATCATAACGTATAGAATAGCTGCAGTTGTAAAATAAAATGTTTTAGCCTTAGTTAGTTACTGTATTAGATTTAAGAAAGAAATGTAACTTTTTTGTTAATAAATAAATACATAGATAATTAGTTAGGAAGCAAGAGTAGGTACACATAATCCCGAATGCCCCCACTCCCATCAGAGCATGAAAGACTGTATGAAAGTGCGAGAGGAATAAATGATAGAACTTGAATGACAAAGAGAACGGAATGCAAGAGGAAAGATTAGGAATTAAATTAGGAAGACTTTAATTATTAACCTGTTAAAACGGACCCTGCAAAGATAGCAGGGGTGTAGGCAAAAAAAAAAAATAAAGCCACTAGTTTAGTTATATTTAGAAAGAGCATTAACAAACAATCAATCATCAAGATTTGTTAGATATATCTCTATGTGCAGGAGCAAGTTAATATGTCGTACATGCCAAGAAAATACTTGTATACTGATAACAAATAATACATACTCACTCTGGTATGTCGCTCCCATTCTCCTATAGGAGTGTTATTCGGATTTTGAAGACTTTTCTCAATAAGAAGAGCTTGACTATCATTTGTTACATCTTCACATTTAGTCTTAATCTGGGGGTACTCCGTGTCACTCAAGCTGTCATCTGTGTCACTATCTAGACCCTCTGGATCTATAAAAATAGTAAATAAGATGTTATATGTAATCCTCATGTTACAAGTGCATTAGTGTAAGTGGACTCTGGACTGCAAGGTAAAGGTCTCAGATGTGACTGTAACTCATGCAAGTATTGATGATTATGACTATTCCTCTATGGTAACTGGTTATTATCAAGCAGCTGGCTGTTTAATTCAAGGTTATAAGGGATGAACAGGCAGCCATTTTTCAGGCTGGTGGATAAGCCAGCAGTCACCTTATTATTACTATTTTACTGGCTGTTGACCGGACAGGTGATCAGCCTTTCTGAGAGGGCCATTTCACTCATTTAACCCATTAAACGACTGTCATACGTCGTAGTAAGGCAACCGGGATCGACGGCTTAAGGTTCTCTCCAAGGCACGACCAGACCAGTGCAAATACCCATATGCATGCATACAAATATGTGCACTGAGCGGGGATGGAACCCGCGCCTCCTGCGTAGGGGCCGCCACGCCCCTGAGTCTGTCACCTTCTTTATCTTTTATCTTTCATTCGTCATTTGTCAGAAATTCATGTAAGTACTTAATACATATCTAAAGTTAGAAAATGAAAGAACATGATCAGTAAAGCTTACTATTATCTAATGGGTATATGTCCTCAATCTTTACAGTACATTCACCGGAGCCTAATTTCCGCTTCTGTCCAGTAACATTATGCTCAAGTTTTACAGAACAAACCTTATTTTCTGCATATAAGCTTTTTATTATAGCTCTGTGCCATAAATGATATTTTTCTGTGGATTTTTTAGTTATGCTTATGTCCTGAAACACCATGTGAAATTCAGTTGTAATAAACATCTACATAATTTTATCATCTGGTCTTGAACCAGCACATATTTAAGAAGTCCCAGACCATATAGGGTAATGCATGCGGATGATGTCTCGGGCACCTCTTGTTTGTAGTCTCCTGTGCTGATTAATGTGTCAGTTGAAATTTAAATGTTATATTTATTAACTAGCTGTTGCCCGCGGCTCCGCCCGCGTGGATGTCGGTTATAGCTTAGTGTTGAGCCGACGCTATTGAGCATTAAATTCGCCTCTCTACTCAACTTTGTCCTCGACTATGTACTCACCTCTGTTCTCGACTTTCTACTCGCCTCTATATTCGACTCTCTACTCGACTTTCTACTCGCCTCTATACTTGAATTTATACTCGACTCTTAACTGATTTCTCTGTTCCCCTCTCTACTCGACTTTGTACTCTTCTCTATACTCGCCATCCATTTGATTCTCTTTTCGCCTCTCTACTTGACTCTACCCACTCGCCTATCTACTCGCACCTCAACTCAACTCTCTATTCGATCTCTACTCGCCACTACATTCACCTTTCCACTCGCCTCCCTATTCGCCTCTCTATTCAACCCTTTACTGCATTTTATTTGATTCTATACTCGCCTCTCCACTAGCTCTCTAGTTGCATATCTACTCGCCCCTGTAGTCGACTCTACTTTCGATCTTTACACGCCTATCCACTCGTCCCTATAACAATCTCTACTCGCCTCTTCACTCACTTCTATATTTGCTACTCGACTATGTCCGTTCCGAAGCTCTAATTCACCGTTGTACCAAATTTCATAAAGACATCTTAAAAGAAATTCTTACTATTTATGCCATATTCCTCCCTTTTTTGTGCCATTGAAAAATGAGAAACTTTAATCCCATAGTCCTATTCCCCTTCCCCTCTTCCCCTTCTATCCCTTTTTTCGCGATAAGGGTTAGCCCATATCCATTTCCAAGCTCTAATCCATCTCTATACCAATTTCATCAAAATATTTTCAAAATTGTTAAACTTACATACCATAGCCCTATTCCACCCCTTTAACTCCCTTTTTTGCAATAAAAGGTAGGTTATGTCCATTTTCGAGCTCTTATCCGTCTCTGTACCAAATTTCATCAGGATATCTTCAAAAATGACAAACTTTCATTCTAACTATCTAGTCCTTATTCCCCCCCCTTTTACCACATTAGTCGCGATAAAAGGTAGCATATGTCCGTTACCAAGCTCTAATTAATCCCTGTACCAAATTTCATCAGGTCATCCCTTATTACCCCCCCCCCCCCTCTTAACCTCGTCTTTCGCGACAAAATGTAGCCTATGTTCGTTCCCAAGCTTTAATCTATATCTGTACCACATTTCATCAGGATATCTTCAAAAAAGACAAACTTTTATCCCATAGCCATATCCCCCCCCCCCCCCTTCTACCTCTTTTTGCGATAAAAGGTAGCCTATGTCCGTTCCCAAGGTCTAAACTATCTCTGCACCAAATTTTATCAGGAAATCTTCAAAAATGACAAACGTTCATCCCAAGGCCCTAGTCCCACCCTTCTACCCCCCTTTTTGTGATAAAAGGTAGTCTATATCCGTTCCCAAGCTCTAAACTATCTCTGTACCAAATTTCATCAGGAAATCTTCTAAAACGATAAACTTTTATCCCAAGACCCTGGTCCCCCTCCTTTTCCCCCCTTTGCGCGATAAAAGGTAGCCTATGTTCGTTCCCAAGCTTTAATCTATATCTGTACCAAATTTCATTAAGATATCTTCAAAAAAGACAAACTTTCATCCCATAGCCATATCCTCCCCCCCCCCCCTCCTTCTACCCTTTTTAGCCATAAAAGGTAGCTTATGTCCGTTCCCAAGCTCTAAACTATCTCTGCACCAAATTTCATCAGGAAATCTTCAAAAATGACAAACGTTCATCCCAAGGCCCTAGTCCCCCCCTTCTACCCCCCTTTTTGCGATAAAAGGTAGTCTATATCCGTTCCCAAGCTCTAAACTATCTCTGTACCAAATTTCATCAGGAAATCTTCCAAAACGATAAACTTTTATCCCAAGACCCTGGTCCCCCTCCTTTTCCCCCCTTTGCGCGATAAAAGGTAGCCTATGTCCGTTCTCAAGCTCTAATCTACCTCTGTACCAAATTTCATTACAAATATCTTCAAAAGAGATAAACTTTCATCCCATTGCCATATCCTCCTCCCCCCCTCCTTCTACCATTTTTTGCGATAAAAGGTAGCCTATGTCCGTTCCCAAGCTCTAAACAATCTCTGTACCAAATTTCATCAAGAAATCTAAAAAAATGACAAACTGTCATACCAAGGCCCTAGTTCCCCCCCCCCCCCCTTTTCGTGTTAAAACGTAGTCTATATCCGTTCCCAAGCTTTAATCTATCTCTGTACCAAATTTCATAAGGAAATCTTCAAAAATGATAAACTTTCATTCGAAAGCCCTAGTCCCCCCCCTTCTACCCCCCTTTTCGCAATAAAAGGTATCCTATGTCCGTTCCCAAGCTCTAATCTACCTATGTACCAAATTTCATTAAGATATCTTCAGAAATGACAAACTTTCATGAAAATTTTCATCCCCTATTTCCCCCCCTTAAACCCCCTTTCTCGTGATAAAAGGTAGCCTATGTCCGTTCTCAAGCTCTAATATACCTCTGTACCAAATTTCATCAAGATCGGTTCAGTGGTTTAGGCGTGAAAGCGTAACATACATACAGACAGACAGACAGACAGTTACTTTCGCATTTATAATATTAGTATGGATGAATAGACTAAGGCTTATTGAGATCTTAATCATACAAGCTTACTTGTGTATTATTCTTTGTATGCCTTCACAGTGTGATGTTCGACAAAGAAGTTCAATAAAAAATAAATTAAAAAAAAAGTAATGATTATTTGTTAATTACCTCATTTTCTGGGGGCTTCAATTTCATCAGTATTGTACTTCCTACCTTTAAAGCAGTAAAATCTGGTTCTATTGCTTCTTTCAAATCAGATAATTGCACTATTGCACCATGAGAATATCTGGAAAGAAAATACACACTTACTAGGCATACAATATCATGCAAGTGATTGAAATATATAATTAACACTGAATTTGCACTCTAATTTTTTTTTGCATTTTGACTAAGCAGTGCTACTACCTTTTCCGCAGTGTTTGATTAAACCATTGGTTTATTAAAGTATGGGAATTATTATCAAAGCCTAAAATTTCAAAAAGTTATTGAAATAAGATTTTAAAATGTAAACTCACCTACATTGTTCATCACTAAATTTACATTCACCTTCAAGGAAAAATGGACAAGGTAACATTTCAGCATGAGTTGGATGAGTGAATAAAACACGGACCTGCAATTTCATAAGTGTATTAGTGCATGCATGCACTTGTCAAGTATTAGTTGCATGTTACACATGCAATGTTACAAGATGCACATCAACTGTGGTTACTCTATGTGAACAGTATCATGAATGGTTGTCATACTGACTTCCTGAAATATATTTTGTGTCTATTGTCTAACATACATAAATAACTAGCAAAATGTGAGTTAATAATATGCCTTTTCCTATACTTTCAGAGACTATAGAGGTGTGAGTACATTTAGGTGTGCATTTCTTTTTGTAATATAATCAATAGTTTGTATTTCTTTTTTTTAACGATAGAGATTGGCATTTAAAGATTTTCGGAAACTCACTTACCACACTCTGTAAGCAAACTGGCTAACAGCTGAATAACACCTGTATTTTTATGGAATCAATCGATAGGGCCAATATTGATGTAAGCCACCCTTAAAAGGAAGAGGTTTAAAATAGTATTCGAATAATTATGCCCAAGAACCTACTAAATATGCCCAAAATATTCAAGAAGAATCTTTCAGCTTTGGACGAGTTTGGAAATCAGTGAGAAACTATCATGCTATGTGTCATTAGTATGTCTTACACTTAACAAAAATTTTTTTGAGTAAACCAACTGAGAACTAACCTGTAGGTCCTTAAATTCAACTTCACATTGTCTTGGCACAATGGCACTAACCATTGCATTGTATAAACAGGGTTCACCACCCCATGTATGTGTGTGATAGACTGCACACTTCATACCCAGCAGACTTGAAAGCTCATCCTTCAAAATGACAAGAATATTAATTCAATGCAATTCAATTCAAATAATTTATTATGGATAACACAATCCATATCTGGTTTAGTAACAATGTAGCTTAAAACTAGTGTTAGTATGCAATAAATAAAATTTAAAATCACAATAAAATAAAATTGATGTCCGGAAGTAAAATATATGTAATAGTAAAAATCACACAACAATGAATTATAAGAAATAAATAAAAAAAAAAACTATATTTGAGAATATGAAATAAATATGATCAGTGGATAGACCCTATAATGCTCCTGTATAAATTAACTTAAAAATATAGATAAAACAGTACCTCTATATTCTTATCCTTTTCATTCTCATCGGTATCATCAGTAGCGTTATGAATTGTTTCCTCATATGCACCACTCTTTGCCATTTCTGCCTGCAAACAAATCAGTATTATGGTTGGTGATTTTAGGACGGGTATACAGTTGTCGAGTACTATTTTTATAATTACCTGGAACAAAGCATACTCATCGTCTAAAACACCTTTACTCTCAGTTTCAGAAGTGGTAGACTCGTTTGGCAATAAGGCTTCGAGATTTTCTTTAGTTAACTGAATAACCTGTTGCAAATCTGATCGTAAACTTAGTATCGATTCCCGTTCATTGTCATCATCAACAGTTTCAAGCGTTCTGTTAACCATACATAGCTGGAAATATAAAAACTAGTAGTAATTGAATAATAACAGAACTGGTTGCTTTTGTATCCGTGCTCCACTCTTGATACCTGTTGTTCGTACTCGTTTAAAGACTTTTGTAACTCATCCATATTGCTGGTTTGATAATACTTAAGTTTTCTAGCTACAAAACGATTAATAATAAGTCATTATTTAACGCCAAAAAGAAAATATAAATAAAATATCCGCAAACAGTTTGAGTTCTAATTATTATGACATTTATAACAAAATGGACAAATGTTCTTTATAATTTCTTTGAAATGGATACAGGTCCTTATAGCTTAAATCAGTCCAAATGACAAAATGAAATCAATAATATTTATCCCTTAAAAAGTTGACCCGTAAAATCTGGTTACACATTTAGTAAATTGGATTACAAATTTGGCTTTGGCTTTTGCTTGGCGTTGCAGCTTTTTGAGTTTCAGCATCACCTAACGGGTAAAATTTTATTGTACCCATAAGGATGAAACTATTTTAAAAATCCTCTGTATTTACGACGAGACTAAAGGTGAAACCGTAACCAGGCGTGGTTCACTCCGCGCAGTACATCCGTTATATACCTACAACGAAGTATCCGGCCGAGCGGATTAAAAATTAGTTGAGTGTCACGCGCGCGCTCGTGTGAACGCTTGAGGTGTTTTCTATGCTCGCGCTCGGCTGGGATTTTATAAAAACATTTTTTTTCTCTCTTGATCGTGCCTACACTGGTACCACTACCTTAGAATGGACAAGAAAAGAAAATATGACAGACGATATTGTGTGGCGTTCGGCTGTTTGAATTCGAATAGAAATATGCCGGATTTATCTTTTTTGTCGCTTCCCAAAGATGCTGTAAGGTAATTTTGCCAAATTAATAAATTTTAAAATTTTAAGGTACTTACCTACCTACCCATAACCCAACCTACCACTACTACTGTTCAAAATGCGTAACTAGACTAAAACTACTTATTTTATAGGTAGACCACGAAGTAGGTAGGTAGGTACCTAGCCAGCTAGATTTTTGAACTGGGAGGGTTATTGGATCGGACCCATCGGGGTCAACGTACTCCGCTGTCACCCGCCTCGACGTATTTTTCTAATTTCGAGTGTCCTTGACGGGCATTGCGCGTTGACTATAGGTAGGTACCACTGACGATACCTACCCTACGTAATTTCTGCAGTTTCAAGTTCCTTCTTTTTAAACGACTTCAAAAAAGGAGGAGGGTCTCTATTCGATTTTTTTAATTTCTTATGTTTGTCCCTTCATAACGCCGTCATTTATTAGTTCTTAACTACATAATATATGAACCTTCGCGCTCGAAAGCTACCTTATAGCTTATAGGTAATATTTAGTATTCTTTGTTTATAGTCCGAGAGCTGAAGTAATAAATTTAATAGGTATACAAATGAATAGCATAATATTTAATATTATTCACCTGAACATGATAATTAGATACTTTGGCGCACTTTGGCTAGTCTGACGGGTATATAGGCCGAGAGCTTAGGTTAAGTTTGACAATACATGGTCCCAGCTCTCCTGGCCAAAAAATTTGGCGCCCCATATTGAGGAGTATTTGAGCCACCCCCATGTATGTCCAGTGATTTTTACTAGCTTAGGAGATACGATTTTTGAAGTTATACTACTTTTGGCGCACCTAACCTTTCTCGGCGTGGCGATTATCAAACACTTAGAAAAAATTTCATTGTATAGAGACTGGACTATGGCGACTGAAACGGGGACTGTTCCTGTGACGGCGACGAGCGACTACTACGGTGACTGTGCTCCTCAGTGCCCCGTTTGCTTCATTCTAACCAATGACCATAAGCACATGTGTGTTTGCTCCGTACTGACTACCATTTGTCTATTTTATTTTAGGCGCCGAGAGTGGCTGATTTTAATAAGACGAGAGGACTTACTAAGCAAAGAAAATTTGAGAGCTAAAAGCTACGAAGTCTGCTCCCATCATTTTGAAGATTCTGCAATCAGGACAATCAAACAACTGAAACCAAATACAGTTCCAACAAAGCTTATAGTATCCGAGAACCGAGTTCCTAACAATAATATAAATTCAAATACGAACTGCTTTCAAAGCGCATTCAATTTAGCTGGCGCAAATCAAAATAATTTACCAACATGATTTTTGGGTGTCGGCTCTCGGACTAGTTTAAGCCGTTTCGTGTTTGTGTCGTACGGCATGTAACTAAACACGTAAATGGTATGTTCAATTTAGCAAATACACTAAAGTGTAGTAGTAAAGAATACTAAATGTAGTAGTATGCTTATCGTCTTATGTTAAAATATGCGGACATTGTAATAAAATACTTTTTTCATCTAATACTAGGTAGGTATGTTTAAAGTTGTCATTTTCACATAAGTAGAAAAATAGTAACAGGTACATAACTGGACTGGTAATCAAATATTCATTTCTTCACAAGAAGGCAACCCTAACAGGCGTAAGAAGAGATAAGAGGTACGCGATAGAAAGAGACGAAGTAGTAGGTGAATAAAATTATAGGTACATAATGTTGTGCGAGCTGAATTCCACCGTATTGCGTCGGAGCAAGACTGGAATTAATTAAATCTTCTTGCGCAGTGATCCTTCTGTACGTTAGTACTATTAATTATTCTGTGCCGTAACTATCTTATTCAAAAAAAACATTTTGTTGATGGTAGAACTTTGATGCCACAAATTTGTCACAAATATCGACCGGGTGGATACCATCCTGCACTATTGCGAAAAACCCTCCATAGTAATCCAATTTCGGTTGGATTGCGTTCAGGGGTCAGCAAGTGCATAGCCGAGCTGGGGGTTTGTGGTCGCAGCACTATTGGGACCGGAGGGTCTTGGCGTAGTCTAGTGGTGGTGTGTGGCGACGCGCCGAACAGGGAGACCTGAAGAAACGGTGGTGCCGGTGGCCGGCCGCGACATAGTACAGGGGTCCAACCAGGACTAACCACCCTGGGGTCCCACCAGGTAGCGCATAATCCTGATTTGGCTCGTCGTGCCGGTTCGTGTACGAACGTGGTAGCCCGGCGATCATACTCGGAGGGGTACGGGGGCCCTTCTGTTCGGCGCGTCGGCTCTCGCAATGCCTCACTTTCATAGACAAAACCAATATCCCGCGCTTTGTCACGAGGTGCTGCGACGGCAATCCTCTTTTTTTCACGCCTTCCCTTACCTCCTTCTTATGGCAGCGCAAAATAGAATACGAGGCTACACAGTGGCAAGACACTTTCCTACGGGCTTTTTTACAGTGTTTCGGTAAGTGCCGCTTTAGGCGACTGCGATCATTGTCTGGTTCGTTCCAAGGTGCCCATTATAGCGCCCCCACGATCCGTGCAGGGGAAGCGATGTCTCTGACACTACTCGTCAGCGGACTAGGATAGACTGCGTGATTATTTTGCGTCCATGCCGTGCGTTGAACGCTGCTTTGAAGGTAAGAACCCATCTGATAGCGCAACTGTCACCGGTGAGATCAGTCTGGGCATGGAATTTTATATCACCTACACTGATGTCACCGGTGTCAGCGAAATGCGCCCTTGGTTCGGGCGCGAGTGCGCGTAGGCTGTTATTCATAAAAAATCTGCGTACCGCAGTTGCGTGAGGGCGCGCGCTACTTGCCATCGCAACGTGGGCCACTTCAAGGCGGCGTACAACAGAGCCACAAAGGTCTGCGAGAGGGCTTTGTGAGAGCGGCCGCCCAGCGCATAGCGCGGCTTGGTCAAGAGCTAGTGGTGCATCCCAAGAGCAGCTGTGACAATTGGCGACTGCCCGAAACCATGCAAGTCAACTTTTACCAGCTTTCGCTGCCCCCGCTGCGCAACTTGGCCCAAGAGCCGCAAGAGAAAGTAAATCTGCTGGTGAATTTCTTTGCGGCCAACTCCCGAGTCGATGATTGTGGTATGCAGCCACCGACACTGCCACGTAATGGCTGATATTCGTATCAGGCAACGCGATGACCGTGCAGTACAGCAATCACTCGATGTCCGGAAGGCAGTGGTGCGGATGGTATTCCGGCACTGGTTATGCAAAAATGTGCAGCGGAGTTGTCTATAATGCTTGCGCGGTTGTACCGGCTGTCCTACAGCTCTGGTACAGCGTTTTCGGCTTGGAAAGAGGCGAATTTACAGCCGATCCCCTTGAAGGGGGATCGCTTAGACCCAAGCAACTATCGACCCATAGCCGTCACCTCAGTGGTGTGCAAGGTGTTTGAGCACATAATCAACATACAGCTCATGCGTCAACTTGAGGTTCACTCCCGAATTAATGAACGGCAATATGGCTTCACGCCGAAATGGTCAGGCTGAGACTATGGACAAGCACGGCGAGTCATTGGCAATTAGTCTTGACATCGCCAAAGTTTTCGATAGAGTCTGGCACAAATCGCTTCTTTCCAAGATATCGTTTTTTCTCTGCCTCCTAGACTGTCCAACTGGGTGGCTAGCTTCTTGCAGGAACGCCGTATTTGCGTCCTTTGTGATGCGATGAGCCTCGGAGTCCTTGCAGGTAAATGCCTGCGTACCGCAGGGATCCGTCCTATCGCCAACTAAGGAGAGTTGGCGATAGGACGGTCTGCATATAAATGACATGCTGTCTACCGGCAGCATTCATTGCTATACGGATGATAGCACCTTGCACGGGAGTTTTCATGGACGGCCTGTGGATAAGCAGTCTGATATCGCGTAAAAAATGTAGCTTCTTGTCACTAAGCTTGACGGGATCCTCAACCACATTTCCCAATGGGGCTCTGAGAACTTGGTCGAGTTCAATGTCAAGAAGACGCAGGCATGTGCGTTTACAGCAAGCAACAGGTATCTTCTTTCCTTCTTCTTTCTACTCTTCAGAGCACGCCACTGTCACTGCAGGATAACCTCAATATCCTCGATATGGATGTTCGCTGCAAACTGAATAACAAAAACTACACCAAGAGTATCATCAAAACAGCCTCGCGTGAACTCGGAGTCCTGAACAGAGTGAGACGATTTTTCACGCCGGAGCAGCATTGTCTTCTATACAAGACACAAATTCGGGCCTGCGTGGAAGAGGAAACTGCTCGCATCTCTGGGATGGCTCCGCAAAGTACTTAATAGATGTTCTCGACAGGTTGCAGCGACATGCGGTCCGCATTATTAGGAATCCCGAGGTCACGAGCACCCTCGAACCTCTGCAGATGCGTAGAGATATTGCTTCCTTGGCAGTATTTTACAGTCTTTACCATGGTGAATGCCCTGAAGAGCTCGTCCAATTAGTCCCACCCTCTCCTTTCCCACATAGGACAACACGACCAGGGCTTAGATGTCACCCGTATACGGTGCAGAATATTCATTCAAGAACCAAGCGGTTCGGTAAGTCTTATCTTTATCGCACCATTAAGACCTGGAACTCCTTGCCAGCTCACGTTTCTTTCTTCCTACAGTCCCGGGTCCTTTTAGCGGGGCGTGAAAAAGCATCTGATGAGGCCGTCAAGCTGCGTGCCACCATTGTTAACATGGTAGGTACGTGTTTGTAATGGTGACCCTCTATCCTGAGACTTTGCATTTTACCACGCGTCCTTTTTAAAAAATGCTATTACTTTGCTGTATCGTATATACCTAGCTGTACCTGCGCGGTTTCAGAGATTGCCTATTACAAACAGACGGACAGGATTTATTTTTTGTTAAGTATAGGTATCGTGATAAAAAAGGTGGATAGATGGATGTTCTTTTTTAATGTATCGTGATAAAAAAGGTGGATAGATGGATGTTTTTTTTTATATATCTAAGGTGACAGACAAGTACACGGCCCACCTGATGGAAAGTAGTTATCGTGGCCTATGGACGAGTGCAATATAGGGAGTCACGCTCTGAAAGAACAGAGAGATTCTTTGAGTTAATTACTTTTCACGCAAAATAAATAGGTTTCTGTGGGTAGCGGGAACGTGGTTAGTGGGTATATAACACGGGCTGGTACCTAAATCATTTCAAAGTAGGTATAAGATTAAATAATATTTTCTTTTAAACACTTTGTCTCTGTGTGCTCATTAAAGCATTCCACATACCTACCGAGGTGCTGTTGGTATGTTGTGGACAGTACAATTTCTCCTGAACTGCTAGTAGTAATATATGTTTACTAGCTTTTGCACGCGCCTCCGCCCGCGTGGATGTCGGTTACCGCTATAAAGCGCGCTCCACATTCCCGGCGAAACTAGACGAAACTTGCCGAATACGGGAGTGTGGAGAGAGTATTCGTCTATGTTCGTGTATATTCGCCTTCTATCCATTCCATGTCGGTACATCACAGGGTTCCCGGGTAGTTTCGTCAAGTTTTGTGTTTAGGCGATACTGTCTCTCCAGATTCCCGCAATTTACGTCCTAGTCGGCCGACTGTCACCGTAGTGAGCGCACGTACGTGAGAATATTTTTAAAAATGTCGGTAAATTGGACACACGTCCTTGAATTAACATTTATAGAACTTTATCAAAGTCACCCTATAATACGCTTTTTCCAACGTACTTTGCTTTCATGAATCACCAAATAGTTATAATATGCAGCAGCGAATGCTACAGCAGCGGCGGATATTTTTATCACGTCCATCTCTTACGAGGGTTTATATTCAACTGAGCCAAGCGGGAATGTAGAGAGACGCTCTCGTGTTCTCTCGATATGTCCGATGTTCGCCAAAACTTTGGCCTCTCGGCGAACGCCGGGAATATAGAGCGCGCTTAACATCGGTTATCGTTATAAATTGTAGCCTGAGTTACTCTGATGTATAAACTATATTATTGTAGTTTCATTAAAATCTATTCAGTAGTTTTTCATACCTACTTACAAACTTTCGCGTTTATAATATTAGTAGAATATATAGGCCTATATACACGGTGTATTCATCTTGATTACATAAGTTTTAATTGAAAAATAACCTTACACAAAAATTATATTTTTAACATAATATACATAAAATATAGTCATGATTTCATATTCACATGCTCATTTGAATAACTATTATGCAATGACTTCTCAAGTCTAATATCAACTGGAAAACAGAATATCCTTTAACTAGTCTACTTTATGAAGACCAAGGAATAAAATGGATTGTCCATTGTATTTTACTTTGCAAGTAACCACCTATTATCAAGTTATTGGTTATCTTTCAATTCATTTAACATTTTAATAGTAATTTTCTTTATCACAGTTCCTACAGTTCTTTTTATAGTTTCACCAGTGTAAACATCATTATCTTCAAAGTTCATTGATATGGTTTGGAATGTATCATTCATAATATTTTTCACTTTATCTTGTATATTAACATTACTGGGGTCAGCATTTGATAAAACAATTAATTCTTTACTTTTCTCTTTTAGGCTTCCTTCTAAAGTATCTATTCTTATGATGAACTCTTTTTCTCTTGTGGCTTGATCTTGTTTATCTTGAGAATGAAGCTCTTTTAAAAGTTTTATCTCTTTCTGTAGGTTACATATTTCATTACTTTTGTTGGCATTAATACTTTCAATTTCGAATACTGTCTTTTTTAATACTTCAACTTCCTCATTTTTCAATTGGAATTCATCATCAGTATTCGTTTTACCATCTATACCTTTTGATTTAAGCAGCTCTTCATATCTTTTAATTTTATTTTCATATTCTGTAAGTAATTTTAGTAGTATATCTGTGGATACACTGGTATGTTTGTCATTGTGGTCTAGATTTTTAATTTTATCCAGAACAGAATCTACCTTGTCAGTCATCCTGTTTAAATTGATTCTCAATTCACTGTTATTAATTCTCTGTTCTGTCATAAACATACTCAATTCATTACTGGTGTTCGTCATCACACTTGTATTAGTTAAAGGTATAAATTGACTAGGACTGAACACAGCAATATTTTTTTCAGGTTCTGCTACAATAATTTTCTGGTTGGCTTCTGTCATTAGCTGGGGTTCAGATATAATGTTCTCAATATTATTCTTTTTGAAATTATAAGGTTTTGTTGGTTTGTGCCTTACACTTTTTGGTTGGGTCTCCATTTCATTTGTATCTGAGGAATCACTAGTTCTCTCTACTGGCAGATTTCTTGTTGGTAACACTGAATGGCCCATATTAGCCATTCGGTTCAGTATGGAAGCTTTAGTTTTTCTATTCACAGAAGAATCAGTGTCACTTTCTACAGTATGCTGGGAACTTTCTTCTAATAATGGAATTTTAGTTTTTGTTTCTGACTTATTAGGCTGTGCAGGGTCTTTATCTGTATTATTAGAATAATTAACATTTGCTCCTAAGGATTTTAGCAAGTCTTCAATTTTTTTAACCTCCTCTTCTGTACCATAAATGCTCCAATACTTTCGAAGGCTATCATAATAAGAAATATAAGTTTTGTTTTTGATGGTTACTTCTAATTGTGATGAAACAGTAATAGTGGATAGAGTAGTTTTGTTGGAATCATAGAGAACAATGTTGTGGTCACCGGATTTTTGAATTTTTATTATAGCAAAACCTAGCTTCCCTCTTGAAGTGTAGACATTGTTGCACCTGGAATTATTATTACAGCTTTACTCTTTATTGTTAAGAATAAATTATTAGTACATAAGTTACATTTTTAGTGTTGTATTAAATCATTGTAAAATTCACTTACCATTCATGTCCTATAAGCGCACATGCAAAGACACATTCTGTACTTTTGACGGGTTCTCTTTTCTTTGGAATGACATTTTGTGGTTTTGGTGGAATATATTTCAAAGAATCGTTTTCGGTATTTTCATTAGTTTTAGACATATTGCCAAATATGTTTGCCAGAGATGTGCTAAAATTATAAAAAAAAACAAAATGAACCTTGTACTTTGTTGAGTCAATGGCTTACAGGAAAGGGCACAGTGGACGACATGGGCTGTGATGGGGCTCCGCAATCACAGGGTACTTGCGACTTAACATGAATATTTTTTGGATTTTGTTTATATCTCTAAAACCAATATTTCTATTCACTGTGACTCCTGGACAATAGCTATTTATATCTACTAGGGCACATTTAATACAGTCCTGCATAAACTGACCTTGCAACTGGCGTAAAGAAGTCATCATCAACTTCTTCAGCTTCCAACATTTTCATGAATTAAGTTTCAAATTCTTTACTGTATTCAGTTATGTAGGTGTTACAGTGATGTATGACACCTTCTACGCCATGAATAATATTATATGCAAAACAGTAAACATTATCATCTTTCGAACCGTGTACGAACACTATAAACCGGTACCTGTACAATTAAGTTCCTGTAATAATAAATTATTACAGATCAAGTTTTGGAGGAGTTGGAGAATTTTGTTTGTTAATTTTTATATGTCAATATTGTCAATGTCAAGTAAGTCAACTGTCAATCCAATCATGTCTTAGTAAAATACTGAGTTTATATTTAAGTAAAAAGTAAATAATAATAATATAATAATGTACTATATTCAACTAATATGTTTTGATTTTGCGAGTCTATAATGTAGTATGTCTTATTAAAAGCTTATTCGCTATGGTTTATGTTTATTTACTATTTATCTCAATGTATCTCCTCTTGTATTTTATTTACTCTGTGGAATGTGAGGTGTTCAGTGCTGCTCGTGGTGGATTTGTCCGCAATTCTGGGGAAAATGTCACCTTTGGGGGAATTGATCGAGAAAATCGAACAATCGAGAACTTTAAAGTTGAGTATGAACCCTTTGATGGGGAAAATGTTGTGCAAATTCACCTTCAAAATGCTTAATTTGGCCGCTAACCGGTCAATTCAGCTAATTTATAAAGATTCGATTGGCTGTCAAAAGTTTTGTAACACAATTTTCATGGAAAAACATGGTGGTACGTTTTAAAAAATATTTTAATAATAGGTTCTTAATGTCTTAATTAAAGTGTTTTAACGAGAATTGGCCTGCTTTTCTATTGAAATTGTGATCGTTTTCGCCATTTCATTTATTTTTACAGCCTTTAGAATCAAAATCGAATCTTTATAAATGAGCATATTTGGCTTTCACTCTTTGGTTTTCTAACAGGTCTTAGGAATTTAAGACTAGTACAATCGAATCAATCAATCTGTTCGCGACAACCATAAACTATTTGTTCATTTACTTATAGACATTATTATTACTATTAAAAAGTGATTAGTGTTATAACTGATGAGTGCAATCAACCAAAGGTACTTAGTAAAATGGTGTTGATAATAACACAAACAGGCTCTAATTGGTCGCCGCATGAGACAGCCACGCCCAATACGGACTTGCGTGGGGATGTTTTCGCTTTTAAAACTTTGTTTTATCTTTATAGCAACTTTTTTGTATATTTGGTAATTAAATTCCTGTAAATTTGTAATATGAATATGTATATTAATAGTAAAAGAAAGTGGCTAACATTTAGTAGTTGATTTGTGTTCTAAAGTTTAGTAAATTTTGTGTAACAGTCAATTAAAGTGCAGCAATAGACGCCTGCCACTAACATTTAGATGTGTATCAGTTAATTGTTTAATTAATACGTAATAATTGTATAATAATTGATTACCAACAGATAGATAATCATGTTGCACAATCATAGTAACAGAAACATCAAAAAATTGTGAATAGTTTTTAAGAGAATATAAAAAATCAATGTAACGTTTGCTCAAAATTATTGGACAAAATAAAGATTCCAGTCTTAATTTTATACGGCTCTCGTCAGGGTAAAACACATTTATATATAAGGGTGGAGAAATTGTTTTACACTTGCAAATTCATAGCCAAGTCGCTAGCACATCTTAGAGCACAGTTCAGATCAGCACCTGAATGGCCAATAAAATCAAGACTGTTTTATTGAATGGAATAAAATCAGTTTTATTTACTGGAATCCTGTTCAGAATTAAATCGGAACCTGGCCTTTCGGCTGGTTCAAGCTATTGCTAGAGATACACGGGGAAACGCGCTTTCCTGCTCTCGCTTACAATAGTTACAGTCCACCTTTACTTCATAGTGTGCAAACTGAGTTATAACATCACCTTAAAGTACAAAAGGGCGTGTGCTGATCAAGCTGTGTTCGGATTCGCGTTCAAAACCGATTTCACTCACTTACGTGAGGCCCGTCCGAAAGATTTTATCTGCTAAAGTTAATGTCTAAATTTTGTTTCAACAGTTCAAAAGGACGTAAAGACCATTCTTTAAAAAATATGTGTAATTTTGTAGAGTGAAGTTTGATTTTTCCTTAAAGTGTCTATCTGTGATGCAAAAGAAGAAAAGATTTCCAAGTATATACTTTTGGGGAAATGAATACATATAATAGTAGTTTGGAAAATTGCAAGATATTATTCTCGATCTAGCAACCCTGTCGTTGTCGGGTTTTGTTCACGTCAGTTCACATTGCAGTGATGCCAGATTGGGGGGAATCCCCCCAAATTTGGGGGGTTTTTTGAGTTACGGGGGATTTTTTGGGGGGGATTTTCGGAGGGAAAATAATACATTTGGAGGGAATCGGGGGATTTTAACTTGCAAACTAGTGATTTGAAGATATCTGTGATGTTTAAAAATAATATAATAATCTGAATCTTATTTAATTTCATTATTTTCCAAAAAAAACACAATTTTGCACAATACTAAGCATATGTCACAGAGAGCATTAAAAACTGAGATGAGAATCTATACTCCATTCGATTAGGTATTATAGGTATTCGGGTACTTTGAGATAACTTACACTTTCAACTATATGACAACTGCCATCCTTAGTCAAACCACGAACATGGGTGCTGAAAAGCAGCCGAAACGTCGGTCTAAAAGTAAATAATAGCAAATAAATCGCGATTGAATCTGTTTAAATTGGTTATGTTTCAATGAGTGATAATCGCGTAAACTTTGGAAAATATCATCCGATAATAGGTTCCTGTGGGAAGCTAGGTGAAGAGTAAAGCTCTCTATTCTCGAGGCACCCTTTTATTTTCACGAAAATCTGTGAGGAATTATGTCCTGATGTTTTAGCCGAAAATCATATTTTGATGCTGTTAATGCTACACTTTTTTGCTTATACTGTTCAATGTGTAGCAAGTTCCACCAAGTGCCACCAACTTGGTGGAACTTGCTACACATTGAAAACACTTGTACTATTCCACATGTACAATATGCTCATGCACATGTAATAATGTCGAATAGAACAAGTGTTTTCATTGAAGATCTACACTTGTTTTTTAGGTACTAATTAAGTATTTAACTTTGGGGGGATTTTGAAAAAAATCCTAAGTTTTGGGGGGATTTCGTATCCATTTTGGGGTGAATTTGAAATAGTGATCTGGCAACACTGTCACATTGTACAGATATTTTATCATTTTCACATTTGCCACCTGATTATCATATTCCGTCAAAATAACCAAACTTCATTTCAATATTATACATAATTTGTTCAACGTACCTACTTCCGCCTGTGATTAGTTATTTTATTGAAGTTCTTTATTGTCTTCATAATAATGCCTGATTCTTTTACATGTATAACATGTCAGGTAATGTTCAAAACACCTGAATTGCAGCGTGAACATTATAAACAAGACTGGCATAGGTATAATCTTAAGAGGAAAGTAGCCTCCATATCACCTGTGACTTTTGAGGAGTTCGAACTTCGAGCCAAAGAACATCGAGAATTGAGCCAGAACACTAATCAGGATGAATCACAATATTGCAAGTATTGCTCAAAGTTGTTTAACACCAAGAACGCCTACAATAACCACTTGAACAGTAAGAAGCACAAGCTGTGTGAGGAAAAGTATATTGAGAATGAAAAGCTGGAAGAAGAACACAGTGTACCATCAGACTCTGATAGTTTTGTTAAGGTAGCGGTTAATCCACGGGTTACCAATGACCCTAGCAAATTTGTTGTTGTTAACGCTGATGTTTCTGATGAGGATGATATTGAGACTGATTCAGATATTGAGGAGGTATGTAATTTTTTAAGTAACTTGTTCTCATAATTTAAACTACAATATTATGCAATATTTATGTCTTCTGTATTAAGTCCTTAATTTTTAACTTTTTATTAATGTTGGATAGTTGGGCGATTTTCTTTGTTCCTTTATATCAATAATAGCAATTGTCTGATTTGTAAATAAAAATAATAACTTACAAAAAGATAATTTTACAGAGGGGATAGTATAATGCTTCATTTTTAAAGTACCATTCTTATTAGAAATTCAATCTAGATTTTTGGCCTAATTAATAAGAACAGAGTTACAAATTTTATAGATGTATTCATAAGTAAAAAATAAAAAAATTGCCAAATTTTGAAATTATTAATATACATCCCAAAACATCCAAAATCATCTGCACTTCAATTACTGCATTGTATTATAATCTGGCTTTTATTGTGACAAATGACAAAGAAATCAATAACTGAGCATAGTGCACTTATTTCAGCTTGACTCTGATGAATGGGATGAATGTCGTGTCAAGGGCAGTGACTCTCTGATTAAACCCCGTGATTGCCTCTTCTGTGGACACTACAGTAGGAATATTGTCAAGAATCTTAAACACATGTCTGAGGCTCATTCATTCTTCATACCTGATGTAGAATACTGTATTAACATAAAGGATTTGCTGTTGTACTTAGGAGAAAAGGTAATATTTTGATCCTAGCCAATAGATCACCTATCAAGTTTTCACACTATAACTTCATTTGATTAGGTACCTACTTAACTAAACATAAACAATCTTAGTGTCTTTTTAATGTTTTATTTAAAAAGTCTGTTTATAAATATTTTTCTGATTATTAACTTATTTTGAAGACTAGTAACCAATATTGAACATTGGTTATTGAGTTAGTTAGCCTAGCTTATTTGTTTAATATGTGTTTTTATAAAAAGTTGCCACAAGGTTGTTTACGTAATTAAGTAGGTACCTAATGTAATGGATAATAGGTATATTAGCAACAGTAAAGCCATATTGCGTTTGCTTATTAGTTCAATGGTGAACAATGAATTTACTTCAGAGATTGACAACATAAATAAGATTGTTTTATTATATTATGGAAGATATCTTGTTTGTTTTCCGTAATTGATGTGCTCGTTTATTCTAATCAATATTAATTTCTTTAAACATCACAATATATTGTTTCAATGTTGAAGATTACACTTCTATCACAATCCTTTATTTTTATTACAATAGCTTGAGTTATCTCTGCATCATGCAAAGGTTGAGTGGTTACACACTACATGTAGTTTTTTTTTGGTATATATTTTTCATTGTCTTAATTATGGTATTAAACAGATTTCCCAAGGTTATATGTGCCTTTGGTGTAATGACACTGGCCGCACCTTTTACTCTATGGAAGCTGCCCGGGCCCATATGATAGATAAGGGGCACTGCAAAATGTTACATGAAGGACTTGCTTTAGCAGAGTATGCAGATTACTATGATTATAGGTAATTTGACTTAGATTTATTTATATTCTCCATTGGCATCATGTATCAGATTCATTTCATTTTAAATTTAAGAGCCTCACTCTTGTTGTGGAGTAATTTCCATTCTTTCCTATCCATCGCCCTATTCTTCACTTCCTAATACCACATGACATAAACCTTCTCCTTTATTTGGTCCATATAGCTCCTCTGAGGTCTTCCTCTTCCTCTCCTACCATCAACTTTTCCTTACATTATATTCTTTATTAATTCATCGTGTCTCATCAGGTGTCCTATCATTTTCCCTCTCCTCTCGCATCAGATTAAGTATTCATCAAAAATACTGCTTTGTAATTAATAGTAATGTATCCTGAACTCAATTTGTTATTAAAATGATTGAAATATTTTGCTATTTTGCTGTGTATAAAATACTAACCTAAAGAAATTGACTTCCTAGTGTTATTAAATATATTCAAACATTATTTTTTAAAGTGCATCATATCCCGATCAAGAGAAAGATGGAGATACCATGGATGTTGATGAGGAAGTGGAAGGCCCTGCTGCCTTAGATGGAGATGATGTCCAACTGGTGCTACCTTCTGGCATTACAGTCGGCCATCGCTCTTTAATGAGGTAAGCAGAGTTGATACAAGATATTTTTTATGCAGGTTATTGTAACGGCAATTTCTGACAGACTATGGCGTAGCGGTAGTGAACGCGGCCGCTACGCAGGAGTCCAGGTTTCTAATCTAATCTATAATCTAATTTGTATGCATGAACAAGGGTATTTGCATTTATCATACCCGGTTGCCATACGAACATCTATGGTAGTCGTTATGATAGTAGATTATAGAAAATATTGAAGTTCAGTCAAATCCGCAGTTAGACTGGTAAAGCAGACCCCAGACACCGAAACCTAAAATTTTGAGACTTCCATGTCTCCTATTGACTGAAATGCTGTAATCGTCATTAATAATTCTAGAAATGAATTCATCTCTATTTCCAATTTTCTATATATAAGAAAATGCCTTTGATAAAAGAATTAACGATGGCGTGTCCAATGTACACAACATGGTCACTCTGATATCTATACTAAATTTTCTATAATTTGGGCCTGTACAGCTGAGTCAATACTTAAATGGAATTAAAGAGAAAAAGATGCTCCACTGTCGCCTCCAAGACAGATATAGAAGGAGAAATTTGAATTGGTTAGGGTGATGTCTGGTAGCTTAGCGGTCAAAGCATTGTCCCTGAAAGGCAAAGATCGAAGTGTCAAACTCCGCCTAGACGGATTCAATTTTTTCTCTTTAATTCGATTTGAATGTTTAGCATGCAAAATGCTTAATAATTTAATAAAAAAATGAGTTAATACTTTTATATATAAATACGACACGTCAATTTGACTGCACCTCGCTTGATGGTACGCTAAAGGCTAAGTTTCGGCAAAACAATACATACATACTGTACGTGTCTGATCCGTAGTACACCTAACAAGTTCACCTTGGTGGACTACGTGCACTTGTTCTGACCCATAGTACACCTCTTAGGTGTATTACGAACTCAACTATATCTAAAACCGTGCCTTTTAAATTCCTCGGAAGAAAGATTGATAACAGAGGTTGCACTCGAGCTTTGGACGAATTAATTGATAGTTTCATTATAGATTTAAAAAAGGTAGACCAACAACCAATACGTAATATTAAAAAAAGCTTGGATCTATGATAATTATTTAACCTCGCGTCTTAACTGACCGTTTCTTATATATGGTATAAACCAGAGCCTCCTCAAAAAACTAGATGCGAGTGTCATGAAGACACTGAAGTCGTGGTTAGAGCTAGCTCAGTCGGCCGGCCCGTCGGCATTATATAGGTCCGTGAATAATTTTGTAATGACGCTTAAGAAGCCATCAGAACTCTATAAACACCTAAGAGTAACTAAAATGCACGTCTTATCGAAATCCAAAAACGAAATAGTAAAAGTCCTTCCAAAAGATAAAAATGCATCGGAGCTCGAATCACACCTCCAGTTCCATACAAAATTCATGATAGGCTCGCAGACTGGTAGAGTAGGTCTAGGTAATATTCGGAGACAAACACTGATAAACAAATAACGGTTGACCCTAGGTGAATTTTGTATTCCCATAGCCTTAAAGTGGCGCACATAATATACGACTGGTCACCGGCCTTACTTAAATTTTACCTAAATGCATTCCAGTTGACCCTCCCCGACCAAAGCAATCTAGTCAGATGGGGCAAAGCCACAGATAAAGCATGTAACTCATGTAGTGAAGCAACTGGTACGGCTAGGCACCTGCAGGGCTAACATGCGCGCGTCGTCAAATATCTCGAATCGAGATGAGATATCATCTCGAGTCTTCTCGAGCGAAGTAACGCCGACATATTTTGTCGCGTCAAACTTTTTCAATTGTTGTCTATGGCATACACATTTTTTAAACATTTATCCGATAAAATCGGCCCGATACGGCCATTTGCTCGAAAGCACAGACTAGTTAGGGATGCTAGGTATGAAGAAAGAGAAAAAATAGTGCAAACAATTTTCGACCTTATTGACATGACATGCTATCGATTGTTTTTTCTTATATTCGTGATCAGCGTCATCAATTAATGCGAAAAGACACGTAACAAAGGAAATGTAATTAAGGTGGAAAATGGCTTGCAGTCGCTGTTTTAGTCCAAAATGAACCGAGCACAAAAAATGTTTACACGAGATAACTTCTCATCAACCAAATGAACGACGGGAGACAAAACATTTTAATTTAAAAAAGAGAAAAAATAGTGCAAACAATTTTCGACCTTATTGACATGACATGCTATCGAATTTTTTTCTTATATTCGTGATCAGCGTCATCAATTAACGCGAAAAGACACGTAACAAAGGAAATGTCATTAAGGTCGCTTGCAGTCGCTGTTTTAGTCCAAAATGAACCGAGCTCAAGAAAAGAATACACGAGATGACTTCTCGTCGACCAAATGAACGACGGGAGACAAAACATTTTAAATGTCAAAATTCGAGTAAATAAGGGCACGTATGTTACAATTTGCAGACACTAAGTAGAGATGATTTCTCGAAGTCGAGTTATGGCGACATCTGACAGATCGCCATGAAATTTGCCATGTTACCAACAGTCGAAATCGACATATAACGGCAAAATGCCTCGAGATAGCTATCTCGTGGCGCGCATGTTAGCCCTTCATGCTACCAACAGTCGACATATCGACATAAAACGGCAAAATGCCTCGAGATAGCTATCTCGTGGCGCGCATGTTAGCCCTGCTGTTAGTGAGTTGTAGGACGTTATTAGACCGGGTTCATTACTCGCGCCGACATGATAAGGTATTAGAAATCATACGTGAGGCTGTAAGTTTGGCGGTAGCTTGAGCGAAAAAAGGATTAACCACAAACCAAAGAAATGACATTGTGTTTGTAAAGGAAGGCTGCTCAAAGAAATCACCTCGAAAGCCATATTCAATTTTGATGGCTGCCGGTGACTTGACAATACTCGTAGACACGTATGAGAAGCACTACAAAATACCGGAGGATATCTGTGCCTTATCATCCAGACCCGAAATATTCCTTTTTTTACGATCGCATAGGCGTGCAGTGCTTGTAGAACTTACAGTACCGTAGGAAACTAATATACCTAAAGACCATGCTGTAAAGACTAACAAATACTTTGACTTGACTAACGAGTTAACCAAAAACGGCTACGTGGTTAAACTCTACGCCGTAGAAGTAGGAGCAAGAGGAATTCCAGCTAAATCCCTGTATAACCTACTTAAAGACCTCGGATTGCCAAGAGCTTCAGTAAGCTCTTTACTAAATCGAATATCAAAAGCGGCATTGGGGGGGGGGGGGGGGACACTACTGATGGTGGAGGTGAGCGCTGATGCATCACAAGGTGGCCACCCTAAACCTAAATTTGGTTCGCAAGTCCCAGTCGCCGTAAAGATGTTCTTCTCTGTACCACGCTATGGACCCGGCGACCGCACGGTGAATCCATGGAGTGCTGAGAATCGGATCTCTATTAAACACAAAAATGGTACGCTTTTTAGCCTTATAGACGTCCACCTGGTTTACCACGGGATTTTTTTCCCCGTAGTTCACCTAGTAATTTTTAGCCGTGGTCCACCTGACACTTAGCGCTCTTCTATCGACACTTACAACTATGATAACCATTTTATGCCAGTGACTCTCTGCATAGTCTATAAATCTATTAAAGCAAAGATTTTCCTTTCCCGCTTAAGACGATTGCCCGCATAAGACGCATTTTTTCCGGTTCCTAGAAAATCGTATTAACAGAGTTTTACTGTGACAAATTACAATTTTATTGCTCTTAATCTTAGGTTGATAAAAACTCTAATTAAATAACATATTTTCAATAATGACGTATCATTTCATCTCGTGCTTCTATAATAAGTCACTACTCGCATTCATGTTTTGTTTATAGAGATATAATAGATAAAGTAAAATAACTAAAATGTAACTAAAGACGGCGTTAGAAAAATTAAAAACAACACCACGAACACGGCTGAGAAATCGAACAATATCACAAATAAAATGCAGATTTCATATGTTTCAATAATTAAGGATACCTAATATTCGTACCAACGTGACCGTGGCACGCGTATTCAAACAATACAAATCGAAGGGAAAGTGTAAGGAAAACTAATTTGAAACGCCGAATCCGGCTGCTCGAAGGGCAACTTTCAAATCAAAGCAGCAACTACTTTCTCTATTGTTCAAAAATACTAATTTTATTTTAATTGATTTCAGATACTACAAACAAAATTTAAGTCAAAACAGCCAGGCATTAGTGAAGAAATCCGACCGCAAACTACACAAGCTACTTGGTGTGTACAAGGCGCTTGGCTGGGCACCCAAGGAACAGGCATTAGCTGCTAAGTATGTAAAAAAATTCTGAATTTGTTCGAAGTAGAGTTAAGAATGCTTTCTATTATTTCGTAGGTATTTGCTTAGTAGGTACCCGATTTGCGATCTAGTGGTTGCAGTATTACCAATCCAGTCAAATAACTACATCAAACGCAAACGCTAGTGTGAAGAAGCTAGAAATCGCATCACCGTGGACACCATTGCACACAGTAATTTGGTGATACTATAATCGGAGATCGGAATTTTACTTTATGAGTTCGTACAGCTGTTACTTTTTAATATTTCAGGTGTTGTAAACCTTAGAATGAAGGCTATATACATGCGAAAAAAATGTTAGTGTAACGGGGCAAGTTTAATTAAGTTCGCACTTTGCAGCCATCTATATAAACATGTTATGCTGTCAATAGTAGGCTCTCTAACAATCCTTATTGACACTTCATACTCTCAGGAGAACTGTCTTTGTTATTCTCAAATAATAAACTGCTACAATAGCGGTAATCACTTTTTCGCAGCTGAGCAAATAATAATATGCCACTCGTTTTGCGTTACAGGAAAGCACGGGACATTCATTTCATGAAACGCGTACAGGCAAAATGGCAGATGAAGCTTTCATTGAAAGCCAACAAGTTCCAGAAACATTACCGACCACAGGTCAACTTCTAGATAAATACAGAATATAATTATAAATGCATCCTCACTCTTTTATATTTTGTGCACAGATTAAAGAGTACCTACGTCGAAAAAGTATTTTTAAGTACAACTTACAGGAGCAATCAGCAAATCAGGGTTTTCAAAAAGTAATCCAATTTTAAAGTTGGTAGGAACATAATTAAATTAATTTTAAATAATGGATTAATATAATGACACTACGCAAATGGGGATGGCCGCGCAAAGTTAATTGTAGATGGCAACGAAGGCGCAATGACCAAACAACATACTCATAGCTCATTTGAACCGACTTTTGTTTTTGTTATCGTGTTTTTTGGTATTTTTTTACAAGCTTTTATTTAACTTGCAATGTATGTTTGTTCGGGTGGAATCTTACAACTCAATTTTAAGGCACTTGCCCTCAACCGATTGAGCTGAAATTTGGTATGCACGTTCAGTTCGGATGACAATGCAAGAAAAAAAAAATAAAAAAAAAAGATTGTTTTTAAAAAGGTTTTTCTTTCAAATATTCTTGTTGTGCTCTGGACTTGCTTCAGTATGTATTCAACTTGAAATATGCAACAACTCAAAGTAGAATTGAGAAAAAGAGCTGCAACTTTAACTTTAACTCGCATACCATCAGGCGATCCGTATGCCTATACCCCTATAGATATAAAAAAAAACTGGAAAGAAAGCTAACCTCATCGAAAATAAATCTTTAAATTTTACTATTTGTCTAACAAATATTGTGTTATTTAACTCTTAATGCAACAAAAAATTACTGTATCTAACTTGAAACACTATGGGAGGTCCTATGAATCAAATCAGTAGCCACAAAATTCTCTCGTCGTATAACTGTCTCGCACTGTATTTGCTTAGCTGCTGTTTTAGGAAATAAATCCATTCCACTAACATTACATCTTAGTACTAAACAAAGCGGCATGATGGAGTATATTCATAAAAAATTGTCTGACAAACAATGAAATCTACGTAGATGACAGCTAACATTGGCCATTGCGGAAAAACAAATTTATTGGCGTGGCTAACGTGGCTCTGGTACACTTGAGATTGGCGCATTAATAATTTCATAATACATTTTACTTGACTTTTACTCTACACCTTGAGGTAGGCAGAATCATCGGTACCTATATAACTGATGCAAAGCGCCATTCGGATAAAATAAGAAGAATAAGAAGAAGACGATGCGCCCTCTGTAGGGATAAAAGCGCAGTGGACATCCCCATTAGATTTAAAAATGTATCATTGATTTTATAAAAGCACTCACATAAATTCTAATGTTATAAATATAAAATTCAGTTGAAAAGATTATTAATTGCTATTGAAAACAGTCTCAGTGATGCAGCGAAGTGACTGCTGTGCATAGGGTTTAGTTAGAACCTGTGATGATCAGAGATTTGTATGGTTTTTCTGTTAGGCAATCTTACGTAACAGCTCAGAATCTGAATAAAGTGCCCAGATGATGGCAAAAGGCTCGGTCCGTTTTAAGTGTGACTATTTTGTGAGAAATTATTTTTGTCTTGGATTAGATGTAGATAAAAAAAAATCGATAGTGCTTTGATCCTGAAGTATAAAAAGGTGTTATTTTTTATATTTGTTATCTGCATTTTAAAAAGTCAATAACAATTGTTCTTATTTTAAATCGAGCGAATTGTTAGATATGATATCTATCATATGTAAATACCAAGTATGTTATTATTTTTAATATTAATCTTCAATGCGCAAAATGTGTGAATCGATAAATGATATGATTACATAGACAGCTTCTCATGGTTGTTAAAATTAAATTATCAGAACTGTGTAATTAGAATAATATAATCTATACTATAGTAATGAGCTCACTGTATTTTCTTGTGATTCTGTGGTTCAAAAATAATGTTATCTGCCTAAAGTATATCTACTTGATTAGTTACTGAATGTATTTTCTCAACACTATACAGAAAATATAATGTTTTTATGTAATTACAATCATTTCTTGAAATAAATGTAACTATTGTGTAATTACCACACAATGGTCGACCAATTTCGAATCGATTTGTTCTAAGAAACCGATCCTAATAAAAATACACTACAAAATTTATGTTGTTTTATTACTTTTCTTTGTTGATACATAATTATAGGTTCTTCCTTTCTTTGCCTTTTCTTTCAAACTGGTAAAGGCGGGGTTCCGTAGCTGGGCCGGGTCAGCCAACGACCACGGGATCTTTACCGGCTTCCTGTCTATCTTCAAACTGATTTTATACAGCGGGAATGTGGACACTTTTCCTTTGAAATAACGCGATATCACTTTCGATAGCCCCTCGTGGATAACATACTGAGGCTCTATATCAGGAATCTTATCCAAATATTTAGAGATGACTTTCTTTATCTCGTCATCTATCTTGTCGTCTATCTTGTCGTCCGCTACCGGTTCCAAACAGTTGGCTACGCTGATTGCTATTATCAACTGTAACACAATCAACAATGTCATTCTTTTACTATAAATTAATTTGATTTTAGAAAGAAAGAAAGAAGGCGATTGGTCAGGAGAACCTGTCGCTGGCTTGCGGTCTACAACCACTGATCTTATTCTAAAAAGTGTAGATAGCACTCGCCATAGGCAAGGAATTCATCCGGTCGCAATGTGCGAACGTCAGGATGCGACCGGAAATGGTGCGCACTGTGCGGTATGAAAGGAATTTCATCAATCATCCCAGACACGCTCAAGTTGTGGAATGAGCTCCCTGCTGTGGTTTTCCCAAGTGACTACAAAATATGTAATCTAAATATACATATTTAATTTGGGGTTCTTCAAGAAGGGCATTAGAAGGTTTCTTCAGGGTCGGCAGCACGGGTGTAATGCCCCTGGTGCTGCATACGTCTATAGGCCACGGTAACCACTTTCCATATAGAGCCACTTTCCATATAGAGGTATATTTATTTCTAAAAGAGCATGTAGTGAAAAAAAACTTCACGCATAATATAGGGGTGTTTCATGCAATTCAGATTTCTGTGCTATAGGGGAATAAACATAAAATGGTTATTAGAATTATTTAATAATTAACAAAAAATGTTAACTACTGAACCAGATAACTATTTTAATGAAGCTGTGCATTATTAGATACGATAAATTTATTACGGCTATACTCACGTCAATCGTCAGGATGCGCCCGACTAGTTTCGGACCCGACCGGAGTCCTTATTCATGAGCAGAGCATCCAGGCGCGGCGACGTCAGGTGCTTTACATGCGGCTTTACGCACCTGGATGCTCTGCTCATGAATAAGGACTCCGGTCGGGTCCGAAACTAGTCGGGCGCCTCCTGACGATTGACGTGAGTATAGCTGTAATAAATATATCGAATTATTAGATACCTCACCTATATAGTTTCACTCAACAGAAAATAACTGCAAAATTGATCAAACAATTTTATGCCTATTCAAGCCTTGATATTCACCCCGTTATCGCGCTATACGTATACCCGGTTATACCTAACGGTAGTTTTGAACACTCAAGACTAGGTTAATCACTGTGCGAATGAGAACACTAAAGTTTCTAGTATAAAACGCGGTACATCTTACGATATTTAAATACTATTATTGAGATAACATATATAGGGTCATTTCGCCTGTTCGCGTCCATCGCCCAATTCGCGTCTTGCGGATCTCCCTTTGAAAATCTTCGAAAAAAAGTCAACTAACACACCAATCAAATGAAAAGTCTTATACCTCAATGTATAAGAGGCACGTACACATGGACAAAAGTTCTGTGCGTCAAACCAATCCCGTTTAAAAAAATAAGTAATCTCGGGTCTTCAACAAGGAAGCGCGTACGCTCGGGATGTTTAGCTAAAAATTAGTGTGCAGCGGCGCGTTTGATGGTAAGTTTTTTATTATTTTATGTGAATTTTAGCATACATAGCTGTTTCTATACTTTTATGATGAAAAAAGAAATAATATTCATTATGAATTTGCTTATGTTTTTTATATGTAACGAATAAAATAAGCTGGACGCGAATTTCTACATCGAATTTTACAAAACTTCCACTTTGCATCCACAATGGACGCAAACGATACATACAGGGGATAATAATAAACCACATTGCGTCCACTATATTTTGTTGAATACTTGCTTGTAAAAATAATTTAACATGTATTGTTTATTATTATTGTACTTTTTTATTAAGACCACGTGTTTATAATTCTATTTTTTTATTGAAATGAGTAATTTCTTTCATTCTTTTTTCCATCTAAGATGAGTTCTTCGGAGAGAAGAAAGAAGAGGGAAAAGAGAATACACATGGAAGAAGATTTAAAGAAAGCGGAAGCCAATCAAAGATGGAAGTCCTCGCCAGTCATGAGACAGTCGAAGATCTTCATCATAGTCGAAAACAAGCCGACAGTTAAAACTCTCCCGAGGAAACATAAGGTTGGTCGTAGAAGTGATAACGGGACACTGCCGACTAAATAGGCACCTGACACTTATAGGGTGGAAAACTGACCCCAAATGCCCAGAGTGCATGGAGGAAGAGGAATCCAGTTTCCACCAAATGCCTCATGTATTCAATGATAAGATGGGAAAACATGGGGATGGATACCCTAGAAGAACAAGACCTCGAGGGTCTGAAGGTCGAACAGATCGCAAGATTCTGTAAAGAGACAGGTAGGTTCGACGGAACGCCGTGATTGCCGGGCACATCTTAGCCTCCAAATAGGAGGAATAGGGATGAAATGGCCCCCATAAAAGGGCAGATCACCCGTCCGGTCTGCGGCATCCCCCGCTGGAAGTAAGTAGGTAAGTAGGGTAAAATTAACAGAACTGATTACTGTTTAATCTTAAAGTTGCAATCGCTATTTGCCCACTACTTAGGTGCCTAATTTTAAGGTCAACCACTGTAATGTAGAATTAGTTCTTTTAAAGTGATTTTTAATGATAATAATGTTGATTTTTAATATTTATATTCTTAAATAAAGAAATAGTTAAAATATATTTTTTCTTTACAAATTCTTAAAAATATCACCCCTTTATTCCTTTTCTAAGCTGCTGGACGCTAAATGGTCCACGGGTGGACGCAATTTGGATTTTGTGGACGCGAAGTGGGTAAATCGCCTAATTCTGGAGTTTATCTATTTAAAAAGAAAACACAAGATGTTTCCAATAAAACTGAAAGTTAATCTTAAAATAGACTATATAATGAATACACTACACAAATTTTTCATAGAAATTTGTGCAAGGGCATTTTTATTATCGCCGTCAAACTTGCCAACTACACTAAATGGACGCGAACAGGCGAAACGACCCTATCTACCTCATTTTAATAGATACAAGATCATTGAAAGACTTACCAAAATTATAAACATATCGACTATCTACCTACTTTTGTAGTCAAGGTAGATACGCAAGTATTTAATCAACAAAAAGCTCATAAAATGAATTTTTTAATTCCAAAATTTTACGCAAGTTACGTTGATTAAAACCCGAAGATTCGGAATGGTAATCGCTTACGTCAGTGGGCAATAATAATAGTTATTTCTTTATCTTTTTATTATGATTCGTACAATGATTTTGAGCAGTCAGTGGCGCAGGATTTGCATTCGTAATATTACTTAGGAACAGGTAAAAACAAACTCAATCACATTCACATCGGAAAGATATACACGTAGGTATCTACTTACTATCCGAAAATCGTTGATATTTTTTACGTATAAGTTAGAGGAACGGTCCCTCTGAATCCATCGTATCAGTCATCATCATCATGGAGACCTCGGTATTTTCCTGTTTGCATCTGAGACCGTCTTTAACATCATATCACCAAATTTTCACTGGATTTTCCGCATTTTCCTCACGGACCAACTAGGTGCGCACTCCTTTTTTTTACGTGCAGGAAATCCCCTCGGATACCTACCCTTCCCTTCCGGAGCCGGAGTATGTCGGACTCGAACCGACTAAACCGCACGCCGTCTGTGGGTCGTAGTGTTAGGCCGAAGGTGAGGTTGTCATGCGACTATCCCTCGCACCCCGGCTGACCCAGTCTGGCCCTCCTCGTTTACTTTTATTTCACCACTGGCACTACATCTCTCACTACCTTTTACAGTGCCACAAGTCCGAGGCCATGTTCTTTCATGGTCCTCGGCGCAGGCCAGGCCCGGGAGCCAGCCTTACAGTGGGAGGCACTCCCATCGACATCAAGCCCCAGCTGAAATACCTGGGGCTCGTGCTTGACGGTCGATGGGACTTCGGACAACATCTCCGAAGCCTGCGCCCCAAGTTGGTCACCACGGCGAATGCCCTGAGTCGGCTGTTGCCCAACTTGAAGGGCCCAGGGGCCTCCTGCAGGAGACTCTACGCGGGTGTCGTGCGGTCCATGGCCCTATATGGGTGCCCCGTGTGGGCGGACACCCTGGGGGCCAGATTCCTGCCTCTGCTCCGTACGGCGCAGAGGACGATGGCCTCCAGGGCCATCAGGGGATACCGCACGATATCCTTCGAAGCGGCGAGTCTCCTGGCCGGATCGCCACCGTGGATCCTGGAAGCGAGGGCCCTTTCGGCACTATACCAGTTCCGAAAGGAGGCGCGGGAGCGGGGATTCGATCCCGAGCCTGAGGACATTCGGGCCGAGAAATCCCGGCTCCACCAGGTCATGGTGGCCGAGTGGGAGCGACGACTTGGGCAACCACGCGCAGGGCACGCCGTGATTGCGGCGGTAAGACCCATCATGGGGGAGTGGCTAGAGAGGCCACACGGGAGCCTTTCGTACCGTCAGACGCAGATGATAGCCGGGCACGGTTACTTCGGGCGGTATCTGCATCTGATGGGTATTGAGCCAACGCCCGAGTGCCATCACTGCGACGCGAGCGTGGACTCGGGGCTGCACACGCTCACCGAGTGTCCGGCGTTTGAGACGCCGAGGCGGGAGCTTGTGCAGGCCCTGGGGGTGAGAGTGCTCACGCTCTCCACCCTGCTCGCGGCGATGGTCCGCTGCGCGGATGCGTGGGCGGCCAGCGCCTCTTTCTGCGAGCAGGTCATGCTCGCGAAGGAGACAGCAGAGCGGGCGCGGCGCGGTGAGCGAGAAAGACTCGCTGACATCGCTGCTCGCGCCCGAAGGCGGCTCGGGCGTCGGAGGGCGCTTACAGACCTCCGCCCCCCATGAGCGCGGGCCTGAGGGTGACGGGTGCAGCCACCCGTCACCCTAGCAGAAGCAGGCCACGGCGGCGGCGCGCATCGTAGGGCGATGCGCGCCTCCCCACACCGGGGTTGAGTCGGGGACGGCGTGGTCCCCACCTCCCGAGGAGGGCCAGACCGAAAGGGATGGCCCTGGGTCAGCCGGGGTGCGAGGGATATGTCGCAAGACAACCTCACCTTCGGCCTAGCACCACGACCCACAGACGGCGTGCGGTTTAGTCGGTTCGAGTCCGACATAACCCACCCCTCCGGCTCCGGAGGGGCGGGTATCCGTGGGGATTTCCCGCACGTAAAAAAAAAAAAAAACCTTTTACAGTGCCCCCTAACAATCCTCTTAAGGTATATACCTCTCTGGACACATGTCTTTAAGACAGTAAGTAGGAACATGTTTCTTATACGTGCCTTTTGAGGATAGCACGGGGGTTACGGCGCGGTAGTGGACCAGTTCAAATTCTCCATTCATGGATTATTAGGTACAAAACAATACACGCGCGCGTTATTTTCATTTTTGACGTTTTGTAAGTGCCGCTTTAATGGCACAGGATAATAATGATTTTTGACTTTGATTTTGTGAAAACGCTGACAGAAGCTAGTGTAGATTGTTTAGGTAATCGACGCCAGGAAGGCAAAACTTTAGAGAGACGTGGAGCGATGTAGAGCTTGTGCGGTACCTATACCTAGACGTGCGACTGCTTTGCCAGAAGTCTCGGGTTTGATACCTTGGGTAGGATTTTCTGACTGTTAGGAGTTGGGAAAAAAATCCCGGTTGCAGTGGAGCTGCGGCGAGCACGACTAGGTACATGTTTTGATTATACTTGTATAAACACTATGAGCAGGTTGTTTACGGAACCTTAACGAAGTACGACATCTCTTACGGATCCCTAAAAAAGTACGACGTCGCGACACTGAAGCGAAGAACTTCATCAAAGCACTTACAGGGTGGTCCCGATTGAGCAATCCACGGACCGCCGCCACCGGGCACCGCTGAATTAACACGAAACAAAGATCATTGTTATACAAAACTTGGGTTAGCATTCATGTACTTTTAGTTGTAATTTTTGATATTATAAATATTTTAAGTTCATTATTCGTTTTCTTGCAATCCTTCGACAGTAGAATCCATGATTAGGTACAAGCAGCTATAAAAATAGGTAGGTAACAAACACATTTTAATTTACAGATTTGATAATCATAGCTTGAAATTCTTTCCAAAATAGTAATTAAAACATATCTAAGTACCTTATTCTTTGAGCGTTATAACATGAAGCCCTTCAATTTTTTTTAAATTTAATTTTTCGAAACTTAGCTTAAATTGAAGATGTTTAGTCACTTTAACAGGAAAAGATATTTGCTTAAATCGTAATCGTATAATCAATCTCATCGAAAGTCAATAATACAAAATATAGATCTATCTAACTTCGTTTGATTTTTCATTAAATAAATCAGATCATCTGGGAATAGCAGGCCATTGAATTGACTTTTTTAAACTTACGAGTGCTCAAGTTCTTGAGTTTCAAATAATTAATCAGTAACACTTATACAATGGCTTAAGTTTTAAGTTAAGTTCAAGTTTTAAGTATCCAATTAAATATGTCTATTTCAATATTAGGCTAGGTGCTTGGCGCACAGTTGTCCTGTATAGGTAGGTCGGGCACTCCTCTAGGGGCGGTGCCTCTTCTTGAGAAACCTAACGCTGCTTTCAGAATACTGATGCCTGCGTCGATGGTCCGTTTCCTGTCGTTCTCGTTACCGATAGCAGGGTTGATTTCAACTAGGTCTACTGCACGTAGGCGACCAGTTGCATAGATTATCTCCATCAATTTGATGCCTTCGCGTAAAGAAAGTCCACCGCGTACTGAAAGCAATGAAAATAATAAGGTAAGATTACGGTGCAGCCTTAGCGCATACGACCACTCTGCAGTTTCATAACAATTGCATGTATGTTTTGATATACACAGAGGACAAATAAATTAAAAAATTAATAACCCGATTGTTACTTAAAGGATTAAAATAAATTTGATAGCAGGCGATACCAATTTGCCAATTTGTCATACCCGATAGAAAATTAATGGGAATTTGATGGCAGGCTATCAAACTTATTTAAATCTTTTCAGTAGCAGTCGGGTCGCTATTTTATTTTTTAATCTTTTATTTTATTTTATAAATTTAGTTATGATGTGATATACCTATATATATATATATATATATATATATATATATATATATATATATATATATATATATAAGTATTTTTGAAATTTCCTTCTAACTCCCTTCAATTTAATAATCTACTTGATAAATTTGACATAACCCTCGGCGCAGTCGGGTAAAAATACTTACTACTTAGGTACGTGTGAATACAAGATTCAAGTGTGTGCTAGGTACGGTCTAATTTTCACACGGCAACCAATTCGGTGTCTACAGTAAATACGCACCTGGAGTCCCGGTACTCGGAGCCTCAAGTGCGTCCAAAGAATCAATATCGAAGCTGACATGAATAGGACGGCTGTTGGTGGGGTCCAACTTTTTTAATACGTGGTTAATGGAACTTTTAATTCCGTGCCTGCAAGTCAAGATAAGAGAAGTTAATCTTCTGAATTTTTGTGTTGGAGACCGTAGAAAGGAATAAACTTTTGAATTAGTTAATTGAATTTAGTTACTTTACTTTATATGATAGTCGACAGATATATGCCTACTTACCTTACTTCATTATAAAAAAATCATAAAAGGACATAAATTACAACTTTAATGAAAGCAATTTATGGTGATAGAGCCATTTTTTTCCAGTCCATTAATGACGTTAGCTGCATGTCATAATGAAAGTAATCGAGGGCTTCCTTTATGTCATTCCTCATTACAATTTGTTATCTTCTTCTAAGGTGTAGTAAGCGTTCATGGGTAAGACTGTCAGTATTGAAACTTATACTCACTCGTCTACATCCTCCATGGCAAAGCACGGCACGTTATATTTTTCGATAGCTAGCCTTTCATATTGGTCCACGGAGCGTAGTCCAATGTATCCTAGGCTTTTTATGGAGAATCTAAATAAAGAAATAAAAAATATATCTATTAAATAATTATATTTATAGCCACTAACTAGGTGTGCCCGCGATGACGCATCGTTTGCGTGGCCTTATCTCCGGATATTAATTTTTGATAATGTTTAATTAAGTTTGTATGTTTGCTTTCAAGTGTAAAGGTCTGCCCCTTTATCGCAAACCTGGGAGTAAGAAACACACTCAAAACTTGCACCATGATTACTTGCTGTATAGAATTGGCGGTCATATCGCACATCGCGTTTCTGTTCAAGGGTCTACCATTACCTTTATGTTTTAGTGTCATCCCTTTCAAACACAAAACACCCTGCTTATTTGAACGTTGATTAGTAAGATCACCTATTAGATATAAAATTTGCAGTTCATAATACCTTTTTCATCGCGTTTCCGATTATAACACTGTGAACTACACGTCCTATAAAATCTAACTTAGATCTGAAGATATCCATACTTATAATTATAAATGCGAAAGTAACTCTGTCTGTCTGTATGTCTCTCTGTCTGTACGTTACGCTTTCACGCCTAAATTTGGTACAGAGGTGTATTAGTTTGAGAACGGACATAGGCTACCTTTTATCGCGAGAAAGGGGGTTTAAGGGGGGAAATAGGGGATGAAAGTGTGTATGAAAGTTCGTCATTTTTGTAGATATTCTAATGAAATTTGGTACAGAAGTGGATTAGAGCTTGGGAACGGACATAGGCTACCTTTTATCGCGAATAGGGGGGGTTGAAGGGGGGAGTGGGGCCATGTAATGAAAGTTTGTTTGAAAGTTCGTCATTTTTGAAGATATTCTGATGAAAAAATTTTTTTTTTACAAATTTTATCTGATGAAATGTTGGAAACGAACATAGCCTACCTTATGTCACGAAAAAGGGGGTTAAGGGGGGGGGGACAGGGGATGATAGTTTGTCAGTTTTGAAGATATCCTGATGAAATTTAGTACAGGGATGAATTAGAACTTGGAGACGAACATAGACTATCTTTTATCACGTAAAAGGGAGTTGTTTAAGGGGGGGGGGGGGGGGGATAGAGGATGAAAGTTTGTCAGTTTTGAAGATATTTTAATGAAATTTAGAATTTTATGAATTAATTTAGAAGAGAGGCGAATTTAATGCTCAACAGCGTCGGCTCAACGCGCAGTCGCGATAACCGACATCCACGCGAGCGGAGCCGCGGGCAAAAGCTAGTCTACTTATAACACTGAAAAAATTGGCTTTAAAGGAAATAGTTATTTGTGCAATAAGTGAGCAAAATTGATTTTTGCAGCGAGTGCTGATTTTGACAAGCGAGGGATTCTAATGTAGAATCCTGAGCGTGGCGAGGGATTCAAAGGCACGAGATGCAAATAATTTTGCTCTCGTGTGGCACACATTCTCTCTTTTCATTTCAGCAGCGAGAACACATAATAAGTATTACTAAGAAGATAACACAATGAACATGAACAGATAGAAATAACGTTTATATTTATGATAAATCAAAATAATTCTGAACATTTTCAAAGTTAAAGGTGCAAGTATTGCAGTTCTGCAAATTCTGCAAATTTTATATGCAATACGATAGTAACGCAGTCACCGAACAAGTCTTCGCACCCTTTGTAAGTCTCCTTTTATTGAAGATATGGTATGCTTTCAAATATTTCTCGCGAGACTTCTCAGGAAGGCAACTGAATTCCGCATTAGTAGCTTGCTGTTTCAACTCTTCTGTTAAAATCCTGACTTCGTTGCCAGTATCGCTCATCTTTTATAATTATTTTAATATTTTTAATCTTATTCGATACTTTACTTTCTATTCCCGCAATTTTATAAGGTGCATTCAGAGACAGCGTCTGTGTTGTTTTATTTTTCAAATATTGAAAATGGAAATAATGTTATAAATGTACTTATGCATCAAGTCTTGATTATAAATACTTATGTGTTACTCATTTTCGTATACAATAATACATTAAATTATAAGTAATTGAAATAAATGGCATGGTTATCGACGTACAAATACTTTCAGATTTAGTTTATTTAGGTACACGTTTCAGAACGATTTTTCTTTGGGGAATTTTTCCAACTTTTTTCGAAATCTATGGTTGGTACTCTTCATTTAAAAAAAAAGTTACTTGCTCACTGTTTTTACGCAGCAAAACTGATATATTTAGAGTTGCTGAAGTGGAAAAGAGTTTACGTATCACAGAACTGTCACGGACATAGCAGGGCTTAAGAGACGTGACGTAGGTCACTGTTATCGGCAATTTCTCGGCGTCAAATCTGATAAAATCAGTTCATCAGCAATTTAGCATATCTAACCAAATCAGTTGTGAAAGTGCTATCAGAGATTTACTAATTTTATCATTTGTAATGTTATCCATACTTATATTATAAATGCGAAAGTAACTCTATCTGCCTGTTACATTTTTACGCTTAAACCACAAAACCCATTGTGATGAAATTTGTTACAAAGATAGATAAGACCTTGAGAAAAGACATGGCTATGTTTGATCGCGATATCCGACATCTACGCGGGCGGAACCGCAAGAAACAGCTAGTACATATATTATCAGAAGAATCCTGAACATTTACCAAAATTTATAGTAAAGAAAAATAGGTACCTAATATTTATTGATCAGAGGACCAATTTAATTAAGTTAATACCGAGTGCGACTGTTTTGATCAACGGTTACTTTTGCTATTTAATTTATTAGTTTTGTTAGTAAGTACTTACGCAAGATCTTGCCATTCCCAAGTAGGTAAAAAAGGCCAATAATGTGCAAATTCCTTGACTAGAAGTGCAACTGGCATCCCATGCACGGACCCGGAGCCCGAAGTTTTGTTAGTGTTGATGTCAGCATGAGCGTCTACCCATATAAGGATCATGTCCTGGTTTACCTTGTAGTGACCGTCCACTGTACCTGTAATTATGACAACAATATAATAATATAACTGGAATACCACAGTAAGTTTGGAACGGTACCAATCTAAGTGGTAAGAGAGCAAGGTTGTATATATAGATGAATACACCAGTCATCTTTATCAAATTAAATACGTTGGTTACCGTAATTGCCTTTTACACTAAATTACTAAATACCTATCTTCTGAAAAATCGCAATATAAAACTTTCGTGCATCAACATTTAAAGGATCGTGCGGGTGCAGTTTTTACGTAATTATAATTTGAATTATATAATTATTTTAACCTTACCAACACCTATAGAATGATCACCGCCAACGGTGACAGCGATTCTGCCATCCTTTAGCACTTGTGTAACTTGTTTTGATAAATGCTTGTTGCAATCGGATACCATGGACAGGTGGTCCATATTCTTTACATGGAGATCCTTTTCTGGGCCTGATGTCTCGATGTCACCGTAGTCTTTTACGTCGATGCCCTCTGTGTGACATAAATAAATAAATAAATATTCCACGGCATTTTACCCAGCACTATGTATAAACATATGTAGATTTTTTTCTCTAAATCTAAATACATACATATAAAACATAAAAACATCTAGACCAATGCAAATATCCACATTCATGCATACAAATATTTGCACTGAGCGGGAATTGAACCCGCGTCTTTTTCTTTACCGCTACGCTACAGAAGCCGTCATAATAGATACATAAAGTTATTCATAAGCCATTATTAAGCCAAGCTTAACTGCAAGCTCACCTGCAGACTGTTGATTGATGAACGAGGCCCTGAAGCAGGGTTTCCTCTCGTGGTTGGAGGGCCAGCAGACGACATTCACAACGTAAAGATAAGATTCCTACTAATATTATAAATCCGAAAGTCTGTCTGTCTGTTACGCTTTCACGTGTAATCCACTGAACCGAGTTTTGATGAAATTTGGTATAGGGGTAGATTAGACCTTGAGAAAGGACATAGGCTATGCTTGGTCGCGATAACCGCGGGTCACAGCTGATAAACTGATAAAGGAGGAATAGGAGAGTGGATAAATTTTAAACGCAACCGGGATTTACGTTCAGATGATGGAGTCATCAACAAAATTTGCATATTAATTTTTATACATATACCCACTTCAGTAAACAAGCATATGATTCTTTTGATATAAAAGGACCTTTAAAATATATACTTGCAGCAATGATATTTTGTTGATTTATACCTAAATTTAGTTGGGTACTTTGTGTAAAGAACTTTAATAATGGTAAAATCCTTAAAAATAGAGGAAACTATATTTTTAGCTCAATACTTCGATGAGACTATAAATCTGTGTCTACGCATATGTTTTTTTAACAACAAAGTAGGAGTAACTACCTTTACCTTTTAACTGAGAAAAATAATCCATACTAATATCATAAATGCGAAAGTAACTCTGTCTGTCTGTCTGTATGTGACGCTTTCACGCCTAAACCACTGAACCGATTTAAATGCAATTTGGTATAGGCGTAGGTTAGACCTTGATAAAGGACATAGACTATGTTTGGTCGCGATAACCGACATCCACGCAGGCGGAGCCGCGGGCAAAAGCTAGTGATTAATAAGAAAATACAAAATATGATCTATTTTATAGACACCGCGATGTCCCTGTCTGAAAAGACTGTTTGTTCGTTGAAGTTTACGATCATTTCATTGCTTAGAGATAACAAACATCTAGCTTTTTATTATGAACTTATTAAATCTTTGAATGTTGAGGTACGACGGACACTTACTTAATGTACAAAATACAACAGTGTAAGTTTTTATAGATTTGTGATTGCATAAACTATCTAAGCTTAATAAGCAATAATTTAGAAGTTTATGATAGACATATTATAATGTAATATCATATTTATCAAAAGATCTTACCAATTTCAAGAAGCGCTTCTACAAGTCCGGCTGAACGCATTGCTGCCGGTGCCACACTCACTCCATACTTCTTTTGTCCTTTTTCAAAAGGCACACCGACGATTCCCACTTTCTTCAAGGGTTCCCACTTCGTAGCTTGACTCATGGTTCGCACAAATACTCTACAAAGATTCATTTTCATATATTATTTATTAGAAATCTTCAATACCACAGGCTCGTTCTTGTTGAGCGCTGTGAGATAACGCTCTGACAAAAATACTGTCTTATCGTGAACTCCCAATGTCAAAGGTTGATTGTAAATTACTGTAAATTTATTTAAGATTATTGCATTGTTGACTATAACATACAGTCTTTTCGGATGTTTATTAATATTTTATTAAATTGCATCGTAAAATTTATATTACAAAAGATTAATGAAAGTATTGCTTCAGTTGTACCTTACCGAGGATATATATTCAAACATCTTTATAGGTATTTAACTATTTAATCATTTCTAGACGTGGCCTGGGTGTAATGTCAATAGCATGACTGGAGTTTGATTAGCATCTGTGTCATTTTCTTCTTTTTATGGCTTTGTAGCAAAATCCAAGACAAAACCGCCAAATTTTTGCCAGTATCAAGTGCAATAGATTTTAATTTCTACAAAGATTGTCTGTGAGTTTTAATAAATTATTTTTTAAATGGTTTCAATATTTATAAGAGCTATTGTAAACCGTTATGAATATTAACATTTTAGTTAATTGAGTATATGTATATATTTTCGAGAACTTTAATGTTTATAAGGAAGTATATTTCAAAATTTTCAAGAGTTTACGACAGGCCTAATATAAATAACGAAAACTATCCTGTAGTCGAAAGTAGGCTAAAAAAAATTGTAATGCTTTCCTGGGCAACTGTACACGATTTTTTAACAAGCTCCCTAATGATATTGGGGATTTACTTACCTGTGAATAAATTTAAAATTGTCGTTAAGAGTAAACTGTGCCAATTCAAGAATATACCTACATACATGAATACATATACTTACGCGTGTAAATCCCCGAAGGGGGAGGCAGAGGTGTCCCTGTTAAACCCACGTTTCGCCTATTATGACTTTCGGAGCCTATAACCGTCTAGTGGGCACTTTGGCTTGGGCTGTATGTTTACTGTCGGATGGCGAAATGCCCTATCCCTAAGTCGCCTTTTACAATACCCACAGGAAGAACTGGGCTGCTCCTATTCTACTCTACCTGGAACCAACATGATATTCCACTGGGAACTAACAAATAAAGAAGGAATATTTAAATGAAATGAGCTGTTCGCTCAATTATGCTATTGAAGGAAATTAAAGATTTTTGAGTGAATGAAACTGTGCGCTTTGCGTCTGAGCGTTATCCTTAGCTACAAACTGTGAATGACCCTGCCTCGCTACGATGTATAAACCGTAGAACGATGGAGGACAAAATCCAGTTATTATGAAGATGAACTAGCATTGCATTGAGGCCTCACCCGCGTAGGTATCGATCTCATGGGAATATCAGGATAAATAACCATTGTTACTCATTGACCTCCCTACAGATAAAAATATTTTTATTTGAAATCAGTCCAGTAGTATTTGATCTACGTTATTCACTAAAAACACATTTTTACCTAAAATGAAAAGTATCAAATACTGTAGATAAAAAATTTAGACACGCAAGTTCATATAAGCTGCTCTATAAATGTGGTTACCTATTAGCCTATACTAATTGAATATGAGAGATATTTGCTTTTTATAAAAATGTGTGTAATTGGGGCCCTAGCTGACTAACCGCAAGCTGGTACTGGTACAGTCGACAAAAGAGATACGGTTTCACCTTCACATATAACTATATGGAATAGTGCAACCGTATTTCCTTTGTCGACTGTACATCGGATGAGTCTCAGGCGCAGGCTTTTTCACGGTAGGGAATTCAAACTTTAGTCGCAGTCTGTTGCAAAAGCAAAAGTCTATTGTGTGGAAATATTGAGTTTTTTTTTAATATAGGACCCGTCAATTTGATTTCACTTCGCTTCATTTCGGTGGAGCTAATCGACAGTTTGCACGAATTGCTCAAAAAGCCGTGCAATATGCGTGGTACCCATGGGTACCCATGATGCAGCGCAGGCCCTTAGTGTTTGGATGGGTGATCAACAGGTAATAAAACGATCTAAGTGAGCCATTTGAGTCATTATTGTCTTTTATGATAAGAAGTTGAAGAAGAACGATGGTTTAGATAGCATATTATGATGATGAAGTGAAAAGCGACCACATGGGGCTCGCATATCACGTCAAAATCCATTATTTTTCTAACATCTTTTGAATACCTTTATCTACAAGTGAACATTAATACTTATAAATAAAATAGTTAATGTTGGTACCAGCATACGTTCAAGAGAGACGTTTTATAGACAGGGACGTATTATCCCTACCTGTTGCGAGCTATTATAATTTTCGGTCCTCCTAAATAAAGGGCAAGCCAATTGCTGTCTAGCGGGCATGCTTTCGGAGCCTCGATTCTACTAAAGTTATACCATTGTCATGCCACAGACACTGTAAGAATTACCCATTTAATTTTAAACTTTAATTTCACGTCATAAAGTCTAATATTAAATGGCTTTTTGTAGAGTGAATGAAAAAGTGATGTGAATGTGACACTCTTCATTTAATTTTGGACTTTAAGGTTATAGCAATAAAGTTAAAATTTAATGCCATTTATCGCTGTGTCTGTGGTGTGACAGTTGATTTTGCTTTAGCAAAATCGAGGGCCAGATCTCGCGCTGCTACAACGAATGTTGTAAATTGCTCGCAATGTAACTTTATCGAAAGCAGTAAGTTATAAATAAATTATGTTTTTGCTATTACCCGTGTTTGCGTGGGATCTGATCCCATTCATACCACCCATACGAAAACTCTGAAGTTTGAGATTTATTGAGTAACAAACACCCAAAGATTTAAAAATCATCACAAGGTTTCACATTTATAACATGATTTTGATATAAAATGATGATGCAAGTTAGTTGAAAATGACCCGAACCGGTTGACCCGGAAGGGACAACCGAAGATGTAACCAAATGGATGTTATGATCCCGGTTAATTCTTTTCAGAACTTTAACTTCTTAATCAGCACAGAGTCGACTTTACGTGGTAGAACTGTAGATTGTCCAGGTGCTAGTAATATTTGAGTAAGGTAGACCAGTTCAATTTAAATATACTTAAAACAAAAGTCCTCATAAGACATTTCACAAGAGGCATATAATATGAAAAAAAGAAATCAGTATCAACAAGAAAGATGGCGTACTTACGTGATGATGGAATTGTTTTCACTTTATTCAGACTCGGTACCATGTTTTGTACCCTTCGTCAATCGTAATGCATGCTCATTACCGATTGAATATTAGCGGAGCCGGGTACGTTTGAACTGGTTTAGTATGTACATTTGACATGGCACATACTTAAATTGAATTTCCGTTCGATAAGAAGTAAACTCACTTATAACTCAGAAAAACATTTTAATAATAATTATGAACATATGTTTCAGAAATATATTCTGATGAATACATACACCTGTGTCACGTATTTCATCTTCTTCATCAAAGTAATCCTGCACTAGCTTTTTTGTAGAATTTTGAGTTGTAAGTTTCTCCATCCACGGTAAGTATGGCCCGACAACAGTGAATATGTTGTATCTTATAGCAGCATCTTCCGTTGACAGTGACCCACATGGCGCAGCCGTTATACCAACAAGGACATTTTCTAATAGCAGTGGAGCTCCTATTCCAAATTCGGTGACATACGTTCTACCTTTAATAACGTATTCTTTGCCACAAACACAATAATACCATTTTGGGTTTACACATGGGATTTGCAGATAAGTTTGCGCCTGCAGAGCCACTAAATTTGGTGCCTGGAGATGTCCATATCCAATTGCTCTCATTTTTTTACTTCGGAGTTCCGTTGCGTAATAGTTTCCCATCTCGGCTACATTTATAAAAAGTTCCAGAAAAGGACGGTCAACAAAAACGAGTCCTATGTTACTGTGCAGTCTAGTTACGTTTGGGTCCGCTATTTTCAAATCAAATATATAGTCTGTATGAATTTGGGTATGATATATATTGAATATAGTGTTATTATTCTGCCCTTTAGTGTATACAGCTGAATTGAGAACAAACTTAGGTCCACCGGTGACACAGTTGCCTGACGTTAATACACAAAGTTTGCTGATTATACTGCCCGTACATAAATAATCCTTCATGTTGGTCAGTAAAGCTACAATGTACGGGTGTTCTTCTGCCAATCCTTCAATGACTCTCCAATCGCTTGGATCCTGCATTTCTGCAGTTATAGAGTGCGCGTGGCCTAAACTGTGTTCGATCTTCCTTGTAGAGAGCACTGATTGTATTAGTGTTATTATTATAATTAATATGGAAATATATAGCCCCGTCAAAACCATAGCAGTCTAATTTAACAAGCATTTGATGTGCCTTGAATGTTATACAATATAATAAAATAAAAGATTTATCCGAAAAAATATTAAAGAGTCAAAAAATGACATTTCTTTGTCACAAAGAAATGTAAGACAGAAGACAGACTTTGATGCGTTCATAGCTAAAAGAATTTTGCAGTAAAATTTTATAACCTATAATTTATTATGGAGGACCTCGGAGGACAGATTATGATTACTTCATTACATAACCTTAATGAAACGTATTACTAAGTTTATTCTTAATTTCTTCATGATCGTGTATTATCCTTCTTTGGCATCCAGTCCGGTTTTTTATTCAAAACCATTCTATTTAAGCTTATAGTTTCAAGTTAGATTATTCTGTCTGTAACGGATGCTACTGCTTCCTGTATCTGCAGTCACGAGAGGAAAATCTGCGCTAGTGCCTTATTTGTCAGTTATAATAGCAATTGAACTGGCTTGCAGGTAATTCACTCAACTTATGTCTGTGTGTACGTGTATTTGTTACCTAACTCCTCAACGGCTAAGCCACGGAGGATAGAAAATGTTACTTCATTCCTTCATGGGTTAAATCGATGTCATATAACGTGTTTTGGGTTCCTGAATGGTTTGAAAATACAATTGGACGTGGTATGAGCACTGCTTTACCGGGCAGCAGGACATCTGCTGGGCCTACTATTTTATTTGTATATCGCTAGTAGTAATTACATTGACACGTACCGGTATACATTTGAAGCTGAGCATCTTACGCCTAAAAAGTAAGATACATAAGCCCACTGTTCGCATTTCAACGATCAACAACCAAATTATCGTCTATGCAACCTCGATCCAAGGTTCTTACTTGCCAAATAAATGCACAAATAAACTTTTACACACCAATCCAATATACATACATCATACATACCTCTTACGATAATGAATATTATATGGTATATATGTCGCAGCCAGCTTGCTTAATCAGCCGTTCAATTAGCGGCCTTAATGGTGTTCAGCCATTTAATTAAACGGCTAGGCAAATAGCTTGGATTGATGACGTTTAATTACTTGCCTACCCATTTAATGAAACAGCTATAAAAAAGAGTTATTTCTGCATGGTTATAAAAAAAAGCTCCGCTCCGCATCACTCCCGCATTAGACCATCTAACCTAACCTATCCAAGTCGGATTGAGTAACTTTCTCAATGAACCTATAACTAATTTTCTGTGGAAACACCTCTGCCACCTCAGGGATTTACAGGTGTAAGTATATGTATGTATGTAAGTAATTTTGTCTTATTTCGGAGTGGTGCCCCATCTTACGAATGGCCTAAGCATTAGCCAGCCAGTTTTTAAATGTCGTAACAAACGTTACGGCTGAATATCATTCAGGCCGTTCATTGAATGGCGCAGTTTAGTTATCAGCCTAGGCAGTTAATTGAACGGTTAATTGAGCTTGTTGGCGACATATGTACATTTAAAAAATGTACTAATAGCGACTTTATCGCTAGAAGTAATTTGTTACTGGTAACCTTTAGGAGAATATAAATTTTAATGGACTTAATAATATAATATACTTACTTGGTTGTATTGTACAGCACCTGCTAACTCCACAAGGTTGATATTTACACTTTTTTGATACGTTGCACGATAAGAGTACCATATTAATGCACATTATCGAAATATTTTTGAAGTGAAAACTTCTTTAGCGGCGTTGGATGGGTGTAAAATGTTAAGGAAGCTTCAGGATTAGTTGACCTTTGAACCGTAACCGACGACTGACGTCATACAAGATTAGGTACAGACTATGTATTTTGCAAATTACAAAAGATATCGTCGTAGCTTAAACGGTAAGCACTTCGACTGTAAGTCCTTATAGTTTCAGATAGTATCGGGTTCAAACCACCTGGCCTTCAGGGTTTTTTTGTAATTGTTTTTTCTTATTATAATTTATTACTTTTGGTGATTATTTTTTCTTTTTGTAATTTATTACTTTTTATGATATTTTTTTCTTTTTGTAATTTATTATTTTTTGTGATTATTTCTTCTTTTTATAATTTATTAATTTCTTCTGACAGAAAATTAGCAGAAAATAAGTGATAGGTTCTATGATTAGCGCTATATTACAGGTATGGTATGGTATGTTCTTTTTTAATCTTTTTCTATGTACATATATAACGAAGAAAGAAAAAAGAAAATGTTTTCACTTCTGCCGGCACTCCCAGAGTGCAACCCGTCTTTTTTTACTAATAGGCTCTGCCTGACCTGAAATATCTACCTCTCTAAGAGAAAGTTTAGTTCAATTAGTGAAGTATACTCCTATTTTCATTCTGCTCGTCATCACAGAAGCTTTGCGTGCTATATCTAGCTGATCTGGGGTTGAAAACATCTTACCGACTGTGGAATAAGTGCACCGTTCCACGGTCGACTAAGCCCAGATTTGCCGCATCATTAAGTAGAACGATTTTATATTCTGGTGCTATCTAGGTGCAAAATTGTAGTCTGGGCACTATTCAACTTTCTAGGAAGGAAATAGTCTCAGCAAATATTGCGTTTCAGAGAGTAGTATAATTTCAAGGTAAGGTATATCTTGAAATTATACTACTCTCTAGAATCTACTGACTATATAGTACTATTTAATACGATGCACTTCATTAAAGTCCCATATACTATATAAACTAGGGTTAGTATGGACGGTATTATCAGGCTTTATGGAGCGACCAAGATCTTTGAGGCTCAAACCAGACTGGCCTGTAAAACGATACTCACCTGCTAATTGACGGGGACGAGGCTCTGGTGCAGACTTTCCACTCGAGGAGCATCACACAGTAGTTACTCCAGTAAGCGCCTGACAATGATGAAGGAGTATAACCGATATTATTTCAATTAAGTACAAAAGATTATGTTAGTGTTGAAGAGTGTCAGAAGTGATCCAATAAGTGATTTTAAAAAACAGTTGGGTGGGTCCAATATGATAGACGCGATCTTGACAGGCCGCAGACCCGACTCCACGTAACAATAGCATTCATAGACCGTTATATAACTGTGGAAAGTATTTGAATTTATGTACAATGTTGGTTTGGGGTCGGTGGTAAGTGCCAGTACTTGAAAGTACTCCAAACGGTGTTTGGTGGGACGACGTAGTTTCGATCGGATCTTTTTTTACTTGTTGAAAAAAAGGAAAAAGACCGTAAAATCTTAGCGTAAATATAAGATCTATCTATACAAACATATTTATTGTGTGCAGTCAGCATCAGCTCGATCTAAACGAACAAAGTACTCAATATTATCTGACTGCCTTGGTCTTCCCACTAAGGCAGTCAGATAATGTTGAGTACTTTAAAATTATCTGACAATCAGTACATTTCTGTTGACAGATTATTCTGATATTTGATACACACATTTAGTTCGGACAATGTTACAAGTGAAATCAATAAAACGGTTTGATTTGCTCTTAATGGTATTAAGATCATTTTGAGACTTTGTGGTCACGATCGTTTTGACGCTGACAGGGTACAAATTAAAAATTGTACTAATCGGAATAAAAATGCAGTTTTCATCGAACTTCAGGTACTTATTGGGGTGGGGTGTTGAAGGTAAACCCTCCTGCAAGTCAGACTCGATGGACGTGGCTCTGACGCAGAGTTTCCTCTCAGGGCCCTGACCCCGAGACCAGCACTCAGACGACAGTCGTATCCGGAAAAGCGGACATACCAATTAAAAACAATAAGCGGACCCAAAATGCCCCAAAATGCTAATTTTGGATACTACAGGAAAATCGCTATGAGGATGGTGTTGAGATTAAAAAGTGAGCAATCTACATAAACCTTGTATAAGAAATTTAGGTAACTTTGCCATCTTAAAATTCTTTTGACAAAATATATAATTTCCCAAAAGGAAACGAAACGTAATTTGGTACCATCAGCCCACTTTAAAAGAAAACAAAACAATGACACAAAAGGCACAAAAGGAATAACTAAGTTGCACTTGAATTTAAAAAAGGTAAATTAAGAACACTTCATCGAATAATCTTCAGGTACAGGGGCCAAGTTACCGGTGGTTAGGGCTTTAGAAAGAAGAATCTCCTCACGTGTCGTGTCGAGGAGTAACTACTGCCTTCTGTATCAAACCCTTGACCCCTTGAAATGTTGGCAGGTTGGTTGAAATGGCAATCAGTCTGTGAACCGATATGACTATCACATTAATTGTCAAATCCACACTCCACATTATCTACGATTGGAAATGAATGTATGTACCCGCAGAGGGAAGGAATATTTGATCGGGGAATAGAGCGCCACACACACACATCCAATGTTACTGCTTGTAAAAAACATGCTTAAATAGGTAATTCAGATACACGTTTGTTTTATTTAGCACTAGCGATCCGCCCCGGCTTCGCACGGGTGGTAAAAACGTTCCTGTGGTAATCCAATATAGCCTATGTTTCTTAGGGTCAATGTAGCTTTCCAATGGTAAAAGAATTTTTGAAATCGGCACAGTAGTTTTCGAGTTTATTCATTACAAACATACACACAAAAATACAAATCTTACAAAAATACAAATCTTTATAATAGCAGTGAAGACATCACGACTTCCAAGGAGTCCAGTAAGAATATGTGTAGGTACTTACTGGATAGTGGACTAGAGAGTGCTTCTTTTCTTGTGCAAAGAAGCACTCTTTACTTTATATATCATTATATATCTAATTAGTTTTAATATGAACTTACTAATGTGATGATTCTTAGGTAGACATTAGGAATAGGTACGTAATTCATAATCTTAACTAAATAAAGCTTTCTTTATTAAACATAGTCATACTTGCACCGGCTCAGATTTCAACAATCGAGGGAAAAATCTTATAAAAAAAAAAAGTCCAGGACGCAAAAAGTGTTCTCTAAAATATTTTACATTTTTAAAATAATCTACAGAAAATCTTTCCTCATTAAATTCCAGTAGAAGTTGACGTTGTACAAAAAAGGAATATTTATTTGGAAAAGTTAAACAATGTGATGATGCGCTGCGCTGTTAGGCGTCTCTTCTTTGAGCGCGGTATACGAGTCTCAATTCATTTTATTTTATTCAAGCGTGGAGAACGTTTTCATGCATTCCGTGAAACTGACACGGCAATAGAACGCTTCAGGGGAAGTATATACTGTTCTGTTATAATGCTTTCTAAATGAAGAGTGCATCACTTTCGAAAGCGATGTAGTTTTATTTTTGAAATAGATCTTGTTATATGTTTTTGAACTTGTGCTAAGTTTTAATGAATAAACTGTTAGATAGATGGTTATAATACTTATGCCTTGAATAAATATATTATTTATGTAGTTATATATTGGTCCAAATTGATCACCGGTTCTTCCCGTTCTTCAAAAACTTATTTAGGATCATTTATGTTTTCAATGTTCCCGGTTGTGTTCGATGTCTTCGCCTCGGAGCGCGGAATTTGGTCCTTCTCCTCCCGCCCCCTCCCCTTAGAAAAGCCGACTTACCAATTAAAACAATAAGCGGACACCAGGCTCCAAGGTCCAAACTTGTAACACAACTGGGAAATCACTATGAGGATTTATGATTTCTCTAGTCAGCTCAGCTCATTCGTTGACTCAGTATTATGTGATCACTTTAATAATCTTTAGCATACTTAATTGATTAGTCTAGTGGTTAAGGTTTCGGACCGGTGATTGTGTCTTTCAATATGAACTCTGTGAGATTTGGGGTCATATTGAAAGACTGAATTACGGACTCAAGTAGTAATTTTGTTTGTTTTGAAGGGTTCAATTTGATTGGTTATCAACGAGCGAGCGAAGCGAGATTATTACATAATGTTGTTGTACCGATTTGAAGCCTTCAATAAATTCTCCATTATTCTGTCTATACACACGTACAGTTCCGACATAAGATCATCTGTCATATTTTCCCGCCTTTTAAAAGCATTCGAACCTTTCTTTCAAAAGCGCTCAAGGAAAATGCTTTAGCTTTTCATAATACACAAAAAGAACCTAAAAAGGTTTTTTCTTTATCGTAGTACAATGAAACCGAAATCACACACGTGCGTATCCTAGAAAGGACAGGCTCTCGATTGTCTCCCACGGGTATCCCGCAAGATTTTCACAGAATCATATGTATCAAGTCCTCTCTCTTGGACGGAGATTTCATTTGAATGAGTTGTCAGATAATAATAACTTGCGTGGACGCGACAGGGATGGACGCGGTAACGTGATAAAGAGACTAGAGTGATTTTTTTACATCATGGCCCCTCGACGCTTCCACGAGCGAATCTTACAGATCCACAGTCTATTAATATGATTGATTCAGTTCAAATAATACATGACTTGCAGAAATTGCTGATATTGTGTTGGATACCTACGGTTTTTAAAGTTATATCCATATATCTCATGATATTATCACAATATCATTCCACTTAAAGTCAAGTCTATGTTTTAGGGTGTTTGATTTTGGTGAACCATTTAAAAGAGATATTATATCCTAGGAAAATATTAAGAATGGTAGGGATATGCGTTGAAGAGTAATTTACCTTTTTTTAGTTATTCCATGTAATGCCAAAGAACAATTTGCATGTGAGGTCAAATATTAAACATTCAATTTCAAATTATGGTCAAGTGTAATTTAATTAGTTCAAATAAAGGTGTATATATTTTGATACGTGCCCCTCATTTCTACACTTTCTACTCAGAGACTTCGGTGGGACCCTTCGTTTTCATGTATTTGCCTGCAAAAAGCCTGTGTACGCTAGCCGTTATCAACCTTCATAAAATTCACTCATTCGTAAGGGTAAACTTTTGCTCTTTTAAGATGCAAATATATGGGTCGTTCGTCATGTCTATATTTGGAGGGACCAAGCGAGTTGTGAATTACATATTAAAGTACATACATACATTTACTTTGAAAAGTTTACAACTGTACACTTTTCAAAGAAAAATGTATTTAGGTACGTGGGTTTGTTAGTTTTTGTTGAGTTTTAAATCCTCTCTCAATCCTCTCACTTGGTTTGGCAGTTGCATTTCATTAGAAGTTAAGTATCGTTAGAGTTAGGTATACGTTTCTATTCTAATAATTTTATTTATTGGTAAACTAACTGTTAACGTGATGACTTAGGAATGATTGAAAACTTAGCATGTATCAGCAGTTTGTTTTCCAATCTGCTTAGAATAGCCTCTATCTACTGCGATGGAAATAACTGATATCTGGTATCCTTCCTATCTCGGCAATATGCTCACATATTATAATATGGGATCAATTGCGCAGGCGAAATATGGGTAAAGTATTAAATAACTTACATACATCGAGCGCCAATTTTTCAGTTTCATTTTAGGCCTATTTAGCGACGATATAGATATATTTCCTAATATTTGAATTTTGGAAAAACCACATTGAAAATCAATTGATATTACATAGTATTTCGATACAAACATTCGGGTCGTACTCAGTTGCCGAAGTTCAAGAAGAATTCAAATTGTACGTATAACGAGAATAATACATACATTTTGGGAGGCCATCGATTATAAAAATAGCTTAATTTACATATACACTGTCTTCAATTTAATTTAAAACCTTTTTTACTTTATACTTTTCCCTAGAATTCCCTATCAGGTCACGTGTTTCCTTTTTCCTACAGTCCCGGGTCCTTTAAGCGGAGCGTGAAAAAGCATCTGATGAGGCTGTCGAGCTGAGTGCCACCATTGTTAACATGGTACGTGTTTGTAATGGTGATACTTTTTCCGAGACTTTGCCTTTAGCCTACCTTTAGGCGAGGTAAAGTCAAATTGAAGTGTCCTGTATAAAAAAGTACTCGGACCATTGCTTATAAACAATGTGAGTTGTCAACCTGCAAATGTTCTGAAAATTCACATGGCCAGTTTAGATGACTGTAAAGCTGAATAGATATTTTCATCCCACCATCTCGGAAAGAGTAACGAAGGACTCGAGGTTGAATATTTAAATCACGAGCGAAGCGAGGGATTTAGGACGACTCCTGAGTGTAGCTCGCGATTTTAGTTCACCCAAGACTGAGGCAGCTTTAGCACCGAGTAAAATACTCTACTTTTTGTACCATTTGCGTGCGCACCAATCTAGGTATCAAGGTCATACGGCCTCGTCGGTTTTCGTAATTTTATTTACATAATAATCATACTTAACTGCAATATCTTAAATTTAATCAATCCTAAAAAAATGCGTATTCCTTTTCGAAAAGATGTATAATAAGCGCTTTCATTAATTTTTATCCAGTTATATAAAAATACAAAATATTTAAGTTCTTACTCACTTAATTACTTACGTCGCAAATAAATACACTCGTGGACACATCTATTGGCCTACCTTGCATTTTAAGTTTCGTTTAGTCCTAGCCTTGGAGGACAGAATATGATTAAGTAGTTTCCTTCTCCATGGTCCTAGCCTACGAATAATGTAATTCGTAGGTCCTAGCTAAAAAATTATATTAGGTCGAGCAAAAAGTTTTTATGCAGTTTTGAACCAGGCACATTCATAATTTTATTCAATAGTTTTATTTTGAATTTCGAACACAGAATTTAAAGAAACAAAAGACAATTTGGAGCCTGTTCGTTGATATTAAATAATCGAAAACTAATAAAACTTGAGTTTATTCGTTTACTTGGATTTAATTCTCGAAAGTGTGATTTTTCTCTTTGGTTTTGCAACAAACATTACTTATTCTTAGCATTAAGGTGAGGTTTTATCAATAAAATCTATGGATACTTCGCCTGAAGTCGCCGCCCAAGCTGTGGCGCTTATCCAGGCCGGATACAGCCAAAGAAATGTGAGTGCTCAACTTAATTTACGTCGATCTGCGGTCCGAAATGTTTATCGGAGGTACCTAGAGACTGCCGACTTTGTTCGTCGCCTAAGAAGGCCACGATCTCGGGTCACAACTGAAAGGCAGGATCGGTTCATCGTGACGACCAGATTGAGAAATCGTCTCATTACCTCCATTAAGATACAAAACCAACTTCGCGACTTCCACGGAGTATCTGTGAGCGCTCGAACTGTTCGGAGAAGGTTAGAAGAACGCGATATGGCACCACACAAACCAGCTAATGGCCCCAAACTAACGCGAACCCACCGAACAGCGCGTCTTCTTTTCGCGAGCACTCATTTAAATTGGACTCAGCAGCATTGGAGCCGTGTTCTCTTTTCTGATGAGTCTAAAATTGCGTTACATAGCAATGATGGAAGGAAGATGGTCTACCGACGTAAGGGAGAGCGTTTTGCATAATGCTGCTTTCAAGAGAGGGTTGCTTATGGCGGTGGCTCATGGACTATCTGGGGCGGTAATTCCGCGAGCGGCAAAACTCAACTTGAGGTTGTTACGGGACCACGGTTGCCAACATTAAATGCTGAAAGGTCCATTCGTGAGTGCTTAGAACCTCACGTGATGCCATACGTGGACTATGTGGGCCCAAATTTGATTTTTATGCATGATAATGCAAGAGCCCATACGGCCGGCATCGTCAGGGAATATCTTCGGGATAGGAACATCACAGTTATGGACTGGCCAGCCAGAAGCCCAGACATGAACCCGATTGAGCACATGTGGGACGAGCTAAAAAGACGTGTTAGAGCTCGTCAGCCAGTTGCCCAGACGATGCCGGAGTTGAAAACTGCCATGGAAGAGGAATGGGAGATGATCCCTCAAAATTTCATAGAACGATTGATAAACTCTATGCCTAATCGTATGTGAGCTGTCGTAGATGCCCATGGAGGCAACACGCGTTATTAAATTCTACCTTTATTTGATAATTAAACCTTTATTTTGATAAAACATGTTTTTTTTTTCAAAAATCAACTGCACTCATCAAGGCGCATACGCGACTTGTTAGGCGTAGCTCCATGTCCTGTGGTATTCTGAATTCAAATTTAAAACGATACGATCGAAAAAGATGGTAAAATGTATCAGGTTTAAAACTGCATCAATAGTTTTTGTTCAATCTAGCAATCATATTTAGGTAGGGGCCATCGAAACCTAAACTCTAAGGTGGGCCAATAGATGTGTCCACAAGTGTATATGTAGGTACTTACGCAGAAAACTTGGCTGTATGTGTGAGATGCAAATGGCCCGGTGTTTTTTTTTGGAAAACCTACCATCTGGTGTATACAAACAATGACATGACTTGATTTAGTGGTATATTTTATGAAATTCAAGTGGTTTTATGAATTTTGCAGATACATGTAGTCGATTCAAAATCGTTATTTTTTATGCTTAACAATATAGAATTGATTTCAGTTCAGATTAAATTTCGGTAAGTATTCCAAACTTAAACCACATTCTCCCCCTAGAGGATAAATGAAATTCAGTACAATTTTCTTTCCCTGTTTTAAACATTAAAAATGACTACTGTTATGTTCGCTTTTTGTGCCATAGAATGTGACATTTTGGAGCAAGTGGTACGATATAGTACATTACTACAGAGGCCGGGAAGAAAGGGATTGCCGGCCAAAGACATATAGAGACGGATAGGTCTGAGGCAGGCAACCCAATATTTCCCGCCGAGGTATGTATAGTGCTTTTCTCAAACAGGCAATGAAATAAATAACAAAAAAATTAAAGATTTATTTTTAAAGACATTAAAAGTAAACAAGATAAAAACTAAAGCTCACGTGTATAGTATTGTTTCGTCTATTTTAGCTTGATTTTAACAGTAAACATTTACATTTATGTTCATTATCATGTTACTTTAAAAAAGTATAAAGGCACGTTTCTGAACGAACAGTGACACTTGTCATTGTTATAAATGTCAATTTGTTGCAACTAAATTAAATATTAATATTTCAATGTTTATGTGTATAGTTAAGAAAACAATTATATCAATAATTATATTAAATAATGTGTTATTAGTTATGTTAATGTGGATTTTTTATGTAAATAAAACTGCTCTAAGTACATACCAAGTCGTTTATTGTTTTTTTTTAATAAGCATAGTGGCAGAGTGTCGATGCCTTTGCCAAAAATGTATATGGAATCGAAATTAAAAAAGAGGACTTTGCCGGCCTTAGGCCTGCAAGGTTTGTATGAAATTCCATTACCGGCCTCTGGTCCTAGCCACGCCTGAAACGTCATACTTCGCAGCCTATTAAGAGGAACGTAATGTCAATATTTCATTGCATGTTTGAGAAAAAGTAGTTTTTATCCAATTTCTATCCTCTAGAGGAGAAAAGTAAATTGAATTTAGAACATTGTGTGCACTAAGTTTGTGTTGGTTTGTGTACTCAAAACATCATCAAACCTTTTTACTTTCACCTTTAAGGTGCCCAATTTATCATACAACTTTTTTGAATTTGTTAAAAACTCAGACTCGCAACCTCATTGCTGTAATTATTTTTTTAAATTTGTTTTGCGCGCGCCATTTTATATTGCCTCACTGAGGTGAAATGAAAAGTTTCATGTTATACTCGAGTGCAAAGATTTTTCATGTCGTGCTCGTTTGATTCCCTTCCTAACGCTCAGGATTCTAATTATAGAATCTGTCGTTTGCTCGATGATCAAAATTGAGCATGCGGTTAAAATGCACCTTTGCATTCTTGTATGACAAATAACTATTATTACGTAGTGTGTCAGTTAGTCAAAGCACCGTTTCATTTATAAGAATGTTGTGCAGAAGGTAAACCGAAAATGAATGTTTCATTTAAGGATTCATTATTTTAGTAACATATACATCAATGGCTCATTACATCAGCTCCTTAAAACTTTAGTCGTTCTGGACTACTTATTTAATTTTCCCTCAGTGGTCCGAGAGAAATTGTCCACATTTAAATACGAGGACGTTTTGCTAAAAGAAATTCAGGATCGGGTGTTTCGCGTGTAATTTTACTACACGTAAAATAGAAGCAGTCGGTCGCTCGCAATGTGACTGACATAAATGCAAATTATGCTACTGAGATTGTCTACGAACCAGAAGTACTTATTACGTTTTATTGAGATTACGTTGGATGCTTCCGAATTTAAATTATTACTATACAGATTCAGAGCAACTTACTTTTTTACGACAATGATTTAGGACACCGGACTGTGAGGTTTATTGGACATTTTATACTTTTCCGCGTATTTTATTATCTGTTACTCATTTTTATATCCGCACCCTAATAAATAACTAATATCATACATTTTAGCGATTTAAATGACAGTTCTAATGGTTGACGTTATACGGATATAGTCTGTGGTTTCAAATCAAAACCAATTTTTGTTTATTCCAAATAACAATTCCAGTAATAATATAGATAGAGATCTTTATCTGTGTTATATCTAAATAGTTCGAAATAGCAAAGTAAGTGAGTGGTATTCCATCAAACGAATAAACGATTCTCCTTTATTTATGTCTCCATGACAAACGTCCCAAAATGAAACAAACATGACTAAAAATTCTATTGACACGAGTGAGTTTATTGCTAGCTGTGTTGTGAGAAAGGGTTGACAATAGCAATAAACGTCTTCACCAAAACAAAACTCAAAGGACATTTCGGACATCAGCCATAGAACTTGGAGGCGGACGGGAAGTTTATTTAGAACGTCTCTGTTTCAATATGTCGTCGAACGTGACATATTCGATAGAGAACTGAACAATAAGCAGTACATATTATTATGTATTTATATACATACATACATATACATATATACAACTAAACATGAATGAATCTTTCCCTTGATCCCGCCAAATAACTTGAAAAAGCCTTTACCGATTTCATTGATATATATATTTTTTAAATTTTCATATACTTTATTAAAGTCTCTTACAGGACGAAAATTGCCCAGAAAAGTGTAATATGGGCAGCTCGTAGCATCTATTAGGAAAAATATAAAAAACAGTGTTTGTTTTTTGTTAGAATTTTTGATCGGATTGTGATATTTTTTGTTAATTTTTACCTAGAACTTATGCTAAGTTTACGATAACCAGTTGAATTTTTAGATGTATTTGCTGCGATTTCGCATGCAGAAGAAAAATGAAAAGTACTCTTCTTTAGCAGTGTTAGCAGATGCTGGTATTACGAACTACATCGTAAACTTATTAATTACTCCGACAACACAAAGGGACTGATAATTAACGTTGAACGTATAAAAGGAAAATTAGCTTGACTCCTATTTCTAATTAAATCGAAGAAGGCGAAAAAAGGTCGCTCAAGTAGCTACAATGTCTTCGGTACATATAGACAAGAGGCGATTTAAACGAGAAAATCGGGCGTTAGGGTGGCAATGAGAAATGAATGCGACGATTAGAATAGAATTTATAGCAGCACGTAGGAAAAGAACGATCTTCGAACCTGTCCAATTCTCCGCAGTAGACTCGAGATACAATAAAAATACGAATGAAATTCCATTCGTGACAAGGACGAGATTTAGACCATGGCGACAGAGGATTTTTGATTGTTAATCCTGTTACAAATGTTTAATGTAAATAATTCAAATGCGATTGTGGGATTGAATTGATAATAATGCTTATGTGAATTTTAGTAGCTTCAAGGACGTTTTATTGAAAGACCAGGTCGAGAGTACCCTTAATCAGCGTGTATGGCATGAAAACAAATTTATAGTTGCTAAAAGTTAAAAAATATGGTCCATGCCTGGGTAGTTATTGTAGGTGGCGTCACCTACAAATAAGTTATGGACATTACTGTAGTTTCTGTTATAGGGTTTACCTGTTTCGTCTCTGTTTCATCATCTTAATGTTGTTCCCGGTAGCATATGAAGCTTTCATATCGAAGTTACTTACTCCGCTTACTCCAATTCCTCCTTTTGGTTTTGTTTATACGGCTTTAATGGGAGTGACTGCAGACTTGCTAGACTGCATCCTCATTTACTTACCGCCCAAAAACATTTCTGGTCGCATCTCAAACTTTTCACATAAACCGCAAAATAGTGGGATCAGATATCAAGAGTGACTAACCAACGAAGTGCTTAAAATTTGTAAAAGCGACCGACACTTAAAGTGGCCTGAAAAAAGCATCTAGCTGTAAAAAGGTAAACATCATCAGTGAGTGAGTAAATTAACTCGTTGGCTGAGAGGGTTTTACGCGCGGTTTATTAGGACTCTCAAAGCTAGGCTGCGGCCACACTACAGTTCTTGCGTTGCACGAGTAGAATTTAGGTTAGCGTGGCTATATAACTGACCGAGCAAGCGTAGCAAACGAAAGCCTCTGTTTCGACAAGGTTGCGGATTTTGCTTATGTCCGAATCTATGTCGGTTTTTCAGTTTCGGTCTAGAGGGCTCATTTCTTAACCGATTTTCACCAAACTTGGCACACATGTGCTGTGATTTGAAACATAACTTTTGTCGAGTGCTTTTTTATAGGAGGGAAAATGTGGGATCTAAGGGCGGAAGTTTTCTGTCGCCTTATTTATGAATGGATCTGTGATGAATGATGATTTTTGGTTGAAACATCAAGAACATGATTCCTTGCAAATTGTTGTAAAAAAAAAGTCGTTATAAAATAACAGATAAGGTAAGAGGGGGAAGTTTGCTGTACCGTTTTCTAGGATACAAACAATTGAAACATACTTTTTCTTTTTTTTTTTGCTTCCAGATGGCAAAGTAGGGTGCTCGCGAGGATTACTCTTCTCAGAACTACTAGCTACTATATAATTATATAGTTATGAAAATTCAAGATTTTGAAATACTTTCGAATCGAACGTTGCCTTGTGCTTTGTATGGGGTGCGCATTGTCTTACATAACTTTTCAACTCCTATCATCGGAGGTCCGAAAATGTTTTTCATACCATTTAAAATTATAATGATCGTTATTCATAAAAAAAAAAATTACATATTAAAAAACATAATCATTTAAATTCATAATATCACTAATTATACACTTAAGTTTTTACCAATATTTGTTTTAAAATATTTGTTTATAGGTACTAATGATCGAAACTTATAATCATTCAAATAAATATCTATAATATTCATAACTGTGCTTTATTCTAATATTTGTTTTAATAAATTTCTTAATCATAATTGCTACCAGAAACGAGATTCCACCAGACAAGTAGGTTAGGTTAGGTTAGAACTGTGAAGCGAGCGTGCCGCGGCAGCGGCCGGCAAAGCGCCAGAAACTAATTTTTGTTAGAAAAGTAGACAGAATTTATGCAAAAATATTTTTTTAAATCGGTCCAACCGTTATTGTGAAACACGTGTAACAGACGGACAGACGGACACAAGGAATTGATAGAACGCAATATGATAATTGTCTGTTATAAAGTAAGCTATTCTGAACAACGACGTTATGAGTTAAAGTATGTTTGTAGTAACAACATTATTAATTAAAGCAATATGATAATAGAATGTTATGAAAAAAAAAGATCTGAAAAAAAAATTATGGATTTAAACTGGTTCTTGGTAGTAACCATGGAGAAGAAAACTTGATCATATTCTGTCCTCCGTGGTAGTAACAGTATTAATAAAAAAATATAATCACTAATTGTTATGAGTTCCGATGATAGTAATAAAAATGTATGCATAAAATTAGTATGAAAAATAAAATCATGAGGAGTGATGACTATGAACACAAATCGGTAGTAAGAAAAAGAATAGGATAAAAAATTTTATGAGAGCCAATATGGACCTCTTTGTATGATTTATATTAATGAACACGAGTTTCTATTGAGAGAAAGAAACTTCTCTACTATGAAACCAAAAAGTGGTTTTGGATTCGATGAGAGGACGTGAGGTTTTGGATTTCTCTTTTAGGAAATTCATAGTAACAGTGCAGAGTTCTGGCATAGTTGTCCGTTCGTATAATAGGAGGATGGACCTATGGGTGTATTCCTCTATCGCCCAGAAACCCACTGGTCCTCACACACAGCGTTCACATTCACAAGCACCTTTCCACGTAGAAGCGAAATATTAAGTTGAAGGGATCACGATGAAACTTTATTCTTCCCCAATTTTTGTAGGAGGTAAGACACGACGGTATTTCCGTCCAATTGAGCAGTCCGACTGGGGCAGTACTCCACCCGGCGGTGAGTAAGGTCGCCAGAGCTCACTGGAGACTTTTTATGCTATCAGTGGGAAGACCAAAGGCTTGTCCTGCTTTATCTTCTACACTGACGGCACAGAAACTCTCTGTTCTTACAGGGAGTGCGACGCCTCTGTTATTGCATACGTCCATAGGCCACGGTATCCCCTTTCCATCAAGTGGGCCGTGTGCTTGTCTGCAACATAAGTGGTTTAAAAAGAAATCCGACGGTGAAAAACTCATTAAAATGGGTTCCTGTTTAAAACAAAGACACTGATAAATAAGAGTAAGTAACTTGAGACTCATAAAACTTTATATTATAGGGTGAATTAAGTTTGTGTGGAAGCGTTCTTCTTTATTGGTGCACTTAGCGACTAGTGGTGAGGTGAGCAACGTTCACATGGTTCGCAACTCGTTCGCTAGCCACTCAATTAATTGAGTACGCGACTACGGTTGCTTGTGGTAAGGATAGAGTGGTCCTATATTCGGTATATTAATTACCATCGTTCTGTGTATAGCGTAGTTTGTTACTATGGAAATGCTGGATATGTAAATTTCATGAATACAATGAGGTTATAAAGTTTACTTTTGCCTTAACAGCCCCAGTTGCAAGGCAATAGGTAAAGCTTGAGGAGTGAGATAAATCTGGCAATAAAGTCGTTTTAATCGCTGTCTCCTTTTTAACCTGTATCCTATAAAAGAGACACCGCTGCTTCGCAGTGAAAATTGCTTCACCATAATATTCAGACTTTTCATACTGATTTTATCTTAGTTATAGCATATTTAAGGTTATTAGATTATTGGTACCTAGCATGTGTACTATAGTGACATACCTACTTTGATCAAGCTGTTTTGCTCTTCTACTTCTTCTTCTCGTATCAATGGCAGCAATTTAAAACGTCTAGATGCGATCAGCCCAAAACTCAGCTACATTAACCCTCATCCTCCGTCACCTTATTCAGATCGGTAAAAGTATAGGAATAGAGGCACAGCGGGCATGATAGAAGGTGATCCATCGACTGCAGGGGAGAAGCACAGTCACAGCCACCTCCCTCCGTGCCCAGGTAACCAATTAATTAAGTGGCTAGTGACATCGTATGAGTGATTCACGTTATCGTTGTGGTTTATAATCTTCAAAACGCTCATATTATAAATTTGCTCTCAATGTGCAATATACCTATACAAGAGTATAACGGCCGAGTATATCGCATTCGTTATGCAAAGGCTATGACTAACGGCGTTGTTGTAAATCAAGTTCAATTTAACATTTTCATATGAAGTGTTAAAAGGCAATTGGTGGAGGCTGGCTGGTGCGGCTCGCGAGATCTGTCATCGAGTGGGGATTTATAGCACATCGTTCGTTGGGATTTGCTTTTGCTTCACGTAATGGATTGCTTTAGAATTCAACGAACCCGCTTGAATATATTTTTTGTACATTCCCATACGTCTATTTCATTGTGAAACACTGTTTTTATTTTTTATCTGAGATACGAGATCGCAGGTTTATGGTTGAATAAACGACCAAAACGGCTTTCTATTGTAGCGATTGATCATCAAAGATTCTGTGATAAATTGTTTATTAGCCTTTAATTGAACGTTTCTGTAAATAAATATACTAAAATATGCAAAGCCGTAACCACAATTGCCCATGAAAATTGAAATTGAACGCGAAAACACATCAGATTCCCGAGTGCAGTTTTCAATCAGTCAATTTGTACCACTTACCGTCGATACGGTAGTAAACGAAGTAGCCTTGCACAGGAAAGAGGAATGTTTATTCATGTGCTCGTAATTAAATTCTGTTGGTAGTGCGGTTGGGCACTAATTGAAGTGGAGGGAGGCAGAGCAACTCTTTCCACAGGAGTTGACAGACCAGTCGGGCCGTCGCGTCGCGTTGCCAACGATGGTCGCTATATTCAGTGGCAGTGTAGACAATGCTCTTGACGTTTATAAGGATCATTGTGTATTATTAAAATCTGTTCAACTAATTAAACGTCCTTTTTTATCGTGTCAAGGTTACACATTATTTTGTGAGAACCCTAAATACTGTCATAATGTTGATCTATAAAACAATTGCACTTGTACTTTCCTCAGTTTATTTTCATTTTTAAAATGACTGGTTTCACCTCAAGGCATTATCAAAGGTTAAAAATAACGGATCAGATTAAAATTAAAAGAAACTGTGTAAAAGTACAAGTGCAATATGTGTAGTAGATAATTGCCACCAAGTGCCATCAGTCTCCAGTATAAATATTTGATCTAACATAGTCTACAAACATGGTATAGGTAATCATGAAAAATTTTCAGACATGCAGTGAATATTCGATCTTTCTCGGTATTCAAATGTATGTTTTTAAGTACTGAAATGTAGATTATGCAAAAAAAGTAGATATAATAATATTGTTCATACGAAGGAAATCCCTAATGGGAAAGTATCATTTTCATTGAGTGCTCACAAACTGCAGTTGAATTTGAATACACTTAACTTTATGGAGGCATAAGTGTGAAGATAGACACAATCCCGTTTCAAGTTCAAATACAAAAATAATTTCCATGTCACCCAAATTCAGGATTGCTAGTTTCAAGATACCTACGTCTTTCATGCCAGGGCTTCTGGTATGAAGTTATAGACAAATTTAATTAAATGTTTTCAGCTTTACTTTTGGCAGTGGTTTTGCCTGATGCTAGCAGCCGTATATTTATTAGGATATCTTCATATGTGCGCTAATGATAATTTTTAGTACAGTGCAGATGCTGCTGAAACGCAAAACATGTGCAAATTTATATAAAGACGATGAACATGCATTTATGAATAAATTGAAAGACTCCCTACTATTTATAATGGAACGTTTTCATGTATTATGCTTATTGTTCGCGGCTACTCTTTATTATAACTGCCTGTTCTTGACAGCTTTGATGCCATGTGGTTTTGAGGCGAAAGTGATGAGAGTGATGCTATTATTGTAATGTTATAATAATATGATGGTTGTATCTTTAGCTGTTTTATTTTATACGGGGTTCGTCGTCTTGTATAGTGTATTCCGGTGTTGCACGTGTCTATAGGCTGCTTTAACCGCTACCCATCAGTTGAGGTTAGAGAGAGTGTAACAGCGTGTGCTTCATTTTGTAATGTGTATTATGTTCATCAACATCATCAGACGATGATCATAATAATCAACAGAATTAATCTTGTGAAAGCTGAAAAAGATAAGCAAATAAAATATTTGGATTTTGCTCACGAGGTTGTCGATATGTGGAATGTGGATTCGGTGATTATTGTTCCGATAGTCGTGTCGGTTCACGGTCTGATTTCCAAGAGCCTTGACCAACATCTCAAGAGGCTCGCGTTAGACAGTTGGGTCAAGGACCTGATGCAGAAGGCGGTGCTGCTCAACACGGCACGCATCGTGAGGAGGTTCCCTGCCCTGGAGCCCTAGCCAACGGTTGCTTGGTCCCTGTACCCGATGGCGGTGGTGCACATTTTTTTATATTTTTAAATATGTATACACAAATTTTATTTACAAGTAGTTTTAAAATATATAAACAGAATTATACCATATTAATGTTGTTTATTTACTTAAATTCTATTAGAATGTGAAAATAAGTACATGACTCAGTCCTCGGGTATTGAACCTAATCCCTTAAAATGTCTAGAAGGCTTCCCTCTCTGAGTTCTCAGTAAAGAGATAAGCCTCACTGAGCCTCTACATTTTTCCTATTTTCAACTTTGCGACAAGTGCAAGGCCAATGTGACTAGACATATATACCTACTTGTACCTACTCTACTATAAGCCGGCTAACGTTATTCTATTACCTACCAAAGAATTCGAATATAGGTAAGTATTATTGATAGAAAATGAATCAATTCTATTCTTTTATTGACGTGAAGTTTTTTTACATAAAGTGTCATGTCAATTTGCATTTTATATCCAGGTATCTTGTCTTCTATGATTATTTTAATAAAAGTATTCCTATAATGTCAACGACGCGAATAAAAATAAGCGGGTGAAAATATTTATTATTTATTTTTAAAACTACCAAAATTATAAAAGAGAAGTTTAAATTACACCAGTAGAAATGTTTCGGAAAAATGCGATAACAAACACCTGTGATGCCTGCGGCGGCGGCGTCAACTGTGTGAATGATGGTTTTTTTTTTACGTGCGGGAAATCCCCACGGAGGAGGAATACCCCGCCGGGGCCGGAGGGGGAGGTTATGTTGGACTCGAACCGACTAAACCGCACGCCGTCTGTGGGTCGTTGTGCTAGGCCGAAGGTGAGGTTGTCTCGCGACATATCCTTCGCACCCCGGCTGACCCAGGGCCATTCCTCTCGGTCTGGCGATTCATCCCATCATTCACACTCGGGGACCACGCGGTCCCCGAGTGTGAATGATGGGTATCAAAAAGCTATAGACTGTCTGTTTTGAATGATACGATAAATAGCATCGTAGTCGACTTTAAGTCCTTATGGTTTCAGATAGTACCGGGTTCAAATCTGGCCTTCTGACATTATTTTATTTTTTCTGATATTATTTTTTCTTTTTGTAATTTTTTAATTTCTTCTGACAGAAAATTAGCAGAAAATTCGTGATAGGTTCTATGATTGGCGCTATATTATAGGTATGGTATGGTCTGGTATGGTATGGTATGTTCTTTTTATCTTTTTCTATGTATATAACGAAGAAAGAAAGAAAGAAAATGTTTTCACTTCTGCCGGCACTCCCAGAGTGCATCTCGCCTTTTTTTGTCTGTCAGTCGTATGTTTCATACTCGTAGAAGGAATTGATTGAGTAGAACCATAGATATAAACAAAACATCTAATTATTTTTGGTTGCGATAGCTAACATCCCTGCCTACAGAGTTATGAGCGATATGATGAGAGGGTATGAGCTAGTTTCTTATGTCACGGTCGGTAGCTCCATATATTTGAGAGGATGCCAATCTCTTCTGATGTAAATTTTAGTATACCACCTCATAACACAACTTTACTAATAAGCAAACTTGCGTAAGACGTGCAGTGTGCCTGGTGGCGTATTTACATTTCCGTGTTCAATAAGAGGCAGCAATGCCTTGAAACCCGCACGGGTTTGTTACACTAATACCCTTTCTAAGCCCGTATTCAGTATAGGGCACACGTCCTCCAATCGAATACGGGTTTGTCACGCAAACTGTTCTTATAAACACGTGTTCAATTCGATGCAAGAAACTTATACCTCCATTTGCAGTTGGTGTGCAATGTGCATCTGCCTTAATTAAGCTCAAAGAATCCGTGCTTGTTCAGAGGAATATATGTGTTTGATGAATGTGGAAGAAAGCGCAAAAAAAATCGATTTTCAATACTACCAAAATAAATCAAAGTAGGTACATTCTTTATATATGAGTATATAAACGCGCTGCCTGGTGACATGTTGCGCGGCGATATACGGTAGTGTTCAAAATGCAATTTTAGTTAGACGTCGTTGCTAATGATGTTACAGTTTCAAGTTATAACTGATAGATAGATAGATAGTAGGTAGCATCTTTAAAGTTTAATGCACAATGGGCGGCCTTATTGCTAGAAGCAATTTCTTCCAGGCAACCTTGGGATGGACAGCAGTGTGATAAAAATTCTGATATGGTGTAGTTATTAGATAAGCTATAAACGTGTTTATAAAAACAAAAAGAAGGGAGAGAGAAGTACAAGTATATGTGCATTTTATTTATAGATAAGTATATATAGATACAAACATACATACATATAATCACGCCTTTATCCCCGGAGGGTTAAGCAGAGGTGAATTTAATACCCACTTTTCACCAATCTGTATTCGGTCCCACGTAATAGGGGGTGAGCCTATTACTATATATACAGTTGACATGAAGTATTATAAACAAATAAAACTATAACACATAAATATATACAATTATAAGGAAATAGTACATACCAATAAGAAGAGAAAACATTTAGTGAGCATATAATGATGATCTATCATAGAGTACAAGACGATAGGTAGAGATCCTTCAATGCGTTCCATAAGCGCACAGTGACTGTCAATGACTTGTCAACAAAAATCAGTTAAATGCATTGGCATTCTCAGCCTCAAATTCTCAGATGACCTCAGGCATATCGTATGTGTGTCACAATAACGTAAGTACTAAACTTGGCTAGTTGCCTAACACCGCAAGTTTTTATAACGTCCCTCTTACTATAAAACAGTTTAAACACCAAAATTTTTCTCCAAAAGCTTATATTTATAATATTCCTAATATTAATTAATCTTTATAATAATTAATAAAAGATGATCTTGGTGGGAAAACAATCCCATTTCTGTTTCACTGGATTGTTTATGGATCATATATTTTCTCGGAATGCGTATTAGGATCCGTTAGAGGAGGCGTCTGGAATCCTATTTACTTTAATTGAATTTCAAAAATATCTGACATTTAATCTTGAGTTTAGTGATTTTGAATAGCGCGTTATTTTGGTGAGATTTAATCTGTCAGAAGAAGTTGGTACTTATTATCGTCAGTACGTAAAGTTAATAGAACAATCACGCTTCTAATTGCATTATTTCAGTGGTACGTTTTAATCACATCTCTGTATTTAACCAAACAACTCTGGCCTCTTGTATAGCACGACACTATACTGTATTCCTATTTACATTGGAGATCGAGTGAGTTGGTCTTTATTTCACATGACGAATGTAATGATTGCAGTTGACATCGTTAGTGGTGAAATTGGAATAATTAAGTCAGAAATCAAGCAGACTGTAACACTGAAATGGTAATTGGATTAATAATGACTTTGTATGTTGCTACTGTTTACATGCTCTCGTATGTAATCATGTATTTTGTTCATTATGTGCGAGTATTTTTACTGTAAAGGCATTGTTAGATTTTTGTTGTACTAAATTTATGCTTTTGAGAGTGTTAAAGGTTTCAATATCTCGACGGATATGCCTGAAAAGTAAAGGGATAGATTATAATCTGGAATATCATTAAGGTTACTTCCCGGGTTGCGGAAACGGGAATAAAGGGACTATGACCAAAGGCTATTCCTGCGTTGGCTTCTACATTGACGGCACAGAAACTCTCTGTTCTAACAAGTTCGACAGCGCGAGTTTGACGCCCCTGGTGTTGCACACGTCCATAGGCCACGGTTACCACTTTCCATCAGGGATCATCAGGGATTGTGTGCTTGTCTGCAACCTAAGTAGTATAAAAAAAAACTCGCAGGTGGAGCTGCGGGCAATAGCTAGTATAGTAAAAAAGTTTGACGAGTTGAGTGGTTTGGAAGTCCCAGGTATGACGGAGTTCACATAAAACTTCTTCATCATAATTACGAACTTTGAGGGAAGAAATCGTGTATTTTTATTGTAGAAACTCGTTATACATATTATGTCGCCGCCAACTAGCTTAATCAGCCACTCAAATAACTGTCTAGGCTGTTAACTAAACGGCGCCATTCAGTGAACTGCCTGAATGACATTTAGCCGTTACGTTTATTACGGTACTTAATAACCTGGCTGGCTAATACTTAGGCCATTCGTAAGTTAGGGTACTACCCCGAAATAAGACATAATACTTACATCTGTAAATCCCCGAGGGTGTAGGCTGAGACCTATTCATGGAAAATTGGTGATAGGTTCATTGAGATAGTTATGCAATCCAACTTGGATAGGTTAGGTTAGAAGGTCTAAGGTTAAATGGCTGAACAACATTTAGGTCGCTAATTGAACGCGTTGGTCAGTAAAGTGCCTAGGCAGTTAATTGAACGGCTGATTAAGCTAGTTTGCTGCGACACATATCTACCTACATCATTGTGAAAAAAAATTATAACATTTTCTTTTAAATAATAAAATGTAAAAGTTTGTATGTAACTATGAGTTTCATAAGGTTGAAATTGCTTAGAATACGCCTTTCTTAGCATCATAGTGGCTGTTCATAGCGGTACAGCATAATCAAATTGTCTCTTTTTACCCGACTGCTAAGAAGGGTTATGTTTTTCGCGCGTATCTTATAGGTATGTATGATTGTAATATTCTTTATTACCTCATATCTTCTGATCCACCGCACGGCTTTCAATGATTTATGTCTCAAATGGAAGGTATTTATTGTTCAAGTATTCTTGGGTAAGTACATAAAATATGAACAAAAGCTATACGCTGGGTTTTTGATAAAAAAAATCTATCATTCAAATTTATAAAGTGGGGTATCAAAATGAAGGCAATTAGAAGACGATTACAAAAATATATATCTCATGATTAAAAAAAAATATTAAAAATAAAAAAACCTGACTGATGTTTAAAAGATCAAGCTTTATAGCAGGCGCTACCCATTTGCAAATCTCAAACCAGATGAAAATTAATGGGTACCGCCTGTTATAAAGCTTGTTTCGATCTTTTTAGCATCACTCGGGTTTTTTGTTTTTAATAATTTATTTTAATTCCTTACAAAAACTTAAGGAAGACGAATGGAAACAACGTCAAACGAATAGTTCGCTTCAGTAATTCGGATAAGGGCGAGGGAATAATGATGACTAATAAAGAGTAGTTCATCTTTCCAGATTCTACCAACTGCCTACTCATAATTCACTTGGCTGTATACATCTATCGTCGTGATTAATTTTGCGAAGAAGCCAGGGCGAATATTCGGAGTAAACCACACAGCGCTTTACTTCATAAGTATTGTGTTTTTAGCAGTATTTAGAATAGGTACCTACTTTAGTTGAATGTTTTATTTTCATTGGGTAAGTTTTAGATAATTTACGGGGTAACCTATTGAAATACCGAATTTCTGTTACCCGAATCTTAAAACCCCGAAAACGGTAGGTAGAACTTTTAAATGACAGATGTAATGAATGACAACTTTCTATAATTCCGTTTTTCATTTCCCAGATGAATCAATTTCCAGGTGCACTAAAACCAAATTTTCAAATAGTATTTTTTTGTTTTCCATATTGTCATAATCCAAATAAAATACCAGATTCTCAGAATATTTTTTTTTGGTTCCCATCGTACCATTTTCCAAATAAACAATTACGAAATTTTCATAATCATTTTATATGGTTCCCATACAAATCGTGTTCCAGCTAAACTATATACAGGTATAGTAAAAATCAGTAAATTTATACGATTCATTTAGGGTGTGTAACGGTTGATATAATAACAAAAAATCTAACGTTCACTTAAGACATAATTTCACTTAATATAATTTTGTTTAAATTATTGTTTTCCATGTCATGCATGAACAGTTTTGTATGCAGGTATAATCAATGAATCAGGAAAGCGAGCTCGTGAACACTGCGTACCACGCCCGACCCGACTCGCCGTGGTACTTGTCTACCCTACACTAGAGTGTTATTTAAGAACCGGAGGCACGGAGGGAGGGCAGTCCTCGCCCGCAGCAACGAAGCTCGGGCGCTCGGGCGAGCTGGAGCGGCTGAGGATGGTCGCCCAAGGCGACCAGCAAGCCGAAGCTGCGGAAGCGAGCATGGGTGCCCGAACTTTGTTCCGCAAGGGCGGAAGGACTGCACTTCCCGCAGCGCCGGAGAAGAGCAACACTAATGCTTGCCTGCTTGCCTGCATGCTTGCCTGCTTGCCTGCATGCTTGCCTGCTTGCCTGCTTGCTTGCCTGCTCGCCTGCATGCTTGCCTGCATGATTGCCTGCTTGCCTGCATGCTTGCCTGTTTGCCTGCATGCATGCATGCCTGCATGCCTGCATGCTTGCCGGTTTGATTGCAAGCTTGCCTGCATGCATGCTTGTTTGCTTACATGCATACATATATTTTCTAAGGCAACGTGCGTTTTGTTCAGTAGGTCTCCAGTTGTAGTTAGTAGACGCCATATGAGGTTTAGTTTTAGGTTTAAAAATCTGGATATTGTTTGTCTGGATATCAATTAACTGGATATCAATTAATTGCATTTCAAAAATTTATGTTTTAAAAATTGGGCTTTCGTGCATATGGATTACGGTCATCTGGATTTTGTACATTTAGATTTCGTGTCTGGAACTCGTTCGTCTGGATTATAAAACGTCGTACAAATGAATAAATGAGCAAATGAAATTCGGAGTTGCGATTATATGGCAAATAAAACTTCGGAATTTGAAAAACCGGGATTATGAAAAATTGGCCAAACGTTTTCTGGATTATGATATTCGAAATATTAAAATTCAGGATTAAGATAGGTAACCGATTTACGGCAATAAAATGTCGCTGTGCACTCCCGGGTTTGCTGGAAGAGAACTCAACCTTGAGTTAAGCTCGCCTATGTACATTTTTATCTCTCTTATTTGTTTAAATGCTACGTAAGTGTACAATAAAGAATTAAAAAAAAAAGTGTTATTCATGACTATAGTTCTTAACTATATTCCATTAGGTTAGTTAGGTTAACAATCTTGTAGCGACTTTTAAAAGACATATATTAAACAAATGACCTAGTTGAATGAAATTTTAAGGTATTTAGCATGCTAAAATTTTTGGGCATTCGTCCTGTAACCGAAAGATCGCATGCTATGCCTACACACAATACTATCTGCCGCACTCACTCACCAACACGCTCGCACTCATCAACATGCACTCACTCACCAACTCGCCCTCACTCACCAACACACAAGCACTCACCCAGCAACACGTCCTCACTCACCACGGTATTGGTAACCTAAAATAATGAATACAAAAACATTTAAGTCATTATTTTGAATTATTTTTTACTCGAGTGTTCGATTTATGAAATGATTGGTACCTAATGTTTTTAGTCATGAAAATTGTGAAATTAACTGTGTCTCTAAACACAGGCACCTGTGATACAATGTTTAATTACATTAGTACAGGGAGCCAATGTTCCACAATTCATTGATATATGTTTATGTTGTATTATGTATGCCAAATTATTTTACTGTGTAAAATATATATAAAATCGCTTATTAAAAAATTCTTAACTAATGGTTGGTCTTCAAAAGAAGTTTCTAAACAGAAAAATATTTATGAACTGAGTTTTTAAATAAAACATATTATAAAAATACATCAAGATTGTTTTTGTTTAGTTAAGTACCTAGTATAAGTGTTGTCACTTTATAACTCTAATAAGATTTGCTCTGATAGCATCCTTATTATTTTCCGTACTAACTCTGGCTCAAGTCATCTCAGGGAAATTTATCTTGTAAATACATTTCTTAAATAGTTTTCTGAAAGAAATTGCTTTGTAAGTACAATGTTAGGAGCTACTGTAAATTTCTGTTTTGTAGGTACAAAAATTTACACTACTAGTTTTGTGAACAGTAGAGGAGCCCGGGAGCACCCCACTTTGCCATATTTTCTGGTACCCTTCTTATGTTAAACAGCCCTGTATGTTACAACAAACAATAATGGCAATCCGTTCTTAAAAGATACCCTACAATAAACTTCCCTCGTATTAGTTGTATCCCCTTGTTTTTTTATAACGAAGTTTTCCTCTACGAGCCTTAATTTTTTTCCACAAAAATCTGTCAGAAATCATAACCTTGATGTTTCAGCCAATAAGAATGAGAATCAGCCCTTTAAACCGGAACTGACAAACCACCACAGATATGGACGAAAGCAAAATCGGCCACCTGGTCGAAACAGAGACTCTCGTTCGCTTTACTCGCTCGGTCAATAAATAAAGTTGCTAGTGGCTCTAAATCACTTATTGGTGAGGATTTTCTTATGTTTTAATTTAGTGGCTCTTGTGTTTATCAACTACATTGAGGTATGGATATGGCTTTCCTGCAATTTACTAATATGCATCAACATCCATATAATGATTTCCTAGTTGCGTCCAATTATGCGTTTACGGAGTTCGCTTATTCTTTTTGATTAGTACCTAGGTATGTCAGTCAGTTTTTCCGAAAGAGACTGTCAACTGATATCCCAGCATTGAGGAGACAGCTTGTTGTAAAGTAGGTGCGCACCGCCTTGCAGGCGGGGTTAGCACCTCACCGCATTTTGATAAGAAAAAGACTTAAATGTAATTTATAACTTTCATCTATGTTCTCTTGAAAAAAACAAGTAAAGTGACAATAGTCTTCTATACAAAAAGTAAATACTAGAGAAATTAGTGACAGCAGTGTCGTCCTCTATGGCAATAGTGATTGGTGCTGATGTTTCATATAGAACATAGTGCTTTATGATGTCAGGCGAGCACCACGGAGGCTTGGCAAATCGGTGACCTACTAAAAAGAATGTCCAAGTCCTTGCGAACACACGTGGCAGTCGGTCTACGTTGCAACCAAATAACAGGCGAATCAACACAAAACTGAAAATTCGAATACATAGCTAAATAAATGGAGTTTCTTATCATGCTAAGAAATTAATATTTTAATAATTTCTTTACATAAATCTGTAAAGCCGACATTAAAATTTGATTCAATCAGCATTGTAATAAAAATCTTTGACATAATAGTGTTTGTGATTTGTAAAATATTTTAAGCGAAATGGGATAAAATGCTGTTGTCATGCTTAATAAGTTGTATGTATCTAGAGTTTAAGTTTATCTTTATCTCTTAAGTTCTAATGTAGTTTTTAATGACTTGGGTTTTGAGTTGGGTTAGGTATGTAAACTAAATATTTTTGAAGAAATAATTACATAAAATTTGTGACATGTGTGATTTTTTCAAATAACTACATGACCCCGATGACCTTTCCGTAATAAAACAACGTAAACATTCTGAATTTGAACTTATTTGACTCTTCTCAAATAATACCTCCTCCGTCCTAGGTTGTCGGCGAGGATGATAAATTTAAAGGGAACGCCAGGAGCTCAAATAAAACTACCCAACTCTCTCAAATCAACATTTATAATAATGAACCTGTTTTTTCGGGTGGAAACGAATGCCTCCACTGTCCAGAGGGGCGGTTATGTCGTTCAACCGATTAAAACAGCACGCGGTCTAGGGTCTCAATGACCAGAGTGTAAGATGACCCAATAAAGCAATTCCTTCTCACCTCAGCTCACCCTAACCATCTACAGCTTTGAGGTGATCTCGATAATACTTACTTCGCACGTTATGTTCCCTTTGTAAGAAATGTCTCATACAAAAAAAATCTTTATGTATCTACATCGAAATAATTATTACGTTATTTTCAGTGTTTTTTCAAGTTCTAGCATTTGACACTGACTGTGACGATATAATATGTTCAAACATTATAGACTATGTTTGTGCAAGCATACAGGCAGAAGATGGGACTGAAACCATCACGACATTTCAAAATATATGCTTTTTAAAACGGGAACAGTGTCTACAGAACAACGTAGGTGAGTTTTGTTTATAATACTGCTTTGTAAAGTAGTGCAGCTGTGGTTCTTCCAAGCGACTATAATGTAGGGTTCTTCAAGAGGGGGATTAGAACGTTCTTACAGGGTCGGCAGCACGAGTGTGATTCCCCTGATGATGCACACGTCCATAGGCAACGATAATTACTTTTCATCAGGTGGACCGTGTGCATGTCGCCACTAAATGATATAAAGAAGTAGATAATCTCAGGAATCTATGTTATTAACCCATATATGCGCGGAACTATTTTTGGCACCGATTTTTATGATTTTCACACATGGCGTTCATTATTGACCCAAAACGACAGCTGTAGTGTTGATTTTTAATATTTAGTTCTGAAAGTATGTTTTTTTCAGTGGGTCGAAATCTACCCCTTGCGCATATATGGTCATAAAGTACTATGGAGAGCGTGAATAATTGAAATTAAACATCATTTATTGCAAATCAGTCTTTATTATTAACTTAATAGGTTTTGCCAGTCCCATATGTAATAAGGGACTCTGATATCATAGTTTAATTAACAGATAATAACATAATAATCATCATGCTTACAAAAAGAATTCAGGAAAACATTTCTCATGTAGATTTAAACCACACTTGCTGCACATTTTAATAGTTTTATTTTTACACACAAGGCACATCTTCTTCTGATCAGTGCAGATTGAATAATGTGCTGAGTTGTATGCTTTCTCACAGAAAGAGGTACATGCGTCTTCACTTGACGCCATGGTCCTGGACGATTTGGAGGTACCATATTTCTGAAGTAGCGTCCTAGCAATAGATCGACGGAAGTTCAGTGTATCAACATTTGCCCCGTATGATCTTGCGAGTAATGTAGCGTTATTGACTGCGACGTTAATTAACCACATCAAAATGGGGATGTACCACTTTTTCCCTTTGATAGCAATTCGATAAACTCCGAAATTGGCATTCAGTCTGTCTATACCCCCCATAAATTGATTGTACTGATAAAAAAGATTTGGTTGGTCAATGGATCAATTTTCTGTTTAGTAGCCACTGAATATTGGCGAGTTTTTTGAATGGGGTTTACTGTTACACTGCTTTCCACGATGCATTGGTTGCATAGGCAACTCATCATCGGCTCGAGCAGATGTTTCAACTGAGGAAAAATCTTCGTCGGGCCGACTCCGTAACTGGGTTCGTCATCTGGGTTCAGATGTTGTACGAGCATGTGCCCTAATTGAGGAAGAAGTAGTAGGACTGACCTATTGATGGTTGTATTGTCAAAATTGCCATCACGTAGAAGCATGACCATTTCCGCCGAAGTAAATAATTGGTTTCGATTCAGCTTGTTTATATCAGAACAGTCTTCTCCGGAGTCACCATCTGAGTCTATGCCGTTGCCAGGGGGATCAATGTAAACATCGATGCCCTGGACATCTTCATCAGTATGTAAGTTCTCCAGGACTGCAATTATTTCATTTACATTGAGCACTTGCCGAGACCTGAAAAATAAAATTTCAAAAACTTCAAGCATGGTATAAGGGCAAGGGGTCGTTTGCGACTCACGAAAATATTTCAATCGATTTCGATAAGAAAATGAAATATTATCTCTAATCTGTAATTAATATGCTCGTATACACACATTCAACTTACTATAAAACAATTTTGACTATAAAAAAAACAATAAACACTCGAAATACTTACATTTCTGTGTGCACAACTGGAATTTTTTTCGAACAGTAGTCTTGTCTATACTTGCTTTATGAATTAGGAGTGGAAGTTGCGCCAAAGTAATAATTGTGCTGTTTCGTATGTTAACTTAGTTCTTTATACTCGCAATATATGGCACTAAAACACATAATAGAACAAGTGCTCACGAGCTAGTCGTATTTTAAATGAGTTCGTACCAGAGGCACGAAAACGACCCAAAATGCATATATGGGTTAAATTTAGGTACACCTATTTTTATAACCTATCATGGTCACTCATCGATCAATATTGGAAACTCAAAACAATACGTGATAAAAATATTTTGTCAAACTACGGTCCACGTTTATTTGTATTATTGATATTACATGAAAAATATTTTGAAAAGAAATTCTTAAAGTTTACCTTATTTTTATTTAAACTGCCAAAAATAAAGAATTGCGGCTGAATATGCACCACCCCAGAGATTACAGTGTTACTTATTATAAAAGCGTAAAAATTATACTTCTTAGGATCATTTAAGTTGAATACTTCCTTGGATATTCATTTTACTTTAGTTACAAATAATATAACAACAACACGGAAGAAAATTGAACATTATTATTTATCACTTGTGAAAGGAACATGGTATTATTCTCTCAAAAATAACCGGAAAATGTTTTGTTACAGCGATAAATGAAATACCCTATCGGTATTGCCAAACAGAGGATAGTTACGACAGCGTCGAGACAATAGCACCCATGCGGAATGATGCAGACGCCCGACGAGTAATAGACTATAGCATAGTTGGCGCCCATCAAACTTGTAACCACACGTGTCCTACCTTTTGTACAGATGCCTACGAACCTGCGTGTGCTCAAATATGGAAACGAAAAGGAACGAGGTCTACATATAGAACTATGATAAACCATTGCCATATCGACTTGTACTCTTGTACTGCTGGTCTAAGTAAATATGAACTTTCTATCATTGCTAAGCTATGAAACTTTATACTCGTACTTAGTCTTAATACATAATTCAAGTGCCAAGTTTCTTTCTGTGCAGATGTAACAGTCAAACCTTTAAGTAATTGCTTCAATAATGCATTGAAAGTTATGTTTATGAAGCAAGTAGCAGCTTTGAAGTCGCTTCACTTGTTAGACGATGGTAACTTTGCTGAAGAAACCCGTAAATCTGGCAGCGGTAATAAACAGCTTTGGGATATCGTCGAACGTATTCGCAATGGAAGCTAGTTATAATTTTAATAATAATAATTCTTGTTTAATTTTTTATTTTGAGACGTTTAAATTATGTACAGTTGGTATAGTTTCAAACAGTATAAAGACCATGTGGTTTTGACATCCTGTTAATGACAATCCTGTTTTTGCTCAGATCACGCTTACGTTAATAAGGTGAATATGAGAATAACTAGTAACTAATAACTTAAAAGAGTAATGGAGACAATATAAATACCAATTTAAGCCACTAAGATGGAGAGAAATCTCGAGAATATATAAGTAAATAATAAGTAAAAAGAAAAAATAAGGGAAGCCATTTGTACCATCGATGCTCAATAAATGCTGTATTTTTATTTGTGTTGTTATTCATCATCTTCATCATCATCATCATCATCATCATATCAGCCACACACAGTCCACTGCTGAACATAGGCCTCTCCCAAAGACTTCCAGAATGACCGATCTAAAGCAGCCCGCATCCAGCGCGGCTTCCCGCGCGACCTTGATGAAGTCGTCCTTCCACCTGGCCGTTGGGCGTCCTACACTAGGTATGCCCGTACGCGGTCGCCATTCCAGAACTTTTTTGCTTCATCGGCCATCTGTTCTGCGCGCTATGTGTCCCGCCCACTGCCACTTCAACGAGCTAATCCGCTGGGCTACGTCGGTTACTATTGTTCTCCTACGGATATCATCATTTCTGACTTGATCACGTAGGGAAATACCGAGCATAGCCTTTTCCATAGCTCGTTAAGCGGCTTTAAGGTTTTTTAAGAGACCCATTGTGAGGGACCACATTTTGTTATTCATGATGTGATACTGTCATATATTCTAATTTCATTACAAACAGTTGTAGGTGCCGTATGTATGTATAATATGCTGGATCCAAGAATTAACAGAAGTAAAACAATTTACAGGAGTGTTAGGGAGTGTGGCACAACTGTGATATATCAATATAATATGGGTATAATGTGAAAATGGCTACAAATGAATTACTAAAGAAAAATATTTCGGTCATACTAATGCCAAGTACTGTTACTAACGAATGCTATAAAATTATTTTTTATTACCTGCACCATCGCAAACTGTGTATGCTTCTATCCCAATTTAAACATGTAATACCAAATTTTAATTAAAATTTCGTACCTGAATATAGCATTTAAAAAACGAACACCTTTTATAAAGGTCAGCTTTGGTACAGAAAAGATTAAAATATGGAAAATTATCCGCTGGAAGGAAACCTCTTCTAACTTTTGCACTTCTGTTTCATGTTTAAGTTTTAAAAGTTCTATACATTAAGGAATTTATTGTTTTAGTTTGAAAAGACTTGCTAGTAGGCTTTGGTGAGGGAGTATTATGTGTTTGGTGTATGGGGTTCCACCAAGATCTTCGGGACTCAACCCAACTTCATTAATATAATCATCATCGTTCTTCCCGGCTGCATCTGAGGCTTTCACCTTGGAACCTGGAACTTCTCTTACCTTAGTTAGGCTTATATAACTTATAACAAGGTAAAGCCAGAATCTCGATCGTCAATCAGCAGTTGTGCTAGTTTGCAGGTAAATTATCTAATCTTGGTCACGTTTAAGTCTTGATGGTGCTGCATTCATTTTCATTTTCAAAATGTATGTACATAAAAAAACATTTTCTCATACAGAATACAAAATATCCATCCTATTGTTATTTTTGTGTCATTTGTATTTTATATTGCAATTATTGGATCGTATTTTGTTACAAAATTCATATTTATTTTATTTATTTTTCTTCTTCTACAATTATTTATAATGAGTTCGTATATGATTACATGTATAAAGAAATGGGGCTTTTAGGTAGAGTAGTAGAGTATTTAGACTTACGACATGAACATGGTTGTTAGAATAGACTGAATACGGAAAGTGGAGGATTGGTTCTATGGGGCACATTGGGGTTAACTGCACGTGCGGGTGGAACTGTGCGTATCGGCTAGTGTGAAATATGTTTACGGCATGCTCCCCATTTTTATGCAGGTGGAATGTGCAAATGAGTCGATATGCGAGCAAGGCACGTACGTGCCATCGAAACAGTCACTGATTAATGATAGCAATTTATTAAAACATCGCTCACCGACTCATTGCACCTTTCTACCTTGCTATTTTAAGAGGAGATCCTCGTATCATCATCATTTTATATAACCATGTGAAGGGTGAGATAGAGGTATAGATTATTTGCCAACGATGTTTTCGGGTTAACGTAACATTGACGAACTTATTGCCTTCAACCGGGAACTTTCTTATGCAGATCTGTTTATAGGGAGATGGAGCATAGTCCTAGCTCTTGGAGTACTTTGCCCCCTCCCCACTTCTTCAGCATTTGGCACACCTATCTAGTCTTGCTTATTTCTTGCTCGTATGACTTTCGTAAATCATGGAAAAAATCTTTTTGTGATTTGCAGCATTTAGCTAAGGTTCCTAATCAATCTAATAGGTAAGATTGATTATTCAGCAAATTAGTTCAACAGGACGTGAATATGTTCAGCTTTCATAAAAAATAAAAATAATACAACCTTTATACCGTTATAACTTCCTAATGTATTGGAAAAGTAAAGTTCATTCCAAAATCTCTTAAAGTTTACTGATTTGTTTGGATACATGCGGGCTATTCGTTGGTACGAAACAACCCGCATCACGCGTGAACAGGTAGAAACTGAAGAGATGAAACTTTTACTCCTAAAACTATTTGCAAGTCGTCTAACACATTCACGAAACTGCTGTCGCATTTGTTCATCGCAAGAATTACTAGTATGTGGAATCCTTTATTTCAAAATCACACACTGTGAAAAATGCAAATTTATTTTAACCTAAAAGAAAAAATAAAGTGAAATTGATCACCAAGAATCTTAGGGGTCCGTTTTGACGTTGAGTAAAAAGTAACTAATTTGACTAGTCAATTAAATAGCCGGGCGGTCCATGGCCCTACACGGGTGTCCCATGTGGGCGGACACTCTGGAAGCCAGGTTCTTGCTTCTGACGGACGATGGCCGCCGGGACCATCAGGGGGTACCACACGATATCCTTCGAAGCGGCAAGCCTACTGGCCGGAATGCCACCGTGGATCCAAATGAGGACCCTTTCGGCACTATATCAGTTCCGAAAGGAGGCGCGGGAGCGGAGATACGATCCCGAGCCCGAAGATATTCGGGTCGAGAAATCCCGTCTCTATGGAATATCTTGACTTAATATCTTCTTTAATATCTTGACATAGTGGCTTAGTGGGAGCGACGACTTCAGCAACCACGCGCAGGGCAAGCCGTGATTGCGGTGGTAAGACCCATCATGGGGGAGTGGCTAGAGAGGCCACACGATAGCCACTATCTGCATCTGATGGGCATTGAGCCAACACCCGAGTGCCATCACTACGACGCAAGCGAGGATACGCCGAGACGGGAGCGAGTGTCGGCCCAGAGGGTGAGAGTGCTCACTCTCTCCATCCTGCTCGCGGCGATGGTCTGCTGCGTGGATGCGTGCGCGGCCAGCGCCTCCTTCTGCGAGCAAGTAATGCTCGAGAAGGAGACAGATGAGCGGGCCCGGCGCGATGAGTGAGACAGGAGACGGGCGCCGGAGGGCGCAGAACGACGCACAGACGGCGTGCGATTTAGTCGGTTCGAGTCCGACATAACCTGGGAGAGGCTCCGGAGAGGAGTAGCTGTGGGTATTACCCGCACGTAATAAAAAGGCCGTCTAATAGCCAATTATGGATAGGGTGCCTTAAACGCGCGTATCCTGTAAACTCCACTTCACAACGTGACACATTGGTATTTTGAACGATCGCATGATGCACACTCCAAGCTTCCATGAAGTTTCAGAGGAGACTCAGTACTCAGTGGAAAGATTAAAAATACCTGAATTTATTTTGTGCGTTCTTCAAAATCACTTAATCGGTTCAAGATTTTTAATCATTAAGCTGACGCATAATCGTGCATCCAAAAACACTAATCGTCTATTAAATACCAAACAAATTAGTGACATAGCAGTGTGGTCTTGTATGGCAAATGGCAAGAGCGATTGGCGTTGATGCCATGCCAGGCGAGAGCCGCGGACGCTCGGCAATCAGTCGCCACTAATGTCCCTGCTTCCAAAGTTAACGTCCAGCCATAAATCAGAGTGTCCTTGCTCAGTGCGATCTACCCTACATGACAGAATAATTTCCTACTCGTGCAAAATGAATACGATGGCACTGACGATATAAATAACAGATCCTGAAAAATCGGATTGCGAGGCAAATGTGTTATCATGCTGACGAATTGGTATTTTAATTAAATTTCTACATAAATCTCTTGAGCCAACATTAAAAAGTAATTCCTATTACGCGGTAACATAAATCGTTCACATAATCGTGTTCGTGATTCGTGGAAATATTGAAAGGGAAATTGGATGAAATGTTATTTTCGTGCATAGTAATTTGTAAGTATGTATACTCTTAGGGTTAATTCTGAAGACACGATTGTAATCATTTCTGGAAAAAATCATTGCCTTAATTACGACTAGCTCAACCATACCAGGCATAATGACTTAGGGTAGGGAGGGGCAATGGCGCTCACTGGGTAATGGCGCTCAACTCTGTAACTCTGTCAAAATAGAACTTAGCGACACGCCACTTTGCGAGAAACGTCTCTAACAGGCAACGATGCAAACGGACAGTCAGCTTGCGTCATGTGACCGTGAAGTGCGTTTCTTCGTTTACGGCCAAACTGATCTGATTTTCGGTGACGTGTTTTTTGTTGGTAAGTCCAAAACTTTAATCATTATTAAATTATTAATTTTACTTTTCTGACAGTAAAACTATTATATTTTGTGAAAATGTAATCAATTTTCAAAAAATGCGAATGATTTTTTTTACTTTTTAATTATTTATAAAATTGCCGTTTGGGGTTATACCGCTCATCTAAGCGCCATTACCCCTTAGTAACTTATTTTTGATTGTTTTAGATAGGTCAAGAAATGATCAAAGGACCGCCGCTAAAGCGGCTTGGACCGAAGAGAAAATCAAGACCAAAAAGTTGTCACAAAAAACTAGAACAAACATTTTACATGGCTAAATTATTACAAGAAAGTTTTTCAGACTGTGATGATGAAGAGCAGCTTTGTTACGATGACAGTGATGACGCAATAATTGTAGATGATGAAAATTATAAGAGCGTTTTCACACTCATCCGATATCCGATATCCGACATCCGATATCCGACATATCGGATATCGGATGTCGGATATCGGATGAGTGTGAAAACGCTCTAAGAAATGTATTATTTGCGAAGAATTTGAAAAAAATAATGAATTGTGGTATCGCTGATCCATCTGTGGACTTTGGGCTCATGCTGTGTTTAGGGTGAGATTCGCCGGATAGACATATCTGTGATTTATGTATCCAGAAATAAAATATTTCTATTTTTCATTTATGTTACCTCTAAAAATAGTATTTTTTATATTATAATTATAATAATTGAACTTGATTTAACATCGAAGATTTTACTTTATTTTCTAAATTGAAAAAGGCTAATCTTACGTACAAATGGGGATAATTAATGCTTATATGTGATTGTAGACTTTACTTTCATTGTGTAACATTAATTTCATAAATATTTCTGTACTTATAACGTATCTTACATGTTATATTCTAAAAAATATGTTTGAGCGTTATTACCCCATGCCCTGAGCGGCATTACCCAAAGCCAGGGGCAATGCCGCTCAAACATGTTTTTTAAATAATGTTACCCTACTACGAGTAGGCCAAAGATATATATATATATATATATATATATATATATATATATATATTTATCCCGCAAACAATTGGCCGTCCACTGAAGGCGAAAGTGCATTTAAACTGGCGTCCACCTGCTTTTGGCGTCCATATACCGGACGCCACTTTGTTATCCGGTGGCACTTAAGTCCTATTGATCCTAGCTAGCCGTAGTACAAAAATCGACGGAAGTCAAAATTCGCTTTAAATGGTTGCAATAAAATATTGAAAACTTCGCGAAGAAATCACCGCGCAGGTGAGGCGCTGCTGCAGTGCGTATATCCACACTGTATATCTAGAGGAATTCCTGACTACGGATTCGCGTATTTGGCGTCCACAATTGCGACGTTGCCAACTCGCACCTACCGCAATCAAAACAATATAATCAACATCCAATTATTTTTGTATAACAGTCGCGCAAACGTTAGAACATTTTATTCATGATTAATTACCTGAGACGGTGTTGGGTCATAAATTCATACTCATACTACTCATACTCATTTATGTATAATATAGAATATTACATGTCAGTATAATAATAATGGGACTTTATGCATTTATAGGAGAAGGAAGAAGAAGTGATATTAGATTCATGTATACGGACGTATGCGTCAAACCGGCATCCATATATATGTCTCGTAGCTTTAAGGCTATATACGGACGTCCGTTGACGGTATATACCTACTATTCATGCCTCCCCATATTCGACGTCCGATTAATTTACTAAAGTAGTGCCATAGATTCATGTACACGGACGTCAAATATCGTACAGTATGAAAAGTATACGTCAAACCGACATCCGTATATGTATCGCGTAGCCCTGAAGCTATATGCGGACGCCAGTTGACGGTATATACCTACTATTCATGCCACCCCATATTCGATGTCCGATTAATTTTCTAAAAATAGTGCTATAAATTCATGTATACGTCAAACCGACATCTGTATATGTGTCGCGTAGCTCTGAAGCTATATACGGACGTCAGTTGACGGTACAGACTTTTCATGCCGCCCCATATTCAACGTCCAATTATTTTTGTAAAGTAGTGCTATAGATTCATATATACGGACGTCAAATCTCGTACAGTATGAAAACCGTAATATATAAATAAATAAATAAAAACAGCGTCAAACAGACCTAGCCGGTCTCGAGGCCTTTTCAAGTCCCATGGTCACGGGTAAGACTCAACCCGTGACCATGGGACTTGAAAAGGCCTCGAGACGTCGGGTTAAAGTTTGAAATAATACACGCGATTAAATCGGTTAAAATAGTTTTATTTCAAATCATAAATAATTTTATTTGCTACCAAGTACTTAAGCCTAAGAGGAGAACAAACGGACAAACCGCGGACGGCCGCGGGTCAGCCGGACATATGAAAGCATTTTCGTCCAAGTCCAATCTTAATACACAGACCTTCGTTAGCGCTCGGTAGATGGTCATGGGCAAAAGTTGCTGTTTCTAATATAGCGAAAGGAGAGTGAAAAGTTTCGGGTTCCTAAAATATTAAGAAATATGTGGATTATTCAATTTTTTGGTGTAAGTACCATTTAAATAGCGTTTTTTAGTAAGGCAAACACAGCTTGATCGGGTCACTCCTGCGGGGCTGGTTGATACTAAGTAGCTAGTGGCGTACCTTAGATACGTAGTCAAAGATACGCTCAGCAGTGGGCGATTACAGGCTGAGAATAATCTATCAGAAATATCTAGTCAATAATACTCTCTGAATCTAATCAAATTAAGCTTAGAAATACCCGTATGTAACACTAAAAGACAACCCACTACATCCTCAGCAACATGCGTACAGGAAAGGTAGATCAACAGAGTCCGCACTGCACATGGTAGTGCATAAGATAGAATCGGCTATCACAAATAAAGCCTCAACACTAGTTACTTTCATAGACATAGAAGAGGCTTTCGACAAAACGGTACACAGCAGCATTAACGAAGCCTTGCGAAGGCGTAGGGTAGAGCCAACCATAAGGGACTGGATCACTCAGCTAATAAGCAAAAGAGCGGTCCAGATAGTGAGCACTACCACAAGAGCAAAGGTAGTCAAAGGGTGCCCACAAGGAGGCGTCCTATCGCCACTTTTATGGAATATAGTAGTAGACAGCCTCCTAAAGAGACTAAATGAGAGAGGATGCACCACCATCGGGTACGCGAATGATCTTGCAATACTAATAAGCGGAACGGCTGAGGACGTGCTATGCAAAATCATGCGCTCAGCCCTTCAGATTGTGGAAGAATGGTGCGAAGAACACAGAATATCAGTAAACCCGAAAAAAACAGAACTTATCCTTTTCACCAACAAAAGAAAGTTACCAGAACTACAACTACCAAAACTATTTAACACCAAACTAGCTCTAACAACTCAAGTTAAATATCTGGGCATCATACTTGACAATAATTGAATTGAATTGGGCTAGCCACATAAATGCTACGATGAAAAAGGCCTGTATAACTTTCTGGCAATGCAGAAGACTCGTTGGTAAGAACTGGGGTCTTAACACAAAGATAACACTTTGGCTGTATACGGCAATTATCAGACCTTCCCTAACCTATGGATCAGTTGTATGGTGGCCCAGAACAGAACTGATCACTGTGAAAGAAAAGCTCCAGAGTTTACAACGCTTAGCGAGTACAGCAGCCACTGGATGCATGAGAACCACCCCATCAGTCGCACTAGAGCACCTCCTAAACCTGAGACCGCTGCATCTAATCATACAGGAGGAGGCCAAGGCAGCAGCCTTAAAACTGAAAAATAATGGGCTTTGGAAAGAGAATACTGGAACAAAGCATTCAAAGATTCTACAGGGAATCCTAAAGAAGATACCACTTCTCGAGGCTCCCATAGACAGAATACCATGTCACCACGTCTTCGAAAGGAAGTATCATATCCAACTTTCTGAAGAAAAAAGAGATAACTCTGGCGTCAAAGAAGTTAGGATATACACAGACGGCTCCAAAACCATACATGGTGCCGGAGCAGGCGTCTTCTCGAATGACTTAAATATCAAAATAACAACCACCTTGGACAAGCTAAGCATAATATTTCAAACCGAATGTATTGGCATAACGAGAGCCGCGGAGACGATTGCCGCCAGAGATGTCAGAGATCTAGATGTAAAGATCAACTCAGACAGTGCATCCGAACTCCAAGCTCTCCAAAGTAACACCATAACCTCTGTCCTCATATTGGAATGTCATAACATACTCCAATCCATTGCAAACACAAACAGGGTTACGCTGCAATGGATCAAGGGACACAGCAACTCCCTCGGCAACGACGCAGCCGATGAATTGGCCAAGAGAGGATCAGGGTCGACAGTATATGGACCGGAACCAATACTACCCATACCTCAAGAACAGGTCAAAACTTGGCTACGAAAAAGTACAGAAGAAACCCATCTGACAGAATGGACAAACACTGAAGGATGCAGACAAACAAAAAATGCAGTTCCGGTAGCATCAAAAACGTCTAGCCGAAACCTCATTAGGCTAAGAAGGGACCAAATCCGCAAGGTCACCGGCCTCTTGACCGGTCACTGTCCCCTAAACAAGCATCTGTTTACAATAGGTGTGACGGACAGCCCCCTATGCAGAAGCTGCATGGGGGCAGAAGAAATGCCACGGCATGTGCTTACAGAGTGCACGAGCGTGGCCGCATAACGGGCGAAATTCCTCCAGTCACCAGCGTCACTCTGGGAAGCATGTGGAAACCTGAAAAGGCTGCTGGCTTTTTGGGAGGATCTGGGTTGGTTGGAATGAGAGGTAAGATGGTACGCATAATGGCCCAATCAAGAGGCTAAGTGCGGAACAGCCCAGGTAAACTAACTAACTAACTAACTAACCCGTATGTAAACTCATGCTAATATTAAAGTTTTTTCGTACGATGAGAAAGAAAGACTGCTTCCACAGCAGTAGTAAGATGTTAGGTACTACTGCTGTGGAATCAGTCGTTCTTTCTATAAATACAAAAATGAGAATAGCTCAAATAAGACAGCGGTCAACCGAGAAATCATAAAAAAAATATCATTCACAATAGACAATTCATTTTGCGGGACTGCGTGAAAGAAAGAGATAAGTATGAATAAACGATTCACAAGCTGGCAACGTCGCACTTTTAAATCCCAACCGTCTGATTTGGACGTGAAAATGTCCGCGCAATATATAAATAATATTGATATACGTCGGAGGTCACTAAAGCTTCACTATTGTATGGGGTCCAAAAATGTTTGGGCCTAACTGCAAAATGAATATTGCCGCAAGTAAAAAAGCAAGAAAATTAAGTATCTTATGGAGTAGGAAATCAAAAACCTAAGCAATATTCGTCGACAGATGATGAAAAATGTAAGCAGAACTGGTGGACGTCCTAATGATGCACCACATACCTGACGCCAAATGAGTTACTGGATGTATATATATATATATATATTTGTTGTTAAATGGTTGATTACTCGATAATTAAAGACTATGTTACAACTTCTTAATTTGGATTTGTAATAATTAATTTAAAAAATACACCATGTTTTCCTTAAGTGAATGCCATTCCTCCTCCCTACCCTACATATTCATTCAACATAATTTCACATAATGAGCTATACACGTATTTCAACATTAGGCATCGTCATGTTATGTAGTAATCACAACACGACGACGACGTCTAATTATGACTCACTGTAATGAAATGAACGGCTTATTTATCTTGCAATTCATCGCAGTGGCTTGAAATGTTTGCAGATCAGATTGGCTTCTATTAGTAACAAGGCAGTAAATTAATTAAGTATACCTATCTCTCGATGATGAAACAGAAAACAGCACACTCCCGTCGAATTTGAACCCGTTTGATTTTTTATTATTCCTCTTTATTCATTTAAAAAAGTCTTTTTTTTTTTAAAGCATATTAGTAACCGAAATAATCGAAATTACTAATATTCCCTCTTACCCCTCCAACTAAGCTAAATTGCTTGTGCTAGGAGTGGGTTCACGTCGGTAGTGTAATGGCCAGGATTCGAACCCGGGACCTCTCGATCGTAAGGCCGACCCCTTAACCACTAAGCTACCGACGCTTTATTCTTAATTCTTTATTCTTAAATACATATACAAAACATCTATTTAAAAATACAAAAAATAGTGCTCCGCCGGTATCGGAAACAGAAACCTAGCTACCGGTGGTTAGGGCTCCAGAGAAAGAAACTTTCTCACGATACGCACCGTATCACTGAGTTTTGCCTTCTGCATCTGGCTCTTGACCCATCCGTCTAACCCGACCCTCTTCAGATGTTGGTCGAGGCTATTTGCTATTAAAATTAGACGTCGTCTGTGGTCGAGGTCCTTCTTAGCTATTAGTCCGTTATTATTAGTATTATTATTATAATTTATGTAAAGCATATTAGCAGCTATTGAGCTAATGTGTCCTGTGAAGTAAATTTTATAGTCACAAATATTTTGGTCCTAATGTGGTTTTCCAAGTACGAGTGTCATGAAGAAGTCGAGGTGACCTCAGGGACGCAACTTTATCGAGCTTGGACTCGTTTGATTTGTCTTAGTCTTCCTTCTGGGGTACTGACATCCAGAGTTGGTTTTGAATATGTTTTTCCTAATAAGTAATTTATTCCTATGGTAAGAAGGAATGGAACAATCTTAGTTAATCCAAGAAGGTACTTTTAGGTTTTCTGAACTGGTAGGCTGTATTCTTCATATGTATATTATGTATTCTATACGGGTATAGGGATCTGTTCATCATATCTTTTTAATTTCTGAGTAGTTAATTTCTAAGTTCCTACTAAAAAGCATGCAAGCGATCAATTAATCTAAGAAGCATTAATAACCACGTCAAACGTTACATTTCTTTTATAAGAGAAGTTGAAAAAAATCCAGATTAACTTATTTTCAGTGTTCTTACTAGATCCAGCATTAGGTACCTTTTGCGACGAAATACCATGTGCAAACATTACAGACTATGTTTGTGCAAGTGCCAAGGCAGGAGATGGCACTGAAATTATTATGAGATATAAAAATATCTGCTTTATGCGAAGAAAGCAGTGTCAACTACGATACTACGTAGGTGAGTTTTGTTTTCCCTCCGAATCAGGCAGAGACAACAGTCAGTCATGATTAAAATAATTTAAATATGTAAATCCTTGATCTTTCAGTGCATCGTTTTATTAACGTACATTATAATTACAAGAAATATTTTGACATTTCGCAAAACTAAAACTAAGCAGACATTGGTATAAGTAACATGCATGCATAATGTAAATATAATGCTACAGACTTACACGTATCTATATTCTTGATTGGTGTGATATAATCTGTGATTGGTGAATTTGAGCTTTCCGCCGCGGCGCCGCCGAGCTTTCCTTAAAAAATTAACTGAAAAGTACATAGGTACTGTGCTAGAGTACATCAGTAACTATATAAGCTTGAAAGTATTTGTTTCAGTGATAGTAGAAATACCCCATAGATTTTGCGGAATTAAAGCGACCACACCGATGCCGCCCACCGTGAGCCTCCAACGGGTACAAAGTTTTATTATAAGTTAGAGTTTCTAGACCAGGGAATATTACAAGAAACTACTTTTCTTCAGAATGTAATGTAACGTTACAGATTCAAGCGTTACATCAGTGAAGAATACGAGTGAAAAATGATACAATGCATATTACAAGAATCCTCGCAAAGTTAAATCTATAATGTTACATTACACGCGAATGCTCTTCAGTCAGGGAAGTAGTATTGTAACATACCTATTGCTCAAAATTGTGCATTACACTTGAATTCTATGGAAGAGGGAGCACCTTTAGATTCTTGCTAGTTATTGATATAATGCATATAGAACATAACAGGCAGAGAATGAACCCTGTTCGGTGCGTTAGGTATTCTTCAAGGATTGTAAAAATGAATCGTATAAATATTAAAATTTACAATACAGGTAGCAGCTATAAAGTCACTGAAATTGTTACACGATCCGTTCACTGAAGAGAGTAAGCGTCGTGGTCACGGTAATCAGCTCTGGGATATTGTCGAACGCGTCTTCTATAGTACAACCCGGTCACCTCCGAGAACGAATACGAGCAAGTAAGTTCAACTCATCATAGGTAGGTACATCATTGTTATATTTTAAGAAAGGTAAATTATTACCAAATTCATCATCATTAAGAATCATATTGATTACTCATTTTAACCGGGACAGTTTCTATGGCGTAGCAGTAATGAACGGCTGCTGCGTGGGAGGCGCGGGTTCGACCTCCGCTTAGTGCAAATATTTTATGCATGAGTATGGGTATTTACATTGGTTTGGTTCTGTCTCGTAAAACACGGTCCCGGTTACCATACTATCTTTTATGGCAATCGTTACGGGTAGTTGGAGCCCTAAATAGTTCAACAACTGGTCTAACTTCAATGCTTGGATATCGTCTTTGGGTTGTGAGGGTCAGATGGCAGTCTCCTGACGGCAAATATTGAAGTTCAGCCAAATTCGTACTTAAAACGATAAAGCGGATCCCAGACTCTAAGTTGATTGAAAATGACTCCACCTTTGGATGCGACTGGCATAAACGCTAGGATGAATAAGACCGGGGTATACATACCGGGGTGACCTACCAATATTTTTAAGAGCCAAATCAAGCCGACATAACAATTAAAAATAATAAGCGGGCTTTGGTTCCTAATCTGCAAAACTTTTTACGCAAGTGGAACGATTTGAGGAGGATGATGATTGATTCGTTACTAAATGTTACCGGCATGAATAAAGGAAAAATGAGAAAAGGAACAAACACAATTAATAATACTACAAAGGTTTGGTGGCTCTCAGCTTGACGGCCTGATCAGATGTGCCTGGCTAAGTAATTACTTCCCTTAACGCTACCTCACCAAGAATGAATTGTGACTAGGTAAGCCTGGTTAAATCAGGTGATAATTCAACGGGACTAAATTTGTGACCAATTTGTGTCATCGATATAATGTCTATACTATCAGTTCCGGACACGAAATAATTACGTCCTTTTACCATTAAAATATTATCATAATAACACACACTTTTTTCTTTTTTTTTACATAGGACACGTCAATTTGACTTTACCTCGCCTGATGGTGAGCTGAAGGCAAAGTCTCAGGAAAGAGGGTCACCATTATATACACGTGCCATGTTGACAATGGTGGCACTCAGTTTGACGGCCTCATCAGGTGCTTTTTGACAATTTGCAAATCAAATGAGACATTATTTACCTCAAATGCCTTATGGGCTTTTTTTGAATGTGGTAATACAAGACGTAAGCTGTCAGTTCTTATTTCAGTCAGTTGGGATGACAATCAATGACGAAAGTGTTATTTAATGTTAACAATTAACACTAACCAGCCAAGCTTACAATTAGCATCAAGTAAATGGTGCAACTTATGTTATACCTGACCGGTAGTAAGATGGTGCAACCTAGCCTTAATATCCTTTTCAGGTGTTACTTACATTTACCGGTTTAGTTATACAATGTCCACATTTTTCACTTTTTTAATTACTTTTGCAGCAGTCTCAACATACCTTCACCACCAAAAAATAAAATGTTCACGCCACCGTCGAACAATATATTATGAAAAATGCATTTTACGAAGATACTTTATTTTGAAAAATAACAAGAAAATCTATTTTATAAATGTTTGTCAGTAATAATGTTCTTGAATATCATTTTCCCTAAACCTGTTTATTTTATGTAGGTAAAAATATTAGGTTTGTATATGCTATAGAAGCTTTAAAATTTCTAATTTTGACACAATATTATTTATCTACATAAAGAGTTGGTTCATAGCTTTTATTTCACGTTTGCGTTTCACGAATTCCGGTATAGATTATTTACACTGTTTTATTTGGCAGTTTACGGTGCAATCTAGTCATAGGACTTTTCATACAAGATTTTCCGATGCGAATTAAATGTAGGATAAAAGGTTTTATGGGCACCAATCGCGTCACAACATTTACGGCTTGCTTTAGAGAATTTATGAACACAATGGAAAATTTGGCATCAAAAACCACGAGTTGTAAATCGGAGCGGACAAGAGCATTAATTATCCTGAGAGGATTTAAGCCTCGGCTACGATTGAACTGCGAGGGCCGGTCTTTCCGAATATCAATGCAGGGGAACTACTCTCACTATGTAACGTCCACAGACCGAGGTTAAAATTAGCACATGCAAATTTTAATGAAATGTCAGTTCGTACCTAATTTAAGTTTTAATTTACAAAGAGGTGATTTCTACAAATATCTAATCGATTGGATTAAATATCTTTTCGGAGGACTGTTGATTGACTGTATGCCTATCCTATAGAAACTATTTCTTTTAAAGTGTCTACTGTAGCTACCTATTTGCTGGGTGCGTGTTAAATTAAGATTTCCTTAAGGCCTTAAATGATATTTCCTTAAATGGACTTTTTACCATGGAAATGTTCTACCTGTACTAGATTACAACAGTTGAAGTTAATTTTAGAGGTCTACACGGTCTCAATAGTTATTTGTGCAACAAGTGAGCAAAATTGTTTTTTTTTTTGCTGCGAGTGCTGATTTTGAGACCCGGGCAAGCGAGGAATTCTAAGATTGATTCTAATGTAGAATCCTGAGCGTGGTGAGGGATTCGAATGCACGAGATGCAAATAATCTTGCTTTAGTGCCTGAAACAAGCTTTATAGCAGGCGGTACCTATTCATTTTCATCTGGTTTAAGATTTGCAAATGGGTACCGCCTGCTATAAAGTTTGTTTTGATATTTTCTACATCAGTCGGAGGATTTTTTATAATAATTTATTTTATTTTATGCTTTTGAGTTTTGACGTAGGTACACCTATTTTGTAATCATCTTCTGATTTTCCTTCATTTTGATACCCAAATGATAAATTTGAGTGAAAAAAAATTTTGACCACAAACATTTTGACACCAAAACCAACATATAGCTTTTGTTCATATTTAATATACCCAAGAACACCTGGGCAATAAATATAAAAAAAAAATATCGAAGTGTTCCATTCGTGATATAGATGTGATTAAGGGACTTTTTCTTGTTTTGTTCTCTGCTTAGTGTTTGATATTAGGGGTTAAAGTATGAAATTGCCGATTTGTACTAACAAATTGAAATTCGTTGTTTTTTTTTAATTTAACGTATTTATTTAATCAAAATAATTACCATTATTATCTATACATTGCTGCCATCTAGTAGGAAGGTCATTTATGCTTTTGCGATAGAACTCTGGTGATCTAGATTCGACAAACTGTGTGAAAGCATTTTGTACTGCCTCCTGAGCAGAAAACTTTTTATCACATAGAAAATTGTCCAAATCACGAAAAAAATGGTAGTCTGTTGGAGCAAGGTCTGGCGAATACGGAGGGTGACGGATAGTTTCTAATTGCAGTTCCTGTAGAGTTAAAACGGTTTCTCGTGCTGTATGAGGTCTCGCGTTATCATGGAGCAATAATGGTGAAGATCGATTCATGAGTCGGGGCTGTTCCACTGCTAGTTTTGCTATCATTGTTCGGAGTTCGGCACAGTAGACATCTGCCGTTATTGCTTGACCAGATCGTAGAAAGCTATAGTGAATAACACCATGCTGAGACCACCAAACAGTTACCATTACCTTTTTTTTTTTTATTTTTTTTTTATTTATTTATTTAGGCGCACAAAACACATTACAATCATTGAAAAACAAAAATACTAAAATACAGTTCCGTTCTGGATCGTAATATAACCACATGTGCACACAGCTAAAACAATATGTTAAAAACAGGAAAAGCTCTAATTTTTAAACAGTATAATAGTAATGACGTGTTTAAACATTTTTCAGGGCCGAACTGCTATGGAGGAAGTCTTTCAGAATTTTAATGAATCTATTAAAATTGGAATCACATATGTCTAAGAGTTTGTTCCTCCTTGCCACCTCGTTATACTGGCGGGCCATCCTTGTTAAAGGGTTAAAGAAAGAGATATTATTTTTGTAAACCTGAAGGGAAAATAGATTTGACTCATTAGACCTACGTGCACTAAATTTAATATTAAAAGTGAGTTGAGAAAGTAGTCCTGATGAATCTATATGACAATGTATAATCTTGTACAAGTAAACCAGATCAAAATATATGCGTCGAATTTCCAATTGCTGTGCTCTGAATTTGCAAAGTCTACCTTGGTAATCAATACTTGAACGCCCAGGGTGTTGACGATAGCTTAAGATTCTTAGAGCTTTCCTCTGGATACGCTCAATTTCATCAATATGTACCCTGTAGTTTGGTGACCATACGGGACTGGCATATTCCAAGATACTTCTCACTAGAGCATAGTACAGGTACAAACCACTCACAGGCTTTCTGAATTCTTTGGTAGATCTTAAAACAAATCCTAGAAGTTGATTGGCTTTAGATACGATGCCAGTATAATGAGCACGAAATGAGAGTTTGTCATCAAATACAACACCCAGATCCTTGGCAACACTCGACCGATTAAGAATATGACCGTCAATATCATAGTTCCACGTAATTTTGTTGCGTTTGTTGGTGAATGATACAACGAAACATTTCCCAGTGTTCAAGTACATGTTATTAGTTTGACACCACTGTGATAATGTATTAATGTCCTGTTGAAGGGCTAGGCAGTCTTCTGGTTTAGTGATCAATGTGAAGATCTTTAAATCGTCGGCATATAACAGGCAATTACATGACAGTTGCTGAATGAGGTCATTAATAAAAATAACGAAGAATAAGGGCCCCAAATGAGAGCCTTGAGGGACACCAGAAGTTACCACGATTGGTGAAGAGACAAAACCTTTTAATGCAACCAACTGAGTTCTACTATCAAGGTACGAACAAATCCAACGAAACAAACTGCCATGAATACCACAAGATGCAAGTTTAAGACAAAGTAAGTGATGATTGACTTTATCGAAGGCTTTAGAAAAGTCGGTATATACAGAGTCAACCTGTCCGCTAACGGCAAACGCCCGACAAAGATAATGTTTGTATTCGAGCAGATTAGTAACCGTTGATCTATTCTTAACAAAACCATGTTGCTGCTCCGATATAATGGGTTTAAAATGATTGTATAAATGAATATAAACCACTGATTCAAATATTTTAGCGAAGCAAGATAGGATACTAATGGGCCGATAATTTTCACAGTTGGATTTATCTCCACTTTTAAATATGGGGATGATGTGAGCAGTCTTCCAACGTTTAGGAAAAATGCCAGTAGTCAGTGATTTATTAAAAATAATACATAACGGAGTGGCTAACTCTTCCCCACAACATTTAATAAAAGAGGGAGGTAGAAGATCAGGACCGGCACCCTTATCAACATCAAGCTTTTTTATTTTATTCAATATATCACTTGCTGCGACTGGGATCTGAGACAGCGTGTCTAGAAAGCATTCGCCAGAGGACAAGCTACGAGCGCCTAAATTGGGATGCCTCTCAAAGACTGACCCAAAATAATCAGAAAAGAGATCACAAATCTCCTGACCATTAGATGACGAGGTATTATTAAATGTCATAGTATCAGGCACTGAAATTTGACCCTTACGATTATTGACAAATCTCCAAAAAGCCTTGATATTCACCCTCAAAGAGTCCTCAGTAGCTGAAATGTATTTTTTATAACAAATTTTAGTAAGAGTTTTACATCTCTCCCGAAGCAATGAGAAAGCATCATAATCACGAGGATTACCGTATTTTTTGTGCAAAGTGTGGTATTTATTTTTTTCCTGATTACATTTGATTAATGATTTGCTATACCAAAATGGATATGAAGAAGGTTTGAAAGTAGTGGTTGGTGTATGTTTTTTTATAACTTGAAATAAACTGTCGTAAAATATATCCGTGCACAAGTCAACATCGGATGACAGTAAAATTTCGTGCCATTTTATCGTATTTAATTCAGATTTAATTTTCTTAAAGTTACATTTAGCGAAATTAAGCCGTTTTGAAGTGCTTCTTTGAAGCCCTCTAGACACGCATGAAGTTATTTTTATTGGTAATTGCTTTAGGACACTGTTGTGGCGTTTCACCTGGGGTCAGCCATTGCATTTTTCGCTTACGGTTATCGTAAAGAATCCACTTTTCATCACATGTCACAATTCGATCCAATATTCCTTCATTTATGTATCGATTCAACAAGGCAACACAAGTTTCAACACGCATTTCTTTCTGCAGATCAGTCAAATCATGAGGTACCCATTTTTCACATTTTTTTATTTTATTGATTTGACGCAAATGAGTCAATATTGTTGGTAAGGTAACGTTAAACCATGCAGCTAATTCCTGGGTAGTTTGGCTCGGATCGGCTTCCACCATGTCTTTCAATTCATTGTTATTCACCTGTGTGGACGGCCTTCTTCGTGGTTCGTTCTTCAAATCAAAGTTTCCATCACGAAAGCGTTTAAACCAAAATCGCACGGTGCGTTCATTAGCAGTCCCCTCTCCAAACGTAACATTGATATTGCGAGCTGTTTCTGCCGCGTTAGTTCCGCGTCGGAACTCGTATTCAAAAATCACTCGAATTTTCGAAGTATCCATCTTTCTTGTCTAAGCTGAATAAAATAAACAACTGAAAGTCGATAATCGAATGTTGCACATTTTTAAATGAAGAACTACATAGGTACCATGTGGAAAAAGTTTCACTCAAAAATCTCAAACCATGAAGGTTCTATGTCAATTCGAAGTGCCTATTACAATGAAACGGCAATATCATACTTTAACCCCTATTATTATTGTCTCTTTTTTTAAATAACATTCTAGGCACTGGTGGGTGAACAGCATTGTAAATATGTACTTATATAGGTTTAGAGTTTAATTTTTATTATATATTCTGATATTTATTTATAATTATTTATTAGTACTTATTGTAATTATTGACATGACCGACAGTAACACTGTAAATAGTTTAAATGACAGCATTGCGCGAAAGTCTTCACTCGCAGACATACTACGGACGACATTCTCCGATGTTCCCACGAATTGCAATGTAATCCACATAAACGCTAAAAGTATTCCCACCCATTTTTTTAAGCGATAAAGATATCCACGCTATCCTGGTTTCTGAGTCATGGCTGATGCCTTGTCTGCCCACTCTTTCTTACTCTTTACCGGGTTTTTAGCTTATTAGGAATGATCATTCGGTTGGTCGTGCTCAACATGCTCCTGATTGCGTTCCTTCTCTTCTTGATGTTATTCTTGTTTCGTCTTCTGATCTTGAAGCTAAACATGGCCGGTGTACGGCTGACATGGTACGCACAATGGCCCAATCAAGAGGCTAAGTGCGGAACAGCCCAGGTAAACTAACTAACGGCTAACATGTTTTCTTATCATGATCTGCTCTTTCAAAAGCTAAACCCGGGGATTTAATGATGCGCAATTTCAATGGTGTGAATGTTGGTGGTCTTTGTGCTGATGCAAATAAAATTAATTGGCATTTGCTTTATAATTCGGTCTCTGTTGATGAGAAAGTCAACATACACCCACACACAACTAAATTAATCAGTTTTTACGAAGTACATGCACCCATTTGCGCAGTGAAAATCAAGCATGCTCCAGTACCTTGGCTTACTGATGAAATCAGGGAATTAATTACTAAAAAAGCTAGGGCTAAGACTGAATTTAAGTACCGACCTACTCAGTACAATCGCGGTAAATATGTGGAAATTCGAAATCAATGTAACAAGGTGTGTAGGTAAGCACAACGCCAACATATTCAACTATCTGTTGAAAAAGAAGATCTAGCGAAAGTTTGGAAATTTCTTAGAACCCTGGGAGTTAGGATGTCCAGACAGGAGAGAAATCCTAAGAATACTGACATCGACGCCTTAAATAGGCATTTCTCCGCTTCTTCCAGTTTTGAAGATACTACCAAAACCGCGACCAAAACTAATACATTGAACCATCTTTCACAGCTTCCAACTCCCGACTATCCGCCATTTGTCTTAAATTAATTCACTGACGGTGATGTTAAAAAGAGCATATTGTCTGTATCTAAAGCTATCGGCAATGACTGTATCAGCCGAAATATAAGTCTGCCAATCCTAGATGTAAACTCCCTATCGAATGTCATAGCTTTAACTCTTCCATCTCTACGGGTATATTTCCCACGATGTGAAAAGAGGCTCAAATTATACCCTTACCTAAAAAATCTAGCTCTTCTTCTTTCTCTCATTACCGTTCTATCACAATCCTACCATTTCTTTCTAAAGTCCTTGAACATCTTGTCCACGTGCAACTTAAATCATTTTTGTGTAAAAATAATCTTTTAAATACATTTAATCTGGTTTTCGGCCAGGACACAGTACTATCACAGCCCTAATCAATATAACGGGTGGTATTAGACTGCTTGACTTCAGTAACGCTCTTTATACAGTGGATTTCTATATCCTGCTTGGGATACTTGACTCTATTAACATATCTCCAGCAGTGATTGATTGGTTTCGTATTGATGAGTCGATTTCGTCCTGGTGTGATATCACTGTTGGTGTTCCGCAGAGTTTTATCTCCTTTACTATTCGTTATATTTATCCATATCCAAACGACTTGTTTCATGTCACCACCTTTACGCAGATGATTTACAAATTCACACACAAGCTCCGTTCAATGAAATTCATGAAGCTTTCTTTGTCATAAACAATAACTTAGAACGCAAATGTGAGTGGAGTAACAGCTATGGTTTACAGGTAAATTTAATGGCATGCCGTTTCCTATAACTAATAGTGTGAAAAATTTCCGGATACACATTGATCGAACTTTGTCCTAGAATATTCAACTGAAGGAGGTTAGTCGCAAATTGTTTGCTACAGCAGGCTCCTTGCGAAGACTGCGAAATTACTTCAAAGATTTCGCTTTAACAGTCGCTTTTACGCCCAATACTAGACTATGCAGATGCCAGCTATCTCGATCTTACTGAGGAGCAGCTTGACAAGCTTGAGCGGCTTCAAATTTTTTGTATAAGGTTCATAATATATGGCTTACGCAAATATGATCATGTATCTGAATATCGTAACATGCTCAAGTGGCTCCCAATTCGGCTTCAACGGAATACTCACATCCTTTCTCTACTTTATAACATCCTATTTAACCCTCTCATTCGCCCTTATCTCAAAGAACGTTTCAAGTTCCCTCGTTACACGCATTCGAGGTTCTTAAGATCATTGGAGAACTTGAGACTGCAGATGCCAATGTATTCCACAAAGTTCACCGATAAATCGTTTACTGTTGTGGCTGCACGCCTATGGAATGCACTACCGGGGTCTATTAGGCGAGCTCAAACTTTGGGCTCATTGAAAAAGTTGGTGACTGAATACTATCTGTCAACAAATAAGTATATTATATATTATAACTGTACATGTCTGTACAGTTGTACTATGTTGTATATATTGTTTAGAGGACGCGACGGTATTTCCGTCCAATTGAGCAGTCCGACTTTGGAAGTACCTCCGCCCTACAGAATACCGCGGCCATAATAACCTCGTGTTGTGTTCCCGGCGATGAGTAGGGTAGGTCAGAGCTCACTGGAGAGTTTTTCTCCTATCAGTGGGAAGACCAAAAGCTTGTCCAGCTTTATCTTCTACACTGACGGCACAGAAACTCTCTGTTATAACAGGGTCGGCAGCGCGAGTGTGACGCTCCTGATGTTGCACACCTCCATAGGGCACGGTGACCACTATCCATCAGGTGGGCCGTGTGCTTGTCTGCCACCTAAATAGTATAAAAATAAATAAAAAGAATATTGTATGTATTGTATGTATTGTATGTATTGTATGTATTGTATGTATTGTATGTATTGTATGTATTGTATGTATTGTATGTATTGTATGTATTGTATGTATTGTATGTATTGTATGTATTGTATGTATTGTATGTATTGTATGTATTGTATGTATTGTATGTATTGTATGTATTGTATGTATTGTATGTATTGTATGTATTGTATGTATTGTATGTATTGTATGTATTGTATGTATTGTATGTATTGTATGTATTGTATGTATTGTATGTATTGTATGTATTGTATGTATTGTATGTATTGTATGTATTGTATGTATTGTATGTATTGTATGTATTGTATGTATTGTATGTATTGTATGTATTGTATGTATTGTATGTATTGTATGTATTGTATGTATTGTATGTATTGTATGTATTGTATGTATTGTATATATTGTATATATTGTGCATGGGTATAGTACGTACGTACTGTATTGTGTATATTATATATAGGCATTGTATGTAGTGTATATTATTATGTATCGATGTTCGTTATTATGATTTCATTTCAGTAATTGCATTCTTACACCAAAAACCCACATCATCATTCATTTCTATACACTTCTGTCCATCCAAAGGTTGTCTGGAAGAGATTGTTGCTTACCGTAAGAATGTTTATTTCTTTGAACTTTTCTCTTAGGGACACTCTAGGACTAAGTTGGTATATTGCTCTTACTTGCAATACAAAGACGGTATTAATGTCCGCAGAATTACCTCATTTTATATTTATGTGTATTTTGGTGTACAATAAATAATGTTTTACTTTACTTTACCTTCCATTTGAGATATGAATAATTGAAATCCGTGCATTGGTTCACAAGATATGAGGTAATAAAGAATATTACAAACATACATGCAAGATACGCGCGAAAAACATAACTCTTCTTGGCAGTCGGGCAAAAAGTATTTTATACTGTGCTGATATAATTTTTAACGTTCAGTCTTTTTTATGGGTAGGCATTAGCCTAGAATGAAGTTTAATTTATTATCATTAAAATTAAAATATTTTCCTTGTTCGTAAGCCAGATAATAAATTAAAGCTCTATTAAAGTGTGTTTAAAGGGTGGTGTATCCTCGGAGGCAAAGCGTAATTAAGCGAAGAATATTGCAAAGAGAAAAGTTCTCTTTCTGTGCCTACCATGCCACTGTCTCGAGATTTTGTAACATCTCATCGAAACATGACGCGTGGTTCCCGGCAGAGTAAAATTTGGGCCACTCCTTCTCTTCCTATGTGGTATTGAACAATGCGACTAAGGGATAGAGCTGATTAACTTTAACATCATACAGATATTTACAGCCCAAACTCAGCCTCAGATGCATGGCTCGAGTCAACAATAGTGCGCAGAATACGGCAATAGGCTCACCCTCTATTACGTGGGACCGAATACAGATTGGTGAAATGTGGGTGTTAATTCACCTCTGCCTAACCCTCCGGGGATAAAGGCGTGATTATATGTATGTTTGTCATCGAAAGGTAATTTTTTTATCAAAGGTTTTCATGAAAATTTTACTTTTAAATTTAACGCTAAGTCGCACATACGCATTAATATTGACAATAAGATATATAAGTGCTGTCAAAAATATTGTGTGTACAATCACTTAATAATAAGGGCCTCATATATACACACAACATTATTGGGAGAATGTATCTTATTGTTACAATATTATCAATATTAAATATGTGCTTCACTTCACTTTATGCTTCCTCCTGAGTTAGGAAGGTTTGGATACGACACTTTCTTCGATCTATTTCTATTTGATATTTTAAATGTGAAAGTTGGTGAATATATTTCAATGTTTGGATGTTTGTAACACAATCACGCTCAAACGTCTAAATGGAACTGTAATATGAATTATAGCCTGGAAAAAATGTAGACTACTTATTATCCTCGCTGATGTCCTAAATAGGTTACTATGTTTTGGAGAATCGGGTACAGAATTCCATGCAGGCAGAACCCTGAGCAACACACAATACAAAAAATGCAGATAAAAGAATAACAATATTCGATTGATATTCAGATCACATTATCTGTTATAATTATGTCATTTATTATGCCCTGACTAGATAAGTACAAGGTCAACTAGATATCTGCTCCAGTCTTCCTTATTATGATGCAGGGTCGAGAGGTCGAGACCTGCCATATATAAACCTTTATCACTATATTTGGCAAGATAATGTTACACAAGCAGTTACCCGGGGCGATGGCCGCCATAATAATAACTCTTTTCTCCTTATCAACCAGGGGTTTATTTTTTTGGCATCGCTGTAAAAATGCGACACACATAGTATTACAAATGTGAAAGTTTGTGAGGATGTAAATAAATGTCATTAATACTATGTAAATTAAGAGAACTGCGCCATTAAAAAAATCACGATGCATTGCGATGGTCCTCACGCATGCAGCCTAACTCGAACCAGCCTACTGGAAAAACCAAAGGTACAAAGGGGTTATCATAAAAAAGTATCACTTTCAATGTAAATATTTCATTTTTAAGTAAACAATTTATCAATCCAAAGTCGAATAAAAACAGTACGTCACTGCAACGTCGTAAGTTATTTAATAGGAATTAATTTATCACGTCACACACATCAACGTCATTAATAACTGACTCTAAAACATATAATGAAAGAGTCAAGAAGCTTCCTGCTAACAAACTGAATGGCAAACGTGAGTCATTAAGTTAATAAGCAAATAAGGCTACTCGCAAAATAAACTTTAAGAGCGTACATTTGGAGCACCAGCAGTAACGAGCGGCTGCTCCGGGCGTGTTGCTTTATTCCAACCGCTTTCAAACACAGCGCTCGCCAAACCAACAACATTCTGTATAAATATTCGCTCAAATGAAATACTCTTTATGCACTATGTATGATCTATTTCATGGCTATTTATACGGCTACTTTCTAATTATAGGTTAAAACTAAAACAGGAAGAAATTAGTTTCTGATTTGCAGTAACTAGTTTTATTTTTTCAAAAATCTTTCACATGCTATTCTCAATCGAATGACAGGCAATTATTAATGTCGGAGACTGAGAAAAAAATTGACTTAAAAATAATAAATAAAACGTTTCTTTTCTCACCACATATTTACAATGTACACTCTGTGAAAATAATATAAACCTTTATTTTCTCATGAGAGGATACTGAGTATAGTGATTCTGTCGAAGTTATCAGGCATCATTGATTAGTAAAGAATTTGTTCTTACCTATTTGTTATGTTGACAATTTTACTTCCAATTAATTTTAATAATAATTCCACAGTGTATTTTTCGAGACGAAATCGCCTGTGAAATTTTGTGTAGTTCCATTCAGACATTATCGGGTCGTTCTCTTACAACTCTTTGTTTCCTGTCTAGAGTTAGAAGTTTAGCACTTTATAGTTTTCTTCGGTCATTAAATCGTCGAATCCATGCTTTAAATATTAAAACTATAACTTCGCACAAACGGCGCGCGAAATGATGACAGAAACTTTAAATTACTCCAAGGATCTGGTTGTTTTACTGAGCGTTGAAAAATCGGACCTAAATTTATATGCATAGTTTTCCTATGCGGAGACTCAAAATTGGCATTGTTGATTGTAAAAAAGCATTGTTCATTACCTATATGGAAGAAATAAACAAAAGAACATTCATTTATATAATTATAGATAAGTCGAAAGTTTCATATCGGTGTTTACTCAATTTAATTACTTTAGTTATTAATGCTTGATTGAGTTGTTACGAAGTTCAATATTAGAAGTAAAGTTTGAGTTTAGATATTATTTCGGCAACATTGACTTATAACCAGTTTCAAATTTATTATTAATATGATTTTCCCCTCTCAATGAATTTAAGAAACAATTTTCTACTTTGTATAATAAAGTATGTTTCTAAGAAGGGAGTAAGATACCTACCTACCCTTTGTTGAAGGGGTAATTGAGAAAACTTGTTGATATTAATTGATTTAAACTACCTAGTGTATTATTTCTTCAAAAAAAAAGCCAATAAAAAGATACAAAATATAATCAAAACAGTGGGGAGTAGAAGAGTCAATAATTCTGATTTCCGGTTAGATATGAAAACTTAGCATAGTAAATGCTTCAAAATTTCATTCAATTATTTGGGCGGAGTCATCAAAAAAACAATGTTTAAAAATGATTGCAACATCATTCATTGTTTCCGATATTTCGTATGAATGTCGGTAGATGGCTCCCACCATCACTCTAAGACGGTAGTATAGATAGAATAGAATTTGGATAGCTTCAGGTGTGGCTCGGTGGCTCAGTGGTCAGAGCATTCCCCCTGTAAGGGAAAGATCGTGGGTTCGAGTCCCACCTGAGCATTCACTTTTTTCCTATCTTAATCGATTTAAAAAGTTAGCATAGTAAATGCTTCAAAATTTCATTCAATTCCGGTTAAATAGCCTAGGAATAAAATATAGTCCAACGTTTGAGTCGTGTTGCTGCCATGGTCAAGTATAATTGCATGAGCCTCTACTAATCTAACCTAATTTACCTGGATATCATTATATTAAAAGTAGTATACAAACATATATACAGAATAGCACCAAGCAAATATTAACGAAGCTCATTAACATGTTAATCAGGTTTATTATTGAATGCATATTCTGAGCCTTTGATTTTACTGAAGCGGGAAAAATTAACGAAAATAATTGTAATTTGTGCATTAATTTGAAAATATATATTAACTTTGAAAATATTTGCTTTGCAAGTATTTATAGGTATCGATAACCACTTAACATCATCCGGGCTGTGTGCTTGTGCTGCTTATATGCGTAATTCACAATATTAAAAAGAAATCATGTCAGGAACACTTCGGTGACCTCTTTGTGCTTGGTCACACTTAAGGCAGTGGCGGGCACGGGTGTCGAAAATGGGGAAGGCCGCCTTGTGGACTGTGGCCCTACGGGTGATATTTGGATGTTATATAATAAACTAACCAGTGTGAGAATGATGTTGATTCAGTAGAACCGGAGAAGATCAACTTGAGTTTGTTAGATCAACTTGACGTAGAGTACCTTTATGTGCTGTCGTCATAAAACTAAGGAAAAGAGTAATAACGAAATAATATCATCGAGGACTCGCCGCAACGTTATCCATACACAGCCGAAAAAATTTCATTCTTTAACCAACCCGGAGAATTGCTTGGTAGTTTTCAGTTCTTGCAATGAATTCTTCTGAATTGTGGCCCAAAGACAAACGTGTCGATTCAGCGTTGGCAACGTGGCCACGGCCAACGCAGAATTAAGTGGCGATTCCTTGATGAAGTCACGTCCTAAATGTTTGCTTCAGCATTATAAGAATATAATGCTGTAGATGAACCAGTTCAAAATTGCTGAGACAACATTCCAGCTACATTAAGAATCCGTTGCTGGTCCGTTCCTGTTTTCTGAACAGGAACGGACCAGCACATGAGCAGCCTCATGTGTATTGATGATATTGCGCTGGTAGAGGTAGATTGGTGCGACGTGTGAACTTGTGGGAGGAGCCGCTTGAGAAAAGCAAGTCCTAAGTTCTCGGAGCAAAGATCTAGTCCTTGACTTTAAGCTCGACAGATCTTAAAGGCGATGACTTGGTTGAGCGCACGGGGCCATGCTAAGTACTTGAAATCTAGACAAGGGGCGGCAAATCTAAGAAAGATTTGATTGCTGCTGCTATTGAAGGTTCACAGTACATTGCAGTGAACGTTTTATCACTTTTATATGGAGCCTGTAAAGCTTACAGGCAACTAATGTAGTGTTGACATAGTTTAAATCTAAGTTATAACTTTATAAAGTCATAGCTTGTAAACAACGCCGCTAAGACCACTTTGATTAGATTTTGTTATTGAAGGATTTATTGAAACACATTTGTTTGTTTTGCAGCAAAATATATTACAGAACTTTAGTACGACCGATCTATGTTTGATTACAACGGTTTGTTCATACTAAGTTAACTACAAAAACATGGTAAGTAATGTCAATATAATTATGATACCTAAAATACATGAAAATAATATTTTAATGGCAACATAATGTGTTGTTATGATTTTAGGCGACACTTTGTAGTTGAATTAAATATATAAAAAAAATCTTGGTTTCAATTTCTAAACAAGTTACCATATTTTAGCACAGTGCGAACTCTTATCATTAACATAGAGATTTATCAGTTGCATCCAAAGTTGCACTTTGAAACCCGAGGTTTGTTGAATGTTTGTCGGTGTTTTGATCGGTGTGTTGAGTGTTGACTTTTCCGAGATGATTACCGTCGCACGCCTCAACCGTGAAAGAAAAGCCTGCCTGGGAAAGCAGCTGCAGCACGGATGGCAGGTTTGGTTGACTTGGGCTCTACACACACTATGACTGACACATCACTAATTGTACTAATTCTACAGATAGATTAATTTCAAATAATGACAAATAATTATTCCTAAATGTTTATGACTTTGTGACATTTATTATAAATGGGTGTTTGAAAATGGCACAATAAAAAAATTAAGACAGGTGAGAGGCGTAGGAAAACTCCCAAATACTTCATGCCTCCATTCTTTATCCCAGCTCGAACCAATGAGTTCAATACCTCCGTTCTTTGTCCAGCTCGAATCAATCAGTTCAGAACTCCTTCCATTGTTAGACGATAAAGAATTGTAAGGAATGAAAGGAAATATTCAAAAAATTGTAATATCATTCATTGATTCCGAGTTCAGAAGAGTGTTAATGGATTATCTTACATCACTGAAAGACGTATACATGTAGTGGAGCTTAAATGATTCAAAAGTTCATGTCAAGGTGAGTTTAATAATGATTATTTGTTTAATAACTTTGTCCCATAACTTTAAAATGTTATATTTAGTGTATTAAGTTAACTTGCCGATGATTATATTTTTGTCAAAAATGGGCTCCAAAACTTACTTCAAGCTTGTTATTTGTTTAAAATTATAATCCTTTTTAAGCCCATAGAATCACGATATTTGCTTGATATCAATGATAAAGCACAAATTTGATCAGAAACTGACGATATAGTTATATTTAATTACAAAATCAAAAAAAGGATAGAGTAAATGAACCCCCAGGGTCCAAAGGAATCCCCTCGGAAGGAACCATGATCAACTTTAAGATGATAATGATTGCACTTGATCACGATCAGTCTGTTTTTTATCAATTTTAATTTGAAATCTATAAGTGTTAGTTCTTCATCAAGTCTGAAACTTTATCTAAGCGCTCGTCATTTACAAGAAATAGAAACACGTTATCAAACATTGCCGCTCATTAGCGTCTCTTCCACCTCTAATTATTGTAACTAATCGGTGAATTTACTGGAATGGTTATCATTACAAAGATTCTGTGGTCATCTTTTTTGAACAACAAGTCTAATCTAAAATAAGTCTAAGTTACTTTTTACCAGCGATACCGCATGAAAATTGTGGGCAGTAGAAAGTAAGAAATTTAAAAAGGAAATGAAGGTTATCTAATTCTGCGAGCATGACTAACTTATTAGTTATGTTACTAGTTTTTTTTATTTTCACCAATCTGTATATTCATCATTATCTAGTTCCATTTGCAGCCAAAGTTTGCCTTTTGGAACCTGGGATCCGCACGTATAAACTCTTTGTCTTTATAGAGTGACTGCGGTCACACTTTTAGTTTGAGATAAAAATCTGCACGAGAGCCTGGTCCTTCCGCAAGTGTGCAAGCCGATGCAGATGCTACGATCCCAAAAAACAGATCTAAATCCATTAATATCTACTGATTCCATTCTATATTTTTTAAGGCGAGTGAAAGCACAGGGCAAATCTAGTGTTGTTACCATAAAATAGAGGGAAAAGAAAAACAGTAAACATATAAGTGAGAAAATTGGATTTTAGCTCTGTTTGATATACGAAATTTAATATGATAAAGTATAAAAAATATTACTCACATTATCACGAAGAAGCGTCATAATTCTCAAAAGCCAGCGTTATTAAGTTTCTTATACCTGAATATAAAGGAGAAGCAATTTGGTGACTAATAATAATTTTACTTTTTACGATGTGTTATAAGCAGCTTTCCTTTCCTTAGCGAGAAATTTAATTTGGTTGGAGACACCTGCTTGAATCACACGAGCACAAACATCCTTTATATTAATCAAAGTTGGGACGATGTAACATATTTTTACGTTACAGTAAGAAAATACCTTTGACGCTCTGTTAAAAAATACTGGTTGTTTTTTGGGAAGAATAATTTTGTAACTGCTAAAAACGTACAGCAATTTTTTATGGTTGGTTCTGGGGGCAAACAACTTCCTTAATGGTATATTTTATAATTTGATACTTAGAATAATAAATTATCCTTTATGAAAAAAATAATAAGTGATACAAAATGTCCCTATCAGTATTCCAAGGTGAACTATTTTAGAAACGTTTCGTATTATCGTTAAGGTAAGTCGAGTTGACAAAATTAATATTATGAGGCGCTGGTTCATATTCTGGAAGATCAGCGCAAAATTATTTCGATGTTTTATCGAAAGCACTTCGGGAACTATTCATTTGGGCTGTATAACCTGATTCCTCGACTATGAAGTGGAATGCCCAGCCTGATCCTGTATTTCCGGAAAATTGGGCGTCTTCAATACTAGAGTCAATAGGTTTATTCTGAGCAAGCGAAGATCTTGGTAGGGTCCGAATGCCCTTATATTCTATAAATACATAGACTCAGATTCTACCAGCACTGTTTTACCGCATTACAATAAAAAGTGCAGAAACTAAATGGTTAATACCACGAGTACTTGAAACAAAAGCTTCAGCTATCTGAAAATTAGTGCAGAAACTAAAGCTAACAATTTGTGCTGTTCCCAGTTTGCCTTTAGTTTCTAATAGGTATGTTTGTAGGTCTTCTGTCCGCCACCTAGTGGGACTTGCTTTATTGTTAATATTCCTTGCTAATATTGTTTTAGTCGCACAGCTAGCTTAATAACTGAATATTCCTATTTTAAGGTTTATAAACTTGAGATTGAAGTTCTTGAGCTTGTTATCAAGTTAAGAAAACAAATACCGTCATAATTAGTTAACTTAAAGAACAGTTGGCCTTTCCAAATTAACGAAATAATTTCCATTGATCAAAGATTCGCCTACAAAGCCTAAATAAAATATCATTGGTTTAATTAAAGAATAGTTACTGCAAATACGATACAGTACAAATTATTTTACAAGTTGTCCTAGCAATGTCTCTTAAGAATTAAGTATTCAACAAGATTTTCTTACCCATTATTGTTAGTTGAGTGGCTCGGTCGTACCGTGTTTTAATTATCTATGCGATGGGTTTCTCGGTAGCTCTGAAATATTCCTCTTAATATAAATTTACATTTTAACGGGCAGTTACTGTGCAGCCGAGTGGGGCAGTCGCTTGAAATATAACATTATACTCGTAGTGCTCGACATGCATTTAAACTGCCTTAGAACTACTAAGTTAGTACTACATTCACATATTGAATCAGTAAACATATATTTCAACTTTTGTATTCAAAATATTAACATTAATACTCGACTCTGATAGTTCTATTTCAAAAGGTCAAAGTTTTGCTTTAAGCCATGAGCTAATGAGTTCCAATTTCAATAACATCTCTTTGATATGAGTAACTTTATTAAACTTAATTTGAAACCTATTTTAAATTAAGTTAAATAAAGTTGAGCAACACTAGCCGAGTGCCCGGAACTTATTTCAGTAGCTACAACTAACATACTACGTTCATGCTTCAGGGCATATAAGCTTCGGTGCGGAAATGAACTGCCAACCGCAACCGCATTTTCCTAGTATAAATTCTATCTAGATAATGAACTCTTTTTTCCTTGTAGACATTATATTTAAATAATTGCTCAAAGGAAAATATTTAAAAAAAATTAAGTCTGTAATCAAACTTCGCGCTATTATGAAAAGACTTGAGATTTTTATGAATCTTTTAGCGAGTTATAAGCAAATTTTTAACTGCCCGAATTAAAATGAAACTTTTTAGTTCGAAAATAGGTCATCTGGTTATAAGTATCTCATTGCAACTTGAACTAAAGAAATGTAGTGAAGTTGTAGAGTAGTTCGTAGTGAAAATTAAAGCTAGGCAACTCCATCGGAGGCCGCCTATTGAGAGGAAATTAAGTTTTGTTTGAAAAGTCGATAAAAGTTTGTTACGCTGGCAACTGTGAAAGAAAAATAGGAAAGTAATATGTTCAAAAGAAAAATCTTGGCCGAAATTCTTTGCTTTTTCAAAATCAGCAAATGTAATTATATAGACGGCAAGTTAGAATTTGCGCAATCATTTAAGTAAGCCGTATACAAAGCAGCAAGAAGCATACAGCAAATGCTTATGAAAGCAAGTAATGCGACAGTAAATATAGGTAGGTACAAACCTATATTTACTTTGGCATGCGGCCTGCTTTAGAAAGCTAATTAAAATGTCTCGAGCGGTCGTTTGGTGCGGCTCAACGCACGTCAGTCACTACGAATGCAACTTGCGCTACGACAATAACTAGATGCATGCTGAAATTCACCTGCTATCTGGACAGAGGCAGCCTTTTGTGTGGATTTACTAACGTGTCCAACTAGCGGAGCAGGCAATTGCGGTAAAACGATGTCACCTTTTACCTGGGATCCCACAGTTTTCGTATGTTTCTGACAGTTATAAAACGGCGTTTATTTGTGTGGTTCATATTCACTCCTGTTCATACAGTCAGTGTATGAATTAGAAGTAAAGAAACAAAGAATATGTTAAATGTGTAAGAATACATATATAATGATAGCGTAGCTTAATGTATTAGAATTCACACATCATCTTAATTCTAAAACTTCTCAAAATATTAGGTCGTTACATATGAAATTGACGAAATTTTCTTACAGATTCATGAGTTCGTTATTCTTGTAATTTAATAGGTATTTCCATTATTTATACTTTGTTTGAAAGTTGATTTCAAGATCTTACAACTCTGTATTAAATTTTGTTTTTATTGGCCGCTTGATAAATTAAATTCGATCTTCAAAAACAGTACTTCCTAAATGTTATCCATTTTGATAATAAATTTCGTATTACTTTTTTACAGTTGTCACTTTTCAAAAATGTAATAAAAGTTGCTGTTAGCTTAATGTTGTCTCATTTATACACAAAAAAAAATCATAATATTTGGATTTGTCATTCCTAAAAAAATGCAAAAATGTTAGTACTGCAAATTGGGTTTCCTCCAATTTCTTCAATAAAACGGCAATTACATATGTAATGACCTATTTTTTTATTCTTAACTGTCGTGACAACAGATTACATTACTCCGTATAACACTGGTCAGAAGAAACGCACATTTATAAGACATGACCTTAAACCCAACACGAGATTAAGCAGAAAACAAATAAATGAAGTGTGGAGCTTTTAAAAAAATAATTTCGCTTCTACTTATTGTCTTATGAACTTTTGTTCTTTATAATGTTTGAAGCGAAACATAAGGAATGAAAATAAAGTGTCGAAAGTAACGGCACTTTCTCTGAAGAAGGCACCTTAGGCAATAATAACGTATCTATTTCACTGACTTGATTTGACTGGCGTATTCATTTAAAAAGGGATTAAATACTAGATTTCGTAAGTAACCTAATGATAATCAGAAATAGAAGCTTTAAATGTCAAAAGGTCGAAATAGGAATTGACTTAAATAATGTATAACCTGAGTAGATTAATTAAGGACTAGAGTTAAAATACCTTAGGGGACCGTCCTAATGACCAATCATACAATTTTCCGAATAAACTTACACATTCGACATGAAAATACTGATACGTGGCCCATAAAAATTAATCAACGTAATTGCTCAAAATTCAACATTTATATCCTTGGAAGCTGCTAAAAATAATTAAACTTTATGCGAAAACGCGTTATTTACTATTGAATAGGTGCTATGTAGCTTAAAAGTGAGTTAATGTTGTCATATATCTGTAGCGGTTTTATAGCGGATAATAAAACCCGATGTTACGATATGTGCTCAAGGAATTATGAACAGAAATAAATTTTTAATATCCTTCGCAGCAATAACATCCTAAAATTGTTACGGACGTATTACAGAAACACTTTTACATCACTCGAGAGCATTAATCACTAGAGCTGGCATCAACGAACGGTAAATAATTTACTGCTGATAGCGAGCCTTCGCACCATAAATCCTCGTCATGAAATAGCAACTGGATTGACAGTTACTCGATTATAATCAGTGGTAGCACCCAAAATCCTTTATTAATCGCCTGTCAACATCGTTTCCTAGAACATTTTCTATTTACTATTATACTATTGGAATCATATATAAATACCTTTGGGTGTTTGGGGCGCCGCCAAGATCCCACTCTTCCTTAGGGGTCAAGTCAACCTCATTTACACACCACACCGGTATACCTACAGATGAATGAATAAGGATCTGGTATGAACTATCCTCTCGGTATTGGGAGGCATCTGACGTTAATGGACGTCAGATGTTTCATTTTCATAAAATTAAAATATTCTAGGACATTTTAAGCAATAAAGACTAGCACCAATCTGAGCACAGCTTGTAATATAGAAAGTATAGATTTATTACCTTTAAAAATAAAGGAAAATGTTCTTTGAATAAATAAAATTTTCCATATAGGGTTAAAAACTTCGTCGTACATGTTGACAAATTGTATGGTTGGCTTTTGTATGCTTCAAAAACTTAAAAGGTCAACTGCATCAACTGAGATCAAATTTAACACATATATGTAACCCGCTTCAGGGACAGATTTTTTTTAATAAATTTATCGCATGCTTTAGATGCCTTAGATGCCGAAGCCTGGCTAGATTTTAGCTGGTTAAATTTTATCTTACAACTATTAGTAGGTACACGTTCTAATAGGGTAACCTATTGAAATATCGAATTTCTGTTACCCGAATCTTAAAACCCCGAAAACGGTTGGTAGAACTTTTAAAAGACAGATGTAATGAATGACAACTTTTTATAATTCCGTTTTTCATTTCCCAGATGAATCAATTTCCAGGTGCACTAAAACCAAATTTTCAAATAGTATTTTTTTGTTTTCCATATTGTCATAATCCAAATATAGTTATACCAGATTCTCAGAATATTTTTTTTTGTTTCCCATCGTACCATTTTCCACATAAACTATTACCAAATTTTCATAATCTTTTTATTTGGTTCCCATACAAATCGTGTTCCAGCTAAACTATATACAGGTATAGTAAAAATCAGTAAATTTATACGATTCATTTAGGGTGTGTAACGGTTGATATAATAATAAAAAATCTAACGTTCACTTAAGACATAAATAGTTTCACTTAATATAATGAAAGCCTGAAGACTTATAAATATAATTTAATTTTGTTTAAATTATTGTTTTCCATGTCATGCATGAACAGTTTTGTATGCAGGTATAATCAATGAATCAGGAAAGCGAGCTCGTGAACACTGCGTACCACACCCGACCCGACTCGCCGTGGTACTTGTCTGCCCTACACTAGAGTGTTATTTAAGAACCGAAGGCGCGGAGGGAGGGGAGCCTCTTATTTCGTAGAAAGAAATTTCATAGAATTTCGTTTAACAGAAAATGCTTCATGTAATATTTGGTTCTTATATTTTTATATCGAATATTATTGTTTCAAAAACAATTTCCTACAATGAAACATATTTCACAGAAACACAATTTTTAATCAATTTTTTTTGTTTAACAAACTTATCAAACTGTAGAATTATTTTTAAAGAATATTAAACCACCTTTATAATGTTCCAAATCACATTTTTAACTGTAACATTTACAATTTTAACACCCCGACTCAGATTACCCCGACTCGGATGGTGCCCGAACTTTGTTACGCAAGGGCGGAAGGACTGCACTTACCGCAGCGCCGGAGAAGAGCAACACTAATGCTTGCCTGCTTGCCTGCATGCATGCATGCCTGCATGCCTGCATGCTTGCCGGTTTGATTGCCAGCTTGCCTGCATGCATGCTTGTTTGCTTACATGCATACATATATTTTTTAAGGCAACGTGTGTTTTGTTCAGTAGGTCTCCAATTGTAGTTAGTAGACGCCATATGAGGTTTAGTTTTAGGTTTAGAAATCTGGATAGTTTGTCTGGATATCAATTAACTGGATATCAATTAATTGCATTTCAAAAATTTGTGTTTTAAAAATTGGGCTTTCGTGCATATGGATTACGGTCATCTGGATTTTGTGCATTTAGATTTCGTGTGTCTGAAACTCGTTCGTCTGGATTATAAAACGTCGTACAAATGAATAAATGGGCAAATGAAATTCGGAGTTGCGATTATATGGAAAATAAAACTTCGGAATTTGAAAAACCGGGATTATGAAAAATTGGCCAAACGTTTTCTGGATTATGATATTCGGAATGTTAAAATTCGGGATTAAGATAGGTAACCTTCTAATAGTTGTAAGATAAAATCTAACCAAATTGCAAAGTCAAGTACTCACACCTATCTATCCTCTAAGGCATATCCAGAAGCGTATTATCGACAGTAATATTTGTTGGTTCTACGTAATAGGAAACAAGCCTATTCCTGTCAACCGGACGCTTTGGGATTAAAACAGAGAGAAATTGGAAGTAAGTTGAAGTTGAAACGTTTAGTGCCACAGAATGCTTATCTGGAATTTTTTCACGTAGGAAAATCATAAATAGAGGGACCGCCCTTCCTTACTTTAATCATTTATGTTCTGATACTATAAACGTCTATACGCATTATATTTTGCATTCTGTGGACGGATCAACGATATTTTGGCGTTCCAATATTACCCAGGTCAGGCTTCACGTGATATAGGATGATATCTCGTTTTAATTTAACCGAATTTGCCGCATCTTGCAGTCATGGATGGCCAATAAAACTTCAAGATTTAGTTTGACTTTAGCGTCGGTTTCCAATATTAATCTTAGTATATAGATATGAGCTTCGATATACTTTTAATGTTATTGTTACATTTTATTATAAGATTCGTAACGGCATAATAATCATAATTTCCATTTGTTTATTGTTGAAGTACTAATAAATAAAAAGAAAGGCTGTCACTCTATTTTGTTGTAAGCTTTTAAAAGAGGTCAACTTATTATTTTGCTTCTGAGGTATCAAAAGATAAAATAAAATTCATGTTTACTATTTTTTTTTAGCTTTATTTTAGAACGGGTATTTTAAAGGAGAACTTTGTTAATTTATTTTAGTTCCATGTAATCCTACTAATCCTATCCTACCTACTAATATTATAAATGTGAAAGTTTGAGAAGATGTTTAGGTGCTTGTTATTCAAAAGCTTAACGGCCGAACGGATTTGCCTAAAATTTGTTCTAATTTCCACGGGTAGTAACGGGATCAAAATGGAGCTCGGGTGTTAGCTAGTACAATAAATATATTATAAACCAATTTATTGGATGCCTCACACTACGCACTCGGGATCTGTTAATCCTACAAGAATAACAACAAATGATAAAAACAATTTGCAATAGGAAGGCAAGCAAAAACAAATTTCTCAGAATAAGTAGGTAAAAGCCATGTTTACTAAGATATCATAAACAATGAAATATAGCACATACATATAGTGAAGTATGATATAGAGGTTACTGACCTTTAACTATAACATCAATGTGAATATACTATTCAATACCATTCACATGGCACCCTATTCCACTCACCATCTATATTTATGTAACTTACTATGAATATCGATATATAATATAACGGAAGGCTACATTTACGTCAAAATTAATGGCCTTCCCGCCCACCAGTTACTAGGTCAGAGGTCGCACGAAGCTTCAATTTTGCATACTACTCAGATATTAAAGTGTAAGATATAATGTAGTCAAGTGGTTCACCTGAGCTGCCTTCGCCGAACCTTAGGCGCTGGCTAAATAATAGCGTAGATTAAAAATAGTGATAGAATTGACCTGCCGCGTTTTAAACAATAGGTAAATTTGGAGCCAAAAGACGTACGAGTATATACGAAATAATGGCTTCATATCTATTTTTATGTAGAAAACCTTCGAAGACGCATGCCCAAAGTTTTAATGCAATTGCATTAGTTATAAACAGAATTAAAACATCCAATGAATAATCAAATAAAATTTAATTTGCTCATAATGGTACGTGTCAAAACAGTTTTTATTATTCATTCACTTCAATGGACATTATTATTTAATTTGGAAATACTTTTCAGTTTTTATTTCTCAATAAAAATTATGTAGCGACGTGTTTCTTCTGTTATTCACCAGTTTGAAAGTTTACCGAGTCTGAATCTTATTTTGTAATGTATTTATGAGTATGATTGTGCCCGAAACGCCAATTTGAACAGGAAATTTTACAGACTTACTCGTATACTATGTATGTGCCTACGAGTAAAAATCACAAAAATTGCATGCGTGTTTAAAATTTCGTTTTCAATACGTTACAATGTGGAATATGTTATTTTCGGTGAAATTTACGGGTTGAACGCGAGGTACATGCAAATACGTAACAAAGAGTAACACAATGCGATACAGAACGCACAGGGTTGAGTGAATAGTGACTAGAGATGGTACACATCGGACCTCTTTCTAAAAATTATTGAAAAAAGGCAAGGAATTTTTTTCCTAAAATAATTTTTATTTTCTTGATTTGAATATTGATGATTTGACTAGCTGTTGCCCGCGGCTACGCCAGCGTCGATGTCGCTTATCGTGTAGTGTTCCCAAGCTCTAATTCACCTCTGTATCAAATTTCTTCCACCTCCCCCTTTAACCCCTTCTATCACGATAAAGGGAGCCTTTGTCCGTTACTAAGTTTTATCCATCCCAGTACCAAGTATGAACCCTTTGAGCGCGTAATTTTTTTGTATTCAAATAGTTTGTAGCGGCCTGCTCGACCACCAACTGCTAAGACCGCGCGCTTGCGCGATGCACATCACCGTGGCTTAGCAACAAAAATAACTAAACTGTCACTTCTCTATATATGCCGGCGGGATTTGTTGACATTAATGATCACTGTTCCGCTCCCTTGAGTAGTAGCGTGATGGTATATAGCCTATGTGTTACTCTAATGTAGAAGCTATATCATTGTAAAGTTTCATTAAAATTCATTCAGTATTTTACGTGAAAAAATAACATACATCCATCCATCCATACTCACAAACTTTCGCATTTATTAGTAGGATTAAAGCAACGTTAGGTAGTGAAGATAATTTTCATAAATCTGTACCTCAGAGTAGAGATATAATATGCATGATTTTGCTTCAAAAATACTAAAAAAATATTAGGTCTTAAAAGTCAGCTTGCATAAAGTACATAAAGTTAGATAGTAGGACAGTATTCCTAGCAAAGAAAAACAACACTAGTATTTATTAGTATTTTTTTAAATCATTACAATTAAGATAATACCTACTAAGCTCTAAATAAATAAACAGATCCGAATATTTTAGTCCATGTGTCCGGGATATGGTAATTTGCCAGCACTAGTTTATTGGACGGCCGGCGGGCGTGTGGGTCGGGTTGGGTCGCATCATACGATATCGGTGGCGTTTTCGCGCTCCGTTGGATATAGTGAATAGCATCCGTTGCAATCTCTAGCCACGCTTGAACACTTCCCATCTCCTCCGTATATAGTTTTACGTAACACCAAAACGTATTACTTTAAAAGTCTAATGTAGGTATATAACAAAACCTGTTTAAACAGGGTGGGGCCAGTTTGAAAAATGTTCCATGGTAATAATTTATTTTAAAAGCCTGCCAATTATTTTTTATATGTGTAAATCGACGAACGGCCTCTGGAAGACGAAAAAAAACGCACTCCAAAATCATAACCTGAGTAGGTTATGATTTTGGAGTGCGTTTTTTTTCGTCTGCGGATTATCAAAATAAGTGTTTGTGGTGATTTGTGTTACCTTGCAAGATTAAAAACACTTGGTTTACGTATTAATAGGTAATTCAAAGTTTTTCTTCTATAATCCTGATGTCAGTTATTTATAGTTATGTCAGTAAAATATAAATAGGCGAGGTTGTGAATTTTTAAGTAGCAGTTAAACTTTCCTCATATTCAACTGATGTAGGCCCTTGAATAAAATACTTAAAGCGCAGTTGTTCGTCATTAGCTTCGAGTATGAATAAACTTCCGTTAAAGTTTTAATGAGCAGTCGTAGCTTAATGTTGTACACATACTACGTTTATGGTCCTGTTGCATAAGGTAATCGTTTACTTGTTCTAACTTGGTGCACATTTTTTTATGCGCGCGGTGTCCCCCATTATGGGTTTTCGGCCGCCCGTCGAAGGCGGTTATGTCGGGCTCGAACTGACTATACCCGCACGTAATTCCCCAAAACATTCTTCGCACCCCGGTTGACCCACGAATATCTTCGGTTTCGAGATACCTACTAGTCTACAGTTTTTTTACTATATTCCAATTTCAAATTATATCACATCGTATAGTCACGTTCGTCCAAATGTAATTTAATTCGGAACGATTGATGTGAACGAAACGTGCCGCTTTACCCACCGCGTGCTGCTGCAATTAGTCCGTTGGTTAATTGCCATAATATTTATTGCTATAGATTTGTTCATGAAAACGCTAATAACTATATACCTGAATTCATTATCATGATGCCATGATCAGTCTATGATGTCATTAGTCTCGATTGGATCGAAGGCCCGTACTTTGGAGCCTTGGATCCGCACCCCCATTTTAATTTCGATTTGGGTTATTTGGACTTTTACGGGAGAGGCTCGTCCGTTAATCAGCCGGTGTATCGGCAAGTAGGTAATGCTTGGACTCTATAGATTTTGGTGGGGCCCCAGATATAGTTAATACCCTCAACTCATCTCATTTGCTGATTTGACGTCGCAAAACATGACATGAATGATCAACTCTATCAAGATGCAAGCAAGCGATGTTTGTTCTCTCAATTACCTCTTATTTATCGTCACAATACTTAAATATCAATACGTTTTTCTTTGACACAGTGACAATATCTTTACAAATTCACTCTTGATATTGTATATGATAGTGTACTCATATTTATTCAATGTTGGTCTATTATATTCAAGTCAGCCTGTCACTCCGTCAAGAGGTTTGGTGAAGCGAACAATAATGCCCGTTTCCAGTTAATGCTTCGACGAATTCGGGAACGTTGCGCGTTACGAATTTGTGGAGAAACCTAAATATATTATGCCAATATATGCATATTGGCGTTGTTGGAGTTTGTTATCATTTCTTCGCGAGGAAAGTCGTAATCTCTCACAACCTTCCAAAGTTATGAAACATAATTTTCTTTTGCCATCTCAGCCAACACTTATGGACCCCCAATTTGAATAAAGGTTGCAATGTAAGTCTACTTTATAAGATTATTTTATTTTATTATTATTCAAGGGTATTTTTTTTATTAGTTCTGATTAGTTAGGAATCTATAAATCAATTCTAATTATTTTTGATTTATCGATTTGATCTAGAAGGAATATAGACTATACAGTACTCATCTATTTTGTGACTATACTATTAAAATGAGAATAAAGCGTCATAACTCGTGAACTCCATAGAATTTAAGTTAAGTAAGAAAGAATAAACAATAACTGAAGGAAATAAATCCACCTGTATATAGTATATGTTGCGAATGTATAGTTCCTTCCTGAATGAACAGTATGGCACACAAAAGCTCGATATGGCAGGAAGTTGGCAGGTAATGGTTTATCAGTCGCTAACAGTTCAGTCGGAAGCAATTAAATGGGCATCGGTAGGCCTCGCGCAGAGCTCCTCGCCTTGCACACCGCATTAAGTGTCACCTGAACAAAATACCAAAAGAAATGGCCCAACCAGATGTACTATATACGGTGTATCATCCTTACTACAGTGAAGACAGATTTATGCTATAAAACTTTTATTTTCTGTTATTGTATTTTTTATTTCAACACAAATATCGAGCGGCTCCTTTGGCTAAGAGGTAACTCGGTTACCACTTAGCCACGAGCCGCTTGATGCGGGTATTGTCCGAGAGGATATTGTCCACACATTGACATCCCTCCTTGCCTCAGAGAGCACATAAACCGTCGGTTTCGGTTGCTATACGAACATCTATGACATTCATATCGGTTAGTTGGAGCTCTAAAAGAAGTCAGAGGTCAATAACGGTACAAATCGAAGGATGCCCGTTTTGTTTTTAAACTGTAAATCAACAAAATAAATTACAAAAAGAAAAAATAATCACAAAAAGTTTCAGAAGGCCAGGTGGTTTGAACCCGATACTATCTGAAACTACGAGTATAAGGACTTACAGTCGAAGTGCTTACCGTTTAAGCTACGACGCTATCTATCGTAGATTGCAAAATAGATAGTCTGTACCTAATCTTGAATGACGTCAGTCGTTGGTTACGGTTCAAAGGTCAACTAATCCTGACGCTTCCTTAACATTTTACACCCATCCAACGCCGCTAAAGAAGTTTTCACTTCGAAAAAGGGTTGGGCCTATGCTCGGAGGACGATGAGCCTATTTTTGTTTCATCAAACATAATTTAAGTACTTACTTTCTTCATTATTGAGTAGCGACGTAGGCGTCGTAGGCAGTGTCCATCATTAGCTACGAGCATGTGAAGCTACCGGCCGGTACACTGGCTATATACGTACTCGTAGCTGTTTCAGTTTATCGTTTCACGAACTAATATATTCTGGAGAATATCTTGGACACAAATAAGACAGTGTATATGACCATCCTTTTAATTAAAGTGCATACCTAGTATGTATGATGTATTGTATGTAGCGCTAGTTACAAAAATATTAAAGTCCATTCAACAGCTGCTGATAAAATTGGATATTGGCAAAAAATATTCAGATTATTCAATTCACTTACCTGCATTCTGGCAAAAATAATTTCGTTTCATTTCATTTCACGAACAGACCGACAACATAAATTCGTAATATTGATGTAAGCCATACAATAAAAACAGTATTGTATCACCAAACTTGGCCCAAATGTTCTTTGATTTTAAATAACTTTTGTTGAGAATTTTTTGATAGGCGGGAAAATGGATGGGCTGTGCGTTATTTATTATGTGCGTGATGATTTTTGACTGCAACATCAAGGACATGATTCCTCACATGTTGATGTAAAAAAACTCATGCGTTGTAAAGGTGAACTTCGTTATAAAAAAGCAGATTAGAATAAGGAGAGAAGTTTGCTGTAGTTTTTTTGAGAACGAATCGTCTTCATTTTTGATAAAACATCCAGGGCTGTTTAAAATAAGCAGATATATTATACACGTTTTCTTTTTTTTGACACTAAACAACAAAGAAGATCTGTTCATAGAAATACTAGTATTTGATATTTAAATCAAAATAAATAAGCATTAATATTGACGTTTATAAATGTAACTTTGTTTTCTCCCCTTTTGTATATATAGTATAGTTATAATATGTAGTAATATAGGTTTGTGTCTATTTTGTGCAGCCAGTTGTATATAATATCCTGTATTTACAATTAATGACTAATCTATACTGCATAAAATACAAGATTTACGTAATCAACGGTTTCGTATCGTCTAACAAATAAGATTACTTTACATTAAAACCGTTTCAGGGTATGTAAATTTCTATTCATTTTCGACTGTTGGTGAAGACAGCTAAACGATGTCTGGATTGGTTTTGAGTCTATAATTAGGAAGCCAACCGAGGTGAACGCAAGGATAAATTGATAATCTGAGGTTCGAAGGTTCTCGAAATAATTTTAATCTAAATTTATCGTACAGAATAAAATTTTAATTCAGAAAAGCCCAGGCTAATACTGTAGAAAATTAAGTTAAGAAAATAGATCAGTGCTGACTGTTCAGCCTATAAAAAGTGATGTTAGGTGTAAACGGAACGGTGCTTTAAGGAGTGTCACCGCCTACCGATTTTACTAAAACGGTTTGGCCAAAAGTGACCCTGACTAAAAGTGCTTACCCCGAAAATGATACAACTCTGATTGTGTAAAATAAACAGACGAAAGAACAAAAAACTGTTTTAATTATAATAAGGTTCGGAAAAGGAACTTTTAAGTAATTGCTTCATTAAAAAGTTTTCCCAAATTGACCTTTTCTTTGTTCTAAGAAACCTCCGGTTTTAATTTTTATAGCATTTACGAGTAAAAAATTGTCTGAAATACTAAACGTTACGATAAAAATATTAAATCCTAAGTTTGTTGCATTTACAGAACGAATGGTTACCACAGTTAAGTCTAGATGGATAGCAAATACACCGCTTTGTGTACTTAGTCCCACCTATCATCCGTGAAATTGAGTTTCACTCCTCTTTTTGCACCAAATTCAAACCTTTCTGAGAGTACATTACTTACACATTTCAATGGGGAGTTTCCTCTAGCAGAAAATCCTCAGTACTTAGTGTCGGACTCAATGCAAGGATACTTCGTGCCTAACGCATTAGCACCTAACACGTACGAATGTGCTTACATTTCTATTTGCTGCATTCGCTGCAGATAATGTTCATTGAGTTTCATTCTTACTCTAAATAGCAAAGTAAATTTACAATGACTTTTATGTATATAAGCAGTTTAGACTAAAAATTGTGCCACGGGTGAAGCGACAATGAATTTTGAACTTTAAATGTGTAATGGGACACACACCTACCTATTTAGGCATAATGCGCCATTCTGGAAGTGTGATAACAACCAAAAATGACGGCATTGTTGGATGGTCAAGTCGTCTAGTAGTCTTAAACCAACACCATCTTATTTTTATAGGTAGTCACGTAGTATACAAAAGGTTGTATTGTATTGTAATGAGTATTCGTAAATAATTGCAGCTCTAGAAAGTTTGCTTATTTAAGTGTCGGGGCGTCTTAATTCTTAAAACAAACTGTAAACACAAATATTGTGATCCGGTGAGTTAGAGTTTGTTTGTTATTGACTTATAGGCTTGACAGTATAATGCAATAAATTTAATCCGAATAATTTAATAATATCTATTGAGTCGCCGTATCGTCAAGCTCACTGATTTTGCTTTTGTCCGTAGCTATGTTGGTTTGTCAGTTCCGGTCTAGTGGGCTCATTTCTTAATCGATTTTCACCAAACTTGGAACACATACTTTTGTCAAGAGTTTTTTTGATAGATGGGAAAATGAGGGAGAAAAGGGGTATAGTTTGCTAGGAGTTAGTAGGAGGTAGGACACGACGGTATTTCCGTCCAATTGAGCAGTCCGACTGGGGAAGTATCTCCGCCCTACAGAATATCGCGGCCATAATAACCTCGTGTTGTGTTTCTTTCGGCGAGTAGGGTAGCCAGAGCTCACTGGAGAGTTTTTGTGCCGTCACTGGGAAGACCAAAGGCTATTCCTGCTTTGTCTTCTACGCTGAGGGCACAGAAATTCTCTGTGTTCACAGGGTCGGCAGTACGAGTGTGACATCTTGGTGTTGTACACGTCCATAGGCCACGGTAACCACTTTCCATCAGGTGGCCCGTGTGCTTGTCTGCCACCTCAGTGGTATAAAAAAAGACTGATTCCATACAGGTTTGGGAATTCCACACAGGAACGTTATATTTGGTAATTGACCACATTATGCGAGCTTGTACTGCTTTTTTTTTTTTTTTTTTTTTTTTTTTTTTTTTTTTTTTTTTTACGTGCGGGAAATCCCCACGGATACCCGCCCCTCCGGAGCCGGAGGGGTGGGTTATGTCGGACTCGAACCGACTAAACCGCACGCCGTCTGTGGGTCGTGGTGCTAGGCCGAAGGTGAGGTTGTCTTGCGACATATCCCTCGCACCCCGGCTGACCCAGGGCCATCCCTTTCGGTCTGGCCCTCCTCGGGAGGTGGGGACCACGCCGTCCCCGACTCAACCCCGGTGTGGGGAGGCGCGCATCGTCCTACGATGCGCGCCGCCGCCGTGGCCTGCTTCTGCTAGGGTGACGGGTGGCTCCACCCGTCACCCTCAGGCCCGCGCTCATGGGGGGCGGAGGTCTGTAAGCGCCCTCCGACGCCCGAGCCGCCTTCGGGCGCGAGCAGCGATGTCAGCGAGTCTTTCTCGCTCACCGCGCCGCGCCCGCTCTGCTGTCTCCTTCGCGAGCATGACCTGCTCGCAGAAAGAGGCGCTGGCCGCCCACGCATCCGCGCAGCGGACCATCGCCGCGAGCAGGGTGGAGAGCGTGAGCACTCTCACCCCCAGGGCCTGCACAAGCTCCCGCCTCGGCGTCTCAAACGCCGGACACTCGGTGAGCGTGTGCAGCCCCGAGTCCACGCTCGCGTCGCAGTGATGGCACTCGGGCGTTGGCTCAATACCCATCAGATGCAGATACCGCCCGAAGTAACCGTGCCCGGCTATCATCTGCGTCTGACGGTACGAGAGGCTCCCGTGTGGCCTCTCTAGCCACTCCCCCATGATGGGCCTTACCGCCGCAATGACGGTGTGCCCTGCGCGTGGTTGCCCAAGTCGTCGCTCCCACTCGGCCACCATGACCTGGTGGAGCCGGGATTTCTCGGCCCGAATGTCCTCGGGCTCGGGATCGAATCCCCGCTCCCGCGCCTCCTTTCGGAACTGGTATAGTGCCGAAAGGGCCCTCGCTTCCAGGATCCACGGTGGCGATCCGGCCAGGAGACTCGCCGCTTCGAAGGATATCGTGCGGTATCCCCTGATGGCCCTGGAGGCCATCGTCCTCTGCGCCGTACGGAGCAGAGGCAGGAATCTGGCCCCCAGGGTGTCCGCCCACACGGGGCACCCATATAGGGCCATGGACCGCACGACACCCGCGTAGAGTCTCCTGCAGGAGGCCCCTGGGCCCTTCAAGTTGGGCAACAGCCGACTCAGGGCATTCGCCGTGGTGACCAACTTGGGGCGCAGGCTTCGGAGATGTTGTCCGAAGTCCCATCGACCGTCAAGCACGAGCCCCAGGTATTTCAGCTGGGGCTTGATGTCGATGGGAGTGCCTCCCACTGTAAGGCTGGCTCCCGGGCCTGGCCTGCGCCGAGGACCATGAAAGAACATGGCCTCGGACTTGTGCAGAGCCACCTCGAGACCCAGCCGCCGGATCCGCTCGACGACTTGGCCAACCGCGGTCGTGGCCCTCAGGGTTGCCTCGCGGTGCGTAGCCCCGCTCACCGTCACCAGCGTGTCGTCCGCATAACAGGTGACGGTGGCACCGTACGCGAAGTCACCGCGAAGCACCCAGTCGTAACCGATGTTCCACAGTAACGGCCCCAGGACCGATCCCTGTGGAACACCGCACGACATCTCACGCCTACCGACTCCGGTCGAACTCGGGTAGACGACGGCTCTCTCCGTCAGGTAAGCCCCGACTATGCGGCGGAGGTAGAGAGGCACACCGTGGTACACGAGTGCCTCCCTGATGCAACTCCAGGGCAAGGTGTTGAACGCGTTGGAGATGTCCAAGGACACCGCCAACATCACCTCGCCCCGGGCAACCGCATCCTCCGCCAGAGTCCTCACACGCATGATGGCATCCACAGTGGAACGCCACCGGCGGAACCCAAACTGGGTATTCGCCAGGTCCGGCCCCACTCTAGAGAGATGCTCGACGAGGCGCTTGGCAATTACTCTTTCGAAGAGTTTGCCCACCTCGTCGAGCAGCACTATGGGCCGGTACCCGGACGGCTCGTCCGCCGGGCGTCCCTTCTTGCGGATGAGGACCAGTTTCCCCGTCCTCCACATCTTCGGAAACTGGCCCCGCTCCAAACATGCGCTGAGGAACCCTCTCAGTCGGGGTTCGAGACCGTCTTCCCCTAGAGCTAGGACCCACGCGCGGCCTGGAATGCCGTCGGGTCCCGGGGCGGTGTTTTTCTTGGCTCTCAGCCTTCGCACCGCCAGCTCTAGTTCTACCCAAGTGACCTCGGGCACGTCGTCGTCAATCACCGCACTGGGCGCCGTAGGCGACCGAGGCGGCGGAGCCATCTGCGGCGGAACATGTTCCGCTCGCGCCGGGAACAGGGATTCCACCACTCCTCCGAGCAGAGCCGGTTCGAGCACCTGGGTCAGCGGAGGGGCCCGGGGGCGCAGCTTTTCTCTTACCATAAGGTAAGGCCGCCCCCATGGGTCCCGCTCCAGCGTCTCCAGGAGCTCCCGGTAACAAGCGGCCTTAGACCGCTTGATCTCCGCTCGGAGGGCATTCCGGGCCTCCCTGTATCCCTCGTGAAGCTCCGCCAGTCGGGGCTCCGAATCTGCGGTACGGCTACGCCTCCTACGGAGTCGAGCCCACCGGCGGTGCGTGATCACGCAGGCTTGACGCAGCCTCGCGATCTCCGCATTCCACCAGTAGACCCGACGCCTCGGATTATAGGCTGGAGCCCTAGGCATACCCGCATCGCAGACCCGCGTCATGGCCTCCCGGAACCAGGCCGCTTCATCGTCTATGTCGACAGGCCTGTCCGGCGCAATGGCCCAGGCCTGTACGATGGCGGCCTCCAGGAGGTCCTCCCGATTCAGTCGCCCCAGCACCCAGCGCGGCTCGCGTTGGGCCGATGTGACCGGCGCATCACCCGCAGGAGGGGAGACATCGAACCGAACGTATCGGTGATCCGATAGTGTCTCCACCTCCACGGCGACACGCCAGTCCCGCACGCGGAGTGACAGGGAAGCGCTCGCGAACGAAAGGTCTATGATCGACCTGCGCTCCCCCGCCACAAAGGTGCCCACATACGTGGCTTCGGCCCCGCGATTCTGGAGAACTAAGCCGAGAGAATCGGCCCAGCTCTCCAGAGCCCTGCCCCGCGCGTTTGTGCGCCGGGAACCCCAAGCCTGAGACCAGGCGTTGAAGTCCCCGAGCACAAGAACCTGACGAGGCGTGCAGGCATTGACGACGTCGGTCAGCCGCTCCAGCGACCGCCGATACTGCCCAATGAGTCGGTGTGACCCCGGCGTGAGATAAACGGCCACGACCGCAATCTCCCCTACACGCGCCGCTACGATGCCATGCTCCCTTGCGATCACTACAAGGGGAGGGGCACCCGCAGCGGCGTTATGCACCAGTGCCGCCGATCCATCCAGGTCGACCACCCAGGCGGGCCCGAGGGGCCGGTGAGTGTATGGATCGGCGACAGCGGCGACGTCGATGGACCACTGTGCCATGCTCTGGAGCAGAAGTGCCTGAGCATCGACACCGTGGCCCAGGTTCGCCTGCAGGATGCGGAGATGAGGATCCATTATGGAACCATCTCCGCATCCCGCCCCGAACCATTGGCGGAACGCCCGCCTCGCGGCGGCGGCTCCCCGCGGGTGCAGGCCTTGCTGCCAACCCTATGGTCGGCCGGCTTGCCCTCCGCCGCACACCTGAAGCAGTGTGGCGGAGCTTCGCAATTACCGGCCCTATGACCGGGTTGGCTGCAGCGGAAGCAACGGTCGCCGACCGTCACCTCCGCCTTGCACTGTACACCCACGTGGCCGGCCGACAGGCACCTGAAGCACCTGTCCGGCCGAGCCTGCAGGAGCCGTACCCGGACTCCTACAACGCCGCCTACCGCGAGAATCCGCCGGTCGGCAGCCTTTTGGGCTGCTGCGATGGGGCAGCCGACAACTGTTGCCCCCTGTCCGCGACGGCCGTAGCGGATCGCTCCGACCTTAACCGCCTCCAGGGGACAACCCCCGGCCTCCGCCACGGTGACCCGAATCTCTTCGGCCGTGATGGAGTCGTCCAGGTCCGAAATGCGCAGTTCTGCGCACTTGGTGGGCCTGGACACCCGGACGTCGGCTGCATTCAGCGTCTCCCTAAGCCTTGCCGCTATGGCATCGGCCTTGGGACCGCTTGTAGCGCCAGGGACGTGGATGAGCCGGGCACCCGTCCGAGTGTGTGTCACTCGGAGGGTCCCCGACACATCGAGGGCCCTCATATCAATGAGGCCCCTCGCCTGTTTCACCAGGTCCACGTACTGCACGCCCCTCTCCGTAGCCTCCGGTGTCATCGTTAAGACGACAGCGGTGGTACGGGGGACGCGCAGCTTTCCTGACGCTCCCTTCGCAGCTGCCAGGGCCTTCTTGGCCCTTTTGGCTGCCTTTTTGCGGGCATTCCGCCTTTTCTTGGCCTCGCCGACCACCTCCCAGCCCCCTGCCGGTGCGGAGCTCGTGGAGGCAGTCGGGACCGAAGCCGGGGCCGGGGCCGGGGCTGGGACTTGGGACGTCTTCCCCTTGCCCTTCCCCTTCCCCTTGCCCTTGGCTTGGGCGCTCCCGGCTGAGGCGGCGGCAGCGGCCGGAGCAGCAGGCGCAGTGGGCACACTGCGGGCCGACTCCTGCGAGGTCCCCGCCGTCACCGTACGGCTGGGGCCCCGCTTTACCGCTCCGGCGTAGCCCCCGCTCGGCGGCGCCAGGGGCGGACGACGGATGGAGTCCATGATGGCCTCCAGACAACTCCGCGTCCACTCCTCGTGCGCCGCCTGCCGCTTTTCCATTGCGGCCATCGTCGCCATGCAGGCCTCCACCGGATTGGTGGGCCTCGGCTGCGCCGGCGGCGGTGGGGCCGGAAGGCGCGGCGGGGCCGGCAAACGCGGCGGCAACGGCGGCGGGGCCGGTAAACGCGCCGGTACAGGCGGCGGCGGCGGCGCCAGCGACACCGGCCGCGCCCGAGGCGGCAGTCTCGGCCGCACCGGTGACCTCGATCGCACCGGCGGCGACGGCGGCGACGGCGGCGACCGCGGCGCCAGAGATGGCGGCGGCGTCACGCGCTCGTCAGGCAGCTGAGTTTTCGCAGCGATGGCCTCCTGGAGCGCTGCGATTTCAGCCGCCATGTTGGCCACCTCCTTGCGGTACTCAGCCGCCTGCCGCCCAGTCTCCTCGAGCACCGCTGCCTGCTGCCTGCTGAGCTCAGCGCGCTCGCGCTGCGCGCTGGCCAGCTCCGCCCTGAGCAGGTTATGGTGCTCGATGAGGCGCAACGTCACCCGCATGAGCCGGTCCTCTTCCGGCTTCATAGCCCCGGTCTGGGCCTTGGCCAGGCCTTTAAGGGCCTCCATGACCTCTATGGAGGTGCTGTCGCCGGTACAGGCCAAGGGCGCCGCCGAGGTGGAGGAACTCGGCGGCGCCACCACATCCTCCGGGGCAGAGGCCCGTGATGGGCGGGCCTGAGGGGCACCTGTCTCCCCACCCCGCGCCTTTTGGCGGCTAACCGCCACCAGTTTGGGCGGGGGTGGGCGCAGCATCTCGTTGCTGCTATGAGAGCTGCTGGTGGAGGACGAGTCGGAGAGCGTAGGCTCAAAATCCGACCCCGTCCTCCTTTGGGTGAGGACTTTTTTTTTTCTGACGGTCCTCGGCCGCCATTTAGACCTACGGGTCCGTAGACCCACCGGGCTTCGGTCTCGGCTGTCCCGGCTGTCGGTGGCGGTGTCGAAGTTCTCCGACACCACCTGGGACGCGACTTCCGCGTCGTTGTGCTGCGCGACCTCCGCGCAGACTGTTTCGCTTGGATGGGTTTGGTTTTTGTGTTTGTTAGTTAGATTCTCCATAGTGTTCCCACGAGTTGAACCGTTCGGATTACACTTCCTGGGTGACGGCCATTCCAGGAAGCGGGGTATATACTGTGGAGGTCCCCCGGTATCCACAGGTTTTAAGCGACTTCGCTGTCGGGTTTTCAGACTTTTCCTTGTCGTGGGCCGGCCAATTAAGGCAAGCCCCGCGGCCTCCAGGATATCGGCGTTCCCGAGTGTGGCTAGCACTCAGGTCGTTGTCGATATCTCGGAGGTTACGCGATGCGGGGGAGTAGCCAACTCTCCCAACGCCGACGGTGGCACGAATGCCCGTCAGCCCCTGCGCGAGCAGTAGGCCGACCCGTCCCCGGATCAAACGATCCCATCGCCTCTCCCGTGTCTCCTCTGCTAAAGCAGAGGGGTACCGGGAGCGACGGCTAGCCCTAAAAAGGGCTGTTGAGGTGGGAGGAACCCTACGGATCCCTCCCCGCGGGCCTTGCAGGCCCGCCATACCACGACCCCCTCGTGCAATGGGGTCAGCTAGCCCTTAAAAGGGCTGTTGGAATGGAAGGGTATCCTACGGACCCCTTCCCGCGGGCCTTGAAGGCCCGCCATCCCACGACCTCCTCGTGAGGTCAGCCGTCGGGTTATTTGTCAACGGCCAACAGAACTCCCAAGGTAGGAGTCTGTTAGCCGTTGTCCAGGGTGCACCAGCCCCCCCGCTTCCGCTCCCCAGGACCGCGGTCCAAAGGGGGAAGAAACGGAGAAGCCGACGTGGAGGTTACCCAACCAGCACCCCAGCTTGTACTGCTTAGGTACATTTTATATTGCATTCATTACTTTCTTCGTCTGCTTCGAGACTGTCATCTCGGAGTTCGACATCCATATGCCTTTTACTCCTCTACACAAATTATTTGACTCATTTTTACCCGACTGCGCCAGTGACGGTAATATTTTTCGCGCATATGCATGTATGCATCTATGTATGTATTGATGTAGTTTTCTTCGTATTTTAGGTGCTGAAATGTGTGTGGACAGAAAAAATACTCAAGCTTATTTTATTGGCTTATTTGGGTATCTAAAGGAAAAGAATCAGAAGACGATTAACGATTTTAATCAGAAGACATATTTGTAATCGTCTTCTGATTCTTTTCCTTTTGTTATATCATAACTCAAAGATTAAAAATAAAAATAAATAGTTAAAAAATAAAAGAACCGGTTTAAAAGATTGAAACCAGTTTGATAGCAGGCGGTAGCCATTAGTTTACTTTTGGTTTATGATTGGCAAATGGGTACGACCTCCTATCAACTTGTTTCAACCTTTTAAAAAAATATTTTATTGTAAATCTAACATACGTTGAAAACACTATCAAATTGTATGTATTGGAATTGAGAGGACGAAACTGATGATGTTTAATCGTGTAAAGAAAATTTTCTTTGCTGTTCGCGTGAATAAATTATCATTCATTGGTCATTGGTCATCAACTTGTGGTGTGAAAAAGAACCCTACCACAGCGGCTTTATAGATAATATCGATTTTTGTAAGCATCTCAGTGTCTATCTTGCTTGGTTTCAAACGTACTAAATCAACGCGCCCACTGGGATATTCTGTCATCATGAATCACTTAACGGATAATAATTATCCGCTAAATCCTCTGGGAGTATCTCTAAGATTTATTCTAAATTTAGGTACATAACGATGCGCGCTATTCAATCCATTCAATTATCTATTCGTTTAATAGTAAACTGTTTCGAATTGATGTCAGTTAATGGTTACGTTATTCGGTTTTGTATAAATAAATAAATATTCCAGAATATTCTACAAAGCGTCATATAGGCCCAAAGTAAGGATGGCTGAACTAGTGTGCTGTGGACTTTTAAATGCCGATAAATATACTAAGATGTATTTTTTTTGCAAATAATACATATTATATTTCAGGAGTAGGTTCCCAAGGGTTGCGGGAACGAGATCAAAATCCCCCGCGGGTGAAGCCACGGACAACAAGTCATGGCCAAAAAAAATATATTTTCATAAAAAAATCTACTCATTTCGCTCTGTTCCCGACTTCACAAAGCTATTAACATTCACTCATAATTTACTACGAATTTAATTTTGTCAATTATTTTCCTTAATGCATATTAAGGTTTCGGGTCAACAATTAACAGCTATTTATATTTGGGATAGGATACATGATTGAGAATTATTGTATGATGATGAAAATTTGTTAAATATAGAGAGTTGTCAACTATGGAGATTTAATTACTTTATGTCATATTCAGTAACGTGTATTGGAAGATTTAATTTTAATAGAATCTAATAAAAGTTTAGATTAGAACAAAAAACAGTAAGTTTTTAAATGGCATGTTTTCTTCTATGATTGCGAATGACATTCGCAGATTCCAAGTACTGAAAGTTAAAACACAAAGAGACAAATTTTATGTATTCAAATAATATTTATAAAGTCTGAGAAGCAACTTTGAATGAGTTCTTTGTAATTATACGCAACAGGAGAAAAAGGGTTTAGTTTCAATGAGTAATTATTAAGTATCATCGTGCTATGCAAATTCGTGACGGAAGTCCTCTGAAGTGCCTGCGAATTTGTATTTCAAACAGAAGCAATATTACTATTAATGCTTCGTAGCATTCTATTGCTGATGAATAAGCTTTTGTTACTTGCTAAGTTGTTTGTACAGTGTCAGTATATAAACAAGGTGAATTTCAGTTCGTGTAATTGCTTTTATCTTCGTGATCTGTTATTATTATGGGAAAACAACGCTTCCAGCCTTCGGTCTGCCATCTCCACTTTGCATTTGAGTTGCCAATTTTCTGCCTGAGTGTATTCAAGTCTATAGAGATGGTTGGGCTTTATTATTGTAGTATTATAGCTTATTAATGTGCTGTTAGTTGACGCCCACATGGATTTCTGAACTCGTTCCCGCTACCCATTGGAACCTATTCCATAAACGCAAAATAAACTTCTTCAACAACTTCTTCTTCATCTGAAGCTTTCAAGTTGGAGTCTGAGGTCCGCTTTACCAGTGGAACTTCGATATTTTCCGTGAAGCGACTGCCATCTGACCTCCACAACCCAAAGGCGATATCGAAGCATTGCAGTTACAAAAAGATATTGAATTTTTGAGGGCTCCAACTACCCGTAACGACTGTCATAGATGTTCACATGGCAACCGGGAACGTTCTCTCCGAGGCACGTCCAGACCAGTGCAAATACCCATATTCATACATACAAATATTTGCACTGAGCGGGGATCGAACCCGCGCCTTCTACGTATGGCCGCGTTCACTACCGCTACGCCACTGAGGCTGTCATAAACTATAGATGTGTTATGCTCGTGGTTATTCTAGACTATAATTTATTTCTTTCAAAATCGTTCAGATTTTTGAGCGTGATTGAGTAACAAATATACAAACATCTGCACGAACATTTGCGTTTCGCCTAACTGTTTTCGAAATGAGCCATAATGTGAAATGATACATGGGAAACATTCGTAAGATCATTCTCAATCCGGACTCGAAACTGAGACCAAGTCGACTTCACTTGCACGTGGGTTTGCCTGCTGACTGACGGCCCTGGCGCAGAGTTCCCTCTTGTGGTTGAGCGGTCGGATGGTAGTCACTCCAGTAAAAAAAAAGAAAAAAGACGGGTTGCACTCTGGGAGTGCCGGCAGAAGTGAAAACATTTTCTTTTTTCTTACTTCGTTATATACATAGAAAAAGATAAAAAAGAACATACCATACCATACCTATAATATAGCGCTAATCATAGAACCTATCACTTATTTTCTGCTAATTTTCTGTCAGAAGAAATTAATAAATTATGAAAAGAAAAAATAAACACACAAGTAATAAATTACAGAAAGAAAAAATAATCATAAAAAGTAATAAATTACAAAAAGAAAAAATAATCACAAAATGTTTCAGAAGGCCAGGTGGTTTGAACCTGATACTATCCGAAACTATAAGGACTTACAGTCGAAGTGCTTACCGTTTAAGCTACGACGCTATCTGAGGTAAATTGCAAAAAAGATAGTCTTTAACTAATCTTGTATGACGTCAGTCGTCGGTTACGGTTCAAAGGTCAACTAATCCTGACGCTTCCTTAACATTTTACACCCATCCAACGCCGCTAAAGAAGTTTTCACTTCAAAAAAAAATACACATTCAAAAGCCCTAAGAGAATAAAAAGGCCGGAAAGTAGAAAACGGACTTCGTGCTCCAAGGTATAAGGTGCATCTGGAAACAACGCTAAAATGATGATGAGAACTTCTATTATAAAATTATTTGTATAATTATACTTTTCATTTATTTGGTGTGAAATAAAGGGTACTTATTTACAAAACATGATTTTTGATACATTAGATTGTGTACTTGCACTTGATAGGTGACAAAGGTAACAGGAGCATTGAATAACCTTGTCGTGTAAATAATCCTTTGAAAAGGATTCCAAAGGGAAAGCAAAGGTTAAAGTGATATGTGATAAGGGACGAACCTTATCTCTACGGCACACAATACGGGAAAAAATAAATTTATTTCTGCGAAATAGAAAATGAAGTAAATTATGAGAGCTATTAAAATATGTCGAAATAAAATGGTATAATCCACTTAGAGCACCCAGCTGTATAGCATCTGCACGAATAGCACCTAGCCTAGTTCTCGAAGAGCATTATCAAATTTTGGCAGTATTTTTGGCAGGGACAGAAGTATTGTGATGTGTGGGGCCACACAAAGATCGGGGCAAGCTAACCGCACATGCAACTGGTACATCTGCTGATTGACCTTGGCTCAGGTTTTGTCTCATGGTTGGAAGGTCGAGTGACAGTCCCTCCCATGAAAGCCGTATAAACCTTATATAAAGAGAAGGAGTAAGAAATCCCCGAGCTCCGAAGTATGAGCCTCGAATGTAACTGGGCACAACATTAAGATAATGATGATGAAAGGAATTTTCCTAACAAAACCTTCCTAATACATAATAAAAGCGTATAAGAAAACATCCACAATCTTTTCTGGGAAGCAATTTCAAAACAATCCATTATTTTGAGTTGTACCGTAAGATGTTTTGTACCTTATGACGTCACATTTTGTTGTTACCGAGATCTCATCTTCAGCCTGATTTTATCGAGATCGCCTGTCCATTCCAATTTGCGGTCTCGAGCAGGAAAACGAATTCTCGTCGGAGTTGAATCATCAAGGCGTATATAAGCATCCAATGTTCAGTTAATACTGTGTTTGTTGGAATAAATCGTTTCGTGGATATACTGCTGATTCAGCATTTAAGTACTTATTTACATCTTATTTTTTGTGTTGGCATTCATGTAAGCACGTTGGGAACCCTCGCAGTCGCGTTCTATATTTGTTAATCTTATCTTAATCTTCAATATATTCTGAATTTGTGCAAGCTTAAAAAGGGTAGGGATTTTTGGGGCTTGATGGATGTTTTATCCCTTTTCTTAATTGCGTGAGCATCAGAGTTGAAACTGCATGTGAAATGGAGCGTTTTGAGTTAGCAAAGCTGCTCGTAAGCGACATTTAATAACGATTTTCTACTTTAATAAACGAGTCGTTGCTGCTTCCTAATGTTTTACCCAGGAAGGGGTGGTTCATACTGAGCTTTTAAACAGTAAAGTGTAAAAATTATGAAGAGGTTGATGTAAATTTATTTATTTGGAACTAGTGTTATGATCTGGAACAGTCCGCAGCATAACGGTCAGTAGTGGTGGCGTTTTGGGGAAGAAACTAAATTGTATATGTATACATATATATATGGTTCTCTATTTTTATTCCTAAAATTTTATGTCATAATTTAACATTGCATAATGTTACTTGTCATAACATTATTTACGCATAATACTCATTTGCCATAATTTTTTAAGTATAATTTTTTTACTCCTATTAACTATAAGCATAATATTTTATAAGCATAATATCCCAAAGCATAAGTTTACTTAAGCATAACGACGCATAACCATAACTATTTCGAAAAATTCACTACAAAATTGATTGAAAAAATTGATATGGGGACAACACCACCCCCACCAATAAAGAAGAATATACAGACAAACATAATCCCCTTGAAAACATTATTCATATTAAAATGGAATACCCATGCCTATTTACAAGTAATTGCAAAAACCTAAAATTAAAGTAATTTATACCATTGTTAATAAATAAAGTAAAAAATAAAGCATGTCAATAATGACATATTTATTACTTATTGTACTTATTGTATCAAACCTACTTTGAAATTTTTAATAACAATATTACACTATTTTATACATTGCTCTTGTCAAACTTGTATACGCATCAAAGTTTATTTAACCTAATGTTCTTTTGACCTAATTGGTCGACGGAGCCCCGCCACGCGAGGCTCCTTCTTCTGGGTGGTTTATAAAAAAATAACCACGAAGGCCTAATGCGGGAGCTTTGCTACACTCCGCTCCCGCATTAGCCTTCTAACCTAACCGAGATGCCCTAAAGTCCAGATTGCATCCAGATCCTTGCTAGCTTGCTAGCACCATGTTAGCAGGCGTTTATCATTATCCCAAATAACTATTAGACAATTAAACAATATGCCTTACAACTTTATGCATATAAATATTATGAATAAAAACATTAGAATACACAATATTTATGCTTAATAACACAGTATGCTAAAAAACAATTATGGCACACTTTTATTATGACAAAGAAAATTATGCCTAATTTGTTATTGCAATTTAAATTAGGACAAAAACCATTATGACAGAAGATGGAATCCCTATACAGGGTGTAATCGTTAAGTGTGTCCAGGCGATTATTCCGTAACTATCACAGTTATCAAAAAACTTTAAACTGATATTGAAAGTACGTTACCTAATGAATAAAATGACATCAATAACTTTTTAAAAATCAAACGAGAGGTATCTAATATTTTGACATTAAACACTCCCATACATTTAGTATGAGATTAGTAGAAAGGTTTTAGGTACGTACACCAGAAGGGACTTCTCTGTCTGGGTACTCTCTTCTGTAGGCGATAATGGCCGCTCTTTTGTTACAATCATATTTGTAGTCAATTTTTAGCATATCTCTCTTTTCTCTTTTGGAATATGCCATTTTGCAATCAATAAATGAGACAATCACGATTATTAACGCAAATTAAAAAAAACAACGATAAATTGGCGAGAACAACAACCCGAGATAAAAGTTTTGAATTTAGAACGAACACCAAAGAGTATCTTTTTTTTTGTAGTGCTTTTCAGTTAGCTCAAATTACTTATGCGATATTAAAACACGGTTTATTACTAATTTCAAGTGGTATCTAAGATAATTATTTTACACATGTATCTATTTGAAAATCATCATTGTCATATTATACGTAATCATAAAATATGATTAAGGTAAAATGGGTACTAGATCACTTAAAATAAGGAAACTAAAACCTTTCTACTAATCTCATACTAAATGTATGGGAGTGTTTAATGTCAAAATTTTAGATACCTCTCGTTTGATTTTTAAAAAGTTATTGATGTCATTTTACTCATTAGGTAACGTACTTTCGATATCAGTTTAAAGTTTTTTGATATTTGTAATAGTTACGGAATAATCGCCTGGACACACTTAACGATTACACCCTGTATATATGACACATTTTTTTAGTTCTAGTTATTTTTAGTTGTGAGGTATTATAGGTAGCAGTTATGACTTAAGTATTGAGAGAATGTCACGATTCTTATAAAGACCAGAACATATAAGAACCTAAAAATAAATATTGTCAGATCTGTGAGGAAGAACAAAATATTTCGCACGATTTCGCCAGTTGTGAATCTTGTGGTGAACATTGCTTATCTTAGTTTAATTATATCACGATGTAATAATAATGTTAGCATAAGTGATGTAAAAAACCTAGTTTTGAAAACTGCTAATAAAACAATAACACAAGTAATATAAGTAGAATTCATGGTTTCTGTAACTCGTATAATAAACTCAAGGTAGAATTCATGACATTTTTGCTATAGTATACATTATCATCAGTTTGACAGAAATCAGTACGTTTAAAGAAATTCTGGAGACGAAAATTTGAGCATCCACGGTTTGCTGCAATGAGTTTCTCTCATAAAAAGCATTGTAACGTAGTTTGCGAGGTTTATCCCTTCAATCTCCGCTAATACAGACGGCGGCGTAGCGCAGTCGCTCACTCTAATGGGGTAATAACTACACTTGAACCTGGCAATTTGTATTACATTTTTCTACTAAAAACTTTTTCCTGCTGTTACGCTTTGAGCTCTAAATGGTGTTTTAGTGTGACATAATCCCGAAGAAAATATGTGTCCAAGGCTTTTCTGTTCTATTTTTGCTGTCCCGATTGTAAATTACACTAGCTTTTAACGTCACCGATTTGTAAAAGTGTGCATTTTAAAAGTCCCATTTAGTAGATTGTTGTTTGTTTTGCATAAATGTTATTATGAAAGGGTGCGTTTATTTAAATATGGATTAACATTTTCTAGTTTAATAAGCTGTTATTAGGCATCGAAAATTCTGATTATCTGCTAATAAATTATCTTTTTGTCTTTCTTAAAAAGACTATAAGCTTAGCCAAATTGCTAGTGTTAGAAGTGGATTCACATCGGTAGTGTATTTGCACCCGGTATAGCTCGATTATAATGCAGACTATTTACCTACTAAGCTACCGACGCTTTTGTATACTAATATCAGATCTACACTAGAAAAAGCCGTAGAGTTGTTTTTAAAACTTCCAAATACGTATTTCTTGTAGTATTATTAGAACTGTGAACTAAGAGCACAGAGAAAATATATTTTAACAAGAATGAAAATCCAGCGCACTAGAGCGCGTTGTTTACGATACAGAGCTGTAGTTAAAGTGAATTGAAATTTAGGAATAAATCTTACAAGATGACGGGGCGTCGCGTCGTAGTACAGAAGAGAGGCTTTTGGATTTTAATGACCGCGTTTATAGTATACGAACTGAAAAACTAGCGCATATACCTTCGCGGCCTTTTCATTGTAAGTCGGAAGGTGAAGAGAGTGTTGATTGAAGTATCGATCGATTTTGTATTATTAAAGATGTTTGAGTGTTGAAGGCCTTGTTATCAAGCCACATCACCTGATAGTCGAAGCACCTGTTAAGCGGCGGACAATACTCTAGTGTACATAGGCTATCCTCTCGGGGTTGTGAGTTCCGCAGTCGCTCACGTAATAGCCATCATGGTAATCAATAATAATAAACGGACCCTGGGCTACAAAGTGCAAACTTCGGACGCAATTGGGACATTGTAATGATAATGAGAAAATATCTTTAATAAATTATTTCGTAGAGGTTACTATAGTCCGGCACTGGGATAATACAGGTAAAACAATCCGATATTATATTCATACCAATTTTCACGAACTACGCTATATTTTAAATATAATAATAAATATTAAATTTGCAGTGTCCCTCTCTGATTAATTAAAATCCAGATTGTTTCGTACTAAAGAAACATTTTTGAACCCGTTGTAAGTTATAGGGCATAATGATTCAGGTGTTGGACTAGCACCGGCTTAAGTGTTTACCATGCAACTGGCTCTACTCGGACTTGCGTAACTTCTGAAACAATATTTATTTAGCTCGCTTGACTTTTGCAGATAAGGCGTGTAGTTTGTTTAGATGAGTTGGTAGAACATTAATCACGTAGTATTGTATACTAAGTTGAATATTTTACGGGAACACCATATTATTATTAATTTCTTTAAAGGACTTGATGAAAATGAAGTAATTAATCTTAATATATATAAATCTCGTGTCACAATGTTTGTCCTCAATGGACTCCTAAACCACTTAACCGATTATAATAAAATTCGCACACCATGTGCAGTTCGATCCAACTTGAGAGATAGGATAGTTTAAATCTCAAATTATAGTCCGATTCGCGATAACCGACATCCACGCGGGCGGAGCCGCGGGCGACAGCTAGTAATAAATAAATATTCCACATCATTTCACACAACGCTATTTAGATCCATGGTAAGCATAGCTTAACTAGCTTGTGTAATGGTATTTAGAATGCGAATAAACTTACTTAGATACAATTTTTTTTATAAATGCATACATATTAGACATAGAAACACCCAGACCAATGCAAATACGCATATTCATGCACACAAATATTTGCACTGAGCGGGGATCGAACCCGCGCCTCCTGCGTAGCAGCCACGTTCACTACCGCCACGCCACGGAGGCTGTCATTACAGCTAACATTAAACTTAAAAAATAATAAAAAGTTGAATAATTCACTGCAACAATACAACAATTTTTATAGAGGGCAGATATTTATGAACGATTTTATGAAATTAAATTTCTGGAGGACCCATTAGCAGGGTGTACAGAGTCCTACCATCATCATTGAGACCCTTAGAAAACCCCACCATGGCTACTAAGCAACTAAAACCCCTGGCTCAGGCTATCTTATCAGGGTCTGAAGGTCTGACGGCAGTTGTTCGACACACTACCTAATCAAAATCAATAAACAGACCTCGGGCCTCAAAGTGTAAACTTTTAACGTAAATATTTTATTTATTAGTTTTAATTTATTTATTTATTTATTTTAATCTACCAACCGCTATGAGAAAGATGAAACGATTCAGTGTGAACGCAAGCTGCGGTCCCGAGCGCTCGTTTACATAAACAGCACTGGCAAGCGACTGATTGCATAGCCAGTAGTATTTGTCGCCCATTTTGTATACCCAACTACTTCCCGTCAACAAAGGCACCGATAGTATTTCAGAGCAGTGAATACGGTACGTCATACATATATGATTAGACAAGCTATGCCTGTGGTTAGCCCGCGTTTAAAATGGATACTACTATGTGGCCGTGTCGTTGTATAGGTTATATAAGCTATAACCGTTCTCAATAAGTGGGCTTTCCAATGAAATAACTAAATAAAACTATTTTGCTAAATATAAATATTTGGGGTATGTCAATTTGCATCTAATCCGTAGTTTCATTGATTGGTTCGATCAACTTAAATTATGAAACAAAAAATGAAGTGCCAGTTCGTAACGTTAAAATAAGGGTATTTAAAAAACATCATTAAAAATAACAAATTAATTTCTGAGATATGAGAGGTATGTCGACAAAGGACATAGGGTCGCACTTTTTCATATTGAGTTGTATGTAAAGGTTATCTATCGTATCTTCTTTGTCTTGTTTTGTTTCTAACTAATGTTTATGCATATTCTGTATTACTTTTTGAAGTGAAAACTTCTTTAGCGCCGTTGGATGGGTAAAAAATATTAAACTTGCGTCAGGATCGCTTGACCTTTGAACCGTCACCGACGACTGACGTCATACAACATTAGCAAAAGATTGTTTATTTTGTCAAGTACGTTATGAAGCTTCGTAGCTTAGCCGAATACGCTTCGACTGTAAGTCCTTATGGTTTCAGATAGTACCGGGTTCGAACCTGGGCTTCTGACACTTTTTGTGATAATTTTTTCTTTTTGTAATTTATTACTTTTTGTGATTATTTTTTCTTTTTGTAATTCATTAATTTCTTCTGACAAAAATTAGTGATAGGTTCTATGATTGGCGCTATACTATAGGTATGGTATAGTATGGTATGTTCTTTTTATCTTTTTCTCTGTATATAACGAAGAAAGAAAGAAAGAATAAGTTTTCACTTCTGCCGGCACTCCCGGAGTGCAACCCGTCTTTTTGTATTTAGAGAGCGCTGGGTATGAAGTAGTATATTACAGAAATATGCAAATGAATGAAATTTTTATAGTGACCAGTTGATTCATTGCTATAGGTATTAACGTATCGACAGCGTTGTTAAATTATGCACAGTATTCATTACTGCGTCACAAGCTTTTCATTACGATTTGCAATATTCATAATATTCGTGAATTATTCAACGACAACGGATGTTTGATCGAACGACGACGTCATGTTGTCATAAAATAGAGTAAACACTTATTGTATAAATATTATGTTTATATTATGTTGTAAGGAGTAGACAAAGGTCAAAGCGATATTAATACTTTGCCGTCTTTTTTTTTTACTTGCGGGAAATCCCCACGGATATCCCATACCACCCCTCCGGAGCCGGAGGGGGAGGCTATGTCGGACTCGAACCGACTAAGCCGCACGCCGTCTCTGGGTCGTAGTGCTAGGCCGGAGGTGAGGTTGTTATGCGACATATCCCTCGCACAATACTTTGCCATCTGTTCTTTTTTTCGAACTCACACCTACGTTGGCCTTTTTTACATTTACTTTTTACATTTATGTGCTGCTACCGATATTTTTTCAACTTAAAATTCTAATCATTTATTGCTTACTAAGTGTACATAGATCTTACAAAATATAATTCAGTACTTAGGACTTAGCGCCTTTTCCAGACATTGCAATATTGAGGTCGCATATTTTATTTATTTAAGTAGGTATATTAGAAAACTCAATGGAATACATGTCATATACTATAAGGTTTAAATCAATTGAGTGTCAAACTTTAACATAGTAAAATTAAATACAGGAATTTTTAGATGTCAAATTCAAGCTTAATAAATTAAATTAATTACAGAGTTAAATTAAATGTCAAATTCAAACAAAATAAATTATTAAATACAGAAATTGATTAAATGTCAAATTTAAACAAATAAATTATTAAATACAGAAATAATGAAATGTCAAACGATGGGATGTCAATTTACAATGTTATGTTTAAGTTTCTTCAATAGTACATCACCCGTCCCACAAATCAAACCCGAGAACCCACACCATGTATGAAAAGGAGTAAGACAATAGGTATGTAGAACATCTCTCTAGTCTTATACTGTTGCCAGAATTTAGAAACTGCCAGAACGTTATGTATAAGAATTTCTTATTGGATAAACGAGTAATGATTTTCTAGTGCACATTATCTAATTTTTTATACTTACTTTTGCATTGTTCTACAGTCTATTACCAACCGAGAATAATATACGCTGAAAAAAGGTAATCTATGAGACTATAAAATATCCATTCCATTTTATTGCCATTTAAAATAAAAACGAATATTCCGATAGTATAGAAAATTCAACAATAAAATATTTTGTATGAACAAAACAATCAATTGTCACCCTCGATAAAGCTTTAGAAATAAATGCAAAACCGTTTTATTGTGCTATCAAATGAAATAAATACATATTATAATAAAAGAACGAAAATGTTTAAGTTTCATCGCACACTTTGATGTTGTTTTTCAATTTGTTGTACAATGTATCACGCTCCAAATATTATCTCCTGAAAGGGTAATCGCAATCGATCAATCAATGTATTAGGCACGTCTGTTGTAGAAATTTTTTCATTGTTTAAGGGCGATATGAACATACGAATATAATAAAAATCCTTATTTATCGCATTAGGTCCAAATTTGTAATAAAATCCTCTGAAATCATACAATAGTTAAATTGCTTTATTTGACAATTACTAAAGAAACTCATATTGAAAAGTAACTTGTGTTTTCCTCACAATTTTATTATTTAACGTGAACCGGTTTCGCCGAATCACAGGCTTATTACAGTTTCTGAACATTCGATCATTTAAATGAATTATATTTAATAACAATTCTATTGTACCTAATTCTAGATTCAACAAAAAAAAAATCCAGGCGATGATAGTAGGCCATGCCTCTGCCTACTCTTTCGGGGATATATCAGTTTGATATACTTATAAAATAAATAATTATAATCTCGCAGAGAAATATCAAGCATATCCCTCGTCTGTATATGACATATTTTCTCATGAAAATCAACCTGGGAAATTAAAATTGAGCAACAAAACAATTAGCCTGTCTTTCAAACTTCATCACGTGAAAACGGTCGAGGAAATTTCCACGAAATTATTATCACAGTAAAGCTGAAGGACGAACATTAAGAGCGTTTTCACAGTCATCCGATATCCGATATCCGATATCGGTGTCGAACGCCGATAGCCGACATTCGATAGCCGTCACGTTGTATGCGTTTGAGGACTCTGGCGGAGGATGCGGTCGCTCGGGGTGAGGTGATGCTGGCGGTGTCGTTGGACATTTCCAATGCCTTTAACACCTTGCCTGGAGTTGCATCAGAGAGGCGCTCGTGTACCACGATGTGCCTCTCTACCTCCGCCGCATAGTCGGGGCGTACCTGACGGGGAGAGCCGTCGTCTACCCGAGTTTGACCGGAGTCGGTAGGCGTGAGATGTCGTGCGGTGTTCCACAGGGATCGGTCTTGGGGCCGCTGCTGTGGAACATCGGTTACGACTGGGTGCTTCGCGGTGACTTCGCGTACGGTGCTACCGTCACGTGTTACGCGGACGACACGCTGGTGACGGTGGGCGGGGCTACACTCCGCGAGGCGACCCTGAGGGCCACAACCGCGGTTTCTCAAGTCGTGGAACGGATCCGGCGGCTGGGTCTCGAGGTGGCTCTGCACAAGTCCGAGGCCATGTTCTTTCATGGCCCTCGGCGCAGGCCAGATCCGGGAGCCAGCCTTACAGTGGGAGGCACTCCCATCGACATCAAGCCCCGGTTGAAATTCCTGGGGCTAGTGCTTGACGGTCGATGGGACTTCGGAGAACATTTCCGAAGTCTGCGCCCCAAGTTGGTGACAACGGCGAATGCCTTGGGCAGGCTGTTGCCCAACTTGAGGGGCCCAGAGAACTCCTGCAGGAGACTCTACGCGGGTGTCGTGCGGTCCATGGCCCTATACGGGTGCCCCGTATGGGCGGACACCCTGGGGGCCGGATTCCTGCCTCTGCTCCACGCGGCGAAGAGGACGATGATCGCCACCGTGGATCCTGGAAGCACTCTATCGGTTCCGAAAGGAGGCGCGGGAGCGAGGATTTCGATCCCGAGCCCGAAGAAATTCGGGCCGAGAAATCCCGGCTCCATGGTGACCGAGTGGGAGCTACGACTTGAGCAACCACGCGCAGGGCACGCCGTGATTGCGGCGGTAAGACCCATCATGGGGGAGTGGCTAGAGAGGCCACACGGTGGCCTCACGTACCGTCAGACGCAGGTCATTACCGGACACGGTAACTTCGGTCGGTACCTGCATCTGATGGGCATAGAGCCAACGCCCGAGTGCCATCACTGCGACGCGAGCGTGGACTCGGGGCTGCACACGCTCACCGAGTGTCCGGCGTTGCTCGCGGCGATGGTCCGCTGCGCGGATGCGTGGGCGGCCAGCGCCTCCTTCTGCGAGCAGGTCATGCTCGTGGGCGCGGCGCAGCGAGCGAGAAAGACTCGCGGACATCGCTGGCCGCGTTCGAAGGCGGCTCGGGCGTCGGAGGGCGCAAACCGATCTCCGCCCCCCATGAGCGCGGGCCTGAGGGTGACGGGTGGAGCCGCTCGTCACCCTAGCAGAAGCAGGCCACGGCGGCGGCGCGCATCGTAGGACGATGCGCGCCTCCCCCCATACCGGGGGCGAGTCGGGGCCGCGTGGTCCCCCCTCCTGAGAGGGCCAGACCGAGAGGGATGGCCCTGGGTCAGCCGGTGTGCGAGGGATATGTCACGAGACAACCTCACCTTCGGCGTAGCACATCGACCCACAGACGGCGTGCGGTTTAGTCGGTTCAAGTCCGACATAACCTCCCCCTACGGCTCCGAAGGGAGCCGAAGGTGGAGGGTATCCGGGTATCCGTGGGGATTTCCCGCACGTAAAAATAAAAAAAAAGCCGTCACCTTGTGCTGTTTTCACATTTATCAGATAAAATTGGCCCGATACGGCTATTTGCTCGTAAGCGTAGACTAGTTAGGATGCTAGAGATGAAAAAAGAAAGAAAAAATTGTGCAAGCAATTTTCGACCTTATTGACATGACATGCTATCGAGGTTTTTGAAGTGAAAACATCTTTAGCGGCGTTGGATGGGTAAAAAATGTTAAACACGCGTCAGGATCGCTTGACCTTTGGACCGTAACCGACGACTGACGTCATACAATATTAGCTAGATATAGACTGTCTATTTTGCAATATACGTTAAATAGCTTCGCAGCATAGCGGTAAACGCTTCGACTGTAAGTCCTTATGTTTCAGATAGTACCGGGTTCAAACCTGGCCTTCTGACACTTTTTGTGATTATTTTTTCTTTTTGTAATTTATTACTTTTTGTGATTATTTTATCTTTTTGTAATTTATTAATTTCTTCTGATAGAAAATTAGCAGAAAATTAGTGAAAGAGTTTATGATTGGCGATGTATTATAGGTATGGTATGGTATGGTATGTTTTTTAATCTTTTTCTATGTACATAACGAAAGAAAGAAAAAGTTTTTACTTCTGCTGGCACTCCCAGAGTGCAACCCGTCTTTTTTTTTTCTTATATTCGTGATCAGCGTTATCAATTAACGCGAAAAGACACGTAACTAAGAAAAAGTCATTAAGGTCGAAAATTGCTTGCTGTTTGCTTGTTTTAGTCTTATTGTGATCCGATATCGGGGCAACACAGTGCTGTTGGCTACGATACCCGATATCGGGCCGGACAATGTGAAAGACAGACACATATCTCATACATTTGACTTCCTCCGATATCGGATGTGGAATATCGGATATCGGCTGAGTGTGAAAACGCTCTAAACTGCCATAAATTTTGTTTCGAACGTTAAAATAACACCTACACATTATATACTGCTAAACCTGCGTACATACACGTATCAGAGGTCATCGTTATTTGTGTATTGTAACCACGAAGTTCGTTTGTCGTGTTTCTGTCGATTAAACCATATAAATACTTGTATATTGTTTTATTGTGTTCCTAAAAGCCGAGTACCCACTGTACATGAATATGCGCCGCAAATTATTTTGATATTATTCGAGGCCCCAATGGTCTACAGACGAGATTTAATATAAAAATGGTAGAGGCGTGCTTGCAGTCAGGTGTCGAAGCTCAAATAAATTAGGTATATCTCAAACAAAGGGGCGCATATTGTGTATACGGGGTATTGGGTCTCGGTTTATTCTATCAAACGATTTATTTATGAATCTATTGGTATAATGTTTTGAAAAGAAAAAGGAAAATAATGTACCTAAATAAAGAATGTTGAGAGTCTTCTTGAACCGAGCACCAATTCTGGTTGCATTCAGAACTTGCCACAATAAACCAAATTGTAGATCCTGGGATTCTCTTCACAATTTGGTTTGATTAAGCATTTACCGGAGCATTTAGATTTTCAACCCCCAATGACGAAGCCTGCAAACAGCAGCTGCACCGGCTTCCAGGTGAGGTTGGCTTAGCCTCATGTGTCATAGATCCTTTAGATGAGTAGAGTAAAATTAACCCATTTTTGCTATGATATAGATCATTATCGATAAACATTAAAGTTAATAACTAAGTAATAATTTTAAAATATCGACTTCGTTGTACATCTCTACTAGAATAAAGTAATTCACCTTTGAGCAAAAAAGGCTCAAAAGGATGAATACCAAAGCTAATTTCAGTAAAGGAAACTCAAGCCTCCTTCAAAATTTTTACGAGTTATCGATAACGGAAACGATTACAGCCTTAATATTTAACCGAACGGAACCGATTGCGTTAGAATTAAAATTTATATAGGAGTGAAGTAAAGGGCAATTTAGAAATAGCAATATGCCTTCTAGTGGGTATTTCTTTGTAAATAAGTCTATGTTCGTGTTTAGTTGTCAGATTTTTAAAGTGATTTTAGTGTTTAGTTTAGCAGCCTACAACCAAGATTAAATTCAGAACATTAAAATATCATTTCGCACAAATTGATCACTAATATAATCTTAATAGAATCTAAGTATTGCAGTGGAGTGGAAATCTACTGCTGTGAACATAAAGCATTATTTCCGATATTAAAAACATTGTGCGGATGCATTAGCGTTTATTACGGCTGTTTACGACGCTTACGGCAAGAGCCGGGTCTCGCCCGAATGGCCTGGATTAATGGCACCCGGCAAATTATTGTTCTACCACTAAATTATCCATCGGCTGCTCGCCCTTTTATGTGCACTCCAATAGATCCCTTCGTAGGTACCATCAATTTTGTATATTTACTTATAGTCCGGACAAAGTAAACCATATTATATTACATTAATTAGTCGGGTCGAATTATTGTAACCTTGAAATTTATCTAGACTAGGTATTATATGTAGACAACTTTCAAGAATATTATGCTTAGCCTTAAAATGTACGTTGGGTGATAGTTTCTGGTCATCACCATCTTAAAGAGGAACACAAGGTCCACGTATTGCTTCTACTTCTTTAGCTTTGGCTTGTACGGTTTTTATGGCAATGATTGCCATCTTACCTTCCAACTCAGAGAAAAAAAAACCAGTGCCACAGCATCGTCGTATACATATGTCTATATCTAGCTACAAAATATAGGTTCATAATTATCTGATCAAAGGTTGTATACTGCTGATTACAGATCTCTTCTTTCAAATATGAAATAAGCGCAAGTAACGTTCGGAATTAGGAAGTCGACAGGTTGAAATTTTTGTACAAATATTTTAAACAATGAAGAATTTAAAATAATATATTTTACGGTTTTAGAACGGCATTGTTCTCAAAACAAATTACAATTTTGTAGCGATACTTTAGAGCATAATGGGTGGTCAACGTAGAGATAGATGAGATGGGTATATGTGTGTTTATGTGTGTTGTCTATATCGAATGTTACAATAAAACAGAATGAAATACCGACTCGTTTAATTCATTTTACGGTATTTGCGAGCTTAAATCTTCACGACGTGTGAATTATAACAGTCGAGGAGATGTTAATAGGCTTTGCCTATTAACATCTCCTCACCCACTGGTCTCCCAAAATTCGTCCCCTATTATAAGTATGACCCTGTTATAACATAGGCTTATTTCTAAAATAATTAGCTATCCTATTCATTAGTTGGCAAGCCATATTCATTAGCTTCCTAAGTCTTAATAATAACATCGCCAAATGACACAAATATGATAACGACCAGTTTGTATATGTAATTAGTGCACATTCACATAGTAAAGCAGCTCCATTACATACATATTCTGCAGACAGAGGTCTTATTACAGGCTTTGTGAGCCATTAAAACAAAAATTATACTTTTAACACGACGTAGGAAATTTAATTAAAGGAGGCTATTTAGATAATAGAGAACCCCATCAACGAGTCCGGCTTCGTGCAGATTATAAAATTATCTTTTGCTTTACCCCTTCAGCGGTGACAATTGTTTTAAGCCAACCCTATCAATGTAATTTATTTTTATTTCTGAACATTGCGAATGGAATGGTGGAAGAACTCCGTTCAAAATTATTTGCGGTACAATGTTAAACATTTTGACAACGACTTGGTAACGAGATGGAAGGGAACAATCGTAATTGCGTTTGTTACTTTAATTTTACCTGATTTTATAGACGACCAATAGCATTTAACATAGTAATTAATATCTTAATCACCAAATTAATACGTCACGAAAAGAAATGGGGTTATCGGTTTAAAGTAAATAACAAATACACTGAGTCCATCTTAGCTTTTGCTGACGACCTCGCAATACTGACGCGTAATCCAAATCAATGTCAGGAACTATTAAAGGAAATCGATGAGTTCTGTTCGTGGACAAATGGACTGAGAACGAAGCCCAGTAAGTGTCACTGTCTGTGTCTGGGTAGACGGGACACCAAATTTACCTCCTACGACCCGGGACTCTTCATAGGGGGTAAACCAGTTTCCATAGTCGCTGAATCGGTCCCATTTAAATTTCTTGGGAGAAAGATAGACCATCAAGGACGCACACCATCCTTAGATGAAGTTGTCAATATGTTTATAAACGACCTAAATAAGATAGATCAGCTACCACTGAATAATATCAAAAAAGCTTGGATATATGACAACTACCTAACATCACGTCTGACTTGGCCTTTTCTGGTATACGATTTCGGCAAAACCTTACTCGCGAAAATAGATGCAACTGTCATAAAATCACTAAAATCGTGGCTTGGACTAGCGCACTCTGCTGATCCCTCTGCTTTATTTAGGGATCAGAATAATTTTGGGATGAAATTAAAGAAACCATCGGAGCTCTATAAACACCTTAGAGTTACCAAAGCCCACATCTTAGGTAAATCCCAAGATGACACAGTCAGGGCACTCCCGAAAGATAATAACGCGTCCGAGCTTGAATCTAGACTTATATTCCATAAACGATTTATGATAGGAGCCCAGTCGAACAAAGTGGGGTTGGGAGTACGAGAGCCAAAAAGGGACCAGGATATACTTAGGTCCTTTCTGAAGCAAGACGAAAATGATAAATATCGAGTGCACGCGATGAATTTGGAAATCCAAAACGAATGGTTGACAATGGGAGAGTTCTGCATACCGATGGCTTTAAAGTGGCGCACCTTGATCTATGAGTGGTCGCCGGCCCTGTTAAAATTCTATCTTAACGCCTTTCAGATGACCCTTCCAGACCAGAGTAATCTGGTAAGGTGGGGGAAGGCCACAGAAAAACAATGTTATACGTGTGGTGAGGCAATAGGGACGGCTAGGCACATATTAGTAGGATGTAGGGTGCTTCTCGATAGAGGCCAATACTCACGCCGCCACGATAAGGTGCTTTTCATCATACGCGAAGCAATGAGTCTGGCAGTAGCTAGAGCCCAAAAAGGATTGACTACTAACAGACGACATATCAACTTTGTGTCTGAAGGTTCATCCATAAAATCCAGGAACAAACCTTATTCAATCTTAGATACTGCCCCAGATTGGACTCTCCTAATCGACACGTATGAAAAGCACTATAAAATTCCGGAGGATGTTGGGGTTTCGTCATCTAGACCGGACATATTTCTATACTCGAAAACGACAAAATATGTGGTCCTTGTGGAACTTACTGTACCGTGGGAAACAAATATACCAAAGGACCACACACTTAAGAAAAATAAATACTATGATCTCACAAACGAATTAATCAAAAACGGTTACGTGGTTAATTTGTATGCAGTAGAAGTGGGAGCTAGAGGTATACCAGCTAAATCTCTCTATAACCTACTTAAAGATCTAGGCCTATCGAGAGCTACAATAAGCTCATTACTAGGACGAATGTCTAAAGCGGCACTAGTAGGTTCGTATCAAATTTGGTTAGGCAGGGAGGGGAACTTGGGTAGTGAAGGTGAGTGTTGATGTACATCAACAAAAGGGGCCCCTTCTAAACCTACACTTGGGTCGCAAGTCCCAGGCACTGTTCCGAGTTCCCAACTCAGCAACGCGATGGACCCGGCACCCGCACGGAGAATCCATGGATTGCTAAGAATATCGTCTCACTTAGTGTTATTGGGCTTTAGGCATTAGGGTATTATTCTTAAAATAAGTTGCCAATCAGAGGGAGAGGATTATTGTATACTCACAGTTACTCAGCGAAGGGTTAGGTAGTTGTGTTATAACATCCATATTTCAGAATCTATATTTTTAGGTCACACGCTATTACGTGTCCAAAATTATTGACAAAATAATAACAGGCAATAAAATAAGCTGTTACTACGAAGATTGCAAAACTTCTTTCCTATTGTTACCAAAATTGCACTTGCAAACTCATTCTTAATTATGCAGATGCTTCAACTATCTCAATCTCGCCGAAAACCATTTGGGCAAACTTGAGCGTCCTCAAAATGTCTATGTAAGTAAGATTTCTATTTGGTTTATATGCAAATATTTCCAAAATTTTGAACGCAAGTTATGAGGTTATCAGAACTTGGCTGGAGTGTTCAAATTCCTTCTTGATTATATTGGAAATTTTACTCTTCAATTGTTTCCTACATCAAAGACGAAGTTAGTATGCAATAGTTTATTTTCCTTACTGAAGTTTAGTGGTGTTACTTTTTTAAACTTCGTACCTTGTTGCCTGTATGACAAAATGTTGATGGCGGTTTCGAATAGAATAAAACCTTACGGAGCTTAGTGATATTAAACCAAAGTATAAAACTAACCTATTGTTGGGTGCAGTACAGGACTATGACGGCAGAATGTCTTACCTAACCTCGACAGCTAAGTACTTGATACTTGTTTAAAACTGATAAATCGTAGCTTTATAGAGACGCTTTGCTTCTGCTATCTGAGTGAAAAATCTAGCAATTCAAAGTCTGTTACGTCACCTTATGCTGCAGTAATGAAATCATTTCTAATTGCATATAACTGTTTGAAATAGTAAAACACTTTGCTTGATTCATCTTATTAATGATAAGTTTGAATTTTCATTCCAATCTATGAAATATGATCTAGTCAATTATTATAATAGATTATTTAAAAAAAAGTATTACGAACGGACACGTTTATCTGAATTTGATGTTATAAAATAATTACCTAGGCTTCAGATACATCCAGTATTCCAGTCAATACTCTTAATTGGTTTGTTTAGGAAGCAATCAACCTTTCACAATATATCAAATATTTCATTAATTTTTTTAACAAATTTGATTGAAATTTGGTTTCCATTATTGGAAATGAACCAGTTCATATTTTACGAATGTATGAAATGTAAATTTCTCTTAGGCCGTCATAGGCAATTTTAGCTATTATTGTTACAGAATTCTCTAAAACGGAATTATGTCCATTAAAAATTCATCAAAGCAGTCCTTTAGATTTACAGAAGCGAGTAAATATGTGGCTTCTAAGGTATAATATCTATGTTGTATATAAGTCTAATTATAAATTCATATTTTGTTTGACTTAATATTGTAATGAATAGGTATTTTTTTGTTAAAATATGTAATAAAACTAAATCTTAAAACACAAGCCTGATCAATGGATCAAATTGATATTGTATAAAAAATGACAGGTCAAAGGACTTGACGTTCCGATGCCGAGCGGTACGCCTTCAGTAGAGACTACGTACGTACAATTAAAACGGGTACTAGCATGTATATAGGTGAGGTTAAATTGGTCCTCAAAGACCTTACTGGGCACCATAGACCTTGTAAGTAGAACTATGACAGAAATGAATAAGCGGTCTAGTTCTCCATATATAGTAGAACGTATACCTACCTATGTGTGTCTACCAAATAAAAATTTAAGATTATTTTTACAAATAATATTTAGTTAAAACGTGCCTGGCGTTTTGATTCACTTGTATCCCCTGAAGGCTTACAACGTCGACCAAAACATATCCTATTTCCCTTGATGCTGAAGTATTGCAGAGGTTGTTTTATATTGCCAAGGAAGTATGTCATAACTGGATTATCCATGTGAACTTAAGTTTGCTGAATAGGAAAGTTTATAACAAGTTTTAAATGTACCTAGCCCGATTCTTATTTTCGAGGAAATAATTCAAAAAGCAATCTGGAATCCAACTCAAGACCTAAGAGTTTTCTAAACACAAAATTATGCAACGAAACAAAAAAAAAATTAAAAGCTGTCTATTTATGAGCGTTCATTATGGCCTGCGGGTATATTATTCCGTAGATTTGTTTACAGTGATAGGCAGCGTGATGGTTTGCAAGCGAGCGAGAGTGAGATTAAGAACAATAATAATATAGGTAGTAAGTAATTAATTGTAAAATGTTAAACAATAGTATTGTTAAGGTTGTCACTTTTAATTGTAAAAACATTAAAAGGTCAACAGTTTGTGTGCAAAACTTGTGTAAATCAGTGGACGTAATTGCATTACAGGAAACCTGGCTATACCCGCACGAAATAACCATGCTAGGGGATCTTGATTTTAATTTTGGTTATGTTGGAAAGTCTGCAGTAGATACCTCAGGCATATTGCGGGTAGGCCCTATGGTGGAGTAGCAATTTTGTGGAGAAAAACTTTGTTTACTTCGGTGTCTGTTATACCGTGCGATAATAAACGTATTTTAGCTATTAAAGCAGTGACGTCTTCCGGCTGCATTGTTTTAATTATAAATGTATACATGCCTACAAACTCTGTAGATAATTTTATAGAATTTTGTGACTGTCTGAGTGAAGTTGCGGCTATTGTTGAAAGCTGTAACTTGGAATATGTTTACATTCTTGGTGATTTAAATGCTCACCCAGGTGAGCTATTTAGTGGTGAAATGTTAAGTTTTTGTGTAGAACAAAAATGGCACTGTGCCGACAACAATAAGTTAGGTATGCTCCGATGCGTACACTTTTATAAGTGATAGTTGTGGAAGTCGCCGTTGGCTTGATCATTGCCTTGTGACGGAAGCAGCGTGGAGGTCGTTGGAGAAAGTGGAAATTCTTTATGATACGTACTGGTCCGATCATTTTCCGCTCTGCATCCATGTCAACTTGGGGGTGGTTAGGCGAACGGAGATTAAAAGGTTAGATTGTATAAGAGATAAGGCTGTATGGGGTGAAAGGAATAGTGATGAGATAAAATGTTACCAAGGATTATGCATGGAGAAGTTGAAAGAGATTGACTTTCCTTCAGACTTGCGTGGGTGTTGTGATAATTTCTGTACAAATAATAACCACAGAGTCATCATTGATGTTCTATACGAGAAAATTGTGACATCACTTAGGAATGCAGCTGTAAGGAGCTCCATGTCCAGGGAGGTGGAGGAGTGCGGCGTACAGTAGTAGGGTGGAATAAACATATCAGGGACGCTCACGGGTGTGCTAGACAGGCTTTTCTAAACTGGGTGTGGCATGGGAAACCACATACTGGAGAGCTCTTCATGGTAATGAAGGAAACAGGGAAGGTATTTAAAAATAGATTAAAATTCTGTCAGAATCATGAGGAGCAGATCCAAATGGACATTTTGGCCGAACAACAAGACAAAAAACAGTTTAAAAAATTCTGGAAGTCTACCCAGAAATGGAATGCAAGGCCTATGGCTCCCGTGAGCGTCAACGGTGTGACTGACCCGGGGGCAATCGCGGATTTGTTTAGAGTACAGTTTCAGGTTGCATCTAGGCTTCAATCTGAAAAGCAAGTGGGTGATGCAGAGGGTGCTGAGGTGGATTCACGAGGTTCTAAGGTGCTTCTCAGTATAACATCGAAGGAGGTGTGACTCGTTATTAAGGCAATGACGAAAGGCAAGTCACCAGGCTGGGATGGTCTTAGCATTGAGCACTTCCAGCACGCGGGCCCGCATTTACCGAGAGTTCTTTCAATGTTGTACAACTGTTGTGTGAGGCACTCATACCTACCAGATAAGTTGACGAGGACGTTAGTTGTACCAATTGTCAAGAACAAGACTGGTGATATCTCAGATCCTAACAACTATAGGCCAATTTCATTGGCAAACATCACGGCCAAAGTACTTGACGGTGTGATTGAGCGGCATATAGCTGGACAGCTTAGTTTACATGACGCGCAGCTTGGTTTTAGGGCGGGACTGTCAACGGAGGTAGCTATATTTGCGCTTAAGCGCACAGTCAGGTACTACACGGACAGAAGTACGCCTGTATATGCCGCATTCCTTGACCTCTCCAAGGCATTTGACCTGGTTAACTATAATATACTTTGGGTTAAAATGCTTGAACAAGGTGTACATAGTGAACTAGTGAGCATCATTAAATATTGGTATAACAATCAGGTTAACCAGGTCAAATGGGAGGGAGCGTTGTCTGGCGGGTATGGGTTGAAGTGTGGGGTGAGGCAGGGAGGACTGACATCACCGCTCCTCTTCAACCTATACATTAATCAGCTGATTGAGGAGCTCAGTAGCACTGGGATCGGATGCTCCATAGACTGCAAGGTTATAAATAGTATAAGCTATGCTGATGATATGGTGCTGCTGAGCCCCTCACTTAGCGCACTCCGGCGGCTTCTCACGATTTGTGAAAAATATGCAGGGGCTCATGGTCTTTTGTATAATGAGAAAAAAAGTGAGCTCTTGATATTTAGGGTAGGTGCTGGGAAACCAGAGACTGTTCCGCCGGTGCGTCTGAATGGGGTGGCGTTAAAAAGGGTGTCGCACTTTAGGTATCTTGGGCATATAGTTATAGAGGACCTAAAGGATGACATGGATATGGAGAGGGAGCGAAGAGCGTTGTCGGTCCGAAGCAATATGCTGGCCCGCCGGTTTGCCCGTTGCTCACAAGATGTAAAAAGAACGCTTTTTAAGGCGTTCTGTCAGTCTATGTACACAGGTACGTTGTGTGTTAGGTATACGCAGAAGGCCTTCAATGCTCTTCGCGTACATTATAACAATGCTCTCAGGATGTTGTTGGGGCTTCCTCGGTTTTGTAGTGCATCGGGCATGTTCGCGGAAGCGAGAATAGATAGCTTCTCAGCTATCTTACGAAAAAGAACAGCGTCCTTGATGGTTCGGTTAAAGGGAAGCATCAACGCCATCGTGAGAACAATTGTTGATAGACCTGACTGTCCCTTCTCGGGGCACTGGATACGTATGCATATGTACGGGTCCGATGCGCCGGAGAGGAGACACAGGTATATGAATTAACCTGAACTCTGTTCCCTTTCAATACTAACATAGTTATTAAGTATATTGTATACTAACACATATGGATTTTAAAGTCTGAAATAAATGAGTTATTATTATTATTATATAATGGATTGGCACTTTGCACGCGCGATTTGAAACACAGGATGTTTGAAATATCAGATATGCCCATTAATAGGATTGAATATAAACCACTATTGGTTGACCTCACAGATTCGGTATTATGTGTTACCCGCAAAATATATATAATTTTATGTACGGTAGACCAGTTTGCTGACATCGGTCCATTTAAATACCAGTTTAAAAGTATTCTATCTCGAATGATACTGAGCTATAAATCAGAACTGAGGGTTAGTTCCAAGTACAGATTCTCAGATCTCAGATCTGTACTTAGAAGTAACCTGACTTGAGTGGAGATGATAAATAAACTTTTTCAGTTAATTAAAGTTCATAAAGTTCTCCACTCAAATTTAGTTCAGAAATACACTTTCAACTTAAAGCAAGTTCCAATACAAGGCTCATGCCTGAATATAGTTCTAGAATCCGTATTCTAGAAGTACTTAGTTCGTTCATGAACTAAGTTTTGTCAAATGCCATCTCCACACAAACCGAAGCTACGTTTTGGAGCTAATACATGTAAATGAGGGTGGTTAAGTCTACATTGGCTGGCGTTGCTACAGATGTCATGTGGTTACACTGGATGTCAACCGCGATATGCCACCAGGGGCCGTTTGTTGCCGTCGACAATTTGTCAGTGTCGCCTGACGATGTTGCTAGCCAACGACCTACGTGTCACACCCACCGGATACTGCCTCAGCGTTAACATCAGATTTCTGGACAAATTTCTACTATCATAGCCAAAAAACATGTCTCATGAAAGGAATTTGTGGATAAAGTCGTATGCTTTCCAGAAAATAATACATAAACAAGTAATCATAAATACATTTTGATGTACAAAGGTGTGCTTAGGCTCAGTATTAAGGTTTCTCCCAGTAAACCAACTCTTAGTAAGAGCTCTCAATCTGGGGTTGAGAGATCAGATAAAAGACTAGCAGGAGAGATTAACTTTACTATTATTACTACTATTTACATGGCCCTGAATACCACAGCAAAAATTAATATCGTATTATATTCAGGGATTCTGAAAATATATACAACATTCATAAAATTCAGATACCCTGCTCACGGGTAGTTAAAGTGTACCTTGAAATAAAATAGCAGCATGAATCATGGAATTTTAGATGAGCCAACATAAATTGTGACGTGACATGTGCCTGTTTTTCGCAAGGACCGCAGCGCTCCGAACCGCAAATGAGACTGAGGCCCGCATTATCATCATCATCTATTTTTACCCGCAATATCCAAATATTACACATGTATAAGCTATGGGAACCGCTTACTGTACTTGCATTCATAGTATGTAAGAAATGATGTCCTTCGAAAGTTTAGACTTGAACATCAAGCAACTCAGTAAAATTTAATTGAACTTAGTTAATTGGGAAAATATTGCGTTTGTTTTACGTGCAGTTGTATTTTGTGGCTGCTCGAATTTTATTAAAAACTTCAGCGGCAGTCGTTTATCTAAATAAATCCACCTGAAAAGTGCCATACAGCTGCCGCTTTTCAATGTGACCTCGATCTCATAAATAAGAATGAGGAGCGGCGAGGGAACAAAAGCAGTGGCGAGCGGTTCACAAAGACGATTTTAAAAAATCTTATCTGAGACTGAGCAGTGATTGACAAAGTCGGGTGAAATTCGATATCGTCGTGAATGTTTGTAGATAGCTTTTTTGTGATTGCGGCCGGAGATTTTCTCCACAACGGAAACGCACAAAAAGTGACTTCAGACCGATCGTAAAATTGGTGCCTACTCTGTGGAGGCAGTTTGACTTTGAATAATGAAATTCAAGTGCTGAAAGTTCACAGTAAATATCGCGTGAATATTCGCGTTATTATATACTTTGGATCGTGAAATAGACAATGGATAACCTGATAATGGTTGGAAAAGGGTCAGGTAAAAGGGTGCGTGAAGGGTTCCATTCATATTGTTTATTAAAAGTTTCCATTGATTTATAATCATATTACTTGAAAAGTCTGAGTAAAGTTGATTATTTCCGTTTACAATTCTGGATTCCAAGCATGTATTTCCGATCGTATTGCCTCTCCGTATTTAATTTCAACATAAATAAGTAACATAATAAATAAGTTAGTTTAAGTAATTATATTACGTTGCATTGAGTTGATATTAAAAAATACAATCATTACAAAATATGCACTGGATACTTACACATGCATTTTTATAGACCAAATTGTTTGTTAGAATTCAAGGTAATGAAAAAATATATTTGTATCATTACATTTTTCTTGCGATTTCATTGATCTGGATAATGTCATCGAAAAATGCAGGCAGACCTTTTGTCATCAATCACGTCAGCGTTAAAAATCTGCAGCGTGTTTTTGTTGCTTCAAGCAATCGAGGTATTTCTCTTCCATAAAAAATCATTGGTTTCTTTTAATAAATAACTTTAGCACAAAAGATGCCAGAGATTTGTCTTGTCTTGTTGAAATTTCAACACCCATTGTAAGTACACAACGCTATCTAGATCCAAAGTAAGTATAGCTTTACTAGCTGTATTATGGGTAATAGAATGCCAATACATACTCTTAGATATTCTTCTTTTGTAATTACAAACAAAAATATAAATACTGAGTAGTTTGGAAAGAGGCGATGGTATTTCTATTGCCCAGGGTGCAGTGCGTAGTACCTATCTAAAGAATGGCTTTAACAGGTTAATAAAAAATCTAATTAATTTTAGATAATATTTTGCTTATTGAAATTTACTAAAGTAATATTTATTGGCACTTGTGAATACTGATGGTTCAAGCTCCTATGCAATAGCAATTGCTGATGCGATCCTAGCGGGCGTGGAATGCCATATTCCGAACCACTGGATCGCGATAGGAGCTAGCAAACGTCCGTGGTTTAATAGTCGGTGCAGAGAAGCTAGAGGTGATAATTGATCTTAGCTACATTCTATTACGCACCACTCGCCATAGACAGGAAATCCATCCTTACACATCACGACCAGAAATGGTGCGAATCGAAACTATATCCCACGCACGCTCAAACTGTAGAATGAACTAGCTGCTGTGGTTTTCCCAAGCGACTACAATATGAGGTTCTTCAAGAAGGGTCTTAGAGGGTTTCTTCAGGGTCGGCAGCCCGAGTGTGACACCGCTGGTGTTGCACACTTCCATAGGCCACGGTAACCACTTTCCATCAGGTGGGCCGTATGCTTGTCTGCCACCTAACTGATATAAAAAAATACTATAAAAACAGGGAATAGTCCTTTCAAGAGATGTCCGAGATGTCACATCAGTAAGAGGAACGCAGCGCGATATTCATGGGTCGGCAATTTTTGTAAATCTCTCAGTAAGTGAGATCGTGTTGCGCTACACGAACTGGATTAGACTTAAGCTCTGGGAACTGTTTTTCTTGCCACGATCCATTCGGGAGAACTTTCTAGCGAATGAATCGTGCCAGAAATAAATAAAGTAAGAGGAAACGGGGCAAGAATAAAGCTTCGGTAAAAGTGAAATAATTTACTACGAATAGCTGTAATAATATGAAAGCCCAAAAGGCCCCACCAATAACATAAAGAAGTAATTGTACTGCCTTAAAATATATAAACAAGGGCATGTGAGTGCAGTCAATTTATAAGTTTGAAGGAAATGAATAGCCAAAATGTTGAACTGAAACACACTGACAAGCTAAGACAAGAAAAGTTTTGTCATACTGACATGCAAGAGACAAAGAAATTCTTTCGGCTTTTCAAAGAAAATTTGCTTTCTTTTGTTAATGTCGAGTTGAATGCTTGCTTGCTGAGATAAGTCATCAAATTATGCGATCGCTATGTTGTTAACAAATTCTTTTTAAAAGAGTCACGTTTCCATTTAGAGGTAGTAGCAAAAATTGATCCAATTTAAATAATGTTTAGTATGCCTAACACTCCGAATATTAACTGTTTGTTTGTATTAAGTGGCAAAAGGAAAAATAGGCATAAAAATCTTGTACAACGCAGGCCATTTCTGTTACAGAATAGATGCGATGAAAGCAATAAATGGCATTTACAACATTTTTACATTCGTGCCATTTGGACAGAAATGTGTCAGAAATTCAGAATGTATAAGAGATATCTTTTGACTGATATTTTTTTTATATTTTAATATGTTAGCTTTGATTGCAGTTGCATCCGAGGCTTCCACTTTAGAGCCCGGAGATAGTTTTATACTTATTCTGTCCATTGTGCTGATGCGATCGATCGTGTACCAAGGCATATGTGACAAAATAAACTGTAAATGCCACTTTCGTACTTCAGTTACAAAATTGTTGAGTTCCATATTCCATATGTATACTTCTAAACTACTTAAGATTAAGCGCGCTGTAACTTTAAAGTCGAATGAAAAGTGTCTTAAAATTTAATTACAAGAGAACACTTAAGTTTACACGGTCGGCTCTATACCCATTGTTTTGGAGACAAAGCGCCTCTCCGACTTGCTTTTACATTAAGTCCTCCACTTTACTTGCGACGCAAACGGCTTATAGCTAATGTATGAAAACATGCGGACTGATATTGGCTTTCCGTTTTGATTAATTTATCTTGGAGTGCATTTATCTTTGGGAGTATATTCTTGTACTTGGTTTGACTGAAAGTGAGCTTTTTCACAGAGAGTACTCTAACTGATGCAAATTGTAAAATTTTGGCAACAGCTTTTAGTGAGCCATAAATTTAATTAGAAGTACAAAATAATAAAGTATCGGGCACTCGTTCCACATGCTGTTAGTGATTGACATATTATTAGTGACCAACGTCCATAGAATCCATTTACTAGTAGGTAACATTTATATGCTTAAGTAGGTAGGTAGTAAGTTACTTAAGTACGAACTGAATTACTCTTGAATCGAAACATTTTATTGACACACAAATAAAATAAAATATCAGAAAGCTCTCTCCATATACCAATATCCATTTCGTAAATCAACTTCGTGGGCAAATCTATCGAAATGCCGAAGTGAACTCCATAAATGTACTATTATATAGAATACATATTATCGTCAATGTATGATCGCCTGTAGCCATTTAGCAATCCATCGTTCAATGTGGACGCTACATATGACATTATTTGTGCAGGTAAGTATATCACATAATTTGATGTTACGAGTATATTCCCTTATGAGGCCATCTGAATTCGTTTTATTCTAAATTATATTTAGTATTGAAGCAGTACTCAATTGAAACATCTGAGAGAGTTATAACTTATAATGCTATGTTAGGAATGTATTGGAAATATAATGAGAAAAGCTTTTTGTAAATGCCGTCTCCGAAAATACCTTCTTAATATGTACCTATCTTTATTACCTACAAGATATTGCCCGTGGCACCACCCTGCGCAATATTTTGTCTTTCTTCCGTTAAAAGTCGTTCTAAACTTATGCCGTAACCTAAGATAAATGTGATTAATTTATACAAGATTTTAATTTATGTATATGTCGCTGCCAACTAGCTTAATCAGCCGTTCAATTGATTGCCTAGGCAGTTAACTAAACGGCGCCATTCAATTAACGGCATGTTGCGTGGCGGTAGTGAACGCGGCTGCTACGCAGGAGGCGCGGGTTCGATTCCCGCATAGTGCAAATATTTGTATGCATGAATATGTATATTTGCATTGGTCTGGGTGTTTCTATGTATATTATGTATGTATTTACAAAAACAAAAAAGTATCTAAGTATGTTTAGCCGCATTCTAGATTTCATAGCACAAGCTAGTTAAGCTATGCTTACCATGGGTCTAGTAAGCGTTATGTGGAATGTTGTGGAATATTTATTTATTTATTTGAATTATATTCAGCCATCTCGTTAATTATATCATTTAATAGCCTGGCTGGCTAATGCTTAGGCCAATCGTAAAATGGGGCACTACCTTGAAATAAGATAGAAAATTACATACATACATATACTTACACCTGTTAATCCCCGAGGGGGTAGACAGAGGTGTGAATAGCAAATTAGTGAAAAGTTTACTGTGATAGCTGCGCAATCCGACTTGGTTAGGTTAGGTTAGAAGGCAGCGGAGCGAAGCGTAGCTCCCGCATTAAGCCTACGTGGTTATTTTTATTTAAAACCATGAAGAAATAAGTCATTTTTCTAACTGTTTAATTAAATGGATCCAAGCTATTTGTCTAGCCGTTTAATTATTATTATTATTATTTTTAAATAGGACACGTCAATTTGACTTTAACTCGCCTGATGGTAAGCTGAAGGCAAAGTCTCAGGAAAGAGGGGCACCATTATATACACGTGCCATGTTAACAATGGTGGCCCTCAGCTTGACGGCCTCATCAGATGCTTTTTCACGCCCGCTTAAAGGACCCGGGTCTGTAGGAAGAGAGAAACACGTGAGCTGGCAAGGAATTCCAGGTCTTAATGGTGCGACAAACGAGAGAGTCACCGAACCGCTTGGTTCTTGAAGGAATGTTCTGCACCGTATGCAGGTGACATCTAAGTCCCGCACGTGTCGTCCTGTATAGGAAAGGAGAGGGTGGGACTAATTGCAATAACTCTTCAGAACATTCACCATGGTATAGACGGTAAAATACTGCCAAGGAAGCAACATCTCTACGCATCTGCAGAGGCTCGAGGGGACTCGTGACCTCAGGATTTCCGAAAATGCGGACCGCACGTTGCTGCAACCTGTCGAGAGCATCTAATAAGTACTTTGCGAATCCATCCCGGAGATGCGAGCAGTGTTCCACGCAGGAACGAATTTGTGTCTTGTATAGAAGACACCGTTGCTCCGGCGTGAAAAACCGTCTCACTCTGTTCAGGACTCCGAGTTTACGCGAGGCTGTTTTGATGATACCCTCGATGTAGTTTTTGTTATTCAGTTTGCAGAGAACATCTGTACTGACTGTATTGAGGTTATCCTGCAGTGGCAGTGGCATGCTCTGAAGAGTGGGAAGGGGAAAGAAAGAAGATACCTTTGCTGTAAACGCACATACCTGTGTCTTCCTGGTATTAAACTCGAACTAGAATGGCTGAACACCATTCAGGCCGTTAATTGAATGGCGCCGTTTAGTTAACTGCCTAGGCAGTTAATTGAACGGCTGATTTAGCTAGTTGGCGGTGACATATAGATGGTAATTACTCCTATTAGCCCTTAAGTATAGAGATAAACAAGAAGTCTGTTGATGACATTCGAACGGAATCGTAAATTCTTACACCTAGGACAGAACTGTAACATTCGTAACACAGTGTCAATCGATATCATAAAATTTACATTGCTATAGTTGGGGACTTATGAAATATTTGAATATTACGCATTAGAAACTTAGACCACAATGGTAAATTGGAAACGTGATGTGGGGTTCAATGAAAACTGACGAATATTATGATAGTATGTATTAATAACAGAAGTCTGAGTCTTAAAAATTGAAAGGAGTAGCATTTTTCCTGTGTTTGTGATTTGGCTTCCTGAATCAATACTTGCAGCTGACTAGACAATGATTCTACTCGCACAGGAGCAGATTAACCCGACGGATACGTTTTATCAGTAAAGAACTTAGAACGATTTATTTGGGATAAACAATGAGCTTCCGTTTACTGCGACCCGATTAAGCAAATGAACCAATTTGGCAATCATGGCAAAGTGGGCCCTGAAAGATTTACAGCGTGTAATTTATCAGGTTGCCAACTAATCCTGATGTTCGACTAAAGCGGTTCAAAACTACAGAAAATTACTTAAGCCTATTAGAGTTCAAAAATATGTAGAACGAATTTTGAAGTTGAAATAGAGGCTCTTCAGTCTTTGATGAGTCTGTATAATTTGATATTGGATAAAACATGATCCATTACTGTGCTACTTACATGTTACAAGATAATATATTTTATATTTCTTCAATAAAATAGTTAATTATGTTTATAAACATTGAACACGTTACTTGTAATTAACGTATTCGACAAAAGCTATGTTTAGTAAAATAGCCTACCAATTACCAAGAAGACTAAAATACGCTAAATGAAAAACACCCTTCAAATATATCTAGGGATAGATTATTATTATAGTCTAGAATAACGCATACCTATACTTTTATCACTGAATTAGGTACCCATGGGTTGCGTTAACGGGATCAGAATGCCACGCGAGTGGAGCTTTCGGCATCAGCTAGTAGAAAATAAATGTCACTTAAAGTACCTACACACGGAGTAGAATTAGTAAATCAACCTCTTCCTTATCTAGAAATTCAAGGCCGGCTATGAAAATAATGATTAATTAAAAACTCAAAACACCCAAATAGTGAGAACTGAAATCCTGTTTAAAATATTAAATAATAGGATTTGTTGTTTGTCAAATACTGAAACTTTTTCTCCCTTTAGGTAGGTATCTATTTTATTACTCTATGTGATATATATCACGGAAACCAAGCGTTGCAAACTGAATATTTTTCAACGAGAATGTGTCTACAGTCATTTATCTTTGAATTTATCATTCCTACCTCGTGTACGTATAGGGCTGCCTTAAAAGCGGGTTAACAGATATGAAAATTTCGTGTCACAAAACATTTTTGCCCGTCTATCTCCTCCCCGATTTTATAATCGCAAATTTATAATTTATGTGTCAAAATAACATTTGCTGGTGTTGAGCCCATAGTTACATGAGTAGTTCGACAAAATAGGCGCCTCAAAGTTGGAATCCATAAGCGCCACCCCTGACCTATTATACCATGGCACTTGCAGCCCAGTGCGGAGGAACTCAGGCTTGTCTAACGAACCATGTTTAGAGCCTCGTTAGCATCACTTGTCTCACAGACATGAACTAGCACCGCACTATTCTCTATGCAGCAAACGTACAACACATCAATACGTTTATAATGTCTAGTTCCTATCAGCAAAATGTTCATAAAAAGTGTAAAATATCTTTCTAAAAGTACTTAACTATACAAATAAAAATGAACCGCCGCAAATTGGATTAATTCTTTCTTTTTGTTGGTTTTTGTAGTCTGCGTAGGCATGCGTAGGTGCGCAGCAAATTTGTATATATTTGAGCTATATAAGGGAAAACACGATTTACCTATATGCATATTATAGTAGTAGTTTAAGCACGGGTTACTTACCTACTTAGTGTAAACATAAACATACAAATACACTTTAGTTTTAAGTTCTAGGTCGTTATCTTACTTTGAGGCAATTTAATTTTATAGTATCACTTTCTGTATCTCAGAATGAAATGCAGTGTTCAATACAGAATTACTGGTCGTATGTGCGAGTTTAAATTAGTTAGGTAAAATCCTTTGTTCCATTGCAGGGAATTTGCTGCATGCACAAGCGTGCACGAATATCATTTCACTTACAAAGCTGTATTTCCATTAATGAAAATGCTCGTTTGGATCATACCGCGTTTATCATTTACATAAATCATCGTACTTAATACATTTACAGTGATTCGGAATATATACCTATTGCTATGATTTGTTTTTTTTTTTAATGTGCTGAATACTCATGAATATTGATAATAATGTTTCCAAATATATTAATTTACCAGGTTGCGAGTCTCTCGTAAACACCAGATGTGTATACGCCCTTAGACGAATTGAAGAATTCTTTCTTTTTATTTCAAAGCACAATTGTTTTGCTTTGTTGTTTTGGACAACATTGCTTTACTTCAAGATATAATGTTCAATGAAATAATTTAGCCCATTTCTTAGAAGAAAAGTCTTTAGCGTTCAAATAAAATATACTTTGTTCACTTCTAATAGCATTCTTAATTCAATTAATGCTTGATCAATTATATAATAGCCACTTACATAAAATCAAGACGAGCCAAGCGAAGCGCAAGGGCACTATCTACCTTTTCTCGAAACGCTTCTTCGTTTTTTGAACTCTCATAACTTTGCTTTGGATGATGCTAATTAGTTAAAATTTTCAAGATAGAATGCCATCGGTACAATCATTAAACATACAAAGTTTGAATGTTGTAGCTATTATACTTTAGATTTTCTTAATGTCTCAAATCAATCTTTAATTTCGCTACTGACTCGTCACTCACTGATCATCAAAATTGTTAGTGTACTTCCTGAAGTCCTAGAAAGCTGAAATTTGGTATGTAAGGTAATATTACTACAAAGACCACAAAAAAATTAAAAAACCTAACCTAATCTATCCCCTGGGAATAGGAGGTGGAAGCACAGATTACCTACTACGATGGATGTTTGTATATGAAACTTGCACTACAGTTTGTGCTACATAAGTCAAAATTAATTAAAACATTCCTTATAACAAATAAAAAATACGTACGTCATAATTTTTAACCAACTTAGGTCCGGTTCGACCAAACTCAAGTAAAGTTTATTCCTAGGATAAATAGCCACATATTCGAGAGTAAATCAATTTCACATTCTACCATGCACTATACTAAGAATCGTAACCTTATTTGAGAATAGATACTATACCACCGTTTTTCACGGAATAAATAACTATTCGAAGAATAAAATAATGGCATCATTTTTGAACTCTACGCATGCAAGTCATCATTTTAAAATATTAAAAATACAATCTAAATAATTTAATCGAAGAAAGTGATATTGATGAAGAAGTTACACCACAGTGTTACTCCTACATACAGTGGTGAAACGCCTTTGATGTCGGACGACGCCGCCGCTCGCGTAAGTCAGTCAGTGTCAGAAAAAAAAGGAAATAAATGTAATTATTATGCAATCATTTATTTGAAATATAGTTGTACTGCAAGATACTTTCGTGCTACTTTATTTTTAGACGTCTTCAATGAATTATTATACACGATAAATCTAATAAAATGATGGATAGGTACTTATGTAATCAGCATTCGTTTACATTCGGAAAGGCGACGATTATCGACGAGAGAAAATAGTTGTAGGTAGGTACTGAATAATTTATTGATTTTTGATTCATAAAACCTAACTATTATTTGCATAAAATAATTTAAAACTCTTTCAATGTTGATGTTTATTTTCCTACATTTTTCGTAACTTCTATCGATAGATTCTAGACGTTTCTTTGACATAATTATAGAAATAAACTTACCTACCTCGCGTCACGGGGAAATCTATGAAATCGTATGTCTTTATTGGCACTTGATGTCGAAAGACATCTACACGGAACAATAGTGCACCCTTATGATATGAAATGAAAAATTTTTTTATAATTGTCACGTGAGCGATACCTATACGCAGCTACGGTAGCCCTCAGCGAACGTTTCCCCAAAAGACGCGGTTTGGCGGACAGCGCGTCCACGCCCCCCGACGCGTCGCAAATTCCCCTCTGTTGCTCTGTGTAAGTACATTCGTCGCGCTACTGTATGTAGTAGTAATACTGTGGTTATACCTTAGACGTCCAAGGTGGATTAAGGAAATAAAGGATTATATCAAAACTACGATAATCATGATTTCGCGATCAGGTTTCGGTTGAGCAAAGACACAGCTTTGCTTCTGCTTACAAAAATTGAAAACATCTTGGAAAATCACACGATGACATACAAAGGAATAAATTACGGAATAACTCGGAATAAGATTTTTGACAAGTTCTGTCACAAGCTATAATACGACAAAAGCGACTTGACATAACTTACGCCTAACACTGTGCCTTTTTAAAACAACACATATTTGCCGGGTATTATATTCATTCAAGATTCAATTTGTTATCAGCGTATATATAATCTAAGCATAGCTATACGGTAAATTGCATGGAAAAACATGTTTTGATTTACTCGAGAATAAGATCTCGGAGTAGATTATTTCCGGATTAGTTACTCGTGTATAAACTTAAGTTTGGTCGAATCTACCCTTCCAAAAATAAATGAAATTCCACCAAAAACATATTCATGTAAAAATATTGCATCAGTCTTGGTGTCTTATATTATTAGAGCTCTGATTTAGGTAATTGTATATTGTATATTGTATATTATTACGCCCAGAATATTATATCATTATTTTCGTTAATCGGAGCTTATATTAACTTATACTCACAAAAACATTTTTTATTGACGTCCAACATGGCCGCTCAACTCAGACCGGCCTATTGAGATTAACCAACTTCTACAGACACTGCCGGATTTAGGGGAGGGTAACCAGGGCGGCAGCGCCGGGGCCTCCACAATATATCGGATTTTTTTCTATTATTCCGTCTAGTGAACACTATAGTAAACATCTTTTCCTTTGACACTTTTTTTCACTGTTTTACACGAAAATGATTCTTGAATCAGCATTGCGTGCACTTGAATCATTGAAATCATTTGTGGAATCCAAAAGAAACGCTTTTAATAAATACGAGGTAGCAGCAAAAAAATATCGAGAAGATGGTTGCTGAAAATTTGCACGCTGCAGCAGAGGCATTGGTGAAAGCTTATGTGGATGATTTAGAACCAAGTCTTGATAATGAGTTGGTTCAATTTGTGTCTTTGATCGAGTCATCCAAAAAAAAACTATGAAAAAGGCTAATCTCCTGAACTATTTTACTACCGAATTCTCGAAGATCAAAATTTCAGAGCTACACTCCCAAACCTTGAAATTGCATTAATAATGTATTTGGTCTTATTAGTATCAAATTGCACTGAAGAGAACTCATTTTCAAAATTGAACAATAAAAAATAGGCTTCGAACCACGATGGGACATAACCATTTATTAAACACTTCTCTCCTGAGCATTGAAAGCGATTTACTTCGGGAACTTGATTTTAGCGAAATCATCAACGATTTTTCGGCGAAAAAAGCTCGGAAGGTTCCGTTCGTTAACACTAAAATTTTATTACAAATAAGTTTTGTTTCCAATTATATTTATATAAGTTTGTTAAATACTAGAAGAATCTACCTGCGTTTCACAATAAAATATTTATTAAAAAAACAACTGAAAAAATGTTAATTTTATTCGGAATATAATTGGGAGCCAGGGGGCCTCCACACCTTTGTTGCCCCGAGCCCTCCAGACCTCTAAATCCGGCCCTGTACAGACAACACTGTAATTAACTTTGGCGTTGGGCCTCATTGATGTTTATTAGATTATCGTATTAGCTATTGATTTTCCAGTAGTTGGCTCAGGTAAAGCAAACTGACTGTTAGATTTATTAGAAATTAATTTACTATCTCATCTTTTCTGGGTAATCTGCTGAATTAAGCCTGACGTAATTGGACAAGAACGGAGCAAATTGTGAACAGGGCCTACAGGTACAGTCAGCATGAGTAATATCTACAAAGTCTCAAAATGATCTTTAAACTTGGGTGTTACGACCAAATTAATTGGTTTTATTAATTTAAATAGTATTGTTGTTCAAACCTCAGAACAATCCGTCAACAGGACGGGGGAAAACCAAGGAATTAATATAATTTTGAGCACTTTTTATATCAATCGATCTGATGCGATAGGAAATTACGTAAATTTCCTATAATTCAAAATAGAGGTAGTTTTTAAGGCATGAACTACTAACTAACTACTACTTTAGTAAAGTTTTGAGGTTTATAAATGAATGAAAAAAACACTTAATATATTACATACCTAAGTCACTCTCTTTTCAATTTCGTTTTCGTATTTTCCATCCCTTGTACAGTCAGCATCATTAAAATGTAGCTAGCAAAAGTAGTCAAAATAATCCAAATACCAAAATTCCAATTTTATATTGGTTATTAGAGTACTCAAATAGTTGTAAGTGTCCAGAGTGGTCCAACTACCTTAACAATCGGTCTTCCAGAATTATGTCAGTTAGTAGAGTATTCATATTCATATACACAATCACGCCGGTCGATAGTATCCAGACAAGTATAATTTAAAAAAATCTAGACATTCATACTTTTCTCACTAATGCAAGTTGATAGTTCATGGCTTATTCAACTGTCAACTTAAAAAAAAATACAATAGACATTGTCAATTGACACATTTTGTATCTTTTTCTTACTCATATACCCATCCCTTATCATCCCGCCATTGTATGAAAGGGATGGCTTTACAAGTAAGAAAAGGATACAAAATGCGATTGAATGACAATGTTTAGATATTTTGAAATTATGCTTGACTGGATACCATCGACCGGCGTGATAGTGTATATGAATATGAATACTCTACTAACTGACATAATTCTGGAAGAACGATTGTTAAGATAGTTGGACCACTCTGGACACTTACAACTATTTGAGTACTCTTATAACCAATATAAAATTGGAATTTTAGTATTTGGATTATTTTGAGTACTTTTGTTAGCAACATTTTAATGATGCTGACTGTACACAAACTACCCTAGAATACAAACTCTGACACATGTAAAAATAAACTCAATTTGACCATAAATGCTGCACTAAATTCTTAGAGGCGGTTCCACTATTCGCACGGTGATGCTTATTTAATGACTACAGCTCGGGAAGCAAGCTCCATGTTTGTCGACCTATTAATTTGCACGACAAGATTTTCAATAGCTATTACTAGAGATACTGTTAATTATAAAATAATTTTTGAATATTTAAATTGTTGACAACCGTGTAAAGGTTAAATAAATAATCCATACTAATAATATAAATGCGAAAGTAACTCTGTCTGTCTGTCTATATGTTATGCTTTCTCGCTTAAACCATTGAACCGATTTTGATGAAATTTGGCATAGGGGTAGATTAGACCTCGAGAAAGGACATAGGCTTTGTTTGGTCGCGATAACCGACATCCAAACTAAAATCAATTCTTTTGAAAAGTACTCTCCCATACTTTAATACTATATTTTTCAAAATTGTTAGATAAAAGTATTTCAATATAGCTGTGTTAGATTGTGGGAGACCTGGGTGAAGTCAACTGGCCTACAAGCCAGTACACCAGCTGATTAACGGACGATTCTCTGGCGCTGGTTTTCCACAAAGGGCTGGAAGGTTAGATGGTGTGCATCAGAATGGCGGGTGTAATTTCCAGATTTGCCTAAACTTATTACAGTTATTTGGTACTTTCTGTGTACCTTCACGTACCTCTCTTGAAAATCTGTGTACCTACACCCGTACAATAAGGTTTAAAAATTAGGTACACACGCCATTCTGATGTCAGAACCGCGGATGTACTGCCAACTAATATATGTAGCCAAGCGTCTGTATAAGTAAATTCGGTACCTCTTGTGTACCTGTAAATACAAGTATTAAATAAACGAAATACTGTAAGGCTGCTGCGAAAAATAAAAAATAGATTTTTTTCTTTACCGTGTTTTAAAAAATAACAATGTACGTATTGATAACTTAAGTTAAATATTAAAAAAGCTATAAGTATACATTATGTATGGCGGGTGTACCTAATTTTTAAAACATAAATTGTAAGAGTGTAGGTACACAGATAGTCAAGAGAGGTACGTAAAGGTACACAGAAAGTACCAAACAACTGTAATAAAAGGAAAATCTGGAAATTACACCCGCCTTTCTGATGCACACGGTTAGATGGCAATCTTTACCTTAAAAGGTGCATAAGCTAAATGTAAAGAAATAAGCGGGCAACTGGGAAGCACCACTCTGGGGGACCCAATGAAATCCCGTTCCAAGTTCAGTTTTTGACAGGGGAAATAGGTACATTTAATTTTAAAATTTTTGTACCTTGTATTGCTTCTGTACTTATGAAATGCAAGATATTTTTATAAATCACACATGTAGTTGTAGAGATTAATGCGTTCAAACACACAGACCAAACTCTTTACAATTAGAATACAAATATCCACACCCATAAATCACTTTCAGGAAGCTACCAATATAAGCTATAAATTGTTTCTTTTTGCATTGTCAGCACCCCTTCACAAAGTTCCTGTTATCCGCTGAAACATGATTAAGTAACAAATAAACAAACCCTGTGTTTATAATACAAAAATCAAGAGACTGATATTATATTACTATACCCATGTGTGTAAGAGTGGAACAAATTGGGAACACGACCTTTTTATAACTTATTTAGGATAGTATGTAACTTTGGCTTTGTTTTAAAACGATTTGGTGTACGGTTATAGAAATTTAAATCGTGTTTACTAAGCATAGGTAGATACATCATATGGTTGGAAGGCTGGGTTTACATCCGATAGTAGGATGCTAACTCATTCAAATTCAATTTACCTATAGTATTGTGCGCATTTCACAATATCACACATATCTCAAACAGTTAAATTATCGTTCGATATTACAATTCCGTAACAATAAAACGCAAAAAATATCCCACTATGGTTCGTTGACGACGTGCCCGAGGTCACTTGGGTAGAACTAGAGCTGGCGGTGCGAAGGCTTAGGGCCAAGAAAAGCACCGCCCCGGGACCCGACGGCATTCCAGGCCGCGCGTGGGTCCTAGCTCTAGAGCTAGGACCCACGCGCGGCCTCGAACCCCGACTGAGAGGGTTCCTCAGCGCATGCTTGGAGCGGGGCCAGTTTCCGAAGATGTGGAGGACGGGGAAACTGGTCCTCATCCGCAAGCAGGGACGCCCGGCGGACGAGCCGTCCGGGTACCGGCCCATAGTGCTAATCGACGAGGTGGGCAAACTCTTCGAAAGAGTTATTGCCAAGCGCCTCGTCGAGCATCTCTCTAGAGTGGGGCCGGACCTGGCGAACACCCAGTTTGGGTTCCGCCAGTGGCATTCCACTGTGGATGCCATCATGCGCGTGAGGACTCTGGCGGGGGATGCGGTTGCCCGGGGCGAGGTGATGTTGGCGGTGTCCTTGGACATCTCCAACGCCTTCAACACCTTGCCCTGGAGTTACATCAGGGAGGCACTCGTGTACCACGACGTGCCTCTCTACCTCCGCCGCATAGTCGGGGCGTACCTGACGGAGAGAGCCGTCATCTACCCAAGTTCGACGGGAGTCGGTAGGCGTGAGATGTCGTGCGGTGTTCCACAGGGGTCGGTCCTGGGGCCGCTCCTGTGGAACATCGGTTACGACTGGGTGCTTCGCGGTGACTTCGCGTACGGGGCCACCGTCACGTGTTACGCGGATGACACGCTAGTGACGGTGAGCGGGGCTACGCACCGCGAAGCGACTCTGAGGGCCACGACCGCGGTTGCTCAGGTCGTCGACAGGATCCGGCGGCTGGGTCTCGAGGTGGCTCTGCACAAGTCCGAGGCTATGTTCTTTCATGGCCCTCGGCGCAGGCCAGGCCCGGGAGCCAGCCTAACAGTGGGAGGTACTCCCATCGACATCAAGCCCCGGTTGAAATACCTGGGGCTCGTGCTTGATGGTCGATGGGACTTCGGACAGCATTTCCGAAGTCTGCGCCCCAAGTTGGTGCTCACGGCGAATGCCTTGGGCCGGTTGTTGCCCAACTTGAAGGGCCCAGAGTCCTCCTGCAGGAGACTCTACGCGGGTGTCGTGCGGTCCATGGCCCTATACGGGTGCCCCGTGTGGGCGGACACCCTGGAGGCCAGATTCCTGCCTCTGCTCCGTACGGCGCAGAGCACGATGGCCTCCAGGGCCATCAGGGGATACCGCACGATATCCTTCGAAGCGGCGAGTCTCCTGGCCGGATCGCCACCGTGGATCCTGGAAGCGAGGGCCCTTTCGGCACTATATCAGTTCCGAAAGGAGGCGCGGGAGCGGGGATTCGATCCCGAGCCCGAGGATATTCGGGCCGAGAAATCCCGGCTCCACCAGGTCATGGTGGCCGAGTGGGAGCGACGACTTGGGCAACCACGCGCAGGGCACGCCGTCATTGCGGCGGTAAGGCCCATCATGGGGGAGTGGCTAGAGAGGCAACACGGTAGCCTCTCGTACCGTCAGACGCAGATTATCACCGGGCACGGTAGCTTCGGGCGGTATCTGCATCTGATGGGTATAGAGCCAACGCCCGAGTGCCATCACTGCGACGCGAGCGTGGACTCGAGGCTGCACACGCTCACCGAGTGCCCGGCGTTTGAGACGCCGAGGCGGGAGCTTGTGGCGGCCCTGGGGGTGAGAGTGCTCACGCTCTCCACCCTGCTCGCGGCGATGGTCCGCTGCGCGGATGCGTGGGCGGCCAGCGCCTACTTCTGCGAGCAGGTCATGCTCGCGAAGGAGACAGCAGAGCGGGCGCGGCGCGATGAGCGAGAAAGGCTCGCTGACATCGCTGCACGCGCCCGAAGGCGGCTCGGGCGTCGGAGGGCGCAAACTGACCTCCGCCCCCCATGAGCGCGGGCCTGAGGGTGACGGGTGGAGCCGCCCGTCACCCTAGCAGAAGCAGGCCCGGCGGCGGCGCGCATGGTCCCCCCCTTCCCGAGGAGGGCCAGACCGAGAGGGATGGCCCTGGGTCAGCCGGGGTGCGAGGGATATGTCGCATGACAACCTCACCTTCGGCCTAGCACTACGACCCAGAGACGGCGTGCGGTTTAGTCGGTTCGAGTCCGACATAACCTCCCCCTCCGGCTCCGGAGGGGTGGGTATCGGTGGGGATTTCCCGCACGTAAAAAAAAAAAAAAATCTATGGTTCGTTGATAGTCTTAAGATACGTGTACAAGTTAATCACATTAAGTAGTTCGCCACAAAATCCGAATCCCGAAATATATTGAACTACGATCCCTGATTATGTAGTGGTCAGCAAAACTCCAATCATGACAGGCGTACACTAGAGTGCTCCCTTAGGAGATGGTTTTCTTTGGAAAGAATTCCTAATTTTTTCGACGCCCGAAATGATTTCCCCACTGCATTCATGGATGAGAGGCCAACTAGGTAAACTCACAGCAGACACGGAAAATCTACCGAATTTAAATATTTTAGGTTTGACTTTAAATATTTACCTACAAAGGAAACCGCATTGTGGCTTTTCTACGAGTAGGTACCTCTGTTTTATTTAAATGCTAGGTGAATGTTTCTCCTATTTTCGTTGTAAATAATAAATGAAGGGATTCTGTTCTGTGCAAATTGATATCGATAGAAAATAATGAATAAGATATAAAATTACTACAAATAGTTGATAATTGGGAAGTAAGGCCAGGCCTCTAAAAGCTTTGGCCCGTTTTGAAAATGAATATGGCAGTATGTATATGTCGCCGCCAACTAGCTTAATCAGCCGTCCAATCAACTACCTAGGCAGTTAACTAAACGGCGCCATTCAATTAATGGCCTGAATGATATTCAGCCGTCTCGTTTATTACATCATTTAACAACCTGGCTGGTTATTGCTTAGGTCTATCGTAAGATGGGGCACTACCTCGAAATAAGATAGAAAAATAGATACATACATACATATACTTACACCTGTAAATCCCCGAGGGGGTAGACAGAGGTGTATTCACAGAAAATAAGTGATAGGTTCATTGTGAAAACTGCACAATCCGACTTGGTTAGGTTCGCTCAGCTCAGCATTAAGCTTTCGTGGTTATTTATTTATAACCATGGAGAAATAAGTCATTTTTCTAATTGTTCAATTAAATGGCTAGGCAAGTAGTTAAACGTTATCGATCTAAGCTATTTGCCTAGCCGTTTAATTAAATGACTGAACACCATTCAGGCCGTTAATTGAATGGCGGCGTTTAGTTAACTGCCTAGGCAGTCAATTGAACGGCTGATTAAGCTAGTTGGCGGCGACATAAATATTATGTAATGGATTGGTAGAATTTTTTGAGAACTGTCGCTACTAGATGCCTGTAGTTGGGACACGTTCTTGGATCCGCCATTTGCATGAATAATGAAAAGATAAGTAGGAAGGAATCGATGTAATTTCTTTGAAATTTCAACTATAACTAGCGGACCCGGCTCACGTTCTCCTGCCCGGAAAGTAGTGCATATACCCATAGCAGCGCCACCTATCGGATCCTATTATGTTTTCGAACCATCCAGGACTCCATTAAATTACTCCAAAATAATATTATCCAAAACAAATTTTCATCCAAATCAGTTAATCCGTATTGGATTAGATAATAAAATTGTAAATAAATTTTAATAGAGTGAAATTAGTGATTTTCTACCTTGTGCTGTTGTTCATAAATAATTTTCTTGTATAACGGTTGTAAATCTTAGTGCTCGAAAAGCTTGTAAACAAAAAACTTAAACTCGCAGTCATCTTGTTCAATTTATTTACATCTTGAGTTTTGATGTAACAAAAATGTTATGCATTTGTTAATTTCTTGCATAGGTTTCCTCTGCAGCATAGCAATGAAACGTTTGACTTGGAATTTTGAGGTCACTGGTTCAATTTCTATTCAGTGGAAATATTTATATGCAGAAATATCTATAGTAAATTCGCATTGGTCTGGGAATTTAATTTTTTTCTTCTTGGCTAATAAAAAAAGAAAGACGTAATGGTAAGGAACTCTTCGTGTGCGAATCCGACATGCACTTGTCTGGTTTTTAAACACATAAACAGAACTATCGTGCATTAATCTAGCTGAGTGCGAGTGTAATTAAATATTTTTCTAATTACCACATAATTATACATAAAATATTGCAAAATCTACGTCAATAAATACAAGAATTTGAGCAAATGGTCTCGCACTTTACTTAGGTACTCACGTTATATGTTTTTAATCTTGGTGTATCACAAGCATATGGTCAGACAGAGTTCTCATGCTATTGAAAAGGTTTATTTTCGGTATTAACGAAACGCGTTCACAAAACCCTCTTAAATCGTAGCTGTCTTCAATACTTCCGCATTCGAGCTTAGGCCTGAAGGATTTATCTGTACGTGGCGGCGAGGACCGAATTTGGGGTCTCGATGCCCGACAAAACAATCTCGACTTGACAAATCCCGGCTAATAATCGACGCTCGTTATCCGCACGCGTCCGGCTCTGTTCGAATAGATTCAGACATTTGGAACTGAAATTCAACATCATTCGAGTATTATTAAAAATCTTAAAAGTATTGAGCAGTTATTTCGATTCTAGCTGTAGTGAATTTTAACGTTTTTCACCTTCCTCACCAGCTAATTTTGGGCTGAGCCTATTGTTATTTATCGGTACAGTTTAAGACTTCGCGAGACAAATGAAAAAGTTGTGTATGGTTCGAAACTTTTGAGAGTCACGATGATAGGACGATAGATATGACCCGAACCCGCACCCGATATCAGATCATAATCTCCTCTATTTCCCGCATTTAGCTGATACCACGATATTCTGTGTGTATAATTGCCTCAGGGATTTTCAAGAACACTGCGATATAGAATATGACTTAGAAATTGCGCCTGCTTTGTGTTATAGGTAGTTAGAGAATATGATTGCTGCAAATATTTTAAGTAGTCACGAGTACGTAGACGGAAACTGGAGACGTGAGTCCAATTCCTACAGCTAGTTTATTTTAGTAAACGTAGCTTTTGTTTGTGCCAATTAAGTTTGTTGTGGACGCAGTGGAAAATAGGGGGAACTAGTGACACAAGTTATACAGGTCATGACCTACATGATAACTAGGCACTTATATAGTTGGTTAAACTATTCAAGTAGCCGTCTAAAAATCTTGTGTATTAATACGCTAAGTGAATCGGGGGCATTTTCTCCTCTGTTTGACAATCGATTGTCTTGGTTTCTTGACGAGCTTTGGTGATATATCTATAAAGGGGTGTCCGAAACTCCTAACAATGTAAAGCGTATAAGGAGTCCAAAGTGCACGTCACGTGCATCCAAGACGTGCACGCAAGTAGCATACAAGCTACCGGGATTAATACTAGAATGATGATGGGATATTCATACTTTTAGGATCACAGAAAGTACACAGACAGAAGGTTTTGTTTATTGCGTATTTACATGTGCAATAACGAGTATGGATTGTTTTATTCTAATCATTAAAATATAAGGATTTATCGGAATTTCAGTTTTTGATTCTCCAAAACATATAATTTGTAAAAGTGCTTTTTTCAGTACCTACCGGTCATTGATCATTGACGTACGCCCATGCATGGATCGTTTACTCTTTGTTATGTGTATACGGGTACTTTTTATGATCACTAACGACACAATCTGCAAACTTTCGTTGTGAACTCACTGTGCATACTGGAGTGCAACTATTTGCACGTTTTGTATTTATGTAGAGTTTCATCACTTATACCGGGCGAAGTTGTTTGATTTTCCTTCCTACCTACCTTGACTAAGAATTTCCAATCAATAAACTGCACTCTGCTATAGTTTCATTTTATAATACCTAGTACCTAGATTTGTAAGCAATAACCCAAAAAGACAAACAAGACATGCCTAAAGTATTTTCAGAATTCTCTGGCGGTCAACGAAAGATATTTTCAAATTCAGACACGCATAATGTTTGTCAACCTTCCCACATCCTATCCTATGAATGTACTATCTATACTATACATAACTAGGGTAAGATATGCATGTATTTTTTACAAAAAAGAATCTGAAGTATTAAGTAATAAATATAAGTAAAAAAAAAGAATCGCTATCAGGTTCGGGAACACACGAGCTGCGTACCAATGTTCAGCGAGCCACTTCAATAAAATAAAATGTGTGTATGTTGACAATTGATTAATGGTTGTTTTGCAGGCTTTTATCATTTGATTGTTAAGATTAAAAAGGAAACAGGGGATAACGTTTTTGTCTATTTTTTGTTGCGAGCACGTCCCTCAAAACATATTTTAGTGCTGCTATCTTTTTATAAATTACGTGTCATTTTTCATATTTTTGTATAAGTATATTCATCATGTTGATTACGTACATCCTAGTATTGTGAAATGATATACCGTATCTAGTACCTACATAGATGAGTGTTCCCACGCTAGTCGTGGTTGTATCAAAAGGAAAGCCTTACCAATAAATAATATATGATTCTTGGAACGAAGGTGAATCTATTTTTGATCCTTTCTAAGAAAGTGTCTTCACTTCACACTTCACAAATATATGAAATACGTGTTCTTATTATATCAGCTAACATCAAAAGCGTAAGCCCTAATCCTGTGGGAATATTGGGACAGAAAGTAGCCTATGTTATTCATTGATAATAAATAGCGCGTTTATTTTTGTTCGGTTGGTTTAGTTTTTCGTATGAAAACATCTTCAGGCCTCACCGAGTTTGCTGAAATTTATGTATGGTAATAGATCATATAGCATTAGTAGCGGGAATGAGATCAGAGCACAGTATTATCAAGTTTGTGTGTGGATTTGTCAAAAAATCCGGGTATTAATACGTTATACTAGCTGTTGCCCGCGGCTCCACCCGCGTGGATGTCGGTTTTCCTGAATTTTCTTTACTATAAACCTCACGAAGCCCGAGACCTTTCCAACGAATGCAAAATCGTGGAAATCGGTTCGTGCGTTCTGGAGTTATAGCGTCAGAAAGGAAAACCCGACTTATTTTTATATAGTAGATTATGGTAGTATGGCTCAATGGATCTTTTGTTAATTTAGCAATGTTCATTCGTCTGTGTCGAACACGTCCGACGCTGACAAGCTCGATGGACATACTAGCGGTAACGATGCAATACGTAGCGTGACGTCACACAACTTCATAATATATTGTCATTAACTGGTGAAACACGAAGCGAGCCAAAATGGTATAACTATGAAAAGCGTAATGCTTGATTATGTCATTTAGCGATATTCTGCGTATTGGTTTGTTGATAACTTGACTTCAGCTCTGTTTTACGACTCATTATGACTCATTTGCATGAGTTTCTTAATTTTTATTTGGCAATCTGTAATTGCGAAAATGTATGTATCAATAATGTATGTGCGATGTATCAATCGTCAGATTGATTTTACAAATCTGGATATAATTTGGTTTAGAGATATCTATCTAACTACTATTACAAATGCCAGAAATTTGACGAAAGGATGGATTGAAAGATGAATTGACGTATGGAGGGATGGATGTTGTCTTCCCCCAGAACAAACTCAAGCACCTGGAAGAAATTAGAACCTGAGATAGATTACCCACCTATAGTTAGTAGGTATATAAGTAGGCACTTTTTACACCATCATAGAATCTTATCGGTCGTGAAAGCGGAATCAGTATTTTATATGGAGGCTCCATATGCGTGAAGTACTGATATATAAGTTGTAATCTAGTTTAATTATACAAAATACCTAACCAAGTATATACACTAGAAAATAAGCACTCAGCGCATCTAATACTTAGTGGTTGCAATAATCTATAAACGTTGTCATCTCCGATGTTGCCATTTGCAAAGAGAAAGGGAGATAAAAGGATTGTAGGAAAAAAGAAAAGAAGGTTGTAAGGATGCCGAAATTCACGAGTAGTGTGCAGTTTTCAAAATAGCTACGGTGTCGAATACTCAATCATAATTTTCGAACTTACCAGTGATATAGAAAATATTATGCTGAAGTGTGAGATTTTTTTTTACGCATTGTTTTCAAGGTTATAAAAGCATGTTTAAAATTGCTTCAGTATTTACTATGTATTCCGATACATATAATTTCTTTTCGATAACTATATTCTCAATTTTATTCTCAATGTATCTGTTTCGATATAATCGAAGTGCCCGAATTCTGAGATATTTTCATTGTTTATTAAATTAGAACAGAAGGTGTTATATTGAAAATTCTGAAACAAATTCAGTACCTACTTTTTTTTAGTTATCATTTTCATACAGTTCTTATGAGGCCTGATTTAAAGCACAAGGCGAATAAGGAAATTTGAGGAATCTGGGGCAAACAAGTAAAGCAAATGCAAATTTTTGGACTTAGTCGCAAATTTTAAAGGGATGCTAAACTACCACTTATAGTCTAGTAAGTATGGATAACTTACATTATATTTTAAAAGGTTGTTGAAAAAATTGATGGATGCATCGATAAATGTTCGTTTATGTCTCGCATAATAATGACTGAACTGATCTGTACGAAATTGCAGTTGCGGAAACGAGATCAGTAATTACCGCGGCCGGAGCCGTTGGCAACAGCTAGTTAGTAAGTTTATAACCAAATTGTCTATCATTTCCAGTTTTATCTTTTCTGTGCCTGTCCAGGTTTCTCCAACTGCTCTAACCTTTTCATTTTGCCATCTTTTGAATAGTTTTCCTTATCTTTCCCTTTTTGTGAACCACCTTGATACTTTGTATTATAGTAAACTATCTATTTGAATATCAGTGCTTCAGTACTTAGTTTTTTAAAAGCCGGGTCGCTGTTGTCAATTCGTATAAAACGTCTTCATACACAATTGTGGCAAAAAATGGTATTGCCGTTATTTTATTTAGAAATCATTTAATTGAAAACACTCAAAATTTTGTGACCCTTGGTATAACAGTGCTACCAATAAATAAATTTGATTTGGACTGACAATGGTCCCTGAATAAAACAGAAAGAAAACAGACACTTCTATAATATTTTATTCTTTGGTTTAATAACACTGTCTAGATAAATCGCTGTTTGTTAATAACTATCCCAAAACAACAATATGGCAATATAAAAAATATGACCACAACATTACCTATAGTAGATGGGAGTGGACAGCGGCTGGGCTAATATATCTTTGCTACTGTAATCGTTACGCCCTGCTACGTAACTCACGTGACCGTTTGGGTCAATTGAAATTGCAGGCAAACATGAATTGATGTCTTTTGACATATGTCTGAAACCTACTTTTTAAACAAGTTTTAAAATAGTAACAAGAATATTTGAAAGAAAAACCTTTTTAAAAACAATCTTTTTTTTTTTTTCTTGCATTGTCATCCGAACTGAACGTGCATACCAAATTTCAGCTCAATCGGTTGAGGGCAAGTGCCTTAAAATTGAGTTGTAAGATTCCACCCGAACAAACATACATTGCAAGTTAAATAAAAGCTTGTAAAAAAGATAACAATAAAGCATTCAAAATAGAAATATTTTATTACTTTCTTGTGAATTTTTAGATGTTCAGTGTTAAGAATAGGTTAAACTTAAGTTCGAGCTAAAATTATTCGTATGTATGAATAAATAAATGACAGGGGTAGTAACTCAAGAGGTACCAATTAAGGGCCTTGCCCGGAGACAGATAGTCGCGAATATTGGGGCAGGCAGAAATAAGGTTTTCCTACTTGCTACTTGCGTTTTAACTAACAAAAAAATAAATATTCTATCCATATTATATTATAATATTATAAATGTGAAAATAGCTCTGTATGTCTGTCTGCCCGTTTGTCTGTATGTTACGCTTTCATGTCTAAACCATTGAACCATCCGTGATGAAATTAGGTACGGAGGTGGAATAGAGCTTAAGAACGGACATAGGCTACCTTTTATCGCGAAGAAAGGGATAGAAGAGGGGGGAGGGAGAATAGGGCTAGGGGATGAAAGTTTGAGATTTTTGAATATATCCTGATGAAATTTGTCACAGAGATAGATTAGAGCTTGGGAACGGATATGGCTACCTTTTATAGCGAAAAAAGATTGTGTGAAAGTTTGTTATTTTTAATCGCGTAAAAAAGGGGGTAAATGGGGGTTATGAAATTTAGTACAAAAGAGGCTGGGGACGGACATACTCCAGTAACCAGCCAAATATAGAGGTGATTGAAGAGGCGAGTAGAGATCGAATAGAGAGTTGGGTAGAGATTCGAGTAGAAAGGCGAGTAGATAGGCGGGTGGGGAGGCAAGTAGAGAGGCGAGTGGAGAGAGTCAAGTAGAGTGGCAAAAAGATAATTAAGTAGAGAGAGTCAAGTAAAGTGGCAAAAAGATAATCAAGGAGAGAGGCGACTAGGGAGGCGAGTAGAGACGCGAGTAGAGCGGCGTGTAGAGAGGCGAGTAGAGAGGCGAGTAGAGAGGCGAGTAGAAAGCCGAGTAGACAGGCGAGTAGAGAGTCGAATATAGAGGCAAGTAAATAGTCGAGGATAAAGTTGAGTAGAGAGGCAAAGTTAATGCTCAATAGCGTCGGCCTAACACTAAGCAATAACTGATATCCACGCGGGCGGAGCCGCGGGCAGCAGCAGGCTAGTACTCTTCATATTCCATATTCTTAAACACTTTTTACAATTTCAATATTTAATTTTACTTCATTATGTCACTCGCGTATTTCATTTGACAATATGAATGTAATATAGAATTACACAATTGTAAGAAAAACATTTTGCAACGAATTAACAATAAAATATGAAACAACGACAGTGACGCGAGTTCCAGAACTTTTGTCTTTTTGCTTTTGACTTTTGAAATGAATATGTTATTCATTTCAAAAGTCAAAAGCAGCCTTGTCTGTTAATATGTCATTACTGCGATGTTACATAAAATATATATCGCTGGCAATGATATAATTTATGATATGAAATTACAGTATCAATTTTTGAAATTATTATCGTTTGGCCAATTTGAAAGTTATTGTTACAATTATTTGTATAATTTGGAGACAGTAGAGACGTCACTCCTGTAAAAGTAATACTTCTACCTAAACCAAATCAAAAGGAAATTTAGGAAGGTAAAACATAGCAGCCCCGGATCCTGAAAACTTTCAAGTCTTAAATGAAATAATAGCCTGAATCTATTATTCTGTGTTCCAAATAGAATTAAACTAAAAATTTAACCATACATAAATTCAATCAAACTGAAATCACAAAAAGCCTGCCCTAGATACTGATGGAAGCTTGCACTTATCGGTTTCTCTCTGCAGTGATATTAGACTAAGGATAACAAAAAGAAATTCGCAGCCGTGACGATATCGGGATATTTTTCAGATCGCAAATTGGGTATCTCCGTCTCACACCCATTGGTATGTAAATACACGAATTTATATAGCTCCAAATGTCTGACGTAACGTGGAAAGTTTTCTTTTGTCACAATTGTTGCTGATCCCTTTCATATTTCTCCTATCCAAATTGAGTTTTTTTTGAGCAGAAAAGTAAAGAACTTTTGATACTTAAAGAAGCGTCATTACCTTTCAGGGTTACGTTGTTTTCCATCTACGTGCATTTATGGGTAGCTATTAATTCATCCATCTTTGAAAAACATGTAGGGTCTTCAATTCGTCTGATCTTTTGCTCTCATTACGTTTATTAGCTACTAATATTTGTCCTCAAAAGTTTGTTTCTGATTTGTCAGAATGTTCTTAAGACTGTTATAGTCACTCAAATTAAAAAGGAATTGAGTTTAACTTATTCATCCTTTGATGCGTGTGTGCGATAACAACTATACAGTTTTCAAATTGTATTAAGCATACACAAATCTATTTATCGATGCAGTTCTTTCGTAACGTGTGTGCCACCCATTATGGTAATATATAAAAGCAATTTTCGATGGGTGGAGAAGTAGCCTATGATTAATACGTCCACATTTCAACAAGCTTTCCATTTTCCTCGCTTTGAACGTGACAGTAAATCGAATTATCAGGGAATGTTAACAAGACTTCAAAGATCGAAAATGTGCTTTGAAAGGCTTATATACTCAAGAGAATGATAGGTCTGTACCGTATTGTAACAAGGGTAAGACACAAAGGGAACTAATTAAATTGTATCAAAGGGATTGCCCACAAGGTCCACATGTGCACTTCCTCGAATAAATACATATGTAGTTGCTGAATGAAATTCTCAATTGAAATTGTGTCTCAAGTCAAAAGTCGATAGCCAAGACGGGATCTGAACCCGTCCTGTCCGTTCCGTGACGTTGAACACTCACATTCTGCCTGTAAGTGTCAAGTCGTGGATTTAAGTCCCGTCTGGGATGGTAACTTTTTCGATCTGAGTACAGGAGTAGTTGGCGTACTAATTGCTTTAAAATGTCATTAAACCTTTTAGGTAAGCCCACTCATCGTGAATTCAGAAGTGATTTATCATACAACTTTGTGGTTTTGACTTTTACATTCAAGAATGTTGGCGTCAGATGTACGAAAGGATTACATACAGAGGCATTCTAAAGAAAGTCGGTATTCAAATATTAAAATCCAAGGCGTGCAAAATTCCCCGCTTCAAACTATTTCCGTTAGATGAATTGAATTTTTTTAACGCTTTTCCGTAATCCTCTCAAAGCTATCGATTTAGCTCTCACTACAGCTTGAGTAATTGGATATTTAGTTGTATATTCGGTGGTGGAACGGTGCCTAATACATGGATTCCAAGCTAACCGGCTGCAATCACTTACATCTAACAGTGATTATTGAACTGTAACATTGCAATAGCGTAGCTTCGTTTATAGCTGTTTTTTTTTAAATCAAAGTCTAACATAACATGGGTCGCTCATCACAGATTTTTTTGTAAATCCATTCAAATAGTGGTAGGGGAGCCCAAGCGGGGATTTCGGGATTTACTAAAGCGCGGCAGATTAATACACAGGGGGATACCTTGTACCCGGTTAAGTACCTCCACAAAACATGAGGTCCATATATAAGGCCGCCCGTGAAGGATACAGGATCAGGTTAGTAAAAAAAAAATAACCATCAGAAATTCTCGAGCGCGTCAGATTAAGGTAGGGTGAGTTAATTACATCCTAAGAAGTGTATATTCCACTAATCTGACAAATTGAGAGTGACGTAAAAAAAGGGGAGGGCAACAAAGTTGTAAAAAAAACGTCATCTCGACATTCTCGAGCGTAGCTAAACTTTTTTTTATTTTGAAGGAAATAATTCAAGAATAATGAAAAATGTATAATCTGACGATTTCCGCGAGCCGAAATAACAAAAATTCGTCGATAAAGTTAAATGCGTGCAGCTGCGTGATGCCTACATTTCCTTCTCCGCGTTTCTATTCCTCTCTCACTCTTTCTCTATCTATTACTCTCTCACTCCGTCCCCACTCTGGTTTCTGTTGCTATGACGCCATGATTGTCATGACATTTTAATATTAGTTGTGTGAATTTTCGAGTTTATCGAGTTAATCGAGTTTTCATCAGATCTTGACGTTTTAAGGTCATAGGAAGCTTCCCTGACTACCTCCGTGATGTTGTCACTATGTCTGTATGTATGTGTGTGTGTGTGTGTGTGTGTTGAGCTCAAAAATGTCATAAGTACAATTTTAAGCGCCCAGGAATGGAATTAGCGGGAAGTTGCAGGGATGGCTTGTAAGGTGAACCGTTTTTCTAATTTTTTTTTGTCAGATCAGGCGAATCCCTCTAGATAATCGTCAGATTATGAGACAGTACGTTTAGAATATAAAAATGAACCATATATATCTTAATCTGATGCGCTTGAGTATTTCAAAATGGCGAATTTTTTTTGCATATTATGAAAATGGCCGCGAGTTTGCGTCCCATCGAAATCGTCAGATTAGTGAATGAGAACTTTTTTTTGGTGCACTTAACTCTCCCTTAGAAAATCTGACGCGCTCGATAATTTTTTTTTTTTTTTCATTTTCAACCCTTAAATCCAACCACCCGCATCATGTAAACGATCAGATTAAAATACGTACATTATTAAAAATACGTAGGGCATTGATGCTATCAATATCTGACGCGCTCGAGGATGTCCATGCAACAGTTTTTTTTTACATATTTAAAAATCGATAGCCGCTTCCCCCACCGATGTAAAGGTATATATCATATAACATTTTTTTCTTCTTATCATCTAAGCTTTGCATCCCAATAGGTCTCTACGACGCTCGAGTAAATCCCCATTTAGCCTCGTGGGCTCCCCTACTATAGAAACCAGTTTACGGCCCGAACACTGACATGCACATATCGTAACATAGGCATTTTGAAATTGGCACATGGCCAAACTTTAAAGCAAAAATAGCAGGTATATAATTTTTACTTTTAAATTACCACCGTCATTATAGACGTGTTTTTAAGTCTAATCATATGTTTTAAAACAAAAAGGTTTACGAAAATCGGTCCTACAGGCACAGAATAATGAAAAGTACAGGTCTTGCGTGATGCTTGATTCAGTAAACAAAAAATAGACAATGAGAGTCCTATAACAGTTTGCAAGTAGGTACCAACAAAAAGCTCAGTTCATCCTGTCCAGTTTACACTTTGTTATTTCTGTCGAATGTTCCAATTTAGCGGTGCGTCCCAGTCCTCATTTTTAAACTTTTAATGTAATTAACAAGAGTTCCCACTGAATACGTCATAGGATTGTGTCACGCTGAAAACTTTCCAGTTACTCTTATGCTAAGCGTTGATTTTGTTCTTACAACTACGACATTTACCAAACAAATTTTAGGCGAAAGTTTCATCACATTTCTATTGAAGCGAAAATACTACGCAAGAATGTAGGGAATTTAATATGCGAATGAAATTAAGCATACCTACATTAGGTATGCTTTAAACGTAGTGTGTTTAATTTTGAACCGATCAACAATTAAGCGTATTTAAAATGTGTCTTTAAAATATCTAATGGTGAATGATTCATGGTACCTTTTAAAGTGCGCCGATCTCGAGTTAATCAAAATTTTATAAGCAGTCTGTACCTATGACAACTATTACATTACATACCTAATATAGACTAAATAACTCACGCCTGGTACATAAAGGTCCTATCCTATATTTTTTTTTGCGGTAACCCAACAGCGTATTACATAAAATACAATCCACACAATTAAGCTTAAAATAAGGCCAACACAGGATTACACTTATTGAATAATGAAATCACTTGTACTTTTCCACACTTTTTTTTTTTATTTTTAACCTGACCGGTTTCACCTCACGGCATTATCAAAGGTTTACTAAATACATGGTTTTAAACAATTATATTTCTACATACTACATTTTTTTATATGTGGGTAGTTTTGAAAATATGTATACCAGGTTCAATTTTTTTTCCCAAAATTTGGGGAAAATAATGTTTGAATTTCCTTAAAAGTTATTTGTTTAAAAGTTAATAAATACATTATAGGTACAACGCTAGTTGTATTAAAGTTAAATGTCCGATGATTAAATGTCAAAATTATAATTGAATTAAATTAAAGGAATTGTCAAATTAAAGATGTCAAATGGAAATATGCTTAATAGTACTACATAACATGAATTATAATATATAAAATTTCAGTCAAATTAATTAATAATTAATTAGATATATAGATGTCACTATTCATTGCAACAGAGGTGAGCGGCTCAGATCCAACTGTTGATTTATTATATTGTTTCTATCCGAATTTAATAACCTATTTATTTCCAGAGCTTCCAGGGCGTTCATTTTTCTGCCTTTGTCACACAGTCGCAGTGCCTTGAAGTTGGCCTTTGGATCAAAGGAGTGGTTTTCTAGAAGAAGGTGTTCTGCAAAGTTGGACTCTGTTTTTTTAAGTCTGCAACCTCTGACATGCTCAGCAACTCTGATACCGAAAGGTCGTCCAGTTTGGCCAACATACTTCCTGTTGCAGGTGGAACATGTCAGCTCATATAGACCACTTTTCTGCTCAATTACAGTTGGGTCTCTATTATTACAGAGCAAGTGGTGTAAATTTTTAGTGGTATAAAAAGCGGCTCTGCAGTCTGATAGTTTCCTAGCACATTGATATGAGATAGGACCAATATAGGGTATTCGGGCCCATCGTTTTTTATGTGCTTCTGTCATGGATGTGTCTCCCTTGTATGCTAGATTAGTGACCGCCCTGGATCTCTGGCGTGAAACCAAGCTGTCTATTAATTGGGATGGGAAATCGTTATTGGTTGCTATTACCTTGATCAGTGCCAATTCCCCCTCAAAATCCGACTGTGACATTGGAATCGACAATAGTCGGTGCACCAACGAGTGGAATGCAGCATGTTTGTGGCTCAGTGGGTGTCTGGAATTTACATGTATGACATTGTCAGCGAAAGTGGGCTTTCTATAAATTTTGAATGTATGTCTGCTGTTAATTAAGTTAATGGTGATGTCAAGAAAATTAATTTTGTCATGTCCTATTTCTATTGTGAATTGTATTTTAGAATTAATTTGATTAATAAATGTCAAATAATTATTCAAGGTAGGTGAAGGGTTATATTTCCGGTCCATAAACAAATAATGTCATCTTACATACCTATACCAATAAGCAATAAATGGTTTATACATACTGTCATTTAGAATTTGTTTTTCGATGTAATTCATAAATATATCTGCACAAAGTGGTGAAAGGGGACTACCCATAGCGAGCCCATTAATTTGCTTGTAAAATTTATCATCAAATTTAAAGTAATTTTGGTCTAGGCAGACCGATATTGTATGTTCTAAGTCTATTGCAATTTGAGGGTCTACTAGATATTCTATTAGGATGTATTTAATAGCACTCTTACATTCATTCAAAGGAATACTTGGGAACAAATTTTTTACATCAAAAGAAATAAGCATGGCTTCGTCTGGTACATGAATCTTTTCAAGTTTTTTTACGAGGTCAAGGCTATTTCTTATAGTATAAGTGGGTGTAAAGTTCGTATGGCGTTTAAACATCTTATTTATTTCTGCTGCTAACTTGTATGCTGGTGCCTCAGTATATGACACTACTGGGCGAATAGGAACTTCTGGTTTGTGTAATTTGTAGTACGCATGTAGTATTGAAATAATGCCGTGAGGTGAAACCGGTCAGGTTAAAAATAAAAATAAAAAGTGTGGAAAAGTACAAGTGATTTCATTATTCAATATGTGTAGTAGATTCCACCAAGTGCCATTAATCTCCAGTATAAACAGGATTACACTATTTAATATTGAACAATGAACAGCATGTTAAATTAGATATACAAATACGAGGATACAAATAGAGACGTAAGATGCAGATGTGTGTGTGTGTGTGTGTGTGTGTGTGTGTGTGTGTGTGTATGTTTGTGTGTCTGTGTGTTAGAGTAAATATGTAAGCAGCTTCCATTCATTCATAAGGTAAAAATAATTTAGTTACGAGACAAATCTATTTCGATATCGTTCATAATTATATAATTGATAAGGAGGAGCGATGTAATTGTTTAATTTCATATTTTAGGGCATTTTTAAGTAGAACAAGTCTAAACTAGAATAACGTTTGTTGTACTTTCGGGCCGCTCGATATAGGACAGAATTTTGAGCGTAATTTGTATGGACATGTGGAACATGGAATAGGGATGTGTGTCGTGTTCTGCGGGTCGGTATCTGCAGAGCTAGATTAGATAGGAGTTCACTACAATCAACCTTCCCGGATATTATATCGTGCAATAGAACAATGTCGTATTGTTTTCTTCAGTGCTCTAAAGAATCAATGCCGAAATATTTACAGGCTTCAGTGTAGGTCTCAAACTTCCTATGATCTTTAAAACTTAAAAAATTAATGAATTTATTTTGTATGGATTCTAACCTTTTGATGTGTATAATGTAACTTGGTGACCAGAATGTTCCGAACGTAAGTGAAGTACAGAACCTTAATGCAGTCAATATCATGAAAAGAGTTACCCACGCGTTTGATGAATCCTAGCTGCTTGTATGAGTTGTCTACAATAATATCAATGTGCTCAGCTAACATAATTTTTGAGTCCAGTCTTACTCCTAAGTCACTTACAAAATTAACTTTTTTAATAGGAACATTGTTTATGTAGCAAACAAACAGAATGGGCTTTTTTACAATCTTCAATACTATCGATTATAGATAAACTTTTTGTCATCGGCAAACATTATAAATCTAGAATTTGAGAAAGCGGTGTTTGTGTCAAAAAGATATGCATTGTACATCAGGGGACTAAAAGATCGAACCTTGGGGAACACCAGAGCTGATGGTAACATAGTCACTTCGTGCACTACCAATTACTACTACCTGTCTTCTATTGGAGACGTAAGAACTGAACCGTCTATGAAGGTCACGTATTCCCAATGCGTGTAGTTTGTGAAGAAGTATGATGTGATCAACTCTGTCAAACGCCTTCTCAAAATCCTGAAAAAAAAACCTGCTTCCTATCGTCCATACTACAGAAGACGTAGTTTGTAAATACGGTCAAATTTGTAACAGTGGATCCGCCTATTCATGAATCCATGCTGTTCCGCTGGAATTGCTTTAAAAATAGGCATACTAATAGTCTAGCCTTTTCAAAAATTTTACTGAACGTATTCAATATTGAAATAGGACGGTAATTTGATTATGAATAGATACTATTGTTGCTTTTTTCCAAATTTCAGAAAAGACACCAAGCACGTTAACTGACAGCGTAAAAATTGCGTGCGCAAGCCACGAACATTTTGATAAAACAAATTTAACTTAGCAGAGAGCATTATGTTTGATTATACGTGTACATAAATGTAGGCGCCAATATATCACATTATAAGCATAAACGCAATAATTGTCGGTTAAAATTGTAATATAAATTAATAGACGTGAATAAGAAATAAAATAAGAGATACAAAAATACTTTTTTTTCCGACGCATACTTAATTTGCTGGCAAGTTCAAACAATAGGCTACTTGAAAGTTTATTACGGTTAGTACTGAATGTAAATTGAAATGTAAAGGTGTGTTTGAGGAATGCGAGATGTGTGTAGTACAGTGTTTGTTTTGAATAAATTTGAAAATATTTATTAAAGACGGGTTGCACTCCGGGAGTACCGGCAGAAGTGAAAACTTTTTCTTTCTTTCTTTCTTCGTTATATACAGAGAAAAAGATAAAAAGAATACACAATACCTTACCTATAATATAGCGCCAATCATAGGACCTATCATTAATTTTCTGTCAGAAGAAATTTATGAATATTGAAGAAAAAATAATCACAAAAAGTAATAAATTACAAAAAGAAAAAATAATCACAAAAAGTGTCAGATGCTCAGGTTCGAACCCGGTAGTATCTGAAACCACAAGGACTTATAGTCGAAGCGTTTACCGCGAAGCTACGAAGCTTCTTAACACATCTAACAAAATGAACGATCTGTAGCTGTTGTAATGTTGTATGAAGTCAGTCGTCGGTTACGGTTCAAAGGTCAAGTAATCCTGACGCGAGTTTAACATTTTTTACCCATCCAACGCCGCTAAAGAAGTTTTCACTTCAACAATATAACTAAGCAATGTGTTTATAACTACAGCGACGGGCGCTAAGATAATAGACAAAGACCATTGCTTTAAAAAGTTCAAACTATTTTCTGCAAGTCTCTCGCTCAACGTATGTTGATCACGGCTGACTCTTCGTTTCTCCTTAAAAAAATATTACAATTCCTCACCCACACAAATTTATACGACTTGTCCTTTGCTCGGGATTTAACCGCGCTCAGAAGTTGTTTATTCTCTGGGGTGAGGTGTTCATTGACGAAGATCCTTCTCTCCTCTCCGCTCAGGCCCAGGTAACGTGTACTGATGCCTTTAGTTGTACGCAGCCCTGAGATAATCTGATCCTTCAACAGCCTGGTTTGAAGTTTCACGACTATAGGCTTTGGGCGGCCATCAATTTTCTGCATGGGCTGGACGCGGTGCGCTGACTCAATCTGAGCAGGTTGCAGCTGAACTCCAGCATGACAGGCAATCTTCACCGCTAGCTGAATCGTTTATTCGTTTGGAGTCTCAGGCAGGCCCTTCCATTATTATACCTCGGTCTTTAGTTGTTTTTTTTTCTGCAAAACGTCAAACTCCTTTCTTAGAATATCATGGTCACTTAATAGCTTTGTGTGTGAATTTTCAAGTTGACCGTATTTGGTACTGATAGCTGCCAATTCTTGGCGAATCTCAGCAGATAGAGATCCCTTCAGTTCCTCTGCGATCTCCTTTTTTAACATGCTTAACTTCGAGTCTAGTATGTTTTCAATATGTGACACAATGCTTCGTTCATCTGAAGATGGAATATTTTGTGACTCTGATCTCATTCTTGAAGCAAAAAAAGTGCATAAGAGCAGTATGCGGGGTAGGGCCCCTAGAAACCTGTAGACCACTCTTTAAGAGACTGGGGGTGCTGACTTTGGTGTCTGTCTACATATTGGAGGTAGGCATGTTCGTGAGAAACCAAAGTCACTTGTTTATTAAAGCAAGTGCAACATGTAGGTTTGAATCTAGAGACCCCACAAAAATAAAATTTGAGATGTGCAGAACTAGCTTTTACCAAAAAAACTGCTACATAATGACCATTAAGGTTTACAATCACATTCCAAAGGTGATCAGGGAACTGCCCAGGACTCAATTTAGGTCGAAACTGAGACAATGGCTAATAAATGAATGCTTTTATAATCTGCAAGAATTTTTTGATTGTAAATGACTAAATATAACTATTATTTATTATTCTTGACATTCCCAACTTAAATCGTATTGACATCTTAATTTAGTGATTGTATTATAATTTGGTGACATCGAAATTTATTGAAGCCTATTGACAGGAAAGCTCTTTGACATCAAAATCTATTGACATCTTTAAATCTATGATGGGAAAGTCAAACATTCAATGGCTCATTTTGTTCCGACTGTTCTAACATTCTTATAAGCTTATTATTATAATTTTGCGATTAAATACAACGAATTGACTTGCGTGTTATTTTAATAAATATATGTTGCTGTGTGATACCTAATTATATTGATGTATGTGTTATTTAATATTTGCATGCCATAAAAATGGTAGATGTGCTGTACAAAAATTATTGTAACATCTGTAAAACCACATTTTTGAGCAAATAAATGAATTTGAATTTGAATTTGTATACCGGTGGTAGTGAGTAATGCTCTTGTGTGCAATGGCTCTTGAACTTGAAGTAAAGCTGACAGCTCAGCCTCTTCTGGGTTTTTTGATACATTTACAGATGCTTCTTTATTCAGCTTGGTTGCGTTACGCACAGGAGTGTTACTATTGTCACCACCCTTACGTTGACCTGCAATGCAGGACGGGCATTTCCGCTGCGATCTTGACGCTGACTCATTATTGAAATTGATGCACTCGGAGTGATTAACGTTACCGTGATGGTAGATCTGCAGGCTTCACAGGTGCCAGCCATTTTCACTTCACTCGGTGGTAAAATATACGTAAACTAACAACTGTTTTGTTGACGTAATATCACAGTAAATCGTACGGCTCACCATACGCCACGCATCACCGTTATGACCTAAATACTGTAGTCTATAGATTCTTGTATTATCAGGGTTTTCACTTCACAATTGTGCATCTGGCAGAGGAATATGCTATTAAAACACATCTCAAATGCAATGTTCGATGGTGAAAAATAACAGACAAAAATGTTATTAGATTTTTTTTTGGTACTATGTTTAAGCACTGGCATTCTGGAAATCTGGCAGTCAGTTCGCCTGCTGAAAAGTAGACAAAACTCAAGCACATGCTTTCTTTTTGGAAGGGAGGCCTGACAACAGTCGTTCCCAGAAAAACTGACATACAAAACAAAACAATACGCGGACTTCAGGCTCAAAGTGCAAAATTTGAACGGTACTGGGAAATCGCAATGAGGGTGATGATAATGATGACCATGTTTGCTTATGATACAACTATTTCTTAAAGTGAAACATTGTGCATGTATAATATGAAAATGCCTAGATATGTACCTACACAATGTTTCACAAACAAGATAAAAGACAGAATATCCTTACTAAACATCTCCACGACGGATCACCATTGTTGTAAAACAATTTTCACAGCTTTAATCGCTTTTCTGAACAATTTACGGCTTGACTGTCGTTTGCACGCAGTTGCTTATTGTTTTGTGCATAACGACCTTTTTGTTCTCTTTGTATGGCCACCCTCATGCATAATAGTAGTTCAACGGCTCAACAGTAACTACCCATGTCTAAGGTGTAATTGAAAATGTATGTTTTGAATAACAATAAATGGGGTTGAAACTATTCCTAGTTATATATTTGGTATGGCGAAATTTGGCTACACTATAGGTTGCATAAATACTAAGGAGTAACTGATCAAGATTAAAAAAAAATTGTCAACAATTAGTGCTTTCAGTAAATGAAAAAAAATGTGGAGTTTGGGTTACGAGACATAGTCTTCTTATTTAAATTGTCTCGTATAATTTATTAATAAAGGACTAATTGCTAGGTTTTTAGTGTGCCAAAAGAAAAATAATCACAAAAAGTAATAAATTACAAAAAGAAAAATAATCACAAAAAGCAATAAATTACAAAAAGAAAAATAATCACAAAAAGTAATAAATTACAAAGAGAAAAATAATCACAAAAAGTAATAAATTACAAAAAGAAAAATAATCACAAAAACATCTGAAACCATAAGGACTTACAGTCGAACCGATAACCGTTAAGCCACGATGCTATTTATCGTATCTTGCAAAATAGACAGTCTTTCTCTTTAGCTAATGTTGTATGACGTCAGTCGTCGGTTACGGTTCAAAGGTCAAATGATCGTGACGGAAGATTAACAATTTTTACCCATCCAACGCCGCTAAAGAAGTTTTCACTTCAAAATTACATCGAGAGTATCATCAAAACAGCCTCACGTAAACTCGGACTCCTGAACAGAGTGAGACGGTTTTCCAGGCCGGAGCAACGGTGTCTATACAAGACACAAATTTGTTCCTGCGTGGAATACTGCTCGCATCTCTGGGATGGCTCCGCAAAGTACTTATTAGATACTCTCGACAGGTTGCATCTACCTGCAGCCCTCATTATTTTCAATCCTGAGGTCACGAGTACCCTCAAGCTTCTGCAGATGCGTTGAGTTGTTGCTTCCTTGGCAGTATTTTACCGTCTATACCATGGTGAATGTTCTGATGAGCTATTAATTAATTAAATAATTAGTCCTACCCCCTTCTTTCCTATACAGGATAACACGTGTAGGCCTTAGATGTCACCTGCATACGATGCAGAATATTCCTTCAAGAACCAAGCGGTACGGGGACTCTTTCCTTTGTCGCATCATCCTGGAACTCCTTGCTAGATCACGTGTTTCCTTCTTCCTACAGTCCCGGGTCCTTTAAGTGGAGCGGAAAAAAGTATCTTATGAGACGTCAAGCTGAGTGCCACCATTGTTAACATAGTAAGTGTATGTAATAGTGACCCTCTTTCCTGAGACTTTGCCTTCAGCTTACCATCAAAAATCAAAAAGTAGGAGACGTTAAAATTGAAAGAAAAACCTGTTAGAACAATATCCTAGTCAAACCTGCTGTGCTTTTGAAAACAGCAATCAAAATACCACAACATCTGAGCCTTTAATACCGGCAAGTTTTTATAACGCCTATATCCCCGAAGGGGTAGACAGAGGTGCTAGCACCCACATTTCTTTTTTTAGGTCCCAATGTAATAGGTGGCGAGCCTATTGCTATTAACCATTACTGTTGGACAAAATCGCATTCTGGACACAATTGTATGCTACAAGCATAACACATATACATAAAGTTACACCTCTTCCCATTAGGGTATGTAAGCCTGAATTAAATAAAACACGTAATTTTAATTTTAAGTAACACTTGACATAAAGTAGCCACAGAGTGCCATGTAACCATAACATAAAAGCTTAGAGCGTTCAATTGTTCATTTAGGAGGCACGGGTCCTAGGGGAGCATTCTTCGGGCAAATCCCTTTGATGGAAAATGTATGTTGCGGCTGGACGCCCGTTACTGTACAATTAATTTCACCTAAATCTGCCAACGTAGTGAATAATTCAGACAGATGGCAACGAAAAATGTTACTCATAAACGATATCGTTTAACAAATTGCTGCTATTGCAATATATATCGCCATCATTTCAAGCTCTTAAATTTTTTGTATCATCCGTAATTTATGTAGGAAATCGCAACATCGCAAAACCCGTGTGCGAATTCCATTTTTCGCTTTTATGGTCACTTAAAAGTGTATACCTAAGTAATTTTATTAATTAATGTGTAGGTATTTAAGTCGAATAAGGTATGGAATTTATAGATGTTTCCCGTTTGATAGAAGACGATCATTGTAGTCTTTTAACGATTTCACACCAGTGAAATCACGCTCGTTTCCGACCTTTTAATAACGTTATTGTGATCTTATTGAAGAATCCTATACCTATTATATTTTAGTCACATGGCAAGACTACTTTATCTTTTGAATTTATTCCATACTCCACTAATTTAAATTAATAATACTAAAACACGTACTTTAAGTAAGTACGTGTTTTAGTATTATTAATTTAAAGTAGTAAAAATTTGGTGCAGAGATGAATTAGAGCTTTGAAATGGACATAGAACTACCTTTTATTACGAAAATAGGGTAGAGTGGGAAGGGGGAAAAGGGTAGGGGATGTAACTTTGTCAATTTTGAAGATTTCCTGATGAAATTGGTGTAAAGATGGATTACAGCTTGGAAACGGACATAGGCCACCTTTTATCTCAAAAAAAGGGATAGAACAGCTGAGTAGGGCTAGGGGATGAAAGTTTGACATTTTTGACGATATCCTGATGAAATTTGGCTCAGACATAGTTTAGAACTTAGAAACGGATATGGCTACCCCTTATAGTGAAAAAATAAAAATAGGGGATGAAAGTTGTGTGTGGGGAAAATATGGGCGAGTAGAGATGTGAGTAGAGAGGCCAATGGAAAGGCGAGTATAGAGGAGAGTACAGAGTCGAGTAGAGAGGGGAGCAGAGAAGTCAGCAGAGAGTCGAGTATAAATTCAAGTCTATACTTGAATTTATACTCGACTCTCTGTATAGGCGAGTGGAAAGTCGAGAACAGATGCGAGTAAATAATCAAGGACAAAGTTGAGTGGAGAGGCGAATTTAATGCTCTACACTAACCGATAACCGACATCCACGCGGGCGGGGCCGCAGGCAGAAGTTAGTTAACTTTAAAACAATCTAAACTCTTATTCTTAAAAACATTGCTTTGCCGACACGTAAGTAAGTTAATTAATGTTTTCATTTTTATTCTCTTTTCCCCTGTAATTCCCGGAATTCGAAAGGAGATAAGAGCACGTTTGATATTTTTTCTCACTATTGACGATCATTGACACTATACGGAGATGTGTTTGAATTATAACACTTCCACGTGACGAATTTATTATTCGAGCCTAATCTTATAAATGCCATCCATACTAATATTATTAATGGGAAAGTGTAGATATGTGTGTGTCTGTTTGTCCGTCTTTCACGACTAAACTACTGAATCGATTTTGATTACCTTTGGTATAAGGGTAGATTACACGCGTCGCGATAACCGACATCCACGCGGGCGCTGCCGCGGGCAAAAGCTAGTGTTTAATTTAACTATTTGGATATGGTGCTTCAAGACTTTCAGGGTCAAGGCAAATTCATCTGTTAGCTGATAAGCTCCTTCTGACTCCCAGACAGTTCCCCAGCAAAGTCTTACCTCTCGAGGCTTCTCCCGTGAAAGCTTTATAAGCAAAATAAATATGAGAAGGAGGACCTGGACCTTAGATTCCGAAGTGAAAGCCTATGATATGATTTTTCACCTATCATCTACAATGACAACTGCTTACATGAGGACTCAATTACGATCATAGTGTCTAGTAACTTATTATTGATTTTTCTTGTAGACATTTTGTTTGTAGCAGTATGAAGTCAGGAAAATGTGCTCGTTTATCGGTAATAACTCACCCCTTCAACGGCTTCAACGTGTGTTTGAAAAATTGAATTGGCGAAATGTGGGTGTCAATACAGCTCCGTATACCCCTTTTAAGGATGTAGGGATGCAAGGATGCAAGATATAAAACGTGACGTGGTCGGGTCGTAAACTAACTTATTTTAGCTTAAACCATGTAATATTTTTAAGAGTCGAAGTTAGAAGACAAATAAAAAACCTCATCAAAAATGAATTACGAACGAAATTTTATTGTATTGGCATGCAAATATGAATAATAAAATTTGTATCTGCATTTTCTTTTGTCTACAACTGTTACGGCACTGCGATGAAAAAGTAGGTAACCTACTATTTTGCTAGTAGATATATCTATCTTATGTACCTAAACTTGTTATAAACTATTAAAGGTAATTATAATGTTAAACTAACTTTTAAACTTTCGCGGTCCATGATATATAATTAAGAGAATGTGCATTAACGCGATCACAGTCAGCCTGTGACTAAGGCCGATGGAACCTGGTCGAAACGTCAGGCAACCATAGGTATGTAAGTAGGTACCTATACCATGATCGTGTTAATGCCCGTTCTCTTAATTATATGTAATGATATGTTTATTTCAAGCATCACACGAAAACTTCTGGACAGGATTTGGCATAAACAGGTGGTATCCAATCATTTGACAAAAACTGAATGGTAAATCTTCATTTGATAAACAACGTTTGACAAAATTATAGTTAATAAACTTATCTTTTAACAAACTATACATATTTAATAAATTACTCATTAGACAAAATCTTTATTTGAAAAAAAATCATTATGCCTAACCACAAATTGATTATTTTTTAAACATTTTAGTTGGCAAAACAATTTTACACTTCAATTATTGTCTTGAATAGTCAAAAGTTAGTGACAGAAATGAATGGTCTTGTTTGCCCTAACCCTAGAGTGTTATTTAAGTTCGCGCAGGCGCGGAGAGATGAGGCGGTCCACTAGCTGAGGGGCAGATGGTTATAAAATCCGCCGCTGCGGCTTAGGCAGGCCGGCGAAGCCGGCCACCAAGCCGAAGCTGCGGTTGTGGGCGTTACAACCATCTGCGATGACAAGCTCGTGTGGGGCCGCTGGAGCCCCGCAGGGCCGGAGCTGTGACAGAAACGATGTTTGCTATATGCTACTTGCTTACTGTATGCTACACGCGTGGTTTATGTTTGTGTGTTCGACTGTTTGTTAACTGACTTTATTTTATCAAATGAACATTTTTAAAATAGAATTTTAACAATTGAAATATTATCTAAGTGATATATTTGCAAAATCTTTATTTATCAAATGATTATTTCTGAAGTAATACGTTTGCGAAATAAAAGTTTGTGAAATGATTAGTTCTTCAAACGTTGTTTGTACAATGATCGTTTGTCATACGTTTTTTATCAAACAACAGTCAACCTAAATAGGTACCAGCATCGTTGGATTTGACTACTGGATATTAATTTATAAAGTCATTAGTGCAGGTGTAACGAGTGTGGCTGCTCTGCATGAGGTTTCTATACTGATTTATGATACCTTTGTGGTTGCCCAAGATACAGGCAAAGTTATTTAGCTCAGTATTCGTGGTAGTGGACAGTTGTTACCACCCAGTTTAAGCGGGACGTCCATTTTATAACCAATTAAAAAGCATTTATTTATTTCAACCAGATATTATATTAGTACGTGAAGGTCACTTGAATCAAAGGGTCACGTTCATGCATATATACATATTATATGATACATAAACATTACCGTACCCACAGTTTTTTCTGTTCCGTGACCGTACCTGATAAATTACCTCAATTATATATTCAGCGCAATATATGATTCCCAAAACCTTAGTTAAGGTATCTCAAATCTGGGTAAGGGATAGTTTAGGGTTCATTTAATGAATACTAATGTACGCTACCGCCTATTAGTTTAAACATCCCATATTTTAAGATGCCTTTTCTTTTTATTTGCAGATGCTATTAAAACAAACTTAGACGTTTATCATATTGTGATTATAGCACCCGATTTAATATAAGATTTTACGTTAATATTACATACTACAATAAGTTAAACTAGAACTAAAACGTATAAACAAAATATTGAGAAGAATTTAAAAGAGGTCAAAGAGTTTAAGCGTCGAAGAAATCCTCTCCATCGATGTCGACTGGTAACGTGCCCAAAAGGCTGGCTGCATTGTCCCATTGGATGGCGATGCCAATCCGTTGTGCAAAGCAGGCCAGCCCTTTGGTCACGCGAAGCATCGACCAGTAACTAAGTAGATAAGCACACAAAAACATGAATTTGAGGATTCAAGAAGTTTGAAAAGCTATATCGATTAACAATTAAAACAGATGTAAAATGACGTGTTATGTTTAATGACAAGTTAATTCAAGAATTAGTTTGTCACCTAATCTTTGTATACAAAGTTAATTTACATAGTTGATAAGATTGTTGTCATCGAGCAAACGAATTAGCATCGTGTACAAGCTGGTTGACGAGCAGATAATTCACTGAATGCGTTGTCACACACCCCGTATATGTTATTCTGAAGACAATCGTTCCTAACGAAGGACGAAGTTTCATTTACGCGTATTCTACGTGACATCTACGCCTCCACTATGCCCCAGATTAAACTGTATTCATAGAAAAGTCCCGCATAATTATATCTAACATTGGTGTATAGTATCAGACACAGTGATTTTTTAAGATTTTTTTACAAGTATGACTACTATTGTGCCGGCTACTCATTAATAGCATATTATGAAGCTCCTTTCAACTAAGTCCAATGAATTCTGAGAAAAGAAACCGACCGAGGGGCTAAGAGAAAAACAAAGGGCTGCTTGAATTTCGACCATTTCGCAGTTAGACTGAAAATCAAACCCAACTGAGTGGGAAAAAATATCGGAGAGTGATGATTTTAATCATCGAGATTCGTTTTTTCTTTCTTTTTATACTACTGAGGTAGCAGACTAGCACACGGTCCACCTCATGGAAAGTGGTTACCGTGGCCTATGGACACGTGCAACACCAGGGGAGTCTCACACGTGCTGCGGACGCTTTAAACACAGATATAAATAAGAATTATCTAATCTATCGAATAAGATAAAGCAGGAATAGCCTTCGGTCTTCCCACTGACAGCACAAAACCTTTCCAGTGAGCGCTGGCTACTCACCGCCGGGAACACAACACTAGGTTATTATGGCCGCGGTATTCTGTAGGGCGGAGATACTTCCCCAGTCGGACTGCTCAATTGGATGGAAATACCGTCGTGTCCTACCTCCTAAATTTTATAAATTGCATTATTTCCTCTACGATTGGTTTTAATTAACGTCTGCTGATAGTTTTACACCGTGGAATCACTATTTCTGTTCACTATTGCGTAGTATCGAAGTCCGGATGCAACTCACGTTCTAGGAAGAGTATTATTATTCCATTATAGGATCCGAGAGGATGGTGTGGATACCTAAACGATAATTATGGTGTTGCACGTTCTTGCGGAATTTCTCATATACCCATGCGTTCTTACCGCTATGGTTTAATTAATCCACGTGACACCATTAAATAATACGCCCCCTTCCTATGCTGAAGAATGATAAGTAAGTTGACAATATTAGGTACAGCCATATAATGCCAGATAATTAACAACATCAAAACAAAATGTCAAAATGAACAATAAAAACATGTCTCAAAATTATATACATTATAATTATATATAAAATTAACTAAATTGGCATATTCACGCTAACCAAGATACCCGTTAAGACGAATTAAACGTGCCCAAACTCGATGGGGTTGCGTCGTTTAACTACGGAGTTCCTATGAGCGGCTTCAAGGTCCATCATCAGACCCTGGTTACTATATAGTATCAAGGTACTCATCAAGACGAATCAAATGAGCTCAAACTCGATGGGGTTGCGACGTTTACTTACGGAGTTCCCATGGTCAGCTTCCAGGTCCTTCCTCAGATCACCTCTATGCCACAATAATATTGCATTGTCATCCGATTTCTACATGAAACCGGGAAGTGGATCAAATTTGACTTGCAAGATATGATTACAAACCACGGGGCACATGAGACTAAATAAAAGCTTGTAATTAAAAACAAAAACCCGACTGATGCTAAAAAGATCAAAACAAGCTTTATAGCAGGCAGTGCCAACTAATTTCCATCTGGTTTGAGATTTTTAAATGGGTACCGCCTGCTAGATTTAGATCTTTTTGCATCAGTCGGGTTTTTGTTTTTAAAAAATTATTTCATTTTATACTTCTTAGTTATGAGTACATATTTCTGTAATCGTCTTCTAAAAAAAAAGTATCTAAGTATGTTTATCCACATTCTAGATCTCATAACACAAGCTAGTTAAGCTACCATGGATCTAGATATCGCTGTGTGAAATGTTGTGGAATTTATTTATTTATTTATTTTGATACCCCGCTCGATAAATTAGAGTGATTTTTTTATAACACATACATTTTGGCTTCAAAAACCCAATATATAGCTTATGTTCATATTATATGTACCCAAGAACATTTTGGGCAATAAATATCTTTCATTTGAAAAATGACTCATTGAAATCTGTACGGTGGTTCAGAACATATGAAGTAATAAAAAATATTATAAACATACATACAAGATATGCGCGAAAAACATAATTCTTTTTGGCAGTCGGGTAAAAAATGTTTGAAAATTATATTCAATAACACACTACGCAGTTTCATGGATATTCTTCAATGGTAGGTATTCAAGAATTCGATGAAATGTCCAAGTTATGATTCATTGTTGTCGTTATTGTCATAAACATTAGGAGTAATGAAAATATACATATTTGGACTGAGCGGGATTCGAAACCACTGGCTTTCGAAAGCTCTACCGCTACGCCAAAGTGTTCGTCATTTATTAGTCTGAACGTTATGAGCAACCCTTTTTGTAACAAGTAATTAACCTAAAAAATTAGAATTCTCTTTGAAATTTCTAAATTGTGTGTAATTACTAACTACCTTGCTCGTAAATGTTTACGGGTCAAATAATATTCCGATTCCTTATAAGTGGAAATTCAGGGGTTCAATGGATGCGTTTAATTATAATGAAACCCATCGGACGGTAGACGGTACCTTAAGATACAAAGGCAAAGCCACTGACTCAAATAAATTTATGGGATCGTTTTCAATAATAAGGGTAAGATTAAATCGTTGTGCCGAAGTGTATCTATGTGGAAGCATTAAATGATCCTTGTGTACATCTGTGGTTTGTGATAAAGTATGCAGATTTATATCGCAGGTGCCTGAATATTTTCATCTTAGTCTTCATTCAATGTACAAAACCTTTAATGAAGACTGATTTCAATGGATTCCATGGCGATTTATTTAGCTTTCCCCACGTTTCCATTGTTTTCAAGAGTCGTTGTCACAGGAATACCAAGATGTTGATGTTTTCATGTAAGTAATTGTAAAGTTATCTCAATATGTTTATTTGTTGGTCTTACTACCGCAATATTTTATGTAAAGTAAGTGTATACGCAAGTAAAATATTTACAACCAGTTCCGCAAATGTCAATGAGTCTAAGCTGACTCCAAGAGAAAGTATTTTTTATTTGTTGTTTGAACTACGAAGCGCGAGTCTAGTTAATACTGCTTTTTGCTCGAGAGCATTGTCGAGCGTTCAATGTGCTAACAAAAGATTTCAATTGGAACTGAACTGAAGCACAAAAACACGAACATTTTGTGTTTAATGGCAGCCTGAAACGGTTCTGTATTTTTTTCAAAACGAATCAAATCGTTCTTGAAATAAGTATTGTTATTTTTTAAAGAAAACAATAGTTACTGCTATCGATGAGTATTGCAAACAAACGCTTATTTCTTTTATACCTACTACCAAGATAATATATGGCTTCACTGTAGATCGTAGGAGATCCTGGGTAGTCCACATATCTTTGGAGTAGTTTATATGCAGATAGCAATCGAAAGCCATATAGTAATATATAAATTTAGCACTAGAAGGTTAGAACATAATTCATATGAAGTCAATCCTCATGAAATTTACAACGAAGCTTCTTGTGTGTATGGTGCCCTTGTAGGTTCTATTTGTTCCATGCCCTTGCCTATCATCACTCATCGTATAGTCTTACAGTTATCCTTTTATTTTTACCATGAATATAGACTGCAGCTTGCAGATTACTCCATCGTCCTTACAACGAGCCCATCATTAATGTACAGTCTAATGGAAGGTGTGATGGTTATGGCGGCCTCTTTTATTATCCTTTTTTCTTTATTACTATGAAGGTGGCTCCAGCCGGTTAACTTTAAAAGAAGTTTTAAGTAGACGTAGTTTTTTTACAGAGAGCTAAAATTTGCCTAGATTTGGCTATAAGTATGTCCCTATGGAACTTCATTTCTGTAATTAATTCAGCGTTTGAATAAAGTATCAAAGCTAATTGATAGGACCTAAGGTACTTGAAAGCTTAGTAAAGTAAAGCAAAATTCCTGATCGACAATTAAGTTCTCCTTTTTGTGACAAATATCAGAAGATTTCACTGAAAATGGTAAATCATTTACTTGTTTATATATATCAGATAGTAGATTAACTGCAGTTTACTTAAACCTTAAAATCTTCAACTCTCCCATTTTTGACATCGTACCTACCCAAAAAGAGTAGATTTTCTTTAATGATTCGGTAAATTTTCCAAGCTCACCTGGTTTCAAATATATGTATTAAATACACCCACTGACATTACGTCATGTGAAAGGCTTAAAATGACTTCTATCTAACGTAACATCAAAGAAGTGAAAATTCTGACGGGGAGTGGTGCGGACAAAGTGTTGTACTGATTCTATGTCACGACACACCCGAATCATAATGTATAAAGCTATCCCCGTACACCTATCGTATTCAAACCTACAATTCCCAACCGTACAATCGTCTAGTGGCCATTTAGAACGCTTATCGTGATACATAGTAATCCGCAATTCTATAGAAAAATGGGTTGTGAAAGATCTATCCCTTATCATATTTTAACTACAATAGAATTCATGTATATTTCAGTCCTTAGTTCCCCAACCTGAAATTCACATACTCATATGATTGTAACTCATATTTACTTCAACATACCTCTTAACAGATTTGTCACTATTCCGACCTCACTCCGTAGTCAATCCACAGTTCATCACTATGATTTATCATATTAAAACTCACAATATAACATACAAATTCACTTGTTTCACTTAGTGGACTAAGACCGTACAACCTTTTGACAACTAGCACTTATAATGACATTCGAAGTTTAACAATACACTACCCCTTCGTTCAACATCTTAGCACAGAGACACCTACCACATTACGCTTGTACTACATGTAAAATTAGAATCAACGAAACTAACTGTCAATCATTCAATACTTCAAATTATAATTGTTTTCGAGGATACCAACAGAGGTCCTGTTACTCAAAAAAAATACAAACAATTCCTAAAACAGTGATAATTTATAATTGGGTTCAACTCATCGTCAAAGCTTCTATAAACCTTTATTATTTCTGTAATATAGTGTATTCTTATTTGGGTTTTCCCCAAGGTGGGTTTCCCCCCCAAAGGTGGTGGCCCCACGCAACGTCACGCACAGTAGGACTCTTCCACTATTTTTTTTTTAGTCATAGTCCTTCCTATGCCTAAGTAGGTATTTAGAAGACAATTTTAAAGTCTCCTGCCTACTGTACCGAGGCATCCGGTATACAAATCCCCAATCCTGTATTCAGGATAACGTAACCTTGACTAAGGCTCGTGCATATTCTATTGTCATTTTTCTTTTGTTTTGTTTCTAGTATGGATGTTCTGTAATAATAACACAGTATTACCGTTCAAACGTCCCTTTAGAGACGAATAAATGCAAAGAGTAATTGCAATAAAACATTTACTTTAGTTATTAGCGATAAGGCTAGTTTGTACCGAATTAATTCTTTAACACAGTCTTTACATAATATTAAGTAAATACTAGTAACCAATTCACTTCAGAATAGTATTGTCAGTAAAGGCTCATCAAAGATTATACGATCTCACTGATCACATAGTCAAACTACAATAATTCAGTTCAACTTTAGCTTTTGTTTTACCCTAGCGGATGGTAAGGATACTATAAAATAGCGATCGAGCGACCATATGCATTCAGTACAGTACACATAACAACTGTTTATACAGACAATGATTAAAATGTCCAAACATCATTATTTGGGTGTTGGCAATAGTAACGACTTACGTGCGAGACCCTGCTTGTACACAAAGAACAGTGATAAAATAACTACCTTTTGTAGCTAATCTGTTTGGATACTTTCGACCCTTCAGATTACGATAGCTTTGCACATGATTCTGTTGTCAGAAAGATTTCACTAGTGTGAATGTACAAAGTACCGATGCGTTGTTGTTCAATAATGAACCAGCAAAGATCTATATGCAATTAGTAAAGATTATATTAAGGACACTTAGGACAAGTCAATCACTGCACATTTACCTTGAACAATACTTGTGACCTGTAATGAGTACATTGGCTCGCTCTGTCACACACGTTTATTCACTTCACTGTTAAACACTCATCGTCATGTTAACACATCCAATGGTTGTTATCTCACCATAATCTTAGCGTAATTATTACACAATCCTGTCACTATAATCCCAGTAAATCCCAACAACGTAAATCGACATGAGAATTGGTTTGCAAAAATTAGCGGGAAAACTCTCATTCTTCAGTCACAAGATGGCGGTCATTTACAAATCTGCTACGTTGTAATTGAACCAATTGCCTATCTAATTTCTTAATCAGATTATTATGATTTACAATAATAACAACTTAGATCCCCCCTTACAAACGCGATTCTACCTACCTAATATATATATTCATATGTTTACTATTAGTGTGTACCTACTCACCTACCTGACTAAACTAACCGTGTATCAACAAACATTTAATTACGTTAAACGTGAAATGTGTAAGGCTAATCTATCTGACTAGGGCGCAGGTAGTAAGCCTGACTTTGAACTATCACTAATACCCCTACGAGCAAGAGACCACGGCCGAAGCCAAGGATGTGTTCTCTCACAGGACAAGGACATAAAAGTGTGTATATATACATATATAAAGATAGACAGGACTGACCCGCTCTGGAGAGCGACAACCGCCTACCCTCCAGTCACAAACCATCCTGGAAGCTCACGGATCCCTTTCAGGCAAAATCCGTGTGCTGAGCGCTTCAGACTATCCTCAGCATGCCTAGCTGAACAGAGGACAGGAGCTTGGTTATCACCGTAAGGTAGCAACTCCTGGCAATCACATCGATTGACTTCCTAAGCGGGGAACCTAGCTAATACCTATGGCCTCAGCCGTCCCTAGCCCTACCAAAGTCCCACAAAGAATCCCTATATAAACATTTTATCTCGTGTATGGCCCTGTACCGCAGACTCACAGTACAGCTGATATTCTGAATTGAATACGAGATTCAATTCTTAATCCCAGAGATAAAGGTGTCTTGTCTGGCTCATACGATAAAATGTTCATTTCGCGAATTATAATCTTCAATAAAGGCGAGCTACCTAATTCCTCTTCTTACTAATTAAAACACTAAGAATTTACTAATTAAACTCAAATTTTCCACAACCAAAGTAAAAAAAATCTTCACGACTTTAAATGCAAAATTCTCAAAATTCCCGCCAAAGTACACTATACAGAATACCTTTTCGCGAATCGACCAACCCCGAAGCCAGCTCAAAGAAAAGTGTCCTTGAATTCCCTCGTAGACCTTGCTTCAAGGCCCCAACACCCCCACAGCCAATCAGAAGATTCGATTTTCCCGCCAAAAAGTCACAATTCATGAATAATTGACAACAGCGCTAAATCTGCGTTAAAATTCAGAACTAAAGTTCACTTCCGATCAACCAATCAAAATATTGAGATTTGAATATTTATAAATCGCTTATATATATATTAGTCCTAGATGCCAATATAATTTTAATATTATTCAATTAGTTTTATGTTAAATACACATTCCAACTGCATTCAATAATGAATATAGATGATTATTCAATAGCCATTTGACCTTCAAAGTCAGTAGCCAATCACAGTCATTTCCTGCTTTTTTCATAGCTCTGAAGCACACAGATAATAAATAGTATTTATGATCTCTTTTCAACAGTACTTTATCGCATTAAATATTATAATTATTGTTATTTGTAAATAATTAATAAGTTTTAACTTTATCTGTTTATTCTTTTCTTTATTATTTTCCTTTATTAATTTTATTATGAACAATACATCAAACCTATTATAATATTATTCTTGTGTAAATATCCATAGACTATTTTTAAATTCTTTCAATCATAGTCCCGTCTATACTGTCTATATTAAACTATGTTTTAAATTTATTTGTTCATAAAACATATTTACTTGCGCTTTGCAATTTAACAGAGTAATTTCTTTATGAATCAATTTTTCTTTGACCACATACCATAGTGTATATTTATTCATTATTTTATTTACGTATAAAAATTCCTTACTTAATCAACTAGATGGCGTTTTACGACATTGAATTATTTTCGTTTTATAAAAAACCAAAAGATATTCAATTTACTTGTAGAAATTTCTTACTTAATCACTAGATGGCGTTTTACGACATTGAATTATATTTTTTGTTTTTGTTTTGTTTTATAAGAACTTTGAAATGGCGTTACAGTCCGTTACAGTGTAGAACCTCAAATCCCGTTCTTTGCCAACAATTTTTCACAGGCGTAGCTCTCCCCGTGTTTGTAAAGCGAATAAGCTTTGTGTTTCATGGACTAACCAATCATATTCAAATTTAGATGGCAAAGTTGTATTGTAACATAAAAATAATTTCTACACATAAAAAATGCAGGCACGGTTGTGTCTATCATATTTCCACCACATAATTTCCGCTCCCTGTAAAGCAGCGTACAGACGTTCCGAGGCATATTATGGCATCATAAATGGTTCGTCTCACATGCCTCGGGCCGTGTGGACGTGTCGCTCACACTGAGCATTCGCGTCATTCGATATTTGCGAACGCCACCTTAGGTCGAGGTGTGCGCTCCGAATGTCTCGCTCTCATACGTTATGGAGGCCGTGCATGGTTGTTTGTGTACTCAGCTCGAGCATGTCGTTTGGGTCGAACCAATCGCGACGCACGCCTCACAATGTCTGTACGCGGCTTAAAGTTTGTAAGACAACCATTTCCATTAATGCTTATGCAGATATAATTGTCAATGAATTTTATGTAATTTGCAATACTGCTTATTGAATTACCTATGTAGTTCTCGTTTAAGCTCTACATAATTAATGAATTCGACGGTTTTCTACGTTGTCACCACGTGTTACCGCTTGACTTTGAGCTGCGGTAAAGAAATTCGAATGGCGAATACGTTGTTATGTACCTAATTGGATTATTTTAGAAAACTTGACGAACAGTGTTGTTTTTATAATATTACTAGCTGTTGTGGCTGTCGGTTATCGCGGATCGGGATATGAAAAATGGATAGTAGTCGATTCTCAGACCTACCCGATATGCACACAGAATTTCACGAAAATAGGTCCAGTAGCTTCGGAGAAGTATGGGAACGAACACTGTGACACGAGAATTTATATATTAGATTATAAAAAAGACAAATGGAGATACTTTTAATCCTCTGCCAAGAATACGAAGTGATTCCAATATGTTTTATTATGAAAAAAGATAAATGTAGATATTTCATATATTTTATTTATTTTTCCACAAATAAAATTAAAGAACCTAAAATAGACCATTCAATTAGATGAAATGAAATCACGGCTACAACTGTTAAATAAAAAAGTTCGTAAAGAAGTTAATAAATTAAAAATGTTATAAACAGACAGTACTGTGGCATTTGCTTTAGCAAAAAGCCAAACCCTTAGTTATCCAAACTTTTAGTTCGCTAGCATTACATTTGTCATTTATTATAATTAGTTTCAAAGTATTACATTTTTTGAGTTTCAATAAGTAGAACAACTTTTAAATCTTTATACACCAATGAATACTTTACAGACTTTTACTGCACTTTTGGAAGTATTAATGGCACTTAATGAAGTTTCCCGCGTAAAAGCTCCGTGGGTGGCAACTTGCTGCTGGGCGATGGCAGAGGCGAGGCGTGGTGTTCTTCATTCCAAATTACCCATTAAACTGTTACTAAAGTTTGACCCATATTTTAGGGGCTTAAAAACGTTTATGCTATGTATAGTAGAGGCAACAGATTTTTAAGATTTGCCTGATATTACACAACTTTAATCAAAGTCGTTTTAGCCAAAATTAAACTAGTGGTAATAAAGGTCGTAAAATTAAAACAAAATAAACAAGTAATACAGTTTTGGTTTGATGGTGATGCTAAGAACCGTGCGAAGTGGAGGAGGAAAGGTCGAAATGCGGGCCTCTGGCTCGAAGGTGAAAGCGGACGTAGATACATTTTGCGTATGAAGGATCTAAAAAGTTTTCTAAGAACCAAAATATACTTACAGAATGTTCTGATTATATAAGTCAGAACATTCTCTTGTATCTTCCAATAACTCAAAAAGAGGTCTGTTATCTCTCGGCTTTTGTTTTTACTCCAGGAAGGGTTATGATTTTCTCGCGTCTTTTGTATGTTTCTATGTTTTGTAAATTTCTTTATTACTGGATTTCTTCCAAACGACTAAATGGCTGTAAAGAGAACAGATAACGGCCTTTGAAATACAAATCATATTGTGATATACTTTTTCAAACAGGCTATCAATTTGTCTATATAGCTTAATCTGAAAATTAGTTCATCAATTTAACCTACAAGCCCAAAAACAATGAATATCTAGCTAATCAATTAGAATAATGTATACATGATGTGAATATACATTCTACATGATATTATGTATACCTAATTTTCGAACATACTGACTTTTACGGTTCAGTATAGTTCCTACCTACTACAAAAATAGTGAGTCAGAGAATTTTCAATATAGGTAAACGATTTCATGAATGCTTAATAATAATGAAACATTAATGTAGACACGTACACACTCGGAAACTGCTCTTGCTAAATATTCATCATCATATCATATCAATCATCAGTTTAAAACGTCTATAATATTCATAATATGATTATAATCCAGTCTTTACACTATCAATTTATAACAGTTTTGTGCGTCAGAAATAAAACCCTACTCATAATGTAATCTTGAGTTGTCAACGAAAATAATTACAAAACATTTCTTGTCTCGATTTTTGGTAAGCAATAGCTAAACCCCACAGTTACATCCATGAAGCTCTCTTGCTGATAAAAAGAAGGTGAATAAGAAAATAGACTTCTACTTTGTATCCCTAACATTATCAGTAAACAAGTAATCAAAATCATAAAAGTATATACCAGCAATGAATATGTTTGGTTAGCGATTTACAAGAGCTGAGTTTTTTTTTTTTTTTATAAATAGGACACGTCAATTTGACTTCCTGCTTCCTTACTTGATTGCATAAAACTCTACGTATGGATTACAATAATTCAATGAAATCGGCATAAAGTCCATTTAAATTTTTCAATTTATCATTATTTTACTTCCCGAACACGGAACTGTTGATTTACTTTAATTCTTTTTTCGTAGGTACAGAAATAAATTGGTTCTACTTTATTTCCTTGCTTATATATACAGTATTTAAAATCCAGTTGTCTGTCAAGTGTCAAGTTGAAGAATATGTCGGCAGTTTACGCGAATATTACGCATTGAAAAATAAAACTAAGTTCTGCTGAAAAAGTAATCAATGGGATCACTGCAAATAATAAAATATCAACAAGTAAATCGCGATAGAATCGGTCTGAAATGGTTTAAGAATACCTCTTCAGTACGTTGTGCGGTTTATGTCGTACTCGCATCGACTAAAACCGCACGTTGACTCTGTCCTGTATTTTCCATCAAGTGTGGCGGACTAAATGTAGTATCTTTCCTAAATTATATAAATTTGGTGCTTGTTTCAGGCAGTAATTTAGAAATTCTTTGGTTTCATTAATGATGTACAACATGTACGTATATAATATGTTGCTTGATCATTTTTGGTAGGCGCCGTTGTACGAAACCAATAATTTTCTTAACTCTGTACTTATAAAAAATATAAAACTGTACTCGTCATATAAGTTTATATCCCGGCAAAAGTGGTCACTTTATCCCACGATAAGAGCCCCTATAGGGTTCAAAGCTTAATAGATAAGTATAAGTTGATCTTGTTTCGAGATTTACCTATTTATTTCGGTTAACCTCCTCCTATCGTGATAAGTCGACCCTCAAAAATATATGAGTAACTTTATATGTTAACTTAGTGTATAAAAGTAATATATTTAGAGCTCAGTAAGTAATTATAAATAACTAAGATCCCAATCAACTTCACATAAAATATTTTTGGTCTATCTCGTTGATCTCGTGTAGTTATTTACGTATTCCCTGAAAACTTGATAATACCCAGTCAAGCGAGTACTCCACGAAAATAGATGGGGAAGACGAGATTAGTAATTAAATATGTAACTCTAATCATCCAACGTTTATGCTTGTTACTGTTCAGAGATTGTAATCCTATACTATCTATACTAATAATAAAGGCGACGAGTTTATAGTTTGAACACGCTAATATCTAGAACCAAATATACGATTTGCAATAGTAGATTATGGTACAAGTGTGTAAAGTTGGTGATTACCGCTGAGGCGATATTGTCTAAAGGAGCCGAAGGCGGTAATCCACAATACACACGTGTATCATACGCCTTTTTTAATTCCAATTGTGAATAATATAATACTAAAATAGATATTTACCCTTGCAGTTTTCAGATAGTAAACACTCCATAGCGTTAAGGACTTCACATCAATCACATAATATACGTAATGGACGTTGTACAGTATATGTGTATATCTCGGGCGGTGTATTAGAAACATTAATTGTTTTCTTCATTGTAACTAGTTCATACTTGTAGATATTTTAATTAATTAATTTAACTATAATTTCACTAGTAAAAACGACAGACACACGGACTGGCGGACTGGCGGGAATAATAAAAAAAAAAAAACACCGGCCACAGACTAAAATAATGAGGTTTCTTTTTTTTATATATGTGAATGGTAAATTTACTTAAAGTTTTAAACAGAGAGATAACAAAGTTATATTTAAGTAAAAGTTTTGTTTATTATACACATATGAAATGGTATCATTATGTGCCTAATTTCGGTGAAATAAGAGCCACGTTATGAGCAAGTCAAATGAAAAATACTTTTGCATTTTATAGTAGTGTCTGGGGAAGGTTATGCAGTATATAATATCACACTAGGGTCTCTAAAAGCTGAGCCATCAGAAAAAGGTAAAGACGCTAGTGTGGGCGATGCGATACGGTAGAACTGATCTGAGTACGCCGGGTGAAACTGCAGGGTACCTTGTATTATCAGTTAAGTGACCATTAATGTCATTGGGCGAAAACATCTATTTTTATCTAGGATCAGTAATCTTCTCTTATTTCGATTTATTGAAATGGCCACAGTATTCGGAAAATAAAGAAGCAATTAAAACGGAAGGGTCTTAATTGGGTCATAAATGACCCATTACGTTTATTGGACTAAAATTAAACAGGATAGAATAGAATAGAATTGCTCGTATCTTTATTTGTGTGAGTATTTATGTGAAAAGAGTAAACTTAGAATTCGTTTTGTTGTGTAGTTTGACCTACATATTATATAGCAATATGATGAAGAATTTGCATTTTTGACAAAAATAAAATTAAAAAATGAATTAAGGTATACTCGGGCTTTTCGAAACCTAAAATGCTGATACTTCAAATTTCAAATCGCTCATGCAATTTATTTATTCTATAAGAAGAATTTTCGTTATTAAGTATAGAAAAAACTAGTTAGAGCTTCTTTTTACATTAATGATTAATAATGCGTGTGTAATTCTATAGACCCATATATGTAGAGAGTTCGAACATCTCAGACTTGGAAAAGAGGGAATTTATATTAATGCGGGTAGGAAACTGGGTGAAGCTTTTATAAGCAATGCGATCCAAGTTGAAATGGTTCAAACAAATTTCGAGAGATTGCATACCTTAACAGATTTGCCGAGTTTCAAACTTCGTTTGATTGGTATACGCTGACGTTATAATCAGTTGCGTTGTGGCTTCAACTACATTTACATTGTGCTCTTCGAGGCACATATTATTATTATCTAGTGCAAAACATTTTGGTGCATGACTTACATTAGACCTATAGATATTTCCAGGAAAGTCTAAAGGACTGGCAAAAGTAAAATTGCACAAAAAATATAATAGAATGAAAACAACTGTATACATTATATAATTATCTATATTCAGGATCTTAACGGTTTACTTTGTCACTAACTAATCAATAATTAAATTAAAATCTACATGTACAAAAATTGTTTTATATACACAAATTCATGCAATAACTATACTTAATCTAATTGGTAGGTACATAATGACCGTGTCGCACTTTACGCGAGGAATTTACAATTTCAATCAATATATTTTACTTTATGACAAAATCCATCATTAGATACATTCAAGTTTTTAAAACTTCCACACTAATTAACGATGTAATTAATTTAAAGTTACTAATTGCTAAATATAAGTTACATTGTAATATCTTCTGAACTGGCTGGACGAATTCAGCTGTTTTGAAAAATTGACGACCAACAATTACAATCTTAGGAATATAAAATTCACATATTATGATCGTAAATCTGCGATTAAATGACAAGAACTGAGAAATTGTCGTCTGTTCAATATTAGATACGCAAAAAAACTAGAACGCACGTTTCATGAATTCATCTGAATCACGCACTTTGTTAGTGGGAAGAGGATATCTATGCAATGTCGGTCCAACATCTAAACTCACTAGTTATACGTTAATGTCTCTATATAAAAGGAATATTATTTTCATATTTACACGTACACACAGACGAACATTTGGCACAAAGAGGCGTTTCACGCTCACACACGGGCCACTGCACAATCTACTACGGGTTCTGAGCAAATATAGGTATGCAGAGAGTTATCTACACAATACATGTATTTCGTAGCCTCACCTACACGTCTCCACTTACAATATTGGTGAGTTCTTATTCTACTTATATACATCTCACAATCAGTCGTAAATAGTTAATAATTTGGCAGATAATTTCCATTTAATAACTATTTTAAATTACAGAACATTGTTGTTACAAAATACGCGATGTAATCATCTGGATTGGCACTGACAAGTCCTAAATAGGCCGGACTAAAAGCTGCTAAAAATAACATGCAAAATACAAAAACGTATCGTACAAATTCTCAAATATGAATCGAATTACTTTTTCACAATTTTCGGCTCCAAAATGATAAAATTATTTCACAACCTGTTAATGTTCAATAGTTAGTGACTAATCTACTCAGAGAGGATGAAAGGTCTATAGATTATTATAAATTAAGTTTTGTCAAGATTAAAAAGAAGATATTGTCAAGAGTAAGTCAAGTCTCAGTAGGCAAATATAACTAGATGAGTCTAAAAGTTGCTGTCGTACTCGGAGCGACGCCGTGAGTAGTGCGAGCGTGGAACAGGGTACTCTCCCGTGTAACCGTACACTTGAGACCCGCCTCCTGTCTGCCCGTACAACTGCGAGCCGCCACCGTATCTGCCGAAAGAGTACTCAAATTAGCATACGTACGTTGTGTTGAAAAATCTAAGTGCAAAATTCAGAAACTGAATTTGGTGCCGCAGGTGTGATGTGACTGCTGTGACTGGACAGAACGGACAGTGTTTAGACTTTCTGCTAGGAAATAATTTTATTTACACGGAGTCTGTATCTTTCATCATGTAGATTAATACCCTAGTGCACCTTTCACGCATTATGTGCTAAAATAATTTCAAATAATTAGCTTAATCGCAAGAAGATATAGTTGTTGTATCAAAATGTTTATTTATTGGCCTGTGAGTAGAAATCGTACTATAATTGATATATTTCTGGATTGTATCATAAACTAATTTAACTGTAAAGTTTACGGTTATCATACATACATACATATACTCTCGCCTGTTATTCCCCAAAGTGGTAGGCAGAGGTGTCTTTAATTTACTGTCGGCTGAAGAACATCCCTATCGACTAGTCGCCTTCTACCACACCCACAGACAGAGATGGGGTGGCCCTATATTACTTTATGGTTAAGTACAATCAATTAATTCGTGCAAGTTAAAATTTTACCCATACGCATTTCCAGCAGGTCCGTAGACCTGCGAGCCACGGCCGGAGTCAGCCGTGTAATGCTGCATATATTTTTGAAGTTGCGGTGTCCACTCCGATCGCCAAGAGTCACCAGGGTTAGGATAAGCCAACTGCTCAATAAAGGCAGTAGACATACGCTGTGAAAAAGAAAGTTACCATTCATCATTCAGTAACATAATGTGTAAGAAGTTATCTGAAGTGTCTTTAGTTCTACGAAATTACATATGTTTGTGATTTTATTGAATCCAGAATTGCTGCTCCCTATTTTCATATACCATATGGATGAATATGGTATCATATACCATATTTATCCAGATTTCAGGAAGAAAACTACTGAGATATGAAATTGATTTATTTACCTACTGCGTATATGCAGACTTAGATACTGACAAATGCAATGTATAGTAAAATTCCTGGTTACATTACCTTTCCTGATGGTAGATATGGAAGTTCGCGGTCCTTTAATTGGTGTACATCTTCGAAACCACCCATATGACTTTTGTCCAGTTCTCGGAGCATGTCTTCGCTAAGTGGGATTGGCTGTTTAGCTTTAGCACTCTTCTGACGATTAACCAACTGAGAAAAAATAATATTAGATTAAATAAAACAATACGTATACCTTTACCAGTTTGTATGTTACTACATATATCGTATCGGTCATTGAACTTACCACAGTAACACCAAATATTACCACAAAGAGAAGAGAAGCCATAGCAATTACGATCACAGCAATGCCCCACTGAGGTAAGAATGATTCTTCTTCAGTTTCTACAGGTTTCGGTTCCTCACGTTTTGGTAAAACTGGAAAGAAAATGACAGATGTATAAACATTTTGTTTTAAAATTTATTATAGAATGATTAGAATATTACATTCATTACCTATAAATTCAGTATACGCAGGATCCATAACAAACTTTCCGATTTCTAATTTGCCTGCAGATTTGTCTATAGTTTTAGTCATTTTTTCATTGCTCTTTTTCATTCTTTCTTCATCGGGTTGATCTCCAAGCATCACATCAGGGTCAAACTCATCCTCAGGTTCCTCCGTTACTGTTTCAATAACAGAACCCGGTCTTGCATTATGCAGAGATTTGTGAAACATTTTTTTTAAGTCCAACGTATCTACTCTCTCTTTTACTTCTTTGAGTTCTATAAAATAATCTACAAGAACGGATCCTTGAGTGAACCCATCAATTCGGATTCCTTTGTACCATTTTTGAAGATAATCAGATTTGGAGTAAACAGAGTTTAACTATAAAAAAAAATGCAATTAGTAAATTATTCTTCGCCACTAAAGATGTGAATGAAAGTTTATAAAATATGTATTTGTATATTGCAAATATTTAGGAAGATTATTAAAATTTACCTCTTCTTTCACATCTTTGGCAAGGCGTTGCCATTCATCAGTATGATGATCCAATAATTCTGGTACCCATTTGACTCCTGAAACGAACGTGGATTATTAACAATAAAATGCATTGTAAAATTCATTGGAAACGTTTTCAGGCAGGGAAATTAGTTACCTGAAACAATTTTGATAGTAGCTGCAATGTCGCACTCTGTTCGACATACACCTGGAGTGGTCGAGGGAGGTGGAGCTGATGTAGTCGTGGTCGTGGTCGTTATTCGCCTTGTCGTTGCTTCAGTACTAAATGCTGCCATGGGGCTAGTAGCAGTAGCATTTCGTTGAGCTTCTAGAAGCTTTTCGATTGAAAACGGTGTTGTAGATGGTGAAGGCCAACCAGTGAATTCTGTTGTAGGTCTAAATATTTAAAAATAATCACGTTAGTTAAGTACAGCTTAGTTATTAATTTTTGTTGAACAATGAAAAACAAAAAGAAATACCTTGTAGCCCAACCCTTTTGTATCTTTGGCGTGATTGGAGTAAAACCTATTGGTTTAGAAGTAGTTGTTTTTCTATTGATTTTACCGCCGCCGGGTCTTGAAGGGAATACCAATTTAATACCACCTGGAGCCTTGGTTGTACTACTGACTGACTGAAACTGAGAAGATTCATCAGTTTCATTTAATTTGAACCCTGGTGGCAATAAGTTTGTAATATCTGCAATCTTAATAGTTTTAATTGGTGTCTCAGCAAGTTCTTTATCTGTAGCATTTAGCTTAAAACCTGGTGGCAAAAACGCTGATATGTCAATTGGTACAGCGCCTGCAGGTATTTTTAACTCAATTTTTGGTTTCTGTGTTGTTGTTGTTGTTGTGGTAATATTCAATTTAAAATCTTTTGGTAAGAATGCTGAAATGTCTACTTGTTGGATTTTATCCAAAATATCCAATTTGGTAGCTTGTATCGAAGCGGGTGTTTCAGTACTTTGTGGTTTGTAATCAGCTGGAAGTAATTGGCTAAGTTCATCCTTTTGTATTTTTTTAACAAAGTCTTCTTGGGGTTTCACTTCTTTTGGCTTATACTCTTTAGGGAGAAGAGATTTATGATCTAATACTATAACTCTATTTTTAGCACTTATTCCTGACGACCGCCCTTGAGTACCATTAATAACAGACATATCGCTGGAAATGTCTGGAGCACTTGTAGTTGTTGTAGAGGGTATAGTAGTAGTAGTAGTTGTTGTTGTTGTACTAGTTCGTTTCTCTTTATATGATAGTCTTGACTTATAGCTTGAAGGTAAGAATCCAGCAACATCATCCATTACAGTCACTAGCTTTTTCTTTGGTTTCGGTGTAGTAGAGGTAGTTACTCTTGGAGCGAATTTTTTTATTTGAACTGGTAGTGGATCAGGTAATGACTTTTCTGAAACAGTAGAAGGCGTAGTACTCTTCAATGTAAAGAGTTTGATAGATGCTGGAGTAGTAGTGGTCGTGGTAGTTGTAGTGCTCTGCTCCGTAGTTGACTCGGTAATTAATTCAATATTTTTGTTTTCGTTGCTTAATGATCCAGACAAGACTGCACTTGATAACTCTGACTGAATACTGTCTAATTTATCGTTAATATTTTCTGTAGATGAACTACTTACAAGACCAATGTCATCTTGATCAGACCTTGGATCTTTTGTTACCAATTCCTCTTCTTCGTCTTCATTATCATCAGTTAGAACTTGTTTCTTTTCTTCTTGTTCCACTGTGGGGAACGGTAAGAAACGAGCACCAGATACACTTCTACTTGTTTGAACCGAAGCAACGACGATCCAATTTTCAGTGGTAACAGGTATAAATGAATCATTACTTTGATTGATAGTGGTAGATGTAGTGATTTCAGATGTGGGACCAAGTTTTGTAGTACTTGGTGCAAAAGTGACATCAGGAATAGATATGGTGCCATTAACTACACTTTTTGTAGTAACAACAGAAACGACTTCTTGTCCTAAAATTGAAGGTGTTTCAATTGATGTTACATCATCCTCTGAACTATTATCTGGAACTTGTTGCAATTCATCTATCATATTCTTATGTTCTGTTTGGTCTATTACTGTAGTATCTACAAAATGTTTGAAATTATCATCTTGTACCATGGTCTTTTCAGGTTTCATTACAAGTATGTCAAATTGGGTTGTGTTTGTTTTTGGTTCATGTGTAGATATTTCTGGTTCTTCAGTTGTATCATAGTCATCATATATATCGCTTTCATGCTCTATTGAGTGTGGTTTTACGGTTGTATGTTTCACTTCAGAACTTTCATTGTCGTCATAGTATTCTACATACTCTCCCTCATCTTCTTCTTCATCTTCAGGGTCGAGTTCATGATTAATATGCTTATTACTCTCTGTAGTACTGGTTGTTGTTGTAGTGGATGCAGAGGTTGTATTAGTTGCTCCGAAATGCTTTTGCTTTTTATAATTATCTACATTCACAAAACTTGCGTCGGGTTTACTGTCATCCACCACTGCAGTATCATTATTATTCGATTTTATGACTTCCACATCATAGGATCTTTCTGGGTTCTTCATAAGTTCTCTGAATGTGCTAATATCACTTATATCATCTTCAAGTAAAGGTTCTATATCTAAGAGTCCTTTGTATTCTGTAGATGAGCTGGGATGTGGGACATTCGATTTAGGTGTATTGAAGTGCTTGTGCCTATTGAAAGCGCTGCTTGGTGAATTATCCGTGTGTGTATTTTCATTTAGAGAAAGTGAAAACCGAGGTACGTTAGGCTTATTATTCAGTCTTTGTTTACTTGCAAGTCTGTGGGGATTATAAGTCGTGACCCTGTGTTGATCATAAAAGTCTTGATTATCATTTTCATTACCTTCGTCATGCGAAATATGGCCCGTCTGCCCATTGCTTTTTAAACTATTACCATCGAAAGGCATGTTTTTAAATCTGTTATGTTGCAAATAGTCAATATCAGGATTATTCAAAGTAATTTGGCCAAGAAACGTTTCTGGTTTGGAAGGATCATTCTGATATGCTACAGAATGTATTTGGTTTACGTCTGGCCTTTTTGTGGACGCTGGGTGAACCAATTGAAAGTTATAAGGTAAAGCTGGCTTGTACCTTTGTCGCTGTGATGTAAACTCGGGTTGATTTACATAATACTGAGCGCCGGATTGACTTCTACCCTGTGCAGTAGGTAATTGAAAAGGAGTTGGATTTTGATTATAATTAGGACTTGGAAACCTAGTCTGATCCTCATTATAGATTAGTTGCTGCGCGGTTTGCGTAGGTCTATAAGTGTTTCCTTGTTCGTAAAATGTCGATGGACGACTATTTGGAAATAAAGGAGGTTGAACTTGAGCAAAGCTTTTTTCTACCGGCGAAAAGAAAAAGTGATTTTCATCTGAAACAAGAAAAAAAATCCATTAAAAATTTTGTAAATGCACGTGGCAAATGAGTTTTCTGACTGACTTTTCGACATGTTTTCAGACTCATGATTAGTTGAATTATAGTTCCAATAATAGTCAAGTAATTTTTATTATAATTTAATTAAAATTCTCCAATGTGAGTGAAAATGTAAATAACAGAAACAATAATACAATAGACTTGGCTTTTTGACTTGACACCTGAGCTTTGTGAAATTCTGGATCATCAGGCTTTAATCTTAAAATAATGTAAGGAATTCATTGGGTATTTCCGTTCAATGCAGATGCAGAGGTGGGTAAGCGTGTGAATGCAAATCACGCAAATAAATTGTATTCTTGGATATTTTTACTGCAATGAAATGGAGACGTGATAGAACTGCAAGATTTAAATACTTATACATACCTACCTAATATTTATTTGAATTTGGATGATTTTATTGAGCATCATTTTTCTAGTTTTTATTTATATTGGAATAGATATGGTAATTGTTTTTTTTAATACACAATCATGTGATATAGGTAGATAAATAATTTTTCAACACAATTGCTCATAAATTGGCCCTAATTTCACCGTAATTGGGCACATGACTTTTTCAAGGCTATAAAATACAACTGAGTAATAGATTTTTTTAAAAATTTATTGGTGTATTTGCTTTGTTTAAAAAAAAGTTTCGATACAAATAGGTCGTGTTCAATAGTACAAATAAATTATATACCTACCTATTACTTAATTATTTCATACAAATTCGTTTTCTCTGTAAAAATTTTAAATTCTCCATTTAGTCTGCGACAAATAAAAAATGTAACCGCTTTTAGTGTATGGCCGATCGAGATGCGCGCTCATAGGAAAACAAATTAATTTTTCAGCTATTGCGAAAAAATCACAACACGTTTTCACTTTTGAAATTAATAGATATTCATTAATTTAAATGTCAACAAGTACTAGTTATGAAGAAAATGATTGATGTTGTACAACGTCCAATATATGATCTGATTTTTTATACCACTGGAAGGTGGTTACCGCGCCCTACGAACGTTTGCAACACCAGGGGAATCACACTCGTGCTGCCGACCTTGTTGTTTCTGGGCCGTCAGTGTAGAAGACAAAGCAGGAATATCCTTTAGTCTGCCCACTGAGAGCACAAACGCTCTCCAGTGACTCTAGCTACTCTATTCACTACCGGGAACACAATACGAGGTTATTATGGTCGTGGTATTCTGTTATGGAACATATATAATTACTTCACTGTTATTAGTTCGTCGAATGAGTAGAATGCTTGCTCGCATAGCCATCGCTTCAGTCGAAGTTTGAAGGAACTAATACTAGGAGCTGAAGTCACATTAGGTGGCAACTTGTTTTACACTAACGCCCCATGACATGAGTTGTCTTTTCAGATTTGGCCAGTGACCCGGGTATCGCTTTCAGTTTTTCGCGATCTTATTATTTATTTTATTTACAAGAGTGTTGAAAAACAATGTATGATACACATATGTATTGATGATTACCGTTCTTGGATTCTCTAAGACCCTCACTAAACGGCTCGGGTCTCAATGGTACCTCAGCGGTAATCACCAACTTTACCCACTTGTACCAATTTTATCCAGATTTATCTCGAAACTAGCTTTTGCCCGTGGTTTCGCGCACGTAGGTAAATAGTATACTATGGAATATTATACTATTTCAGATGCTTATAAAATGTAGATTTCGATAAAGTGATTATAAAAATTTGTTAATCACTTGAGTGAACAATAATGGAATTATTTGTCACTGAAAAAAGTTGGTGTATAAAATAAGTTTTCACACGTGGAGTAAAACAATATATATTTACAGTAATTGCTTCAGAAGTTTGCTTTATGTGAATTTGTGTTTAGCTTTACAACATTTTGTGAGATAAGTATATTTTTATTAGCTACTGCATGCTGTTTTACTTCATAAATCATGTTAGCTGTCAGTCAAAATAGGTAATCAAGGTAAATATTAGTTCGTAATGTCGGTACCGATTACTAAATATTTGGTTCATTCTTCTTTTGATATTTACGGATATGGATAATTTTTACGTGCTCGTTATCAAAGGGTTTATTTTAATACAGTTACAAGATTTGCTACAGTAGGTAATATTAACTTTTCCATATGTAAATGTAACTGATTATATTCGCAATTTACTGTGTTTTATTTTTATAATAGCTTAGCTGAAATGTTGGCGAAAATTTGGCATTTCCGTGATTTGCTTTACACATATTTACTTCATTTTTGGTTGTTCTATGTACTTGTAAAACTAGATTAATAAGTGTGTTGTTGTACCGTCCCTTACAGCCCGTATTTTTTAGTCTGTAGTAGTCAAGTATTTTTTGGAAATCTGCCGGATTTGTTGAAATTTATTTGTAACTGTTCCGCTCTCTTTCGTAGTAATGTGATGATATATAGCCTATAAACTTCTTGGATAAACGGACATTTTAACACAAAAAATATTCAATTCGAACCAGTTGTATAATATTATATATTAAAATAATAATTAATATAGTAATGTTAGGTGCTGATGGTGTCTAGATACTATTATATGTCGGTCCAAGGATAATATAATGTGTATACCATGGTATTTACATTATACTATCCTTGGACTACGATTATCAGATATAGATATAGATATCAGATAAGCCTTTGAGTTAAAGTGCTTTATTTTGTCAAATTTAATTTATAAGTTTAGATTTCAAGGGTTTCTTTTCATTTAATTTACCATGCTTGTTAGAGAAATTAGATCCTTATGACTATTGACTCTATCGATGGATGACATAAAAATACAAATTGATATTTTTTCAGATGTTAGTCGGTTCGATTACCGGGTGTGGTAAGCGAATTTTCGAAAAACTTGAATGCCGATTTATTTCTTTAAAAAAATAAAGGAATGTTTCCTTTGATTGAAAATCGCTATCGACAGTATTTAGAGTACTTCCCCTCCAGGTAAGGTTAAAATCTTCCACCCTGTATATATATATGGCTTCCTCTTTCATAACGAATACACCATGTTTCTTCTAATACATTTATGTTGTAGATTTTGGCATAAGATACACCATTCGCAAGATAATCTTGGGGAAATTACTTTCTTGTGGATCATATCCCTAATTAGGAATGGCATCGGTGTTCATCAGATCCCGCGGGTGAGTATCGTTGGGCTTAATAGGAAATCGATCAATTGAATAATTCTCCTTGTAGATTATAAGGACTATTTAGCCAAGAAACTTTTGAGGGTGGTATACCATGTACATACACCTTATAATATATGTAATACATTAACTTTTGCTAACTTTTTATTAGCTTTTATTGATACGGCCGCTAAAATAGGTTTTTTTTTATAACAGTAGTAACATAAAATAAATATCAGTTTAATTATAAGCAGCTATATTATAAAGCTTTTGAACATATACCTATTTATCAAATAAGCCAAGTAGTTCATGAACCATGTTTAAACAAAACATATCAGCTTAATAAAAATTTAATAACATTATACTGATGAAATAATACTTACTTAATTAATTTTATTTATATGTAATGCATAAGAATAATATTTGTTCGAATACTATGCTTTGTATATTTTATGAAGTTGGTTATTAGACAATTGCCAAAAAAACTAACTAAGCGTCGGTAGCTTAGTGGTTAAGGAGTCGGCCTTACGATTGAATCCTGGCCATTACACTACCGACGTGAACCCACTCCTAGCACAAGCAATTTTGCTTAGTTGGAGTTCGGTTGCTAATATTCTTTAAAAAAAAGACGGGTTGCACTCTGGGAGTGCCATCAGAAGTGAAATATTTTTTCTTTCTTCGTTACATACATAGAAAAAGATAAAAAAGAACATACCATACCATACCTATAATATAGCGCTAATCATAGAACCTATCACTTATTTTCTGCTAATTTTTTTTTTTTAATTATGAAAAGAAAAAATAATCACAAAAAATAATAAATTACAGAAAGAAAAATAATCATTAAAAGTAATAAATTACAAAAAGAAAAAATAATCACCAAAAGTAATAAATTATATAATAAGAAAAAACAATCACAAAAATCCCTGAAGGCCTGGTGGTTTGAACCCGATACTATCTGAAACTATAAGGACTTACAGTCGAAGTGCTTACCGTTTAAGCTACGACGCTATCTGTTGTAAATAGATAGTCTGTACCAATCTTGTACGACGTCAGTCGTCGGTTACGGTTCAAAGGTCAACTAATCCTGACGCTTCCTTAACATTTTACACCCATCCAACGCCGCTAAAGAAGTTTTCACTTCAAAAATGTTTTTTAGTCAAAAAATCATTTCATTTCATTTATAGAATTAACATTTTCTGTCACTATTATGAAAAATGTGGGGTTCTTATTCCCAGGCCCCTAAAAGGCGTCTGTAACTTAGTGGAAGTTACAGATGCCTTATTATAATATAAGCAAGGTAATGTGTTATTTTAGCAATCATTATCTGAACAGGAACTATACTTCAAAAATTGAAACGTATATAGTTGAGCCGGGTTTCCTGCAAAGTGGTTTCAAGGCAAACATTCCTATCGTGTAACATAATTGTAACTTAAAATATATTTAGTTCTATACTTCTGTAAATTAATTACTGAAATGTAAATAGTTACGACTACGACTGTTATAATTACTACTAATGTTCAACGTAAAAATTTAAACTATAACGTCAGGAATGCATTACGTATTTTGCGAATGGTCCCTCTTTCGCAAAATACATTCGCGAGCAAAGGGTGTGGAAGGAGAGGGGGACGGGATGGAGGGGTATTACTTAGTGGGATGATGTTTATTTATCAAAATTTATGCAATTAAAATAATAGTCGTGGAGCTTTTGACGATTTTGGACAAGTTATTTTTGGCAAGATTAAATTAAATTGAGCTCTAAATAAAACTGAAAGTATTTGCGGTTGCTTTATAACTATGCAGTAACGAAACAATTGTTATAGCTAGAACCTGGTCAAGAAGTTTCAGTGGTGGGAGAGTGAACAATATACCTACCTTAATCCCATAAAAAAGTGGGTAAGTCCTCATCGTATTGATTGTCGTAAATCAATATAGCAAATAACCAGCGTTATATTCGTAGCAGAACAGTGAATTAAAAAAAAAATGAATCGTTTATCAAAGCAGAGGAAAATTTAAAGCAAATTAAAGAGATTTATGTTCCGATTGCGTCTGGGATACGCCTCCAAACTCAGCGTTTTTAATATAATAGGAGTCTAGAGTACCATTCAAAAGTAAGGTAAATATTAATAAAAGAGCTTTTTTATGTTTTATCATTGGGTAAATTTTTAACTGCACCCCTGTTGGGATATTTACTATAACTTTTAGTATGATTTAAGAAATTATCTACTTAATTGATATAGATAGGCATACCCATCATGGTATCATTGAACAAAAGATTATTTTAAGCTGTTATTATAAAACTGCATAAAGATTTTATAAAAATGCTTTCACAAGAGATTAATTAGTAGCAGAAGGCAGGGTGTAATGGTGCATGCCAATAGTCCTAGTACAATTTAGAGTAAGTTTATTTGAATATCACTACTTATAGCAGATATTTGAATATCACTACTAGCACAACTCCTATGTTTTTCACAGGACATATGGATCGGCTTGACTTTGTAAGCTCCACCCTCACACTTAACACGGGCGGTTAAATAGATGGATGTTAGAGTACCGCAGGGCACAGGTTCTTTTTGAAATTATTCGCACTTTCACTTTGTTGCAAGTGGGAACACTAAAGCGATAGCTCTGGTGTATGTTTTTATGGCAGTGGAAAGCGCTTACTATAATGTGGGCCATAGGCTTGTTTTCTACCTTGTTGGTATATTATGCCGATGTTTTATCCTTACTTATATGAGTAAGTTAGCTTCACCAGAGCATCTTGACCGTTATAACATAGACACAAAAGTAGTGGCTGTGGAGGAACTGCCATCAAATGGGCCGATAGATACTATTTCTCTTCCTCATATTTAAAAAATCGTGAAATATAGCCATTATGAACGTAATAATCATGTTTTAGCTATTCCTTTTATGTTCCTATGTTCTGTTAATCGAAAAATAGAACCATTTAATTCAGGTATTTCCGACGGATCGGAAGATTAATGAAACCTTGCGCAAATTTCACCAAAGGAATTTCCATTGTAAGGAAAAATGTATTTTGCTTTGAAACTAACGGAGTGTTATTACTGCATTCCTTTTATGCGAAGATTTGGCAATGGGGCGGATTATAATAACTGATTGCTGCCTGACCTCGCGGCATTCCATATTTTTCTTTCTTTATTTTATTAGTTTAGCTCTGAGGGATATTCTGAGTTGATAAATTATAAACTTAGGACATCTCTCAGAGCGTTGATGAATTGAAAACAATCTTCGCTATTTTTAAAAGATCTCTAATAAACATGATTTTAAGTTATTTTTATTTAACAAAAGGACCTTTCTCTGAAGCTATGTATTTAAGGTTGTTAGCAAATAAATTAATGTAGACGGTCATCGTCCTTCTAATCCTGTTGTAATTTTGTATTAATTTTATCCTTCGGTTTTATTTGAAGCGAAGCTTTTTTTGCACGTTTGAGTCCTAGGTCGTAAAAGAAATGTGTCTGTCACTTTTGTCACATCTTATTGTCACAGGCTGTCAACTTATTGTAGGTACTTATTATACAGGCAAACGTAGTGTAGGACGCCTAACGGGCAGGTGGAAGGACAACCTCAACAAGGTCGCCGGGAAGCACTGGATGCAGGCTGCTTTAGATCGGTCGTTCTGGAAGTCGATAGGAGAGGCCTATGTTCAACAGTGGACTGTGTGCAGCTAATTTAATGATGATGATGATTGTCACATAATATAATCTTTACTTGCACCTATTTTATCACTACTTAAGTGCATATTTCAGGGTGAGGTTGTCTGCTCAGAACCGAACTTTGAGCCTCTCTTATCCGACACATGAATGAAAGCTTTGCTTCTTTAAATCATGCTCCTTGCCATACTTGTTTCTGAGTGTATACTGTGCGAGTTCAAACTCGATGGTTAAAACAAATGGGTAATTTATTTGAATGAATTGGCCCTAAGTTTTATAGATATTGATTTTCTTGTCTTACTCAATTCTATTGAAACTAGGTTTTAATGTATCTTCAGACCTTCATAAGACACAGCACAGAATTACTAAACACAAACGGTAGAGGAGGTTAGCATATATTGTAGAATAATATATGAAAGTGTACATTATATTTTCACAGTATTTCGAGCTTAGCTAATCTAGACATGATATTATCTTGGTGATAAAAATTTAGAGTACAGAAAAGTTAACTCAAAGGCATTCTGGGTAAGAAAATGTCTCAATCCTATCCAAACATAAATATTGCCATAAAATGTCATGTAGGTAGGGAAAATATACCTGATGAAAGAAAAGTTGTTGAGTTGTGCCTTCAATATATTCTCTGATTAAGTTCGAGGTCACAAGAAACTGGAATTTCCCTCGAGACTGACCAAGTTTCGTGGCTTTATAGCTCATGTCAATGTTTATATGCCACGGTTGATTATTACGAGGGCAGAATGGCCAATAGTGGGTTCAAGTAGTTTGGGTTAAGTTTCTTTATGAATATAGCATGCCAAAAATGTTTTTTTTGTGTTTTGCATTGTGTCATTATGTATTCAATACAATGCAATTAATTTAGTTCATGCATCAGTAATAACTTCGATATTTTTCTCTAAGATCATCTTTCTCAAGCGTATCAATCTATAATCTAGATCAATGAAATATTTGATTACGAAGCAAAGAGATGAGAAAAATAATTCAATTCTAATTATAATTCAAGAAATTTTATTAACAATAATTATTTACAATATGTACATTAGAATTATTTAAATAAAAAATATAAAAACAATAAGTACAATTAAATTATAAACTCATTTTCTCACTGCCATAAATTCAATACTAACAAGATGTAAAAAATATAACCATTCTTGAGAGGTTACGTACCTATTGCATTATTATAAGCGAAATTCAACTTTATATCCATTTTCTTTTGATATATTACTATGATTGGTACGTAAAAACTAAACAACTTTTAGGCAAAATGATGCCCAACCACCAGATAAGGTTGACTTTTTGCAATCATTGAAAACTTTCATTAGAAGACTTCAGAGTTCCAAAAAAAAACATTCATTAGAATAATAAGTTGTAATTAATATTAGGGGCGGGTATGAGCCGTAAATCGCAGGTAATTAGGCAGGCACACGCGTATGGCCGGGTCTGCACGTGACGTGTGCGGAAAGGGCGTAAAAGCTCATCGTAATATACATCCCCTATATGTACCCTCGCTTAAGGTAAACATTCTATTTTTCCATTCCCAGCGTGAAACTTTGTTCAAATTTTTTTACGAGATAGGTACTTATAATAAAAATATGAGTACATTTTGTTTTTTTTATTTTATGTAAAACCTTATCAAAGGTAGATATTTTGTCAGGAACAGTGAATATTTATTAAAACTTTTACCCATGTATAAAAACAAGATAATATTATATGGTTTGTTTGCTTTCTGATTCAACAATATACCTATAGAAAACGTTATAATAAAGTAAATAAAGTCCATTCCAATCAGTCGTAGAAATTACTTGTAAGTAATCCTTTATAATTAATGTGGGATTGCAAAAGTCTTCGAACAATGTTAGTTTGAAAAAGTTAACCCTCAGTGAATTGTAATCTGAAACTGGATTAGTTCTCTCTTGTACTTTGCTCGAGCCCTGGGGTTTTAAAGTGGATCATTGTTAGACAAACTGTAATCCCTAGAGTACGTAACATCTACTACACAATCACTACTGGGTACCGCACGAATCGTTTTTCAGTAGATTTTTAATGTGTCTGACGACCTTTAGGCCGATTTATGTATTTGTACGATATACTTATCTGTTACATTATTTTGCCTATCAAGCAGCTTTATAAAAAGAAATATCTTATTTACTTTTCATATCATATTGATTTTATCTATTTACCCTTCATTGCAAGTGAGTAATGCTACACAAATTACCATAATTAAACAAGAAAGAGGAAAAATATTCCTGACTGACTCATAGTAGTGTTGAAAGGTACTATAGGTAAATGGTAATTAACGTGTAGCTAACGTAAAGCTTGGTTTTACCACCAAGCTAATCAAATAAACCAACCTGCATATGGACACAAGAAACTAATTCAACAAACTCCTAATTATGCTCGCATAAAAAATTGTTTATTATTATATACGTAGCTTGTGTCCTACGTAAAGTTAAATATACGTCGACCCAAAGCAGGAACTTGTAATTTTGTAAACAATGTGAAGAGAACGCTGTAAACATGTTATTAAATTCACATAAAACGTTAAAAATAGTTAAGAATATACCGTTTGGGTCTTCATTAAAAATGTTATTTACGGACTACTATTGTATTTACTAGAAAAAAGCAAAGTAACGACTATGTAATGAGCAATTTTAAGAAGCTAATGGCGAAATCGACCTCCTTTGTCAAAATTTCGACCGAGATGCATTTTCCAAGGTTGAATGAGTGAGAACTTTGTTAAACTCAACGAATTTATGATCTTTCACATCAAATATATGGAGCTATTCGCAGAGCAGTTCACAAATGAGGTAGTTAGTATGCAAACTGAGCCATCTGTATAGACTATGAGCTGTTATTAGATCTAACAAAGCTATGCATCTCACGTTTTTAAATAAAACCTAGCAGACGCTGTTTAATGTTCTACTATTGTAAAGTTAGAAACGGTGACTACATTCTATATAGATGCATTCGATTGCATTCGATTGAATGATTTGAAGATAAATAATCTGATTAATCCAAGTTAAATCAAGAATAACGATAAGAAATGTATGTAGTATAATTATGGGAAGTATGGTGCAAAAAATCACCATATCACTGCCAAGGTTACGTACTAATCAATATGGTTTTTATGCATAGTTATGTTAAGGTAATAATAATTTTTAAAATTAAGTTTTAATATTTACATTGGGGTTTCGAAGATTATTTAACAGACCAAGTTACTTACGCATTTATAATATTAGTATGAATGACATTCAAAGCTTTTTCAAAATCACATGCATAACCAGAATAAGAACCTGGTCAATATTCTGTATGTAATCGTGTGTTGTTTACTTGTGTAATTGATCCTGAAAGTATAAGGAACAATTTTGCCATGAAATCTTGCGTAAACATTAGACTGAAACACACACTTTAATTTTTTTTGCAAAACATCGTCATTAATATCGATCATCATTATGGATTATTTATTTCAATAGATCACTTTATTAATATCTTATCTACATAGATTTTATGCACCACAAATTACGTTTATTTGCGTGGTTCCCGGCAGAGTAGAATTTGGGCCACTTCTTCTCTTCCCATGTGGTGTCGTACAAGGCGACTAAGGGATAGGGCTGATTAACTTCAACATCAGACAGATATGTACAGCCCAGACTCAGCCTCAGATGCATGGCTCGAGTCAACAATAGTGCCCGGAATACGGCAATAGGCTCACCCCCTATTACGTGGGACCGAATACAGATTGGTGAAATGTGGGTGTTAATTCACCTCTGCTTAACCCGCCGGGGATAAAGGCGTGATTATATGTATGTATGTAGTGTTGTGGGCGCGCCAATTTATTTAAAAATTTAAAATGAAACACTTAATAACCTAAATCGAATAAAGAGAAAAAACTGAATCGGTCTAGGCGGGGTTTGAACCTGCGATCTTTGCCTTACAAGAGCAATGCTTTGATACCTCAGATGTAACTGGCTCTACTAACACACCACAAAGGTCGTATATAAACTAAAATATATGCACAAATTATTCGTAAATTTTACGATGGGGCTGTATGACGTAGTTAGCGCTAATCTAATTTGCTTTTGAGCTGGTTAAATTAGCATTAGTTGCAAAATTGTTCCTCTAATGACGCTGTGGAAAAGGATTACGGCATACGGAAAGGTTTAATAGCTCAACCGTTCATCTGTGGTATCTTCAAAAAGGAAAAGTAACTATCATTAGCAGACGCTCCCAGTGGGAGGGTTCCGTATAATAATTAGTGACATTTAACGCGAATGGACCGTTTTTCTATTTTCCTTTGGCTTCTTTTAATGTGGGAGGAGGGTTTTAATATCTTAGGACATTCTTTGATGATCCAGGAAAAAGTTAATTGCTCGAATTGGCTATTAGCGGCAGATGGGTAGTAAAGATTTGGAATTGCATTACTTTTTTTAGATTTGGGAATTTATAAACACTTAGGCGGTTCGCATAGTTCATACAAAACACACATAGTAAAATATACAGAGTACGCATTCACACGCAGTTTATTAGGCAGTAAATACACGCAGTCATGAAAAAGGTAGAATGAAAAGCAAATGTAATTGAAAATGTTATTTGCAATTATCAGAAACTAGAACTCAGTAAACCTGAGTTGACAGTAAGCGCCTAGAAGGCAGATAGCAGACAGTAAGTAGATGTCTAGAAGACAAAATATGGAACCTAGGGACCTTTAATACATTGTTTACCGAAATGTATAAATTAAATTTCAACTTTGTGTTGTTCCCATAATAAAGTTAGAAATGTGGTTTGAGTAATAAAATAGAAATAAAAATGAAAGTTTATGGCTTATGTTTGAGATTAAGATTCAAATTTCTTTTAACTTCAAAATATTGAATAGAATACTTAAGAGTTTTTGTGATTGATAACAGAAACTACAATGAATATTTTAAACGCATAGAATAAAAGTATTTTTGCATAAAATAGATGGGTCCGATAAGCAAATAAAAAAAAATGAGAACCTGAATTGTGGTAGTAATATTCGTCATAAAGGAATGGGTGGATAAGTTACACACCTACTTATCTTTAAAAGCAATCACTTCAGTTTTCTGTTGTGTATGTTTCAAACGAACGAAAATTGGTTTTTCCCGTCAGGCATTTTCCTGTGTCAAAAACGATTCCTCTTTTTTAGGTTGATTACAAACCCAAATTGATGTACACATTACTAGCTGTTGCCCACGGCGCCGCTCGCGTGAGGCGACCAAACATAGCCTATTGGCCCGGTCAATCTAAACCAAATTATATGAGTGAGGCTATAATAAATCAAATTTCAGGCGGTTGAAAATTGATAGGGTTGTTCAGAACACTGTCATAAATGAAATATAAAAGGCCTTATTGATCCGATACCTGGATTTTTCTTTATTTGGGGTCTAAGGTGACAAAAATGGGTATTGAGCGATTTTCAGCAAAAAGGTAAGTTTAATCATGAAACTGCCTGAGACAAAGTTAAAGTCGGGCTCGCGCACTAAGGGTTCCGTACGAAACTTAATTGACGCGCAGCTTGCGCCATGTGAACAGCAATATACTTTAATTGCGTTTAACTATAACTTTGATTTTAGGAAACTTCCCGTTGAGCTAGAATTATAAAATTTGGGAAGAAGCACGGTTAAAGGGAAGAGTTCGAAAGCCGTAAGTACTACTACCGTAGATAGGTGGCTTATGGTGATGAGCTTCATATTTACGGATTACGGTCTTTTCCCTTTATAAGGTCTTGCTCATTCTCAAATTTCATAATTCTAGCTTAACGGAAAGTATCCTAAAATCAAAATTCCAACTTTATATAATCCCAAATTTATTGCCGTTATCGTAGCACAAGTACGCGCCTAACTTCCATTTCATAAGGTACCCTTAACGTGTGTGCCCGACCAGCCTGCACTTGACTGATTTTAATAGATAATTGCATGCTCTTTAATTTTGACTCAGACATTTTTATAATAGAATTTACCGTTTTGCGTTCCGATGGCGTTTTAAACAATCTTACCAACTTACAGCCGAGTGTGAATTATTGTAAACTCGGAATTTTATCTTGTCCGAAGAATATGTCCTTTCTCAAGGTCTACTCTATCCCTTCACCAAATTCATCAAAATCTGTTCAGTGGTTTTGGCGTGAAAGCTAACAGACAGAGTTACTATCACATTTATAATATTAGTATGGATTTTTTCAATCTAAATCGAAATTGATCGAATCGATGTTGATTTTGTCTAAAGTCTGAAAACGCATGTTAGTAGCAAAATTTTATGAGCAACTATTGAGGATATACACTGCACTTGTACAGGCACTAATAGAACATTAGCGAGAGGAAGAGTTGTATGTGTGTATAAGTGTAGTACCATAGCTGGGCTGTTATTAAAGGGAAAGTTAACGATGACAGTGATGATATTTTTTTAATTTTGTTTCTCGATAGTAGAACCACAGTATTTAATAGTGCGAGTGCATGAATAGATGTAGTTGATACAACAACTCAAATAGCTGAACACTAGAAAATTTACAAACGATATTTTCAAAACTTCATTAAAAAATGCTCCAAAATAAGTATTTTCGTAACTCTCAAAGGACAGGGTTAAGCTAGTTTAGACACTAACTTTTCTTCCGGTCGTCTTATTTTCACTCTAACTTTTGACTTGCTATCCCTATAGGATATGACACTTCAAATTACCAAACCCACTTTAGTTATTGACAGGTAACAAAGTGCATGCTATAAGTAATAGGCCTGTCAAATATTGATATAGGTTCAATGGTTTCTAAATTAGCGACGGACAGACGAGTATATCCGTTGCGAAGTACACACAATATGAGAATGCTTTTACCCAATATATGTTCTGAAAAAGTGAAATATTTTTAGAAAACTTATTTTGACTTGCTGCTTCCGGTTCATGTTCTGACGGGACTTGATAAACAGATGGCACAAGTGATCATTTTAAAATTGTGAACAAAAATTCTAGATTTTTAAAATCTTTTTGTCGTAACTTGAAAACCTATTTCTAAACCAATGTAATTCGATTTATTCCAATGAATAAAAAAACACCTAATGATATGGGTTATACTTTTATCTCTATATCTTACATCACATTTTTTCAATTACATCGCAAAATTGCTAAAACCAAGGCTTACGTTATAAATAATATTAAACCCCATAAAATAAAAGCATAACGGGCCGTAGCATAAATTAAACGTTTCAAGCTTCTAAATGTGAATACTTTGTAATTAATATTCGCAACACGTGAGCTTTTTAGCCATTTATATGAGAAACATACGAAAAATATTTGATCCATCCACGGCATTTATGTCGGTTCCCGGCATTGAGTCACTTGATCCCTAATTAAAGAGGACCCTCACGTACGCACCTCTCCCAACGTTTGAACAGGATATCCTTAAACCAACTTGATCATAATATTCTAGCCTTCTACGCTACATTAGGGAGATTTAGGATAGCCCAATTAAATCCATTATTTTGTGTGTCTTATGGATACAAAGTATTTCGTTTTATAATTGCAAATCTTACTACGATAATAGAATCTTAAATCTATATGGTATGTTGATGTTATATAAATACTTGTTTAACTCTGAAGGAGAGGCCGAGGCACATTTTTACGCTCACAAATCTAGTTATTTATGTTTTATTTTTAAATAACATTAGGAAACAATTTAATAAAATAAACGTGCGACGTGGAGAACAAAAGCTAAAACTATTTATTTTGAATGAACCTGTGTTTCTCAATTTTGCAGTTATTTTAGTAACTAACTAAGTTTATTCTGTAATTCGACATTTATGTGCAAAATGACAAAACGGCGAAGTGCCTATAAGCAATACAGTTGAGTAGCTCTCTGGTTTAAATTTATATTCTCCTGTATCATTATTATCTTGGCAAAATATCAAGCAACATAAGAAATAAGTCAAGAACAATGAAGACCTTTAATGGTATTGTAATTTATTTTAGATGTGTTGTTGAATATTGAAAGAATGCATTGCGGTAAGTAAATAACTGAGAAGTAAGAGGAAAGTCGATTATCTCAAAAAAGTACCCAGTAGTTTAGTTGATAAAATCTACATCTCCGTATTCTGCATCGATACAAACGTATGTCTTGAAAACTAACTTTCTAAATATTTTTCTTTGGAAGTAATTGTATGATTCGCTCAATTACACGTAAGTATCACCCTTTTGTAGCTATTAACTGTAGTTATGTCATCAACAGATGTAGGTAAGCGACCATGTTAGGTCATTGCCTTTCTATTAAATAATAAAATAACATACCGCCTCATGAGGCGTATGTGAATAACAGACATTAAGCAAGCCTGTTGCATACTGCATTTAAAATGGTTAAATGCAACCGTAGTAATAGACGCCCATATGTTTTCTATACTTTGATCTAAAATTGTTCACCTTCTGCGTTTGATAATACTTTTCTTTTTTTTGGTGGTGTTATACAATTCTACAGGTTTAAAACAGTTTTTGTTCCAGAATATTGTAGTATGTTTTTATTTAATGCATACATATAATCACGCCCTTTTCCAGGATCTTATGTGCATAAATGTATAAGGTCACTAAACTATAAACGCCTTCATGTCTAGTAACTAAGTTAGCAACCAATTCTGTGACCTAAGTATTTCTACTGTTCTTGAAAGTCTATCATCAATACGTTAATTAAGTAAAGTTTCGCCTAATACTAAATAGATTAAACGTGATCCCAACAGCAGATAACGAGATTACGTCGATCACAAAGGTCTGTCAGTGCACAGTTAGTAAGTCTTGTTTCAACATTTCGTTATATAAGGTATAAACCAGATACATAAAGGCTATTAATGCTTTATGGCATATTTTTTACCAAACATATTTTTTCTCAGGGTTTTCAATTTAACATTCTTGCAGTAAGCTTATTAAAACTAGGAAATTCCATTTCATTGTCTCTTGTATTTTTAAATGGAGGCGTCCTCTTCGATTTGTTTATTTGCTTTAAACGTTTTTATACATCCAGTACATATTTTATTTGGTAACCTTCGGGTACTATAAAGGTAAATAGGGAAGGCACTTTGCATAAAATGCTGATGCTATTAAATATTGAAATATTTGCAATGCGTCAGCATATTATTTTGATTAGATAAAATAATGTTACCTACTCAAACTGAATCACGCAATAATTTAAACAATAAGGATGCTCTACTTTGTTTTACTACCCATCCTGGTCTTTTAAATATCTGTGGACACATCAAAGCGACCAACAAATTCCTAAACTTTAAGCCAACATCAAAAATAATTTATTCCATATTAGACAGTTAAAATGGAACTGACAAAACGTCAAAAAATAGTTTTTAGCAAATAGATCATAAAAATTATAAAATATACGCGTGTACGTAGGTATGTTTGTACATATATTTCAACCAGTCAATCTAAATGGTTTGATTCTACCTTGAGTTTTATCTTATTCAAAAAAAAAACATCAAAGTAAATAGGTACTAGTATATTTTATCGTAAATTATTTAATCAGTATGATATTTTCCGTCGTTAAAAACTTACAAAACAAAATAGATAACAATAACACTAAAACAAAGAACAAACGAATCCTTCCTTTTCATTTTACAACATATAAAGTTTTCTAAAAGCAATATGATATTCAATAATACAGTCCCTTCTTTGTGATCCAATTCTCTGGTTGTATTCAAACATTCAAGTTGGAGCCACTCTCGGACGGTCTTATCGCCCCGAATCTCCAGCTTAAACAGCAATTTAAAGTGGTTTTGAAGTCGAGTGCCATTGCGCCGTGGCCTCTTCTGTCTAACAATGGTTCCACTTCACTGTGTTTAGTAAATTAAAAAAGTCCGAATACATCCTCCAACTAGTTACAAGGTAGAGGAGTGCGTCCCTGTTCAGTTGACCTACTTACATTCTACATGATATTGCACAAGTTCCGTCAGATTCAATCATCACTTTAATATATATAGCACGAATTTCGACTTAACTCAATGACACAAACTTAATTATATATTCAAATTATTGAAATTGCTTTTAATTGCTGTATACGGTATGTTTCGATTGACATAGAACAACAATCAGTTTTGATTTACCGCTATATTGATTGATTACTATTGCTTGAAATATTATTAAAATAGTTTTCATTATAACCTGATATAATAAAATTTAGATGTAGTACTATTCTATAATTTATTGTCATAACTTAAAAAGGGTCATTCCTGTTGGCCAATACTGAGAAAATAGGTAATCGTCTGAACACACTTAACGTTTCCACCCTAAATAATATAATTATCTCACGTCTTATTTTCTCCAGGGTATATCTAAAACTAATCGATACCTAATATAAAACATGTTATATTACACAGCCCAACATGCTTCAAAAATCCAAAGATTAGGTCCTGCATCGATTGAGCTATAATCTTGACTTGATACGAGTATTATGCAAACCGCTTCAGAGACGGTTCTCACCACTTTTATTTTTTACTTTTTGCATCAGTAGATGGGATTAAATCGGGGATTAAATATATTATTTTTTACGAATATATTGACCCATGCCGCTAGTAAATTACACAAAGCAATCATTTCATGGCGTCATATTAACACCTTTTCAATCATTGTTTTTTTTTAAGAATTGTTACCAAATATCTAATAACATACATATTGATAGACAATGTGTAGGTAATGGACAAAGTTTCGCCATCGATGTTCTATCTGTTATTATGACTCAAAGTAGGTAATCCTAACTTTGTGAAATCTTTGTTCAATAATTATCGTGTTGAGGATTATCAGAAGTATGCAATTACTACACTCAACCAACCGTCTTACTAAATCTTGCATCAGATAAAATTATGTGAACTGCTTAGAACAAAGTAGTATTTATATTCAGTCATATGCTGTAGATTATTTATAAATATAATAATGTAGTACGAAAGCAATAATCTTTATATACCTAATTAATTAGAATAGTTAAAGAAAATGACTTCTTAATAGTTGACCGGATTACAATTTTCAAAACATGTTAATTTTTATTAAAATCCTTTTAAAAAGTTTTTAATTTAGTAGATAATCCTATTCTTATATCTTTATCCTAGATGTTTATTCCATAAACTACGAACAATATGAAAATTGTGCCAATTTAATCAATTTTTAAAGCACTATATAGTTATTTATAGGCAGTGTTAACATAATACTACTATTTAAAAAATGAAATAAAACGTAAAACTTTACTATCGGAGTCTGTTGCTATTCTTGGTAATGTTCTTGAATAATAAATATATGGAGCAGCAGTTAGTGGGCGCACGTGGGTGACGGAGTTTGCATTGTGCACACTGTCCACCTACACAACTTGTACAACTAGGTATGTACTAGTATTTTTATATTATTTTACGTCGCCGCTGTCTTTACTGACTTCATGTTTATCTAGGTTATAACTATTGACTTCTAACCTTGGTGTTGTATTTGCATGTTTTTCAAATGACCTTATTTTGTTCGAAGAAAAATTATTACATTTCTCCGTGAAATTTTCTCTACGAAGTTCCGTTAAGTTCTACCAAGTAAAAGGAAGGGTCGTATTTGAAGCACAAAGTGCGTCCATTGTTAAACAGTTTGCATAATATTTAGAACAAATTATGTTACCAGCCTGTGTGTAGAGTAAACTTTGAACTGGATTTATAAATTAATCAGAAGGCAAACATGTGTTCGAAAGTAACTCGAGGTGGGTGTAAATTTATTATTGAAGTGCCTACCAGCATTGCTGGGGGATTAGTCTACATAAAACATTATTGACAATGAATAGCAAATTAGCTAATTTAAATCAAGCCAGAAAGTACCACATAGCTATGCTGTGATATGTGTTTAGGCACTTAATGTTATGCTGAGAACAAGATATGTTTTTTGTAGTTGGTACTTACCTTGACACTGTGTGTCTTTTATCGCGAACAGCAAGAACGCCGTGAATGTCACAATTCTCCAGCGTCGCCTGCCCATACTTGTGATTTATTTTCACCGGATCATTGATATTTTGTCACAAGACTAAAAGATGTTTAGAGATTTGGTTCTGATGTGGAAACTGCCATAATTGGTAGTTGTAACTCGAACAGCAACCGCTACGCCATCCTATTTGTTGCGCACATCTGAAACAATAAAATGATTCCTTATAACATAACATCGTTGTTTTCTTTTTATAGAGGAAGGTAAATAAATAAAAATAAAATTGTATTGATTTTCTCTAAAAATCTTGAATAAAGTAGGTTAATATCGTAATTGCAAAAGAATAACTTTACGATGAACGGACTTGCTGTTTTTGTTTTATGCAATTAAATTGTTTGACTTGCTAATATTGTAAATAAGTTGTGAAGAAAAATCAAGAAAAATATTTTAACGAATAAATGTTTTCTAAACCAAATTTTTACGGCGATTGACGCAAAAAGTACTAAGAGGATTTGGATGCGGTTTTTTGTTAAAATGGTCTTGGGCAGACTTAATATTTGCCATGCCGCAATTGGTTGAGTATGACCAAAAAAGTATCTAGCAATGGCCGACATCTATACAGATGGAGCCTCTGGTATCAACTAGTCATATCGTTATATATTTATACGAATACAGATAACAATTTAGATAAATAAACATAATACTTTGAATTAAAAATCAATAGTCTTCAATTAATTAATTAGATAATATTTGCATGCTCAATAAGCATACCAAGTTATTGTTCATATTTTGCTCACTAAAGTAGCTAGTGTAAATAATCGTGAGCTTATCACCCAAAGTTGAGTGCAATCAATAAACGCCTAATTTGAGTGGTATACATTCAAGGACCAACACGGAGATGAAAATGTCAGGTAGCACTAAAACTTACCCCAATAGGTTTGTTGAATGCCATTGAAAGCAGATACTGTTTCAGAATATTAGAATATTCTCCAAAGCGGGTTCTGACACGTTACTACAAAGTTTATGTGACAGCCTTCGAAACTTGAACGCGGGTGAACGTGACCACAAAGATATTGACCATATCAGCTGTCAGTGGTTTTCCTTTGATGTTCAAATTGTTTTGTATAAGATAAAATATAAGTGACCCGAAGAAATACGTTAATTAAGTACCCCAAGAGAGAATGTGATATAAAAAGAGTGCATGAGCAAATTATTTTCATATTTGCTCATGCAGATATAAGCCTGATAATAAGTGAATATTCACATTAATAATGAATTCCAACTGATAACCAGATATCAACAACAAAAATCTTGTCTATAATAATAACAATCAGCTGAATTTCAGTAGTGAAGTGAAGTTTCAGTCTAGTGAAGTATTGTGTCGTAACCAATCACTGGTATCGAACGTACGGCATCAAATAATTAAACATGGCACTAGTAGTTCTGTGCTAGAGGGCTGCGTTAATAAGCTTATTATTCATGTTACTTCTTACCTTCAAGAGAAGTAAATATCAGTGTAATGGTGACAGTACGAATAAGGAGTGACAGGACGGAAAACATTCCAGTGAAGCACGAGTACTTGCTTTAACGACCTGATGCCAGCATTAAGAAGCGGAAAATACTTATTTCCGTTTTTGAAAAGAATAGCAGGTGACATTGTTAATATTGTTTAGTAAATTATATTTATCTACTACTTGCGTTCTTGGATGGCGTGTCTGGTGAATTATACTCGAGAGCAACTTTATACTTTGTATAATGTTGAAATTAATTTGGCGTTTTATCTTTTTTTCGCGGGTTGTCTTGTTTTTTCTGAACTATGTAATAATCTACATAAAGTACGCTGGTTAAATTAATAATATAGTGTTTTTATTTAAGGAATATGTGTGTTCGATATTCATTTATAAATTCAAAAGATATTTTGACTTTAAAAATTGAATCTGATATAGTAGAACACAGGTTTGTCAAATAGGTAGGTGCTTGACGTAATTTATTATACATATAAGGTGTCTATATACTCAAGACTGGCACTTTTTAGACTTAAAGTTAGCATAAGTTACCTATTTTGAATATGGGCCTCAGAATGCGGATAAACATACTAAGATAAATTTGTTTTTTGATCAATATATTATAGTTCATAGTATGCATGGAAATATTTAGATCAATGCTAGTATATGGGTATATTCATCACAAATATTTGTACTGAGCGGGAATCGAACACGTGACCACTCATTTAACAGTCAAATGTTTTACTGCTTTGTCACACACATGACAAGTTGTCACAATTAGGAAGCTCAAAGTCAGGTATATGGAGCGCGCTTCCTGTAGTTCTACATCTATGTATTAAGTATTATCGGATGTAGTGAAACGTAGAATGACGTCAGAGCGCGTCAGTATCCACACCGCGGGGCGGTCCTCGCGTCGCCTCACTCGGCTCGTGAAAGCGTCGCGTTCCGGCTCGACGGACCGTTTCTACAACACACTGCCACATCAATACACACTGATGCGTTCATGTTTTTCTAATCATTCACGTAACACCTCACAAAACATCAAAACTAAAGAAAGTTCCTAACTTACTAATATTTGAAATTGACCTTTGATTAGCTTTGAGGCGGGTCGGACGATATGGCGCACATTGGGCGAGGCCTATGCCCAGGTTCATTAGTTGACGGAGGTGGACTAATTGATTGATTGATAGCTTTAAAGTTTAAATATTTCAATAATTTATGATAAAGAAGCCAACTGTTTCTACAGTTTCTCGGCAACTGCCTCTATGTTGTGTATTGTTAATACAATCGTTGCTTGGTTTTTTTTTCGTACTCGGTTCTATTCATCCTTTTTGTTATTGATCGGCTCTAACTGGATTATCCCTAATGTTTAGGGAAGATTTTTCAACTCGCTTATGTAGTTTCAGAGATAAGTGCAAACAAGCAAACTCTATGTAATAGCAATTTGATTTATTTTTCATGAAGGTCGTAAGTTTTATGGAATAGATCATAAAGACATAAAAAAGCTCCAATTCGAATTAAAAAAAAAGCACACCAAGAAAAACCGCAACCTAAATATCATTTTTTTCATCTAGTTTAAATTTCAATCATACTGCTCGTAGTTAATTACCAGTTGATTAAAACCTAATATCTTTGTAAATTTTATTATTGACATTTATTGCCTACTTTTCTTCTCGTAGGTAAGTCTTCCTTCAAATGAACGCGAGTAGGCGGCAAGATTGAGTTACCGTTGCCTAAAAAACGGAACTAAGAAATAAGATAGGAGGAAAATTACACATTAATGACAAAAATATGGATTATATTTCACGAAATTTAATATTAAAATTGAAAGATAAGTCAAATAAGAAGAAAATAGAAATAGAAACTAAGATTATTTGTTAAATTATTATCTCTTCTACAAAAAAATAAATAGGCTTCAGTGGAAAAAGCCATTGCCCGACTTGTACGTATTATTGAAGTCCTCGCCTGCGGCACAGATTTATATTCTACTCGTCTAGCAATTGGCTTATTTTTCCAGCCTCAATAATAATGTATCATTTCATTTCATGGCAAGTATGAAAAGATTTATTATGTTATTATTTAATTTCAAAGTCGTTGAATTAACTCACGAAAGATTACATTAATATGAAAGGGTAACGTCTTGAGACAGATGAACTGTTTAGAATGTTGACAACTACGTGAAGTTTCAAAGACGTGCTACTAATGGATCTGTAGAACTTTCCAGAACTAATTATAAACACTGAAATACATATTGTGGTAAAATTCAATTGTCATAATATTTAACATCGTTATTGTTATTTCATTTTACTAAGCTGACAAACAAACAAATTTTTTAAATATTGGTTGTTAGACTGGATTAGATATTCGTCGATATTCGAGCTGCCTGACCGCTAATATTAAGTAACCATGTGTCCAATATAAGAAGTAGGTAAATTTAATAAATCGTAGCTAAAATAATAACTCGATACAATAACTTCTATGTATACAAGATCAGCTGTGTAAAACAAAAATGTTGTCACGGATCCTGGGTCAAGACAAAGATGTATAAATTAATAGTTTCAAAATTTATCGTATTGACTATAAACTACTACTGAATTGATTTGATTACAGATATGAACTTGTTTTTATGCTCAATTGAAGTTAGTTTGAACATTTCCTAAATGAAGTAAAGTGTATGCCGTTAACCTTGATTAAAATTTAAGTTCACTGTCGTTTATTAAATGATAATGCTCGTTTCATTTTATTGTTAATCACGAGGTCATTTTGCACTATTTTGTGGTTTAACCTTACGTTTGTAGTAGTTGCATGATAATGAATTGTCAAATCTGCAACTTACTTCATCCAGTCATTGCCATAGGAAATTCTATATTTATGTCAGGGTTACTATTTATTAACTTATCTATTAACTATGTTCAAATATCTAATTAGCTTATCAGGAGATTGAATTTATAATCCTTTATTCGCGTGACGAATTCACATTTCATAATGTTTGTTTTATTCTTACTTTTCGGTGTTCGTTTAAAGAATGTATGTAATATAGAATAAATTATCAAATATAAAATTTGTAATTTTAGTAAATTGGTGCGTATTATCGCGTATTGAATATTAAGGAAGTTTTAATGAAGGATTTTTGAATTTTGATACATATTTGCATTTTAAAACGTAAAACGACGAAATTATTTTGTTGATTAATGTATGCAATCATAGTTTGTGTATTAGCTATATCATTTCATTAATTAATTTCGTAGCAAACTTCAAAACCATGCAACTAACTTTAATAGTGTAACTTACCGGAATATTTAATACGTTTTTTATTCGTTACACTATTAATGTCAATCTCAAATCATACATCATGCAAGTAACGGTCAACGCAAATGTACTACACATAGAATCAAAATCAAGTTTGAAAAAATGATTTTCTCAGTACAGCAGGTATCGTAGGAACCTCATATCAGGTTTCGATAGTCATTAACCAATATACACCTTGCCAGTAAATTAATGTAAATTTTCTTCACAGATTTTTTTTTATTCTATAAGACAATGCTGAAAGCATTATACCATTTTTATTTTATTTTACATGGGTCAATCAGAAAACTCGTATCCTTTTTTTTGACACAGTTGCTAGATACGGAAACCACCTTTGCCTCAAAAAATGCATTGAACTAAATATGTATGACTGTTTCAATAAAACAACAAATGAATTAATATACAGAGTACTTTAGTACCATTACGATGTTGATGAAGTAACGAACCCGTCTTACGCTACATATAAAATACTGGATTAACCACACACTTATTGGGCTACTGGAATACGTAACCTAAAAGCTAAAAAATAGTTCTGTTATAAGTAAGTTCATGTCGGTAGTCTACTCGATTTGAACCTGTAATCACTCGCTCGGTTGTTTGATTATTTCGGAGCAAATTTAGGTTTACTGAAGTATTTTATAATTTTATGGGCATACTTGCAGATTTACACACATCATGCAATTTAAGAAAAGCCAATGCTTAAAAGATGTCTAGAACATATACAAAAAAAAAACTAAAATTTAATTAAACTGAAAGCTTCAAAGGCGTTAGCCGTTCATTTTACGCTTTAACTACATTATTCAATAAAAAATCTATGAATATTTAATGGCTTCATGAATTTTCAACGAAGTCGATCCGTTATGGTAATATCAATAAGAAGTAAATCCATCATTTCTGCGAAAGACCGCGGGCTACGAAACTGATCTTTCTCTATCCATCTGATAAGAGGCAAGCTGTCTATCATTCCGATTAATTGGAAAGTTACGAACGATTATTGAAAATAAGATTCTCGATTTCACTGGCGAATATAATCGTTATTTCAATCTGAGTCCCAATGTTATAATGGTGCTTACCATCGAATAATTGAAAAAAACACAATTAATGTTTTAGATTTAAAAAAGTTTATTTAAATTAGCGCTGATTAATATTTTTGGTGATTAGGTCGTTACTTTTCATGTATTACGGTATTTAATAATAACAGTTGGATTAATAAACACAAAGATAAATTAAACTTCAGGATCTCGTGCACAACAGCCGCACTTGTAAGCTCTATACCTTGAAGATATTCTAAATTATGTAAATCGTCTTAAAATTTGCAGATTATTTTATTAATAACATAAATAAAGAGGGTTGTGGCAAAATGGACAGATGAGGTCATAGAAAAGGTGCATATACACATAGAAGTATACATGCAGAAGTGTCCAAGTAGATCAAAAACAACAGGGCAATGTATCGAGAATCGAAGAAATTGATCTAATTTTATGTTTATAGGCAGTGGCGTTTGCCTACAATTCGCCAAGTATGTCTTCAGTCTAATGTAAAAGAGCTTTAACTCCCTTGCTGTACTCGCCGGCATCCAAGAGAGTTTGGTGTAGCTTACATCAGCGCATACTGTGTGAAACAGTGTATCATAAATAAATCAGATAAATGATTGAAGGTTAAAAAAAACCAGCATTTTAAGGAACTTTAACTTAAAAAATATTTATGGCCGTTTATTAGAAGCGACATCAATAAACATGAATATTTATTACATCACTCGATGTAATTTTATGATAGGAGACCATACCTCTGTTATTCTAAAATTAATTTATGAAAGTAGATCATTATATATGCATTACATAAGCATACACATACATGTAGGATATATTGACGATGAAAGCTTTTCTATTTTTTCTAATATGATATGTTGAGTAGGTAGTGTGGCTCTAAATAATGCCTTATGTTAAACTCTCAAATAAATGGGTCAACTACCGTCCAGGCCAGAGGTGACAGTTGGAATTAGCTTGTACAGGCCTATGTGATGAAAACTGTTTTAGTCGGTTCAAGTCCAATGTATCCACCTCATCCTTGACTCCGTGGTAAGCCCGAAGGGTTTCCGAACCCAAAATAGAAAAAGGGATTCATCAACATGACTGCCTAGAAGTACTACAATACTTAGTATCTCAACTGTCTTAATACGTATTTTTAATATTTACTTACATGATTTCAAAATACTTTTTATACGATCATAACAATATGGAGAAACCCCAATTGCGAGAGTTATATTTAAGGAAAGTAAATATAATTAGATAATATAAATTATAAAATTCATTCCACTCACAAAGAAAAAGAAACTAAAATTATTTCATAAAATTTTCACGAAGTCCGATGACAGCTGAATAAATTACGCCTTTTTTGATTTTGATTAACGTCCAACTGCAAATAAATTTTTACGAAAATGTTGGCATTAATCAAGAACGATTTCATACAAGAACGTAGCAGTCGAATATTTGCGGTGACAGAATTTCCATACAACGTCATCGTGTCCATAATACTTTTTGACATCATGGCCGTATTTCGTGGGCGCTGCGGTCCGTAATTTGTAATTAATAAAGCGGGTCTGTCTGCTTTAGTATACTTCGATGAGCCATCAGTTCATGCATCAAGGGCATTGGAATTAAATTCTTTGTTTGGTGGCTCGAATTAGCATTCGCACTTAATACCCTTTTTTCATCGTATCTTCCGCCTGATATGATTGTTAAGTTTTTGTTTATATATAGGGATATTAATTGCTATAATTATTTGATTTGGATATGTTACCTACATCAGCGTGATTAACCGTTTTAAACTTGCGGTCTCATTTTAGTTGTTGTAAATTTAAATTTCTGCATATTAAAGTTAATGTAGCTGTATGCGTTAGTATCTATGTTGGGAGAGTTGTGTTTGATACACAGTACACCAAATGAAACTACAGAAAAATAAATGACATGTTTGTCATAAATTAATTGTATAATGTTTAATTATCGCCACATGTGCAAAGGAAGAGAAGAGTATAGAAGAGCGAATCGGGCTCACTCAATAACAAGCTCTGGATGTAACCATGATAGGAGATCGGATGAAAAGAGACATTGACTATTTGTATAATAGGATATAGGAAAGTATGTTCAGAAGCTACTGCTCTTCAGTCCTTCCAAGATAAATATTTGAATAAGCAGTGAGCCCCCATTGAAAGTGTACTGAAGGGTTTCGATCCTGCAATCTCATGATTGCAAGTCGGATTCCTGAGCCAATTATTTCGAGAGAGAAGAACACTAGACCTAAAGAAAATAATTTTATTGAAATTGAGTTTTGTTGGTCTTCCTAGCGTTTAACAAGAGATAGGATTGACATGTAACTTTTTTTCTTACGATCTAATGCGTCTATACAAGTTCAGAAACGTCCGAAAGGTACACATTAATTAATAAAAAAAATAAAAGCAGTTGAACATATTTCATTGTTAAATGACTGTCTTCAAAAGTGAACGAAAATAATGAATTAAAATGTGACCTTTAGATAGCGTTAAAGGTTTAATGGCGAATTTCACAAATTTGTACGTGGCAAGTGAAATTTTGTTCACACGGCTTTTATGGAGTATATCAAGACGAGGGCACAGCAACATGCTAGTTAATTTCATGGGCGTAGTTGTAAAGTGTTCTCATATGCAAATGGGGAGTCCAAGCGTGTCTGAGGCACACTTAAATTACCCCTATTGTGTGGGTTACAACACTTGCAACACACTCTCACGGTCGAGGCATTGTGAGCGCGTGTATGGAACCTGTACGCATTCGGGTCATACCCGTTACTAAATAAACAAAAACGAAAATTTAAGAAACGATTGCTGTAAAAAGTCATATTATCATGAAGGTTATTTTAGTGACATATGCATGTTGCTAATTTCGATATAACTTATAGTACCTATTGTGTAGGTGAAAATTTGTATAGAACTTTGTACAATAGAAGGTAAACTCGCCTCCTTTACGTGAAACCACGTGAAAGTTATAAATAGAGTCGAGCTTATTAACCAAGCAATTTACCAACATCGTAGTACAGAAATTCTTAGTAAAGAAAATAGCAAGAAATGAAAATTAAAGCCTCGTACTCGCGGCCACCAACTATTTATATGCATAAGTACTACGATATCTTTTTTTCTATAACTATTGTAATTTGAAGTTATAAATATAAGATAACCATATTTTAAAGGGGGATAAGGTTGCTCAACGTCCGTAGGATTTACCACCTATTCCTAGGCCCACCCTACACGTGTCCCCCGGGTGGTGCTAATTGAGCAACAACGCCGAACAACGGGCGGCGGTCAACTAACCCGACCGGGCCACCACAGGCCAAGGGGCGCTAAATACCCCCTAAAAGCGTGGCACTCTTTATTTATGTAATTGCCTATTTATTTATCTTAAACAACCTATATATGTATCTATCCTATATTATATATCTATATATAATGTGCCGAACCGTGGCGGCCTAAATCCACACCCCGGCAGACATTGCCATGGGGCACTAAATCCCCCCAGAAAGCTGTACCACACTCACCTAAATAAATAAATAATAATAAATAAATAAATATTCCACAACATTTCACACAACGCTATCTAGACCCATGGTAAGCATAGCTTACCTAGGGCAGGAAGTGTGAGTAAACCTCTGCCCCAAACAAAAAATATGAATACACAGGGAAAAAATTCACTACCCCAGGAGGGTACCGCTTGCGGAGAATCCCTCACTGAGCCTTGCTCAGTCTGCCCCTCGTATTCGGGGGGGGGCAACCTGTGTTCAGGACCAGGCTCAAGCCTGGACCTGTCCAGCCTCTCGGAGGCCATACCAACTACGAACGCCACGAGCGTCGTACAATGGACCGTTGTCGGTCACAAGCGCCCTTGCAAAAGGGATGCTCAGCCGACAGCGGCAACCACCAAAAAAGGGCTCGGCCGAACGGAACGCAGTCGCCCCAACAGGCGCGCGAGAAGGGAGGCCCTGCAACCTACAAAAACGACAATAGGGTTGGGTGCCGCAGCAGCGGAGACGCAGCGCGAACCCACACCATCCACCTCAAGGGGGACGGCAGTAACCACAGCCCCTCCACCACCACCGAGCAAGCAGAATAAGAGGAAACCCAGGGGTGCTCGGGGTCAACGAAACGCTGCGATGGCTCCCAATTTTCCTGAAAAGGAACAAAAGGGGGCGGGGCCCGTCCAGAACGAGCGTGTTTCATCGAAGCGCGCTCGTCTGGACAATACCCGGTCCCCCAGAGGGGAAGCCAAACGCGCGAAAACTGACTCGCGAACCAAGCGGACGGTGAGCTACGCAGATGCCAGTCAGTCGCATCTGCGAGTAGCGGTCACTACCGTTTCGCCGAGGGACCTTACCAAACTCCAGGCAGACCAGCTGAGGGAGGCTATTGACGACAGCATCCTACAGTCAGTGTTGTCGTCAACGATTTCGGGTGAGCAAGCTCCATCTTTCCGCGGAAGACCCTTCCTATTGGAAGGGGTGCTGGCGATGTGGTGTGAAGACGAAAATGCTCTTACCTGGCTTGAAAAAGCTGTAAGAAGCATTACGTCCCCGATACCAGAAACCACCTTGGCCGTAGTCAAGCAGTGTGACCTGAAGAAGCGACTGAAAGCCGGGCTTCTTCTCCACACTCGCATCACCGAAGCCGCAACACTACGCAGAGTGCTTTGTGCCCAAAATCCGTGGTACAAAGTGGATACCTGGCAGTGTTACGACATGACAGTGGATGACCAAACCACCGACCCGAACTCCAACGAGAAGGTGGTACACCTTATTCTGGGAATTCCCGAAGACCAGAAAGAGGCCATAACCACCAGGGACCGCCGAGTTGCCCGCATGTCGGGAAGTGGGGACATTCGCTTCTTCTCCCAAGAAGAAGCATCGGCCGGAGAAGGAACCGCGGCAAGGACAGACACTCCAGCTCAAGAGCCAACACCAGAGGCTCCTCGAAAGAGTAAGAGCGAGATGGAGTGTAGCTCGCCGCTACAAGAGGGGGGACACGTCAGAGATGATGATGACGTCCACACCGACCCCTGATACCATAAATGTCATCCAAACAAACCTCCAGCACAAACAAGCAGGAACGGCCACTCTACGCAGAGTGCTGGAGGTAAGCAAAAAGACCGTAGCCCTGATCCAGGAGCCCTGGATCAATAAGAACGTAATCTGCGGTCTAAATAACATAGGCGGTAAGTTAATACGAGATGCGAGGGTTGAAAAACCGAGAACATGCATCTTTGTACCTAACGCTATAAACACCACTTTGCTTAACCAATTCTGTTCTAGAGATCTCACCGCTGTGAAAATCCATTCAGATAATGCAACCATCCTAGTACTAGCTTCAGTGTATATGCCGGGCGAAGGTGAACCACCTCCAAAGGAGCTAGCCGACCTGGTACAACACTGCGAGGCTCACACCTGGGACTTAATCATCGGCACAGACTGCAATGCTCACCATCCTCTGTGGGGAAGTAAGGACACGAACAAGAGAGGTGAGTTATTAACCGAATACTTATTCCAAACCAACCTAAACATCATGAATATAGGCACGGAACCTACTTTCGTAACCTCATGGTGTCAAACCATCATTGATATCACGCTGGCAACACACTCGGCAGCCAACCTCATTAAGGGTTGGCACGTGTCAATGGACCCGTCCCTTGCAGACCATCGCCGAATTTGCTTTCAAATACAATGTAAACTAGCAGACCCTGTCCCATATCGTAACCCCCGTAAAACAGATATAGCACGGTACACCAACGCACTAAACAAGGCACTAAGTGATTCACAACTACCTGACACAACACTTAGTACGGATAACATAGAACACAACGTACAGTCTATCACTGCAGCTCTGCTGGAAAGCTATGAGCCAGCATGTCCTGTCGTAACACCCCAAGGTCCAGAAAAGAGCACCTGGTGGGGGTCAGAACTCGAACGACTACGTGGAGGCCTGAGAAAGCTCTACAACAGAGCAAAAACACCAGAACCCCTGAAGACTGGGACAAATACAAAAACGCACAAAAACACTACAAGAAACGCATCAGATATCGAAGAACTGAGGCGTGGCAGAGTTTCTGTAGTAGCATAAATTCGACAAACCAAGCCGCAAGAGTAAGGAAAGTCCTGGCCAAGGGGGAACTCAACCTCATGGGCTCAATTAAGAGAGAGGATGGCACTTACACAAAAACGGAAAATGAAACCAGCGCAGTACTGCTAGAAACACACTTTCCTGGTTGTCAGGTCACACCATTCACCGACTCAATCGACTGGCCACCGGAACACTACAGTGTACCAACAACCCAAGAATGGGAGACCGCAAACAAGGTAGTAACTGCAGACAAAATAGAGTGGGCCATAAAAAGCTTCAAACCCTTCAAGTCTGCAGGGCTAGATGGAATATTCCCAGCACTACTACAATGGCAACTGACAAAGATAGCAAAATATCTACTTCCAATCTACAGAGCCTGCATTGCTTTCAAATACATACCCAGAGTATGGAGAGAGGCAAAAATCATCTTCCTACCAAAACCAAGTAAGGAGGATTACACACATCCCAAATCAAAGCCTTAACACTAGCTACTTTCATATATATAGAAGGGGCTTTCGACAAAACGGTACATAGCAGCATTAACGAAGCCTTGCGAAGACGTAGGGTAAAACCAACCATAAGTGACTGGATCACTCAGCTAATAAGCAAAAGAGCGGTCCAGATAGTGATGAGTACTACCACAAGAGCAAAGGTAGTCAAAGGATGCCCCCAGGGAGGCGTCCTATCGCCACTTCTATGGAACATAGTAGTAGACAGCCTCTTAAAGAGACTAAACGAGAGAGGATACACCACCATTGGGTACGCGGATGATCTGGCAATACTGATAAGCGGAACGGCTGAGAACGTGCTATGCAAAATCATGCGCTCAGCCCTTCAGATGGTGGAAGAATGGTGCGAAGAACACCGACTATCAGTTAACCCGAAAAAACAGAACTTATCCTTTTCACCAACAAAAGGAAGTTACCAGAACTACAACTACCAAAACTATTTAATACAGAACTAGCTCTAACAACTCAAGTTAAATATCTGGGCATCATACTTGACAATAAGTTGAATTGGGCTAGCCACATAAATGCTAAGATGAAAAAGGCCTGTATAAGTTTTTGGCAATGCAGAAGACTCGTTGGTAAGAACTGGGGTCTTAACACAAAGATAACACTTTGGCTGTATACGGCAATTATCAGACCTTCTCTAACCTATGGATCAGTTGTATGGTGGCCCAGAACAGAACTGATCACTGTGAAAGAAAAGCTCCAGAGTTTACAACGCCTAGCGAGTACAGCGGCCACTGGATGCATGAGAACCACTCCATCAGTCGCACTAGAGCACCTCCTAAACCTGAGACCGCTGCATCTAATCATACAGGAGGAGGCCAAGGCTGCAGCTTTAAGGCTGAAAAACAATGGGCTTTGGAAAGGGGATACTGGAACAAAGCATTCAAAGATTCTACAGGGAATCCTAAAGAAGATACCACTTCTCGAGGCTCCCATAGACAGAATACCATGTCACCACGTCTTCGAAAGGAAGTATCATATTCAACTTTCTGAAGAAAAAAGAGATAGCTCTGGCGTCAAAGAAGTTAGGGTATACACAGACGGCTCCAAAACCACATATGGTACCGGAGCAGGCGTCTTCTCGAATGACTTAAATATCAAAATAACAACCACCTTGGACAAGCTAAGCACAATATTTCAAGCCGAATGTATTGGCATAACGAGAGCGGCGGAGACGATTGCCGCCAGAGATGTCAGAGATTTAGATATAAAGATTATCTCAGACAGTGCATCCGTACTACAAGCTCTTCAAAGCAACACCATAACCTCTGTCCTCATATTGGAATGTCATAACACACTCCAATCCATTGCAAACACAAACAGGGTCACGCTGCAATGGATCAAGGGACACAGCAACTCCCTCGGCAACGACGCAGCCGATGAATTGGCCAAGAGAGGATCAGGGTCGATAGTATATGGACCGGAACCAATACTACCCATACCTCAAGCACAGGTCAAAACTTGGCTACGAAAAAGTAAGGAAGAAATCCATCAAACAGAATGGACAAACACTGAAGGATGCAGGCAAACAAAGAATGCAGTTCCGGTAGCATCAAAAACGTTTAGCCGAAACCTCATTAGGCTAAAAAGGGACCAAATCCGCAAGGTCACAGGCATCTTGACCGGTCACTGTCCCCTAAACAAGCATCTGTTTACAATAGGTGTGACGGACAGCCCCCTATGCAGAGGATGCATGGGGGCAGAAGAAACGCCACGGCATGTGCTTACAGAGTGCATGAGCGTGGCCGCACAACGGGCGAAATTCCTCCAGTCACCAGCGTCACTCCGGGAAGCATGTGGAAACCTGAAAAGGCTGCTGGCTTTTTGGGAGGATCTGGGTTGGTTGGAATGAGAGGTAAGATGGTACGCATAATGGCCCAATCAAGAGGCTAAGTGCGGAACAGCCCAGGTAAACTAAACTAAACTAAACCATATTTTAAAACTGGAGACGTGGTTCATAGCTATTAAAAATAATTTGATGAGAAGAAAACGTCTAGTGTGAGCAAAAATCTTGAGGAAACATAGTTCGTTGGCCCAAAAAACAACCAAATCCGGTCAATATACTACTCATCTGTTATAAAATGATTGTAAATAATTCAAGAATGACTAAAGAGTTTTAGGTATAGACGCTAGTACTAATATCTATTCTGTGGTATAGAGTATAAACTCATGTTCTCGATTGGCCTTTATGATTGATATTACATTCTTGAATAAATAGTTTCTTTGAACGTATAGTCTGTGATTTATAATGTACCCATGACACTCCCAATTAAATTTAAATCACAAGGCGTGAGTCTTACATAACAAGAGGTTGGAGAGAACTTTTATTAACGTAGTAAGCTTCAAGTTTAATTGAATATGAGTTTGATGCTGCTTAAATACATACATTTCTTAAAAAGGACATGATTTTGTGTTTATAAACTCTACCTTGAAATTTCTTGCAGGCTAGCAAATAAAGACACGCTTAACCTAATGATAAGCAGATACAGCAGTCAGATGGTAACCTTCCGGGGAGGAGGGAAAAGGAGAAAGTGGAAAAATGGGGTTCAGTTCTCTCATAATCTTCACGTAGATATTGACGTGGTTTTATTCGGACAGAGCACCTCCTTTTTATTGGAAAAAGCATATATTGCCACCTTAAATTCTTTTCATACGAGTTTCCAATGATTTGTAATAATATTATATACCTATACCTACTCTTAAGGATATTGGTCCAAAGTAGCAGTTTGTCATTTATCCAGATATATATTATCTAATAAATCGAAGTATGGTGATACGATCACAAAGACACGTACTTGGGGTCAACAAATTTAAGTTTCAAGGAGTGCTAATAGCTCTATGAAGGTCCACTTGACACTTTATACACGTAGACTCGTACATAAATCACGATTTTCCAATACAGTTTATACCCAAAGTGATAAATGTTTATCACTGAACGACCTTTGCACCTTACGAAAATATAAATTCGACAGTTTAATAAATTTTTGTGACAGACATTTTACAATCATTAACAATTTTAAACGAGTTTTAAGACTTTTAAGTAGATGGAATCCTTTCAATAGAGCCTGATTGTACAAGTCTTTGTAATATTTAAGCAGCATAGTACGTCCGCGTATTTACTCAGACTATTAAAAACTAATAATATGTAAATTTTTGAAACTATAATTAATTATCTCGTTTTAAATAATCAAACCACTATAATTATAGTCAAAACGAGATAATGATGGAATTGAATTAAACTATAAGAGATTCCATATTAAAATCCGAATCGATCACGTAATTTATAATATCTAGAGAAACCAATTGCTTAGTATACCTACAATATTACAAGAAATTAAATCGATAAATTCAGAGGACGTCAACTCACTTAGTAAGTTTTTATAATAAATGGTTTGTCGAAGCTCTTACGATCAAATTTATCAGTGTTTTGCCCCAGTTTCAAGGGTTATATTATAGTAAGGGGCTTATTTCACAAAAGTTGTTTGTTTTCCGAAACGTCAAATACCAGACACCGTCAAACTTAAATTAAGGAATTATTCTTGTACGAAAGATCTGGAATTTATCTTCGAAACTCTGTTTGATTGGATTTGTGTCAGAATAAAATATTTTCTTAATTACTTAGACGCTTTGTACCACTTTTCATTGTTGATTTTGTAACATAATGAACATTATAAATCGGAAATTGCGTTTATGTGAATAAGGAGGACGAATGTGTAATTAAATTTTTAAAATGGTTACGAAATACAAATTAGCTATGCATAATAATTGGTAAATTAAATTGTTGTGCACTAATTCTACATAAATTAATATTTATTATTTCGAAAAAAATATTGTCACGTAAATGCACATTCATATTTTTAATTTCATAAATGTACAAATAATGGCAATATATTTTTGTAAAATAATATTTATAACCATTCACCGTACATGAATTTATGTTTACGAAGTACCTACACTACACATTTGTGGTGTATTGCGATGAATTGTGTGAATTAAACAGCCTTAATCACTGTAAATAAAAAACAACTTTGCAAAGTTAAATATATATACTAAAAACTGTGAAGATAATACGTGATATACGTGATATTATAATAATTGAGTGAATAAAAAATGACACCGGAGATGACTGTGACTAATATTTGAATTATTTACAGCTGACTGATTACATCACTTGATCACTGAATAATTAATACACTGTCCATGTCAGTTATGAGTAGGTATTGTACTTACGTATACTGAGAGGACTGTCTAACACTCTATATACCAAAGCTGCAACTCGTCGGAATAGTCTCCGTGAAGGCTTGTACAGACTGATGATACTATTGAATGAGTTCGAGTCACAGTAAGCTCATTCTGCGTAAATAGTAACACCAATCGTAATACGGGTACCTTGAGATAACTTACACTTCAAACTATATGACAACTACCATCCTTAGTTAAACCGCGAACATGGCCGCTGAAAAGCCGCCGAAACGTCGATCTAAAAGTAAATAATAATAAATAAATCGCGATAGAATCAGTTCAAGTCAAAAAGTGGTTTTATTTCAATTAGACAGAAATTATAGCCAACAACAGTTTTAATACTATAGCATACCCCATGTGGGCGCGTGGGATGTGGCTGCAACCATATAGCATTATCTAGAAGGATAGAGTTTATTGTGATGAGATTTTTCCAAAAACAACCGATTTACGCTCGTACTCGCATATCTAAGCATGTTAGACAAACTCTTTCACATTAAGCATTTACGTAGATTTCAATAATTTATTATCTGCTAATGAATTTTAAGAAATTGGTAAAATCTTAATGAAAATTTTGATGATACTCGTAACATATATATACGTGAAATTATAATAAGTGCTAACATCAATAAAGAAATTATAAGTCATATTAAGCCACAATAGATTGTGTTACCCCTTACCTCGCGATCGGTCTACAAAAAATATAGTATTCCTTAATCGTATCACCGCTAATACAAGCAACACACAATTTACAATATACTCTTAGTCAACATTTTATTACTTTTCTGTGAATGATGTGACTTTAGTTGCACGTTCTAAAAGGATAAAAGTTAACATTTCGTCGGGTCATTGCAACATCACTATAATGAAAAAAGTGATTTATGACTTGAAGAAAATACACTTATCTTGATGGAGATGTGTGCTCGAGAATACAGTCCTTAGATTAACAGGGATAGCTAAAAGTATATAAATATTTATATAACTTCTTCTTTTTCTACATAATGCTTTCTTTTGACGTTAGGTTTTTTTGTCGGATGTTGCATCTGGTTCTATATTCCGGTAAATCTAGTAGTATTTTTATTAGATCGAAAGTATTCACGAACATCTCTTTGAAATAGTTTAAAAACGTCTAGATGCTACATAAAGCAGCGTTAAGAATACTTTGCTTACATTGCTTTAATGTAGACAGTATCAGGCACTTTTCTGTCCGAAAAAATTAAGAAAAGAGAAGACGTTTTTACAAACTCCAACTCCCTCCTTTGTTAATCAATCTTTGTAGCTTTTTTTTTAAAGCTTTATATTTTAGTCCAAAAACCTTTTATTTAATACGCCTTACCATACGATGAAGATAAGAAATACACAATCACATAGCCAACTAGAGGCTTGAGTCATCACAAAAGATTAAGAAAATATACACATATTTATTTACATCATTGCATCTGTCGTATGTAACACATAATTTCGCTCATCCTACCCAACCTACCCAATCTTTAACTGACGGTTGTTATTAATAGGAACGCAAACATTTATTCCTAGAGAAAACCACATCTCTCAATTTTCTTCAGAGTACAGGTACTTGTTTAGGTCATTGTTGCGCAGCACCACATTTAAATGGGAAATCTTGTAATGCCTACTTCAAATTTCATTTCTACATCATTGTGAAATATTATTAAATAAAATAAAATAGTTGTTTATTTCAGACAATAATTTAAAATAGTTTAGTTACAAAAGATTTTTATTATAAACCTTCTGTACCTGTATTCAAACTCCGCGGGATATTTTATACTTGATTGAGTGAAACCACTGAAGAGTGTAATCCTGCACCGACTTTTTATGATTTATTTTTCAATACTGAATTATAGTATTGGCAAATGCGGTAAAATAACGCAACGTGGCACGTTTCAATGCACATAGACACATATAACTGGAGCGTAATAAATTCTCGGTTCGTTTGAAGTAATGCCAATCATATTATTTCACAGCCGAATATAACTGGAACAAGCCGATAATACGCGATACCAAATGAGATTACCCTGTGTGATCATACTGATTGAGTGAAACCAACTTAACCGCAACTACGTTTTAAACTTTAGTACTTTGATAATTAAGTCTAAAATGAATTGGTTTTATATGAAATTGGCTAGTTCATTTGGCAAGTGCAAGCTTTGAAATTCGAGTATTGACGTGAACGCCTGCCAAGTTTGGAGTGGTTAAGTATCAGGCCAGATTTATAAACGCAAACGAGAAAAACGTTAAATAAAAGTAATACGCAAAAGGACATGTTGACCTGAGAACCTAAACTTAAAACATTATTTAGAATGATTGGCTTGGCAATGTTGATATTAGTGATGTTCTGATGTTTGTAACATCTATAACTGAGAGTGTGTGTAGGTATATACATTTTATACTCCGTGCTATCATGCTCCGTATAAGCCACTTAAAAAGTCGCAGTTAAATTCTGATTAGGTGTCCATATCTATCGTATACGTGCTATGTAGGTGGGTCTTTTAAGTCCAATATGGAATAAATATAAGCGCGGGCCAATTTAGTCAATATTAACCTTGTTGTGTACTTTATCTGAGTAGGAAACCTGTGTGTCTTAACACAATGGCACCATACATCACCGAGTCATTAAAGCAGCTAACGCAATGCTTATTACTTATTACTCAATGCGTTGTTTGGCATGTCTAGAGCCGGTGCAGCCGGTTCGCAACCTTGCGCCCCCTCTCTAAACCCCGACCCCCTCTCCCGCCCTCAATTCACTTTCACTAGCCCGGTCGGTTCGAGCCACTGCTTCGGCCTCCCTCGGCCATCTTCGGTAATCGCAGAGAATTTGAATAACAAAAATGTTTCCTTGTGGCTGCTTTGCGGTTTTGCAAGAATTTATTTTGTATGGTTTTGCGTTTTCAATGAAATTAAGTAAGAGATATTTGGTTTCAAGGTTTGTTGTAAATGGGTATGAAAATGTAAACGTTTTTAGAAAATAGAATGATGTAAGAGTTTGCTCGGTTGATTTGTGAAAAGCATGAATGAAATAGAAAAGAAAGTGATGTCAGAAAGTGATTCCAATCAAAGCATAATTTAGTGAGGATAGTAAGGCGGTTTCAATTTGCATATATCAATAAGACCGATCAAAAAGCAAGATTGAAATAACAGTTTTATAGATGTATGCTTTAAAAAAAAATTAGCAACCGAAATTATCGAAATTACTAATATTCCCTCTAACCCCTCCAACTAAGCTAAATTGCTTGTGCTAGGAGTGGGTTCACATCGGTTGTGTAATGACCAGAATTCGAACCCGGGACCTCTCGATCGTAAGGCCGACTCCTTAACCACTAAAGAGTTGAATACTTTTGAATCACTAATAATTCGTTTAAAACTTGTACATAAAAAAATTACAAACATTTTTTCAGACTCATACTTTTTTACAACAAGACAGAGTTTAAAAAAAAAATGGTACCAAGTAGATGATTGTTTGATTCTTGTACATTACGCTGTCAATTGAGCTTTTCTCTAGATCATTAGAAAGATACTCTAAGAGTGAATTACAGACTCAAACTCACGTCATGTAGGTACGTACGATTACTAGAGTATTATAACTTGACCGTAATATTTTCATGAGCTAAATTTAGCCCAGAATTACAAAATAATTAAAATTTCTGAAATAAGTACATGCTTAAGTGTATCCGTAACAAACTAAACTACCTACTTGTAATAATTATCATCAACGACGTCAACAAAAATGTTTGCTTTACGAACTTAATAAATTGGTATGTATTCTATAAATTTATTTCCGTAATATAATAAATAATGATTTTACGAGTTGTGCGTCTCACTGACCTTTTTTAAATTTTATTAAGGAACTCTTTATAAGTCACACTTGATTTGATGACGAAATTATGTCAAGCTTCCTTGTAGCAAATTAGTTCCACAATAGACGATAGATGTTTGATATAAAATTTTCATAATTTGCTCGTTAATTTAATATCAAATTATAATGACCTCAAGTTGCCGCTTACTGTCTTTACGTCGGCCTGTAACTACACAAAGGTTAATCTTATTATAGCTTGGTGATTTTGTAAAAAATATTATGAAAAAACATGTTCTTTCGCGACTACAAATTGGTACCCTATTCCATGATTTATAATCCAAATAGTACACAAAAAAATAAATATGATATCTAATCATGCGATTTAGACCAGTCTTTAGAAATATTGCCTGTCTATAACTATTGACACTAATAACGAACGCGTTGAACTCTTTTAAATGATTTCATGTTGTAGTTTCGCATACGCGTGTAACAAATTAGTTATTTATTTACCTAAATCTGAAAAGGTGGTAAAAGATGCATTACATTCTCCTACTTCGTCAACTGTATTTTTCTTCCTTTCAAGGAAGTAAACCTAATTTAGTCAGTCAAGCAAACTTAAAAAAAAAAACTTTAAATAATAGCGTATTACTATTAACGGGGTCTTCTCTAAATCTGTTTTTCTACTGACGCTTGGCTAATACAAAAAGAACCAATAACATTTTGACCAACTAGAGAACATACTCATTATCACAACATTATAAAGGCAACAACAAAATCAAGTACATACAAGCCAAAACTATCAGTTTGTAGCTGCAGCTGTTTAAACTCTAGCACTGATGAATCAGCCAGAACAAGTTAGATAGATAGATAGATACTACGTTACACTAAGTTACAATACATACATAAACTTTATACTGTCCTATTAGAGATTTGCATAACAATTTACTTGATTAGAGTATTGAATAATAAATAGCAAACTATTTCGGAAATTAACCGGTAGTTGATCGATAAACATGCATTATGTAATAAAATCCGGATATTGTTGGAGTATCTGCACAATGCGAAACGAAAAACTAAGATAGCTTGCAGAAACTGGTTTATGCAAATACTCCAACATACAGATTAAAGTGCGCGGAAGATAAACTAAATGTCACTTGATCACCTTCTCGGGCATAACAAGATAGAACATCGTCATTTACTATTTTTTTCTTTTATCCATTTTTCTGCTTTAATTGTATTTCTGCTTGTATTTATTATTGTGTTGACATAGCGGCAGTGAGTGCGATTGCTATGCGAGAGCTTCCGAATTCCGGGTTTCGACTTTCGACCCAAGGACGGGGTCGGGAAAAATGATGTTACAATATTCTGAAAGGAAATTCGGGAAACATAGTTGTGAAAAGGGGGTGCTACTATCATGCTAGCAGTAATATGAATAAGCGTTTTAAAAGGCATTGCAGGGCTGTTCTATATATGAAGATAAAGTGCCCGCCTGATTACAAAAGGCTGTCTTCTAATATAGGACCAAATGATATGAGTAACATAAGTAACATATCACTAGTACTCTTGTGAACTCTGTCGCATAACAAGCAGTCCCTCAATGCATTTCTCGTGTAAGGGTGGATCTCATAAAATTGCGATCAATGCAAACCAATCTGTTTTTTCATGTTTTATATACTTGAAGTCCACTACCGCCACAGAAGAGTATGATGTCTTAAGATTAATTAATACTGAATGTATTGTAATAACGGTTGGCACCACGCGAAGCTCTGACGACTGACACTGTGCAAATAGTCCTGTAAACTTAAGAATCATGTGTAATGTACGCCAAAAAATATTCACTTCGGGTTTTTGACACGCTGCCAATTTTTTTGCAACCTTCTTGACAAAAAGGTCACAAAGTGAGGCCTATAACGGTATATTTAGTTTTAGTAATTTTACATTTATTTGTTAGTTTTTATTTATATTCCCGACTGTATGTATGTCGCAGCCGACTACCTTAATCAGCCGTTCTATTAACTGCCTAGGCTCTTTACTAAAAGGGCACCATTCATCATTGAATGGCCCTCATCATTCAGGTCGTTAATTGAATGGCGTAGTTTAGTTACCAGCCTAAGTAGTTAATTGAATGGCTGATAAGCTAGTTGGCTGCGACATATATGTATATATATATATATATATAAAGGAAAAAAAGTTAAAAATAAAGGAATGTTTCCTTTGAGTGAAATTCGCTATCTCCCGTATTTAGAGTACTTCCCCTCAAGATAAGGTTAAAATCTTCCACCCTCTATATATATCCTCGACGGCGTTGATAGAGGTGTATTAATGTCAACTTTCCCTCTTATGTTTTCTAACCATGTGCGGCAACTGGGCACTTTTTAACAGAAATATTGGGAATGGAACTTGATACATTTGCACAACAGTTGTGGTTTCCACTACACCATTTCAGTAATAACTATTATTTAAATTCATTTATTTATTAAAGTTCATAAAGACAGTATTATTATTGGGTTCATTTATAATTTGCTAAAACTGTGAAATTACAAAAGGAATTCGTGTTGGAGTTCCAAGAATAATGTGACAATACATTATCAGACCTGATACATCGAAATTCTTCGATTTTAGGGTACGAGAATTATGTTAAAATCCTCTCGTACAACTGAGTAGATTTTACTCTTAAGGTCAGACTGGATCAGGCAATATAAATGCCTTAAACTATCAAACCTCGTCTTATCTTACCAAGTTCAATGAATCGTGCAAATCCAATAACCGTAAGACGCATATCCACTTCCAAAGTATGCAACTATAAAATATAGCCACGGATAAGCAAGGGTTATTCCAAAATGTATATTACTACAAAAAAACCATTACCCGGTGCAAGAGGAATTTGAAGGTGACGTCAGCGCCAGGTGGCGACCGGTTTTGCAATGGCCTTGTGAAACGGACCCTCTTGGTGTAAAATATTAATAGCGTACATGTTAAATTCGTGTAGGTTTTCTGTGTAGAACGGTTTTTGTGCCAGCACAAGTTACGTCTTTATACGCGGTCGTACGTGTTTTTTTCATGTATGTCCTCTGCTTGGTATAAAATCGAATAGAACAGAAAGTTCAAATAGGTAGATGTATTTACTTAACTGATTTAAAATAACATACTAACTAATTTAGTATAACTATTCAGGGTTTGTGGACTATTGTGTTAGATGTGTTTGTAAGTTTATGGCGTGGTTGTATTCAGCACTAATTCAGAGATTACAGGTACAATTTCCGCTAAATGCAAATATTACTATGCATGAATACGGAAATGGAAAATTTTCATGTAAAAGATAATTTTAAACTTTAACTACATAATGATATGGATTTATCTATACAATATGTATTCAATATTGTATTGTAACTATCCAGAGGAATTAGTGGCTAAGTTCTAGTTCAGTAGGTCGGGTATACGCTGCTAAAATCCTGTATTTTATTAACATTCGATACAAAGGGGAATATTCCCATAGTCCGTTTTATGATTCGGAAAAAATAATAAAATAGTTTGCATATGTTAGAAAAGTTGGCAGCTAAAAGCGTTTTGGTGTCTCCTTTATTTGGCGGACTTATTTAAAATTGGGGACTATCGACCACACTGCAAATTCATAGCCGTGTAATATTTAACGATATGCACAGCTAACAAATTCATTTCCATTTGCGCTCCAATTAGTGGAACAACCCCGCAATACTAAAATCAATTCACTTGATTCAGTCCAATATGAAAGGTGGAATGTATTCAGTACCGTTTTGTCCACCGGTCTTTTAAGCCTATGGCACTGCGGGATTTAAAAAACTGTGGCTATAAAAGTAAAGTAATTAAATTTTACAATAGTACAATAAGTATTTAATTATTGAAAATTGTGATTTAAAATAGTATTACTTAATAGTGATTTATTCACACTTTACCATAGTCAAGGCGCCGAATATTTGACCGCGGATTCGAAGTCCATATAGCCAAAAAACATTAGAGTCGATACTTTTGTTTTTATATGCCAATAGACAAGGTTTTATGCTGTTTATGACACTAGTGGAATTGAGTAATTAGTGTTGTTAATATTGTAAGCGTCCTAGTGCGCATCCTAAAGATCCTTTACCATCCGACAGATCGTATGTTTCTATCATCGTCATTACCTACAATACTGTCCAAAGGGGGAACGAACGCTCCCAGTCGTATCAAATGCAAGAAGCAATAAAATGAAAATGACGGTAAGATTTGAGATTTATCAAATTAACAATGGACGCCATCAACCGACGTTAAAATAATAATAATAAAGTCAGTATTATTCATAATTGGTTTCATTGAAGCTATTACGATTTCTGAGCCTTCATGATCCTCGTCTAATGAAATCTATAAAGAACATTATCTCGGCAATTTATTACAACTTGAATATTAGCTAAGTTTTAGAGTTATAGCACCGCATAAGAAACTTTTATATCCGCCTCAGCAACTTGCTGTCGACGACGAAAATTGTTATAAATCTTTTACCATTTCTCCGACAACGCCGAAAATATTTCTGGGGAAATTCGTTGGGTAGTTCTTGCGAAAACTGTTTTGCTTGTTAAGTTTGAAATAAAGTAGGTAACTGCTGGTTAAAAAAAAGACATTTGGTTGTTACCGAATTATATTTAATTTATGCTTTCGGGCCATGCATGTAAAGTCAACAAAGCAATATTATAGTAGATTTTTCACACACATACCTAAACAAGCTTGATTCTCATTATTTTAAATTAAAAAAGACCAACCCGCCCTAGACCAGTGGCAATTCATTGGTCAGCGGCGTATTGTAGAATAGAATGATGAATTTATGGCATTTGACGTAATTGACTGTCATCAACGCATGTCATAAATGTCAAATCCTATACATTACATAACTACGAACCCGTAATTACGAACGGCAGTGGACAGAAACGATGACTCTTTGGAATAAAAAGTAACATCGAAATATACTTTTGAATATAATCGAAATCGAATAATAACTTTAGAACACAATAAAAAAATTGTGTGTGGCTCGAAAAAGCACTGTTCCGTGATTTATATTGAACAATTTTTAAATAAGTGGTTGTCCATGACATTATCAAAAATTCAACATTTGAGATAAAACCTATTCTATTTGTGACCTAGGCGGGTACGATCAAAGCAGCAAAATGAACATTCATTATGTGGAAATTGTGATATCATCATTCTAATTAAAGTTATTAAACTAGAATTAAAGATTCTAGTTTAATAACTTTAATAAGAGATCGTAACACTTGCATTGGGGTAATTCAGAAAGAAGTATTAATATTTACCGTGATTACTGTTTGATCTTGAAGATATCATATTTTCTTTTCTATTAGTCATCTTAAACTAGGTATATTAAAAATGAATACCTCCTTGACATTTAGATACTTTTTAAACGATGAATATTTTTTATAGAACTTTACCTCCTACAAAAACCAATTAGAATCAAATATACCTTGGATTTGGTAATTAATTGTTATCAAATATATAGACTGAAGTGTTATGATGCAATTAGAGTCTATAAAAGTTAAGGTTACTTCGACAACTTTATTTTCTGAGCAGTCGTTTTACGACCTTGTTGTTAATTAAGTTAAAATTTCACCGTTTTGTGCCTACGTCTACCTTTTCACATTGGCTAGGTAGAAAATGTTTCACAAATAGGTATAGACCAGTATAATATGTACTGGTCATTGATAAAGAGTTTAAATAAATACTATTGTAAAAATATACTTCGCTGGCTGTCCAGTAAAAAAATTGGCTTTTGTGTTTGATGTCACAATCCACAAATATGCTTCAATAAATAAGGAGGGACAGAAAAAGAACAAAAGATTTATTTGAGCATTCATTTTGTTTCTTCCTATTCTGCATGGAACAAAACAACAAACAAATACAAAGTGCTTTGGTAAAACGCGCCAAATAAATAGTCTACTTGTGTTTTATATTCCTTCGCTTTCTGAATGCAATTGATCTTGTACGCGACTGAATGTCAAACACTCACAGTTGATGTAATTTTTATAGGTTGTAAAACGTTAGTCTGCCTATTTATATATTTCGAAACTTATAAGTGGTAAATAGCTTAGTTTATAACTTTTCTGTGCTATTTCTACTAATAATTATACTAGAGTTACTTTGTTTAGCTTTTTTTTTGAAAATGGACCATAGGCTTCATCGTAAATTTTAGATTGACATGGATGAAATATTTTTTTATTTTATTTTGGTGTAAAACTTCAATAGTTGGATTATTCAGCTATGAAGGCTGTTTTAGCATATGGTCATTTTTTATATTTTTTGAAGTGAAAACTTCTTTAGCGGCGTTGGATGGGTGTAAAATGTTAAGGAAGCGTCAAGATTAGTTGACCTTTGAACCGTAACCGGCGACTGACGTCATACAAGATTAGGTACAGACTATCTATTTTGCAAGATAATATAGGTAGCGTCGTAGCTTAAACGGTAAGCACTTCGACTGTAAGTCCTTATAGTTTCAGATAGTATCGGGTTCAAACTACCTGGCCTTCTGAAACTTTTTGTGATTATTTTTTCTTTTTGTGATTATTTTTTCTTTTTGTAATTTATTACTTTTTATGATTAATTTTTCTTTCTGTAATTTATTACTTTTTGTGATTATTTTTTCTTTTCATAATTTATTAATTTCTTCTGACAGAAAATTAGCATAAAATAAGTGATAGGTTCTATAATTAGCGCTATATTATAGGTATGGTATGGTATGTTCTTTTTTATCTTTTTCTATGTATATAACGAAGAAAGAAAAAAGAAAATGTTTTCACTTCTGCCGGCACTCCCAGAGTGCAACCCGTCTTTTTTTTTACAACATTTCACACAGCGCTATCTAGACCCACGGTAAGCATAGCTTAGATGGCTTGTGTTATGGAATCTAGAATGCGGATAAACATACTTAGATCGTTTTTTTATTTTATTAATACATACATATTATATATAGAAACACCCACACCAATGAAAATATACATTTTACACCGAGCTGGGATCGAACCCGCGCCTCCTGCGTAGCGGCCGCGTTCAGTACCGCCACGCCACGGAGGCTGTTATACCAAATATATATCGGCGTTGGTATACTAGTTCGACATGTTGTAGAATAAATGAATGCTTGATTATATTTGCTCGCTTAAAAATCTATACTAACTGGTTTTCCATATTTACTTTACCTTAAAACAACAGATGATATTTTTTTACTTGTAGTGGAGAAATATAGTGTTATTAGTATTGTATATTTGAATGAGCGAGTGAATACCTGAAACCTGAACCTACGTGAATAACGTTATTCACATTGAATTAGAATATTTTTAGTTTGATAAGAGTTATTGAAATAATAGTTTTATTATGAAACCTACAAACATACATATAATCACCCCCTTATCCCCGGAGGCAATAGTGAATTAACACCTACATTTCATCAATCTGTATTCGGTCCCACGCAATAGGGGATGAGCCTATTGCCGTATTCCAGGCAGTATTGTTGACTTGAGCCATGCATCTAAGGCTGAGTCTGGGCTGTACATATCTGTCTGATGTGATTATGAAACCTATTTCAATAAAATATCATATTTTTTTAGGTGTTATTAGTGTATTTTCCAAAACCGTTTACGAAGTGAGTTTCAGATCGCCAATCTTTTGTGATGATACGAAATAAATACCTAACAAAAATGAAGCCGCACTCATCGATACAAAGAAAATGATAAATAAGAAAACATAATAATGATACGAAGATAAAACAGCGATATCTTAAATTCTGAATTATATATTCCTAAATTATAAATAATAATAATAAAAAATTAAAACAATATCTTTTAGTCGACTTAACTCTGTTGGTAAAAATTATGCATTAAACATGTTCAAGTGAAACTTTAAAGTTACTGAGAAAGCGATTCAAGCTGCACAAGCGGGATTGCTTACAAGTAAAACAGATTTCTACAAAATTGTTGTGAATAAACGCTAACTAAATACGTAATAATATATAATTGGCCGCAGTACTGTCCGGCTAGTCTGTGACCGGTCGCACTTTCAGTTCGACCGTACCTGACGACCTCGTCGTACCACGCCTTGCCGCCGTTCACATGCCATACTTGCAAAGCCTGCTCGAGATCTAAACTTGTTTATAGACATCTTTGTTCGACACATTCGAGTATTCGCATTCGACTTGGCAATATTAGAAAACATAAACAGGTTATTTCCTATTTGCATATTTCTAAACAGAGTATTATGAAATTTTATAAATTAAATAGTATTTAACCTTTTTTTAGTTAAGAAATTTTTTCGCTTAGTCCAAACATCACAAGAAACATTAGATAAGACTATCTACAGCTACATTCATTTCTTTATCACTGAAAAGCTCCTAAGACGCTTGTTTGTGAAAAAGAGCGTAAAATCCACCCCATGTCATCAAACAGTTATCTCACTCGTTGCGTCTAAGTAATGTAACATTAATTCCGTCCTGAGTGGGCAAATCATTCATTTATTTTCGAAAGCGAATGAACGATAAACTTCCCTTAGGCTTCTGCGACAAAGTGGGACGAAAACCAAATGTATCATTTCCTTCTAATATGTCACATGAATAGGCTTAGTGAAAGGCCAGTACTATATAAAGGTATCTTTGCTTAATTTCTGTGGTTTTGGTACTATTTTCGTACACGATTTATGGGTAAGATGAAAGGGACTATGGGTTTGGTTGTACCGGGCCCTACGGTTAGAGCTTGCATGTATTGTTCTACTAATTTCACTTTACATTTTAGTCTATTATTTTATGTTTCGCAATGTATAAAAGGGTTGCTATCTTGAAATGTTCGTCTATTTGCGGACGTATATACTACTAAACAAATTTTGATGCGGACTTTAATCTGCTATAGGTTTGATCGCGATGCGTTGGGTAGTACCTGACATATGACCATAAATCGCGATATCCGATATCAGCTATATCCTTTATAGTATTAGTGTGATTCATACGCATTATTGAATACAATAAATTCCATTATTAATTTTCAGTAAACCGTGTTTGAAATAGTGTTGCAACAAAATACCTATGTGTATTTTAATGTGAACACTAAAACTGTTGTGCTACGTTACGTCCTATATTTTTTATCCGGTAAAACGGAATGATATCAAAATAATATAAAGGCGTTGTTATTTGAACCCTAATAGCTTGAATGTCTACACCATATTAACTAACAAACAAGAAAACCAAAAACCCTTAATTAACTACTGTGATAATATGCCTTATAATTAATAAATTGATAATGGAAACGGATCCTCAAAAATAATTTCTCCAGTAGGTACTTTCATGGAAACAAAATCACTAGAGCGTTGAAGCAATTTTTTCGCGCAGAAAATAAGCAGCAGCAATCTTTGAAATGTTCCAGCAAATTTAAGGCATCAAAAAGTCGTACAGTCATTTGGTCGATTTCCAATGTCATTAACAGCAGTGAAGAGCGCCAGTGGCTGAGCTGGGGGCACACGGTCGATGGACTCAGCTCTTTGTGAATTTCTCGATTCGTCATGGGGACGGTACACCGGCTTTAATGGGAAACGCTTGACAATGAACGAGGAAATTCCGGTGTGCTACCAGCTGTGTCCTATCCAATTATTTTCGCGAATCACAGCTCAGTTGACATTGCAGTTAATTTGTACATTTAATTTGACAAGGTTAACTTTGTTTTCATAATTTGATTTCATACGACAATTGTTTTACTTTCGCCTCTACAGAGACATCTGGGTGTGTAGACGTGTAGTTATAATCATCTACATTTATACAATCATCTACATGTGTTTAACTCTAAAAAACAGAGCCCTGTTTGATAACCTATTGATACCAAACGGGCGCTATGCCTGACTTCGTACTGTTTAACACTTTAGCCGACTCGGGCATCGAACCTGGCACTTAAATGCAAATTAAAAAGTTACACCGTTACGTAAAGGCATACAGTTAGGTATACGCACGTGTAATCTGAGATCACCAGGCATTAATAAAAGGTGAGGCAATTATTACGTCATTAATATCTAAATATAGCTAAATTGATGTTGTTAGCATTGAGTCGAATTTAGATGAAATAATTTCTCATGACATTATGTACATTAGGTACGGGTTTATTTAGGTTACGACCAAATCTGAACGTAGTTTTTATGTTACTACGATATACAGGTAATGAATTGACATATCTAATACGTGTTTGTCGTGAGAAACTTATAAGTTCGCACGAACCGAGCACAATATGTAACGAATTCTGTATATCTAATAACTTTTCGTTATACTACACCTATCTTTACTATTATGAAACTGTAAATGACTACAGTGACGAAAAGCAAAAAAATCGAAATCTAATCCGCAGTTAGATCGGTAGAGCATACCCCAGACTGCAGGTTGAAAAACTTCGGATACGACTGGCATTAACGCTACAAGGAAGAAGAGGAAGATGAAAAGACTGATTGTTGGTAAAGCTTTATACAAAAGCTGGTGAAGCGGTTCGGAATACGAAAGAAATAGACTTCACTATGTTTTCGAAACCAAAACTGTGTGGCTGTGACCAAAACTAGTCGCGGATACAACAGAATATTCCTTTTACGAGTTCTATTTATATTCTTCTTAATACTTTTAATCATACTTTATACGTTGGAATGTGGTAGTGATAATTCAAAGCCACTTGCAATATTGCTGGCTTTATGACACCCACGAAACGGGCCATGCTTACGGACAAGAAAAATTGCTTATACGACCTGTGCCTCCGAAGTTATGATATTAAAATACTCGGTTAAAGTGACTAACTCATTACCTGGATTAAGTCAAGTAAAGTATATTTAAGACTATAAATAATCGTCACAAATTGACAAATTATAACTACGAGTAATTCTTGTTTATATGTTCAGAATTGGATCAAAAATTGTGTTTCTATATATCTCTAAATTTAAACTAAATTTCATCATATCATTTCATCCCGTAAATTTTTGCAGTACCTCTATTGCCGATTTTGTTGTTTGCATATTGCTACCTCAAAACTACAGTGAAATTCAGTATACTGAAAATTAAGTTAACTTCACTAACTCGGATCTCTCTCTCTCTCTCTCTTTATAATGATTCTTGACAGACTAAAATATTACTATCCCGTATATTTACAGACAGATCTTATGACTTAATGTATTAAACTTGTTATTACAAACTCGACTAGGTGCTCAGTAGCCTATCTAATATTCTAAACCAGAGTTTAGATACCCTACTCAAGTCGAGTCTACAACTTAAATTGACTTTTGAAGGAAATTACCTAATCTGAGAGTTGCTAATGTTTGAAATATGAAGTTGTTAATCAAAATTAGTTGTGAAGACTTCCTAGCCAAATTAATTATATAGGTACTTGCTTCAAGTAAGGTTACTGTAATAAAAACGTAATTGCGACAAGGATGACTTGCATAGAGATTGTGACGCGGTAGGCGGAATGTAAGGAATTTGAACCGATGTCAAGGAGCTCAAAAGGGGCATTTTATCATACTAAGATAATATAGTATATGCATAGCTCAAAATCACAGTCGAATTGCAGTGAGTATTCTGCGATGTCAAAAAACCTGTAATTACGTAGGTACAACTGAAAATAAAAATACTCACTCCGCATAACTGAAAAGGTTAGTGCGATCATTTAAGCAACCGTCCTTTATAGTCACGTATTACTTTTAGAAGTATGTACTTAATAAGTAGAAGGATTGCCAACCCTGTGGAATCCCTAAGAGGCAAGATTTAGAAATTGACAGTAGTATGGATAAATTGTTTTGTTGACTTACAGCGTTCTATATAGAGCTTTTAAGACCCCACTTATCACTAGGAAAAATAAAATTAATTTAGCTATCTTTTACAGTATGGAGACTATGAAGATACTGTTTCCGTAGGATAGCTATAATTTTCTCATAGTTTCGTTCCAGTTCTGCCTGTAGTTACTTCATCTTTAAAAAAGGACCCCCGAAGGTCTACAATAGGACAATAGGACTACATTACCTACGTGAAAGTATATTGAAAATCATTATACAAAGTTTTTAATAAAAAGTGGTATATTTTACGTTCTAAAATCTTTATCTGTTTTATAAATATAACGTTTTATTTCGTGCAGAAGTAATGCTCAAATCGTGTGTCACTTGCAGTTTTATAGCCAGTTAATCCGCTTTCGTAGCTACATCTTAAAATCTAAATAGTCTGCATAGTTAAGTGATATGATCAACTTAAAACTCTTTACAAGTATCAACGGAGTGACTCTTAAAGTCAGACAGGGTGAAAGTTCATAAGTCTAGAAGTTTGTTTTAGCCTTTAATACCCGGAAGGAAAATACTTGAAGGAAATTCCTCTTTCATTTTAGTGTTTCAATCACGGAAGGAATATTGAATTGTTAAATACGTAACTAGCTACGTATTGTTTTATGCGTTGAAATGTTCCTTTTCCGTTTGAAACTTTTAGGCTAAAAATACATATGCAAATTTCATCACAATTGGATGAATGGCAAAGAGCGCAGTCAAAATAATCATTCACTTTTGCCACAAATTATACATGCAGAAGTATGCAACTATGAAAGTGTATCATACTCTGTGAATTCAACTAATGTGACAAAGTCTATAGTGGCGCAAGTTTACGTAAACGATCACCACTTGTAACGCGAGGATCTCAAGTCGTAGGTAGGTACTTGTTGAGAGCAACCAACCTTTGTAGTGAGGCACTTCATGCGTGTCACCTATCGTTCCAGAGAATATACTAGAGCAAGAATTCAAATTATAAAAGCTTACCACTAATAAAATTCAACTTACTTGATGAATGTAATCCTTCTTATATTTTTGCAAAACAAATTAGTTTCACATGTGGGTTGTATTTTTATTTGTTCTATTAGAAGTAAATAGCATGTTCATGTTCATGTAATAGCATTACTTGAATTCATAAAGTTGGATATACCAAAAATTGTTATACCTAAAAGTTGTCAAACAACTTGTCAAGCATATTTCAGGAAGGCTTTGTAAAGATATCACTGTAGTGACGACGAATATACCGTCTGTAATTCTCAGAATTTGTCTCGTCAAGATATTGAATGCGTATTTTCTTTGTTCACGAACTTTGTCTAGAAATAAAATATTCTCGATACAGTATGTGTTACAAATGCATTTTAAACGAAAGGTTCGGTGTTTTAATGGTCAAATACCAGAGTTTATTTTTCTAACTACTGAATGTGAACAGTAGAATATGTACAAAATAAAAATATAAATAGTACATTCATGAATAAATTATTATACTTATTAGTTTTGGTGTCAAGAGCTAAAACTCTGGCACTATTTTATCCTTATTATTATCATCGTTTTATTCAGACAAGCAGTCAATACAAGACATATTATTAGAATAATAAATACCACTATATTAACCTCATATACTACAAAAAGTTTACCAAGATAAAATTAATTAATAATTTAAAAAAAGGGACTGTTAGAGCTTACTGTATAAACCCGCCCCAAGAGACGCAAATGCCACCAAAAACATAAATCGATCTTGGGACTTCCGAATTCCATGGCGTAGCCGTCTGTAATTCAACGAATGGATGGCCAACATCTGCTGAAGTAGGTACTTGAATATTTCCTTCCTAGGTTAAACCCAGGTCCCAGATAGTAGAAATAACGCATTGCATAGCAAATTAGATTGCAAAGTATCTACTTTACACTAGAGCCTTCCGCATTATAAAAATATACTAAATTTATTGCGATCGTTCAATATTTATCAGTAGAACGAAGAAAATTTCAATATAGTCTCAGCCTGCCCTCTCTGGCATGGATTGATGCAAAAAGTACAAGCAAAATATTTTCATATACGGACGCGCCAAGCGGCCACGGAAGTAATACGTTGCTGAAAATACAACGACAGCTTTCTTGGCAGTTCCTAAATATTATATTGTGTAAAATTTAAAATTGAAAATGCTGCGATACACCGCTTTATATGAAAAATCGTTTGAAGTATGCTATCATTTTATTATTGTACGTAAACGTCACTTGTTATTTAGTACATTTATATTATACGTAAGTATACGAACCATTTCAAAATTCCTCTCTTAATCGATTGGATTAGTTAGCATGATAATTGCTTCAAAATTTCATTTCAACAATTTAATGAAAATTGTAATACTTGTAGAATTTGTATCCATTGCCATAAATGCCTACGCTTTTTTAATTAAATTAAATTTACTAACTTATTTATTTAAACAAATACGAAATTAATTACTGGCTTAGTAGAATAGTAGAATATAACATTACTCTTCCAACGGAAGTGCTCATTTCATTGCATGTTTATACAATAATTATGACATTTCGCTCTACTTACTTCAATCACAGCTAACGCGTCTATGAAGAAATAATCAAATTGTTTATTTATAAGGTATTGTGCGTAAAGTTTGAAATCTTAAGTCATTTCGAAATATAATGGTTTAACATTCAACCATGCCTTAATAGGCAGGTTCTATCGCGAACTAACCACGATCCACCGTGGTTGGTTCCCGATGGAATGGAATAGGGCCACCCCACCTCTTCCTGTGGATGACTAAAACTCCATCTGATAGTGAACATATAGCCCAGAATAAAATGCCCGATTGATGGCAATAGGCTTACCCCTATTACGTGGAATCGTAAATAATAGTTGATTTTAATTTAACACATCTCTGTGTCATCACAGATATCATCACCCCTAAAACGTAAACCTTCGCTCTCGATCTGAACGGTTAGTGAACACAGAGGCTATAGATAGAAGTAGTTATGAGTCATGAATGTTAGAGTAGTATCTACTTGGTTACATTTTGTTGCATCAGTAACATATCCAGTTATGCGTTTATGAATGCTTAGCTCTGGTCTAGCAATGTTGAAATTGTGCGGTTAGGTAATCAAGCGTGAACGCTCAGGAATTCTTACGGACGTACGGTAAGGCGTATCATACGAACTGAAAGTTTTAGTTATCATAAATTAGCCTCATATCCGAAAGATATTTTAGTAAGTCTAATTTTTACCATGCGGCATTAAAGAATGACACATCTAGGGATACTTCCAATTTTAAGTGAAGCTAACTATATATATAGGTACATATATATCGTTGTTTATTTTATAATAAATGAAACTAGGTTTATTACTAGATAAGATAAAAAGCCTTTATCATCTATCAGAAATTCCAATATAAATCGGGATGATATAGTCGGCGGATAAATTGACATGCCTAATCAACCTATAAAGAGTGGTTAACATTATACACAATAAATATGTACCTTATAACCTTTATTATTTCTGAAACAATAACACATGTAACTTATGTGCTATCTCACATACAACAAAGTACTAGTTATAAATAATAATATCACGTCAAATGAAACTTAGAAGAATTTACATTATAATTAACTAAACTGCTTTCTATCAATCAAACTAAAATCACTTACTCAAATGCATAAACACATTCCCCACAAGTTTTATGGTTCAACAACTGACGTTTAAAATGGATGAAAATACCTAAAGCTGGGAAATGGATTTTCGGATAACAACAAAAGAAGAAAAACCGCTTTGTCCGTGGATGCGTGAATGATTCATGGGTTTTGTTCTATAGTAGCGTGGGTCTCGGGCAGATTGTAAGTTCACCGCACTTCACCTCGATCCGCCAATGTCAGCGAAAGGCAACGCGTCGCGGCCACATTCCACACATACCGACGACGTCCTGCCACGCATAGGTCGACCCATAAATACAATATAATATATGTAGGATACATTTGACAGTTCTAGAAAGAATAAACCTAAACATGACGCTGCCATATGATATATTCGTACATTAAACTTTGAATTCATTTTGAAATATCTAGCTATAAGTCATCTGTAATGTATTAAAGATGCAGGTTAACCTTTTACAGGCAGCAACAAAGCATAATGGCTAATGCGGCAATTTATAGGCCGATGGCTCTGCTAACTCAAGCAATTTAGCTATGCACGAGGGGTTAATAGGAATAATATATGACCTAATATGACATTTATTATTTAATTTACATTTTGTGTCAATTTAATGTATTTCTGGAGTAAATTCGAACTTATGGAATGTATACTCAACTAGTAAGATGAGTATACACTTTATTTACATACAACTCCACATTATGAAAGAGACTTATCTCCTTTGCCGACTGTAAAAAACATGTATAAATAAATCACAGCGACCTGTACAATAACAAAGGTGTTAGATTAGTTAATTTTGTAATATAGGACAATAATTTAAATTTTAAACAATGGAAAGTCAACATTCGCTGCTATTATAATCATATTTGTCATAGTAGAAGTTGATAAGGAACACGGAGGACAGAATATGATTAAGTAGTTTCCTTCTCCATGGTAAGGAAGCTTTCTTTATAATTTTTATAAGATTTCACTCTAAACCGGTTTTAGTTCCATTTCATGCTTCAATTGAGAAATTTGCTTTTACAATTATTAATATTATAACCCTTTTTCTTCAATTAACAATGTTAGAGATAGCAGACACGGTTAAGTGAAGGTTACTGTATCGAAATTTCAAAAACTTTGTCCTACCTATATAAGATCTTTTCCAGAAATCGCTGGTATGACTGACATTTACTAACCACAATAAATTAACAAAATAGAACACTCATTTTAGATGAATAATCCTACTTTACTCAAATTAACCGAAACTCGAATAATGAAGAGTAAAATTTGATAAAAGTGCACGAGTTTAATAAAATTGCTTCATTCTGTTATTTTCATTAGGTACAGTTATTGCATTTGAGCTCGGTGCGGCAAGCACAATCTGAATGTTTTTGAGAATGTATTTAAATGTAACTCCTCTTACAAATTATTTTGATAACATTTTGAGAGAATTATAGGGAAATGTACTTTTTTGCTTTACTAACATAATCGTGGCATGTACTTCTCGATAATAAATGATCTTTCACATACAATTTTCGCTTTTAGACATATCTGTCTATGTGGGTGTATGTCTCTGTATCTATTTAGTATAAAAAGTGATTGTATTTGATTACGACAATTAACCTTCAAGTAACTGCACATATAGCATAGAAGTGGTCGCCTCGCCCATTACTACTGACTATATAACAGTGAGTTAGACGCTCAAATTTGTCTACTACTAAGATAGATTTAGATCGGAAAAAGTTAACATGTAAGACTGGACTTGATTTTTTCCTATATATACTTATATAGGCTAGTATACTTCAATCAATCAATCAATTAGCCCATTGCAGTCCACTGCTGGACATAGGCCTCTCCCAATGTGCGCCATTTCGTACGATCCTCCGCTAGCATACTTATTACTTTAAAATTTATAGATAACACAAATGTTGCATGATGTGCAAGTGTTTTAGAAAAGAGAGAGAAAAGGACTTGGGTATTTAGTTTGAAGTGATGAAAGCCGTTCCAAATTGATACTATACTACAATTTATTTTTATTTTGAACCTGACCGGTTACACCTCGCTGCATTCTCAAATGTTTACGTAACAATGATTATTATATTTCTAAATACAATTTTTTTTTTTATATGCGGGTAGTTTTAAAAATATCTATTCCAGTCCAATAGTAGGATAAGGTATTTTGAACACACAAAGATTACTAGTAGAAAAACCTACAATTGTACATTTTTGGAACGTTCCGCGTCAATGAAATGGAGGTAATCTAGACTAGTCGTAAGTTCGTTAAAATCACATATATCCAATCCAAATACACTAGTGGTTGAAACATACGGATATGTCGGTACAAACTGCAGGAGTGCTTTTCACCTTTCCTTGTTTTTCTGGTTTTGTCCTTGGTCAAAACACACCCTCTTCATTCCTCACTTATAGGCATGAGTGAAGCGGTTGACTATTGAAAGCATTCATAAGCCACGATATCGCTTGTCAGGGCAGGGGGCAGGGCGTGTTAACTCGCAACTACTACCCAACTAAGGAATTCGGTTAATTATGCAAATTAACACTAAATGAATTATTAATAATGACTCATGGTTAAATATTTTAGGGTCTGCTATCCCATAATTAACAGAGAAAGTGAACAAACAAGATAGAAAGTATTTGTTCACAGACTATCGATATTTGCATTAGAAATCTGTGAACCACACACATATATGATACTTTCTCACGCGAAGATTCGACTTGTTTCTTGGACTTTTTGTCAAACAATTGTACACAAGCTTAGGTCGAACCTCATAATACCGGTTATATAAACTTGAAATAACTGATTAGTATCCGCACGACAGTTAACATAAATATTTGATAGCTAATATTACTTTACGTGTAAACCTTTTGGTATTCTGTGGTTGTCACGCGTCACGTTTTTAAGAATTATGCACAACTTACCAATTTTTCAAAGTTTCTGCAAAGATTGTTCAAAGTTTTGTAGATTCAACTTAATGGTATCGTTCCTGTAAAAGATAAAAAATAAATTTATTAATCGATATTTAAGCACTCCGCATGTGAGATAACGGTATACTTCTTAATTCCTCTAGCAAAGCCAAATAGCTATTAAATACATAATAGGGTACGATAAGACATTTCCCCACACAATATTACTCCACACAAGATCAGGCAACATACAAGATGACATGATAACTATTGTATAAATAAACTAAACTGGTGAAGTAACTCCATAAAGCGTGCGGAATATTGTACAAAATCTTACATCAGTGAGCTTTCATCCATTAGGTATGAACAAGGACCGATGCGACGTGCGTGCGTACGCAAAATATTAAAAAAGGAAGGAGGATACCTTTGGATATAATATTATTATTGAGTACGCCGTGCCAGCTTCAAAAACACTGCTGTTCACCATGTAAGTATACCGTTATTTTGGAGAAAAAAATTGTGCATTGTTCAGACTGGGATGACACGTGTCGACAAATTGATTTTCTCAAGAAAATTACCGTTGATGTCATATTTTCACGATGCTATCAGTAAGAGAACTGATCTTACTTACCTACGTATATATCGCGCCTAGCTAGCCTAGGCTGATTAATAAATGCGTGTCGTGTTCCTATAAGTAGTAGTAGTAATTTCTACTGAATTCCTTTAGACTTAGAGGGACTGCTTTTGATTCTGTCTATGCTGTATTTTTAATTCACTGCCAGTATATTTTTCATTTATAAAAAACAAGAAGAAGCCAATAAACAGCTAAGTGCTAAGATGTATAAGACGTTTTTTTTTTTATTTACGTGCGGGAAATCCCCACGGATCCTCCCCCCTCCCCCCCTCCGGAGCCGGAGGTGGAGGTTATGTCGGATTCGAACCGACTAAACCGCACGCCGTCTGTGGGTCGTAGTGCTAGGCCGAAGGTGAGGTTGTCGTGCGACATATCCCACGCATTACGACATATCCCTCGCACTGAATAAGACGTATTTAATAACGATATCTTAGACTTTGCATTTATTTTAATCAAAAGAAACTAATCTCAATATTCCAGAAGCAATGTATAAAAATAATTGAACAAAACCTAATCCGAGAAAAATAAAAAAGAAATCCACTGCAGTAGTGTCTCCTGAAAATAAATGAGCTTTGCTTTCAAGTGGCGTTTATTGCTGTATCTCAAGTAGAATGATAGCACTATACCCCGGACAAAAAATACGCGAGCCATGTCTTTGAACCTTGGCGAGACATCCTGGCCACGCGCCAATGTTATTGTGTCAACATATGAAAATGGTAAAAGGATTAACCTAATATGGTTATTTATATTTTAGTTTAATTAACTATTTGACAGATAATATTTATACAATACTTTACTTTTTAAGCTTACTTTTGTGATGATTAATTATTGTAAACATATACGACATTACGGTCCAAATGGAGATATTGCAAGACCGCTTATTACCCCGCTTAAGGCTTTCTGACATGAGAATATTTTTAATTCACAGATACTTTACTTGAAGGTTACACAGCATAATAATAGTTGTTAAATTTCAAAATAATAAATTGATGAGGCAAGACCCCTACTGAAACTATCTACTAGAGTGCTTACATACTGCGTCTGGGCCTTCATAAAATGTTCATGTAATAATGATCCTAATAGCTGCAGTGGACTACATATAATATATGTAGTAGTATATATAACAAGATGTAGTAAACCATTCGGCCAATATGGAAGAGTTATTGAGGCATTAATCTTAGAAGCTTTTCCAAATGGTTGATAAGTTCAGTACAAAGTGAATTTTTAGAATGAAGAATATTGAGGATGGGCAAGGTAAAACGCAAATACTGAATAGGAACAAACAAGGTAAATAATTTGCATGTACTTTCCCTAATTTGTTCAGAAGGTTCTAAGTAATCCAGTGTTAAAATGACAAGTGATTGATTGATTGCCTGTTCTACGAACACTAACATTTTTGCATAGATTGAAAAATATTTTCGACAAGTTTTATATATCATAAAGGCTTAAAATACTTCATCTTTACCAAAATTAATCATAAGAATGCTGTTTCTTCACTACTACATCACACAACTAGATTACAGTTTATACGTGTTTACGACTACTTACTCAGAAGTTACAGTCGACAAAGGAGATACGTACGCACATTTTAATATAAAGTATGTTAAAGTGTAACCGTTTCTCCTTTGTCGATTGTACCACAACATACCCTTCGTGAGCGACAAAGACACTTACATATGTGTTAGTGTTACAACCACTCAATATTCGGTGCTCTAGCGAATGTAGCCACCACAGGCAACAACAATAAGCAAGTAGTGTTATTTCGCCGAGGTTATGTGTAGGGTTGGATATATTTACATAGTCGCACCACTCCAATCCCATTATGCCCTACTTACTAAAGATTTAGCTTGGCAACAAAATATCGTACAACTGACCTACTTACATTCAATCAATCCTTGTAGGATAAGCGAAATCTTTTTTTTAACTACAAAATAACGTGTAACAGAATTATATATATTACTTCTGGGGTAATTTTAATAGTTACCAAAGGTCGAAAATTGCTAAGAAACATAATATGCTTAATGTCAAGTAAGTGATTCAATGTTAAGTAGTTGCTTTTTATTTATTTTGAAATAATATACGATGTAGTTGTAGTATGTAATGGACCAAAACCCCATAACCACCCAACAATGGACCAAAATAGCATAAAGAAAATAAAAAGTTAAATTACCACGTAACGCGATAGCAAAATACAAACCAACAAAATAACTTTGTGTTTTCTATTCGTAATGTTATACCGAGAATTTTTGCTGCATATTCTCTCCTACCTTTGTATTTCTAGTTTTACAAAAAAGTCTCAAGGGATATTTGCCTCAAATATTATCGTAGAGCTGAATTACACTGATTGAAAAAAGAATGAAAAGCAAGAAGAACTAACGGTAACCACCCTTATAATGCAGATATATCATTAACAAATGTTTTACTTTTACAAAATATAAAACTATCCAAAATTGTTACGTTATTTTCCAAAAATTACAAAACAGAGGACTTTTACAATCCACACATCTTTTGTGATCAAAGTAGTTATATTAAACGAGAAGATGGTTCTGCTGGTCAAGTTGACATTACCATACTTAGGTCAGAGTTGTGATAAAAAGTAAGTATGTATTAAGACAAAAACTACCTCATTATAATACCTCATTATTTTGTCTATTAAAGTTTTGTCAAGCTACAGAATTGGTAAACAAGCATATATGACCCGCCTTGGTAAGCGTAACAATCTTTATTACGCTTACAAAACCAGAGATGTCATTCATGAGTTACCCTATCTTTGTCTCTAAGGACTTCTAGCGACCCTACTCACCAGATGAAACACAACATGATGTTTATTTCGATTTTCTGTAGGCTCGTAACGCCACGTCTCTCAAAAACAAATTAGTGTTGTTTATTTATACGGAATCAATCTATAGAACGTTATTTACGTTGTGTGGGATAATATCGACTGGTAGATAGATGAGTGCAGATAAACGATGGCCGTGTGACTTGAAAGAGTGTAGTGAGTTATAAAGTGTGTACTGTCATGGTGGTTCGGCACGAAAAACTAATGAATCAAGCCTACCTATATGAAAAATAGTTGCAAGTTATATGTAGGCTATGGATACTTGCATCGATCAAATTGGTGGTGATTAAAAAAGGGAAGGCCTGAAATATTAAATACCCGCGGGCTTATATTACAAGTTTAATAGTGAAGGAAGCTCGTCAAATGTGAGAAAAAGCTTCAGTTTTATTTATGTTTATTTTTTATTATTTCATACAGTTTTCAAAATTAGAAAGACTAAATTTTGCAGTGCTTGTAAGTTCTTTCCTAAAATATATGATAAAAAACATACATAAAAATATATCTCCTTTTTGAAGTCGGTTAAAGAAACACCCCACGACGCAACTTTTGGTAAGAAAACAACTGTAATCCAATTTCCTTTACAACATTTTTGTGTCGTGTCTCTACTGTAAACTAGTAATGTGGTTGGTGAAAACATCTTACGCCCTAAAAAAGAAAAAAAATATTACGTGACTTCGATAACAAAGCATAAATAAGGTCAGTTTTGTAATATTGAATTCGTGTGAAATGCTTCATTGAATTTATACAGAACACCACAATTTTTTAAGACTCTTTAGGTCAATTAAGAATTAAGTAGGATCGTTTCACTCTTCAAAGAATGAATAAGCTTAGGGACTTGGGATCATTAAACAATTAAAATAAATAATTCTTCAGTATTATAAGCTTGTAATTATTATTCTTCCGTTAGTGTTAAATTCTGCCTTATTTTGAGACATAAAGTATATACCTAAGTTAAAGTACCTAAGTTAAAGTACCTAAGTTAAAGTACCTAAGTTAAAGTACCTAAGTTAAAGTACCTAAGTTAAAGTACCTAAGTTAAAGTACCTAAGTTAAAGTACCTAAGTTAAAGTACCTAAGTTAAAGTACCTAAGTTAAAGTACCTAAGTTAAAGTACCTAAGTTAAAGTACCTAAGTTAAAGTACCTAAGTTAAAGTACCTAAGTAGCTAAGTGTTTGCAAATCTATAAATCTGCCATATCGATCAGTCTATTTGAAAATAGATCAATAATAATGAATCATCAGGACTGATTTTCGCGTATGGTGGGTGCCGCGGTGATGTATTTCCTTATTTAAATTGATCACCCTTCTTAACCAATATCGGAGTGATATATTTTATATACTTCGTAAAAAAACATTATAATTAACCCTACTTCGTCCTTCTCAGCCCGTATCATACATAACCTTAGAGATAAAATATTTCAAAATAGTCAAGTTTATTCGCATATTTACCTCAATAGCAAACAGAGCGAGAAATTTATACAAAACAAAATTTTTAATGTGTACTACACGTTCTAATTGCTTACGTTAAATTATGTGAAATTATAATGCGTCTTTATAGAATTTATTAATGCTTCTAAAACAACAAATAATTATAATTGTAAAGAGATTGTTAAGCGGCTGTAAATTTGTTTATATGCAACGCAGGTATGTCCCAGAGGGAGGAGGTATGTGTCAACCTATGTTTTATTTACAACTTTTTTGATTTTACATAACAAGAGGTAGTCTATTTATTTGTTTTCAACCCGAAAATATTCTAACCTCCGTGCTCCGTAGATTTTAGATTGAGAATTTCCATACAGAAAAGTCCAATGATGATTTGTCGACACGAGAATCGAACCCGGAATTCTGTTTGTTCAAATACTGTGTAAAGGGCTTATATTATGGATATTACGTTATATTCTAAACAATATAGAGTTTATTGTCATAATTAAAAAACTCAGTCGATACTAGTGCTAAATACAATGCATTCATTTCTAGGCAATGTCCCTATCTGTAATTCCTACCTACATGTTCAAAATTGCAGACAGGGAGTATTAGCATACAAGTACTTATAGACTCTCGGTGGCGCTTTAGACTCATCATCATTTACAACCACCGGGACGTATACCACAATCATATAATCAGACATGTCAAAACATTTGAATAAAGGTATTCCAATCAAATCATTCACAGTTAATATAAATGTATGCACAATTATTATTAATCATATTCCACTCACATCCCGGTCCTTTGGTTCTATTCACTGACTGAAAGTGGCTCACGTAACAAAGGAACGGTAACCCAATACGTGACAAGAAATATGATGTATTAGTCGCGTTGTATTATTCTATTGTGGAAGACCTATTTACCAACTAATTGGTTTCAACTGTTCCAGAATTGTTCTTGACTTTCGCGGATGGCGTGCGTAGTGAAATCGCGGATGCGCTCAGTTTACGCTCAGCGCCCAAGTTGCCACTGTTTAACGAATTCTTATAAATTAGATGAAGAATTCGCTGGAACTATTTTTTTTTTACATAATGTCACAACCGCTCTCATTAGTCATTCATGACACGTGGATGAAAAAATAAGTGCGAAAGTTTATAATACTTAGTTAGATCCTGTTGAAAACTTCTCCATTTTTTTTTTGTAAAAATAGGAAAGGACTTTATAAATATGGAAAAAAACTTTGCCCTTTTTCAAAGAAAACTTTTTTAAGTAAATACTTTTATCTATTCTTTAATGCAAAGTTGAAACCGTGATTGAGGAATACCAATCGAAAAATTATACAGGACCAAATACGTCACGTAAAGTAACTGTTCAAAGAACGGAATCCAAAAACATCAGGTGCCCATTAAGGGAAGTGATATTTCCATAAATTTTCTGTTTTTAAACTTCTTGTTTTTGTGAATACGGAAAAACTACAGGTTTTCGTTGTTTCTCGAATTACAAATGACTCATGTTGAACCTTTTACTAATGAATTATAACTATACCATCCATGTCCATTACCATGCATCAATATACATTATGTACGTAATTAAAGCTACGTGCACTCATATGCTAAATGACTGACGTAGACGTTTGCAGTGCATGTGTAGTATCAATGTACTAAACTATTATATAAGTAAGAAATTATGTAACACTTCGCGATATCCGCCCATTTTACAATGAAGCATACACAGACGCATTGCAGTATTTTAATTACTGTCTGTTTTGAAGGAATTCTTAAAGCATTATAATAATGCGTGACTAAATAACGAAAGGTGCTAATAACATCTGACGTTGACGTCGCATCATAATAATCCGGCGTGGCATGTCTTTCAAGGGAATAAAAGTTTATTACATACTAATTACATCCAACAAGGTCGCGTGTTGATCATTTGTTAAACTCTGATGAATGTATTCTTCTTATACGATTCAAACCATGAAGTATACAGTTACTTATCGATTAAAATTTATTTTATGACATCATGACATCGAAGTTTCGTTGGCAAGTACCATTATAAAGGAACAATATGCAAGCTGTCACTCAAACATATTAACTGTTTATTACAGTATGACATTAACAATGGCCTTGAAATTAAAAATCTTATTAAAGTGTGACATAAGTAACCACTAACCTAGTGATGTTAGATATAATATTATCATCGTAAAGCTCACATAGATTGTCATCTAGTGAGAGTCTGTTGTGAGCATTTTTTTCTGAAGAAATATTGTTGTTTACGACACACCTATACATTAGTAGTATTAACTTTATACATAAATAAAATTTAATATAGCTTAGGTACTCAGAAGTGCGTGCCTTTTCTCTTGGGGTGATACCATAGTTTTCTATTTATTTGGATGTTTATATGAAGAAAATAAAAAAAAAGTCTCCTCAGTTCAGTGTATAGTTTTGTGAAATTCTTTTCCAAGTGTTTCTAATTGGACACTCGACATGGTACGTTTAGTGAAGAGCTTCCTGTTTCCAGAGCGCTAATGGCGATACCTTGGTTCCTGTACCCGGTAGGTACTGGTGACAAGTAGTTTTTTGTTTACTTTTTTATAAAAGTATTTCAAAATGTTATTACTTTGTGTAACAGATGAAATGCAGGCAATATTTCACAATCACTAAAACTTTTATGGATATTCAGAAATTGTAACGATGTCATAACCTTGCTCTGTGCATCATCACGGAGTTAATATACGGCGCTTGTACTTGCTAGTCTCGTAGTAAGTTTTTACATTGTTTTGTTTACACTATTTATAAGCTCACTTATTATTAAACCTTCATACTAGTATGTACCCACTATTTATTTTATACCCATACCTATTTATGTGCTACAATAAAATATAATCTTTAAGTTGCATGCTTCCATTTCTTGCTACACAACTTAAAGTCGGTCTTCAGTCATTTAGAATATCGTTAGGTTTACTTAATTCACCAATAGCGAGTTACATGGCATACATCACATGAATATTCAAAAATGATCAGCAGGTTTTTTTTTCACGACTCTGTGTCTCTGTCTATCTCTCTCTCTCTCTCTATTTTTGCCTACGTAAGTTACAAACGTTTCACTAACACTTTCTTCGCGTCTAGTGTCTCTTCCTCCCATACAGGCAGACTCGAGAGTGCTCGTTCATCACTCGCAACTTGGTCTGGTGAAAGCAGAGGATTTCGCGCACCACAATGGTATTACAGATTTTATCTACGTCATGGTGGTATAAATATTCATAAGAGTCATTAATAAGACATCTATATAGGTTACCATAAAGCAATCGCCATGAAACATCTACTCAAATTGATTTATTCATGTTTGGATGGCTATTGTTTAAAATTGTAACTGAAACTATTATTTTGGTACATCGTAGCAGTTACCTAGTGACACCTGTAATGCTAACGGTAGTTTCTTTTCCTATTTTGTCGGTAAATCGTAATATTTTGAATAAGAACAATGTAAAGAAGAAGTAAATACATATACAAATAAATTAAAGGCCTAAACGTGCCAAGGAATAGTAAAGGAGCAATCGTTCTTGATAAAATGAAAACAAAACTTTTTATGCACTAGACATTTTTGGTCTACAAAAACGGTCGTAATACATGTCTTAATAATTGAATAGGGATATATAGATAAATGTAGCGATCAATCCTTATATTTTATATTTTACGGTGAGCTCAGAACCTGAAAATGTTTGATTGACAGTAAATAACACGCGTCAAACGTAAAACTCGAGAATCGTAACTGTTTCATGATGTATCGATATTGATATGTGTATCTGTAATATAATCCACCTCTATACGGACGCAACGGCTCAGTATACCTTATAATAAAAAAAAGACGGGTTGCACTCTGGGAGTGCCGGCCGAAGTGAAAACTTTTTCTTTCTTTCGTTATATACATAGAAAAAGATAAAAAAACATACCATACCATACCATACCTATAATACAGCGTCAATCATAGAACCTATCACTAATTTTCTATCAGAAGAAATTAATAAATTACAAAAAGATAAAAATAATCACAAAAAGTAATAAATTACAAAAAGAAAAAATAATCACAATAAGTGTCAGACGGCCAGGTTTGAACCCGGTACTATCTGAAACCATAAGGACTTACAGTCGAACGGTTTACCGCTATGCTGCGAAGCTATTTATCGTATATTGCAAAATAGATAGTCTATAGCTAATATTGTATGACGTCAGTCGTCGGTTACGGTCCAAAGGTCAAGCGATCCTGACGCAAGTTAAACAATTTTTACCCATCCAACGCCGCTAAAGAAGTTTTCACTTCAAAAACACTTTGTTTACCAATAAATACACAAGTCATGAGAAACTTATGTGCAGTGTGTGCTTCAGCAAGAAAATAAATAATAAATGGACGGCCATTTATTTATTAACTTGTTTACGAATTTATTACTAATTATTACGTTAGTCGTGCATTTAACAGAATAATCACCCTTTGTAATTCCCGATAACCATCTTAATTCTTGTTAGGAAGTGTAGAAGGTGAAATTGGACAAAATATTCACCATAACGAATAATTGAAAAATTAATATTATTCAGTAGTGTTGACTTATAATAGCGTTAATACAAAGCTTAAGCCACACAAAAAGTATAATGCCTGATAGAGCGAAGCGTTTCTGTCTACCAAACATACACACATTAACACAGCTATGTACTTGCGGATAGAACATGCGTAAATAGAACTGTACGTTTAAGGGTAAAAACACAATAGTGTGGCGCCAGCGTAATCGGCAGCGACCACCGAAAAGAGTTTGTAAAGAAGCGACTCAGAAGCCGAATTTGGCACAGCAGAGTAGCCACGCCACACACACACACACAGTTTGGATATATTTTTGCCTGGAAAACATTAAAACCCTGTGGATTCAATGGGAAGGAAAGATGAGTGTGTAGTTTTTTAAAATTTTCCATCCTTGCAACTGACCGTACAATGATATTGCAAAAAAAAATTGCTTCAAAACTGTGGATAAAGCAGGCCTTTAAGATTTTTAGCATAGATGGACAGAAAACGAACACTTTTATTAAAACTTGTTTCTTGCGTACAAGTGGATCAACACTGACACAGGCAGGTGCCTCTGGTGCGTGTCTGTCGACGTACCTCTTTAATTTCATAGAAAGTACTTACTTAAAAATACACTTAGCTATTCAGTGGTTTTAATAGATAACTATTTAATTGTAAGTTGTACTTATAACTCAATAAAAAGTATTAATAAAAATATTCTTCAAATTCGAATTGAATTGATTTTCAATGTTTCTTAAATTGAAGTCATACAGATTCGGACTTCAGGTTTCAAACCATATGAACATTGCAAGTAGTTTAATGTTGCCAGAATTATCCGTCGGGGGAGTAATTTACGTCAACTTCCAAATAAGCCTTAATTCCACTAAACAGAAGAGAATGGATGTTAGTTTCTAAACTAATTTGCAATTAAAAGCTTAAACAACCATTATCGGAATACTGGTGAATCCATGAACTGGCTGAAGTTCTAGCAACATATGGTTCAAATTTCAAAAACTCACAGTAATAACAGTTACTTTATTATCATACGCCTACATAGCTCTAAAAATAAAACTTGTAACTAATTTTTTTTTAGTTTTGATATAAAAATGGAAAAAGTACGTTTTTGTCCTAATTTCAGTACAGTGAATAACTTTCTTGTTAAGTACGCACTTCACAAGAAATATTCGTATATTTTAACAAACAGAAAAACGATTTGCAAATCTCGGCACGTCTTTGTGTAGTCATCGGATTTACAATACATCTCACTTTTGCCATTCTGGCAATACCACAAGAAATGGTTATATTAAATTGTCACAAAGACGTGAGTACCTTCTCTTTCTAGGCTTATAATAATTACTATAAAGAGTAGGTACTTCTTCTAGTAGTTTTTACACACCCTAAAGCTTAATCTTAGTTTTCATATTACGATACTTTTTACTTTACTTTTTTTGAATCCATATGTTTTATAACTATTCAAAACTTGCAATACGCACTGGGTATAGAAAAAATAATGCTTTCTAATAAAAAATGCCAGATTTTTTTCGCATATAAGTCTTCTAGCTTTTGCAACTCGTGAGTGATAAACTGAAGCGATTACACACAACAAGAGCCATCAGGTAGGGTGGGGAGCCCCTTATTTCGTAGAAAGAAATTTCATAGAATTTCGTTTCACAGAAAATGTTTCATATAATATTTGGTTCTTATATTTTTATTTCGAATATTATTGTTTCAAAAACAATTTACTACAATGAAACATATTTCACAGAAACACAATTGAACGAATTTTGAATCACATTTTTTTGTTTAACAAACTTATCAAACAGTAGAATTATTTTTTAAAGAATATTAAACCATCTGTCGTGAACTGTATGACTTTTATCTCCCTATCAGGATTCACTTGAATAAAACTGTAATGTATTCTTAATACTACTTATACACTAATATATACATTATATATACATTATAGACCGTTCTTCATGCGGCATGACTCGGCGTACTGGACACCATCTTTATAATGTTCCAAATCACATTTATTTTTAACTGTAACATTTACAATATAGTTAACACCCCGACTCAGATTACCCCGACTCGGATAGGTTAGGTTAGAAGGCTAATGCGGGAGCGGAGCGTAGCGAAGCTCCCGCATTAGGCCTTCGTGGTTATTTTTTTTATAAACCACCCAGAAGTAGGAGCCCCGCGTAGCGGGGCTCCGTCGACCTTGTAGACGCATCAATTGTTTAGTTTATAAAGAAATTGTCCCATTTAAATGAGGGTATGCATTTTATGAATGAAAACGTTTAGAAACTGTCACTTTGATAATATGTTATTCTTTGTAATAAGTTTTCTATTAAATAAACAATATAATGATTAAGAATATTTGATTTGATATTCTCTGAAATGATTATTCTAATGTTTAACTTTATTTGAAACAAAATTCAATGATTTAAAATTCTTTAAAGTAAGTATTCTGTATATTGATTATTCTATGAAACGAAATTATGCGAAACATTTTCTGTAATACGAAATTATATTAAACAATTGTCTATAAAACAACGCACACCCGGTAGGGTGGCTATTACCGAAGGTAACATTTAGGACAACCAAATTGTAAAGTTCTTAATGCAACACAGATAAACATACCTACATTATAGCTTTTGATTATTACATAAGATTAAAAACAAGATGTAATGGACCTTAATACCTGATGATGACAATTTAATCAGTGAACCAGGTACCTCCTAGTCTAGTTTCTTTGAACGTAAGCAGATAATATTGATTGCGGATTTCAGTAGTTAAGGTATTTTCCCAGACTTGTATCTGCGGATACAACAAAAGGTATTCGCAAGTTCCCTAATTACAGAAGGTATTCTTTTTTATACTATTTGATTTACTTGTTTGAAGGTCTTTAGTGCGTAATTTTGGACACATTTAGTAGGATTGAAGTGCTTGAAGTAAGTTTTGTGATCAAAGGAACCCAAGACAATGTAGTGGAGACGGATACAGACGTCGACCTCGTATCAGTTTTCAATCATGACTCATCTCGATAGAGAATTCTCTAAACGTATCTGCCTACATGTCGGCCTCAATGTCATGTATTCACACCCATCTCTTGTCATTATAAATGAACTTGAGTGTGGTATCGCCTAAAGCGTTAGTCATTTAATATAACAATTGTGTGTCTAAGCTTCAAACTAAGATAGCTAAAATAATATTATGGTGTGTATCATGATACTTGATACGGAGTAGGAAAGAGTCCACATCGTGCCAAAATTAGGTTAATTACATCAACATAATAATATCGTTATCATATATCTATTTCCTCACTTCTATTTTTTTCGTGCTTTTTCATTCCTTACTTGGTTTGTAAGTATTGCTTTAGAATACCCAGCTGACGCTCTTGATTCAGATAATATATTTCTTTACCCATATGATCAAACTATCTTGGCATAGCTTTTTCAATCTTCGTCACCAAATTTTCTTTCATGCCACATTTATCACGGTATGACATCATTCCTCACTCTATCGCTCAGTTTCACTCCATAAATCTTCCTCAGGGACCGCATTTATTTTTGTGTATGTAGAAAAATGACCCATCTTGTTGTTCTCATTGCAATTTTTGCTTTTATTTTCAGTCAGTTCATGTGGATGATTTCGTTAAAGTCGCATAAAATAAACAAACTGAATATAAACTTTTATCTTATTAGACACATTGCACTGAACGTAACTTCCTGATTGGCAAAAGCGGAGCATTCTAGAAAAAAATAAAACAGTAGTCTAGCCTGCCCACTGCGCTGAGTCTTGAACTTACTTGCATTTCAATTAACTAGAATTCACTATATTGTAAATTATTCAAATAGAATATTATAAATAGGCATTATGGTTGAAAAATTCCATCAAATCGACAGTTCAATGAAGTATGTCCAAAACCACGGCAAAAGACTGAACTTTGTTTAGAAAGCCTCAATTACTGGTTTAAATTTTGGTCACTAGTGCCACAACTAACTAATCGAGTTACAAAAGTTAGGCGTTTGTCGCTCTGAATAAACATTTGTAGTCATTTGCATTAACTAGTCTGAAAACGAACGTTATTTTCCAAGAACGATGGACGTTGTAGCTACTATCGAAGCTAAATAGATTGCTTAGGCTGGAGAGAGGTATTAGACACGACTTAATAGATTAGTTGATATTGATCCACCCTACATGATCACATCTCATATTTAGCAGTGGATTAGCAAGGTAAATTGAAAAATGGGAATAACGAATCGATTGAAATCTGTTCAGACCTCGGAAGGTACATCAATATAGTTTTAAATATAATATTTTGTATTTAAAAAACCAAACTTTAAATCTATAAAGTTTCGTTTTACTGTTTTACACATATGGTGTTTACCAATATATATTGCAATACGGCCGATAAATTGCTTTTTTATTCATTCCATTAAAACACGGAACAGTATATTATTGTAGTAATGCGATACTATTACAATCAATAGTAGAGCACGCATTTCAACAAAAACTTGATTTCCCTTGAAGCCGACGCAAATGGCCATAAAAAGTCAATGTGACAATGACAAACCGAATCGCCATTCGAAGCCGGATCTAGTTAACGCTTGCAATGTAAAGGTGGAGACATGCTTATATATTATTATAGCGAACTTACTGAACTGGACTGTATATTATTGAAACAATAATTAAAGTTACGGGCGTTCAACATATTAAAAGGTGTATTATTATTTTCATGCCTTCACATTTGTTTATTAATTATACAAGAATTTGAACTTGAATAATTTTAATAATACAAAGCAAGAGTATGAGATAAGCTTATTTTGATTGATATGTCAGCTTTTCTAGGAGCGATTACTGTCTAATCTCCCAGCCTTGAGAGGAAAGCCTGTTGATTTGCAGGTGCAAATATCTTTAGTAGGGCCCTCTATACCTAAAATGCAACTACAACCCTTATTTCTGTTTATTTTAATGCAAATATATAATTATATTCAGAACAAATAACTCCGGAATGCATGTATTCCTACGTTCGTGCATGTCTTTTTCACCTTAAGGTTTATTATATCGAATAGTAAATCATTAGAGAAATATATCGAGAATGATTGCGTTGCGAAATATTATTGAAGTGAAGGCTATTAAAGTAATAAAGAACAAAAAATGTGTTACTCACGGTTTTATGCATTGCGTTTTCACATGCGTGTAAAATTACGTCGTGCTTACTACATTTTTTATAGAGAAATAATGCCGAGCATTATAAGGAGGCCAATGATTTTGTAATGAGATAGATAATATACTACTTGTAGCCTATCCGGAAAACGATACTCTGCCATGAAAATTAAAGTTTTGTCAAAAAAAATACTGCAGGTGTAGTAAGGTCATAAGTATATGACCTACTGTAATTTACCGACAACATACAAAAAAAAAACCTCAAATCGGCCGAGCAGTTTCGGAGAACTTTGCATCTTACATGATAACTCAATGTTAAATCCTTGCTAACGCCAAATATACCGTCAAAACTCTACCGCATTGCATGATAGTACCCATATTTTGTTCTCGTCCGCAGTCACTGTTGGTGCATTTAAGGTTGCACTGAAGCTTGCGTTGATGAAGGCTAATTAGCCTAGTTTTGAGTGAATGTTATAAGTGCCACTGTCATATCTAACTCTACTTAAAAACGGGCATCGTATATAGTTGTATTCTTTAACTTTATCTAAAAAAAATCAAACGAATTCTAAGTGAATTTTATCTAAGCTCATCATGGAGTCTTGTGTTTCTTACAGTAAGTCCCTGTGAGTAAGTTCATGAAGAAGGTTCCGGTCCCTTATTTGGATTGACCAACCGTGACATGAACGTGTCTGAAACACGCTAGTTCGTATAAACCGGCAAATTGAGGGGGTTTGGATGTACGCAACGACTGCGATTGTCTATTTGTTGTTCGCTATATAGAGTGTGATTCATAATGTCCTCCCTACCTTAACGTCTGTATTCCTTTGGCAATCTAAATTTAATATGATTTACTATTAATAAATGTAGATGGCGTGTCACTTATACCATTTTAGTTTCAAACTGTCCAGGCACTTCTATAGCTTACTGTATAACGTTTGTTGCGTTTTGAAACAGAATAACACTCTCGTATTTTTGAAAAAAAAAGAGAATTTATTATCCATAGCGCTAACCTACACTGTAACAAAGTTTTAAACCTTGACTTTATTATGATCACAAAGTAACAGTTTTTAACGTCTAGATTGATTACTTCCACATTTAGTGCTAGATCGTCGAGAGGTTGCCTTTTAGCATAGAAATTGGCTATAAAAATGCATGGCCACTGTTCGTTAATGGCCTGAAGAGTAAAACTTTGTTTGTTATTAACATTCAAGTGTCACCTCGAGTGTAACAAATTTGTTTTTCAATTCATCATCGTCTTAGCGTGACTCCATTCCCTGTGCTCACCTTGACGCCCGGAATTCACTTACTTTTTTTGGTTTATCTTATAGGTACGGTTTTTATGTGGAACTAGTGCAATTTGACTTCACAAACTCGAAAAAAACTCTGCACCAATCAGCAGGTGTATCAACTTACAAGTGAAGTTGGTTTGAATGATATACATCGGACTCTTTTATTTCGCATACCATTTACTTTAGGTCTTATTATATTTACGTGATAAAATTCACTTTTGCAAAGCCCTTAAAACAATAAAACGATATTCCTAGGGTTCAATGTTACGAGTTCAAGTAGTAAAAACTTTAACTACAGAGTGACAAACCCCATCTAACCGTCGACCCTTTTTCTTGGGTTTCTTTAACAACTTACCCGAGTTTGTATGCAGCTGACACTTTGCTACTACAATATTTACCAAAGAGGAAGAAGAAAGATTATTGTTTTTTTTAAACATGATTAAAATATATTTTTTTTAAGGAATATTGGGCGTATCAAGATTACTACATACTATATTCAAATTCGATAATTAGCCTTCTACCAAATTTCTTAACACTAAAATTCTTGCGTCAAAGATATTTGCAAACAATTCCATTCGGCAAAGAAATTTGTAAACAATTAATTGCAAAAAAAAAATTGCAAATTCTAACTACTCTTATTCTACTAATAGGAGTAGTTAGAATTTGCAATTTGAGGTTTCATCATCTAATTTTGGCAGCAAGCCCCCTTTCAACTATTCGATAGTAGCTTTAATTTTGCATAATTTTATCACAATCATTGAATAAGTTGTAATGATAGAGTAATATGGCAATAGCACTCATATGAATGGTCCGAGATTCTCTCCGTCACGCACATCTGACTCTTAGAAATCCATGGGCGTATTAGAAATTAATGATCATAGCATACTAATGTGTGGTAATGAAAATCATCGTTCTTAATCTGAGAGTTCTTCCTAATAATCTTGGAGGTTGGTGAAATTTACTCACTGCGGGCTTATCACCTTACCATATCACGCATACCATATTGAGGGGAGATTCTTCTTCTCTTCTTATAGAGTTCTTGTAAGCACTAATGTGATTACTAGTGTAAATTGGTAACTGGACACTAGAGGGGGTTATCATGAAATATAAGTCCGAAAGTTCAGGGCCGCAGGAAACACGGACGAAAGACTTTTTTTAGGCATCATGAAGTTCTCCATTAAGGTCCCATTACGGTTAAGACCGAAGGATATGTTATGTGTCGTCTTCGACGATTCCTGATTGTGGGATGAATGCGCCAGTCCGTTAGTATCATGGCAAGTGCACTGAAGTCCTGAAATCCTTAACTCCAAAAAAAAATGTGGAAAATTCTCATGGTTACCTATATTATTTTATTTCACCCTTGCCATTTCGATTCGGAATGAGTTTGAAGTAAAATTAAAACGTGGGCGTTAATTATATTCAGAATGAATTGTGTTTGCCTACCGGTAATTAAATGTAGGTAAACAACATTTAACAGGTTTGCGTTTATTTGTGTTACTGAAAACTTATTTTGAGCTTCAGGCATAAAAACGTACGTGTTCATGGTTTGTTTTTCTTTGTTTATTTATTCTACTTAATTACCTTGATAACTAAAACGTACCAATTTTTTTACGGTTCCAATATGTGGTTATAGAAATTTAAAATATTTTTGGCGCATTTCATCACAATTTATTTTGTGTTATTTTATCCTGTATCCAGTGGCCACGGTCACTGGATACAATGCTGAAATCAACTGAAACATGAAGATCAGTATCTATAAATATTCATGAAAAAGACTGTTATAAATCGTTATATAATTATGGCAAAATTTCATTCTAATTATAAAATAAATTTTATCTATTTTTGAACTTCTTAAGAACAAAGTATGAAAACGAACCATTTACTACCCGTAATATTTTAATGAATCGGTAAAGCACGTCTCCAACCGCACAGATGAGAATAATATCGCACTTCTGCAAATTCAATCTATGGCAAGCCTCAGCCGTAATAATTTTATCTCCATTGTATTTCTGCTCCAAATGGAAACCTCTATACCTCATTTCTGCCACTACCAGTGATATACATTATTATTATACTAGCTGTTGCCCGCAGTCATTCCGCGCGCTATACTGATCCTGTTCTCGGCGCTAACTGGAACCTATTTAACCTATTCTCAGGTTAAAAATTTAAGAGGTCGTTCTAGAAGACGTTACGTTAGCTTTAGAATTTCGATTCCCTTTAGAAACGATTCCTCCTACAAGTAGTATTATGGAGATTGAGCTTTAGTCTACCTATATGGTCTAATTTGACTCTACCAGCTGTGTCAGTGATAGATATAATGTTCCTGACAAAAACGAAGGTTCCTTCGACTGCGTGTTTAATGTTTGCGAGACAACTTTCATATACCAATGCAACATCAGTTATATACGAAATAATTTTACTCGTCAGTTTATGAGCACAAAACCTCCAAGAACTTTTAAGTTTTGAAGTTCAGCCAAATGCACAGTTAGACTGGTAAAAGCAGACCCCAGACTCCAAGATGATAGCTTCGGATGGGACTGGAATTAACGCTAAAATGAATAAAAAACTCCAAGGCCTTTATGCTGCACTCTTAGTATAGTATTCTCAGCTGCTAACAATGTTTGATATTAAATAATAAAGCAGTCAATGATAGAACACGCTTATCACGAAAGATTCATAGCCTATAAACCTGATTGTAATGATCAGAACACGAATTGAAACATAAACTGTAATTCTTTTCCGCAGCGTCAAGTATTGCAGCGGTATACGCAGTGAAACTGCTGTACTGGAATATCCCTGTTCGACTATTGGATTCAGGATATTATAACTCAAATGTTATTGAGAATTTCTATTAAAAAATTCTTAGTAGCAGCACAAAGTCAGGATCTAGAAAGACAAATGTCAACGAACTGAACAACAAAAATGTAAGTTCTGAACCTACCATGATTCGATGTAGAGGCAATTTGCCAAGGAACTACTCAAACCAATACGATATGAATTTTATTTATCTATTCGCCTCTTGACATGGTTTCCGAAGGGTCGCTTCATATGTTCAAGTTAATGCCGTACCTATAAAGTGTCTAAGGGATAGGGCTGTTATACATCCTAGAGTCGAGGCCGTGAAGAACCGCCCGGTTGATGATGATTCACTCGCTCCCTATAAGGTAAGACCAACAGCCACATTTGGTCAAATTCATAAAATTCTAAATCGATGAGAAATAGACTATGATATAGAGTCATAAATATTCAGTTAATAATCCTTTAATTGATAAAAGTTAACTTACTCTTGAATAAAGTAATCTAGTAGAATACAATTAACTTTACTTAGTATACATTTAACTAATTATCGCTGCGATTGCTGTAGCAATGGCTGCGTATAATGTCTCAGGTTCAATGCCTGAATGGTGTAAAACGTGTTACCTATTGAGTTTATATGTTAGGCAATTTTCAGTTGCAGCACTTAGCAAGCTAGCCGCCTATTTCATACAGCCGAAATCTCAGTTGACTCAATATGTGGTTAATACAATGCGTATTCAGGATTACAGTGGAATTAAAAAAAAGAGACTTTGAAATCGTATTGGCAATCTTATTTATTCACATTTGCATAACAGTGACGAAAAATATAGCAAGGCAAGCATTCTTTGCCACAAAAGAGGTTGTATTAATGATTTTAATGCGTTTATTTATCCTAATTTTGGCAGCCCAAAGAACTAACACATCTTAATTTATGACTACGGGATTATGAGACAGGATAACGATTATGAAACTAAGTAGGACACGATGGTATTTCCGTCCAAATGATTAGTCCGACTGGGGAAGTACCTCCACCCTACAGAATACCGCGGTCATAATAATCTCATGTTGTGTCCCCGGCGGTGTAGAATGCTGTCAGTGGGAAGACCAGAGGCTTGTCCTGCTTTATCTTCTACACTGACAGCACAGAAATTCTCTGTACTAACAGGGTCGGCAGCAAGAGTGTGACTCCCCTGGTGTTGCAAACGTCCATAGGCCACGGTAACCACTTTCCGTCAGGTGGGTAATGTGCTTGTATGCCATAAAAAATGGTATAAAAAGTCTTTTGGAAAAAATACAGAAAACAGCATTACGGTTACACTAAAACAGATAAGCACTAAGCTACAAAATTAGGAACTTATTAAATTTATATGTTGAACAATGCAATCATCTAAACAATTCTTAAGCCAACATCATAACAAAAATATGTGGGTTTATATAATTATGCAGGAATACAATTAAACATTGCTACATGCAGTACAAAATGAAAGCAACATTTATTCAAAATAATATAAAATTTTCTTAAATTAATTAAAAGACCATAAGAAACTTACCAAGGGTTCCAGTGACAATCCAATGAGACAGAAATAAATCACAACAGAAACACAGAAATGGATGATACAATGAACACCACGGGATAGGGTTACAAAACAATATAATAAAATAAAATCACCAGGGTCAAACAGGATCGCACAATCAAACAAAACGTGGACGCACCATGCACACAATTACCTGGGAATGTCCAGGATTCGGCCTAACAGTTACAGACGTTTCACAATCAATGCGTGAGTGTTGTAATATTTACGTAATTTTTTTTTCAGCTTGTCAGACGATAGGCGCGATGTAGTCAGGCCACAACTGAATGTACCGCTCCCGGTGAACGCACGGGCCGCACTGCTTGCCCGTAACGGCAAAAGGTCGTTCGTTACCCACATTCTCTTTCCGCGCAAGCCTTCCCAAGTTAGAAAGAGACAGAACACGTACTGCCCCAATGAGCTATCCGTGCGAGTGAGACGAAGGCAACACAGCCTCACAGGAAAACCCGAACTCGAGTCTTGATAGTTCTAACTTAAGACCATGCTTTGCCTTTGTGAATTATTTGAAAGGTATATTCATTGCACAAGCATTTATTATGTGTAAACGGAAATAACAAAAACGTTCTAATTGTCAAGTGAATGAGTAGCTTTGCAAGGTAAAATTTCAATTGCCTCATTACTTTGGGTTTGTATGGCACGAATTTTATTCCCATAACTCTATGAGTAATGTGCATATGCATACGCTTAATGATGTTGAAAATAATAACGTTATTATTTAACAGATTTCGATTACGTAGAGCAGATTTAGTCTCTCTCTCTCTCGCTCCGTTTACGTTGGAACTTTATGGCGTATGATTGAAACATCAACCAATTATCGTGATATTATAAGAACAAAATATGACCCTTTATAGAATTATTCTGCATCGCAGTTTTGGGACCCGTTTTATCTTGTTAAACAATGAATATGTACTACTTTGCAAAAAAACAAGTATTGAAACCATAGTGAGACATAGTAGGTATGAAACCAAAGTAACATTGAATACTAACATCTTCACAAACCAAAGAAGAAAAATGACTTTTCTATTAATTATAAGGGTATTTTTATCACCGTACTCTCAATTATTATTAGGACTATGATTTTTAAAGCGGCAAGCCTAAAAGGGACCTAAAGTGTGAAAAGCATGAAAAACTCGAGACCCATAGGGATGGCGGCGCACTGCGGACGCCCTTTTCCCCCTCTAGCGTCACATACCTTAAGTCAAAAAGTACGCCACGTTTTTCAATCATTGTATCAAAACTGTAAAGGGGATAAAGTAACTGTACCAATTATGTATAACAAGAACATATATAGGCACTTGGCATAAGGTTACCTACATATAGATATTCTCGTTTTACTGGAAATTGATATTTCAAGAATTTTCAACTCGCAATTCCATCAAATCTCCAATTTTCAATTAGGCAGGTATTGGAAAATAGAGGATGTGTAAAATTTAATTTTACCTGATGAGTTTATTATTAATGTTTGATTAAAGATATTATCAAAGTTATTTACTTTAGAATGAAACTACTAAACATCCTCAACAAAGTAAAATACAAGAGCTACCCTGTCTCCTTATTTAACGAAGATTGGACATTAAACAATGCCCTCGAGAATTTTCTGCTTTTAAAAATAAATTAAAACAGCAAAAAATATTATATTCGTAATCTGAGATAGGCTTTCGCCTCTCGTAACCGTAGCTTCGACAATTTATTGGCCCATAATACAAAATTGTAATAAAATCAGATCATAAGCATAACATTATGTAACGAAACACAATATGCGGTTTATAATATCCACTCTTCCTCCCTTAGTCCCGCGAGGCTGTAATAAAATATGTAAGTGTATAGGAAACAAAATCCTATAGGCATTTTATTATATAAAACGATCACATTTCTTCAAAATCGTATTTAATTAATACAAAAGTAAATATTATCTACCCACCTAAATAAAATGTGATTATTCCAAAACTAATTCATCCAAACTCTTAGTACCCACTATTTCATTTCGCATTCCTCTTATTTCGCATGTTTCGAGGAAAGATAAATCCAAAATTAAAAATATAAACGTTCATTAAAGGCTGCCGAGGTTTGAACTTTTTTGTCTAACGAAACTTACCCAAATAGACAACGCTCGTATATTGTCACTACAATAGCAATCTGATACTATTCCTATTGAATAGAATTTAAATAAAGAGTCATAAATCAATCATATTCTGAATCTCGGGTTGCATAATAAGTTTACTAGCAATCTAGTACAGATGACGTGGTAGTATGTGTCGCCTCGCTAGTTGTTACTGGATCGAACTTAACAGGGTCTCACAAGCCACGTAGAACGATTTTATTTCATTCGTTTGATTCACAGATTATTTGCCGAGCCTAAGTTTATTTTGTGTCGATTCATACGCTTTGTTTTTGTGATCGTTCGCTCAAAACCGTTGAGTTTGATTAATTCATCATAATGAAAGATCGTCGAAGCCAAGCCGATAAAGACACGAATATAATATTTGAATATTTATTTAAACACTGGTTTTCGGGTAATATTTTTAAACCTCGATTGCACATTTGCAATTGCCTATTCGGTGTCAGATTTTCGATAGAAGATCAAAGCTTTCAAAGTTCAAGTGTAGGTTTTCTAGACTCGCGTTAGTTACTAGTGAACCACAGAGTAGAACAGTTGCTTTTCTCAGAAGCAAGCTGAAGTAGGGCAATGAAAATGTCCTTATTCAAGCTCGGTTCAAGTTCAAGTTCTAAATGTAGATATTTTTGTTTGATTTAATAGGAAAAGTTATCTTACTAATTGCTTCAAAATTTCATTAATTATATACTGCTGCATTAATTATATACTATTTGAATACCTATTTTTGACCTGGTTTTGTAATAAAATTCAACATTTCAATACGCATTTAGCTAATACAGCAGGTAATATAATAAATAACATTTATCACAACGTCAAATATAATGAAATGCAATTACGTTTAACGAAATGACGATACAATTGCTTTAATATTACTTTAGAAATAAATACTTTGACCTTCGACGTAATTTTGGGAGAACGTTTCTACCTACGCCTTTTGTGTATTAAGAAACAATTACGTGGTACATTGAGCTTCTCGTAAATGTACATAACAATAAAATATTTCGAACCTGACGAATATATTTCCATCATATAAATAACTGTTGCAATTCAAAGAGTATACTGTTTATTATCTTCCACGCTTATGCAACTCTATAAGAATTTAAAATTTTGATTGTATACTGTCACACAATCAAAATATTTATTTCCTTTAGATTTAAAGTCCCTTATATGATTGAAATATTTTCGTCAGGTTTAAAATATTTTATTGTTATGTATATTTATGCCAACGATATTATTTAGCCCAACAAATTCCAAGTTACTGACCACCTTTACCATTATGTCAAACAATTCATCGATGGACAAACCATTGCATAGGCGGTAGAATACGGTACATCTCAATCACGCTCAAACTGTAGTAAAGATTTATACGAAAATGGTTTACTTAAACCGTAGAGTACGACTGCCCGGGTACAACGTTTACGCGGTGAACCAGAACAGGAAAACCAATTCACCCGGGTGAAGCCGCGGTCATAATCTAGTTCTTAATTATTTTTATCTACAGTATGAAAATAATGTACATATTTTATAATTACTTTCTTTGGGAAAAATTTAATATGCTAGCTTAACCAAATTTTGCGTCAAGCTCACATGGCTGTCGATCCGTTTCATGCTGAATTTTAATATTATATGCCTTCTTTATAGTACGCTTTTAATTCTACTAAATTTTGTACAGACTACTTGATATTTCTCCCTGACACACATACAAAGTACTTAGCTAAAATTAAAAACTGTCAACGTGTTTCTCAACATTTTCTAATAGTCAAATCTTAGATTCTTTTTAAATGGTTGTATTTATTTTGCCCTGCTCATTGTTGGATCAAAGTAAGTAATTGATACCTACTTCCTGTTAACAGATTGATCTGATATTTGGTTTGGATGATAATACAATTTCAATCAATAAAATCTTTTAAATGTTGCTTGTTACTGTTGTATAATGTTGCACAAATAGCAAAAGTAACAGAGAAATAAAAAAGTAACGGTAGTGAAGTAGGTAACCTTACACTATCAACGTAAACCTACTCCTAAGATATGCTATTTTGTGTAGCTGGAGAAGAAATAATACTATTTTCTTTAACTAGTACTTTTTTAAGACAAAAAAAAGAAAAATAAACAATAATATACCTTTCTAGATTTATGAGATGTTCTAAAAATTAAACCTTTCAAATTCAAATTCAAATTTATTTATTTCGTGAAGCATAGGTTACAAAGTAGATGTTATAAGTAATATTAGTCCCAGCTATGTTCCGCCAAAGGCATACAAAATATTAAATAAAATCATAAAATAGACAATCATGTGTTTAATGCGTAAGAGGGTAAGAGGAAGGACCTTTAATGCGTAAGAGGGTGAGATTTGACATATTCATTTGCGTGAGGTATTTTTTTTTTCAATTCATTTGCTCAAACATGGCTCTAACACAGTATAACGCGTCTAATCGTTAGACTGTGGCTCTAATCTCACCGCAATTAGACATATAATGATACCTATTATCAAATTGTGGTTTTTGATTGTTAATTAAATCACGAGGGTGATAATAACGTTTTTTAATTTTATTAGTTGACTTGCTTTATTCTTAAAAAAAAATAGATACAAAAAGATCGCGTTCAATAGCACAAATAAATTAATATACCTACCTATTGCTTGTTCGTTTCATGCAACTTCGTATTTATATAATAAACAAAACGTTTACTCAAATACAACTTTTATTTTCTCTCTGTATAAAACTTAAAGTCTCACAATTTGTTTTTGCTGGTGAAATTATAGTTATTTATTAATTAAAATGTCTACAAGTACTAGTTATGATGAAAACGATTTATGTACCTAGTACACCGCCCGTTATATACACATGTACTGAACAACGTCCGATATATGATGTGATTGATGTGAAATCCCTAACGTTATGGAATGTTTACTATCCGAAAACTGCAAGGGCACAAGGGTATTATATATATATATAGGTCTATTTTAGAATTAAATTATTCACAAATGAATTGTAAAACAACTTTTGATACATGAACCTTGTCTGACGTCTCGGGTCTCAATTTCACCTCAGCGGTAATCTCCAACTGTACAGACTTGTACCATAATCTACAATTACAATGCAGGAGCACTGCAGAAAGCAATTATTATATCATATTATGCAAAAAAATGGGTAAATCTCAACCATTTCACGGGTCACTAGTTATAATAATTTTTTATTGTTTCAAATCTGTGTCGATTTAAATACTCGTAGACTAAATCAGCAGCGTAAGTAACTATTAAATTTAACATTTCCATATCTGCTGTGTAACTTGTATTGTATCCACAAAAGAGCAGCAGTTCAGAACAAAAAAAAAAATACCAATGGTTTTTGTTTTTGGTATTTGATTGCACTAAATCATTAAACAGTGTATGCCAAGATAATAATTTCACGATCAAACGAAAGCAAAAATGTAAAAATTATAATCCACGAATTATCCTATCACAAGTAATTATATCCGTTTATTCATTCATAGCTCCGTAGCAACAAAGGACCTGTTTACAAATTACCTACAAATATTTATTTTGGACGGTAGCGTTATTGCATCATTGATTATTCAACAACATCGGTTACAGCGGTGGTGTTACAACAAATAATTAATAAGTCGTGTATATGCTGGCCCTAATTAATATTCATTGCAATAATGTCATTTTATATACTCAATGTTTGACTTTGAGATATTTTCTCCTTTTATTTTGGGATTCATTTGAGGCAGAAAAGAAAAAACTAGTGGTATTAGAAATGTGATGTAAAATAGAAATGGATCGAGAATTATAATAATATCATTATGAATGCAGAATAAATTTAACTTTATGCAAGATTTTAGCTTGTAATGTAAGTAGAATAGAATATGCGCAAGTTTAACCACATGTTTACACTGTCAATGCCTGTAGTGTGACCGCATGTAAACCGAAAGGGAAGTCAACCTAGAAGTTGATTTTGTTTATGTTTCTCAGTAGCCTGTAGTTTAACGCTGCTGTAAAAACTTCGTTTCGATAACTTGAGAGCAGGAAGGAAAGCCAAGAAAGCAATTACAAGACTTGTAACTTACTATTTTCACTGAACTTCATCGTTCGTGACTTGGCGTATCTAGTTGTTTCAACATAGGTACTATGTAGTCTGTTGTGTTGATAAGAAACCTTTTTGAAATCTGAAACTTCTCCAATATTTATTCAACTTCATCCTCAAATCAAAATCATATTTATTTTGGTTTGATTTGATTTCATTTAATGATATGTAATAATTAATCAAATAATTTCAATAATGCGTTACAAAATTTACCCATATAACCCGGGGCAATGCTTCATGTTTTTGATTGGTATAATGACTTTTCGGAAGGGGCTGCCGTCTGCCCTTCAAATCCTGACAGGGATAGACAGACTATAATAGAGACTCAACTGTGTGCTGTGAGCTTGGCTCGATCCTCAATGAAGTTAATAGGGCCCCTCACACCTTGACATACACAATGAAATCATATGTACGAACAAATGTTTCATGTTTATTTGATTTAGTAGTAACTCATTTTAATGTCTGTCCATTGTGTTATATTCGCACGGCTCGCCACTGTGAGATACATCCTCGAGCATATCTTATTACATCTATTTCCTTTTCATTTGTTTCGTCACGCTTGATGTTTTGAAACTTTGCATTACCTTTTCTTACTTTTTGTTGGTTAGAAATTAGGTCAGCTAAGTCTATGATTGTTTGCAAATATATCTAAGTATATTTCCAATAGTGAACTGCAGTAGGCTAATTGATAGATTGATATCCAAGACAATGTGAAGATGGCATAATACAAGATAAAAGAATACAGAGGGAACAAACGGTCATCTGACTGAAAGAATATCTCCACCATTAAGTACGTAATACCCGTAGTAGTTTTAGTTTTACTGCACCTACCACTTAGGTGGGTACACATAATTGTGTTTATGTTAGTAAATTGAGTCACCCCTTTCTGGTTCTTAATTGTTGTCTTTCCTTTTCATCTATCCGTTACCGAACTTTTCACCACGAAATCCGGAGTCCGCTCAAATTAATACTTTTCCGACTATAGCAGCGACTACTATTTCACCTCCCAGCCCAAATACCAGTTCTTATCACTATTCATTGTGGTTAAAATAACGTACCTGTAGTATTTTAATCATAGTAAGTTTATTCTAAGTTCCAATTTAAAAGTATTTAAGATTTAAATCCGTTTGAATTTTTTTTTTACATTGTTCTTCAGTTTTTTTTTATATAGGTCACGTCAATTTTACTTCACCTCTCCTGATGGTAAGCTGAAGGCAGTCTCAGGAAAGGATGATGAGGCTGCCTTTCCGGGACTGAAGGAAGTGGGAAACACATGAGCTGGCAAGGAATTCCAGGTCTTAATGGTGCGACAAAAAAGGAGTCACCAAACCGCTTGGTTCTCGAAGGAATATTCTGCACCGTATACGGGTGACATCTAAGTCCTGCTCGTATTGTCCTGTGTAGAAAAGGAGAGGGCGGGACCAAGTGCAAGAGCTCATCAGAATATTATCCATGGTAGAGACGGTAAAATACTGCCAAGGAAGCAACATCTCTACGTATCTGCAGAGGCTCGAGGGTACTCGTGACCTCAGGATTTCCGATAAAGCGGACCGCACGTCGCTGCAACCTGTCGAGAGCATCTAATATGTACTTTGTTGATTCATCCCAGAGATGCGAGCAGTATTCCATGCAGGAACGAATTTGTGTCTTGTATAGAAGACACCGCTGCTCTGGCGTGAAAAATCGTCACACTCTGTTCAGGACTCCGAGTTTATGCGAGGTTGTTTTGATGGTACTCTCGATGTAGTTTTTGCTATTCAGTTTGCAGCGAACATCCAGATATTGAAGTTATCCTACAGTGTCAGTGGCGTGCTCTGTAGAGTGGGAAGGGGAAGGAAAGACGATACCTTTGCTGTGAACACACATGCCTGCGTCTTCTTGGCATTAAACTCGACCAGGTTCTCAGGGCCCCATTGGGAAATGTTGTTCAGGATTCAGTCAAGCTTAATGACTAGTGACAAGAAGCTGCCTTTTATCCGCGATATCCGACTGCTTATCCGCAGGAAGTCCATGATAAATCCTGTGCAAGGTGCTATCGTCTGCATAGCAATTAATGCTGTCGATAAACAGCATGTCATTGATATACAGAGGAAAGAGAGTGAGTGACAGGACGGACCCCTGCGGCACGCCAGTAAGAACTCCGAGGCGCGTCCATCACAAAGGACGTGAATACGACAATCCTGCAAGAAGCCAGCAACCCAGTTGCACAGTTTAGGGGCAGACCGAAGGCTGGTAGCTTAGAAAGAAGTGATTTGTGTCAAACTCTATCGAAAGCTTTGGCGATGTCAAGACCAATTGCCAGTGGGTAACATACGCCAGAAGATCACCCGCTGACCGTTTCGGCCTGAAACCATATTGCCAGTCATTAATTGGGGAGTGATTTTCAAGGTGACGCATGAGCTATTTGTTAATTCGATAACTTTTTTAACCAGACGTCGCCGCGCCTGTATACTCTACTCATGAATAAGGACTCCGGTTGGGTCCGAAACTAGTCGGGCGCATCCTGACAAGTGACGTGAGTATAGCCGTTGTAAAGTTATCGAATTGAAAAATGACTCATGATAGTTTCTATATTTGTTAATTATGTGCTCGAACACCTTGCACAGCACTGAGGTGACTGCTATGTCGATAGTTGTTTGAGTCCGAGCGATCCCCTCTCTTGGGGATCGACTGTACATTCGCCTCTTTCCAAGCCGAAGGCACTGTACCCGAGCTGTAGGACAGCCGGTACATCCGCGCTAGCATTGAAGACAACTCCGCTGCACATTTTTGCAGAACCACCGCCGGAGTACCGTCCGGACCACTGGCTTTCCAGACATCGAGTGACTGCAGTACGTACTGCACGGTCAGCGCGTTGCCTAATACAAATATCATATATCATATAAGAATATCATAATACGATTTCAGGCATTGCGTGGTAACTGATGGGCAGTGTCGGTGGCTGCATACAACAATCATCGATTCGGGTGTTGGCCGCAAAGAGATTAACCAGGAAATTTGCTGTCTCTTGCGACTGATAGACCATGGATTCATCGGGTTTGCACAGCGGGGTCAGCGAAGGCTGGCAGAAGTTGACTTGCACGGCTTTGGCCAGTCGCCAGTAGCCACGGCTGCCCGTCGGATGCGCCACATGTTCCTGACCAAGCCGTGCTATGCGCTGGGCATCCGCTCTGACATAAGGCCTCTTGCAGACCTTTGTGGCTCTGCTGTACGCCGCCTTGAAGTGGCCCACGTTGAGATCGCACGTAGCGTGCGCCTTCACCCAAGCGCGGTACGCTGATTGTTTATGATTAACAGCCTCCGCGCACTTGCGCCCGAACCAAGGGCGCGCTCCGCGGACACCGGCGACATCAGTGTAGGGGAGATAATATTCCATGCCCAATCCGATCTCACCAGCGACAGCAGTTGCGCCCTCAGATGGGTTCTTAGCTTCAAAGCAGCGTTCAATCCACGATGGATGGATGGACGCAAAATAGTCACGCAGTCCATCCCAGTTCGCTGACGAGTAGTGCCAGAGACGCCGCTAACCCCGCCTCGTCGTGGTGGCGCTATAATGGGCACCTTAGAACGGACCAGACTATAATCGGATTCGCCTAAAGTGGCACTCACCGAAACACTGTACCGGTCCATCGTGAGGGCGGCGTATTTGTGTCTACGTAAGAAATATCAGTGCTGGTTTTGCCGTCTCCAGGTGTTGGTGGACGGCGTTGAGGTTTATATGGAGCCCACATATGTTCGTAGACTCCACCTCAAATAGCGAGCCCGTGGGAGAGTGTCTTGCCGCTATAAAAATAGAATACTGGGCATTTTATTTTGCGCCGCCATAAGGAGGAGGTAAGGGAAGGCGTGAAAAAAATTGAGGATTGTCGTCGCAGCACCGCGTGACAAAGCGCGGGTGATTGGTTTTGTCTATGAATGTGAGATAGGGCGGGAGCCGACGCGCCGAACGGAAGGGCCCCCGTAAACCCCCGAGTATGGTCGCCGGGTTCCCAGGGCCGGTCACCAACCGGCACAACGAGCCATATCGGGATTATGCGCGACCTGGTGTGGCAGCCTCCCAGGGTGCTAAGTCCCGGTTGGGCCCCTGTACTATGCCACGGGCGGCCAGCGGAACCACCGTTTCTACGCGTCTCCCTGTTCGGCGCATCGCCCCACGCCACACCCCACTAGACTACGCCAAGACCCACCTGTCCCGCTAGTGCTGCGACCAGAATCCCCCTGCCCGGCTATACACTTGCTGACCCCTGAACGTAATCCAACCGAGATTGTATTACTATGGAGGGTATTTCGCAGGATAGTGATAGTACACGGTGGTACCCACCCAGTTGAAATTTGTGACAGATTTGTGTCATCAAATTTCTACCACCCTAAAATATACTAAGAATGATTTCTCTTCGTACCTTAAATATTACTGCAAATACAAATAAATGCTAGTCCATAAAAAGATTCTTCATGTGATTTCTTGCTATTTATGTCACAAAATATCCAGCGTAATTTCTTTTTGTTGACGTGATACCTACGTGACAACTAAGTTAAAATATATTTCACGCCCACACTTCGTCAACTATCTGAAATAATGTATCAAATAAGGACCTAAGTAAAAATGTTTCTCATTTTTTCAATACATAATTCTGTATAGTAGGAAAGTTGATTTATTTTTAGTATGGGAGAAACATACCATTGTTCAATTCATTATCGCTTAAATAGACGCAGGTGTAGGTGCCACAAATAAAAGTGTTATTTACGAACACATGTGCTGTTGTTACGAATCGCGCTACTTTTATTCAATAATAAACTTTAATATTTAATTAATAAATAAATTGAATGGATCTATTATTTCTCCCAACTCGACTCATGTGTTCCTCAAATTATATATAATGACTAGCTGTTGCCCGCGGCTCCGCCCGCGTGGATGACTGTTATCGCGGATCGGGGTATGAAAAATAGATAGTAGCCGATTCTCAGACCTACCCGATATGCACACAAAGTTTCATGAAAATAGGTCAAGCCGTTTCGGAGGAGTATGGCAACGAAAACTGTGACACGAGAATTTTATATATTAGACTAGCTGTCGCCCGCGGCTCCGCCCACGTGGATGTCGGTTATCGCGAATCGGGGTATGAAAAATAGATGTTGGCCGATTCGCAGACCTACCCGATATGCCCACAAAATTTCATGATAATCGGTCGAGCCGTTTCGGAGGAGTATGGCAACGAAAACTGTGACACGAGAATTTTATATATTAGATTATTGTCGAAAAATTACCGACAGTAGTACTCAAATTACAAATTTGAGTACTACTGTCGGTAATTTTGAGTACACCTAAAATTAAAAACATTTACTCAGCCCGTGTGATAATAAACTTTAGGTGTACTGGTGCGTATAACAGTGTCACTCGTACTTCGATAACCCTTCCCGCTACACCAAAGGAGCCCTAACGTAGCAACCCAGTTCACTACTACACAAATTTAGCTATGATTTTATTTCTGTGTTGTAATGCATCAGCCGGATTTTTTTGTTGTTTGTTGGGCTAGGATAGTTATTTAGCACAGATATTTTGATATTTTTTCTGTTCAGTGGCACGTTATAGAGAGCACATCTACTTAATATTTTTATTCAGTACTTTCATCTTCTTTTTTCTTTGCCATTTCATGAAGGTATCTTCGGTGTGTTTTGACATTCCAAGCGTTTACAGCCAAGGCAACAGTTTACTATTAGATGGACAAACTGCTTATTTTCGAACTTGATAAAAATGTTGGGATCAGGGTTTATGGGTTAGTTTATATTTTGATTGAAGGACTTTTGATAGCTAATAATTCTTTGTCATTTAGACCGATAATCCCTTCAACAAAATCGCCGAATGATAGACGGCTAGGATGTGAAGGTTTACAGCATAAGGCCCATCCCACGTACGCTAGTAAGTAATCCTATAAAAATTGTTAAGGAGACTAGACACATCAACACGCGAAAGGTTATTTTGACTGCATACCCTTTTCACTGTGCTCCAATTCTTATAAACTTTCAAGGACAAAGTAAGTATCATATAGAACAAAAACTGGTATGCTAATGTTTCGAATTGAAAATCTCCCAAACCTAAATAACATGGTAAATTACATTGTTTATTATTTCTTCTTCATCCTAGCGTTAATCCAAGTCGCATCCGAAGAGTCTTGGAGTCTGGGGTCCGCTTTACCAGTCTAACTGCCATATGACCTCCATAACCCAAAGGCGATATCGAAGCAATATAGTTAGACAGTTAGACCAGTTGTTAGATTTTTGAGGGCTCCAACTACCCGTAACGACTGCCATAGATGTTCGTATGGCAACTGGAACCGACGACTTAACGTGCTCAGGCACGACCAGACCAATGCAAATACCCATATTTATGCATTCAAATATTTGCATTGAGCGGGGATCGAACCGGCGCCTCCTGCGTAGTGTCCGCGTTCACTACCGCTACACCACAGAGGCTGTCATTGACATTGTTTATTATTTATTGTTAAGGAAATATAAGTTATATTTTTTACTTCGAGACGTCTCGAAATGTAATGTTGCTTGGTATCAATCCATATAATGCTCTTGTTCAGCATTAGTGTCATCTATTATTCAAATTCAATTTAACGACATATTGAAAAGTGATACAGTTTGTAAAATACAGTTAAGTTTATATCTCAATAAAATTTTATTTTCGGCATTTAAGAAGGCCACGTTCGTGCTCTACAATGTCGGAGTAGATGCGGAACTAGTGTTGAATGCCAAACAACCTTGCAAGGAACCATGATGCAGTTTAAATATATCTATAATGTACGGTTAACGCACTTACACTTTACACCAAAGAAATTATTAACACAAAATACCTATTGCAATTTAAGTTATTTTGCGGGTGGGACCCATTGTCGACCCACTGTTGAACAACTGTGACCCAGTATTCAAGATGACCCTTATTCAAATTTGAACATAATTTTCTAAGTATCGGTAGAGTACGTAACCACTAAAACTACTATGGAGTAATCTAGATACTGCAAAAAGTAGAGTAGGTTGTGAATAATATATTATAAATATTTAGTGAATAATAATTTCAAATATACATATATATTTATTACATTCAATTTCGTACCTTACCTGATTTCAAACTTACTACGGCAATGGAATAATAAAATACTTAATTTCATTAAGCTTTATTTGTTACATAAACAACTGTGACCATCAATCTAATGTTAATTTGTAATAATATGATTCATATGGCTACAAGAGTGATATTATTTGCACAGAAATTAATTGATCACAGATTAGGGTAATGTATTCTTCGGCACATATTTAAAAGCAAGAGCAGACTTCAAAGCAAAGGAATATATTTCACAAAAAATATCCAGAGATGTAAATCTTGAATAAAGATTAAATTGATATTTAAAAAAATCATCATCATCTTCAACGATGTTCATCATAGAGCCCGAGGCCCACTTACTCATATTGTTTTATTGGGAGCGACTGCCATTCCTGATAACTACGTCAGATCGGCAAGTGTATCGGCTTGCAGGTCAGATTGGCTTGACCCCGAAGGACTTGGAGAGGCCTCAGGCACCGAATTATAACATACATAATTGTTCAGTGACGGAACGAGCCAAAGTTCTACGATATTGTATTCCTATGTCTTGAAACCTTCCTAGCAAATAAGAACTTGTGAAAACATTCGTTTACACATACGTTATTTACTATTCTGTGGTAACAAAAATGTATTCTTTGTTCAACGAAATGCCTTTAGAATAAATTTACGTAGAAGCAATTTAAACTTGGTTAATCATGTAATACCTGATGTTCTAATTCGGATCACAAAATTTTAATTTTTGATACCGCGAAATCATATGCAACTGCAAGTGATGGAGTAAAACTGTTCCGTATGATAAAACATAATCATATTTTATTTATACTTGCTTAATGAAATATTACTGACCTATCTTTATTAACTAATTGCAGAGTACTTTGCAATAATTTCAAAGTCATGCGTGTAGTTTCAAACTTAAATGGCCAATGCAAATGAACCACTTTAGTTTTAACTAACAGGCATTTAAAATTAGTAACCGCGAATTTGCCTTGGCAATCGGAAGTAATAAAATCACCTTCAAAGGATTTTAATTCGGGGGAATAAAGTAGGTAGTTTGCCCCGGTTATTATTGATCTCAATAAAGTGATTTCATTCGTCGAGGCTGGTGCCGGCCGTCGTTGAGCGAAAGTGAATCGAGGGCATGTCAAGGCCCCCGGACGATTTTTTGCGCTGATCCAATAGTATACAAGTTCTGAAAACGGTGGCTACCTTCATAAAGTCACGTATAGTAAGGGTTGATTCGTGACATGAAAATATAAAATAGTATCGTATATGACCGTCCCTCAGTAGAGGATAAATGGGGCCTAAACATTTTACTAAATATAAATTCATTTCACGAACCGTATTTTGGTGTTTTGGCAGTTCTACTTGTAGGTTAAGTAAATCATTTAACCCGATGATTCAAAATATTGTACCTAATTGTGGTTGCATGGTTGCCGTTTATGTGATCACCTCATCACCGTTTAATTTAGTATTGTTAGTTTTTGTGACTAAGTTTTTTGTTCCCCGCCCCTCTCCGAAGGCGGAGAGGGAGATTATGGCTGACTCGAACCGACTAAACCGTCTGTGAGTCGTTGTGCCAGGCCTAAGGTGAGGTTGTCGTCGAGATATCCCTCGCACCCCGGCTGACCCAGGGCCATCCCTATCGGTCTAGCCTGCATCGGGAGGGGGGACCACGCGGTCCTCAACTTGCCCCCGGTATGAAGAGGCGCGCATCGCGCGATGTGCGCCGCCGGCACCATGGCTTGCTTCTGCTAGTGTGACAGGCAGCTCTACCCATCACCCTCAGGCCCGCGCTCGGGGGGGTTGGAGGTCGTTGATTAAGATTACTTGCGATTCATGTATAATTTATTCTTACTCTATTACTTTTACTAATTAGATAGACACAGACAATTATTGTCCTGTATAATTCTCACGCGTGTTTACCATCGAAGAGGTAGAAAGTGAATATGTTCATTTCACAAACAATTTTTGATCATAGTTACGCCAATACGGGTTATAAAGAAGAGGGGGTTAAGCTAACCTAATATTTTTAATTAATTAAAAAAAAAACAAATAGTTACACAGTTTTCTTAATGTATGGTCTCAGCATTAAATTAAACACCTATAGCGTTATCCACATTTTAACATCAACCAATACCAAACCCGGCTATTGAGTGTGGGATCGCATGCATTATGATCATATCTACTGCCACTGCACCCCCCAACGCAGCAAGTGATCAATGCATTTTTAGACTAGGAAATATGTTTACTTTTATTTTTAATAAGGAAGGAAGCAAATACACCGCGGAACTATAACAAGGCAGATTTCCTTTCGTTAAAACTTCTTTATTCTGTCTAGTCCACTTTGTTAGAACTCTCTATTACTGATTATTCTAACAGGAAATTTCTTGTTTCCATTGTACAAATTATATTATAATTGTCACCATAAAACAAGTTGTCTCAGCTTGGTGGTTGAAGGGTCAAGCACCGCTTTCGGTGACGACTATTACATGTTAATTTTTATACATTTTCTTTTATTTTTTTATTTTAATCTACCAACCGCCATTATAGGTTGCCCCGATGCGGCAGTTAGCAACTCATACAATACAACTCATACTTAACTCATATTCCTCTTTTAAATATACAAAATATGATTTTAACAATAGTTACAGAGTTTGTTTGAGATTTACGGCAAATATCGTATCTACGGCAAAACCTGAACTTCTGCAATTTATCACATCTGTAGTTGCAGTTAGGTGCTGCAGCGGTACCTAGAACGCTTCAACTCCAAAGGCGTGATTTATGCATAAACACAAAAGGAGCTTGTTATTACTGTTTGTTAGTTCAAATTCAAGACCAGGCACATTATATATGGAAGCATTCTTGTTTAGATGTTGTTTCCGTGATCGTATATAAGGCGTTTTAACAGACGTTTGCAAATTTTTGTAGAAAGTCCGATTGTACCCTACTTACTAGACTACTACTACTTACTACTAACTAAAAAATAATGAGGATTTCATTAATATTTATGTATGTCTAAAAAAAAATTATTGAATTAATTAATTTTTATTATCTTTACTATATAAAAATAAGTCGGGTTTTCCTTCCTGACGCTATAACTCCAGAACGCAAGAACCGATTTCCACGGTTTTGCATTCGTTGGAAAGGTCTCGGGCTCCGTGAGGTTTATAGCAAAGAAAATTCAGGAAAACCGACATCCACGCGAGCGAAGCCGCGGGCAACAGCTAGTTTATTATAAAAGCTGATTACAGTTTTTTAGACCGACCGTTACTTTTCAGCAGCCATAATAACAAATAAATCGCGATAGAACCCGTTAAGAGTGTTTTTATTTCAATGAGAAATATTCGCATAAACTTTAGAAAATATCAGCTGTTTATAGATCAATTTGCACAAGTCATTAGAAAATCAGTCAAAAATATTATGTGTATTTCATGCAACGCCCATATTGAAATGAACGAGTCCGCAACGGTTCGACAAAACAATATATAGCCACTTTTACATGATATGTATTCAGCAACCAAAAATTATAAAATATTGCGGGGGAATGTAATCTAATACTGTAATACTTAAATTTCCTAGTCAATAAAAGAAACACGTGCAAAGTTATGCACGATTTTAGACAATAAACTACGACGCGGAGACATTTATCAAATTACGTTTTCAATCCGCTTGCCTCGAAAATAATTTACTGAAGTTGTTTGCTACATACTATGAACATAAATAGTTAAACCAAAAAAATACATTCATCTTTTTATTAATTTAGACAAAAAAGATTGTGTACAATACAGGAAAAGAATCAGCATCCAGGACCTCCTTCAATAAGTTCGAAGAATGACGCAACAAATCACCAGTTTGAGCCAAAATAGTTCAACCATTTTGGGTGGTCGCAGTACGAACTGATTACTATAAAATAGTCAAAGTGAAACGGGTATATTTAATCCCTCAGTGACGTTACAACGCAAACGCTATCCCCATTAATTGCACGGTTGATATAGTGGTTTAAGTGGTCACCTCACCATCTGTCACTTCATAGAATGTTGTGATTTCTAAATCCGGGTGATTGATTTTCGTAGAATGAGAATTTGGTGATTTTATGTTTGACCCCTCAAGATTGTGTTATGAGTAGAGAAGAAAGAATTCAGTTTTTGGATTACCATATCCGGCAATCCAGACTTAATCGGTTGATCAAATCAAACTATTTGTTTTACTTAGATCTTAAATCTGATACGAGGTTCAGATTTAAGATCTAAGTAAAACAAATAGTTTGATTGCCCATGCCCATGCCCAAATTCTTCAAAAAAATGTTATGAAATTGAGACATTTCTGAATATTTTAATTAAATTTGTATTTTTTTTTTTATAAATAGGACACGTCAATTTGACTTTACCTCGCCTGATGGTAAGCTGAAGGTTAAGTCTCAAGAAAGAGGGCCACCATTATATACACGTGCCATGTTAACAATGGTGGCACTCAGCTTGACGGCCTCATCAGATGCTTTTTCACGCCCCGCTTAAAGGACCCGGGACTGTAGGAAGAGGGAAACACGTGAGCTGGCAAGGAATTCCAGGTCTTAATGGTGCGACAAAGGAAAGAGTCACCGAACCGCTTGGTTCTTGAAGGAATGTTCTGCACCGTATAGGGGTGACATCTAAGTCCTGCACGTGTCGTCCTGTATAGGAAGGGGGAGGGTGGGACTAATTGGAATAGCTCTTCAGAAGATTCACCATGGTAGAGACGGTAAAAAACTGCCAAGGAAGCAACATCTCTACGCATCTGCAGAGACTCGAGGGTACTCGTGACCTCCGATAATGCGCATAAGAATGAAGAAGAAAATGAATTTCTAGGTATTATTTTAGATCGCTAGTAGCATGTTATTATGGTACAGAGAACAGATTTCCCGTTTTCCATAACTGATGTATTATTTATCAGGACTGAATTAACTATGAGAAGAGTATTCTATACAACCTATTTTTGATAAACTAATGAGAAACAGTAGGCTCTAGTCATATACAGTACATTATATATTAAAGCTTACTGGTAAGCAGTGTTAAGCTCAGTTATAAATCAGTCCCGAGCTTAATGATACTCCCTAATGACCAGTTTGATCTAACTAATATACATAGACCATGATAATATATTGAGGCTTATTTTTTTATTCATTCTTTGTGTTTAAGCTTTTCCGATGGAAAATAGGATTTTATCGCATTAATATTTATTCGCTCGACTCGTAAAAGAGTTGTGGCAAAAAAGTAACGTTACGTCGGGTAAACAAATAGATTGTACTTTATAATTTTATTCTATATAATACTAGTGGCACTGGTACAGGTACCATTTTTGAAGTGGATTGTAGGTATTGTAGGTATCTTTTTGAGTTTTAGAAGAATATTCCTCTGGAGTAGACAGATATCCCAAGGAGGGCCAGACCGAGAGGGATGGGGAGGGGACAACCTCACCTTCGGCCTAGCACTACGACCCAGAGACGGCGTGCGGTTTAGTCGGTTCGAGTCCGACATAACCTCCCCCTCCTTCTCCGGAGGGGTGGGTATCCGTGGGGATTTGTGACGTGAAAAAAAGGAGTAGACAGATATAACAGCCTGCCATTAGCTGGCCTAAAAGACATCACAAGTGTCGTTTACTGTCATTCAACCTTTCATGCAAGGCTGACGGATTGCCTTTTTTTCAATACGTCATCAATTTGATCAATAACATGTTCTGTAAGGTCTATCATCCCACCCACCCTCTTCAAACCCGAGAGAAAAGCCAGAGCTCCGTCAACCAGCAGGTAAGGTCAGCTTAAAATTGGGAAAAATTTGGCCCCGAAAATTTGGGTAAATAGGACTAATAAATAAAGTCTATTACAAATTCCAAGTAGCAAAACCCGTAAACTACTAAAACGGTCACAGCATAAACTACTACATAGGAAGTTTCAAACTACTCAAACAACAGTGACCACTTGAACACCACACGAACAAAACTAAGCACTAAATAAAGTTAAACGAACATTTACGAGCTCCACCAGGCTGGAGTACGAACACGAAACCTTTTAAAAATATTGACGGTCCCGGGATTCTGTTTTTATTTAATCTTCCTGTAATCTGGTCGTAAAAAGGACTAGGTACAGGCCGCAGCGCCACCAAGCTGCGTTCGACCCTAGCAAAGTGTTCCAGCGCGCCACCCGTAAACTTTTTATTGTTTCCGGGTCACGGCGCGTCGACAATTCGGTTTTCCAATCAACATCTTTATAGTGATCGAAAGCGTGATACTGGCTATAAAATGGTAACTATTTGAAGGTATCAAATATGTTCTCTACTTAGTGTCCTAATAAAATGGTATTCGAAATTTAAAATCTGTTGGTTCTTAGGTATATGGTTGAGCCACAAGTTGGCCTTAAATTTGTATTTCTTTTTGTACCGAAAATTGCCCTAGTTACTGGACGTAATCATGAGTATTTTTTTTGTTCAAGCTTTTTAATTATTCACCAATTAATGCCAAAGGTAGCTGGAATAAGGAATAATTATAAATATGTTTTAGGTACTGTTTAATTATATAAACTCATTTATACCCATAATGAGTTCTAAATATACCGTAGGACGAAAAAAAAAATTTGGCAAAATGTATCGAAAATTGAATTACACAGCTAAAAGCCTACAAATCCTCTAATTGTAAAAGAAATGAATAATTTTTTTGGGTACATTTGATTTCTTTATGAACAGCAACCTCTTAAAACAAGTGGAAATTTCACGAAATGTTACACAGATCAATTATTTCCTTTGATTGCTCTCTACATAATTGTGGCACCAATTGTTTATAGATTTAATTCGAAGTTGGACCGAAGTTGATGAAACTGCCTGTTAGTAGTTTTGCATAAGCAGGACCGGGCGTTACTCTATTATTATAAACGTACCGAATAGTGGCCGATTAGTCGGTATGGCCGACTATCCCAACCCCGAGTGAACAGCCTGTGCCAGAGCCTCGTCAAACATTCAGCAGATGCGCCCCAATAGACGTACATAAAATGAGGTCGTACGAAGAATTTTTACGAGGGTCCAAACTTGGACTTGGTACGAGAACGTAGCCAAACAAATACTAAAGGTTTCTTTAAGTGATACTTCATACTAGAATAAGTGAGAGATTAATGATGCTTGAAAAGATCTTGGTCAGACTTAATTTCTTACATTATGTTAGATCACAATTGGTTGAGTAGAACCAGAGATATGATGTCACAACAACCAACATCCACGCGGGTAGTGTCGCAGGTATCAACTAGTCAAATTATATTTTCTACTACAGTTTATACCCAACTTCATTGTTCTTAGATTTGTCATGGACCCTAACCATAAGGCCTAACATTATCGCCATCATTCATTCATTCGACCCGCAAGTCTAGTGATGTGTAAGGGTTTCCTTTTATTCACCCACTGACTAGGTATGTATTTCACAGGACAATAAATTGAATAGCATTTTCTTATACTTGGTGCAGATGGGTTTATCAGGATTATTGTTGCCGTTTATTTTTGAATATAGTTTGGCTCTGATTTTCACACTTTAGATTTATTGTACATTTATTGAATATTATATATACCTATATATATCTACAAAGAGAGATTTTAACGACAGCAGAAATCGCATATCATTATTATCTACTACATCATTGATTGTTTCTTTCATATTTTTCGTCCAGAGATCGAAGCAGAATTTATTCTAAGTTGCCACAAATAAAACTGCGACTGCAAACCACCGGTGTACTTCGCAGTTAGGTACAGATAAAATTTAAATTAACTAAATAAGTCAAGGTGGATGCGGTAAGCAAATTCACTTTACTAGGTCTAACCACAACGGACAGTTGCATCGTGCGCATACATATTACACACGCTTTGTTTAATGTGTCGACATAGATTAATGTACCTCTTTCTCAAGACATTGTGCCTGATCAGAATTGAGAATTAAGAATGTTCAGTCACTGTATATAATTACTGTTACTACGTTGACGATAGATAAAATTCTTTCAATTGAATTAATTGATAATTTTTTGTTCTTGATAATGGTGGATGGTGCTACCGCGAGTGTATAATGAAATTGATGTGTCATCGATTCTCTTTGTTGTGTGGCAGTGTGGCTGTATGTGCTATGTTATGTTTACCATGGGACTTTATTGTTTTATGTGTCATATACTTATATCATTAAATCTACCGTTACTGCATTTACACTTTTGAACAAGGGTTGTAAAAGCTGAGTTCTTTTCCCCAAGTTTTCTCGTACCAAAATCCAACTTCCACGACTACGCATAGTACGGTATATTCGGTATTAGTTTCTAAAACGGTTTTCTATCCGGAGCTTTCCAATATTTCTCTGGATTGATAACGTGTCAGTTTTCGTTATTCGGATATCTTGAAGTCAAGTTAAACCGTTGCATTTAGGTGAATAGTACATGATTTTTTGATGATCGGTCTTTCACGGTAGAGAAATCAACGGTGCATTAGCATTTTACCAGAAACTTCTCACATTGCGAATAACTTTCCACTTTCTTCCAGAAGCTTTTTACTAGATAATATAAAAATCTTTACCGTTTACCTTAGTTCTCCTTTCTTCTTGAAAAAATATTTGATCGAGTGAAGAATCTTCTTTTGATAGAATAATACTTATCTTGAAACTTTCCTTTCGATCCGGGACTTTCCTAAGTTTCTACGATTTGTGATTTAGTGTTTGTCTTGGCAACGAAAGACAAAGATTTACACTTTGTTAGAGAAAACCGTTATTCGTCGACATTCTGAAATTTCGATTAAAATACTTCATTTCGTCTTTAATACCTAAACGTTATGGAAGCAAAACTATTTGTCTGTTGAGTTAAGTAAAATAAATCAACACTTTGTAACGTTGCTGATAGCATCACGTTATTATTGTAATATTAAAGAAACTTTTTTATTAATCTTTTTATTTTGTAGGAAGTATGTGATGAAACTACTTATACCCAGAATATTCACTGAATAACACAGAAAAATATCCCGAGATTCAAAAGTAGAAAAGAATAAAATATCATGATATCCGGAGGCTCCGCTTTTCGGATTTATTAACGTAAGCGTAAATTTATACCAAAGTGTAATGATGGATTTTGTATCGAACGTAAAAAATGCAGGCATCTGCAAAAAAAAATGTACCGTTGATATTGTTTATCAAAGTTATTAATTCAGGATAATAAATAACTGAGCTGCACCTAAAGTTTTTTGGCTAGCCTTCTTCAAATATTTACACTCTGTCTCTAATAACTGCGTTTTGTTAAGAATGTTTGTTATTTAGAAATTAATATTCTTTGTAGTACAGGACCTTTACTCCTACTCATTACTTGCATAAACGAATAAAGTGTGTACCTATTTTTATACCTATAATTAAAATAGGTACCCACATATACTAAAAGCATACATAATACATATGATAAAAACGTCCTTTGAAAAATAATTGAAAACGACCCTTTGTTGTTGCGAGTAAACAGAAACCTGTGAAATGTTTTCGAACTAATGCTATTGAGTGTGTCAATGTTTCAAATAATAAACTTTATGAAACAATCGGCAGTTCCCATTATACGACTCGTGAAATGCGATTCAGGATTTCTTTATATACTCGTAATATATATATATTGAGGTAAATAATGGTTTTAGGCAAACAATAATATAACAATATTCTGGGATACACTAGGCAGCGCTATTTAGAGAGGTTTTTTAAATTCATAGACACACCCACGCCAATGTAAGTAGACATAATTATTTATGCAAATACATATTGGCACTGAGTGGGTATTTACTAGAGCGGAACACAACACAAGTACACGCATATTTTAAATTCTTTAGTTCTTTCTTTCAAGAAATAATAAACGTTTGCCGTCAATTGCCGATATTGAAAATTTGCTGTTAGCGGGGGGGGGGGGGGGGGGTATCCGTGGGGATTTCCCGCACGTAAAAAAAAAAACCATAGCTACTGCTTGATTATGTATTTGGTATGTGATCACAACTTCAAATTAGAATGGTGCACTTACGATGTTAGTTTTATAGGTAATTAATATACAAAATTTATATCTAGAAATCTAATATCCATTCGGAGTGACGGTTAACAATCACACATAAACTTAAGATCAAGCTTATACCATAAAGCCGACAAGGTACATTTGGACGACTGGTATAACTTTCCTTAATATTTATTTTCTATTCTATTGGAGAAAATAGGAAAAAAACCAAAGAAACGTCCATTGCTTGAAAAATTATATTGACAATCCATTCTACGTACAAAACATAGCTTTTTAAAAAACAAAGAAATAGCATAAATATAAAAAGGTGGCAATTGGCCACATACTCCCCTCTTTTAGAGTATCACAAGCTTTTTTAGGGGGCGACGTAACAACCCCGCCTGGGTCCGTACATCTGCCACCCTTACTATGCCATCTCGTCCTGGGTATACTGCTTCAATAATGCCCCGAGGCCAAGTACCCCTAGGTAGTTCTCCGTCACCTATCAGGACCAGATCACCAACCTTAAGTGGAGCAGGTGTACCAGGTACGCGACGTGGAGCCAAGGTTGGCAGATATTCTCGGACCCAGCGGCGCCAGAAATGGTCAGCGAGTCTAAGTGCTTTTCGCCAACTGCTCCTGCCACACAAATCCGAGTCGCTAACTTCCACGATGTCTATGGCAGTCTTCCTAGATGATTCACCGAGTAAGAAATGATTTGGCGTAAGTGCTTCTGGGTAATCTGCATCCGGGGAAATGTGTGTGAGTGGCCTTGTGTTTACAATTGACTCCGCCTCTGTCAACAGCGTAATTAGGGTTTCATCTTTAGGTGCTCTTTCTCGTAATGTCACTTGGAGGGCTGTTTTAATGGTTTTGATCAGCCGCTCCCAGGCTCCACCCATAAAAGGGGCCGAGGGCGGTATGAAACGCCACCTGATTTTATTATTTACTGCAAAATCAGAAACATTGTTGTTGTAAAGTGCCCGTAGCTGTCTATTCGCTCCCACAAAAGCCGTCCCGTTATCTGAGTAAATAGTGTCCGGAGTCCCTCGCCGGGCAATAAATCTTCGTAAGCACATAATAGCAGCATCCGACGACAAACTGTGCACAACTTCCAGATGAACAGCTCTCGTGACCATGCAGGTGAATAGCGCGACCCATCTCTTTTCTCGCCTGCGACCGACTGCAACTTGTAAAGGACCAAAGTAATCAAGTCCGACAACGATGAATGGTTTCCTGTGGTGTGCTAGTCGCGCTTCTGGGAGATCTCCCATAGGGGGCTGCATAGTGGGTGCACGTAACAGCTTACACATCTTACACTTACGAGTTACAGATCGCACTGCGTTCCTTACTCCTAAGATCCAGTATTGCTGCCGTAGTTCATTTATAACTGTCTCGGTATTAGCATGAGCAAACTTGACGTGAAAATGTTTAATGAGTAGGTGAACAGTTAGCTCTTTGCCGTCAAGTATGATAGGATGTTTCACTTCCAGATCGACGTCAGCGACTGCAGATATGCGTCCGGATAAGTATATTAGACCTCTTTCATTCAAAAGGGGAGATAGGGTGGAGAGGCGACTTTTCTGTTGTATGACTTCTCCGCGGATCAAACAAAGCATTTCATTCCCAAATGAATTAATTGGGCTTTTCAGTAACGCGTGAGATTCTGCTCGGTGAATTGCCTCTGCAGCCAATGTCCTTGGGTATCTTAATGTTGCAGGAGCAGTCGCAGCGTGATTATTCGCGTTATGAATTAACTCGAAATTGGTAACTATTTCCTTAATCATAGGATTGACAAATATATGCTCGCGATTCTTAAAAATGGTTGCGATGAATTGATGGAGGCGTGCAGTTGCTCTTAGCATTCTTATCCACGAACTAAAATGACTGATATCTACAATTACTGGTAAGGGCAACTGACGCGTATGATTGAAATGTACGGCTTCTGACGCAGTGAAAGAGAATGGTGGTGAGGTCGACTTCGATGGATGAGCTTTGAAACATGGCTTTAGCTCTTCATCTCCTAAAGTCACGGTGGTCTGCGGTTCGCAGGGCCACTTAGAGGATGGAGATAATAAAAAATTCGATGGGCTTTGCAAATAAAATTAGCAAGGCGAGTGGCTATCAGAGCGCCTTGCAATTCCAGACGCGGGATGGATGTTGGCTTCAGTGGAGAGACACGTGTTTTACTTGCAATGAGTGCAAGTTTAATTTCACCGTTGGCAAAAATGAATCGCCAGTAAGCGACAGCGACATGGGCTAGCTCACTTGCATCGCAAAATAAATGTAACTCAAGCTCACAATCTTTTGTTTCTGACAGATTATAACATCTAGGAATTCGCAAGTTTTCTAAAGACTTGAGACTATTGTACCAATCTAACCAAACATTTTTATCGGCTTCTGATAGACACTCGTCCCAGTCAAGACCCTTTCGCCACAAATTTTGAAATAAAATACGCCCTCTAGCTACTAATGGTGCTAAAATACCTAATGGGTCGTAAATACGCATGACTTGTGTAAGAACTACTCGTTTGGTCAATTGATTTGGCAACGGGTTCTTCAAATTTATATTGAAACTAACGACATCTGAAATGGGCTGCCAAATCAACCCCAACGTTTTTGTGAAACTGGGTGATCCTAGTCCTATACTATTTTTACTTAATTCTTGTGGACTACGACCTACCACCGCATCAGACAACAACTCGTTTGGCAATAATTTGAGTGCGCTAGGTTCATTGGAGACCCAGCCGCGCATAACGAAGCCACCGTGTTCGTGGATCTTCGTTATATCAGCTGCCAAGCTAGCTGCGGTTTCAACTGTGTCGACGCTACCTATGTAGTCATCCATATAAGTATCTGTGGTGATCGCACGAACAGCGTCTGGAAAGTCATCTCGAAATTCTGATGCGCTTAGATTAGTGATAAATATAGCAGTGGAAGGGCTAGAGCAAGCTCCGAAAATCATGGCCGACATTCTGTAAGTCTTAATCAATGTAGAGGGATTATCGCGCCAAAGGAAACGTTGCGCGTCCCTATCGTCTTCCCGAATTTTTACCTGGGGAAACATCTCTTTAATATCAGCAGTTAACGCTATTTTGCCTTCTCTGAACCGCATCAAGATGCCAAGTAAAGACTAAAAAATCAGGTCCTGTTAATAATAATGAGTTGAGGGAGACCCCTTGCGATGTTGCAGCAGCGTCATGAACAATACGCAGTTTCAAAGGCTTGGAAGGATTTGTAACACCGAAATGAGGCAGATACCAGCAAACTGAATTCGTTGTAGAAACTGGGCACTGCTCTGCGTACCCTTTATTCAACATGTCATGAATATTTTGACGGTATTTTTCAGCAAACTGAGGATCACATAGCATCTGTCTTTCAAGAGTTTTGAACCTACCCAGAGCCAAAGGATAACTGTCGGGTACAACAGGATTATCTGCCTTCCATAATAATCCTACCTCAAAACGACCGCTAGGTAATCGTCGAGCTGTTTTATTCAAAATTTGAAGCGCGCGTTGATCATCTGTGCTTCGAGATTCATGCTTGGTTATTCCTATGGCATCTAATTTGTACTGTTCTTTGATTAAAATCTCTAAGTCTTGACGTGGGTCGCTGTGTTCGCGAAGGGACACGTGATATGCTAATTCCATAGGCTTAGTTCTACTATTTGAAAATCCGAATACCACCCAACCTAAAACGGTTTTTATGGCTACGGGTTGTGATTTAGTGCCTTGCCTACTTTCAGTTGCAACGCTCAAATGCCAGTTGTCGATACCTATCACCAAAGAGGGCTTAGCGTCGGAATAGCACAACTGTTCTGTTAGATCACACAAATGAGAATAAGAACTTAGGCCAGAAGATGTGACTGACTGTCTTAATAAACCTAAATTTTTAATGGAACGCGCCCCGCGTATCAAAAAAGTTTCAGATGTGTTTGCCCTTTATTTTAAAATCAACATATTGTATAATGCTATCTCGGGACAAACCTCCTACGCAGTCTAGATGAATTTGCGCTTCTGGGCCTTTTGCACCTATCTGTTTGGCAACCTCTGAGTCAATAAACGTTGCTGTAGACCCGTCGTCCAATAGTGCGAATGTATTAACGCTCCCGGCAGGTCCAGATACGGTCACAGCAACTATTTTCAATAAAGGACGAAGTGAGGTATCACCTGGTGTAGCAGTAGTGTTGATTATTACTTGTTCAGACTTTTCGAGCTGTTGGAAAGAGTTAGACAGTATGTTTTCTATATTTTCGCTAATATGTGCAGCCGTTACAGGGTTATAATTAGGATTGTGTAATAACGTATGGTGTTTCCTATTACAACCTTTTATTTCACAGTTCGTTTTATTTTTATTACAGAATCTAAAATTATGTGAACCTCCTTTTAGGCAACGATAACAAATCTTCTTTTCTTTTACAAAATGCCATCTGTCATCGATTGAAATTGCCTTAAATTTGTCACATTTTGACAACAAATGTTCGAGTGAACAAAACAAACAAATAGAATGCATTTTACCATTTTCACTGCCCACTGATTTGACACCAGCTGCTCCCCAATCGGACTCCGATACTGTATGTGCTCGCTCACGGTATGATGACGAGGTGCTAGGTTCAATGACGAACCCAAACTGCATAGCGAGATCGACTTCATTGGATAGAAAATTAGATAGTAACTCTACCTTTGGTTGGCATCTCCAATTATACTTGGCATAGTCGAACCAACGTGTGCGTAAAAGTTGTGGGAGCTTACTTAGTAAAGCTCCAAATAGCTCTGGAGATCGCAAATAGTAGTTAAGATCTCTTACCTCTCTCTTACCTCGTTGCCAAGCTTAGGCAAGGCTCGGATAGAGTTTACCTCACGAATTACAATTTCCTCTGGACGACCAAAACGCCGATCCAGAGCTTCTATAACGTCGGAAGCGTGTTGCGCCATAACCAGCAACGTACAGACAGCTTCACGTGCTATTCCTTTTAAAGCGTGGCTTAAACGGGCCAAGTTTTCAACTGTAGAGTAAGAACCTTCGGTATCAAGAAAGGCACGTTTAAACATAAGCCAATCTAATGGCGATCTACCATCAAAGGTGGGTAGTGAAACATTAAAATGTGTTTTTCTGTTAGGCGGCGGCCCATCCTTTTTTGTTATAACTTCTAGGGCATCGATGAGTCGCGACGTGCAGTCGTTTGCGGCCACCCTGTCTCCACAAATGTTGGGCCGAGACGTTGTAGGGTGTGGATTGGTCGCACTAAGAGGGACATGGTCGTGACAATAGCCCTGAGAATTCAAAGGTATGATATTAGGCTCTACCTGAATGTCAATTGTGGATTGTTGATAATTATTATTATTTCGTGATAAGATGGTAGTGTTATTATGAACAAAATACTGATCTTTATTACCTTCTACGTGTAACCACTCTCTTACACTCTTATCACTCCTACCGCTGTGAGAACGGACACTTTCTTCTGCGTCAATTGTTGCAAGTTCGGCACGCAGTTCCAGTTCGGCAGTTCTACGCTCCAACTGTAACTCTTTAGTCCTGCGCTCCGACTGTATCTCTTTAGCCCTGCGCTCCAACTCCAGCTTTTTTTTTTTTTTTTTTTTTTTTTTTTTTTTTTTTTTTATAAATAGGACACGTCAATTTGACTTTACCTCGCCTGATGGTAAGCTGAAGGTAAAGTCTCACGAAAGAGGGTCACCATTATGTACACGTGCCATGTTAACAATGGTGGCACTCAGCTTGACGGCCTCATCAGATGCTTTTTCACGCCCCGCTTAAAGGACCCGGGACTGTAGGAAGAGGGAAACACGTGAGCTGGCAAGGAATTCCAGGTCTTAATGGTGCGACAAAGGAAAGAGTCACCGAACCGCTTGGTTCTTGAAGGAATGTTCTGCACCGTATAGGGGTGACATCTAAGTCCTGCACGTGTCGTCCTGTATAAGAAGGGGGAGGGTGGGACTAATTGGAATAGCTCTTCAGAACATTCACCATGGTAGAGACGGTAAAAAACTGCCAAAGAAGCAACATCTCTACGCATCTGCAGAGACTCGAGGGTACTCGTGACCTCAGGATTTCCGATAATGCGGATCGCACGTCGCTGCAACCTGTCGAGAGCATCTAATAAGTACTTTGCGGATCCATCCCAGAGATGTGAGCAGTACTCCACGCAGGAACGAATTTGTGTCTTGTAAAGAAGACACCGTTGCTCCGGCGTGAAAAACCGTCTCACTCTGTTCAGGACTCCGAGTTTACGCGAGGCTGCTTTGATGATACTCTCGATGTAGTTTTTGTTGTTCAGTTTGCAGCGAACATCCATACCTAGGATATTGAGGTTGTCCTGCAGTGGCAGTGGCGTGCTCTGAAGAGTGGGAAGGGGAAGGAAAGAAGATACCTTTGCTGTAAACGCACATGCCTGCGTCTTCTTGGCATTGAACTCGACCAGGTTCTCAGAGCCCCATTGGGAAATGTGATTCAGGATCCGGTCAAGCTCAGTGACAAGAAGCTGCCTTTTTTCCGCGATATGCGTCTGCTTATCCGCAGGACGTCCATGATAACTCTCGTGTAGGGTGCTATCATCCGCATAGCAATGAATGCTGCCGGTCGACAGCATGTCATTGATATGCAGAAGAAAGAGAGTTGGCGATAGGACAGATCCCTGCGGTACGCCGGCATTTACTTGCAAGAACTCCGAGGCTCGTCCATCACAAAGGACGCGAATACGGCGCTCCTGCAAGAAGCCGGCAACCCAGTCGCACAGTCTAGGAGGCAGACCAAAGGCTGGTAACTTGGAAAGAAGCGACTTGTGCCAAACTCTATCGAAAGCTTTGGCGATGTCAAGGCTAATTGCCAATGACTCGCCGTGCTTGTCCATAGCCTCACCCCAAATATGGTTAACATACGCCAGAAGATCACCCGCTGACCGTTTCGGCCTGAAGCCATATTGCCGGTCATTAATTAGGGAGTGATCTTCAAGGTGACGCATGAGCTGTTTGTTGATAATGTGCTCGAACACCTTGCACAGCACTGAGGTGACGGCTATGGGTCGATAGTTGTTTGGGTCTGAGCGATCCCCCTTCTTGGGGATCGGCTGTACATTCGCCTCTTTCCAAGCCGAAGGCACTGTACCAGAGCTGTAGGACAGCCGGTACAGCCGCGCAAGCATTGGAGACAACTCCGCTGCACATTTTTGCAGAACCACCGCTGGAATACCGTCCGGACCACTGGCTTTCCGGACATCGAGTGACTGCAACACCGCTCGGATATCGCGTTGCCTGATACGAATATCAGGCATTGCATGGTCACTGAAGGGCAGTGTCGGCGGCTCCATACCACAATCATCGACTCGGGAGTTGGCCGCAAAGAGATTAACCAGCAAATTTGCTTTCTCTTGCGGCTCATGGGCCAGGGATCCATCGGGATTGCGCAGCGGGGGCAGCGAAGGCTGGCAGAAGTTGGCTTGCACGGCTTTGGCCAGTCGCCAGTAGCCACGGCTACCCGTGGGATGCTCTACTAGCTCCTGACCAAGCCGCGCTATGCGCTGGGCATCCGCTCTGACATAAGCCCTCTTGCAGGCCTTTGTGGCTCTGTTGTACGCCGCCTTGAAGTGGCCCACGTTGGGATCGCACGTAGCGCGCGCCCTGATCCAAGCGCGGTACGCAGACTGTTTATGATTAACAGCCTCCGCGCACTCGCGCCCGAACCAGGGGCGTGCCCTGCGGACACCGGCGACATCAGTGTAGGGGATATAATATTCCATGCCCAGACTGATCTCACCGGCGACAGCAGTTGCGGCCTCAGATGGGTTTTTACCTCCAAAGCAGCGTTCAACCCACGGGATGGACGCAAAATAATCACGCAGTCCATCCCAGTCCGCTGACGAGTAGTGCCAGAGACGCCGCTTCCCCTGCACGGGACGTGGGGGCGCTAAAATGGGCACCTCGGAACGGACCAGACAATGGTCGGATTCACCTAAAGCGGCGCTCACCGAAACACTGTACTGGTCCGGGCGACTCGTCAGCAGAAGGTCTAGCAGAGAGGGCTCATGGTCCGACCTTTTTGGTATCCTAGTGACCTCGTGTACCAATTGGGTCAGGCCATGCGCCAGAGCAAATGCATGGGCGGCTCTTCCCGCGTGGGTTGTTTTGGCGGAGCCCAACCAGATCTCGTGGTGGGCGTTAAAATCCCCCAAAAACACCAGTTCAGCGTTCGGAAACCGCTCCTGCGCATCATCTGCCGCCTGACTAAGGTATTCAAAGAGTCGAGTTGTCTCGGCATCTTTAGGCTTTACGTTCGAATTCAACTTCCAATTCCAATTTGCCGAGTTGGCGAGCATGTTGGGCCTCCGCAGCAAGCTTCCTCGCAACAGCCCTCGCCGAAGAGCGGCTTGTATGCGTGGAGACAGAGTGAGGTCGGCTATCGCTTGTTGGAGCCTGATTAGCACCATCACTCGTTCTTGGTGCATGAGATGCCGATTCCTGTGTTTTCTCGGGCACAAGTCTCGTTTGTGATCTTGTAACTACCATTCTTGCTGGTTTCATGTAATAATGCTCGAAGGACCACTATTTGGACGACTGGTATAACTTTCCTTAATATTTATTTTCTATTCTATTGGAGAAAATAGGAAAAAAACCAAAGAAACGTCCATAGTTTGAAAAATTATATTGACAATCCATTCTACGTACAAAACATAGCTTTTTAAAAAACAAAGAAATAGCATAAATATAAAAAGGTGGCAATTGGCCACAGTACACGTAAAATACATTTCTTATTTCCTTTCTTCTTTCTTCGAGAACCAGTCCACCGTCTTACTTCTCCTCTCTATTATTTGACCTGGATATTTTTTATGGAGTACCAACCCCAAAAAGTAAGACTACGCCAGATTTGACGCTTTATCCATCTATGAGCAGGTGAGAGTGGCTTGGGCTTAGAAAATCTTGATTTGGCCGCATGGGGATATGAATGTACTTTTTCGATACAGTAGATTTGTTTGAAAACGTGATGATAATACAATGGGACTTGTACAGTAGTTTGTGAATAACAAAAGAGATATTGAGGATAGGATGCGGTAAATACGCGTCGACGGCGTAACAAGGCTTGTTCTACGAACACAACTAATTGAAACTTGTGATGTTCTTCCATTAAGGCGCCCACTCACTAACAGTTTACCGGACGATATAAATCTGTCAGTTAATCGCAATAACCCACACACTAACAGTTTCCTTAACGATTTTGGACTGACGACTAATACGATCCGATAGTGTGTGGCCGCCGAACGATTCCGGACAGTTCTAAGCCGGACAGTCCTAGGCCGTCAGGGCGAACGAGCACAACGGGCCTGTCGATCGACGTTTCGTGTCAGTTTTTACTAAGATTTTATTCCTTTTTTGTACATACTCGTCTATATTTCTTATGCACATAGTCCATAAGGTTCAAAATAGCTAACACCTATTTCTCACAATGATTAGCACATACTTATATAAGAATAACGTAGTGCAAGCCATTTTCAACCTTATTGACATCACAACAAATCTAGTTTTTTGAAGTGAAAACTTCTTTAGCGACGTTGGATGGGTGTAAAATTTTAAGGAAGCGTCAGGATTAGTTGACCTTTGCACCGTAACCGACGACTGACGTCATACAAGAATAGGTAGAGACTATCTATTTTGCAATTTAAAAGAGATGGCGTCGCAGCTTAAACGGTAAGCACTTCGACTGTAAGTCCTTATAGTTTCAGATAGTATCGGGTTCGAACCACCTGGCCTTCCGAAACTTTTTGTGATTATTTTTTCTTTTTGTAATTTATTACATTTTATGATTATTTTTTCTTTCTGTAATTTATTACTTTTTGTGATTATTTTTTCTTTTCATAATTTATTAATTTCTTCTGACAGAAAATTAGCAGAAAATAAGTGATAGGTTCTATGATTAGCGCTATATTATAGGTATGGTATGGTATGTTCTTTTTTATATTTTTCTATGTACCTATATAACGAAGAAAGAAAAAAAAATGTTTTCACTTCTGCCGGCACTCCCAGAGTGCAACCCGTCTTTTTTTTTTCTTATATTCGTGATCAGCAGCATTTATTTATGCGAAAAAACATGTAATTAAGAAAATGTCAATAAGGTCGAAAATCGCTTGCACTGTTTCGTACTCTCTATGTAACTGATATTAGACCATTACCGGCAGGCGATCGTACGACCTAAAACTGACGACTCACAACTGCTAGTGTGTGGTCGCAAAACTGACAACAGGGAATTGCCGGCAGGCTAAAATCGCTTTAGTGTGTGGGCGCTATCGGCTTAGGACTGCAGGTCGCCGGACAGATCAGGAACTGCAGGCGGACTGCAGGCGGACTGTTAGTGAGTGGGCGCCTTTAGACTTGTTGTTAACCCAACAATGCTTTTGTGCGAAATATACCTTCTATCAGAGTTACATTATGTCGGTAGGATATTAGTTTTTTTCTTCTTTTTTAAATCAATTTTGACAGAATTATATTTTTCTTTTCTCTAAGAATTAACATACTATTACTTATTAGAAAATGCAAAGCTTGTGTTTCATTCGTATGTTTTATGTACGATTCTTGGAAATATGATAAATTTAAAAAATGTTACGCTCAGCAGTTCAAATTAAGTGATCAAATATTTGAATGTAAAGGTAAATAAATTCTGCTTATTTACATAGGTACCTCAAAGGGATAATGAGTTATATAAATATGTAATTCAAAATGTATATCTGTTTGTATTCTGTCCATCAAATAGAATGAGAGCGTAATGATTACCACCGATTTTTCTAAATATTAGGCATTTATTGCTGATTAAATCATCGTACCAAATCATTCAGATCCTTCACTGACAATGCTGATAATACCTTTTATTTCTGTATCTTTATCACTATCAGTTTGAACTAACTTCTTTTTTGTAGAAATGTGTGGACTATAATTTCCTATTATCCATTTTGTACAGTTTGTGTCAAACATGTACCAAATGTATAGAACTGAAGCACTGCTGGGCTTAAGTAACCTCTCCCTACGAAAGAGCTTAAACCAAAGTTCAACGTGTTTGTTTAGTGTCGGATGACAGGTTTCTCACGCCTTTGAGAATATTATGAGAAACTTTCGAAAATTCAGGTTTAGGTGCAATTTCTAATAATATATGTTGCACCTGTGAAAGGTAAAAGTTTACGCGGTGGCTTCGAAGATAGAGCAAATAGTCCAATTTCTGATAAGGGTCAACCGGGTAGTCCGGGGTTAGCAGAAATTGTGCATGCAATTTTTGTTCCAACATAACCATTAAAAAGGAACCATACGGTGCTTCTTATTTTAAACAGTCCTAGATGTTTCAACAAAAAATAATGAAGATCGATTCATAAAAACAATACTACAGTACCCCCCCCCCCCCCCGCTCCCTTCTTTTTCTCATCAGTTTTTTTTTATAATGAAGTTACCCTAACCGATGCGACAACCTGTGCGGAATCATGTCCTTCAAGTTTCAGCCAAAAATCATCAAGATATTTTCATATACAACAGAACAGTAAACTACCCTCTTTTCACCCTCATTTTTCCACCTGTTAAAATATAATAGTCGATAATAGTTGACTGTTAAATAAATAATATGTGTGCCAAGTTTGGTAAAAATCGTTTATGCAATGAGCCCTCTAGACCGGAACTGACAAACTAACAAAGATATAGACAAAAGCAATATTTGCCAGCTTGTCGAAACGGAGACTCTAGTTCACTTTGCTCACTCGGACAATTAACCAATCCTGCGAGAAGATGCGATGAGAGGGGGGTATCTTTCCATGGGAGTTTACCATATAACATAACCGAAGAATCGATCATTCTTAAGTTTTACAAATCAGACAATTTTCGTTTATATACCAGATCCTTCAATCTTCTTCAGTACTTGGTAAATATTTACTCGAGCTACCTACACTCTTATCCTTAGGCGGGTGTCGGTTGGCAGGCAATAAGCAATTTCGCTCGCTACTGCCAATAGCCACTTGTGTCACGTCACCGTTCCAGCCCGCAAGATATTAGTATGGATGCTTAGCGATAAAAGCGAGTATGTGCGAGTTAATTTAGTATTATGTCCCACAAAGACGCATTTTGACTTATATTACAGAAATTTCACGCATGCTTACGTGGTTCAAATTAATAGGCGTGGCAATTTCGTCTGATATTAGACTTGTATTTCAGTACAGTATGATATATTTTTCTCCATATTACTAATTCAAAAGCCGCGTGGTTCCCGGCAGAGTAGAATTTGGACCACCCCTTCTCTTCCCATGTGGTGTCGTACAAGGCGACTAAGGGATAGGGCTGATTAACTTCAACATCAGACAAATATGTACCTACAGCCCAGACTCAGTCTCAGATGCATGGCTCGAGTCAACAATAGTGCCCGGAATACGGCAATTGGCTCACCCCCTATTACGTGGGACCGAATACAAATTGGTGAAATGTGGGTGTTAACTCACCTCTGCCTAACCCTCCGCGGATAAAGGCGCAATTATATGTATGAATGCATGTATTACTAATTCCATGTCTCTGGATGGATACAGTAAGAATATAATTTTACTATTAGCTTTGTGTCCTGCTTGTGTTCCTTCGTCTCCACTTCAGGAACGTTGGGATGTATTAACCGCACGTTGCCCCTTAAAGAATAAGAAGAGTGGGTACATATAAGGTCAACAAGATTTTCGGGATTCTCAAAAACAATACGTAATGCCGCTATCAAAGTATCGACCACCTTTAACTTTTCATCCGTCATCATTCCGTTAACCTTTACAGGGTGTAAATCCACCAAAGAATCAAAGGTTACTAACGGTGACGTACACGTCGTTACGGGGACATGGATATACCTCTTTGAATAGTTACCCTATGGATTTATTCAAATTGAATAACGCAGTGTGACAGCTATTCATTACTTCGTTTGCACTGACATACCAAACGTATTTCTAAATTATAGTCGAACAAGCATGGTAATGGATGGTCCAGTAAAATGTTTGCACTATACTTGTATCTTATTCTACATCCAATCTATCTATATGGTAGATATTAATATGACATAAAAAATCAATTTAACAAGTAATTTAGGATTGAAAAACGTTATGAATTGGATAATTGAATTTGAAATAGAAATTCGATGGTTAAAATCTCAATTTCAAACCAATTACACGTTATATACGTGTCGAAGTTTCTTCAATTAAATTATCTTGATAAATCGACAGTTGTCCGTTTAACAGAGATTTTAGAAACATAGAATTTATAGACAGTAATACACCTGGGACTTATAACATGAAATTCGCCTTATTTCATGAATAATAAGAATTGTTCTGAGAATATGAACCACTATATACAGAGACAGCATCAATGATGAAATCACTAAAACCGCTAGTACTGCTAAAATTGTTTATTAAATTCCACAGTCAAAACTTTGTCGATCTATTTTCCAGCAGCTTCATAATCATTAATATTTTAGTGTCAATGGCCGTATATATTAGACTCCGAATATTCAAGAGTTGAAGGTGTCATCACTTTTCCTGTTATTAATAAAAGTATCTACTCTTTTAGAATTGCTACCGTAGAAATCACAATACCCTTAGAATATTGTCTTTGTCTGAAATCTTTAGTCGCGAATCTCGATTTCCCACTTAAATAAACACAATAGTATGTAATTATCGGGTTTTCTTTGTTTCCCGCGGTTGTGATTAATTACTTCGTGGTTCCAAAATTGATTTACTTTTGAATTAAATAATTGGTTCTCTGTGAGACTACGTAAGTAAAACGAATTGGAAAAATTTATAGATATTGTGTAACTAGAATTTTTAATTTATATTACATTATTTTAATTTAATAAATGTGAAAATTTGTAAGATTCCTTTCATAATACACCTACTTACTCTGTTATTCTCTGCACCTCCTTTGATTGACTGGTAGAGAATGCCTACGGCATTAAGTCCACCTGTGTAGATTGTGTGCATGAAGTTTAAATAAATAAATTAATAAATATTTTCATGTTTGTATGTTTGTGACACAATCACACTCCAATAACTGAATGAATATGGTACGTAAACCAAACCCACAAATAACTAAAAAAAACTAAGAAATTTTTCACGAGCTAATGGTTTCCTTTTTGACATCTTGCTATTGTTTTCTTAGTTTTGTGTGTGGATGAGTGTGTTGTTGTTGTTTGCTTGGTTTTATCTTTGCCTTCATTTTTAATATTCCACTGACTCTTCAATTGGAACGGTTTATTAAAATGGAAAATTTAGGAGTCAAAATAGTGAATTCGAGAAAAAAGGTTTGAATTTCCAAATCATTATAAACTAATTTCTTTGTTGGTCGAAAATTGTATGTCTTCGAATATTCATCTGGAAACCGATTTTGAAATAGAATTTGAAATACAATGCTATTTTGTAGGAAAATTATAAAGGAGCCTTGTGATTGATATAGAAACAAATATCCATCCATACTAATCCATACTAATCCATACTAATATTATAAATGCGAAAGTAACTCTGTCTGTCTGTCTGTCTGTTACGCTTTCACGCCTAAACCACTGAACCGAACTTGATGAAATTTGGGGTTTAAGGGGGGGAAATAGGGGATAAATTTTTTTATAAAAGTTTGTCATTTCTGGAGATATCTTAATGAAATTTGGTACAGAGGTAGATTAGAGCTGGGGAACGGACATAGGCTACCATTTATCGCGAAAAGGGGGGTAGGAGGGGCGGACTAGGGCCTTGGGATTAAAGTTTATCGTTTTAGAAGATTTCCTGATGAAATTTGGTACAGAGATAGTTTAGAGCTTGGGAACGGACATGGGCTACCTTTTATCACAAAAAGGGGTAGAAGGGGTAGGGGGGAATATGGCTATGGAATGAAAGTTTGTCTTTTTTGAAGATAACCTAATGAAATTTGGTCTAGATATAGATTAAGGCTTGGGAACGAACATAGGCTACCTTTTGTTGCAAAAGACGAGGTTAAAGGGAGGTTATAGGGAATGAAAGTTTGCCAGTTTTGAAGACATCCTGATGATATATTTGGTACAGAGATGGATTGGGAACGAACATAACGAACATAGGCTACCTATTGACGCGAAAATGGTGGTGTAGGGGGGGGGGGGAATAAGGAATGAAAATTTGACAGTTTTGAAGATATCCTGATGAAATTTGGTACAGAGATGGATCAGAGGTCGAAAATGGACATAGGCTACCTTTTATTGCGAAAAAGGGAGTTGTAGGGGGAGGAAGAAAGGGGAATAGGGCTATGGGATTAAAGTTTCTCATTTTTCAGTGGCACAAAAAAGGGTTTGAATATGGCATAAATGGTAAGAATTTCTTTTAAGATGTCCTCATGAAATTTGGTACAAAGGTGAATTAGAGCTTCGGAACGGACAAAGTCGAGTAGCGAACCAAATATAGAAGCGAGTGGAGAGGCGAGTAGAGATTGTGATAGGGACGAGTGGATAGGCGTGTAAAGATCGAAAGTCGAGTAGAGTCGACTACAGGGGCGAGTAGATATGCGACCAGAGAGTCAGTGGAGAGGCGAGTATAGAATCAAATAGAATGCAGTAAAGGGTTGAGTAGAGAGGCGAATAGGGAGGCGAGTGGAAAGATTAATGTAGTGGCGAGTAGAGATCGAATAGAGAGTTGAGTAGATAGGCGAGAGGGAAGAGTCAAGTAGAGAGGCGAAAAGAGAATCGAATGGATGGGCAAGTAGAGAGGCCAATGTGAAGGCAAGTATAGAGAAGAGTACAAAGTCGAGTAGAGAGGAGAACAGAGAAGTCAGTAGAGAGTCGAGTATAAATTCAAGTATAGAGGCGAGTAGAAAGTCGAGTAGAGAGTCGAATAAAGAGGCGAGTAGAAAGTCGAGAACAGAGGTGAGTACATAGTCGAGGACAAAGTTGAGTAGAGAGGCGAATTTAATGCTCAATAGCGTCGGATCAACACTAAGCGATAACCGACATTCACGCGGGCGGAGCCGCGGGCAACAGCTAGTATTATAAATGTGAAAATTGCTCTACCTGTCTGTATATCTGTATGCACCGTTTTCACGCCTACACCACTAAACCAATTTTGATGCAATTTGGTATAGGGGTAGATTAGACCTTGTGAAATAGGATAGAATAGGCTATTTTTGCTACCGATAACCGACATCCACGCGTGTGGAGCTGTGGGCAAAAGCAGGTTCTAAATAAGTCGGGTCTGTACATTAGAGATTTTTTCTAAATCCTTTAATCATTCTGATTCTGTAGTGTAAGTAAATTGTTGTTCAAAATAAAACAAAATGACGAATAAATCGTGCCTATCAAATCGCGTATAAACTGCGGAAATGAACAGCCAGCATGAGAGTCATAGTCATTCATTTTGTCTATTCGATACGGACCGCAGTTTATCAGTGGTAACGAAACGGTGCGCGGCGGTGTGGTCGATGCTATCCCGGCGGTACAATGAAATTCTGAGTTTACTCTCTGGGATCGTTTCACGCGCTAGGAGTAATGCAAGGAAGTTCTTTATTGCTTCCTACCATTTTCATCACATCTACCAACGTTGTTTTGTAATCCAAACGTACGCTTCTTAGAAAAATACTTTGTCTTTGCTATGAATACTGTTGAAATTAAAAATCATATGAAGTAATTATAAGAGATAAATGTGAAAGTTAATGAGTATGGATGGATAAGTGTGTGTGAGTCGATGTTTGTTGCTCGTTCACGCGAAAATGCCTCAACAAAGTTTACTCATCGATATAGATATAAGTGCTGTCAGTGGAAAGACCAAAGGCTATTCCTGCTTTATCTTCTACGCTGATAGCACAGAAACTCCCTGTGTTTACAGGGTAGGCAGGTGGTGTTGCACACGTCCATAGGCCACGGTAACCATTTTTCATCAGGTGGACCGTGTGCTTGTCTGCCATCTCAGTGGTATAAATAAAAAGAACTGAACAGCAAGGGTGGTGAGGCGTGTTATTTGTGTCATAATATTATTCATAAATATTCATAAGAGAATTTGTTAATAGTTCCCTTTGAGCGTACTTCAGTATGCTATGCTGATAAAGTCAGTGTAGAACTGTAAAGTACTTATTTTGTGTAACAGATACAACCCGTTATTGATTGAAACCGGAGTTAGAAAATGATTCAAAGGACGATGAGTCCATGAAAAGAAATTAGGTTCTCACGACTAGAACATACATTTTCTATTCATCCGCTTTTTTTAAATTAAAGCCCTTTTGAATAGATGACTGACAAGCTAAAGCTAGCATTACATAATCCTTTGAATTTTTATCATTCTTTTTTATTATATTTTTAAATTAGAACCCTCTTCACAAATGTGCGAGTCATGGACTGTTTTAAATACTCTTTCATAAGTATATTTTGGGTATCAACATGACTGAAGTTGTTCATGATATTTTTCTATTTGTTAATATTTAAAATTCATTTGTGGGCTTTCAGTAATAGTCGTATATTATTGTACATTTCGAGGATTTTTATTAAGACATTGCAAATATGAATTTACATTTGTCCGCAATGTAACAAGTTAATTTTCTCAATCCGTATTACACAAGTGCCCCTTATAATCACTACATAGTATAAAACAAAGTCGCTTTCTCTGTCCCTATATCCCTTTGTATGCTTAAATCTTTAAGACTACGCAACGGATTTTGATGCGGTTTTTTTTAATAGATAGAGTAATTCAAGAGGAAGGTTTATATGTACAATACATGTTTAATATAGTAGAGGGTGCAGCGGGAACGGGATCTGACGCCACGCGGTCGAAAAAATATTGGCGGTACGAAGTTCGCCGGGTCAGCTAGTATAAGAATAAAGGACATCTTGAACGATTTATTACAGACTTTTTAGTATTATAAGTACGTTCTGCAATGTTCCATTTAATTCAGGTGATAGTTTTTTCACTTCCCTGACAGTTTAGGGAACCCCCAGATGCTAAAATGATGGTCCTCAGTGTGTCGGAATCAACACCTGCATGCTTTTGCACTCCTCGGTCGAGGAACCGGGATTTTAGTAAGATGAAAGCATATGTGATGGTAAAGCACTTCATGTCTTCATGCCATGGCAGAGCAAAGGACGAAAGCGTGAACACAGTCTTCTCCTTTCTCCGATTATATTGATAGTTGCAAAGATAGCATTTTTATAACTCCATTATTCTGGAAATCTATCTATCTAATCTATAATATCTGATCCGTGAAACCTAAGAGGAAAATCTGCGACCTGGTCCGTCAATCAGTAGGCATGCCGGTTTGTAGACGAGTTTATCATGTTAAGGTTCCTTCAAAGTCTTATAACAAATGAAATACGCGTCCAGTCACAGATTAAACTTAAAGATACAATTTAAAATTTAAATATCAACAAACTACTATACAGTAAAATAGCTTAATTTACAAGACATACTCATGTCACACAAGGGTAGCAGAGACCCTTTGTAGGGTGAAAATAATTCAAAGAAGGTTTTTAATGGTGATTATAAATATATCACATCGTTTAATCCCACCTATAATAATGATGTAGTGCTTCAACCAGTGAAGTTCGGTTAACAAGCATGGCATATAATGAGCAGATCGATCAAAGGTGAACAGAGCACGGCTTGCGATTGATTAATGATTGGGACTTGATTGAGCAATCAGTTGCAAACGTTCAGAATATTTATGTTCGCGTACCTACCTACATCAGTAAACCCAATCTACCTTTTCATCATTTTTTATCTATACTTAGAGTTTCCCTTTTTCATTATTGCTTTATTCTATATAAATTTACAAATAAAAAATACGATGGCCTCTGACCCTACGCCTTAAAACTAGATTTACTCCTACAGACCTTTAAATTCGAATTTCTGTCTTATTCGTTCGTTTATCGTAATTAAACATTGGCAATGCGCGCCAACGGACTAACCAAACAGGATGCCGAATACCGTCCAAAGTTTAAAAGACCAAGTAGGAAAGCGGGCACTGGGTTCTCCCGCGCTAGGCGGGACGAGCAACCGGGAGACACGCTAGGTTGATGATGATGATGAATTAAACATTGACAATATTCTGGGTAATCTGCGCATATTGGAACTCGTGTTTTCTACCAACCCGACTTTTTTTCTTCCTGATATACGAAATATTTGAGTGAGCACATATTTTTAATTTACTTATAGTTTTCTTACTACTGACATGTAGGAGAATGTAGATGGAATGTAGGAGCGAAGCGTAGAAAGGATTGAAACCAAATTTTTCATTTGATAAGATAGTAATCTTTCGGAAATATGCTTACCTAGTCTTAAATGTAGAAAAACAAATAAGATTACATATATATGTATGATGAATTACAAATCGAAGTAATTGGAATCAGAAGTGAAAAATAAAATATGATTAAGAAAATAATGTTTATGATCAAAGTATAAGCACTTTGATCATAAAAATAATTTTCTTCGTATGTTACATTAATGAGAAATTTGGCCTAATATCGATCAAAAAAACTCTTAACATGATTTGAATCGAGCCTCGGTGATAACATACTTCCAAGAACTTGGTAAAGTAATTGAATCAAATAGAATACCTATTGAAGATTCAACGCCAGGGCGAGTTTATATGAATTTGATATGCGGGAATATAATAGCATTAATTAATGAAAATCTTGACTTCGTTGCCATGCGTGGATCGAGCCGTGCGTGAAGTGTACCATAATTGAATAGCTGTCTTTATCTATACTATTTACATAATACAGAGTTTTGTATTTCGCCCTCGAATGCTGCGACATAAGCCACAATGCTGCCGAAATGCGTCGCGTATTTTTATCACTCTACGAGTATTTATAAGAGGGATCCCGCCTGTTATCTCGAGTTTTTGGAATGGATTAAGTTTAATCTTAATCAATTCCACAAATCTTTTAAAAAAAGGCGATTAATTTCAAAAATATTTAGGTATCGATATTTTATATTGATTTTATACTGAAGTAAACAAAACTTCTGCAATTCTAGCCAGCTACAACAGTGCTATTGCTACAATATTAGCTACTACAGTGTTTCTTAAGTCATACTTTTTTAAATAATCACACAAGCTTCACAAAAACACTTCTTTCTCAACTAGTTATTCTTAAAATGTTGCGATCATCAACATGATAATTTTTTCTACTACCGATGAATTAGTCTTAGATTTTATGGGACCGATTTTTGAGCCCCCAACCCTGAAATTTTGCCAATCGGCCCCTGTACGGGCTTGCAGGTGAGGTTGGGTTGACCAATAAACAGTATTCACATTGACCGACCAATACACAGTATTCACAGCCACATTGAGGCTTATTTGTCACACAGTATTCGAGGGGTTCGACAATACAGTAGCCTATCAAGATGTATGAAAGTAAGTTACTTGCATTGGAATACAACTATTTAATCGTACCCGCCCTGGTACCTATCTTAAATATTCAACATGTAATGAGTCTTTTATGTGGGCACAAAAATAGCTTTTAATTAACTCACAACAAGTTTGAAAAAACATTTTTTTTCATAGTCGCAGGTCGCAAATGACACGCTTTACCCTCATTAACATGGAAACGAAGAATAATAATTAAAACTCGCGAAAAAGTCACGCCTCGTCTTTGAATCCCAAATTACAGCTTCCTACAGAAGTTAGAAGATTTTCATACGCACCAATGTAGCATTTATTAAGTGCTTTATATATAATTTTACTTAATGAGTTTTGTTACTTACTTGTATGTACAGTCGCTAGCAATTTTACGAACGATTTTTACATTGCAAAATCAAGTTTCTGACTTGATTTAACATTCTTCAGTTATATTGTTTATTGTCGTTGGCCATTAATCAGAAATTGAAAAAAAAAACAAATCACATTATTTATCTGGTGGTAGAAATTTGATGGCACAAATTTGTCACAAATTTCGAACGGGTGGGTACCACCGTGCACGATTGCTAAAAACCCTCCATAGTAATCCAATCTCGGTTCAAACCATCAGGCGAGGTGAAGTCAAATTGGCGAATGCCGAACTCCGTGGTGAAGGCCCCGAGGTGACTGGGCTTAACGCAAGGGATGATGGTAAATTATATTATTTAACTTTTTATATAAAGTTTAGAAGCTAAGAGGATCATAACTCGAAACGTAAATAGCTAATACCGATGGCGACTGTACCTAAATGTTTTCAACTTGAGAATACGTGTGACAGAACTTAATAATCGTAAATTTTGATTAATGACTGAACTTTATAATGTTGAATGTAAGTTAAATATGTATTAATAACGGGTTTGGAGACCTGCCAAGAGGACCTTCGCAACCAAGTCAACCTCACCTGCAAACTGGTAAACAATTTGACGAGGCACTGGTGGAGGCAAACTTCTCGGGGTTATGAGGCCTGACGTCAGTCACTTCCTTAAAAGTACTATAAGCTTAACCATGAGAAAAGGAGATAAGTTGTAGTACACCCGGGTTTCTAGGTGAAAACCTCGAATGCAACAGGGAACAACACTAAGATAATGATCATGCTAGTGTCTTAAAGAATTGCACCTTAAGACTACCTACTATTTGCTCATATTAAAAACAAAAACGATTTCTTAATCGCAGTACTAAAGTATACTTATATAGCCGTAAGCTAGAGCAACAGCCCAAAGCATACCAAACGTACATAATCTTTTAATATAGGAAAGTGCTCCGACCTATTCGCCGGTTAACGTGAACTAGTTTCGAATTCTCACTATTAAGTATTCCACGCTAGACGAATTCGAGATGCTCATCTTAAGGGAAAAGGTTGTTGGGATTTAACTTCTCAGCTGGTGTTCAATGCGGATTGATGTTATAATATTATTTTTCTTTCATTTTTAATTTATTTACTTCTATTTTTTATATTTAACTATCGATTTCTTAGTCATTATCATGGTTTTCGCAATTGGCAAAATAAGCAACGCACATATACTAACTTTTACTTTATTATAAAATTCTAAAAGTCAACACTCTGAATCCGCGATCAGTGTTCTCCGAATAATACTATGACAAACTGAGCTGGACCTGAATCTGGACTCGTCTTGAAAAGCCAGAATTCTCCTATAAATACACGTCTTGGGGCGACACTGAAGTCAACTTTCATTTTCCGATTTATATATAGGTAAAATCTATACTATTATTATAAAGCCATCCATGTGGTGACGGAGAAAGAATACAAGTATTAACACCCCATGGCAACCGAATGGTGTCAAAAGAGGCGACTAACGGAAAAATACGCAGATGATATTACTGCGAGAGAAGGAAATCTCGAAATAAAACCCTGTTCCAACCAGTCTGGTCAGCGTGGAAACAATAGGCCTAAGCCTTCCGACTTTGGGATAGGCCTATGTCCAGCAGTGGACTGCGATATACTAATTGCTTGATGTTATAAAGAGGTTAAGTTTGTGAGTTTGTGACGGGAGGGTCAGCAGCGTGAACAGGATCAAAAGTACACGCGGGCGGAGCCGCGGACAACAGCTAGTATTAACTATATTCCATAATATATACACACATCAAAAAAGTCTAAGCAACATGTACTAATTGAAATTTTAGGGTGGTTCTTCACATTATAACGTTGTATTTTATTTTTAAAATTGTTAGGTACAAAATGAAATTTCTAAAGAAAATGAATTTATTGTGAAAGAATAGGACAATTTAATACAAAGTACGGCCTCCTCTGCTATTCAAAACTTGCGGCAACGATTATTCATTGAATTAATGAGACTGTTTATGTCATCTTGGAATGGAATTGTAGCAAATCCTTCAGCTGTTGGGTTGTTGTTACTCCGCCATGTCCTTCAAAACACGTCTCTGGAGCACGTCCCCAAGTTTGAAGTCTGGCGATTGTGCAGGCCAGGGCAATACCCGGATGTTCTCCGTTGCCAAGTATTCACTGGTTCGCCGAGCTGTATGTGAACACGCATTGTCATGCATTAATGTAAAATCGGAGCCAAAGGTTTGTGCAAATGGATGGACATAAGGTCTGAGAATATCCTCAACGTAATTTTCAGCGTTAATGTTTCCATTTACAAAAACGAGCTGAGATCGCCTGTTCTTCACAATACTCGCCATACCATAACTGTTAAGCCGCTGTATGGATGAACTTCCTGAACGCACCTGAGCCTTTTAGTATTTCCGGGCCGACAGTACACTCGCACCCTTCTTGTATCAGGCCTAAACCCGAATCGCGACTCACCGGAAAACATAATTTTATCCCATTGTTCTTAGGTCCATGTTATGCGTTCTCTACACCACTCTTTTCGACGAGCGCGATTCCCATGACGTGTCGGTGGGCACCTGATTGGGCGTCGAGCTCGTAGCCCGTACTCAAGCAGTCAATTTCGCACAGTTTGGGGAATTACATCAACACCACTTGAATTTTGTAGCCTCAAACTTATCTCTCGAGCGGTTAACACCGGCTGGCGTTTTGCAGTCAGTTGTATGTCGACGGTTAAGAATCAATTATGTCTATCTCAAAAATGACAACTTTACAGGAGACGAAAAAAACGTTTCCATGCTTCAGCTAACAAGTTACTAAAAATGTTTTAACCGATATAAGAGGTAAATAATTGCAAGCAAATACTGTGTTAACGTAGATCGTCCTAATATTATCACATACAAAGATATCATGAGTTGGGTAGTATTGGTTCAAATAATGTAAAATATGTTTCAAACATCTCTTAGATAGCTGTTATTGGAAATAAAACAACTCCTTAGAAATCACTTAATTTTATATTATAATCAGTTAAATCAAAACGTCATGTTTTACGTTAGAAAATATAGGAAAGCATACATTAATTTTAAAAACCTTACAAATGAGGCAAGGCGTCATAAAAATTATGGCACTCAGTTGGAAGAATTTGTTTAAGCTCCTGGAGATGTTGAAATTTGGAGGCTGTTATGGCAATCATGTTAGAGCGTAGAGACACATAAGATACACCAGGATTGAACCGATTTGGCCGCTGTGGTAATCTATTCCAATCTTGATCAAAATGGAGTTTCACTTCAATAATATTCTCTTCGTGGTTATAACGAATGGCCCGCAAGTCAGTGACAGTGGGATCACCCGTTTTGCGTCCAGGCCTTATGGATTTATAGATCCACGTAGTTGCATCAGCATAATTTTGAACAAAATTATGATCTATTTGGAGAACTTCGTACGGATTTGATGGCCTAGCTTCCAAAGTAGCAGACACGTAATCGCAGGGTAAATGAATAACGCGATTTGTTAACTTGCGTTCAATGGCGCTATGAACAGAGTCGCATTCCATTTGCGTATGACCCCGTTCGAGATATTTTTGGGTGATGCTTACCTGGTGTCTGATGCTTAGGTTAAGGAGTGCGTTTGACAAAACAACATTACGGTTTTGATAAGTACACCCATCTGAATAGATGATTATGGGTACCTTCTTTTGTAAGCAATGCCGCTCTAAATAATCCACTACAAATGAAGTGAAAGTGCTAGCAGTAAGATCTGCCGCCGTTTCTGTAAACCAATAACATGTGCAATGGCGAGATGCTAGATTAAAAATCGTGAAATTATGGCATGTTAATTTGGTTTTAAAGTATAAAGCACTGGCTGTGGAGTAAGGGCAAACTTTGACAGATTCTAAGTCCATCGTCAGTACTATACAGTGTTCCAAACCAGCTTCTTGTTTATCTTTGGCTTTTTCTTCTCTGGCTCTATTCTTTTTAATAATGTGCTCTTGATAAATGTGTTTATCAATATTACCTTCCTGGTGAGCAACACAAATATCACACATATCTTTTTTTAGGGTATACAATGCTAAATTATGCTTTTGAAATGTTGTATCAAATGTATATCTAGATACAGCAGGTGTATTGGTGTCTTTACAGTATTGCTTATACTTATTAAACACATCAGTGACAGAACGATAAATGGGCTCTAAGTATAATTTTCGTGTTTCCTTTCTTGCATAATGTGAAGGCATTTTTGGAATCTTGTTCAAATAATCAATTAAAGCTAAAGTCTTGCTATTTTGTCTTCTGTCACTTGTATTTCCAGAGCTCTCAGCCTGATCTAAGCTAAATATATTGGTTTTTACCCATATCTGCACAGTAGTAGCCTTCAAAGACAAAGTATTTAAAAACATCTTTTTACATACTTGAATTTTTTCAGTTTCATTTTTAGGTAAAAAGTAATTAAGCGTCCCTTCTCTTCGAGAATGTTCATCACCTTTAGTTTTTTGTGTAGTCTTAGTACGGTTTACAAGTCCCCTGACATACATTTTTTTTTCATCCCAATTAATATTTTTCCAGAAGTAGGTATGAATCGATTTACGCGTCTCTTCATCAAATCTGTCACAACCCCTAAACTTACTTTTCTTACAGAAATCAGAGTTGCAAGACTCACCCAATTGTTTCGCTAGTCTAGCCGTATCTTGTCGCATCTTTTGGTTTCGGGGCTTGGAAAATCCTAAATACTCTTCTCCACGCATTCTTTTTCTTTGAGCTTTATGCTTCTTCCATTCATCTTTTTTCGCAACATGACTACGCTTTCGACCCTCATTAACATTACCGTATTCGTCTTCACTGGTTTCACAGTCTGTTATCAGATCATTTGGGTTTTGAGCTAAAGAAAAATCATTATCTATATCTATAATATTATAACCGGGTATAATTGACGGACTTGGACAAGAAACATCTAATAATGCACTTATTGCTGGCATAGAGAAAGACCTCTTCATGGAAATTTTTTGGTTATCTTCAGTCAAGTCGTTCAATGACAACGATTTTATAGTACTAAAACTAAATTTAGAAATGATTATATCTTCCAAAAGGTCGCGCTCAAATTGGTGAAGTTTAAAGTATTTTATTGGTGGTTCACGTATATTTTTCTTCGACGTATCTGTAATTAAGAAGACGAGTTGAGTAACAAGTTTACAAGTTAACTGATCTCTTACCTACTCGAAGCTTGAAATAACCGAATTCATGTTAACGAAACTCACCATCTGCGCATTCAATATTAGTTCTTTCTTCATCTTTCAATAAACACAGGATTTTTTTGGATCTTAATCCTTGATTTAACCGATTTGTCATCTTTCTGTAAAAAAAATCTTATATTTAACCCAATTTATTAAACTAAATTTTCTAAACCATATCTGGAAATAACATCTATCTCATTTACTTTATGTTTTTCAAATGAGAATCATAAATAAATAATGTAATAATCTGAATTCTAACAGATTAAAAACGCAACTAGACATTAAAACATCACACAGTGACCAAAATATCCTAATATTTTTGACTATGTATCACTTTTTTCTAATAAAAACAATAAACAATTAAATTTACTCACCTGTCGTAACCGGCATCAAAGCATAATGACAGTTCAATCAAAAACTCTCCAGCGGCGACACGCGAATCCAATATGTATATCAATCTCTCTCTTTCTATCATATGATATTTCTATGCATCGCATGTGGCTGCTCAGTCACAATCACGCAGCGTTGGGGTAAAGACGTTCTTAGCTGAGATAGATGGTAATGGCAGAAGAAAATACGTGCTCATAAGATAGGTGATATTTCTATGGCTAATAACTTTGAAAATTCTGTAAATATTGAGATAGGTGCCTGAACAGCTGATGCTAAATTCAACTTTAAATCCAAGTACATTAAAAACAGGAAAGTGTAAAAAAATGAGATAGACACTATTGGTTCTTAACCGTCGATGTACCGATCTTGCCGACTGGTTGCACTCCTTTTACGGCCTAAATGCTGTTCAGCGGGTTCCCCTGTATTATTGTAGCGCTGCCAAAGACGACAAATAACACTTCTATGAATGCCAAAATGTCGAGATACCTGAGATTGATAACTTCTCGCTTGCAACATCCCTACAGCTCTTTGCATTTCATCTGCCTTCAAATGACGTCGCTCCATGACGTAAAGAATATCTAACGATTCAATTTTATCGCTAACTTTATTTAAATGGTTGGTAAAATTATAAAATCAAGACTAAACGTAGCAATTAAAACGCACTTAAATTCAAAGAAATGCGCAGTCAATTGAATTTTATGAAAAAACAAAACATAATCAATTTTTTTTACAACCAACCAGTATGTCATCAATAACAAAAAAGTTTACTTACCTACGCACTTTGAGTGAGTTAATACTTAGAAATTAAGTAATATAAATGGTTAATTTGTAATATCATGCATGTTGCTTTAGACTTTTTTGATGTGTATAATGTCGGAGAGCATAGTATCTGAGTATTACAAATGCCAAGTAATATTTTTTTGATTTTTTTATGTGTCAACATTAGTTATTTACTTGAGTGTCTTTAGTTATCAGTTGACAATGACATTTGATGTAAATGACACTTCGTTGGCGGTCGGAGCCGAGAGAGGCTCAGCTTGTAACGGAACGCGGTGCGAAGTTTTCAGATCAAGACAGCAAACCTCACTGTATTCTATCGGTTTGAGATTTATCCTAAGTCTAGTTTAAACCCTAAAATATTGTAAGCATCCTTTGTGATTTCGTGTAACAAAGTTAGTGTGATAACGAAGTATTGTGTTAACTCGTTCGATTTTCGAAATACCCTCGCATCTGATTACTATCCTGATTTAGTCGTAATAGAACCCTTTGTGATATCGTTTTGATCCTTCTGAGCCGTCGCATCGATATATATAAATCAAAATCTTGAAACGTGTCCTGTAGTAATGTAACGGACTGAAACACCGTTTCGAGGTTCTTATAAAACAAGAAAACATAAATAAATAAAATAATTCAATGTCGTAAAACGCCATCTAGTAATTAAGTAAGAATTTCTACAAGTAAATTGAATATCACTTGGTTTTTTATAAAACGATAATTCAATGTCGTAAAACGCCATCTAGTTGATTAAGTAAGGAATTTTTATACGTAAATAAAATGATGAATAAATATACACTATGGTATGTGGTCAAAGAAAAAAATTGATTCATAAAGAAATTATTCTGTTAAATTGCAAAGGGCAAGTAAATTTGTTTTGTGAACAAATAAATTTAAAATGTAGTTTAATATATACAGTACCTATAGATGGGACTATGATTGAAAGAATTTAAGTTTAAACAGATAAAGTTAAAACTTATTAATTATTTACAAGGAACAATAATTATAATATTTAAAGCAATAAAGTACTGTTGAAAAGAGATTATAAATACTATTTATTATCTGTGTGCCTCAGAGCTATGGAAAATGCAGGAAGTGGCTCTGATTGGTTATTATTGTTTAAAGGTCAAATGATTATTGAATAATTTTCTATATCTATTATTGAGTATTATATGGATGTTTATTAAACATAAAATTAATCTTATATTATTATGAAAATATTGACAGTTAGAATCAATGAGTGTAAGTATGTAAATAGTTTATAAATATTTAAAAAAGGGCCACTGGTTCACGGAAGATTTAAGTTAGTTCATAATTATAACGCAGGCGCCATAGAAAACCTAGCGCTGTTGTCAATTATTCAGAAATTGTGACTTTTGGCGGGAAAATAAAAGCTTCTGATTGGTGGAGGACACTATTGGAGCCCTAATTCGGCGAAAGTAGGATTTTGAGTGGGAATTCAAGGACACTTTTTTTTTGAGCTGGCTTCGGGGTTGGTCGATTCGCGAAAGGTATTCTGTACATTGTACTTTGGCGGGAATTTTGAGAATTTTACATTTAAAGTCGTGAAGATTTTTTTTTACCTTGATTGTGAATAATTGAGTTTAATTAGTAAATATATAGTGTTTAAATTAGTGAAAAGAGGAATTAGGTAGCTCGCCTTTATTGAAGTTTATAATTCGCGAAATGAACATTTTATCGTATGAGCCAGACAAGACACCTTTATCTCTAGGATTAAGAATTGAATCTCGTGTTCAATTCGGAATATCAGCTGTACTGTGAGTCTGCGGTACAGGGCCATACATGAGATAAAATGTTTATATAGGGATTCTTTGTGGGACTTTGGTAGGGCTAGGGACGGTTGAGGCCTTAGGTATTAGCTAGGTTCCCCCGCTTAGGAAGTCAATCGACGTGATTGCCCTGAGTTGATACCTATCGGTGATAACGAAGCTCTTGACCTCTGTTCAGCTAGGCATGCTGAGGATAGTCTGAAGCGCTCAGCACACGGATTTTGCCTGAAAGGGATCCGTGAGCTTCCAGGATGGTTTGTGACTGGAGAGGAGGCGGTTGTCGCTCTCCAGAGCGGATCAGTCCTGTCTATCTTTATATATGTATATATACACACTTTTATGTCCTTGTCCTGTGAGAGAACACATCCTTGGCTTCGGCCGTGGTCTCTTGCTCGTAGGGGGTACTAGTGATAGTTCAAAGTCAGGCTTACTACCTGCGCCCTAGTCAGATAGATTAGCTTTACACATTTCACGTTTAACGTAGTTGAATGTTTGTTGATACATGGTTAGTTTAGTCAGGTAGGTGAGTAGGTACACACTAATAGCAAACATATGAATATATATATTTGGTAGGTAGTATTGCGTTTGTAAAGGGGTGATCTAAGTTGTTATTATTGTAAATCATGATAAACTGATTGGGAAATTAGATAGACAATTGGTTCAATTACAACAAAGCAGATTTGTAAATGACCGCCATCTTGTGACCGAAGAATGAAAGTTTTCCCGCTAATTTTTGCGAGCCAATTTTCATGTCGATTTACGTTGTTGGAATTTACTGGGATTATAGTGACAGTAATGTGTAATAATTACGCTAAGATTATGGTGAAAATAAAACTACAAGCGAATGCTGCAACACCACGACGAGTGATTTAATAGTGAAGTGAGTGATTGTGAGTGAAATGGAGACAGTGAACTGGTGTATTCATTACAGAATTCAGATATTGTTAAAGGTAAATACACAGTGATTGATCTGTCCTAACCATCTTTGATATAATATTTATTATTTACATATAAATCCTTGCTGGTTCATTATTGAACGACAACACAACGGCATATTGTACATTCACGCTAGTGAAACCTTTCTGACTACAGAATTATGTGCAAGACCACCGAAGTCTGAAGGGTCGGAAGTATCCAAACAGACTAGCTACAGAGGTAGTTATTTTACTATTGTTCTTTGTGTACGAGCAAGATCTTACACATGAGATTACCATGGCTACAAACACACAAATAATGATGTTTGGACATTTTAATCACTGTTGCATAATCAGCTATTATATGTACTGTATCGAATGCACATGGTCGCTCGATCGCTATCTTATAGTAACTTTGTCATCCGCTAGGGTGAAGCAAAAGCTATATCTGAGCTGAATTATTGTAGTTTGATCAAGTGTTCGGTGAGAATATATTCTCTCTGAAGTGTCTATATAGACATTATTATTCAGAAGTGAATTGGTTCTAGTATTAACTGTAATTATTTAGGTCTGTGCTAATAAATGAGCTTTTCCTAACTAAACTTATCGTTAACAATCAGCGCAGAAGTTACTGCGATAGATACTAATGTAATTGTCCTAAAATGACGCTTAGAACGATGATTCTGTGTTATCATCTTAATACCTTATATTAAAGGAATTACGGCAATAGGACTGAAGTCCTGCGTTAGAGTTACGCTATTCTGAAAATAGAATTGGGGATTTGTGTATTGGATGCCTCGATACAGTAGGCAGGAGACTTTAAAATTGTCTTCTAAATACCTACTTAGGCATAGGAAGGACTATGTTGGTACTAGTGGCGAGTCCTACTGAATGTGGCGAGCACGGGGCCACATTTCTTATACACGGGGGGGGAAAATACACTATATTACAGAAATAATAAAGATTTATAGAAGTTTCAACGAAGAGTTGATCTTAACTATAAATTGTTTGTGTATATTTTCTTTGAATAATACGACCTCTGTTGGTATCCTCGAAAACAATTATAATTTGAAGTATTGAATGATTGACAATTAATTTTGTAGATTCTAATTTTACGTGTAGTGCAAACGTATGTGGTAGGTGTCTCTGTGCTAAGTGTTGAATGAGGGCGGTGAAAATTGTCAAATTCCAAACGTCATTAAGAATGTAGTTGTCAAAAGATTGTCTGGTCGTATTCCACTAAGTAAATAAGTGAAATTGTATGTTATATTGTGAGTTTAGTATGATAAATAAGGTGACGAACTGTGGATTGACTACGAAGTAAGGTTGGAGTAGCGACAAATCTGTTAAGAGGTATGTTAAAGTAAATACGAGTTACAATCATAAGAGTATGTGAACTTTGGTTGGGGAACTAGGACTGGGATATACATGAATTCTATTGTAGATAAAGTACGATAAGGAATAGGTCTTTCACAACCCATTTTTCTATAGAATCACGGATTACTGCGTATCACGATAAGCGGTCTGAAGGTCATTAGACGATAGCGCGGCTGGGAATTGTAGGTTTGAATACGAGAGGTGTACGGGGATAGCTTTATACATCTAGATTCAATGGTCATGACATAGAATTAGTTACAACTTGGTCCCGCGTGACCAGGATATTACAATTTGGTGCCGTGACCAGGATTAGTATGGTTATTGCAGTGACGTTACGACTTGGTGACGTGATCCATGGCACTGAGCATTACAATTTGGGGCTCGGTGACCAGGATAACACCACAATTTAGTGCCTGGTAAACAGGATGACACTACAATTTTGTGTCGTTAACCAGGATGTTAACGTTTGTTTGTCCCGGGAAGGTCAATGTCACGGTGCTACTTGGTACTGTGCGACCAAGACTAGCTAGGGATGCACGGAAGTAGGTATAATACTAATATCTTGAAACCAGGATCCAGTAGGGTCTGGTATTAAATAAGTAAATGCATTTATATTAAGCGGAGAATATGGAGTGGAATAGAATGGTAGTATTATGGTCACAAGATGGTATTAATAATTTAGTATCATTAATTAGAATATATTAGGTATCGGTGCAATCACTCTGTGAATTATAATATAATTGAGATGTAAACAAAAAATATCATTGACCAGAAAATATTATTATTGGTTATATTAAATAAAAACAAGAATTATATATAGTAGTAGTTAGATTGATGTATTGATTTCTTTACAGTTTAGGTATTTATAAAAAAAAAAAAATATAACAAAATGGATTTAAAGAATTATTATGAGTTGGAAATAAGAGGGAGAAATATTGCCATTAAAGCAAAAATATATTGGTATAAGGTTAGGAAAAAAAGAGGGTCTTATGGGGTGGTTTGTAAGAAGAAAGTAAGTAAGTATTGAGTGAAATTATTTGAGGTTAATATAAGTTAATAAGTTCCTTAAGGTACGGTATGGTTATGCTATACCGTACAATTTGTTGCCGTGAATATATATAGGTAAGAGGGAAATGGGTTGTATTAATATATTAGAGGGGGTTTAATAGTAATAATTAAAATTAAATATATTAGAAAATGGGGGGTCGAGATAGTGTTTTAATTAAAAAAAAAAAAAAAACATGATAAATGAAATAAAATATTAATAGTTGGGGGGTCGTCCTTGGAATTTATGATAGATAGGGAAGTAAATGGGGGAGACAGGAGTATAGTATAATAGTGAATAAGTGTATACAATATACAAAGTTAATGCAATTGTGAATTAATTTTTAGAACTAAAAGTCGTCATCTATTAATAAATAAAAAGGGAAGAGAAGAGAAAAGAAGGTGTAATTTGATAAGTGTACCTTGAAAATGTGTAAATTTATTAAAGTGCAATGAAGTGTAATTGATAAACTGTAATTTGATGAAGTATAACTAAATACGGTGTGACTTTATTGTGTTGTGATACTATTTGATATTGGAAGCCACAAGGGGGGAATTGTGTGTGGTTTCTAGTGAACTAAATACATTTAGAATATTACCTTGATAATTGTCCAAGAGAAGATGGTTAAGCCAAAAGGTAGAGTGCGTAAGACACCTGCTCAATATAGGGAGTCAAATACTGGGTTTACATGTGCAAATAGCATGGGAGATCTGAGTTCTGAGGAATCGTTCAACGTTCACCCAGTTTCTAGGCAAGTAAATAAAGGAAATAGTGCGGGTTTGAACTCTAATAAAGTAGTGGAGCCAATGGATTGTTCAGTGATAGAGAAGATAAATCAGGCATTGGGAATATTGACTTCACAGATAGAGGCATTGAGGGCCGAGGTGAAAGGGGTTAAATCGGCGTCTGTCAATCAAAATGAGGAAATGTCATCCGAGGTAGGGAATCCTTCTGCAGTGGAACCAGAGCTTTCGAATTCTTCACACGAACAAACCAGAGTGTGTTTGGATAATGGAGAACGTAAGGAGTTTAATAATCAAGGTTTACCAGGAAATATTAATTATCATATACGGAATATCACATTAGATAAGCCTAAGTATGGAGATGATATGGGTTTGCACCCAGTGACCTTTTTAGAAGATTTAGAAACTTACCTTAAGAAGATTGGACAAGGGGGTAATCAACTAGAATTAATACAAGAATGTCTGTCAGGAGAGGCCAGGGATTGGGCGAGGGTTTATAAGTTGCGTTGGACTAATTTTGAGGATTTCAAGATGGATTTTCTATCCACCTTTTGGAGTGAGAGCAAGCAGAATGAGCTGCGGAGGTCGATCGTAAATGGCGTTTGGGATAAAGATAAATCTTCAACTATGTTGGGGCACTTTTTGAATTTAACCGGGAAGGCGCAAATGCTTACCTATAAGATCTCAGAGAGACAACTAGTGAATGATATAGTCAGACAGTATCCTAAGTACATACAACAAGGATGGTATACTTCTAAATTGAACACAATCATAGAGACGGCGGATTATTTAAGGGAGATGGACGACATCGCACGAGTAGACAGTGGGGTTCAACAGACAAAGGCGGAGAGGAAGAAGGAGTTGGACCGTAATTTCAAGGAGCATCGTCAAAATTATAAGAAATGGCCAAGACCAGCAATTAGTCAGCAGTCAAAGGTAGCAGCCGTTGCAGCTTCGGGTTCATCGGTGGTAGTAGAAGATACAGCGAGGGAAGGTTTAAACTAGGAGGGATTGGAAATTTGGTTCCCGGTCCAGTCTCAATTAAAGGGGGCGCTGCATTAGAAATTATGCGTAAAATGGGGTGGAAACCAGGTGAAATGCTAGGAAAAGGGGGAAGGGGAATTAGGACACCATTGGCACCGGTGTTATTAGATAGGAAGGCAAAAGAAGGATTAGGTTATAGACATTTTGAACCAAAACAGTTATATATTGACGAGCAAATAGTAGATTTAATTAAGTGGAAGGCTGACTTTAAACAAGTAGGATGTATAAGTCCAAGGGTAGAAGGGGTAGTATTTGAAGAACAAGAAGGTAAAGAGGGAGAAATTAGTTTTACTTCGGAGGTATATGTACACGTTTTCGGGTGTGAGGTAATGGCACTGATTGACACAGGTTGTGATATTACTAGTGTGTCAGAAGAGTTTTTGAACGAGTTAAAGTTAGGCCGGGAGGTAGAGATACCCTGGCTACCAATTAAACCCTTTCAAATAAGAACAGCTGTAGGGCATAAAAGTTTGGAAATAAAGAAGGTAGTTTTGTTACCGTTACAGTTAGGAGAGTTTGTTGCGGAGACGGGGTTCATAGTAGTTCCGGGGTTGATAAATCCTTTAATATTGGGGTTTGATTGGCTGAAAGGACATGGAGTAACTCTTAATACCAGTGGGGAAAATAGAGGTTTAGTGATAAAACAGGGGGATCAGTTATCCGTAATTCCGTTCGTTAAACGTAACAACGGGTGTAGCTTTAAAGAAGTTCAAGATTCCTTATTAATAGAGACTAGATTAGATGAAGTTAATTGGTCAGAGTTAGAAACGGGGGTTGTATTAGAGAGTAATCAAAGGGATAAACTGTTAAAATTGTTACAAAAGTTTGAGAATTTATTTACATCACGGTTGGGTAGAGCTAATTGTTATCAACATAAAATAGTTATGGTATCGAACGTCCCCATTGTTAAGAGGAGTTATCCAGTACCTTATGCTTACAGAGAGCGAATGGAATTAAAGTTAAACGAAATGGAAAATTTAGGTATTATTTGTAGAGCTTCAACTCCATATTGTAGTCCCTTAACCTTTACAATCAAAAAGGATGATTCCATCAGAGTGTTATTAGACGCTAGAGAAATTAACAAGTTTATGGTAGCTGAGACTGAGAAGCCGCCTTTACAATTAGATGTTATGAACTCATTCCATGGGGCTAAATTTATTAGTATAATAGATTTAAACAATGCGTACTTTCAAATACCAATATCTCAGGATAGTAAGAAATATACGGGGTTCACCTTTAATGGGAAGTCTTATGTTTATAACGTATTACCGCAGGGGTTAAAGACATCTGTTGGGAGTTTTAGTAGGGCTATGGACACTATATTGGGACATGAGGTTAGGGAGTATTGTGTAAATTACCTAGATGACCTAGCTATTATTACTACAGGATCATTTAATCAACATTTAGAGCATTTGGACATAGTACTTGGGAAATTACAAAAGGCAGGCCTTACTTGTAATTTCAAGAAGTGTGAGTTTTGTTGTGAGGAAGTGAAGATGTTAGGTTATATTATTTCTACAAAGGGATTACGCACTGACCCAGAGAAAGTTAAAGCTATTCAAGACTTTCCAGCACCTAGAAAAATTAAACAATTAAGAGCATTTTTAGGGTTATGTAATTTTTATAGGAAATTTATTCCAAATTATCATAGACAGGCTCAGCCATTATATAATTTATTAAAAAAGGGTAAGGTTTGGAATTGGGGAGATTTGGAACAAATAGCTTTTCAACAACTTAAATCATTGTTTTTAGGAACTATAATGTTGCATCATCCAGACTTTACTAGGCCATATTACTTACAAACTGATTGTTCACAAATAGGGCTGGCCGGGGTTCTATACCAGATAGATAGTAATGATGAGCAGAAGATATTGGGGTTCTATAGTAGAGCTTTGAGGGGTGCACAATTAAATTGGACTACAACAGAACAAGAGTTTTATTCAGTGATTTGTTGTTTAGAGAAATTTGAATCATATTTACGGGGTGCAAGGGTAATTATTCAGACTGACCATAAGGCTTTATTATTCGTGAAGACTTGGAAATTATATAATGCAAAAATAACTCGCTGGATAAATTATTTGGAAAATTTCCAATATGAAATACAACATATTAAAGGTAGGGATAATATAGTAGCCGATATATTATCACGTTATCCGCCAGAGGGGAAGATTTTACAAGAGGAAAAGATTAAAATGCCTAGTATTCTTTACATGGAGTCAAAACAAAATAAAGAATTGTTAAAAAGACTTGAACAAATAAAATTATATCAAAGGGAAGATGAAGAGATTAGCAAATTACTTAACATATTACAAAATCCTAGTGAGGTAGGTAGACAATCGTCTAGGCTGATTAATAAGTGTAGATTAAAAGATGGGGTTTTGGTTATAGAGAGGGATGGTGGAAAGAGAAATTCGATATACTTGCCAGATAAGCTTAGAGATGAGGTAATTAAACAGGTACATTTGGAGATGGGACATCAAGGTAGTTATAAGATGTTAAAATATATAAAGGAGAGGTTTTATTGGAAAGGTTTGACTAAGGATGTAAAGCGCAAAGTAAGGGGGTGTAATGTATGTCAGTTAACTAAACATAATAATAATAATAAAGTGGGTCCATGTTGCCCCATTGTGTCTAAAGATATAGGAGATTTAGTGATGGTAGATCTATATGGACCTTTACCTGTGGGGAAGTTTGGAATGAGATACATATTAGTTTTACAGGATTCCTTTAGTAAATTTGTGAAGTTTTATGATCTGAGGAAGGCAACAGCCAGAGCGGTAATTAGCAAGGTGAAAAAATATTTAGAAATAATAAAACCTAAGGCAATTATGTCAGATAATGGAACGCAATTCACTGGTCGAGTTTGGAAGGAAGGGATGGAATTGTTAGGTATTAAAGTAATTTATACCACAGTTAGAAATCCCAGGCCTAATACTGTAGAGAGAGTAAATAGAGAATTGGGAAGACTGTTTAGGACTTATAATAGTAGTAATCACAGGGGATGGGTTAATACATTGCCAAAATTAGAAAACTTGTATAATAATACATACCATGAAAGTACTGGCTATACTCCTTGTGAAATTCTATATGGGATTAGCACTGAACTATCATTTGACCAAGCTATAGGGAAGGATAGTGATAGGTTAGATATAGTGGAAATTAGGAATTCAGTGAGGGAGAACCTGAAATCAGCTGCAGAAAAAAGGAAGCTGGGATTCAATAAAAGAAATAGATTGATAGAGTATCAAGTGGGAGATTTTGTCAAAATAAAGAAATTAAATAAATCTAATGCTGAGTTAAAAATTACTAAGAAATTTGAAAATTTATATGAAGGGCCTTATGTCATAGCGGGGAGTCCCTGTAAGAATGTTTATATTTTGGTAAATCCATTAACAGACGAAGTGAATGGAAAGTTTAATACTATACATTTATCGAGGTATTATAAAGAACCATGATAAGAATTGCTACACAATGGGTTGATTCCTAGGAGTCATAAAGGATGATAGGGGGAGATGTTATTAAAGCTAGGATAAGACTGGATTGGGGAACAATGGGAATGGCTAACTGTATCTGTCGAAATTAAATTGAACCGTATTTGTGTTATAACTTCTGAGTTAGGAATTGGTGATTCAAAGTCACACCAAAGTAAATTGGTGATTGGTTGAAAGGTTAACTATATGTATTTAGTGAAGTTATTGGAAGTTTTTTTTTTCTTTCTCTTTTCCTTCTCCAGAAAGGGAGCAATTTGTTACGATAATTTTACGTTTGTAAGTAACTAATGTGTTGTTAACAGAAAGTTATATTATTTATTTTGATTAAAGGTTGAAAATTTTCTTTAAAATTAAAGAAAGTAATAAATTGAAAATTGTAAGATTTAATTAACACTTAAAAAGGGGAGGAAATGTTTAACAATTGTTAAACATGATTGATAATTATTGAGTAGAGTAAAATTAATATTGTAAAGTAAAAATTCAAAATAAAATGAATAAAAATGAATTAAACAAAGAATTGTAAAATTTTGAATTAATGTTAAAATTGTTGGAATTGTAATTTTTGTTGTACTAATAATTGATAATAAAAGGAGGAAAGGGGTGAAGCCCATCTGAGGACATGAAGGAGAATGTGGCAGTTTAAGAATTTCTTAAGTTCTGTATACATGTAGTCAAATATTAAAAGGGTCAGATATGTTTATATATATCTTGTTCATTTCGTCAGATGGTGGGGCGTAGAGGTGGCTCCACCCAAATAAAATAATAATAACTAAGTAAAGTTGAATATAAAAAAAAAAAAAAAAGGAAATGAAGGAAACATATATAATAATAAAATAAATAAATAATATGTTTACGTATAATGTCAATATTAAAGGAGACGAAAAAAGGGGGGGGTGGAAGGAAGACAAATAATGAGAACTCTTTTACTTTATTAGTATTGGTCGGTTGGTAGTGAGCACAACCGCGGAAGTTGGTTTTGAAAGTGTGTATGATGAATTTCTTCGTTATATGAGATGTATATGTTAGCGAATTGCATGAGATGATGGAATGGGATTGTTAAAATCAGAATGGAGGGCCATCCCGATTAATACTATAATTAAAGTGTTAAAATTATTATACCAGTTTGGTTCAATTATCTATGTACACTACAATAGATTTTGTGAAGGTTATGCAAGGTGTTAGGTTAAGGAAGGACTAGAAGTCTAAGCATGCCGTTAATGGGCCTTCACAGGGTCTCAACTATACACGTTAGGAACAATTAAGAAAGCACACTCTACATGCTTGTTTGAGAAATGGGATGTGTGTCCTTGGATCTCCTTCGGGTGGAGTGGAGGCTATTGGCCCCTTTATTTTTGTTTGTCCACAAGGTTTGGCTAATTTTGGGGAATGGGGTAGGCGGATCATGGGTGACGTAGATGGATCATGCTACAAAGTCCCCTATGATCTTCTACTCTATGCGACAGCGCTGAGATGATTCACAACCATTTTTTCCCGCTGAATTGGTCAGGCTGGCAGGAAATAACGTGGTCCCGTAGTTTTCGCCTTAAAACTTGAATGTGGGAGCAAGCGATATCGTGTCCCAATTTTGAAACACACACACACACATATAGAAATTGGACCTAAATTGGGTTTAACCAATCTAACAATATGTATGCTACCAAAATAAATTTTAATTTCATGCAGGTCATTTAGACTAGAGTTATAGCTAGGTTAGTGAATCTTTACTTCGGGCACAAAGGGGGAATGGTTGTGCCTGCGTAAATGATTCAGGGGGTCGGATGTAACGGACTGAAACACCGTTTCGAGGTTCTTATAAAACAAGAAAACATAAATAAATAAAATAATTCAATGTCGTAAAACGCCATCTAGTAATTAAGTAAGAATTTCTACAAGTAAATTGAATATCACTTGGTTTTTTATAAAACGATAATTCAATGTCGTAAAACGCCATCTAGTTGATTAAGTAAGGAATTTTTATACGTAAATAAAATGATGAATAAATATACACTATGGTATGTGGTCAAAGAAAAAAATTGATTCATAAAGAAATTATTCTGTTAAATTGCAAAGGGCAAGTAAATTTGTTTTGTGAACAAATAAATTTAAAATGTAGTTTAATATATACAGTACCTATAGATGGGACTATGATTGAAAGAATTTAAGAAAAATAGTCTATGGATATTTACACAAGAATAATATTATAATAGTTTTGTGTATTGTTTATAATAAAATTAATAAGGAAAAGAATAAACAGATAAAGTTAAAACTTATTAATTATTTACAAGGAACAATAATTATAATATTTAAAGCAATAAAGTACTGTTGAAAAGAGATTATAAATACTATTTATTATCTGTGTGCCTCAGAGCTATGGAAAATGCAGGAAGTGGCTCTGATTGGTTATTATTGTTTAAAGGTCAAATGATTATTGAATAATTTTCTATATCTATTATTGAGTATTATATGGATGTTTATTAAACATAAAATTAATCTTATATTATTATGAAAATATTGACAGTTAGAATCAATGAGTGTAAGTATGTAAATAGTTTATAAATATTTAAAAAAGGGCCACTGGTTCATGGAAGATTTAAGTTAGTTCATAATTATAACGCAGGCGCCATAGAAAACCTAGCGCTGTTGTCAATTATTCAGAAATTGTGACTTTTGGCGGGAAAATAAAAGCTTCTGATTGGTGGAGGACACTATTGGAGCCCTAATTCGGCGAAAGTAGGATTTTGAGTGGGAATTCAAGGACACTTTTTTTTTGAGCTGGCTTCGGGGTTGGTCGATTCGCGAAAGGTATTCTGTACATTGTACTTTGGCGGGAATTTTGAGAATTTTACATTTAAAGTCGTGAAGATTTTTTTTTACCTTGATTGTGAATAATTGAGTTTAATTAGTAAATATATAGTGTTTAAATTAGTGAAAAGAGGAATTAGGTAGCTCGCCTTTATTGAAGTTTATAATTCGCGAAATGAACATTTTATCGTATGAGCCAGACAAGACACCTTTATCTCTGGGATTAAGAATTGAATCTCGTGTTCAATTCGGAATATCAGCTGTACTGTGAGTCTGCGGTACAGGGCCATAAAATAAAATAAATAAATAATAAAATAAAAATTTGTTTATTTCCATAACATATCTTTACAAATTAGTTATGTCCAGTGGCCCCACACTAGGCAAGCCTGTCCTGTGGGTACCCTGTCCGATTTACATTAAACAAAAATTAACAACACTGTCCAACGGCTGATCATACAAAATAAAAACAAATTGAAATGAAAGAAAGTGCTTAACTAAACATGCATATTGAAAATGAACAAAATAATAATATAACTAACATAACAAAATAATAATATAACTAACATAAATATAAGGAGTAGTGTGCCCAATTATTAGTCTACCAGATCACAACAAGTGCAAGAGAAGGTCCTCAGTACAATCGTAGGTCAAAGAGGTTAGCCATTCCACGATTTTTGATTTTGCTTCCTTCAGTGAGGACTGCTTTATATCGCACCAATGAACCGCTTTGTTATAAATATAATTATTTTTATATGGGCTAAAGCGTCTAGCAAAGGTCGTCCTAATCTTAGGTAAGGGGAGTCTAAAAATACGACGTTTGAGTAGATGTGGATACTCTGCCGAAGAGATTACTTTCCTATGAACGCTGAGAGCTGTTTTTAAAATAAATAACTGTCTTACGTTTAACACCCGGCATTCACTGTACAATTTGGTTGTTGGATACCTATAGGGCTTTTGAAGCATTATTTTGAGCACTGCTCGTTGTGCCCGTTCAACCTGCAGCATGACAGTTTTTCCTGCAGACCCCCAACAGGCTATACAGTAAGTAATCAGCGACTGACTTAAAGCGTAATAGGTCGTCTTCAGAGTACTGGGCGAAGCTGCAGAGCGCAGAAGCTTCAAAATGTTAGCTGATTTGCGTACGCGGGCTGACAGAGAGCTTATGTGAGCATTGAAGTTCAGGTTTTGGTCAATAACTACGCCAAGATACCTAATCGTTTCGACTTTTAGCAGTGTCTCGCAGGAACACGACGATTTGTTCTGACCTGAGCACTCATGTAGCTGGATACGCAAATTACTTCCAGGAGCCGACCTGGCGGTCTTGTGAAAACACATATATTTAGTTTTTTTTGCATTTAGTGTTAACACGTTATGTTTCAACCATGTTGTCACCAGACGCATTCCAGTCTCAGCTCGCGAGAATACTTCCTCCCAAGTATTACCGTTAAATATAACAGCCGTATCGTCCGCGTAGCATACAATTTCTGCATTTAAAGAGTCATGTATATTATTGATATACATAATGAACAGAGACGGACCCAGTATACTACCCTGTGGAACGCCAAAGTGTATGTTCCTTAGATCACTTTTAAAGCCACTGACACTTACACATTGTGTCCTCCCGGTCAGATAACTCTTGAACCACTCCAAGGCAATACCTCTGATCCCGAAGTGATTCTCCAGCTTTCTGAGTAGGATAGGAGTCGACACTGTGTCAAAGGCTTTCGCTAAGTCCAGAAAAACCGCTAAACTCTGTTCATTTCGATCCAATTGGGAAGACACTATAGTTGTCAGTAGGGATACAGCATCTTCCGTAGATTTACTTTTCCTAAAGCCAAACTGCCTACAGGAAATAAGATTATTAGACTCAATATACTTAACCAGCCTATTATTGACAATCTTTTCCAAGAGTTTTCCGAAAGCAGTGAGAAGTGAGATTGGGCGGTAATTTTCTATTGAGTCTTTATTTCCATCTTTGTGTATGGGTGTTACAGAGGCTATCTTCCATGGCTCAGGATACACCCCTGTCAGTAAGCTGATGTTCATTATTTCAGTTAGTGGCTTTATGATAGCATATCTGATTTTCTTTAAGAGAACATTAGTAAAACCATCGATGCCCGGTGCCTTATCGTTCTTCAGGGACAGTATTAGAAATTCAACCTCATATTCATCTGTAGGCTGCAGAAAAAAAGAGTTTAGCAGCTGCCTATTGTCAACTTCAGAGGCCAGAGTTTCCTGGTTTGTCCCAAGCTTAGAAAGGATACTATCCGCCAACCTTTCTCCCACAGTGGAAAAGTACGTGTTACAAATGTCCAGAGAATGCCCAGCGTTTGTACTCCCTGGTAGATTTAGAAGTGCCCTAGGTTCATTATTACTTCCCGACAAGTGACATATGGTTTTTATGACTTTCCACATTTTTTTGGGGTCGTTTGTGCTGCTAGACAGTTCCCTACTCTCGTATTCGGTTTTTATTCTTTTTAGGAGGTTGTTACAAAAATTCCTATAACGCTTGTACACTGTTTGTAGAGAAATATCATCAGGGAATTTACGCAGTTTCATGTGTAAATTATCTCTGTGTCGAGTACAACGAATGAGTCCGGGGGTTATCCAAGGAGCTATATTATACTTAGAGTGACTTATATGGACCCTTTTTGTATGTTTGGCAATGACCTCAGCAAGCCGGGAACTAAAGGATTTTGTGATCTTATTTATGTCACTGGTGCCGAATAACGGAGACCAGTCCTCCTCTAAGAGTTCGTTCTCTATGGCTGGGAGGTCCCGTTTCAAAACAGTTCTATTGCTATATCGTTTTTTAGGCAAATTAACTGCTAATCCGAGCATTACCAATTCGTGATCTGTCAGATTATAAGGGCACACAACCCCAACGACGTCCCTAACAGTATTCACGTAGATGTGATCGAGACAGGAGCCAGACAGGTGTCTTGTTGGAACGGTTATAGCAGGGAACATTCCGTGCTCCGCATTAAGACACAAGTATTCCATAGTTTGATTATTGTCTGCCAAAAGAATATTAATATTTATATCTCCCGCAACTATCAGTGTTTGTTTAGTGGCCGAGTACCTGGCCAAAATGTGATCCAAAGAGTACAGAAAGTTACTAATGTTTTTAAAACAAGGGGGACGATATATACCAACAATTGTAATTGCATCACCTAGGTTTATTTGTAAGCAACTGGCGTCCTGAAAATCTGGTTCTGTCACACAAACGTTCAGCGTGTCCCTGACAAAAACTACCACACCGCTGTTTTGATTAATGATTTTTTTTGTGCTGTATGTAGTATATGATGGTAATTGAGGTATAACAGAGGTTTCATTGAGCCAGCATTCAGTTAAAACAAGTACATCAAAATCAAACCCAAATGTTTTTAATGTTACAATGAAGCTGTCAAAGTTCTTGTTGATGCTGCATATGTTAAATGACAAAAGCTTTAAGTTGTACCCTTTTGTAATTTCTAAGTGACATTGATCGGGTGCCTGTACTATGCGACACGTTATACCTAGTGCGTCTAATTCATCCGAGACGCTTTTATCAAACATAGCTAAATAAAAAATATTTCAAAATCATCTCAATCCCGGCCAGCTGGCAAAGGTAACTACCACACAGCAACAGACAACCATAACACGTAAACAGTTGTATACACTCAATCACAATGATCTTATCATCAAATTGAAAAATCTTTGCCGCCCCATCACAAAATTTACAATACCCAATCTCACACCTGAACCATGACACCCACTTCAATTTAATTATTCTATAGTAATACAATGCCAATATGCACTGAGACAGCTCAAATACAAACAAGATATAGCACACTAAATAAACTAAGGTTTCACAGGTAATAAGTCTTAAAATACTAAATTCAGATGTTATTTGATGTAGAAAAGACACGGGCCAAATCATCGTAGGTTCGTATAGGAAGAGCAGGTTTACCTTCTTTTTGCTTGACCAGAATATTACCTTGAGTAACCCAACAATAGGAGTATTTATACTCCTTCGACTTTGCTCGTGTCGCCCGAAAAAGCAGTCTGTTCTCCTTTGTCAAACGTTCGTTGTAGAACACTCTGCTTGATTTACCGGCTACACCAAGATCGGAACTACTAATATTTCTTCTAGATTTCGATGCCACAATTATTTGATCTCGCATACTGCGCCGCACAAATCGTATAACCAACGGTCTAGACACCCTGACATCACCCTCTGCCAATACAGCGGATTTAATTCGGGGCCCAACCCTCGCCACCCAATCAATATCTCCGTCAGTGAGATCAACACCCACTTTCTTTGCTGCTAGAAGTGCGATATGGTGTACGTTTTCATTATTTAATTCTGGAACGCCCACGAGTTCGAGTTCGTTACGCAGTTGTTGTTGCGCCTGCGAGTTTACTTCCAGTTGTAGTTCCGTTACCTTGCTCTCCAAAAGCTTGACTTCCCTATCGCGGGTTTCAAGTTTCTCTATTCTGGAGCTGTTGGAGGCTATTACTGATCCGAGTTCATTTAATCTCGACTGACAGTTGGTCAATGACGTCGTGGCTTCCTCTAAGCGTACTTTAAGAGAACAGATCTCTCGTGTCAGCAGACGGACTTCATCGATAAGTGCTTTCACCTCTGTATTTTGATTAATGTCAGGAATCGTTTCGACTTTCTTCCGCAAGGTGATATTTTCTTCACGTACCGGGGTCATACTATTATCTCCCCCCTTCCTTTGAGAAGCACAGCATTCTGGGCATTTCCAGTTCTTTTTTTTCTCACCTGACATAGATGATATTCCAATACAAAGGGAACAATAGTTCTTATCACATGTAGACGAAGAACATTTTATGTTATTATTATCCTTGGCATTCTTTAAACATCCGTGGCACTTCATTTCTAGACGACACTGGTTCTTGATTATTTACTTTGTTTTCAAACAATTTGAAAATCACAAAAAGATAAGTCTGTGACACCTCGGTCTCGAACCGCAGCTACTTGACGTGTTGCATTAAAAGTATTAAAACCCCACACCGTTAACCGTCACGCCACGATGTTAGTTGGCAGAGGGAGTCAAAATTGCTGTGTACTTTCGTATTTTTAATGCCGGGCCGATTATGAGTGACTCATCTTTTAAGAATTTTTTCTCACATTCCTAGATATTTCCAACACTGCAGGTAATCACTTTCTTTATTTTTATAACACTTTTTGTATGTTTGCACTTTTCGTGGATATTTTCGCTTGATCTGAGCTTATTTATTTTACTTCAGTTCATGTCCCACTTTTGTCTAATAGTTTAATATTTTGTAGCTTTTAATAAACAGCTTATTATTTTCACCTGATACACTGATATTATTGAAGTAAACTTAGAGATAACATTTCCACACTTGCATTGGTATATGCCATACTAATTAATGGTCAATATCATACATGAGATAAAATGTTTATATAGGGATTCTTTGTGGGACTTTGGTAGGGCTAGGGACGGTTGAGGCCTTAGGTATTAGCTAGGTTCCCCCGCTTAGGAAGTCAATCGACGTGATTGCCCTGAGTTGATACCTATCGGTGATAACGAAGCTCTTGACCTCTGTTCAGCTAGGCATGCTGAGGATAGTCTGAAGCGCTCAGCACACGGATTTTGCCTGAAAGGGATCCGTGAGCTTCCAGGATGGTTTGTGACTGGAGAGGAGGCGGTTGTCGCTCTCCAGAGCGGATCAGTCCTGTCTATCTTTATATATGTATATATACACACTTTTATGTCCTTGTCCTGTGAGAGAACACATCCTTGGCTTCGGCCGTGGTCTCTTGCTCGTAGGGGGTACTAGTGATAGTTCAAAGTCAGGCTTACTACCTGCGCCCTAGTCAGATAGATTAGCTTTACACATTTCACGTTTAACGTAGTTGAATGTTTGTTGATACATGGTTAGTTTAGTCAGGTAGGTGAGTAGGTACACACTAATAGCAAACATATGAATATATATATTTGGTAGGTAGTATTGCGTTTGTAAAGGGGTGATCTAAGTTGTTATTATTGTAAATCATGATAAACTGATTGGGAAATTAGATAGACAATTGGTTCAATTACAACAAAGCAGATTTGTAAATGACCGCCATCTTGTGACCGAAGAATGAAAGTTTTCCCGCTAATTTTTGCAAGCCAATTTTCATGTCGATTTACGTTGTTGGAATTTACTGGGATTATAGTGACAGTAATGTGTAATAATTACGCTAAGATTATGGTGAAAATAAAACTACAAGCGAATGCTGCAACACCACGACGAGTGATTTAATAGTGAAGTGAGTGATTGTGAGTGAAATGGAGACAGTGAACTGGTGTATTCATTACAGAATTCAGATATTGTTAAAGGTAAATACACAGTGATTGATCTGTCCTAACCATCTTTGATATAATATTTATTATTTACATATAAATCCTTGCTGGTTCATTATTGAACGACAACACAACGGCATATTGTACATTCACGCTAGTGAAACCTTTCTGACTACAGAATTATGTGCAAGACCACCGAAGTCTGAAGGGTCGGAAGTATCCAAACAGACTAGCTACAGAGGTAGTTATTTTACTATTGTTCTTTGTGTACGAGCAAGATCTTACACATGAGATTACCATGGCTACAAACACACAAATAATGATGTTTGGACATTTTAATCACTGTTGCATAATCAGCTATTATATGTACTGTATCGAATGCACATGGTCGCTCGATCGCTATCTTATAGTAACTTTCCGCTAGGGTGAAGCAAAAGCTATATCTGAGCTGAATTATTGTAGTTTGATCAAGTGTTCGGTGAGAATATATTCTCTCTGAAGTGTCTATATAGACATTATTATTCAGAAGTGAATTGGTTCTAGTATTAACTGTAATTATTTAGGTCTGTGCTAATAAATGAGCTTTTCCTAACTAAACTTATCGTTAACAATCAGCGCAGAAGTTACTGCGATAGATACTAATGTAATTGTCCTAAAATGACGCTTAGAACGATGATTCTGTGTTATCATCTTAATACCTTATATTAAAGGAATTACGGCAATAGGACTGAAGTCCTGCGTTAGAGTTACGCTATTCTGAAAATAGAATTGGGGATTTGTGTATTGGATGCCTCGATACAGTAGGCAGGAGACTTTAAAATTGTCTTCTAAATACCTACTTAGGCATAGGAAGGACTATGTTGGTACTAGTGGCGAGTCCTACTGAATGTGGCGAGCACGGGGCCACATTTCTTATACACGGGGGGGGGGAAAATACACTATATTACAGAAATAATAAAGATTTATAGAAGTTTCAACGAAGAGTTGATCTTAACTATAAATTGTTTGTGTATATTTTCTTTGAATAATACGACCTCTGTTGGTATCCTCGAAAACAATTATAATTTGAAGTATTGAATGATTGACAATTAATTTTGTAGATTCTAATTTTACGTGTAGTGCAAACGTATGTGGTAGGTGTCTCTGTGCTAAGTGTTGAATGAGGGCGGTGAAAATTGTCAAATTCCAAACGTCATTAAGAATGTAGTTGTCAAAAGATTGTCTGGTCGTATTCCACTAAGTAAATAAGTGAAATTGTATGTTATATTGTGAGTTTAGTATGATAAATAAGGTGACGAACTGTGGATTGACTACGAAGTAAGGTTGGAGTAGCGACAAATCTGTTAAGAGGTATGTTAAAGTAAATACGAGTTACAATCATAAGAGTATGTGAACTTTGGTTGGGGAACTAGGACTGGGATATACATGAATTCTATTGTAGATAAAGTACGATAAGGAATAGGTCTTTCACAACCCATTTTTCTATAGAATCACGGATTACTGCGTATCACGATAAGCGGTCTGAAGGTCATTAGACGATAGCGCGGCTGGGAATTGTAGGTTTGAATACGAGAGGTGTACGGGGATAGCTTTATACATCTAGATTCAATGGTCATGACATAGAATTAGTTACAACTTGGTCCCGCGTGACCAGGATATTACAGTAACTTGACCATAGACACAGTTATTATGTGGCTATATCAAGTCACAAAAGGGGTTTCAATGACCTCAGAATATAATTGCTAAAATTAATAACCGTTAAGCTTAATCAACCAATTATTTGCGACAAAGGATACTGAACACGGATTGGGTTAATTAAGTGGAATACACAATACTTTAAAATTCAATGATAACGTTATATCAAAGGGAAATCTATGCAAAGATTGTTTTGAAAATACTTTAAATACCTAAATACTAATGAAGCTACTTTTGATAGGAATATAGAAACTTCTATTTAGATTCCTTCTTATCCAGAACAACACGCGCAGAAATGCGGTGTTACATGAGGTACTAAAAATTACCATCATGCTTATTTAAATAGGGCATTATGAAACACCTGTCCAGGCCGTCAATGTAGGGACTATCTTTTATTATTTTTTTATTTATTTATTATTTATGTACATTTAAATGGCATTTATACAAACAAGTGAAATATTATGTACAAAGGCGAGCTTAACTCAGATTGAGTTCTCTTCCAGCAAACCTGGGAGTGCACAGAGGAATCGCAATGCAATGAGAGAGGCAAAGTCTTGTGTACATTTGTCAATACTTAATAGTATGAGTAGGCATACAAAAGGTATACCCCTGACAGAAGGCATTACATATACATATATATATAACCATTATAGACTACATTCACATATATAAAATACTCATGTATACACATAATAAAGACTATATAAATACATACATATAGGCATACATACATATAGGCATACATACATTTACATACATATAAATACATATTATGTCTGTTATTGTTGAGAAAGGTAATAGTCTCTTGTTCGTTCCTTAAAGATATTTAAAGAAGGGCTATCGCGTATTGAATGAGGAAGAGAATTCCACAGCCGCACTGCAGAAACCGTAAAGGAATTGTCATAGTAAGAGGAACTATGGGAGGGAGTTCGAAGTAATAGAGAAGAAAAAGTACGACAGGGTTTACCCCTGGGGACAAGAAACTCAAATCGCTCACGAAGATAAATAGGAGAGTGAGGATTATGAAGAACAGAAAAGAGTAAGGAAAGAATGTGAATATCTCGACGCCGCCGAATCGGTAACCATTTCAGTTTCTGTCGGAACTCTGAAACGTGATCGTACTTTCTTAGACCAAATATGAACCGGATACATAAATTTTGCAACCGCTCCAGCTTGTTCCAGAGTTCTTCAGTTGCGTCGAGAAAGGTGACATCAGCTATCATTCTAGAATCGACAGCATCTAGAATAAAGGCCCGTGTCTTCTGGAATTCACTCATGCTTCTTCCATCCAATGGGCATGAGTCAATTAAAGAACTGAATATAAAAAAGAAAACGTTATTTTTATTAGCGTTGACTTTCCAGTTAACATTGAAACAATAACTATTAAGGGTGAAATCTCACTGAAAGAGCAACAAGAACTACTAAATATATTGTAAAAAAATATTTAAAATAAAAAACCCGACTGATTCTGAAAAGATCGAAACAAGCTTTATAGCAGGCGGTACCTATTAATTTTCCTCTGCTTTGAGATTTGCAAATGGGTACCGCCTGCTATAAAGCTTGTGTCGATCTTTTCAGAAGCAGTCGGGTTTTTTATTTTTTATAATTTATTTTATTTTATGCTTTTTAGTTATGACTCGTAATCGTCTTCAAATTTCCTTCATTTTGATACCTCACTTGATAAATTACAGTGATTTTTTTTCTTGACCACATGCATTTCGGTGCCTAAAAACCAACATATAGCTTTCCTTCATATTTTATGTACCTAAGAACATTTGGGCAATAAATACCTTCCATTTGAGATATGAATCATTGAAATCCGTACCTACGGTAATTCACAAGATATGAGGTAATAAAGGATCTTACAAACATACATACAAGATACGCGCGAAAAACATAACCATACTTGACAGTCGGGTAAAAAAAGAAAAGAGTACTCCTCTTCACTCCTTTTTCCTTACCTCTTGATCGTTAGGTAAACGTCTTAACCACTAAGTTACCGACAACGATTTTTGAAATAGAGAGTACGATTTTAAGCTATTGCATAGCTTCTATCAAGGGGCCTTGAGCGCGGGGACCGAATCCAGAAATTCCGTAACGAAAAAACCTCACGCTCGTTTCTTTTCGGCAGTCTTCGACACGGTGTTCGTGTGCGTGCAACTAGCCGTATTGTACGACTCTACGAAGCTCGCACGAATCGAGACGAGCTGCTCCGAAATCGGACGAATACATAAGCAGCTGTTTATGAGAAAGTATATAGGTGTATAGGTATTTATGTACAACAGTGAATAGCTGTACTTGTAAAATTTGTCGATAATCACTTCTTAATATCGTTATTTTTTTTAAATGAATAATTTTGTTTTGGTGTGTCATCTCATTACACTATTTATACCTAATTATTTATACCTATTATTTATACCTAGATATTTTCGTTTTATAGAGAAGAAAAGCGTAAAGAGCTAAAAAGAAAAAAAAAACTAATGCACGTCAAAGGGCATATTATCATAATTGCATAAGTTGATACAAAATGCTATGCAATAGCTTTACCGCGGCAGTCCCCGAGTGCCACACGTCTTTTTTTTAAAGAATATTAGCAACCGAATTGAATTGCCAAATAGATTCACAAAACAATAAATAGAAGGGTTCTGTAAAGTATATTAAATATTGTTAAGCGAAGCGTTCAATTAATACAATCGTTCATAGATAACATTCATTTCGTTTGATTACGTTTACGAATTCCATCCCAGTTATCAAAAGAGCCCTACTGGCACTAATTTGTGCGGACGTCCGTAATCTTCTAAGAGATAAACCTATTTGTGCCATGTCTGGCATTGACAAGCGAATAATTGTCAAGATGGTGGATAAACAATTGAAATGTAATAAATATAGTTTGTAGTTAATAATGGTCGCGATAGTATTGTATTTGCGGCTTTGTGATAACTATATTATTCGTATGACAAAGGGTAAATTGGTATTGCCGATTATAATAGCAATATTATAATATACTAGCTGTCGCCCGCGGCTCCGCCCGCGTTGATGTCGGTTATCGCGAATCAGGGTATGAAAAATAGATGTTGGCCGATTCTCAGACCTACCCGATATGCCCACAAAATTTCATGAGAATCGGTCGAGCCGTTTCGGAGGAGTTTGGGAACGAAAACTGTGACACGAGAATTTTATATATTAGACTACCCAGTAACGCTTAAGTTACGACTTTGTCAGATACCGTACGATTATTTTCAGTTCCTGTGGAGTAAGTAGAATAGCACTACTATTCTACTTACTCCACAGGAACAATAATTGTGTTTTTAATATCTCCTATGTACACCGACGTTTCGTATTCGTATTGTAAACATCGCAGTGTCAGTGCTCCGTAAAAAATATTTCACTAAATAGTTTAAAACCACAATCTGAACAATTTTACTACTCCCAAAACAAATGTAAAAGTGATTAAGTGATTGTAATAACAGAACATCGCGTTATTTGTCGAGTTTTCACGGAATACTGAAGTAAAAAACGTTTGAGGTTAGATTGTAACCATAGACTTTTATAGTCGGCATATTACAATTACCTATATTGACATCTGATACATTGCTGTCAAAATCACACGACACACTTGACAGCGCCACATTAGTGTTGCAAAAAAAAAACCACTACACGCAAAATATGGACGAACAACTCCAACTTTTATTTGATAAAATGAAGATCGAAATGCAATACCAAACAAGGGAACTAACTAATACAATACTAGATAAAATGGATGAAAAATTAAAACCCATCTTGGAAGAAAACCAAATATTGAAGCATAAAGTAGAAAAGTTGGAAAAGAAGGTTGAACTGCTCGAGAGAGATAAGAAAAGTAATAATATAATAATTCATGGTTTAACCGAAAAAGAGCGGTCGACACTAGATCTAATCAATTGCATTAAAAAAATCTTCCTAGATGAACTATGCATCACCATAGAAAATTTTGAAATTAATAAAATCTACCGTATTGGCACAAAAACCCAAAATGAGAAACCGAGACCTACGCTCCTTGCATTGGTTAGTGGATGTAAAAAGGCAGAAATTATGAAGAACAAAAAGAAATTAAATGTGATATATCTAAGAGAAGACTATTCAAAAGAAACTTTAGAAATAAGGAAGTCATTGCAGCCAAAACTAATGGAGGAAAGGCAAAAAGGAAACTTAGCGTATATAAAATATGATAAACTTGTTATAAAGGAAGGTTCAAGAGCCATAGATAAAAGGAAGAGAGAAAAATCAACCTCACCGCAAGATGAATTACAACCAAGGAAACAACAAACAATAGGCTCATCAAAAAACAATAGAATAAATGCATTCGATATGCTGAGAGGACGTTCTAACTCCCTTTCAACAACCTCAACAATAACGAAGCAATAGCAAATCGATACCGGCGATCGGAATTCACAAAAAAATAAAGAAATTAAACTAAGAACAGCAAAGGCACTCTCTCCCCCAAGCCGGCTGGTCCCCGTGGGGGAAAACGACCAAAACCCTCCAGCAAATACTAAAAATACGACTGGAATAATAAAACAACCACAACAAACCCTCAAAATTGGAACATTCAACGTAAGAACGCTAGCAACAACAATAAGATTAATCGAACTAACATATATGTTACAAAAAATAAATATCGACATACTCGGTTTGGCAGAAGTTAGAAGATTGGGATATGCAATTGAAGAACATGAAAATTACATATTCTGTTATAAAGGTGAAACACCCGGCCTATACGGAGTTGGATTCTTAATAAATAAAAGACATAAAAATAACATTGTCAGTTTTTCAGCGTTTTCAGAACGGGTCGCCCTTTTAAAAATGAAATACAATAACCAACTGCTTTCAATAATACAAGCGTACGCACCTACTGAAAAAGCAAGAGACGATGAAATCAACTCATTTTATAAAACTCTGCAGATAGCTCAAAGTCAAGCAGGAGATAACGTACTCGTTATCGGCGACTTTAATGCAAAAGTTGGCCAGCTGAAAACCGAAGACGGTGAAAACTTTGCTATAGGAAAATTTGGATATGGAATCAGAAATGAAAGAGGGGAAAAACTAATTCAATACGCACTGGAAAACAAATTAATAATCATGAACTCCTTTTTCAAAGCTCGAAAGAACCGCAAATGGACCTGGCTCTCACCCGGTGGAAATATAAAAAATGAAATCGATTTTATACTATCAAACCACCCCTCAAGGATCAAAAACATAGAAGTATTACACGGCTTTGGATTCAAATCTGATCATCGCTTAGTAAGAGCTACGTACTTACTAGACCAAGGAAAGAAGCGTAGAACATCATTTGAAGTGCAACCTAAGCTACTAAGGACGAACGAAGACACATCGTCATACTTAAGAAACCTTGAGGTCAATCTACGTCAATTGGAAGCACATCGAGAAGAAGACACTCAAAATTTGTACAACAAACTATCTAACATAATTAACACCAGCCTTGCAAGCAGATCAATAGATAAAAAACGAAAAAATATCGATAAAATACTTAGCGAGTTTACTAGAAATCTTCTCACAAGACGAACTGAACTTCTGAAAACGAAGCAAAAGACCAAAGAAATGAGGGAAGAACTCAGCACATTATTTAAAGCTACAAGTAAGGCAATAGATAAAGACTACAAAAAATATAGACAAAAAATCATTGAAGATAACCTAAACATGCACAGAAGCGTGAAAAGAGCACATAAAAAATTGATCACCCACAAAAATTGGATTCCGAACTTAAAATCAAAACCAGAAAAAACAAAAACCAGGAATGATATCATAAACTGTACCACACAATTTTACAAGGAATTGTATGCGAAACCAGCTCCTTCCACCAATACAACCGATGGCGATGCAGCAATAGAAAACCCTCAAAACATGGACGATCTGCCACCAGTGGAAGAAAAGGAAGTCATTAAGCATATCAGGAAACTCAGAGCAGATAAAAGTCCAGGCCCCGACGGCATACAAAACGAAGCACTGAAGGCTGGTGCTACCCAGCTAACTCCCACACTTACGTACTTATTCAACATGGTACTGTTGACTGGTCAGGCACTGATGCAGTGGAAAAGGTCTGATATAGTACTTTTATACAAGAAAGGAGACCCTCAAGACATCTCTAACTACCGCCCGATTAGTCTTCTCTCAAGTATTTATAAATTATTCACGTCAATTCTACAAAGCCGACTGAGCCCGATGATCGATAAATACCAGCCAGTGGAACAAGCAGGGTTTCGTTCAGGCTTTTCTACATTGGATCATATACAAGTACTACAACAAGTAATGGAGAAATATAAGGAGTTCAACAGACCACTTTACATGGCTTTCATTGACTATGCCAAAGCGTTTGACACGATCTCACATGATGCTATTTGGGAAGCGCTGAGCAAATGCCATATAAACAAAAAATATATACGAGTACTGAAAAACATTTATGAGGGTAGCGTAAGTCAAGTGAAACTGGAGAAACGAGGTTCTGATATACAGATCTGCAGAGGAGTAAGACTGGGTGACCCCCTCTCACCCAAGTTGTTCATAATGGTACTGCAACACGTTTTTGACAATCTTAAGTGGCAGTCGGAAGGAATTAGAGTAAACACAAATCGACTTACACACCTCAGATTCGCGGACGATATTGTCGTATTCGCTGAAACTAGCAAAGCACTAGAAAATATGATAAGTGATTTGAATGAAGAAAGTGAAAAGGTTGGCCTCAAAATGAACGAAAACAAAACTAAAATAGTGACTAACAGCTACGCCCACCCCATATACTTGAACGGAAAGCCACTTGAATATGTGAGCAATTACATTTACTTAGGCAAGCAACTATCATTCGATGATAAAAATGAAGAAATGGAGGTTCAACGTCGTATCAACATGAGCTGGAAAAAGTTTTGGTCTCTAAAGGAAATCTTAAAAGGCGAATTCCCCCTACACCTTAAGAGAGTGGTCTTAGACACCTGTGTCTTGCCTACCCTTACATATGGATGCCAAACGTGGGCGTACAACGCAAAAATAACAAATAAACTTGTAGCATGTCAAAAAGCAATGGAAAGAAGCGTATTAAAAATTAGAAGAACGCAAAAGGTAAAAAGTAAAAAAAATAGACAAAAAACGAAAGTTATAGATGCCTTAAACTACGCCCTAAAACAGAAGTGGCGGTGGGTAGGACATGTAGCGCGATGCACAGACAAAAGATGGACATTAGAGACAACTATATGGGGAGGACCTAGAGGAAAAAGAAAAAGAGGGCACCCTATAAAAAGGTGGATAGAAGATATAAAAGCGATAGCAGGAAGCGAATGGAGGAAGAAAGCTATGGACAGAGAGGTTTGGAAAAAGTTGGAGGAGGCTTTTACCCGAAAAGGGGTTCCGATCAATGGTAGTGAAGAAAATTATGATAGTGAGTAAAAGAAAACGGAAGAAACTAGTTATTTACCTATTAGAATTATATAGATATATATTAAAACGCATGTAATAGCAACTATGGATTGGAAATAAACAGGCTTTATTATTATTATTATTATTATGTACAGACACAGCTAATTTTCAATTTTGTAATTTTCAAATTAAAAAGTTTATATAGAATTTCAATAAACCACACAGGTGCTCCCCAAGGAAGTTAAATATATTCTGTTGTAAACCATTTTATTAACCGCAAAAAGCAGCATCTCATTTCTGCAAAGAACATTCTTTTAAGAGTAATACCTTTCACTTTCAAAAGTTCTTTCAGCATATTAATCCTCTGATTTGCATCAAGTTCGAACTCATTTATCGTCGGTAAAATGAGAACTCACGTAACGTTGAACAACGCGTCGGTAGCTCAGTCGTTAAGGAGTCGGTCTTACGATTGAGAGGTCCCGGGTTCGAATCCTGGCCATTACACTACCGACGTGAAACCACTCTTAGCACGAGGAATTTAGCTTAGTTGGAGGGGTTAGTAATTTCGATAATTTCGGTTGCTAATATTCTTTAAAAAAAAATGCATTTCCTTCAAATTAACTGTGTCTAACTACATTTTTAATTATGCTGGCGTTATTTCCGTTTATTACGAAGAGATTTGCGTGTTTGTTATTAGAACAGTACTGTTCAAGTGTGTAGGAATAGTTTATTTTAATAAAACGTCTCTATAATCCAAACACCTATTATGTATGGGTAGTTGTGTATGCAAAACACGTCTTTGTAACATAGAGCTTTACAAAAGGTACCTAGTGAGTTTTTTATAATGCTTTTTACTTACGCAGATAATAATAATTTTATCAGGCTCAATTAATTGTTATTAAACCTCTTTACATTAATAGTTCTCTTTTGTCGATATTACTCAATTATTCGACCAGTTGAGTTATTCTAAAATACCAACATTCAACAAGAAGTAGATCCAATAATTTGGTTTAAACAGGTTTGTATTGACAAAATGCATTACCACATTTACGACATAAGAGTTCATCCGAATCGTTTACAACAACTTTTACCACGACTTCAGCCCCTCTAGACAAGTGGCAATTCGAATGACGAATGTATAGGATTTGAATTTTATGACATGCGTTCACGACTGTCAGATACGTCAAATCCCATACATTTGTCATTATATTCCATAAAACGCCGGCCAACGAATTGCAACTTGTCTAGAGGGGCTGAATACATTCCGCTTTGATTAATAAAAGCAATATCTGCTATCATCTACAAAAACCACTCAACATATTCAAAATGATTGATTAATCGACAAAAACATAAGCACGCTTTTGTTTCAGTAAACCCTATGTGTAGTAACGAAACCAATTTTCGTGGGCATTCATTCGTTAAAAAGCGTTCCCGCAAGTTCTGTAGCGCACTTCGCGTTCGAGTCATCAATTACTCTAACATTTTTACTTGTTTCGATATGACAGACATACGAATATGTCTACGGATGTAGTTCATATTTCTCTTTTTGCAATATGCCTTCAATATTCATTCAAACAGTTTGCATATTTCAAAGTCTATACAGGCTTTGGGATCCACATTGCGCATATTTATATGTATACTAAGTGTATGCTCTTTGAAGTGTTCTCGACCATTATACTCTTTTTTTTTGTGATAAAACCATTGTTTAAACCGAATCAGTTTACCCTTCTTTAAGCACCTCTTCTACGCTCCTTGTGAACGCTTCAACTGCCTTTGCTGCATTTACAAAAGAGTTTATCCTCAATTTTGGGATATAAATAAAATAACAATGTGAAAAATGGGAAATGTAAGGAAAATGACTAATAAGTTCAACTTTTGTAGTGTTCAAATATAGGTTTGTTTGTTTAGCACTCTCCAATAGCCCTCAATACGACCTGCACTTAAAAATACTTTCAACGCTGTACATCTCATTCACATGTTAACAATAGTGCATTACGTGCAATTTTATGGGAAAGGGGCACTTCCTTAAATGTGTGGCTCTATCCCATTATGATTTATGTTATGACACCGCTTTGATTTAAAAATATTTATCGACGCTGTTGGCAACCAGGCTTATGTTCGCATATCGTTTTGTTCGCTTTGGCCACGTACGAAACCATGTTTCGAAACCAGTTTCGAAAGAAGAATAATATTTTTTCTTTCGAAACTCGTTTCAAAAGAATTACAATGTTTCTTTTTTCGACAGTCTAAAGAAAATATTTTTGATGAAGGTAAAGCAAACAATTTACTGTCCACAATACACTCGATGGCAATGAAATGTCAAAGTAATGTGATTGACATCAAAGCTATTTTTTTTTTAATCTGTTATACTGAAACGGAAATAATAATTTTATGCAAGGGTAGTAAATTGTTTACTTTACATTCATAAAAAGCGATTTTCTTTAGAGTTTCGAAAGAAGAAACATTATTCTTGTATCGAAACTAGTTTCGAAAAAATAAATATTATTCTTTTATAAAAACTAGTATCGAACGAAGAAATATAATGTTTCGAAAGGTGGTTTCGTACGGGGCCGAAGGGGTTATGATCAATCTTTGTGTCAGATGCTATTCATCATTTGTAACAAATGAAAAATTACAGAGACAAACTTATAGATTATTATAGTATGTATGCGACTTGTAATCTTTCACTGATTGCCTATTATTCTAAATGTCTATGTTTTTAATATTCCGATTATCAGATGTTACATCATTTATTGGCAATATAATAAGGACATTAATATTGTCGCTATCGGTAGAAGCCTAGCACATTACAAGTTACCGACCGCCTTGGATCTAAAACTTTACATAGAATAAGAACAAGAGTTGAACTATTGTTAATTCCTCCTCTGAAGAATACTGTTTAGTAGGTGCACTAGCAGGTAAGATTGGCTTGCGCTCTAAAGGTGTTCCCCAGAAGACCTTCACCCCAATTTGTAAACCACCATAACATTGTAGGTTAACAATAATATAATTTATATTTGTTCTTAGTTGTAATTAGCGTGGTTCCCGGCAGAGTAGAATTTGGACCACCCCTTCTCTGCCCATGTGGTGTCGTACAAGGCGACTTAGGGATAGGGCTGATTAACTTTAACATCACACAGATATGTACAGCCCAGACTCAGCCTCAGATGCATGGCTCGAGTCAACAATAGTGCCCGGAATACGGCAATAGGCTCACCCCCTATTACGTGGGACCAAAAACAGATTGGTGAAATGTGGGTGTTAATTCACCTCAGCCTAACCCTCTGGGGATAAAGGCGTGATTGTATGTATGTTCTTAGCTCAAATCAGAATGTGCCGATTTTCAAAAGAACTATTTCTTTAGGTTTAACTATTTTTATAGGCGCTACGTTGCCAACATATCAATCTTGTGCATTCGCTCGATGGTATTTGTAGAGACAGCTCGCACCGAAGTCTCATTAATACGATTAAAGTCTGCTACTGCGAAAAAAAAATGGATTTGAAAATCTAGCTTTGATTAAAGTTCTCTTTGATGCCAATTGATAGCCAAAAAGCCTAGTAGGTACTAGAAAGATTAAGTGCAAGCGGAAATCGACTTCGACTGAGCTCTTTTGATTGTGATCCAATCAAAAGCACTGTCGAAATCTTTCATCGTTCGTCCACTTTGTCGAAAATTAGATTATATTGGAATACGGAAATTTAAATGTGATCAGGGATAAAGTTCCCTTTTATACACATTAAACCAAGATTGACCAAACGCAATTAAATTCTAACGCAGTAGATTCCAGAAGATAGATATAAGGAATATATCGATAACATAAGAAAAGTTTACAACGTAGTTCATGGTTGTAAGTCTCCATCTTGCAAGCTTATAGCTAATTAATTAATCTTCGTGCAACAATGAGTGCTTTTTAAAAATGGATGTCACTGAAAAATATATAGCGTTATACAGTTTCACATTGGATAGCCTCTATGAATATTAAAATTTTCTTCTTTGCTACAATTCTAAAAAAAACTCTTAAAGGATTCATTGTTCGTTGTCTTTGGGATTAATGATTCTATTAGGGGTAAGACTTCGATTTAGCCAGAGCGCTGATTGAGTAAGTCAATATTGCCCGAAAATTGTTTCGCGATCGTCGGCCGATAATTTAATTATTTCGGGATCCAATTTAACAGGGCTCTTGTTGGGGCCGCTTACATTTGCCGCCACAGATGTGATTACCCAGGCTGGACTCTAGGCCGCTGTTTGAGTTAATCCCCAATATTGTTGTTAGTCTGTTACACTCTCGGTCCAACACATACGTGAACACATTGTAATTAATATTTGTGTTGACTGCTATATCTAAGGTTATTATTGTTAATCGGTTCGTATATGAAGATTAGTAAGTGCTAATGATGTATAAGCCGTGTATTGTTTAGAAGACGTACGTATTGTTATGTTATATCTATGTGTACATTAATTTTCACTGGAATTTACTCCAATTAGAACAGATGATCCAGCCTGCCTAATATCTAAATAATGTATAAAATTCTTCTGATTGTCATACATAGGGTTGTATGTTTCTGTTTCGGAAATAGTGTCACACTTTTCAAATATTTAACTTTACTCATGATAAAATTAAAAATAAGGTCAATATGCTGTTAATATGTTCTATTCATAGTTGTTACTGAAAAGTTTTTCAGCTGTTGTCTCACGTTAAATGAAATGCCACTCAAACCTATCGCAAAAAGTAATGTTACCGCAATGTCATTACATACCTCTCAAGCCTCCTAACAATATTTTCCTAAAGCACGAAGGTACTAAAGATAAAGTTAAAATACGCACGGAGGAAAAATCCTCCAGCTTTGGCTGCACCATAAATATTGAACCACCGTAGCATTTCATGTTGTTTATTATCTCCCATTCTCATTGTCTATTCCTCTGTCGCAGAAAGTGAACGGAATCCAAATACAACTTTTTAATTAACTTCGATCTGCGTTGAAAGTTTTTCGAAATGGCTCAAGTGTAACTTTAAATAGGGAAGCTGAACTCCTGAGCAATAGATTTTTGGAATATTGAGAAGTTATACGAAATGTGAATTGATTTATTTACCTCGTTTTTCAGTTCCGACCAGTGCAACTTCTGCATATTCAGACTTTTGCTACAGGGAGCACAAAAATTTGTTTCAAAATATCCAATCAGAAAAAATTATCAGTTAGTTTTGCATCATAGGAAGCTTTTGTTGGTCATGGGAACGGGATCAATACAAGTCTTCAAAGTTTTTAAATAATGAATTTTATTATATGAAAAATGTCAGTCACAATATTAAACTAATTAAAATTTATGTTATTACAACAAGTCAGCGATTACACGTCATTAAACCCTATGGAGAGTTTTTGTGCTGTCAGTGGGAAGACCTAAGGCTTGTCCTGCATTATCTTCTACACTGACGGCACAGAATCTCTCTGTTCTAACAGGGATGGCAGCGCGAGTGTGCCGCTCCTGGTGTTGCACACATCCATTGGCCACGGTAACCACTTTCCATCAAGTGCGCCGTGTGCTTGTTTGCCACTTAAGTGGTTTTAAAAAAGCCTCCATCTCCACCATTAATAAACTCCATCATTAATTTATAATAAGTTGTATTGCATGATTGATCTTCCTGTACCAATCAAGTGCTGTATGCATTTGATTACGTTCGAATGGATTGTAATCAGTGTACAATGCATGTTCAATATTAAGTAGATTGTTTGAAGTTGTTGGAGCAAGCTTACGAACATATTACCCATACCAAAACTTCGAACCTAAATTTCTAGTTTCGTAACGTCACTGACACATTCATTAATGTTTGACGATGAATTCATGAAATGACGACGTTCACAAAACCTGCATCACCATTAAAAAATCTTTTCCCAATATGATAAACATACCACTCCCAAGTTTAGTTTGTTACTGGAGACTGGTCAGGGATAGGACTAAACTATAATGCAGTTCCCTCACTAATAACGTGACTAATCATATAACATAAGCAGGTATAACATCTGGTGGTCATATCGAACAAAGTTTAGTGCCACGGGCTCTTAGACTAATATAAACACCTCAACAAAGTCTAGGAAACAAGATGACCCCAATTTTTTTTTTCGTGTAAATCTTGTTTTTAAATAACTGGCAGCAAATAAATAAAAATAGAATAAAGTAGATAACAGAGTTGTTCGAAATTTAAAAATAAATTTAAATTAGTAATGATTTTCGAATATGGAGGGAAAACTTTTAAAAGTGTTTGATTGTGCAGTTTCTCTGAGGCAAAATAAAAATTATTTTCTTTGATTGTAAATAACGTTTATTATCAATAATACGTCTTTTACGTATGGTTTGTGCATTTTTGTGACTGTAGTCATCATGTCACGTCGTCATTTAAGTCGCGAAGAGATGTTAAGAGCTGTTGGTATGCTGCAAGCTGGACGAACTCAACGCGACGTAGCGGATGCTGTCAACACCCAACCAAGCGTAATTTGCAGATTATGGGCACGCTACAGGTCTACAGGGGATGTTGCCGAACGTCACAGGGGACGAAATAGGGTTACTACCCCGCGACAAGATCGTTTCTTGCAAAATTTCGCAAGGCGGCAACCCTCGATTACTGCTCGTCAGTTGGTCGCAAGCCTCCAGTCTCAGCATCAAGTGGTTATTAGCGATCAAACTGTCAGGAGAAGACTACACGAAGCCAATCTTCATGCTCGCAGACCGCTTAGGGTTCCAGCTCTTCGACGTGGAAATCGAGGTCGTCGCTTATTGTGGGCTAACGCACATTTACAGTGGACCGACCATCAATGGGCACGGGTTCTGTTTTCCGACGAATCTCGCTTCGGTTTTCATCCTGATTCGAGAAGAGTGCGTATATGGCGAGTTCCTGGACGTCGGAGTCGTCTCCAGAATCCGCAAGAAGTTTATCCTTACCAAGGTGGAACAATCATGGTATGGGCTGGAATTCGCCTTGGTGGAAGGACCGACCTCGTTTGGATACGGGGCAATTTGAATGCAAACCAATACATTCAGGAGGTTATACACCCCATGGTAATCCCTCATCGACAGCAGTTCGGTCAAGATTTTATGTTCATGCAAGATAATGCACGGTCACACACCGCGAGGGTAGTGGTCAATGCGTTAAGCGAGCACAATATTACGACGTTGGAATGGCCTGCTCAGTCTGCCGACCTCAATCCCATAGAGAATGCCTGGGATTTGCTTGGGAGAAGAGCTTTCAGTGATTCTTTGGAAAATCTGAACACTGAAGATCAAATTTTTTTACACCTTCGCAGTGTATGGAGCCATATTTCACAGACGATGATTGACAATCTCAGACTAAATATGCCACGCCGTTGTCGAGTTGTTGCTAATGCTTTAGGAGGTCCTACAGATTATTAAAAACGTTTAAAGTACGGTTAATTATTGTATTTCTTACTACCTCGTTATTTTTGTGCCTAATCATAGAAGGTTGTAATAATCAATATTGGCACTATTCAATTCTTTCTTTAAAAAAAAATTGATATGAGAATGTTTTTATTAAAATTAAAATTAATAATGGTATAAAAATACCCTTCTATTGATATAAAACACTCACTATTACAAGAAAGGGTTTTTAAATAAAAACTAGAAATGTCCTTGTTCCCTAGACTTTGTTGATGTGTTTATTTATAAGTAATACCTACATAAAGTATAGGTACATACATTTTATATTTTCACTTTACTGCCATGGAAAACAATTTTATACTTACGACTTTTCCCTCCGGGGTAGACAGAGACAATAGCCGACCATCTGGTCCTATCCTTACACACTTCACGAGCTTCCTTTACTATCATTAAACCTTGCATAAATTTACTAGTAAATTTAAAAGTATCCATCAATTTCCGCAATCGCTTAGAGATATAAAAGGTATACCTACTTTCCAAAAAAAACACACCCAGAAAATATGGTCTTTTGAAATAATACCCCATCTTTCACGGGAGAAGCTGCAAATTTATGGTTTTCTGGCTTTTCCATTGTGTCTTGTTTCTTGCCAAATTTTAATTCACTGTTGGACATCTAGCGCACTTTGGCCTCTCCCAAAGTGCGCCATAGCACCCGATAATATTCCATAAATAAATAATTTATGACAATAAAAATTTACTGTATAAGCGGCTATAGGTTTTGATAGCGATGACGTCCAAGTTTAGTTTTTCACAGCATCGATGTATTGCAGACACATATTTTTGGTATTAATCCAACTTGATACCTCCATGCGACCCAGAGAAAATGTTCTTGACAATCATACAAACACCAATCACGTGGTCACCATGAACAGATGAAAGTCAGAGATTGTCTCTCTACGGATAGCTATGGAACCCTAAAGGGAAGTACTTCAATAACATTATTCCGCTCAGAAATGAAAAGGTATTGTACCTATGTCACAAGAATATCATTAATTTCAATAATTTCCGTTGTTGAATCTGATACAATATATCTACTTTGCGAAATCCAGCTGCGAGATCTATTTCTCAAATAGAACAAAGCCTTGCCCAAGGCCCTACAATTATGAAACTCATAAAAATGTAATTACACTCTCCGACCCAGATCTGTTTTCTTTGAACAAAATGTAATAATATATTTTAAACAATAACAGGTGGAAATTCCCAGTGAAGTCTCTGAGGAGGGTATGAGTATGTAGGTAGTCTGAAACTTCCCTGAGGACAAACTTCCTTGTTGTATAGTGTACAAAGCAGAAAACATTGAACAGATGTTATATATTTATGTTACTCGGAATAATACATCCAACAAGGTTTATCATGTCGAAATAACCAGTTTTTGTATGTCCAGCTTTTTTTTATACCATTTAGGTGGCAGACCAGGACACGATCCATCGCAATCAACGTCCTGTTATATTTTGCGTTGACTTTTATCATTTCGAAGAATAGCTTTTGCGTTTAGGAGCACCTAATCGGAAAATTATCCTCTACGCCATTTCATATCTGAATAATACGAGCCAATTTAGAAACAAATTATCACCAGGAACTATTGTAATGTCAGAGTTGGTAGTTGAATAGGTGCCATGAGGCAGTATACAAAGCAGAGTCTGAACTTAGTTTGCGAACATATTAGGCGCTTAAATTGTTAAGTTTATAATACCATTATTAAACGGGGTGCTGCTCTGTTTCAGGCTTGTTGCGATATAACTGCACGAGTGTAATAACAGAAACGAGGGCCAAACTATTTTACAAATTCAAATTTATTTTTTCTTGGTTTCCAGAAATTTTACACGATCTTTATTTATTGTCAAAAGTGCTATTGTAAAAAAATATATTTTTTAATTAAACTCAAGTGGCCCGGGTATAAAATCAAATAAGTAAGACGTAACTGTTACATCACGTTACGCCACTGCTACACTTGCATGTATTCTATCTACGAATAATTGTAATAATACTATCCGACCCGCCCCGGCCTTGCCCGTTGCATATTTTGAAACCCCGTACCACCCCATTGAGCCCGTAATTTACATAGGTACTTTTTTAAACTTTTCTCTGCGAAAGAACTATCCTTAACACTCAACGCATTCAGCGATTCATTTTTAAAGTGAAAATTTAGTGCTAAGTTTTAAACTAAACCAATGCTAACAAAAAAATAACAAGTGACTTGCCGGGTGCAATATACAATTTCTTCTTCAATATCTCTCTTTTAACTCTTTTCGAACAACATCAATTATCATTTGTCCCATCTTCAATATAGACACTAGGATGGAAGAATTTGAGGGAAAAACTCACTGGTTGAATCAAAAACTCTTGCTGCCGATGTCTCCCCACAGCAAACAGCAGCCGATGTCACCCCGAAGCCAACAGCTGCTGATATCACCTCGAAGGCAACAAAATCCAAGCGGGAGGTGGCTACAAAAAAGTGAAGTTTCTACTTTTTTCTCTCATTAATTTGCAGTACAGGTACCAACAGCTTACTTTAACATACCTGACTAGAAAAAAACGACTCTCGTTCTTCGGCCTTACACTCTATCATTCGATCCAACAACTTGTCTATACTTCCATCTGATACTACTCATCATTTCCCAGGTTGCGCACCTTCTTTAGTTGACCTCATCATTGTTTCTTCCCCAAATCGTGTGGTGAAGCATGGTAAGCGCTCCGCTACTCAGTTTTCCTACCATGATTTACTATATCTACCATATCGACTTCGCCCACCCAAACCTAAACTTAAATTTCTCTTGCAGAGCAATTTTCGTGGACCTCGGCTCCCTGTGCAGGGATGCTGGTACCATTGACAGGGGTTTTACATTTTGACTCTAGTTGCACAAACGAAAAGGTTGAACTGTTCACAACCAAGCTCACTCAATTATATGACTTGCATGCGCCTATACGCAGCATTAAAGTCAAGTATTTACCATCGCCTTGGCTAACAAAAGAAATCAAAAGGCTCATAACTAAAAAAGCTGAAGCCAAGTCTAAATACGTGGCGATTCGAAATCACTGCGGTAAGGTGTGTAGGAATGCTCAACGCCAATATATCTATATTTCAGTTCAGAACGGTGATCCAGCTCACGTCTGGAAGTTTCTCAGAACATTGAGAGTCGGTAAATCTCGACAAAACAGTATTTAAAAAAATATAGATATAAATGCCCTAAATCAACACTTTTCAGCCCCATCAACTTTTGATGCAGCTACTAAACTTAGCACCCTAAATAATCTTTCATTCACTGCTACTCCCAACTGCCCTTCGTTTATTTTCACACAATTCACTGACTGTGATGTTAGGCAGAGCGTAATGTCGATCACTTCTAATGCGGTCGGAACCGACTGTTTCAGCCGTAATATGATCATACCAATCATTGACGAAATCCTTCCTGTAATTACCCATATATTTAACTTTTCTGCGGCTAGCAGCGCCTTTCCGACTGCTTGGAAAGATGCACAAATAATTCCTATTACTAAGAAAAGCAACCCTTCATCGTTTTCTGAATATCGACCTATCTCTATACTCACTTTCCTCTCCAAAGCCCATGAACGCCTGATTCACTCTCAATTGATTTAATTCCTCTCTAAAAATTCTCTTCGAATCACTATTAATCCGGATTTCGTCCAGGTCACAGCACCGCGACTACTCTTGTTCGTATTATGGCAGACATTAGATCTGGTATGGAGAACGGCGAGCTAACTCTCCTTACGCTGTTAGACTTCACCAATGCATTCAAAAACTTTGATTTCGACGTTTTGCTCGGGATATTGTCCTCACTTAACATATCTCCGGCAGTGATTAACTGGTTTCAAAGCTATCTGTATGGTCGCTGGCAGCACACCCGAGTAGACGACACTGTCTCCTCATGGAGTTTGACGTCTGCCGGCGTCCTTATTATTATTTATTTATTTTACTTGGGATAACAACAGTCGTTTACAAAAGTTTGTACCAGTAAATAATTACTTAATCTATGACCAATAACAGCTATCCACATTGTAAATAAGCAGACTGATTGCAAATAACAACAAAAAAAAATAAGACACACACCAAAAATAAAAAACCAAATAAAACAAAAAAAAAATTGAATTATAGCAGTGGCAGTAAATAAAATATTGTGATGTAGTTCAATACATACGAGTAGGTATACAAATAAGAACAATGAGTAGTATCGGTATATGAATAGATTCTTTCAATTATGCGGTATCTGTGCGAAGTAAGAACCGGTTTAATGGTTGCGCATAGGTAAGTTACTGTCACTGCCAACACTCCTCCACAATTTGCTAAAAGTATTTTTCCATTCACTTATGCAATGTACAGTAGACAAAGGATATACGGTTGCACCTTTTGATATGAAGTTGTTTGTGGAGGTCGACCGCATATTATGAAACGTTGGCATCATATATAAATATAAATATATCACATACTATTGAAACCTATATACACAAATATATTTTTATATCTACCCTTGCATTCAATGGAAATAACAAATAAACTTCACTATGTGGTTGTAAATTTCAGAGAGAAAACAAAAGGTATTATAGCTATTATACTCATTACAACAGCAAGCCACAGAAACAAAATTTTACGTTTCATTGTGAGCTGGTCAAAATCTCCCTAATTCTAGCCAAAAATGTATTTTTAGATGTTACAAACGGGTCCACACTACTGAATGTTACATTATAGGATCGCATTATTCTAGTAGTCACAGCATTCTGTCCGTATGATGTAGGATGCGATGGTACACTTAGCATTTGAGTGTGCCGTGTACGATACATTGGAGTTTTAAATGTTATTCGAGCGAGTAAGTTAGGGCAATCTATGCGATCACGAAGTATATCAAAAAGTAGTGCCATGTCCATTACAGATCTTCTCTCTTCTAAAGTAAGCAAGTTATACATTCGGCAGTTATTAGTGTAGTCAGTTTCAGATTTGTGGAACTTGAAGTTTAGATGACGTATAAATTTCTTTTGAATTTGTTCGATTCTTTTAATATGAACAGCATGGTATGGTGACCAAATCTGACAAGTGTACTCCAGAATGCTTCTAACATAGGCAAAATATACTATTTTTAGAGTGCTAAGACTATTGAAAGGTTGACAGGTGCGCATAATAAAACCAAGATTTTTATAGGCTTTATTTACTACATTATCAATATGAGTAATCATGTTCATCTTTGTATCAAAAGTTATCCCCAGATCACGCACCCTGTTGACTCTTTCCATGGCAACACCGTTAAAATTGTAATTATAGCAAATAATATTTCGCTTACGGCTGAAACTTATGCATTGACATTTAGATATATTTACTGAGATTTTATTTTTTGTATAATAATTGTATAGACTATCCAAATCCTTTTGCAGATTAATGCAGTCAGTTATGGTGTTAATTTTGAGGAATATTTTTTTGTCATCCGCATATAGTAAATGATTAGTGTTTTGAATGCACTGGTAAATATCGTGAATGTATGAATTATAGAAGAGTGGTCCCAGGTGCGAGCCCTGTGGGACGCCGGATGGTATCTGTATATAATCAGATCTAAAACCACCCAATACAACTGCCTGTGAACGATTCGCGAGATATGATGTTATCCATCGCAATAAATCTCCGTGTATGCCTAAAGCTTGTAATTTTTTTAAAAGGATGACGTGGTTTACCCGATCGAAGGCCTTTTCAAAGTCAGTGTAGACCACGTCAACTTGTCCTCCCTTTTCCATGTGTTCCAGTACGTAGTCCGAATAAACTGCTAAATTAGTCAATGTGGAACGCCCACGAAGAAATCCATGTTGCGACTCAGAAATACCCTTCGAAATAATGTGATAAATGTTTTCATAAACTATCTTCTCTAGCATCTTCCCAAGTACGTTCAAAATTGAAATAGGACGATAATGTTCAGTTTTAGTTTTAGCGCCCTTTTTATGAATTGGTACTATGTAGGCTTTTTTCCATAGTATAGGAAATGCACATTCCTCGAGAGATCGTCTAAAAAGTATTTTAATTGGGTGTACTAGACTGCTTGCACATGATTTTAGAAATATTGGAGGTATACCGTCACAACCGGAGCCCTTTGATGTATCTAAAGATCGAAGTAATCGAAGAACTTCGTTTTCAGTTATGTGAATACTTGATAGTGTCTCAATGTTCGTATAAATAATTTCAGAGTTACTGGAGGTGTTTGAAACGGTGCATGAAGTGAAAACGCTTTCAAAAAAACTATTAAACGCAGAACATATAGAGTTGCCATCATCGAAAGTTTGACCATTAAAAGTAAATCGCTGAGGGTAACTTGAGGCACCTTTTTTTGATTTTACGTATTTCCAGAAATATTTAGGTGAAAGTTTTATATATCGTTCAGCATTATGCGTGAAATTTTTAAAACAAATGCTTTGTACTTTATGTTGACGGTTTCTGAGTAGACTAAATTCATCATAGTCCCTAGGATTATTATACTTTTTCCATTTTTTGTGTGCCTTAAATTTCTCTTTTATAATTTTAATTAGAGCTGGAGTGTACCACACAGGATAGGAACGGACAATGGTACATATAAAGCGAAACATTTATTCAGTTCAGTGTAAAAATTTTCGAGCGCAGTATTAACATCATCCGTATTCAAAACCTCATCCCAGTTAAGCATTTTTAAATAATTATTAATAAGTTCATAGTCACATTTGTGAAAGTTATAGAGTGATACCTTCTTTTCTTCAAATTTTTTCATTTGCAGATCTGCGATGTCGATATTAAATGGTGGGTGAAGTGGATCCATCTTTGATATAGGCTGAGTCTGAGTAACTGTCACTGGAAGGTTACAGAAGCAGAGATCAAGAATATTTCCACAATTATTTTCAATATAAGAAAATTGACTAAGACCTAAAAAATGCAGATCGTTGGCAAATGATTGCGCTGTCTCCTGTACGTCTGTTGTATTAACGTATCTCAATGTGTAACCGCTGTCCGTCCACCATAAGCACGGTAGATTGTCCCCTACCAGTAAATGATAATCTTGGCTGTGTATACTAAAGAATCGGTTATAAGCGTCGGAGATGTTTGAGATATTTCGCGAAAGTGTAGAACTATCGTCCGGGGGGACATATACTAATACTATATGCAAGTTAGCAGTTGAGTTCAATTTGCAAGACGGTATTGTTACACAGATTGTTTCAATAAATGCACATGACCACCCAATATTTATTTCCGCGTTGAAGTCACGACGTATACATACCATTACGCCGCCACCTGTTTTTTTACGCGTGGATTCGAGATTACGGTCGCATCGAAATATATCATATCTCCCATCGCATATCTCCGAGTCGCCAAAATCACTCTGCAACCAAGTTTCAGTCAGAAGTATAATATCAAATTCCTGTGACAGAATGCTGTTATATACTGCTGTACATTTAGTGCGTGCACCCCGTAAATTTTGATAAAAAATGTTTAGTTTAGATGAGAATGATACGTTTTGTATGAGTTAAAAGAATTTAAACAGTAAACCAATGACATTTTAAGCTGCATTATAACGCATTGGGATATTAACGGAGATGTGTTATTAGTTTCTTGGCTGATTTTGACCACGCTACAGTAACAGACACCACAATAATAAAACAAAGTGAATACTATTATCACAATTATTGCTGAGATTAGACAGTAAATCAATGATGGTGACGTTGTACACTGTATCGTATGATAAGAAATTGTTAAGAGTGCAATAATTAGATTTATATTGCTTTCAAATAAGCTACAATAACAAAATAGGGTGATTATTACATACAATATACATGCAGATCGAGGCAAGCTATACCTATAAACATTATATAACAAAATGCAATATTCCGAGGGTAGATTTTTGACACCATTATAAACAATAACTCGTAGAACATGTTTTAGTATGCTGGTTGATATTTCTGCAGATACAATAGAATGATAAGAAGATAAAGTGATGATCAGACAATTTTTCGTAAATCTTCTGAACACTTTATTAATATTTTCGGTGATGACGCATCCTTTCTTATAAAAACCTTCCCGTCGCGGATCCAAGTGTACTGATACTTATTTATCTTCGACTTTTCGCGAGTGTTTTTATAAAGTAACTTATTTGTAAGTGTCAAGTGTTCATTTACAAATATCTTGATTCCTTTAGCATCGCCTAGCTCACCGATATCCGTGGTGGTGATCCCTTTCTTAGAGCGTATTCCTGACAAAATAGTATCTCTTAAGTATCTGGATCTAAGCTTCACCACTATAGTTTTGGGGCGACCGGGTATTATTGTGCGAGGTTGGACCCTAGCAGCATGTACTATATCCTCTGGTGTTAGTTGCACGCCCGCAAAGCGAGCAATGGCTGTCATTCGTGTACTCAAATTTTCGTTCGGTCTTTCAGGCACGCCGGTAATTTCCAGATTCTCTGAGCGTTCACGCTGTTGTATATAATTCAATTCGGACTGTAGTTTAACGTTTTCCTCTTTCAATCGCATGCATTCTCTTTGTACTCTGTTTTGTAGCTCCTTGTGCTCCCCATCGAGGAAGCTTAAGGTATCTTTTAAATCATTAATATCCTTGTAGAACTCTGACTGCCTAGCCTGGATCGTCTGAATATCTGATTTAATGTGCTCGAGATCTTTTTTTATTACACTATTGATATCGTGCTGCACTTCGGTAATTTTACTGTAAAGATTAGAGTTCATTGATGTTAATTTTGAGGAAATTTCCGTTTTGAATTTTTCAAATAACATTAAGAGGTCATCATCCTTTGCCTTTCTCTTCTGGCGCTGTTGCTTTTCCTTCTGATTATTTGTAGATTGTAGGCCATCATCGGCGATGGGTAGTCCAGGGCATGCAGTACCTTCCGAACCCATCGTTTTTTTTTTCGTATTGATAAGGTAAAACGAGGTACTATTACCACACCTCGGAAGCTCTCGGAAAAATGTATGAAAAAATCGCGTTGTAATTACTACAAACATAGCTCGTGTACATGCACGGTAGTGTTGATGTGTGAGAAAATTAGAAATGTCATGGATGGCACTATTTGAAATTTAAGCTAATTTTCGAGTGAGATAGCGTGATTTTTCTCACTCTATCCGTTGGTGTCATGATTTACGTCACATCCGACGGAGGCGACAATCCTGCTGTTACAAAAAGTTATATTAATGATTTTGACATTAAAACGTATTTCCATCTTTTTCTTCGCTTCGGAAGAAAAGAATATGGCGATACATTTTGGTCCTGTCAAACAACAGAATTGGCACAAATAACAAAACAATACTACAACACGACTTTGATATGTTTATAGAGTAATTCAAACCGATTGTGTTTATAAAAACTAGCTGTTGCTTACGGTTTCACCCGCGTGAAATTTTTCATTAATTATAAAAGTCTCCGTTCCGTTCGGTCTATAGGGCACATTTCTTAACCGATTGTCACCAAACTTGGCATACATGTTCTTTGATTTAAAACATAATTTTTTCCTAGAGCTTTTTAATCGGATGAGAAAAGTGGTGCCTTTTCTTTCGCGTTATTTATGAACGGATATTGATGATTTTTGGCTGCAATATCCGAACATGATTCCTTACAGGTAGTTGTGGAAAAAAAACATGAGAAAAGGGGGAGACGTTTGTTATGGCTTTTTTAAGAACGGGTTGTCAATATATTATCTGGAACTCTTTACAGAACTACTAGTATTTATCTCTTAGTAATTAATGCTCCATTGCCAAGGGTGAGGTAAAACATTTCTTTATAAATGGTGTTTTTATTACTTACCAAGGTTTCTGAACCTCTACTGAATGACACGGATTTTATGCCCGGTTTTTGTAATAACTATCCTAATACTTATTTAGAATTGTCAATGGCGAGTAGGAAATTAGAAAAATGGCAGTTGAGCACACTTTAATTTAATAGTGTTAATTAACTTAAGTATCAATTATAATTTATACTAAACGGAAGTTCACGGAAAGATATCTATTTATATTTTTTAGAAACAAATGGTTTTAACTGCTCTATACTTTATAAAATTTAAGAATCATAATTTTGATAGCTCACGCCTATGAAGTGTGGCTTTTTTTTCGATTTGAATGTATCACAATTAATGTCGTCCATCATGGATTCCGTCATTGCCAGGTACCGCCCATTTTTTAACCCTAGAATGTATACTAATCTAAATCATGCTTTTGAGTTATAATCTTTATAATGTTAAAAAAATAATAACTAAGAACTGGGTATTCTATCCTTTATTTTATAGGCCGTGTTAATTTTCAATGTCGGCGCACCTTCTGGGTAAAATTTAATTCCGGTTTACAACTATCCAATGTAAGTAAATACTCACTTAAAATCATAGTTTTCGAATAGTAATAAAGTAATAAGAAAAAATCATGTTAATATTATTTATTTAATGCCACTAAAATGCAGTTCCTAAATAATTAACCTATAATCGATATCGGTCCACCATAATGTCACTTAACACGCTAGTTCTAAAGTTATTTTCTAAAGAACCCGGACTATATGAAAATTATTATAATTTATAAGATTTTTTACCTATTTATTCCTGGGCGAACCTGGCATCCAGTTCATTAGTTTTTTTTATACTGTTGTAATGTTTATATTGATGACCCTTGGTGGAACTTGTTGTTACACATATTGAGAACACTTCATTAGTTATTTATACAAAAAGGCAAGATGCATTTGAGGGTTAAATTTCACTATAGTCATAATGTGAAAGAGCGGACGCCTTAAAAACCGAAGCTAGCCGAACTTTTCACTCTTTTTCCCGAAGTACCGTTCTTACACCTTTTACCGGTGACAACCTTTGTTTTAGGCGCCCATGAAAGCGCCCATGATTTTGACGTGCGGGAAGAGGAAATGAAATCGATGGGAGGGGGTGAGCTTCCATTCTGTACGCTAGTACTATTATCTATTCTGTGCTATTACTTAGCCACAATGACAGCTCGCGGACACAAGCAGCGTAGCGAGAAAGGGACCGCAAACACTTATAAAAGAGACGAATTATTCGTTAGTAATTATATGTTACGCACAAATTTCACTCTTAATTTCACTGTTTACGTTTCTAATTTGAATACCACTTATGTCAAAAATTATATTGCAACAGATAACACGTCTGCTCCGCTATGTTCATTACAACTTGGGTGACGTTCTATCTCCTGTACTCTTCGCTGTTTTCATAAACTCTATTTCTCACAATCTCACTTCCACCTACCACGTATACGCAGATGATCTTTAGATATACTCGAGAGCTGCTCCAGATAAACTTGTCGATGCCATAAGCATAATTAACAAGGATTTGGTCCGTATATTAACCTGAAGTAAATCGTATAAATCTGAAGGTCAACCCATCTAAGACCCAGGTCATAATAATTGGCAGCTCAAATTATATATCCAAAATCGACTGGTCACTGCTGCCTCGGGTCTCCTGCGATGGTACCAACATACAATATAATAACCCTCAACTCCAAGAGATCAGTCGTAGAATGATTTCCAGCGCGGGGTCCCTGCGTAGGCTTCAAAATTTTCTTCCCATTGCCACGAAAACTGCACTCGCACAAAGTCTTCTCTTTCCCATCCTTGATTATGCCAATGCCAGTTATCCAGATCTCACCGAAGACCAACTTAATAAACTTGACTATGTATTTTATGTATGTATTTACAAAAAAAAGTATCTAAGTTTATCCGCATTCTAGATTCCATAACACAAGCTAGTTAAGCTATGCTTACCATGGATCTAGACAGCGTTGTGTGAAATATTGTGGAATAAGTGATTCTTAAGTCGGTTTATTTATTTTTCCTTTATAGTGAGTTATTAGTATCTAACCGATCCATCGTTGATCATTTGCTTAGTTTGTTATTTGTTTTTATCATCAGTTTAAACTGATTTTAGAGGCAAAAATTATGTAAAAGCAACAGAAACAGCATCGTTGCCTACATTTTGAGGGTTTCCCTAGATTTCTAGATTCTTACTCTCTGGATCCCGCTGTCTGATTCTGACTATAAAAATCCGTTTCGTAAATTATGGCTTTAACGTATAACGGTTCATCGCCTATTTAGCTCCCATAGTAGTGAAATTTTGAGAAATCCTGATATATGAATCTATATTTTGTGGTAGTGGTGAGAGGTCCCTATAACTCAATTCATGCCGGCTTCTCTTTGCACAGATGGTAGAGATGTTTATATTCGATATAATACATCGAGGTAAGACCTATTTTCCACAACCTTCCATTTTTAAAATTTTCACCCTTTGCCACTGTTATGGTTTAACTGGGTAACATTCTCCCTACCAGAGCCACTGAGAACATGAATTGTACCTAGTACTATTATCTATTCTGTGATTGTACTTAAGGCTTGATAAAAGTCACTGCACTTCTATACACAACATATATTGATTAATATGTACGTGCTGTAGAGTGTTGTTTTTAAGTTGTATTTTATCAATTTTTACTATACTTTTTTTTTGTAACGTTGTGGATTTTTTATAAATCTATTTGAATAATTTTATACTGAAAATAATCTTATGTATATTTATTTATTCTAATTTACTAAATTGTTTATGGTTGTGCGAGCGAGAGTGTACAACATTGGTCGAACTGTCAAGTGACGACGTGCAGATCGTCCCTTTCCTTGACAACTTCCGTCAGGGAAGGTCACTTTTGATTCCGGCGGCCAACTGCTGTCGGCACCGGGGTCTTCGCATCGGGCTTCACGCCATCATTCGGCCGTGAGGCACAACATCAGCAGCCGGGAGTGAACGAACTAAGTGCATACTACCATCTCTGCACAACGGATCAAACAACGCCTCGGCAGAATATTTATTGCGAATCCACCCTGAGATTTATTGCATTTCCATAATACCTATATACAAATTCATGAAACGACCCTATTAACTTAAACTTCACATTAAAATCCCTAGCATAAAACATGTTTTTCGTTACATTTTTACGTGCGGTAAATTTATTTATTTATTTATTTAAACTTTCTGTACAAACGCGTACAATGGCGGACTTAATGCCAAAGGCATTCTCTACCAGTCGACCATAGGGTGGTGCAGAGCTAAGACATGGTAGGCGCGAGTATAGGTTATTGGTAGTATTTTAAATTCAATTAGATAATGAATACTTACAAAAAATATATATATATTATATGTATATGTACTTTATATATATATATATATATGTATATATATATATCAAGTACATATACATATATATACACAATAGATTAGTTTAATTTGTATATAGTGACATAATATCCACACATATAAATATACATACATATACATAATAAAATAGAATTCTATATTAGCGCTAATTTGAATTTGCCACATCATTAGAGAGCAACTGCCGAACTTTTGACTTAATCGAGTCGCGGCTGGGGGACATCCTGATATCCAGAGGAAGAGCATTCCATGAAAGAACAGATTGCACGAAAAATGAGGAGCCTAAGAAGCCTGTACTGTGGGAGGGACATAACAGTAGTCGGTTATTTGAAGAGCGAAGATTTTTGTCATGGTTCGAACATAACAATTGGAAATAAGAAGTTAAGTAACGAAGGAGAATTAAGGATGTTAAAAAGAGTTGTAAGCGACCGTAGCTTACGGCGATGACGAATAGATAACCAATTAAGTTGGGAGCGGAAGTGAGACACGTGGTCAAATTTGCGAAGGTTGAAAATGAAACGAATGTCAAGCTTATCTAGGAGGTCTGCATTCAGGTCGAGGTAGCACACATCACCATAGTCGATTATAGGAAAAATTAAAGTTTGAGCCAGTGTAACTTTAGTAGTTGTAGGTAGAAAATTCTTTAGGCGGTATAGAGATCGAAGGGTACCGGTAACTTTTCGACATACATTAGTAACTTGCACTCGCCATTCAAGGGTGGAATCAAGGTAGAGGCCCAGATCTTTTACCGATGTGCTGAAGGGTATTACATTACCGTTAAACATCACCGGTGGTAATGTACTACCTATTATGATTGCCTGGCACTTAGTTGGGTTTACATACATCTACATACAGATGGTACGCACATTGAAGATTGTATGTGACGAGATTGATAAAAATAGAAAACAAAAGAGGAGAAAGAATACCGCCTTGAGGGACACCAGAATCGAGAACGCACCAGTTCGATGAGGACTCATCAATGCGAACAGATTGCTGGCGCCCCTGAAGATAAGTTGAGAAGGAATCAAGTGCTTCCGAGGATATCTTAAGATAGGAAAGGATAGCTAGTAAAATTTCGTGGTTGATGGTATTAAAGGCATTGGAGAAATCCATTAGGACGAGTACTGTGGCCTTCGTGGCATCCATACCAGTCCTAATATCGCCAATTACCCTCAGAAGAGCGGATGTAGTGCTGTGGCCAGATCTAAAACCTGACTGTAACGGACTTAATAAGTTGTTTTTATGGATAAAGGAGGAGAGTTGTTTCTGCACACAGGCCTCCAGCACTTTAGATAAAAAGGGAAGTATAGAGATGGGACGAAAGTGACTGGGGCGTGAAGGATTTGATATTTTGCTTTACGCCAAAGTGAAGGATACATTCCAGAATAAAGGGAAAATTTAATTAAATGGGAGATCGCAGGTAGTAGCTGATCGATGATAGTCAAGATCATACGTCGGCTTACCATATCAAAGCCTACTTCATTGGATTTGATAGATATGATTGTCTTTTTGATATCCTCGGATCCCACAGGAGAAAATTTAAAAGCGTCTATGTCGGGACTTCTGAGGCCAGCTATGAAATTCAGAGTACGGAATTTAGTTTGGTGATCTAAGGCAGTAGTGGTGGAGAAATGTTTGTTCGGCTCATCCAGACCAACCGTCCTCTGAATTTCCACTCGCTGTTTGCCAATGCCCAGAGTACCAAGAAACTTCCAAGTGTAAGCTGGTGAAGAGGTACTAATGTTATCAAGGATATGTCGGCGTTTAGCGTTGCGTATCATCTGGTTGCATCGATTCCTTGCTGATTTAAATTTGTTCCACTTCTCTGTCGTCCGGTTTTTGCGAAATTTAATAAAAGCCTGATCTCTACGTCGCATAGCAATTTTCACCTCTGTCGTCATCCATGGTGCAGGTGGACGCTTAAGTTTCACTCTCGTTACAGGAGCGTGAACATCATAGAGGCTAAGTACGTTGTTATTAAAAACCGTAATTTTTTCGTCTATGGAGGGTGCTGCACTTAGAGATTCCCAGTTTATCAATGCAGCGTCCTGGCGCAATTTGTCAACATCCATTCGCCCAAAAGTATGCATATGTAATACCTTAGGAGGAGGTTTCGGGGGCTTTAAGATGTAAGAGAGGTAAATGAGGTCATGGCGTGAAAACATACATAGCCTCCCCCTCCGGAGATGGAGGAGGAGGATATGTCGGGCTCGAAGCGACTAAACCGTACGCCGTCTGTGGGTCGTAGTGATAGGCCGAAGGTGAGGAGGTGGGACCACGCGGTCCCCGACTTGCCCCCGGTATGGGGGGCGCATCGCTTATCTCCGTGATCTGCTTCTGCTAGGGTGACGAGCGGCTCCACCTCTACCCTCCGACGCTCGAGCCACCTACGAATGTGGCCAGCGATGTCCGCGAGTCTGTCTCGCTTATCGCGCCTCGCCCGCTCTGCGACAGCCTTCGCGAGCATGACCTGATCGCAGAAGGAGGTGCTGGCCGCCGCAGCAGACCATCGCCGCGAGCAGGGTGGAGAGCGTGAGCAGTCTCACCCCCAGGGCCGACACAAGCTCCCGCCTCGGCGTGTGCGTGTGCAGCCCTGAATCCACGCGTCGCAGTGATGGCACTCGGGCGTTGGTTCTATGCCCATCAGATGCAGATACCGCCCGAAGCTACCGTGACCGGTAATTATTTGCGTCTGACGGTACGAGAGGTTACCGTGTGGCCTCTCTAGCCACTCCCCCATGATGGGTCTTACCGCTGCAATCACGGCGTGCCCTGCGCGTGGTTGCTCAAGTCGTCGCTCCCACTCGGCCACCATGTTCAGGGGTTTCTCGGCCTGAATATCCTCGGGCTCGGGACCGAATCCCCGCTCCCGCTCCTCCTTTCGGAACTGATATAGTGCCGAAAGGGTCCTCGCTTCCAGAATTCACGGTGGCTAGCCGGCCAGTAGACTCGCCGCTTCGAAGGATAACGTGTACCCCTTGATGGCCCTGGTGGCCATCGTCCTCTGCGCCGTACGGAGCAGAGGCAGGCAGTCTGGCCTCCAGAGTGTCCGCCCACACGGGGAATTTTTACTATACTGTAATTTTAATTCAACAGGAAGCGCCTAGATATTGAGTTTTTGATAATTAAACTACGTGATTGCTACCACAAACAAAGTAGGCGCTTTTTCCTGTAATTTTGAAGTTTTCTCTCAATTTGATTCATTTATTCATTCATTATTAGCAATATAAGCTTACAGTTTGCATTTATTAATTATATGGTAAATTTCTTGAAATAATAAAATTATTAAAAATACGATAAAATACATTACATTTTAGGCATACAAATACTACAAGTTACACAAATATTTTGTCACAGTTGTACCAAAGACACCTGGCTTATCATAGAATATGTCCGTATCTGGATTCTTTTTCAAAAAGTCATTTAGGTATTGAACAGCTCTGTAAGTAGGGCTACTCCATGCCAAAAAAACGCCAAGCTGGTGGGCAAGTCAAGAGCTGATGCTGTCGCCGTCCGGCACATAGAAGTGGATACACTCACGCACCGAAGGGTTGTCCATTTTAAAATTTAAAAGTAAATAATAGTGCACGACATGCGCTAACTCCCGCCTAAGTCGTGATGTATCAAGACCGATCATCCCTGATAAGAAGATGGACAGGTAAAGAAATGAATAAGATCTCGGCATCAGATGCGGACTTCTTCGATATGGGATCCTTCTGAAAGTGTACCCTATCCAACACCATAAGAATTATAAAATTCCGGTCATCATTTCCGTTCGTTCCGATTTTAATACCGCCTAATGCAATTTTGGTAAAAAGCATACCGAACAAATTGCGAACTTCCTTTTGAATGAAAATTCTTAGAAAGCGAGACAACTGGGGAGGATCAAAGTTAAGGGGCAGAGATGGGAACAGTGAGTCTAATAGAGATGCAAGTTAGAAAGTCGAGTAGAGTGGCGAGTAGATAGGCAAGTTTTTTAATATTCTTTTGATGATCTTGATACTACCTATACAAATGTACATTGTTCATATTTAGTCTTAAGAAATCACTCTTTGTATATTGATATTTCAAAATGCTGCAATGGAGTTTGTTGCTTCAATAGCGCCTAGAAAGCGGTGATAAAATTAGTTTTAAGCGGAATTTGACGGTAAAAGATGTATTGACGTTGCACATATTTTGAGAAATATAGAATTTGAATTTGAAATAGAGAGTCGAGTAGAGAAACTATTAGAGAAGTGAATGGGAGGCAGGTGGAGAGGCGAGCAGAGAGTCCAGTACACAGTTGAGTAGAGTCGAGTAGAGAGTGAAACAGGGATGATTAGAGGATCGAGTAGAGAGGCAAGTAGTAAGTCGAATAAAGACTCAAAAAGAAAGGCGAGAAGAGTATCTATTAAGCTCTCAATGCTCGACTCTGCGCTAAAATTTTCTGCACTACACAATAAGCGACATCCACGTGGGCGGAGCCGCGGGCAACAGCTAGTATAATAATATATCTAGTATGGATAACAATTGAAATATACATATTAAAAAACTGCCCCCTTCATGTTGTCTCTAGTTTGACTTAAAATGTACTTAGTGGTTATTTATTCTCATTAACTCCATCCCATAGTTGCCTGGAAGAGATTGCCTTGTGCGATAAGGCCGTTAATTTTATTTGTGCTATGTAACTGTACCTATCATATATTGTAATGTGTTCTTTCTTTGTCTACCACACAATAAAGAGATTTTCATTCATTCATTCATTTTTATATTATAGAAGATTTCACAAATAACTTAACTCATCCTATTGCACTTACTACAATATTCATTCACGCAAATTCTAAATTTACCAGGGTTCCTGCAACGTCTATTACTTTAAAACCTGGGTATGGAATAACTCGCGCACCGCTGCTGGGGTGACTGGCAACCGTACCTGTCACCTCCAGTTCTTGGTTGGAGAACCCACCCGCTCAAGTTCAAGCCAAACTCAATACATATACCGATCTTACGTTAATTTCTCATGCATAGTCCAATCTCACCTGAGTGAACCACAGGAATACATCCATTCTAGTAAGGTGTCAAATAAGTAGGTATGTACGGAGTCTAACATTCGCAATAGTAGAGGTGGCAAATAGGTATTTCTACTCCCTATCTCTTAGAGCTATTATATATATTCACAGGCATGAATATAATAACACTAAGCAAATACTGTTATGTAACTGCTTTCCATATAGGATAGAGGTAGGTTTACTCTCATTCGGGCGGCCTCAAATTGGAACAGGAAAACCCGTTCTATCCTCAAATATATACAGTAAATTATTCAAATGAGTATGCAAATACCTCATTACCAACTGATTAATGCTCTCAGAAATGTTCTCAAAGCATCCGAGGCAATAAAACGTAAATAGAGTATTGTTCACTAAACTGCCATAACCAAATTGGAGTTTAAATTGCCTGCAAAATGGTAATATTAAAGTCTTTTTATTGCATAATGCCAACGACGTTCATGAGCTCCGACCCTCAAGCCAAGTATCTGAACGACGGTAATCTGAAATGACAATATTATCCTTCTCACGTACAGACTCCTCATCCTCTCCTGAACGTAAATGCTTATATAATATCCCTGTGATACTTTTTTAGTGCTATAAGCTACAACAAACTAAAATTAATGATAAGTTTCTAATTAATGCCATTCAAATTTGTGTTTTTTACTTTTTATCTCATTTTGTTATTAGTTTCATCACTAATCAGTATGTAGGTAATAGAAGTACATTGAACGCGAAAATGCTAAAATTAATTAACGTACTTATCTAGTCTCTGCATCACGTAACCCTTTATCATTCACCCCTTCCCCTCTGAACAGTCTTAGAGGTCACAGGACACAGTTTGTACATTACATCTCACTGTTTTGTATTTATGTAATTTTGTGTACAATAAAGAATAAATAAATAAAATAAATACAAATATTTGCCCTGACCGGGGATCGAACCCGCGCCTCCTGCATAGCGGCCGCGTTCACTACAGCTACGCCACAGAGGTTGACATAAATGTATCTACTATACACTATATAGGAAGTTTTAGAGGTCACAGCTTTCCGCAGTCCAGTCAACCAGTGAGTTAAACTTCTTTCGTTAATCTATTCTCGTCCGCCCGGACCTGTGCCGGCAGTATCAAGGAATTCTCTCTCGAAAAACGGTTGCTAACTCTCTGACTATTTATTTTATGGCGAAGTCTACGATGCGGCCTTAACTGCCAGTTAGCTGAAACTGGACGGTCCAACATACGACCGCATATTACACTAGCAGGCCCCGCAATAGAATTTACTCGCGACAATTTATCTCTACAATTGCCAGTACGAACGGCGTGGTTAATTATGAGACGTTTTAACTAATGTACGCTATAAACCTTCCATAAGCATTTTTTATGAATAAGACTGTTACTATTTTACTTCTACCTACTTATATTTATTCGGTGACGGAACTACAAAATTAGATTTACTGACTAAAAACTAAACTATTGTCAACTACAATATTCCTGTTTTTTGCATCAGTGAACTTACCCCAATAACCGTCATAATAAAAGAGAAATTATACTAAGGCTTCTCTTATTTCCTTTTGTATCTTTCAAGATTATCGTAGCGAATAAAACGAACGAAATTGAATTCGACCCCTGATTGAACCTCGAACAAATAGGTCAACGATGCCTCTACTGAAAGCTAACGAATTAGGTATTCAACTACCTTCGTGGTTGATTAGACGATTCATTTTAAATAACACGGATGTAACAGTAATCATCCCGTTCTGTCCAGGGTATTCCTGTGCCTTTGTGTGTATGAATAAATCAACCTATCCTAATTGACTTTGTAAAAGGAAACTAACAGTCTGAACCTACTACTACCAAACTACTAAATTAACACGAAACTTGTTTCTTATCAATACTTTGACATTTTGAATTTGGTATGTGAGGTATTTGAGTTCTCGATAAATTAGTTAAAAACTTTGTAAGGGATTTGATTGTGATCGTCGGAGCGTCTTTCTGCTAGGGCATCATGGAAAAAGAGGTCAGTGAGGAAGCTTTACCATGGTAATTAAGAATTTCTTTGGATAGAACCAGTTAGGAACATTATCGAAGTTGCATCTCATATTTTTAGTTTTTTTTTCTTGGAACGCATAATTATATATTTATTACGTTTTTATACGTGTAACGATAGTAACTTTCATGACAAATAGTTGTAACAAAATGGTTTATCAGAAAACGATCTTCTGCGTTTATTTGCTGGCAATTACAATTCGATTAGATTCAACTGCCCTATAGACTGACGTTGGTGACCATTATTCAGTCTAGTTAGGAATTTATTCGTTATATGAAAATCTAAACCGCGTAAAAAAACTTGAGTGGACGTCATGACAAAACAATATTTTAAACGCACTCAATTTAGAGTTCATACGTACGTATTTACTTGTCATATAACTTTATATGTTGTAAGCCCGATAAAGGTGGTACCAAAACCATTTATAAGGCTCTTCTGACTAATTACTTTGTGTAACATTAATTTCGAGGATTGTACTTGCGTCATTTAAATTAAGGGACAAATGCTCTGAAATTATTATGTCGTGATACTTAGGTACGTCACTGTAACGGACTGAAACACCGTTTCGAGGTTCTTATAAAACAAGAAAACATAAATAAATAAAATAATTCAATGTCGTAAAACGCCATCTAGTAATTAAGTAAGAATTTCTACAAGTAAATTGAATATCACTTGGTTTTTTATTAAACGAAAATAATTCAATGTCGTAAAACGCCATCTAGTTGATTAAGTAAGGAATTTTTTATACGTAAATAAAATGATGAATAAATATACACTATGGTATGTGGTCAAAGAAAAAAATTGATTCATAAAGAAATTATTCTGTTAAATTGCAAAGGGCAAGTAAATATGTTTTATGAACAAATAAATTTAAAATGTAGTTTAATATATACAGTACCTATAGATGGGACTATGATTGAAAGAATTTAAGAAAAATAGTCTATGGATATTTACACAAGAATAATATTATAATAGTTTTGTGTATTGTTTATAATAAAATTAATAAGGAAAATAATAAACAGATAAAGTTAAAACTTATTAATTATTTACAAGGAACAATAATTATAATATTTAATGCAATAAAGTACTGTTGAAAAGAGATTATAAATACTATTTATTATCTGTGTGCCTCAGAGCTATGGAAAATGCAGGAAATGGCTCTGATTGGTGGATTATTGTTTAAAGGTCAAATGATTATTGAATAATTTTCTATATCTATTATTGAGTATAATATGGATGTTTATTAAACATAAAATTAATCTTATATTATTATGAAAATATTGACAGTTAGAATCAATGAGTGTAAGTATGTAAATAGCTTATAAATATTTAAAAAAGGGCCACTGGTTCACGGAAGATTTAAGTTAGTTCATAATTATAACGCAGGCGCCATAGAAAACCTGGCGCTGTTGTCAATTATTCAGAAATTGTGACTTTTGGCGGGAAAATCGAATCTTCTGATTGGCTGTGGGGGTGTTGGAGACCTTGAAGCAAGGTCTACGAGGGAATTCAAGGACACTTTTTCTTTGAGCTGGCTTCGGGGTTGGTCGATTCGCGAAAGGTATTCTGTACAATGTACTTTGGCGGGAATTTTGAGAATTTTACATTTAAAGTCGTGAAGATTTTTTTTACTTTGATTGTGAATAATTGAGTTTAATTAGTAAATATATAGTGTTTAAATTAGTGAAAAGAGGAATTAGGTAGTTCGCCTTTATTGAAGTTTATAATTCGCGAAATGAACATTTTATCGTATGAGCCAGACAAGACACCTTTATCTCTGGGATTAAGAATTGAATCTCGTGTTCAATTCAGAATATCAGCTGTACTGTGAGTCTGCGGTACAGGGCCATACATGAGATAAAATGTTTATATAGGGATTCTTTGTGGGACTTTGGTAGGGCTAGGGACGGTTGAGGCCATAGGTATTAGCTAGGTTCCCCCGCTTAGGAAGTCAATCGACGTGATTGCCTTGAGTTGATACCTATCGGTGATAACGAAGCTCTTGACCTCTGTTCAGCTAGGCATGCTGAGGATAGTCTGAAGCGCTCAGCACACGGATTTTGCCTGAAAGGGATCCGTGAGCTTCCAGGATGGTTTGTGACTGGAGAGGAGGCGGTTGTCGCTCTCCAGAGCGGATCAGTCCTGTCTATCTTTATATATGTATATATACACACTTTTATGTCCTTGTCCTGTGAGAGAACACATCCTTGGCTCCGGCCGTGGTCTCTTGCTCGTAGGGGGTATTAGTGATAGTTCAAAGTCAGGCTTACTACCTGCGCCCTAGTCAGTTAGATTAGCTTTACACATTTCACGTTTAACGTAGTTGAATGTTTGTTGATACATGGTTAGTTTAGTCAGGTAGGTGAGTAGGTACACACTAATAGCAAACATATGAATATATATATTAGGTAGGTAGTATTGCGTTTGTAAAGGGGTGACCTAAGTTGTTATTATTGTAAATCATGATAATCTGATTGGGAAATTAGATAGACAATTGGTTCAATTACAACAAAGCAGATTTGTAAATGACCGCCATCTTGTGACCGAAGAATGAAAGTTTTCCCGCTAATTTTTGCAAGCCAATTTTCATGTCGATTTACGTTGTTGGAATTTACTGGGATTATAGTGACAGGAATGTGTAATAATTACGCTAAGATTATGGTGAAAATAAAACTACAAGCGAATGCTGCAACATCACGACGAGTGATTTAATAGTGAAGTGAGTGATTGTGAGTGAAATGGAGGCAATGAACTGGTGTATTCATTACAGAATTCAGATATTGTCAAAGGTAAATACACAGTGATTGATCTGTCCTAACCATCTTTGATATAATATTTATTATTTACAAATAGATCCTTGCTGGATCATTATTGAACAACAACACAACGGTATATTGTACATTCACTCTAGTGAAACCTTTCTGGCTACAGAATTATGTGCAAGACCACCGAAGTCTGAAGGGTCGGAAGTATCTGACAGACTAGCTACAGAGGTAGTTATTTTACTATTGTTCTTTGTGTACGAGCAAGATCTTACACATGAGATTACCATGGCTACCAACACACAAATAATGATGTTTGGACATTTTAATCACTGTTGCATAATCAGCTATTATATGTACTGTATTGAATGCACATGGTCGCTCAATCGCTATTTTATAGTAACTTTGTCATCCGCTAGGGTGAAGCAAAAGCTATATCTGAGCTGAATTATTGTAGTTCGATCAAGTGTTCGGTGAGAATATATTCTCTCTGAAGTGTCTATATAGACATTATTATTCAGAAGTGAATTGGTTCTAGTATTAACTATAATTATTTAGGTCTGTGCTAACAAATGAGCTTTACCTAATTAAACTTATCGTTAACAATCAGCGCAGAAGTTACTGCGATAGATACTAATATAATTGTCCTAAAATGACGCTTAGAACGATGATTCTGTGTTATCATCTTAATACCTTATATTAAAGGAATTACGGCAATAGGACTGAAGTCCTGCGTTAGAGTTACGCTATTCTGAAAATAGAATTGGGGATTTGTGTATCGGATGCCTCGATACAGTGGGCAGGGGACTTTAAAATTGTCTCCTGAATACCTACTTAGGTATAGGAAGGACTATGTTGGTACTAGTGGCGAGTCCTACTGAATGTGGCGAGCACGGGGCCACATTTCTTATACACGGGGGGGAAAATACACTATATTACAGAAATAATAAAGATTTATAGAAGTTTCAACGATGAGTTGATCTTAACTATAAATTATCACTGATAGTAATTGTTTGTGTATTATTTTGAATAACACGACCTCTGTTGGTATCCTCGAAAACAATTATAATTTGAAGTATTGAATGATTGACAGTTAGTTTTGTTGATTCTAATTTTACGTGTAGTACAAGCGTAATGTGGTAGGTGTCTCTGTGCTAAGTGTTGAATGAAGGGCGGTGAATATTGTCAAATTTCAAACGTCATTAAGAATGTTAGTTGTCAAAAGATTGTCTGGTCGTATTCCACTAAGTAAATAAGTGAATTTGTATGTTATATTGTGAGTTTAGTATGATAAATAAGGTGACGAACTGTGGATTGACTACGGAGTAAGGTTGGAGTAGCGACAAATCTGTTAAGAGGTATGTTAAAGTAAATACGAGTTACAATCATAAGAGTATGTGAACTTTAGGTTGGGGAACTAGGACTGGGATATACATGAATTCTATTGTAGATAAAGTACGATAAGGAATAGGTCTTTCACAACCCATTTTTCTATAGAATCACGGATTACTGCGTATCACGATAAGCGGTCTGAAGGTCATTAGACGATAGCGCGGCTGGGAATTGTAGGTTTGAATACGAGAGGCGTACGGGGATAGCTTTATACATCTAGATTCAATGGTCATGGCAACAATCAGTTACAACTTGGAGCCTTGACATAGGATCATTACATCACTTTGTAGGAAATTTAAGGCCTGGGTTTGGTAAACATTATGGATAAGAAGAGAATACAAATATGTTACGTTTTGATCCGTTTGATATATCCACAAGTATACCTACTTAAGAGAAGCAGTTAATGTTGAGCAATGACCTTATGCTGTGATAATGTAATAATAGAACGAGCTCGTAGAACAGGGACCATATCAACGGCATACATTGTTTCCAGAACCGACTTCAGGAGTCCTGTTCTCATTTTGAATCAAAATTTGTATAAGTTGAGATTATTTTGTAATAAAACCTAATTGCAAAAGTTAAGTCACTCACCTAGTAGTAGTTGTGTAAATCGAAGTGTTCACAGAGGTACAGAATAGATAACAGCACTACGTACAGAGGTGATACTCTCGCATGTGACCGAGAACAACGCGAAGTGGGCCAAGTCAATAATCAGAAGTCATCGTCAGTCAGGCCTCACCCAAATATTTAGAATGTAATGATCGTGTAATTTATTTATCATCGCATCAATCGATGAAAAATTATGTCCTAGGCGTATTTCTAACCGTGCGAAATGTGTAACTTCAAGCATAATATTGTGTGTAGGCGAGTGTAGGTACACGTGCGAGGTGCTCAGGCACTGAGCGGGAATCGAACCCGTAACCTCCGACGTGGTAGTCGAATATTCTACCGCCACGCTACAGAGCCTAGCCACTTATTACTTTATTCCTAAATAACAATAACTTACCAGCTGTTGCTCACGGCTCCACGACCGATTAAACATCGTAACATGCTAGTCCTATTATAATACCTAATATATGATGTAAAACAAATGTCACTAATATCACTAATGAAACCAATATAACTCAAGCACCTTTTTAATTATAATGTATAAGACGATGATAATAATACAACCCTGTATCGAGTTACTGTGTTCGTTTCGCCGCTGGCGCCATATGCAGCCGTCAGCTCAAGCAACATAATCTAACAGGTATATATTCCGAAGTATTGTGTGTATAACTGCGGGGAACACAAATCATGGCGTATATAATGAAAATTGTACAGCCAGCATTGAAAGTAGCTTAACAAACCAATTCAAAACGGAAATTAAATAACCTTGTTTTATTTTATATTATATTTACATACAGACGTATGATTTCTTAAAAGTCTTAATCAACCTTGCGGTTAGTCGTGGTATTTTGATTACTACGACAGAGGTTGCCGGTTTGATTCCCGCTTTGTGTAAATATTTATATGCATGGCCAGCATAAATACGTCAAGTTTATTCGCATTCTAGAAACCATAGCGCTGTGCAATAGCTACAGAGTGTTTTAGTAATATCAATAAAAAAAACTTACATTCTCCTTAACTAGAACCTGTTGATGTCGGTCGTGCGGCCGATCCCTTAACTTACACTCTGTCCATTATATTAAGTCTTTTGACAGCTCGACGACTGACAAAGTTAGTGATATACAAAAGTATCTCAAATGTGATACCATTCCGATTGTACTAATATCATTATTCGAATTAGGTACGTAAACAAAATAAGCGATTTCGATAAACGTGCGTTTCGATTTAATATTCTCTTAGATTTCTTGTAAACAAATATAAATCCATGTGCTTGCGTCTTTATTTATTAATGTAAAAATAAATATTAGAAACTGTAAATATTGAATCGTAAAATCGTAAAATTATATAAGTCAACTTGCAACATTAACCAATCGTCCGCCACGTCGCCATTTTGACGTGGTCTGTCATTCGCAACAAAATGCCCGTGCTAATCACACGCATTTACGTTCGCTGAGTTTTCTTTCATATTTGTTAGACCTCGAGTTGAGTAGTTTTATTTCTTGCAGAGTTCATTGATCGTGAGAATGCCGAAAGGACGTATGTTGAAAGGACAATCGAGAGAATTAGTGCTTAAACTTCATAATTGCTTTGAGCAAGAAAATCAAAATCGCGGTCCGCTTATACCAATTTCGCAAGTGCGAAACCGAGTTGCGGCCGCGTTGGGTATCAGTCTTTCAAGTGTAACTAAAGTTACTACCGAAGCCTATGGCAAGAGCGGCTTAAAAAATAACAAGCTTTCTACACCTAAAAGTAAACGCCGGCCTCGTGTTGTTAAAAATGTAGAAGATTTTGACGCTGACGCCATTCGCCGTCATGGATATTTTTTTTATATATAGGACACGTCAATTTGACTTCACCTCGCCTGATGATAAGCTGAAGGCAAAGTCTTATGAAAGAGAGTCACCATTACTGTTACGGATTGAGAACTGTCCCTCTAAAACATTCCTATCCAAGTATGCTCCTTCCTATCAAAACATAGCAACTTTCAACAAACGCGCTGCGTGCACCGAAACGCATCGCCTGACACCTGTCATTTCTTCTTCTAAAAACCCGCCTTCGTATCGGCGCCGGAAAAATCTATTGAAGTGCTGAATAAATTACAAATTGGTGAAAATTATCAAGTTGCTGCCCATGTAAGTACCTACTCCTTTGTGTCCTAGATCTCTTCCTTCATGTTTTCTACCACATGTTTTCGCGGGTTTAGGTGATCTCATCGTCATTGAGCTCCGGACAGGTTGGCTAGTACCGTTGAAGAAAAAACATATTTGTTTTTTTGTTAAGTTTTTTTTTAGATTATTGTAAGCTTTTGCAATAAATCTATGCCTGCATCCTTCATCGTTTTTATTGTATCAGAATATATAGTAGTGTAATGATATTTTGAAGTGAAAACTTCTTTAGCGGTTAGATGGGTCAAAATTGTTAAACTCGCGCGTCAGGATCACTTGACCTTTGAACCGTAACCGACGACTGACGTCATCCAACATTAACAGACTGTTTATTTTGCAAGATACGATAAGAAGCTTCTTAGTGTATCTTGCAAAACAACTCATAACACATAAACAACTCATCGTCATTGAGCTCCAGACAGGGTGGCTAGAACCGTTGAAGCAAAAACACTCTCGATGTCGTTTTTGTTATTACATCCATACCGAGAATAGTGAGGTTGTCCTGCAGTAGCAGTTGCGTGCTCTGAAGAGTGGGAAGGGGAAGGAAAGAAGATACCTTTGCTGTGAACGTACATGCCTGTGTCATCTTGGCATTGAACTCTCTATATGACTACTATCTGAAAAAAGAAATTCCAACTTTAAGAAATCTTATTGTTTCCTTGAAAAGAAATGGTCTATTTCGTGGTGAAAAATCGTCTTTGGCCAAAGTTTTGAAAATAATTGGCTTTTCATTTAAAAAATCTAATAAAAGAAAACTATTAATGGAACGCACTGATATTGCTTTGGCACGATGTGACTTTTAAAAGAGGCTAAAAAAATTTAAGATTGGACAAATGTTGTCTTTACGGATGAAACATGGCTCAACGCTAACCACACCGTATCTCGGTCCTGGACTGACGACACTGCTGCTTCAACCTCCGCAGTACCTCTTGGTTTACCAATAGGTACTGCGGAGGTGGAAGTTTAGCGGAGGTGGAAGTTTAGTTTAGCGAACGCCTCATCATTTGCTACGCAGGTACAGCTAAAGGTTTTATGCAAGATGTAATTCTGGCATTAAAATCAAAGAAATCTGGCGATTACCACGAGGAAATGAATGCGGAGGTGTATGAAGAGTGGTTCAAGAATATGCTTCTATCGTTGGAAGACCCATAAATAATTTATATTGATAACGCGCCCTACCACTCTCGCTAAATTGACAAAATACCAACACAAGAAAATAAAAAACATGAAATTATTAGGTGGCTACACGATAAAGGAGAAAATGTAGACGATTCTATGTTAAAAATAGAATTATTAAAAAACAAGAAGAAATCAAATCGGTATGTGATTGATGAAATGGCAGCAGAATATGGCCATATCCGTAGGATTCCTCCGTATCACTGCCAATACAACGCCATTGAACTTATTTGGGCACAAGAAAAAGTGCATGCTGCAGGAAGCAATACAAGCCAATAAAATGTTGACAGGAAATAAAATTTTAAAATACCTAAAAAAATGCTTGCACGTACGTGACGACCGAAAACTGGGCAAGTGTGGTGAAGAGAACTAAGAGAGTCATAATGTCTGATTGGGACCGGGACATTGCATTTGATAATTTATGCACACAGGAGCTAATCATAAATATTACTGAAGACGCCTCATCGGACGAATCAAGTTCATATGAAGTTTCTGACGAGTCATGTTAATAAAAGAAAATTAAATGATAATTTTGTTTCCTCTCTGTTTTAATTACACATTACACCTTATTAATATATTATGAAGAAATTTAGATTTATTCATAGTATTTATTTCTACCGATTATTTGTAATCTGTGGCACAATCAGTGCATATCACTAAGTGGGCGGTAACCGTCCATGCAGTACAATAGGTACTATTTGTTTGAAAATTAAACGTAAACAATACGAAACTTCATGGGCGTGAGCTGTCAAAAAACTAATAATATAATGGACAGAGTTATAGTTAAGATAACTTGTATTTTGGCGTACCTACAGTAACTTTTAGCGCTGACTGTACAATACAATACATATTATTCATTACATTCGGTTAGTGTAATCTATCACCGCATTCAATTAACGTGACTCCGGAATATGCTTACTTGAACAAATCACTCATCCAACTAAACCATAACGGAAGTAAGACGTAAGTAGATTATTATATACTGCGAATCGTTTGAAAGATTAAAAATCATGTTTTCCTGATAAACATAAGCTAAGCTTTTGTTGATACTCTAATGCCCGTTTGCACTAAACTCTACTTAGGTTAATCCTTGTAAAGTGACTCCTAAGTCTAAGATAATCTTAACTTTATTTTCAATTGCACCAACATATTTACGAAAGGGCATTCCTAACTTAAGATAAGCCTAGTAAAGCGAATGAAGGTGTAAATGAACGAATGAATTAGCCAAATGTCTATGATAATTGAGCGATTGTCTATGATTTCTTCAACGATCTCATCGGAATTTTGGCGCGAACGCGGGAAAGCGCACATCGCAGTATTATTTTATTTTTTTAAATTGGTGTGAATTCGAGTTTTTATGCGTAAAAATGTTGGATTTTTAGACATAAGGTCTTGGACAATTCACACAAGTGTAGGAAAGTGGGATATTACAGTGAATTGTGACATTTCGTGTTCGTTCCAAATCTCCTGGGGGAGCTTTCAGTAAACTTTACTGAAGCAGAAATCATCACTCATCGTCATCGTCATGACAATCATCACTCATCGTCATCGTATGAAAAAATATTGTATTGAAGATATTTAAGGTTTAGGCTGATGGCTTTGTGCCAAGCCCCAATAAATAATAATAAAAAAAAACGATCTCGTCTCGTCAGTCAAGTCGCGTAAGTCACGCTGTATTTAAATTTATTTAAAAATAATAATAAATAAATTTAGATTATTTATTTATTTAGTTTAATGTCATGTGCCAAACAGTAAATAACAGTACCGGACATTGATTGACAACTGTCAAAAAAATAGGGTTAGGAGATTCTTAAAACGTTATGACTTACTTAATCGGTGTCATAAGAATTAAGATTGACTTAGCGTGTTTAGGAGTATCTTAGGGTTGGTGCAATGCATTTTCTTGTTAAGAGTGTCTTATATACCTTAGGCATCAGGTTAAGATACTCTTAAGTTCAGTGCAAACGGGCATAAAACTATTTGTGGTATTAGAAGTGAGGTATTTTTGGCTTTTTCCAACAGAGCTAGTAGCTAGTAGCAGATTCTCTAATATAATATGTTTTTACTCGAAAACTAGTAAAGTATCGAAATAAACAAAATAATTTGAAAATGAATTTTGTAAAGCCTTTCTTTTCCATTACCTCATTGTTTCATAATTTTAATACATAACATTCTACAATCACGTAATTCTCAGGCTTGTGGTATCATTTGCGAATACTTTCTTCTAATTACTTACTTACTATGAACACAAAACCATTCAAAGACTTGAAAAAGAAATAAATTGTGGGACAAGTTCATACACATTGTTGTCCGTAACCTATTTCATTGCCAAATAATTATATATAAGCTACTTTTGTTACTCAATAAAGTCTATTCTTCTTTGCCCTATTATTTGTCTGAGAATTCAACCACGTGACGTTGCTTAACATTGCCCTATGTCGTGAGTACACGGATTAAGTGTAAATATTTGCAGTCATTCAATGCTTGTTTTAATTTAATCTTGTCGAATTGAATATATCTGTCAATCTAAGTATGTGTATAATTTTTATGCTAAGTATGATAAGTATTTGTTACTTCAAGGAGTATCTTATTTTATTTCATTAAAAATAGTTTTATAAGTAGTATCTATGAATCGTCTAATAATTAAAATAATAATGATGATAAAGATAAGATAGCCCATCACAAAAATATTTTTTTTTTTTATTATTGTTTTTTTTTAAAATATCGATAAATTAAACTTGGCCGTGGCCCTGTATTACCAATCCCCTTTTTTAATTCAACTAAACTTGTTATTAATTTCAAGTACTAGTACAAAGACAAACACGGCTCACCGGTCTGAAATTCCACGTGACCGAATTCTATTTCTATTATATTTAAGGCACTTGTTACAGTGCTTATGAAAAAAAATTGTTAACGTACAATAAGTGTACGTAAGATATGAGTATATGTATGGTATGTATGACGCTTCAAGTTTATCTCATCAATAAATACTAGCGTTCGTAACGAAACCATAACTTGATTCAGAAAATTTATAAAACGCCATCTATCGAGCGTAGAGGTAATATTTTACGGAACCGTTGCAGTATGTTTTTTACTTTTTACGCAAAATATAGTGATCAATGATCTTTGTCAAAGAGATAAATTTATAGACTGGAATAGAGTAAAGATTACTTTGATCCTTGAAAATAAATGATCATGTAGGTCTCAGTTACAACTTATAAGAACACCAATCCACGCGTCGGACCCGGCGGCAACAAATTAGAAGTATCATGAATCTCTAAAGCCAGTTGCAAAAAGTTCGCTAAAAGATTAAAGCTACTAAGGATTAGATCATTATAAGAAATTAAATAAGCATTTAAGTACGGTATTCAATAATAAGAACGATGACAGTTTCTGAAACATAACTCATAATGTTTTCAACTTGAATATTCAGTACAAACGTTCTATCCTACCAAATTCCCACCTTAATGCCTGGAAACTTCAATTTACGAAGTTAAAAGAGAACTTCTAAATGGGCTAATGGGGCGCAGAAGACTTTAAAACTTTTCAACACATTAATTAAACAGAATAAAGTTTTGGTTTCCTGCAGTTATTTCCTGGTCGTCAATTACTGCGCAATAATTTAAGGTTTTTTTTTCATACGAAGATATCTAGCTTCATACTGCTGCTGCTATTTCTAACATTATAATTGAATGCTATTGCATATTTTTTCACCTTATAACCTTTTTAACAAAACATAATCAGATTTGCACCTAATACTAAGTCAAGGTTGACAGACTGACTACAGAGAATGTGATGAGACGCCTATTAAAAAAGTGCCTTTTATTACGCTAGTACTATTATCTATTCTGTGCTTTTATTCAATTTGCAAATGTCAGTTCTAAATGTTAAATATTGGGATAGATTTATACTTAAAAAAATCAATATTCATGTCCATCTGGATAAGCAATTTTCTATAAAATATATAAGATATTTAAATCAGAGAATGAATTTCGCGATGCTTTGAATCACTCTACGGAATATTTTAATGCATAATACCTCTTTAGAGGAGGTGCAGCCGGATTTATGTCTTTCAAGTTTGAAACTGGCGTTCTAGAGACATACGCCTTTGTTCAAAAAATATTTAATTTCTTGCCATTCCTGAAATACAAAGTTCTTAGTTGTATAAATGAACGTCACGGGATGACTTTCCTACAAAATATAGTACGTTAGAATAGAAAACGGGAAAATACGTTTGATTCATGGTCTCTCAGTTTCGAAAATCCGTATCATTCTTAACAAATACTTAATATAGATTTATTAGGATTTATTAGGAAGTCTTCCTTGTAATATTTTGCTCATTAGTTACTAATACGAAGATAATATTTAAAGGGCGAAGGTTTATTGTTACAAATAGCTCCAACTTTACTTTTCTGAATAAAAACGAAAATCTTATGTTAATCCAAAATATTTTAAGCCATCTCCACTGTAAACTTCATCCATACCTAATAATTCGTCTAGCAGTTGAATCTAACGCTTGGAGTACTAAGTAGACCTATATAAAAGTATACTTGATATTTATAATTATGATGGTAGGGGAGACCGATGGGATTTGAAACAAAGGTGATTTGAAACTGCCGATTTATTGAAATTTAAAACGGTTAGCGAGCTAGCAATATCGCATTTTAACCACTTCCCTGCACCCGCTAACGTCTCAGTTCGCGTCGGTGGCGTTGGCCTCGCGGTTGTGTAGTTCTGCGTGCCATGTCAGAAAAAATGTAAAAAGTAAGTTTTTATCGTTTTTTACCATGTCTATATTATTATAGAAGTTGTGTATTTTGGCTTAAGCTATACATATTTCGAAAGCTCATTAACTTAAGATTCATTATATATATTTGATAGAGATGATTTCTGTGTTTTTGTAACTTGATGGTGAATAGAATTTAAATTGGGAGGCTTTCTTCACTGAGGTGATTTGAAACAGGCTGTTTCAACTCCCCTCGTTTTTCAATTTCATGTCAGTAATAACGGGCATGTTGATTTCATTTGTTTATTTTGTTCCAGAATGCCTACTGATTGTAATTGAATGACTGACAGAGGTTTGATGAGTCGCGAAGTAGCTATATCGGATAGCACAGAAAGGGCTCTCGCCTCCAGCATCCATGAAAGCGATCTGGGAGGAGACTCATACTGTCAAAGGATACGTCAAGCACAAACCCCAGTAATTTTATTTGGGGCTTGATGCCGATGAGAGTTTCTCCCACTGTGAGGCTGGATCCCTCCAGTTTTCAATAGATCCACCTTGAGACCCAGCCACCAGATCTTCCCGTGTCCACGTCCAAGTGTAACCAAGTCGTAACTTGGACAACGGTCATGGCCTTCAGGGATCGTTACGCGGTGTGCAGCCCCGCTTGCCATCACTATCTTGTTGTTCATATAATACGTGACGGCGTCCCGTCTGTAGACTCTAGTTGTATCATACAATGCTCCACAGGAACGGCCCCAGGACCGATTCCTGCGGAACAGCGCACGACACCTCTCGCCGATCGACGTGCCTGTCTTACTTGAATAGATGATGGCTCTCTCCATCAGGTACGCCTGAACAACGCGGTGGAAATAGAGAGGCATTAAGTGATATACTAGCATTTCCCTAATGCAACTCCGGGGCAAGGTGTTGAACGCGTTGGTGATGCCCAGGGACGACGTCAGCATCATACATACAAATACATTTAAATTATATCGTCTTTTTTAATTTACAACCGTTAATACTTCTCAAAAATCATTTGTTTCAACTCACCTCGACCCCTGTTTCATCTTACCTCGATATGAGGGGAGTTGAAACAAGTTGACTTCTTACGGTTAAGTCGACTTTTGACCACGAGATTTGACGCTTACAATTTCTTAATAATAGTCATTCGCAAACTTAAAGAATAACCTATCGATTGGTACTAATATCATACGATTTCTGTCTATAGGATTTGTTGTATGAAAGAAAATATAAAAATTGTTTCAACTCCCCTCGGTCTCCTCTACCTACTTTCCGAACTAGTAGCGTCTAAACTACACAAGTGCAAATTCACACTCTAACGTGCTATACTTACAACAAAAATTAGATAATACACTAATTTCGTTCGTATTTTCCAATCTTTAATTTGTCCTTTATAAAGTTTCCTATAAGTATATAAAAACAACTCTTTAATTAGATATTTCGGAAAGAATTTACGTAAATAAAGGAACCTTATAGCCTGTCAATTCCCTAAGAACATGTCGGGTTTCTCGCTTCTGACATTTAATTAAATTTAAAATTAAATTAAATAATGATTTATTTCAAACCATAGTCATAATCTCTTGACCAATTTCTTCACGTAAACTTGTCCGCAGATTCTAATGAATTTAAATTCCATCTTTGACTCAATTAAATTCTTACATGTCAGTAGCAGTGACATGCATATATATACCTGATGGGAATCACTTCTCATCATGTTTACTATTCGCCAATATTCTTCAGTTCAAATCATTTTGATTTTCATTAAAAACTTACGTCAATATCCCCCTTGACAAAGTTATGTTTAAGTATGTAAGTACTAAGTAGATACTATTTTTAAATTACTCTGAAGCCGCTGCCGAAACAAGATATTATTTAAAAACTAGATGCTAACCTGTGCGTTATCTCTTGGATATAAAATTAACGTACATGCACCATAAAATTACTCACACCATCACTGACCGTACCCATCCGGCTTGCAACAATGCTGCGTTGAATGGTAATGCAAATTCTTTGTAAAAAATATCCAGCCTCCTGGTCTCGTGAATCATCAATTAATCGCCTTGCCAAATCTTTGTAGACTTAATTTTAAATTACTGGACTTTGATTAAGAGAGACGTAAAATTTTCCATTTTAAGATTCATGTCGGATCGTTTTATTACAAAAAGAGTTTGAATCGAAAAGCTAATTGAATGTAACCTTGAACAAAGGTCGCCAAACAAAGAGTGTATTCTATTTTATTTTTATGTTAACATCAGCTTACAATAAAATCGCGTGAGGTACGAAAAGTAGCTAGAACGACGCATTAAAGAAATTGTCATCTTGTAAAAGATTTTGTTGTAGCGCAAAACAATCAAAGGATCCCAAGTTTTTTTAAGGATCCGTAGCCAGTTACCGTACTCAATCCACTTGACACTTTATCTGTCTATTCACCTGTCGGAGCAATATAGGTAAGCTTTTATCTTGCCGTTCATATATTTGAAAAGCGCACTATCTATTTATCAGACTGTTGACAGAAAAAGAGGGCTCTCAAGAGGACTTGAGTTCTATTACACGAAGGTTTACTTTGGTGCTCGCCTACAATAATAGGTATGTGTAAGTAAGTACAGTAAATAAAATTTCTGTTAACCTAACGAAAGCAGATTAAACATTTTATATTTCAGTTGCTTTCGTGTTATAAACAGTGAGTGTTAACTGCTATATAATAATTATGTAAAATGTGCTACAACTGATATAAATTTATTCGTACTGTACACACCGTTATAGAAGGGCAGTTTTGTATATAAACTTTTCAATTTTTATATATGTATAGAATTAATACAGCACACCAATATGCTATACTTAGCACCAACAATTTAGTGTAACATGCTGATACTAATTTCAACCAAAAAAACTAAAACTGTTTGATTGCCACGTCTGTCACATGTCACGAAAATCGACCCCAAAACCTCATGTATAGTAGTCGCACTCATATAACTATAACTACTGCTGATCAAAATAAGACTACCAACAACAAATACTTTGAATTTCACCAATCTTAATCCAGTTCCAAATTCCAAATTTACCAAATCTCGAAAAACCTCAAAAATTAAGTATTCATTGTACCTTATTCTACATAAGACTATTTTTATTAGTAGTGTAATCTATCTTATTTTTGAAAAATACCATCAATTTGACTCTAAAGGTTCATTAAGTAAAACTGTGTCGACCGCAGTGATCGACGAAACGTCTGGAACGCAAGTTTCACATCGACCACGGCCAATCAGCCCGGAAGCAGTATATTCTACATGCAACGCCCGCCGTGAAAGCCTGAAGACTTATATAAAACTGTTAAATTAATAAAAAAATCAAAAACGTCTGCAGCTCCTAATTCCGTGGTAAAAATTCTAATTCCGTGGTATTTGGATTCTAATTCCGTGTGTAAACATTAGAAACGAAATGACGTGGAGAGAATGTATTTATTTTAGCTTTGTATTTCAAATCAGTCTATCATTTATGTCTAACAAAATAGAATCCCAATAAAATTGGCAAGCATATTTATTTGTATTAACAATATATAGAACATAATATTATTATGAAACAGATATAAAATATAATTTACAAAGTAATAATCGATATTGACATATTTTTGTATTCTTCGCCCGACTAGTTTCGGACCCGACCGGAGTCCTTATTCATGAGCAGAGTATCCAGGCGCGGCGACGTCCGGTGCTTTACTGCGTTCCCAACGTTGACGCTGCCGTCGCGTGCGCTCGGATAGCGGGGGGGCGCGGACAGCCGAACTGTCGTGCCTGTGTCGTCATCGTCGTCGCTCGGTGGTTAAGCAGTGCGGCATAACGCGCTCACCGTGTCGCATTCCAGGTTCGATTCCCATTTGTGGTACGTGCATTTCAAGGCCGGTTTCCAAGCTGGTGGCAGTGTCCTTCCCTTCTCTCTGTTCAAATTCGGAAGACGGCTTATTTCAATCGCTTCCCGTACTTTTCGCGGCACAAAGTATGTTTCTTTCGCTAGTACGGAGGCCTTATCAAACCGTATGTAATGAGCCGTGTCCGTCATACATGCGTGCTCAGCGACTGCCGACCTATTGGTGTCCCTGTTTTTCATGCACCGTATATGTTCCTTGAGCCTGGTCGCGACGCAGCGGCGAGTCTCCCCGACATAGCTCAAGCCACAGTCGCACGGTATCGAGTAAACACTGGCTACCCCCAGTGGACTGTTGTGTTTGGGTGAGCGAAGCAGCTGCCTTAATTTGCTGGGTTGGTGGAAGATTGTCCTGATGCTGTATCGTCGGCGTAACAGGTCAACAAAAAGACACTAGTTAAAACATATTCCTAGTACATACATATTATTGAATGAATGAATGAAAAACTCTTTATTGTATGGTACACAAGGAAATAAAGAAAGAACATATTACAATATAGTGGTAGGTACAGTTTTGTAGCATACAATTGGCGGCCTTATCGCGCAGGGCAATCTCTTCCAGGCAACCATGGGATGGAGTTCAAAGAGAATAAATAACCACTAAATTTTAGGTCGATCTAGAGACAAAAAGAAGGGGGTAGTTTCCTAATAATTATTTTGAATTTTGGTCCATACTAGATATATTATTATATTCAGGTAGTTAATAGATATAATAATACGATATAAACATTACTTACTATATACAATATATAATACATAACTAGCGAAACAGTACCTATCATTAGGTACATGAAATAGATATACTTAGATAGAATACTAAAAACAGTAAAGACATAATAGAATAAATTATAAAGATAGAAGGTGTAGGACAGTGACTATCGCTCTTGCAAATAGTAGGCCGTAAGCATTTTTTTGAAGACAGGCAGAGATTGTGCACGTCTAATGGTAATGGGTAAGGCATTCTACAATCGAACAGCCTGGACAGTATAAGATTTTTCCATGAATCTCGTGGAGTGCGCTGGCATCTTCAGCCTCAGACTCCCAGACGACAACAAGACCCTAGAATGCGATATATATATCGCATAGGAAGTCAAAGCGATCTTTTAGGTAGAAAGGAGTGAGAGGGTGAAATAGAATACTATACAGTAGATAAAAAAAATGAGCATTCCGGCGAAGGCGTATAGGTAACCACTTGAGCTTAGCGCGATATTCGGAGATGTGATCATATTTGCGAAGTCCAAATATAAATCGTATGCAAAGATTTTGGAGTCTCTCAAGTTTATTCAGTTGGTCTTCGGTGAGATCTGGATAACTGACATCAGCATAATCAAGGATGGGAAAGAGAAGACTTTGTGCAAGCGCAGTTTTCGTGGCAATGGGAAGAAAATTTTGAAGCCTACGCAGGGACCCCGCGCTGGCAAACATTCTGCGGCTGATCTCTTGGAGTTGAGGGTTCCAAGACAAGCAGCTGTCCATATATATCCCCCGATTTTTTACCTGCTTGCTATATTGTATATTGGTCCCATCGCAGGAGACCCAAGGCAGCAGAGACCAGTCTATTTTGGATATATAATTTGAGCTACCAATAATTATGACCTGGGTCTTAGATGGGTTAACCTTCAGACCATACGATTTACTCCAGGTACATATGCGGACCATATCCTTATTTATTATGTTTATGGCATCGGCAAGTTTATCTGGAGCAGCTTTCGAGTATATCTGGAGATCATCTGCGTATAGGTGGTAGGTGGAAGTGAGGTTGTGAGAAATAGAGTTTATGAAAACAGCGAAGAGTAGAGGAGATAGAACGCCACCCTGAGGGACGCCAGCAGACATCAAACTCCAAGAGGAGACAGCGTCTTCTACTCGGGTGCGCTGCCGGCGACCATACAGGTAACTTTGAAACCAGTCAATCACTGCTGGATATGTTAATTGAGGACAAAATCCCGAGCAATACGTCGAAATCAACGTTGTTGAATGCATTGGTGAAGTCTAACAGCGTTAGGACTGTTAGCTCGCCGTTCTCTATACCAGATCTAATGTCTTCCGATAAACGAACAAGAGTAGTCGCGGTGCTGTGATCGGGTCAAAATCCGGATTGATAGTGGTTCAGAAGAGAATTTTTAGAGAGAAAAGAAAGCAATTGAGAGTGAATCAGGCGTTCAAGAGCTTTGGAGAGGAAAGTGAGTATAGAGATAGGTCGGTATTCAGAAAAAGATGAAGGGTTTCTTTTCTTTGCAATAGGAATTATATGAGCATCTTTCCAAGCAGTCGGAAAGGTGCTGCTAGCCGCAGAATAGTTCAATATATGGGTGATTACAGGAAGGATTTCGTCAATGATTGGTATGATCATATTACGGCTGACACAGTCGGTTCCGACCGCATTAGAAGTGATCGACATTATGCTCTTCCTAACATCACAGTCAGTGAATTGTGTGAAAATAAACGGAGGGCAGTTGGGAGTAGTAGTGGCTGAAAGATTATTTAGGGTGCTAAGCTTAGTAGCTGCATCAAAAGTTGATGGGGCTGAGAAGTGTGGATTTAGTGAATTGATGTCTATATTTTTTGAAAAAGTGTTTTGTCGAGATTTACCTCTACTACCTTAAAAATCTTGTTTTCTGTACTTAGTTCTTCCATACAAAAAAATAAGAAAGTACCTAAGTATACAATATTTGACCGGCTATAATTAGTTAATGCGACTCCAAAGTATGCCACGGAATTAGTTATTTGTATTTATTGGTTATTTAAGTTATCAGAACTGAAATATGAAATTTGTAATAAAAAGTCTACCACTAAAATTTTCACAAAAGAAAAGCTCTATTAAATTGTAATTCCGTGATATACAGCGGTAATTAGGAACCCACTAAAATATTTGGCACCTAATGCCGCGGTATTTTTAACACTTATTCTCTCCTCAATTTGTTAATAAAATTTAAGCGTATTCGATACAACGTATTACCCTTTCAATATTTTACCCGAAACCAAATCTCTTGTAGTGTAAAAATATCGTTTAAAACACTATTTAGCAAATGGTAGTACTTACGCGCATAAGGACCGAAATGTATGGAGCGTGCGTTCGACTCAGGTGGCAGTGGCAAACTAACCGATTATTTTAAAATATACACACATCAAGGTAATTTTGTGTTCTTTATATGAACAGATACATTATTATTTGATAAATGGGTCTTGCAGCTAAGAATAACTGGTAATTTGTTTTATTAAGCTGTTTTTCTAAATACCACGGAATTAGGCGCCAATCTCTGAACCCCACGGAATTACACGCCTTTACCTTAATACGTGTTTTTCCACTTCACCAATGTCATACACATAACAAAATGTACCTATTACACAAATATACCAAAACACTTCTTACTTGAATCAGAAAAATATTTGGTAACAACACGACATTTTTATTTGATTATTGCTCCTGGAGTCCCAATTCCTGCAATACAAACTCTAAAAGCATCGGTATAATTTGAAAAAATGTTTCCTTTGGGCAATTATGATTTCAGTTCGTAGCTGGACGCAGAAATTCTTTTTCCCAATGCGAAATATGAAATTGCCGTTGGCAATGCTTACAAAATAAAAGGTTTTACCTGCCATCTGGTAACAGCGAATGGAACTATTTGTCACAAAGATATATGATGTAATCGATTGACCCTTATCAGCCTATATCTACAACGATAAATCTTCTTTGTTTACATTTGGAGTATACAGACAGGTAGTGGTTACTACTCTATATTTTACTGAGATTAAGTTCATTTTAGGATGGACTCCCAGGTTTTGGGCTAATGTTATAAGTTATAACAGTTGGATTAAAAATATGATGAAACAATTTTCTAATAGGTAGTTTCGCAGAATCAGTAACGTAAAGGGAGCGGAGAGCATTGTCTCTTAGGGCTAATATGATAGCCCGCAGGTTTGCTAGGTGTTCAGGGGATGTCAAAATAACTCTTTTCAGAGCATTTTGTACGTCCCTCTACGCTTGCGGCCTGTGGGTGTCGTATACGCAGAAACAGTACAGTGCTCTCCGCGTCCAGTTCAATAATGCCTTCAGGGTGCTGATGGGACTGCCTCGGTTCTGTAGCGCGTCAGGGATGTTCGCGGGATGGCGCGTTGACTGTTTTTACACGACCATCCGCAAGCGATGCACATCCCTGGCGCGCAGGGTCCGGGCCAGTCCTAATGGTATCCTGAGGACATTCTCAGATCGGTTTGACTGTCAGTACATGAACCATTGTGCCATGGTTCATGTACTGACTAATAAATCGTATTGATTTTTATTTTTATTTTTATTGATTTTTATTTTGTATCTTGAGTTTTGTATTGATTTTAATTTTAATTTTAATTTTGATTTTTATTTTTTGACTATTATTATTTGTATATTTGTGTTATTCTTATATTGTAATTTAATTGTATAATTTATTTTAATATGATTTTTTGAATGAAATGTACCTACCTATATGACTTGAAAAATTAGTCGAAATAAATGAATTTGAATTGAATTGAATTGAATAAAAAGAATTATATCAGAAATTTGTATTGGTGGCATTAAGGTGCAAATAAATTATAATCTTACCTACATTATAAACTTTATACATTTAAGTAAATATCAAAATATATATTACAAAAAGGGTTAAGTAACAAGATATCTAATTGATATCTAAAATTAGCATATTATAATTAGTTAACAGTTCAGTTTTACTTCAGTGAAAAATAATGTAAACGACTTTTACACTTAGTATTCATCAGTTTGAATGGCAGTCGTGCAAAACCAGATTTTACCACCGTTCAGCGTTGTTTCTCAGCTTGACTTTAATTATGATTTTCAGTTGGTTGTGCTTTCAAGAGATAAAGCGTTCCCACGCTGTTTAATTTATATGACATTTCGTATTTTAAAAGATATCTTCTGAAATGAAAAACCTCGTAAACACTAATTTGAAGTACTATCTTATTTTAGACGCCGGACTTTAAAAAAAAAATTGCCCTATTGATGGTATGTAACCACACTATATAATACAACATAATGATAAGACCTGTAATCAACCCATGCACCTATTATAATGTGGAACCGGAAACAACGTTGGTAAAATATAGATGTTATTACACCTTGTCTATTTTATGATTTTATTTAATATTTTGTATGCCTTTGGCGGAACATAGCTGGGACTAATATTACTTATAACATCTACTCTGTAACCTATGCTTCACGAAATAAATAAATTTGAATTTGAATTTGAATTTGAATTTGAATTTGGCTTGGCCTTCGACAAGAATGTATCAGTGTATAGATAAAAACAAAATTATAGGCAGATGGCAGCATGGGGTGGCAAGGGTGCTTCGGCGTTTCATACCACGATACGACTCACTTCCAAAATAATGTTATTTATGATTCGGAAGGCGTGGTGGAAATAACATAAAAGTAATACATCAAGCAAAATAAGAGAATTCCATTATTTTTTATATTTAAAGTAGCTACGCTACGCATTTGTATGATAAATCTGAGAAGGATCTTTTTTGACACTTCCTCACCAGCTTACAGAATATAAATAATGACAAGTATAAATATTACATAACTTGAGTTACCGATTTTACACTTAAGTACTACAGATACTTTATTATGTGAAGTTTGCACTAGGTATATTACTAATTTTTGCAAGAGATTGTGGACAGCAGAACCCGCAAAAATCATAAAAAAAGTAATTTAATAATTAAATTTTCTGGCATACCATGCTCACATTAATTGCAAAACTGACCATTCCGTTTATAGAAAAAACTGAAGTCTTAAAAAGACTCACTTTTTATATAGGTCATAAAAGTACAATGACCACATCGGTCTCCAAGGAGTCGCGACGCCCTTGGCGACCAGAGAACCCCGACAATTACGCCATTTTTCATTTACAGCCCATTAAGTACATCGTTCCCGGAGCTTATGCGATGGCTATTACTACAACCATAAACATACACACAGCAGTCCATAAAGACATACAATCTCTATCCGAACTCCGCTTTATGTTGTAAAATTAATTCCATAATAGGATTACCCTACGACTTATTGTGCACTTAAAACTCTCATAATATAACAATGTTTGTTGAATAAAAAAGACGATTTGTGACTATTGTTTCTATTATTAAGTACCACTCCTAATTTTCTTCTTTTATCTTATCATTATCCTAACGGTATTCCCTGTCGCATCCATAGCTTGTACATTAGAGTCTGTAATCCTTGTTCTACGCTTTCTCTTTGCGATATAGTTTATCTAGACTTTTATGGAAGTTATTGCCGTATGACTTCGTAGTCTCAAGAGGGTTCCCAATGCCAGAGCCAGAAGATGATACCCTTGAGACCCCATACACACGTCTTCTTTCTTATTCCCCATTGCAGTTACATGCTCAATCAAAGAACCCCCTGAAAGTATCTCCAAGCACTGAACAGAAATCACGTTGCTTCAACAGTTAGGTATGGCAACCTTTAAATTATACATAAAACTTAAATTTAAAAATTCTATTTGCTTGTACGGTATTACGCTTTCCCGGTCCCTCACTATGGGTCTCCTAAAAAAGCTCAAATTCGCTTCAATGAGCTATGGAGAGGGCTATGCTCGGAATTTCCTTACGTGATTGCGTCAGAAATGATGATATCCGTAGGAGAACAAAAGTAACCGACATAGCCCAGCGGATAAGCTCGTTGAAGTGGCAGTGGCCAGGACACATAGCGCGCAAACCAGATGGCCGATGGAGAAAAATGTTCTGGAGTAGCGACCGCGTACGGGCAAGCGTAGTGTCGGACGCCTAACGGCCAGGTGGAAGGACGACCTCATCAAGGTCGCCGGGAAGCGCTGGATGCGAGCTGCTTTAGATCGGTCGTTCTGGAAGTCCATGGGGGAGGGCTATGTTCAGCTGTGGACTGTGTGTGGCTGATATGATAGTACGCTTTCATACAACACCTAACAACCGATCATCATATAAATGTTGCGTATTGTGAGGTCCAGAAAAGGACATCATGCAGAAAAAGTAGTATTCGTTCGGAATCAATCGCCATTTAGTAATTACTAAATATGTAAATAATTGAAGAGATGACGATGATCACTATGTTTGCTTATTACACTTTTACTGAGTTGTTTTCCATGAGAGTGACCTTTCAAAATTGAACTACGTAATCGCCTAAGCACTTCTAACGAATTATCATTTAACATCAAAGTAGGATAATTTGAAACCTAAATGTAATCAACGCATGTATGAAATCAGTGGCTGTTCATTTCAACCTCGTTAAGCTGCCGCATGCCGCATGTGATTTGCTAATTGCTCTTTGATCTCGTCCACCATTGATGGCCGTGTTGCGTTCAGTCTCAGTTAGCAAGTACCAATGGTGTGAGAACTGAAATATTGATTTAAGAATATATCCTCGTTAAAAATTAATAACCTAATAAATGGAATGAAAAATATGCTGCTGTCTCTACCAGCCCGTGGGCTACCCTGTCCTATGAGTGAGAGAGCGTGACATCCTTAACAGCTTTCAACCTTAATATTTATCACATTAAACTTTTGAAGATCGAGCCCACGATGAAGTACCTTGGGCTCGTACTCGATAGCCGATGGGACTTCGGACCTCATCTCCGAAGTCTGGTCCCAAAACTGAGGGGGCTGCGGCCACGCTATCGCGGCTAATGCCCAACGTTAAGGTACCCAATGCCCCCACTAGGAGACTGTACCTGGGGATCGTGCGAAGCATGGCCCTGTACGGGGCTCCCGTATGGGCGGAGACTCTGGCGGCCCGCAACGTGGCTGTATTAAACAGCCCATTAAAAGCGATGGCCGTCAGAGTGATCAGGGGATATCGCACGATCTCTGTCGAGGTGGCATGTCTCCTAGCCGGGACCCCTCCATGGGACCTGGAAGCGAGAGCCCTTGCGTTGCTGTATCAGTGGCGCAAGGAGGCACTGGAGCGGGGCCATAGGCCGGAGCTCCTAGAAATCAGGGGTCAGCGGTCCCAGCTCCGCCGGGAACTCATGGAGACATGGTGGGTGCGACTTGAGCATCCAAGGTGGGGGGAATCCACCATTGCGGCGGTGAGACCGATCATGAAGGAGTGGTTGGAGAGGCACCATATTGCCCTCTCCTACCGGATGTGTCAGATACTTACCGGGCATGGGTGCTTCGGTAGGTATCTATGGCGCTTCCACCGGGAGACAACACCGCAGTGCCAGCACTGCGAGGATCCTGGCGAAGACACGGCGCTCCACATGTTGGTGGAGTGCCCTGCGTGGGCGAGTCAACGCCGGGATCTCGTTGCGGCCCTGGGCGTGGACGTTCTTTCTTTGGAGACCATGGTGAGGGCCGTGGTCTCCGACGGGAGCAAATGGCACGCCACCGCCTTTTTCTGCGAGCAGGTAATGCGCGCGAAAGAGGCGGCGGAGAGGGAGCGGGAGAGAACCCTGCCCCCTGAGTTCCGCAGACTCGTCTACGCCCGGGACTACCGACCTCCATGATCGGGGCCTGAGGACGGCAGCTGACCGACTCGCCGTCCTTACAGAAGCAGGCCGTGGTGGAGGCGTGTCGTGTGTGTCCTACACACGCTTGCCAACTCACCGACGCGGGATATAACCCGACCCCACCAGGCGAGGCCGCGGTAGCGGCCAATGTCCGCCGGCAACCCTGGGGTTATCCTTTCGAGGGCTTACCCGTGGTGCCCGGCAATGGACACTTGGGAAGGACACCGTGTGATTTTAGTCGGTCCGATTCCGACACGCCCACCCCATCGTCGGCACCGATGTGGTGAAGCCCGTGGGTTTCAACACGTTAAAAAAAAAGCATTGATAGCCAAGAAGACTACAAATTTACTTTTGATAATTTTTACTACCACGTAGGTATATGGAATTTAATTTCTAATCGTATGACAGCCAATCTTGGGCTCCAAATGTGAGCTTTGAAGGCAACCGATTAGGACTCGGATTTATTAAAACTCAGGTTATTAAAATATATTTTATCCAAACTGCTATAATTTAATATTTATTACACGAAGACTCACCGCTCGCACATTTTCAAGCATTCGCCAGGATAGCCCTGAAAAAATGCTACATACATCTAATTCTTGTACGGGACAGAATATAAACCACGGTTAAGTAAAAACAAAGGTCATACTGAAAAGCTGTAGAAAACAAAATCCTAATAGCATAAGAGTAAGTTGTTTAGAAGTAGTTCCTATCCACGAGATGAAACCATTGAGTTAAACAGTTACGCCACTTTCAGTGCTAAAGCCTTTTCAAATGCAGTCACTGCATTTTAAAGATTCATAAACTTGGTTCCTCTGTGTTTGAGTTTCATTTTCCAGAATAAGTTGAAATCACTACATGCGTTTCCGGAACAGTACAGGATTAGACCAAACGACAGGATCAGCTGTGGAGGTCATTCAGCTTTACAAATCTTTTATTGCAGAACAAGTACTAGATTGTCAGATATCGCTTTAATGCTACTAATCGTATATTTTTTTAATTCACCTATTATATAGAGGAGTAAAGTATTTGAGAACGGATACATACGCCAGCAAACTTACCTTATTATTATTTTAAATAATGACAATTGTATGGATTTTTACTATGTTTACTTTAGCGTAGTAGGTATTCGCCCGATTCTTTTCGTCATCACAGAAATATTATATAAAAAGGGAAGTCGTTCTTTGATATTAACATCAAAGTAATGGTTTGATATAGACATCGCACAATTTTACTCCTTGGGATGTGGGTAGGTACTTATATTGAGTGGTTATTATTTATGCAATTTATTATTTATACGCGTGTGGTTTGCCAAGGTTATTTTAAGTTGAAGTTACTGAACACTCATATATTTAAACACTTTTTGCTTTCGAACTATATGTATAAATAAAATAAAGTTTGTTTTTTAGAATATGGGTGAATATGTAAGGAAATTTTAGATGTTTGCATTTTGGATTCAGGTGGAGTGGAAGCCACGCTCTACCAATGTGTGGCGCACAAAAATATATCTCCCAATTAAAATTACATTATTCGATATATCCAGTACACCGAGCCACGCCGACAAGTCGGTACAGTTTGAAAAGTTCTTAATACGATCCAGAACAATAGAAATAAGAAGAAAATTGTAATTGGAAGAATAAATCTACAAGCAAGGAATTGGGTTTTATTCAAGAGATAATCCTGATTGTCAGATAAAGTCATACAGTTCAAGACACGATACTTAAAATTATTATCTGTATTAGCATACAAAATGTCAATATAAATGTCACAATTTACCATTATTTAAAAATTCGTCAACACTATAAGAACATTAATAAGCTAAACAGTTTTCTTTTAAATGTATGATCGTCTTATGTTCTTTGAGGTTATTTGGTAACTTGTTATACATAGGCATTACCATATAATATTCAATTTTTAATAATAACATTTACTCTTAAAGCTTATGAGTGTGCCTACTCGCTCTAACTACGGCATCATTGTGCTTATAAAATACGAGTAGATGCATATCTTAATATTGACGAAACATATCCGTGATAAGCACTGAGATAAGTTTCTTACCTTGATATTAGGCTGTTATTGTAATAATATAATTAATTATATATTAATTACATAATTGATGTTTGATATTTTGTGTGTTATTGCATGAAAGTTCAGATATTGTTGTGACTGACTCTTATTCAATACTCCTGAAAAATGAAATTGAATGAAATTTTTCTCTAGATCAGTGAAAATAAAATAAAATTGTAATAGATCGCAGGCTTCAGCTAGTCTTTCCATAAAACGAAATAATAAACCTCAACATAACTGTGCAAACATTTGCGTATGATTTTGAATATTGAAAGTATTAAAACATTGAAACTGTATTTTCGAACTAGAAACCAATCACCAATCTCATCAAATATGTATGGATGAAAAGCAACAGCAATTTAAAGTTTGACGCTTTACCCATATTTCATCAGAACCGAACACAATTGCTATTTTGCTAACGGGGCGGAGTACCTTTGATGAAAACTATGTTACCCAAAAAAGAACAAAACATTTCCCGTGCTTATGTAACAGTGAATTCCCAGAGGAGAAAATAGGTAAACGTTTTTTTGACACAGTAACGGTTTTCGATGGAATTTTCTGGAATGTGTACTGTTTGAGCGGAACAAATAACAAACAAGTGAACGAAGTAAACAAATTTGATTTTTCGCAGTCTATTTTCATAAAATAAAACAGCTTTCATTTTTATCAACACGGCAGCGATGATTGCCAAAGGTTAGAACGTTAATACACTTCGTAGTAATTTCTTCTTCATTTTAATAATAAAGTTTTTTAAAATATGACTAACGAGTACATTAGATATCTACACTACTATTATAAAAAGGAAAGATTTGTATGTTTGTAATGAATAAACTCAAAAACTACTGTGCCGATTTCAAAAAATCTTTCGCCATTGGAAAGCTACATTTCACCCTGAGTCACATAGGTTTTTATCACCCGTACGAAGCTGGGCGGATCGCTTATAAGCAATAAAGACAGCAACAGAAATAACTAATAATAGTTATATGGGACCGACCACCCTATACACTAGCCATTCTCTCAGTGGATTAACTGAATTTCCTGGTAAAAGCTTAGTACCTTTTTTGTGTTTATAGTATATATGTTTTATTTATTTATGTAGTATGTATGTTTGATTTATTTATGTATACCTATACTTGGGTAGCTATTGTGTTTATCTGTTTTTTCATATCTTTTGACTATATGTAGCTTAGTGGTTAAGGAGTCGGCCTTGCAATCGAGAGGTCACGGGTTCGAATCCTGGCCATTACACTACCGGCGTGAACCCATTCCTAGCACAAGCAATTTAGCTTAGTTGGAGGGGTTAGAGGGAATATTAGTATTTTCGATAATTACGGTTGCTAATATTCTTTTTTTTACAAAAAAAAAATATCTATGTACACCAAACTACCCTGAAATATATTCTCCTATTTTTCTCTCCATCCTATGGTTGCCTGGAAGAGATTGCCGCAGAGCGATAAGGCCGCCAATTGTACGTACCTACCAAATTGTTTTGATTTTATGATATTATGTACTTGGTGTATGATAAAGACAATATTATTATTATTATTACACTTTTTTAGGTAAGGATTAGGTCGCGATCAGGTTTAGTTTTAGCCTTTTTTTTTTTTTTTTTTTAGTTACTCGTAGTTACTTCTATCTGTCTCCTGTCCAGGGACAATGAGAAGTATGTCTCGCTGTTGTAATGTTATTGGCTTGCAGAAATTAGAACCTCTGTCCTAATTCTTTCTTTTTAAACTGGTTTAGTCAGTTGTTATGGCACACAGTTGATTCTGGGGTATTCTGCGTTTGAGTCTGCGTCTTTCGTGGCTATCGTTCATTAGCGCCTTTGCTAAAATGTTTGGATGCTTTTGAATCCTGTCTCTGTATGTTTTTGTGAGGTTGGCAATTTCTTGCTTCACAGTAGCAACCTTTAGGTCGTGGTGGAGTAAATCATTGGGAACATACCATGGAGCATTAGTTTAAATGCGGAGAGTTTTATTTTGAAATCTCTGTATGATCTCTATATTTGAGTGAGAGGCTGTTCCCCAGAGTTGGATCCCGTACGTCCATATGGGTTTCAGTGTAGCTTTGTACAGTAGAACCTTGTTCTCGAGTGCGAGCTGTGATTTGCGTCCAATTAACTAGTAAAGTTTCCTTAACTTTAGTCCAAGCTGTTTCCGTTTGGTAAAAATGTGCTTTTGCCATGTGAGCCTTTTGTCGAGATGCAAACCCAGGTATCTCACATGATCTGCTTCTGGGATGACTTTGTTATTAATTTTAACTGGAGGGCACGTGCCTCTCCTCAAGGTGAACGTAACGCTTACGGATTTGTGTTCGTTTGCCTTGATCCTCCATTTTCTCATCCAGAGTGATATGTCGTCAAGTCCTTTTTGTAGAATAGCAGATGCCGTTGCTGGATTTTCGTGTGTCACTAAAATGGCAGTGTTGTCTGCAAATGTTCCGGTGGTTATAGTACCACAGGTTGGCAGGTCTGAGGTATATATTAAGTATAACATCGGTCCGAGTACACTGCCCTGTGGGACTCCAGCATTAATCGGGTATAGAGCAGAGCATTCATTTCCACACTTGACAAAGAAATGTCGTTTTGTAACAAAGGACTCAATTATGTTAGATACATTCTCGGGAAATGCGGTCCTGATTTTATAGACTAGTCCATCGTGCCAGACGCGGTTAAATGCTTGAGAAATATCAAGGAATGCACTTGTGCAGTATTTCTTGTCTTCAAATGACTTGGTAATTATATTTATAAGTCTGTGCACCTGGTCTACCGTAGAGTGCTTACAGCGAAAACCAAATTGGTGATCAGGAATTATATTTTTTTCAATGATGGTTGGCATCATTCGGGACAACAATAGCGTTTCGTATGTTTTTGATGGTATTGGCAGTAAGCTAATTGGTCTGTAGGACTTGGGATCTTCAGGCAATTTATCTGGCTTGGGTATCATCATGATCTGGGCTACCTTCCATTGGGGAGGAAAGAATCTAAGGCGGTTTAGGGCATTGAAGAGTGAAGTTAGAAAAACAATTCCAGAGTCAGGCAGTTCCTGCAGCAGTCTGTTTGTTATCAGGTCGTACCCTGGTGCTTTTATTGGGTTCGACTTTCTTATAACTCCAAGGACTTCGTGTTTTGTAAATTTCAAGGGTGGATCGTTTCTTGGGTCATCAGCGTCTTTCTGCAGAAATGCCCGTACTTCCTCCTTGTGATTTATTGGTCCTTCGTAATGATGAGGTATGAAGACTTTTTCTAGGTGCTCTGAGAATGTTTTAGCTTTTTCAATATCGCTCCGAGCCCAGCTGTTGTCGGCTTTCCTCAATGGCGGTGAAAATGTTGTCGGGCATTTGAATTTCCTAATAGCTTTCCACAGAGAATAATTGGAAGAGGATTTGGCGTCTAATGTCCTTAAGGGAGATTGGAAGCTGTCGTTACGGTCTTTTTCGAGGATATGCTTTAATTCTCTGGTGGCGCTATTTAGGCGAGTTTTTAGCTGCGGGCACCTCGTAATTTGCCATAGTTTACGAAGGCTTCTTTTTTTGGCTATCTTGTCTCGAATATTTTTGGCTATATAGTAGTTACCCTTATATTTGTTAGGATCTGGAGTAGAGGTCCAGGCAGCCGTTTGGACAGTGATATTAAAATATTCAACTGCCTCAATAATGTCACTTTCAGACTTCAGGCGAATAGGCGTGCTAAGTGCCGAGTTAATAAGGCTTTTGAATTTGTACCAGTCAGTATTATTACTGTGTAGAGTGCACTTTTTTTCTCTTTCCATGACCCTGGTATTCAGTTCTAGAAGGACTGGAGAGTGATCAGAAGACAGGTCGTAGCAGCTTCTGCAGTTTAAGTTATTTCTTGGTATTCCTTTGGTAACACAGAAATCTATGCAGTCAGGAATTCTTCCTTTGTCTGTAGGCCAGTACGTAGGTTGTCCTGTGTAAATTATGCCTAGGTTGTTGTCATGGATGCATTTAAAGAGCTCTCGACCTCTCGTTAAGATAAGCCTGGACCCCCAGTAGGTATGCTTGGCGTTGTAGTCTCCTCCAGCCATGAAGCGATTACCCAGTATTGCGAAGTACTCGCTGAAGTCTTCTTCTTTTATGTTATGTCTAGGAGGACAGTACAAGGCGGAAACTGTGAAATCTCCAAACCAGTCTTTTACTACTACATTAGTGGCTTGAATATGTTCCTTGCAGTAATTTCCAGGGTGGTAGTACTTAATATTGCTTTTGATAAGTATCGCAGAGCCTCCAAGCGCCTTGTCACGAGGGTGCATGGTATGGTACAGGGTGTAGCCTGGCATTTTAAAGAAGCTTAAACTTGTGAAGTGTGTTTCTGATACGAGCATGATGTCAAGGTCGTAGGTTTTTAAGAAGAAGTTTAACTCATTTGAGTGTTTGGACAAGCCGTTAGCATTCCATATACAAATATTTATTGAAGAGAATGAAAAGGCAGTTTTGACATGAGTTCCGACAGCATTTTAGTAACTATTAGCATCTGGTTCATTACAGCTTGTATGGTCTCATTTAGAGTTGTGAGGATGGTGTCAGTTTTGGAAACATTATTTATAATTGGAGTATTGTCATTTTCATTTAGGGATTTATTAGTAATTGATGCATATGTCATGTTTTCATTATTATTATTATTGTTTTCTTGTGGATCTTTTGGTTTCCTTGTAATTCTACGTGGGTCCTTGGGTAGATCTCTAGGGTATGCGACCTTTTGAAGTTCCTTATACACGGCACAGCCTTTATAATTAGCAGGGTGGTTGCCTTCACAGAGGATGCACTTTACCTTATCGGGCCTTTCTTTTCTGGGGCACTTAGAGGTGTGGTGTTGTTGTGCACATTTAACGCATTGCGCTTGCCTGTGACAAAATTTTTGGGTGTGGCCGTATTGTTGGCAGTTGGAACATTGAGGGATGGCCTGTTTCGGTTTCGGTGCTTCAAATGCTACTCGACAGTGTAAAAGTGATTTAATATTGTAAATATCCTTGTTGTTTGGATTTTGCTGCAAATCAATATAAAACATTGGCAGTGGTTTTTTCGTTCGGCTGTTCTTAATGTTCCAAATGTTAGTGACCTTGTGTTGCAGTTCTTCCAGTGCAAATGTCAATAGATCTGGATCAGTTGTTGGATGCATGTTTTTTAGCACAACTCTGAAACTTCGTTCCTGTTTGGGTTGGTATGTGAAGAATTCCGTGTTTCTTTGTTTGAGTTCTTTGTATATAACTCCATAGGCTGCAGCTGTTTTTGGTTGTATTTTAACACGTTCCCCAGGTTTTGCTTTTTAAATAACATATATACCTATATGTTATTTAAAAAGTAGAGTATACCCCTTGTGTTAGTTGTTTTATAGGTTAGGTACGTACCCCTTTTTTTATTTTACGCGCGGGAAATCCCTACGGATACCCCCATATCCGGGCGTTTCGCCACCGAGGTTAGATACCTACCTACTTATGTTTCAAAATATCATATGAACTGTAACGTATTTCCTTGTACCCACCTTTTCTGTATTTTCCCAGATTCCACGGCTTCAATCCAGTAGGTAACGTTATTTTCATAAAAAAAATGACGGGTTGCACTCCGGGAGTGCCGGGAGAAGTGAAAACTTTTTCTTTCTTCGTTATATACAGAGAATAAGATAAAAAGAACATACCATATCATACCATACCTATAATATAGCGTCAGTCATAGAACCTATCACTACTTTACTGTCAGAAGAAATTATTGAATTACAAAAAGAAAAATAATCACAAAAAGTAATACATTAACACAAAGAAAAAATAATCACAAAAAGTAATAAATTACAAAAAGAAAACATAATCACAAAAATGTCAGAAGCCCAGGTTCGAACCCGGTACTATCTGAAACCATAAGGACTTACAGTCGAAGCGCTTACCGCTAAGCTACGAAGCTTCTTAGCGTAACTAACAATCTGTAGCTAATGTTGTTGTCAGTCAGTCGTCGGTTACGGTTCAAAGGTCAAGTGATGCTGACGCGAGTTTAACACTTTTTACCCATCCAACGCCGCTAAAGAAGTTTTCACTTCAAAAATGTTAAAACATAAATTGTTATCGTTACATCGCAAAAGATAAAATAAAAATCACGGCTTGTGAAAACAAAGTGTAAATATAAAGATATAATATAAGGAGAAGTTTTTATAACAGCACACCCATTTAATTTCACCAAACGTTTCAGTGGCTTAATTAAAAACATTTGAAGCGAATTTTTGTGGCTTACAACGCTTTTATTAAAACCTTCATAATGATCTCTGGCAGAAACCTTACGAAAGTTATTAGGGTAGTCTTTTGTTATTTCAAATACTCCACTGGCTTTATTATTTTAGGAAAGTTTTGTACTTACATGTCTTGTTACATTCGTAATAATGTTACTTATATCATTATACGGTTCCAACAAATTAGGGTGCTTGTTGGGATTTGGATTGTCTCTAGATTATTTATTTTATCATTGAGATATTTTAAAGGTTAAGTCACACTGAATTTAATATAGGTATACCTACATTTAAAAGTGAAAACTGATGCAGATTTTGTAAATAGTTTTCATTCAAATAAATAAAAATATACTGGGGCACACCGGGAGTTGGCTCTGCGACAGGCGCGGTTGTAAGAACTGTTACAATTTTTATAACTTATGTTAAAATTTTACAAAAAAGCATTGAACATCGCATGTTCAATGGTTTATTCCCTTTTGAAAGCCGTACACGCCTTAAGACGCTTTCACTTCAAAAAGGGTAGTCCAGGCGTCATTAAGTCTGTCAGTTTATTCATCACTAGCCACGTAAATAACTAAAAAAAGAAACCTCAACATAACTGTGCAAACATTTGCGTATGATTTTGAATATTGAAAGTAAAAAGTAAAAAACCTAATACCGAACACAGGAACCCCAATGGTTCCCTGCTCCAGGAACCCTTTACAAATCTTGTTCGGCTCAATCTGTTCAACACTGGGTCCATAAATAAGCCAGCGCCTGAGCATGTTGTTTAGCAGATGCACGTGCAGCTGAAGTTGGCTTTGGCTTCAAGGATGTTGTTAGGGGGCAATACACTCTCTCCTATAATAGGTATCTCTTCTAATTTTTTGTAGGCATAGTATTAAAAGAAAAATCTATACACTGGTTTAATATTTGTATACCTGTCCAAATTAAAGAGAACATTGAATCGGTCTAAGCGGGGTTATTTTTAATCCGGGATCTTTGCCTTACAAGGGCAATGCTTTGACCACTAAGCTCCTAGACCTCGCTCTAACCAATTCAAATTTCTCCTTCTATATCTTATCTTTGAGGCGACTGTCCTTGTAAGGCAAAGATCACAGGTTCAAACCCCTCCTAGACTGATTCAATTTCCTGTTTAATTCGATTTAAATATTTACTATGAAAAATGCTTAAAAAAGTAATTCAAATTTGTATACCTGATTTAATATCTTTATACCTAGTCTAATATCTATAAACCTGGTTGAATATCTATACTCTAGTATTGTACTATAAGCAGATATTGCTTAAACAAGTAAAGAGACGCTATTGTATTTAAAGGCCGCAATATTTTGCTACCACTTCGCTAGGAGCTAAGCCCTCCTTCCGTGCTCACTCGGTTTAAAGTATATTATGTTAAGCTGCTACACAAATTGCTGTATTAATAATCTAAAAAGAACTTCTATACAAATTGGTGTAAGTATCATTAATCTAAAAGAATCCTGGTATATTAGTAGCCTTCATTTTTTATTTTATTTTGGTGTATAGTAAATTTGTAAAGAAATTTTGTTTTGCTAACTTAACTAAGTACTTAACTTTCGATCTTATTGTCGGGAAGGAGAGCACTATAGCCTGCTTGTGTGAGAGATACCTACTGCCATTTTACATTACAGATTCAGTAAAGGTAATGATTCCGAAGCCCGAAGCCGACTGCATACGGCAACTGATACAGCGCATACATTACTTGTTAAACTTCGATACGGATAAAGGGGACCAGTAAAAAGCCACAAAGAATAACGAGTATCTACTGCGTGCGTCTTCCTTAAAAATTACAAGTTCTTAAATCACGTCTCAGAGATTTTTGCATATGAATTAGAACCTATACGATAAATATGCAGTAACTCTCATTAAAAGAATCGATTATACTATTAATATGAAGGCACATCCCTGTTCTACAAAGTCATTCCCATCATTACGTGCACATGACGCCATTATGGTTCGTGATATTATGGGCACATATGCGACGTCATACTGATATATGAGGGTTGAAGCTCATGCATATAGTTTTTACTTTATTACAATGTAGAATTTACCCTACTTATGTGCTAACATGTGTTATATTGGTGCTGATTCCGCTGTTACAAAACTCTCTTAACTATACTAAAAATGATAAGTTTCAAATCTAAACTATCAACTGCAAAGTTTAAAATTCACTTTTAGTAGTTTATGATACTGTTGCATAATAAGGGTTCCTATAACACGAGTGTGTTTTAAACAAACGTAAAAGTTATGTACAGTGTCATACACTACTTTATCTACTCTCATACTTTAATACATAAACTGATTTATTTTACAAACAAAACCAAACTTTGTTTAACTTAAATGTAAAATGTTGACGCCAAGGCGCTCGATTGCGCATGCGTGTTTCTTTTTTTTTCTTGCGAATCGGCGGATTCTTTTTTTAAAGTAGAGGTTCAGTCCAGATACAACCTCCGTATATGTGTATCGTTATGATTAAAAAGTTATTAAATGATATAGGTGTCCATACAAGACCTGTATCGTAATAAAACTTTTTTTTTTTTGGCCTGTGCGTAATGTTTGTCATTGGAGTTTTGATTTCAATTTTATAATCTTTGTATTATAGTATCAGAGTAGATAAAATAATATTTAACATCGTCTGAATGTTATATGATGCCAAATAAAATGAACTCTTAAATCAAAATGCAACCAAAATTATTTTGGATATAAGTAAGTGCGTATACCTAACTAGTGTAGTTAAATTTAGTGGTATGCGCGACAGAATCAGTAACAATATGACGATATATCCATTATGATAATATGGAGCTTTTAGCTGATGTCGACATTAATATTTTTACCAATTTATCATTGAGCTAGTCATGTTGTGGCTAAGCTCCGTAAATAAAGATTCATTATGGTACAAGTGTATAAAGTAGGTGATTACCACTGATGCGCCATTGAGACCCGAACCATCAGGTGAGGATCTTAAAAGAGCTGAACACTGTAATCATCAATACACACGTGTATCATACGATGCTTTTCAACATTCTTGTGAATAAAATAATACTAAAATAGATATGTATCCTTTGCAGTTTTCAGATAGTAAACATTCCATAACGTTAAAGGCTTCAACATCAATCCCATCATATATTATATCAGACATACAATAACATTAATAATTTTCTTCATAACAAGTACTTGTAGACATTTTAATAAATAAATAACTGTAATTTCAAAACTGAAAATGAGTTTTGAAATTTTTTTTCGCAATAGCGGGAAATAATATATTTATTTGCTATCGATCTGCCATGGACTATAAGACGCAACTTTTCGCGGACTAAATGGGGAATTTAAAGTTATTACTGAGAAAATAAAAGGTATTAGTTAATTGAGTGAAAGTTTGGTTTAATAACTCGTACAAATTGAAATTATCTACTTAAATACGAAGTTGCATGTAATGAGCACTCAATAAATATATAAATTTATCAGTACTATTGAACACGACTTTTTTTGTATCGAAACTTTTTTTATGAAAAAAGTGACTGAACCAATACATTTTTTAAAAAGAATAAAAAAAACCAAAGTTTGATTATAGGTGCCTAATTGCGGTGAAATTAGAGCCAGTTTATGTGCAAGTGTATTGAAAAAAAGAATATCATTGTTAATACGTGCAGTTTCTATCAATATAGAAAAGAATCTGTAAATAAGTATTTGTCCTGTCTTATCAGAATGATTATGAAAAAACCTTAAAAGATTTTTTGCATATTTTTTACAATTTTGCTTTCATCATGCCTAAAGCCCATCAAAGAAAAAAAGATTTTTCTACATTTTGAAGAGTTTTTGGTTAAATAGCAGTATATGGAATATACACTGTGATGAAACTTCAATCAACACAAGATCTCTACTATAGGTACATGACAAGACTAGCCAAGGACAATATAGGCTCAGTCATGTTTGTTTTGCCTCGGAGAACAGTCCCATGGGAGGCAACAAGCCGAGAGTTCGTAACTTCATACAGGATTAGACGAGAATTGTATCATTCATAAGTCAATGAGCTAAAGTTACGAACTGTATGTAGCTTGGGACGTATCAGATAAACCAGTTTCATTATATTTGTATACACAATGTTGTCCTCGAAAATAGCTTAACACTAAAAAACGGTCTTTAAAGTGGAATAAATCAAGATAAAAATTGATAATGATTTTTATTTTATATAAATACCCATGAAGGCCGTATATATAATTTGTTTTGCTTAAAATTTTGAAATACGTCTACACACCTGCCATTTGTAAAAATACATTTCAAAACTAGAAATTCGGGTTGTTAAATATGCCCATGTGAGATGGATTGCTTCAAAGAATTCATTAAAACAATTAGCTCCGTTGAAATTACAGAGTACAAACTTGTAACATTGATATTGTACAAATATACCGCTTCGCCTTCGGGATGTCAATTTGAATAAGTCAAACACGCATATTAGGCACATATTGTCAGCGCAGCGTTGATACTTGACAAATATTCAGAAGTTAGTCAATTCAGTACCTTCCTTACTTTGTCAAGAACATGGAGGCATTATGTGTACACATACAAATATTATTTATATATGTCGCTAATTGTATACATTACAAATCAACGTTTCAGCGAACGAAATTGTAACGATATATTATGTAGCACCTATGAATAGGCTATTCAATTTCCACAATATGCTATACAATTTGGCCTTTGATGCTATATATTCTCGTGAGTCGTACCACGGTTTTGAGAGAACTTTGGATTAAATATGCAATCGGTATATAATACACGAGGATAAACGTCTATATATTATAACTTGTGAGTAATTGGAACGGAACCACCTTTCTATAAACGTAACCAGGTGGTTGTTAATGTTTGGTCATATAAGCAAAGTGGTCATAATAAGCAAACGTAACCATTTTGCTAATAATGAGTGTAGTCTCTATTCCAGTTCCTATAGAATGTAAGTTCTAAAAGTGTAGACCAGCTGAATGCTGGTTGCTGAATTTGACACAATTTATTCTTAAGGTCTTTAATAAAATTCTATAATTAGGAACAGGTAAATCTACGACTTACTAACCTTGGAGTTAATAATTTTGTAGTCAAAGGAAGATTTTTCAATAGGTATAAAATAGAAAAAAATGGTAGATTAAGTGCCCAATCTTAGGTCTAGGTGCATGGTTTTGTGACTTTTCGATATAGATTTTTTATAATATAAGTAAAGTATCGATGTTAAAACCAAAATTATATAAGACACTCGCAACAGATACGATTTAGTGGGTTGCGCGAGTAGCCCGTGTGCGCCGGGGTTGTATTGAAAATACACAGTACAAAAGAATAAAAATATGCCGTAATTTATAGCTGAACACATCGCGTCCTACAAAGGAGTTACACTCTATAGATCCACAGTACGATAACTTTCATAAAATGCAACAAAAGACCGGTAAGTGAGATTGGGTGTCTTCTATATTTTATCTTTATTCCAGGCTACGCAGAAGATTTACGTAAAATAAAAACAAATGATATGGACGAAATTTAGAGTTGTGATAGCTTATGCGGCTACCACAACTCACAGTATAGATACAAGTGTGTAAATCATTTTGTGTCTTATAAACCATTCGTACCAACCCTATCCATGCATTTTGGTAACTTCATAAACGTAAAATTAACAGACACTGCGTCGGGTTCATTCATGTATATGCACTGTCTAGTGTCTAGAGTGAAGTATTACAGGCCAGAGAGCGAAATACATTAGTGTTAACTGAGAAATGCAGCAGCTCTCTCTTGCCGACGCAATGCGCTAGCCATTCCTTAACGAGAAATTAATTCGGACAATAGAGCTAAGATATGTACGTTTTAATTGTACATGCATTTCCATACGTACTATTTATAAAACTGTATGGTAGTCGTGTCTGTACATTGCAGATATAAAAAAAAATACCGGGGTTATGTTGGATTAACGATTCTGAGCACAAAAATGTTCTCTTGGAATTCTTGTCTATTCGTCTGTGTAAACGGTGAGGTGTATTTTTTATTGTTAGAGAAATCCGACTTAAATTCTTACGTTTGTTTGATCCCAATTAGCTAGAACCAAAGATACGACCAAAATCGTGAAAATTGACATTCAAGCGGGCGGAACCGCGGGTATCAGCTAGTAGTGCATATTATTATAATCACCATATTAGCATTATTTTGAATTTCATCCGAAGTTTTCACCTCAAAATCCGAGTCAGCTTACTTCCCCTCTTTTAGGAGTGACTAAAAACTGACCTCACCGTGAGAAAGCCACCAGCCAGTTTACCGACTTATAAGTGAGCTTGGTTTGACATCGAAGGTCTTGGTGGGACCTATAAAATGCATTATAATTATTATAACACCTACAACGCCTGTTCTTGATGACTTTAGTATTCTACCAACCATAGTAAATTAATGACTTTGATACCCTTTGAAATCTTGTAGTATCGCTGTATGGGCGTTCATGTTTATTAATGAATCCAATCTAGACTAAATTGAACTGCCATATAAAGATTATGTATATTAGTGTCACCTCATTATTGAATTAAATAACGTGTACCTACTGTCACCGGCAGTCATAGTTTTACGCATTATTGCTTTAAACCATGTCAGCCGACTACAGGCTAAAATTAAAACCTATATCAGTCGATAACCACTACATTACCTTCGCTTAACCGCTATCGAGAACCTAGCGCAACATGTCATCTATGATGAAGGAAAGTGGATTTATTATATTTCCAAAGCCTTCAATTTACTAGATATTAAATTCATTGCTCGTGGAAAGACAAGGGACTGACACTTTTCCAATGTAATGTTCGGTATTTACGCAGGTCACCGCTGTTGATACTGATTTACAGGAGAGTCACGAATGTGGGTGGCTAAATCACAATTGTGCCCTGTCCTGTGCAATTTATTGCCACCCTTTTATAAGGAAGGAAAAGTCCTGGAATGATTTGGATGCAGAGCCGTAAATAAATAATAGTTTAACTATTTTTTGTCATAGAATAGATAGTTTGCATGCGATATTAAGTATACGGGTGAATTTCCCAAATGACTTTTTTTTTTGTCTTCGGTGAAATTAGTATTTGAAAAAAGGAATATTGTTCTGAATTATTTTTTTTAGTATTCAATAGGTAGTTATTGGGTTGTGGCAAAAATATATTTTGGCTAGAACTATATATAAAGGTAGAAATAAATACATAAACCTCTATTTTTTTCACATCGGTGCTGTCCCTCTACTTTTTTTACGAACAAAAAAGCTTATACTCTAATAAAAATAAGTAAGTTAGGTATATAAATTATTATATTTCATAGAATATTAGTTTTCTTAGTAATATATGGCATATTTTATTACATAAATAACGATTATTATTACTGAGAGGCACAAACGTACTTGTCCTGTCAAATGTTCTCATATCGCTGGACAAAAGTAATTTACACCTAACTTTACATCGACGGGTCCGACAGTGTCCCCACCCCAATTTTTATTTATCTAGTTGTGCGTGCTAGTGCGCTGTCAGGACGGATGGGTGTTAAATCGCTGCATATTCCAGCCAATAACGTATGTATGCCATTTAATACTTTTAATGCTCCCGGACAATTATTTTATACTATCGGTGGTTGCATCTTTCTAGAGTAATGAGCAGTTTTATTATTGTTATTTGGTTCTAATAGGGGTAGTAAGTGAATTAGCTTCATTGACTGTTATTGAATTTATCCTAGATATTATGCATTTTTTCTAATTTTCTAAAAAGTGTGTAATTTCTCACGTCGCTGTTCTCATATCGCTGTAATCGGTGGTCTTTATTACCACGGATATGATAATTTACACCGAAAATGATAAGAAAAAACCAATCGGTGTCTTACATCTAATATCGGTGTTTTGATTCATGATCAATGCACAGTTTTATCACATCGGTGGATTGCTTTATCATATCGGTAGATCATTTTATAATCTCGGTGAGTCGTTTTATCATATCGGTAGATTCCGTGTGATTTCGTTAAGTATACAAAGAAAAAATAGAACATACAAGAACATACATTTAAACACATACACAACACACTTTCATCCCTTATTCCCCCCCCTCCCAACCCTCTTTTTTGCGACAAAAGGTTACCTATGTTAGTCCCCAAGCTTTAATCTATCTCTGTACCAAATTTCGTCCGGATATCGTCAGAAATGACAAATTTTCATCCCAATGCCATATTCCTCCCCTTCTACCCCCTTTTATGCGATCATAGGTAGCCTATGTCCGTTCCCAAGCTTTAACCTATCTCTGTACCAAATTTCACAAATAATGACATTCATGGCCTCACTTCCCCCTTTCCCCCCTTTTCGTGATAAAAGGTAGCATATATCCGGGTTCAAGGTCTAATTCATCCCTGTTCATCAGGATATCTTCAAAACCGACATGCCTTCACCCCCTATCCCCCACCTTAAACCCCCGTTTTCGCAACGAAAGGTAGCCTTTGTTCGTTCCTAAGCTTGAAATTCATTCCTGTACCAAATTTCATTAGGATATCTTCAAAACTGACTAACTTTCATCTCCTATTCAACCCCCTTTTTCGCGACAAAAGATAGCCTATGTTCGTTTCCATCTATCTCTGTACCAAATTTCATCAGGATATCTTCAAAAATGACGAACTTTCATCCCCTATTCAACCCCCCCCCCCTCTTAAACCCCCTATTTCATGACAAAGGGTAGCCTTTGTTCGTTTCCAAGCTTTAATCTATCTCTGTATCAAAAATCATCAGGACATCTTCAAAATTGACTAACTTTCATCCCATGGCCCTACTCCCTCCTTCTACCCCTCTTTTCGCGATAATGGTAGCCTATGTTCATTCCAAAGCTCTACTCCACCTCTGTACCAAATTTCGTCAAGATCGGTACTGAGTGGTTTAGGCGTGAAAGCGTTACATACAGACAGACAGACAGACAGAGTTACTTTCGCATTCATAATATTAGTATGGATTGGATTTCCAAGAACTCAGTTCTCGTTGGATATGATCTTCCTCAGATCAGGTCTTCAGTTTTAAGTCACCCATGTAAAAATGACTTTTTCCTTTATGACGTTCAAAGGTGGATAGATTATCATTTCGCTGGATATTTTATCACATCGCGGATATGCATATCATTTCGGTGGATAAACTTATCATATCGGTGTACAGAAAAAATAATCGGTGCCGGTTTGTCATGTCGGTGGAAACCAAAATTCAAACTGAATTTTCTCCTTAATCTTAAATGATACGTTTATGATATTAAATTTGGGGATATATGATATCATAAAGATTACATAAAACCTGAAAAATATTCCAAAAGCATATAAATGAAAAAGTTCACCGATATGATAAAAAAAATGGCATTTGTTGAAATTCACCCATACATATAAGAATATAGGTACATTTCTTTTTTAAACTAAAACTAACTTATACGTCCTTACTTTTAGATTATTAATACCGTTGATTGAGGGCACTTGGTGGAATTTGTTGTTAAACATATTGAGAACACTTGTACTTTTTCCACAATATTTATTATTGAAACGGTTTTGCCTTACTTAATATGTGGACCTTAGTTTTACTACCGTAGTTCATATCCGTATTGACTCTTATATTTAACAGATGTGTGCCGGTATCCCTATTCGAGGGCAAGTTGGGGACAACGTGGTAGCCACACCAAAGGGGGCAATCTCGCAACTGGAGATGGGCCTGGATCAGTCGGAGTGCAGGGGTTATGTGGGCATCAGCATAACCCGATCTGAAGACCCAAGGTGTGCGGGTTCAGCAGATGACTGACACTAACCGCCCCCGCTGGGGCATTGGGGAGGTATGTCTGAGGAGATTTCCGCACGAAAAAAGATAGTTACTATTAGATTGGCTATATAAGACCAAAAATTTAGTAACTATCGATTTAAGAATACATGCCGACCACTGACTTGGTTTTACTACGCCACGGAGGTCGATAAAAATAATCTGATGAGCTACGAACGTCACATATCCTTAGTTACCCCATATCTCACAATTTTTAGAATGTCCTAAAAGCAAACAGAATAGAAGAACACGGCAACACACAAAAGCTTTTATACAAAACGCGCAAGCAGATATTATTCCACGTCTGTGAATGCACTACAAGACTCCATGCCGTTCAACTGGGACATGCTACGACTTGAAGAATTTGATATTTCTAGCTGGCTTTCTGCGAACGAGAACAAATAGAAAATAAGATTTCCAGATAATATATATTTATATAGATATACCTATAAATGTAAATTGAATACCAATCCTTTCTTTATTTTACATTTCCTCGGCAACTATAAGTAAGAAGTGATAGTAAGAAAACATTTTCCTTTTCTTATAAGAAACGGGCATACGCCTAACGCCTACATTCTGTTTTCGCTTTGTTATCTTACCTTTCCTCGGTTAAAATGGACAAAATTTTAGCCTGATTTATGTGTCTGATTAGACATGTTTCCATTCATGTTGGAAACTATTAACATAAAAAACAAAATAGGATAGTACGAGGTTATATAGGTACGTGTGTGAAAGACATGGTGAAAGCCGATCCGAGCCAAACTACCCAGGAATTAGCTGCATGGTTTAACGTTACCTTACCAACAATATTGACTCATTTGCGTCAAATCAATAAAATAAAAAAATGTGAAAATGGGTACCTCATGATTTGACTGATCTGCAGAAAGAAATGCGTGTTGAAACTTGTGTTGCCTTGTTGAATCGAAACAGAAATGAAGGAATATTGGATCGAATTGTGACATGTGATGAAAAGTGGATTCTTTACGATAACCGTAAGCGAAAAATGCAATGGCTGACCCCAGGTGAAACGCCACAACAGTGTCCTAAAGCAAAGCTTACCAATAAAAAGGTAATGGTAACTGTTTGGTGGTCTCAGCATGGTGTTATTCACTATAGCTTTCTACGATCTGGTCAAGCAATAACGGCAGATGTCTACTGTGCCGAACTCCGAACAATGATAGCAAAACTAGCAGTGAAACAGCCCCGACTCATGAATCGATCTTCACCATTATTGCTCCATGATAACGCGAGACCTCATACAGCACGAGAAACCGTTTTAACTCTACAGGAACTGCAATTAGAAACTATCCGTCACCCTCCGTATTCGCCAGACCTTGCTCCAACAGACTACCATTTTTTCGTGATTCGGACAATTTTCAATGTGATAAAAAGTTTTCTTCTCAGGAGGCAGTACAAAATGCTTTCACACAGTTTGTCGAATCCAGATCACCAGAGTTCTATCGCAAAGGCATAAATGACCTTCCTACTAGATGGCAGCAATGTATAGATAATAATGGTAATTATTTTGATTAAATAAATACGTTACATTAAAAAAAAACGAATTTCAATTTGTCAGTACAAATCGGCAATTTCATACTTTAACCCCATTTCATGTACAGTACTCGTCAGTATTTATTTTCAAATTATTTGGGTCCACGTTACAATCTTAGGTTAGTCTTACTCCTATAATAGGTACTTTATTAAAATTCATGTCTATTTTGTGTATGTACATTACAATCGGCAAACATAGAATAATATCAAACCTATAGGTACTTTTCGAACTTCATCTTTATTCATTGGTTTGCGACCTCAGTATACCTGATATCAGCACCTAACAGGTGTCATACGAATAGCTATCAATGTGACGACACTCTTGAGGAAAAGGCTTATAAGATTGAATATGTTTACCCATACAATACTTTAGACGCCCGGCCTCACAGAAAGCCTACATCACTATCAAGTAAAAGTCATGCTTTATTATTACTTGTAAGATGATACCCGAATATAATACATTAGATAGGTATTTAGGAGAGAAACATAATGTACTTTCCTAGTAGTTTTATTAGCTAGAGCCTTTTTAAGGAAATAATAAATGTTTTTTTATTGAAAAGGCAGTTGCGTAATAGCCAAAAAGTCGGATTCATAATCTAAAGGTTCTAACACTATTTAGACAGCGCAGTGCATTCGAGGCTTTCATCCGAGCCCGTGGTTTGGCTTATTTGGGCTATTTTATATTACATTTCTTCTAAATTGTGTATAATAAAGAACAGCATCGTTAAATATTCAAATAGCATGGTACAAGTTGGTGAATACCGCTGAGGCGCCATTGAGACCCGAGCCCGTGTAGCATATATGTACCCTAGCAGATTTCAGGTAGTAAGCATTACATAACGTAAAGGGCTCCACATCAATCACATCATACATCGGACGTTGTACAACATAAATGATTTTCTTCATAACTTGCAGACATTTTATTTAATAAATAACTATAATTTCAAAATTAAAAACGAGTTCTAATTTTTTTCCTATCGATCGGCCATAGATTAAAAGAGGTTACTGTTGTATATTCGTCGCGGACTTAATGGGGAATTTAAAGTTATTACAGAGAAAACAAAAGTTATTACTTACCTAATTGACTAAAAGTTTGGTTTATTAACACATACAAGTTGAAATTATCTATTTAAATGCGAATATGCATAAAATGAGCAAGTAATATAGACAAGTATAGTAATTTATTTGTACTATTGAACACGACATTTTTTGTACCGAAACTTTTTATAAAGAAAAAAGCAACTGAACTATGTAATAAAATTTTAAAAAGAATCTTTAACTCACTTGTGAATTATAACAATCAAAAAGCCAGTTTGATTATAGGTGTCATTATGTGCCTAATTGCGATGAAATTATAGCCAGGCTTTGAACAAGTGTGTTGAAAAATATAAACTTTCGAATTGACAAGTCTGTTAATAAATACTTAAATATTTCTTACTTTTAAGTCAAAGTCAGTACACGAAAATAGACAAAACATAACAGTGTAACAGCTGCACTGTTCAAAACCATGACAAGTGGCATAAAACAAGATATATATTGTGACAAAAGCAGTTGGTTGTATTAGACCGATATTTCGAAGATTCTCACTGGAAACGAAGTGAACAACATGTTGCCATAGCAACACTTCCGCAAGGAAATTGCCTCACTCCCGCCTGCCATAAATCAAAGTCTCAGTGGTCTCAGGTAAAGTTTAATATCATTGCAAAAATCAATATCGTCTTAATAGTTTTGACTTGACATGTTGTTTTTGAAAATGGCAACGTTCCAATCCATCAATGCTTTATATAAAATTAGGGATTTAATAATACAAAACCTATATAACGCTTAGACTGTTCATCTTCATACGAGTGTCCCGATCTAAGGTTGCACTTTGAAGCCCGGAGTTCACTCTCATATAACTGCATTATGTGGTTAATTTTGGTGTTAACAAGAGTGACTGCCATTTGTTTTTCTAACTCGGGGAGTAAAGCCTATGCCTAAGCTTTATCCGTCTATCAGAGAGCGTATGCGTATGCTTACAGGTGGTAGGGATCATGAAGAGCACGAGCAGCAATGTGTTCAAGTCCAAGATACGGCAATTAATTGATCACCACTAAAATGGCAGAATCATCGTCTCATCGATAATGATATTCCTACTCATATGGATATATGTATATTTAGGTAAATATATTTATTGCATATTAGTCAGATATATATGATATATATTATGGTATGTAGGTAAATGTACTGTTAACGTAAGTATATATAATTAATCTATAGTCACTGTCGCGGTCGTAATAGCTGTCAAACTGTCAATAATCTATATAGAAGCAAACGTGTCTTTCTTCAATATGCGCCTACCTCGTACTAGCACTGCACCACCCAATGGTAGACTGGTAGAGAATGCCTATTGCCTACGGCATTAAGTCCACCAATGTACATCGTGCATAAAGTATAAATAAATAAATTGACTCAGGTCGAAATCCCATACCCATTCTTTGTACCTTGATATTATACAGGTGTATTTTATTTAGTATTTACTTATCGCACCCTCATATTCTTGGCCTTTGTTTGTCGACGGCGATGTTATCTCAGTAACAGCGTAACTTGATTTTTCTCATTACAGCTTTGCGGGTAACGTTATTCTTTAAGGTCCTAAGTCAGTACGATTGTTTAAGCCATATTTATTTAGATCAATAATACTTATTGCTTCTCGCTGAGCATTGGAAATGTTCTGCAGCATTATAGATTATTATGCAACCAAATAAGTATGATATCAATATTATGATCATTATTAGCTTACCATTTGGCGCTCCACCTCGCCTAATGGGAAGCTGTAGATATCGCCTAGCCAGGAAAGAGAATCTCGAACCTATCTTCTACATTGCCTGTAATAAATTAAGAGAGCTAAATCATCAAAATCAGTTTAAAAAGTGTTCCAACGTCAGATTAGAAAGATTTAATAATATAGAACCTCAACATGAGCTTTTTGTTAGCAAAAAAACTCACAAGTAATGTCTCGTGACCAAATAGTCAGCATCCAACATAAAGGCACTTGAAAATTGTTGAATTGTTCGTAGAAATCTTGAAAGTTTTAAGCGTTCATAACCGAAGCTTCAAACAAAAGGAGTAACTGTTTCCATGTAGGGCTCGAGACGTAGAGTGCAACTCGAAACGTCTCAAGATTCGAGAACTATTTCAGTTGGGAGACAGACTCCGAGTTGAACAACTCTGCGAACGTTTCTCGCACGATAGTAGGTACCTACTCGAGTTGATGTCGACTTATCTGCAGCGCGCCACATACAGAACTAACTACATACAGAAGAGTTGTTCAAACAACCTTGTACTAACTACAAGTTCTAAGTACCATCCAACTAGAAGCGAGTAATTTATTAAATTAATCTGAATTATTTCAAGAGATGCACGCAAATTCTAGTTTGTATGGGTAGAACGACGGCGTTTATTTTTTATCAATAGTGGAATAAAGTAATAAATTAGGAATAAATAATCCGCCTACCTTCCCAAATTCTATATTTTAGTCGAAACGTGTGGCTTGGCTGTTTTGCTTCACACCCAATAAACGTATGCCTATGAAATCTTTGTGACGGTAGCAAAACGAGCAAGCCACGCATTTTGACTAATTCAATTCCAATTGAGTAGTTCGACTAGAGAAGTATCTACTCCCTACTGAATATCGCTGCCATAATGAACTCGTGTTGTATTTCCGGCGGTAAGTAATTAGGGTAGGGAGAGTTTTTGTGCTGTCAATGGAACCACAGACCTGCTTTGTCTTCTACGCTGACGGCACAGAAATTTTCTGTGTTTACAGGGTCGGCAGCACGAGTGTAACTTCCCTGGTGTTGCACACGCCCATAGGCCACGGTAACCACTTTCCATCAGGTGGACGGTGTGTTGTATGCATGATCAAGATCTTCGACGGTTAGTTATCACCTGCAAGTTGGTATACCTGCTGATAAACTAAGAGTATATAGGTTTTGATGAATGCTTTCCTCTCGGGATGAGCGTACCTAGTCATTCTTATAGAGCTTAGCCCGTACGATCCACTCTCTCAATCTTTCTTTTCTTTCCTTTCAATCACCCCTCTTCCTTAGACTTAATATCAACATTAAATTATAGTATGGGAATATAGGTAGGGAAATTAAGGGTATGGACATACATCGTGCAAGGTAGTATGGTCACAATCACTTCAAGGTAGTATAGCTTCATCGCGGTAGATGGCACTGGATATATGTGTGTGTTAGTAACAGTGTACAATACAAAACGTGTGACTGCAGTAAGCGACTGTCGTCACGTCTTAAGTGGCACGGTAACACTCATGAATTTGATGCGTACTTAATTAGATTTGCTGATTGGTGAAAATTTAACGTTAAGCCCACAGCTCATGTGACGTAACTGAGGTAATTTATTAGTTATAATAATTGTAATACACGTCAGGGCAGTTATTAGGTACATAGTCTTGAGTGATTCATGGTAAGCAATAAACTGAAATACCAGTGATCTTGGTTTTTTAAAATTAAGAAACCTTTCAAACCATTCTTCCAATTCACTGGTTCTTTATATTAGGTACCTACACTAGGTATGGGTAATACAAATTTGGCACTATATTCATCTGTGAGTAAATACGAAATAGAGACAAATCGCATAATATAAATGCTAGCAATATCATAAACAAGAATTCACTTAGTGATGCGGTTACAGTCGTAATTTATATCCATCCATTACACATTAAACCGCTAAATCTTAAAATGAAGCGGCTCATAAAACAAGGGGATCGAAGCGGACTACTCTCTACCCCATCGGCTTTATTTTGTCGAATCAGCAAATGACATTGATAAATGAAGCACTCTATCAATCAAAGTAAATTGCTTGGTAAGCTTTAACAGGTAGCTTCAAGCTTCGTATGTCATTTAAAGCACTTGGTAAATAAACATAAGTAGGTACCTATATCCGAATACTACATTATTGCTAATTATTCGTGACTGAGTGCAAACAAATTATATCGAGAATGTTGTTGGAGGAAGTTATCTCATTCTTACTTTCAGTAAAGTGAGTTCCATACATCACGAATAATCACATATTTGCATCATCTAAGTCGTAGTTTTTATAAGTTTCGTAAAGGCTACAAGTTCTTATCCAGATATCATCTGTAATGTGTTCATCAAATACCTACTAATCCGTTTTCCAAAATCTAAGCCTCTCAGACTCTGTATAAATATCTGATTTTGAACATCAACCAAGCAGTGACTCAATTAGTTTAAACGAAACTATAAGAAATTAAGTGACAGTGATCCACCTCAAACTATGTCATCTATAGCTGCTCATAAATGTGTAGGTACAGCTGGCTCCTTTGATTTATATATCCACATAAATTATCTGTAAATAAAAATATTGTCATAATTAATCAAATAATTATTGACTGAATGAGCGAAGCGAGCGAGAGTCTCCGTTTTGACAAGCTTGCCGATTTTGTTTTTGTCCGTATATATGTTGGTTTGTCAGTTCCGGTCTAGAGGATTTTAACCTTGGCGCACATATTCTTTGATTTAAAACTCCACTTTTACCGGGGTTTTTTTTTTGACAGGAGGGAAAATTAGGGAGAAAAGGGGGATAGCTTGCTGTCGCGTTATTTATGAACAGATCTGAATGATTTCTGGCAGGAACATGAAGGACATGATTCCGCGCAGGTTGTTGTGAAAATAAACATGCATTGGTAAGGGTGACTTCGTTATAAAAAAACTGACGAAAACGGAGGGGCTTCTATACGTTGTTTTTAAGGACCGCTCGTCATTATTATTTGTTGAAACATCCAGGACTGTTTAAATAAGAAGATACGCATCATTCTTTTTTTTACTTTTTCTTTGAGGTTACCAAAAAATATGGTAAAGGGTGCTCGCGAGGTCTACTGTTCACAGAACTGAGTACTAGATATATTAATACACGGGATATTACGAATATAGTAAATATCCTGTTATTAACTCGGTCTGTTTAACATTGTAGATAATTTATTAGAAATCGACATTCAACAGCCTCCAGGATATTGATCTCGAAACGGAAAGATTTTTTCCAAATTCAATTTAGAATCGTCTAAAATTTTCAAGACTAACAAACGCAAGACCGCATTGTACAATATTTATGGGCTCGATAGGTATTCTTGGGATACAAAAAAAAAATTGATTGTAACAATAAATATCTTCACGATTGAATTGGATTTCTTTATTTTTAGCAGTATTTTATTGGAAACACACGATATCTTCGGTAAGCAGAAATTGATTGCTCCTTTCATTCCATTCTACCAGTGTTATTTACCTATCCCATGTTTACATACAGGCTTTGAATTCGTTCTTTCAAACTGAATTGAATGTCAACGTGAAAGAATTTCGAGCAATTTTATGTCCTAGTGGTTTCACTATCTATTTAAATAAAAATGAATCACCGCGTGTGTACTCATAACTTCCGACTTGGTTATTTCTTATTTGTGCTCATAAAACATTATCTTCTAAATCTGGTGTTATAATATTAAAAAAATAATTATGCAAGCTTTGTGATTTGCATACCTACTTGTTTAAATAGGTCAATTTATACAAGCTGAAACTAGTTTTACCCTACGCAGTTCAATTAGTGCTTGTTGCTTCATTACCGATACCAATATATTGTATGCATGACCTGAACCATGCCCAACTCAAGAAAATTACGTCTTTAAACCGTGTGATTTCAAAACTTACGAAAACTTTTAAAATGTTATTGAAAACGAATCAAACTAATATGGAATTCTGGGGTTTATTACACTTTGTTTTGACAGTTAGCCATCGGTATGATACCAAATGATATTAACATATTTCTTTATTATCTAATCGAATCGAATTATAATTTTAGCAGCTTTATGTTTTGCACCTAGATACATTTCGCTACCTATATTCTCAATATCGATGATTTTATTACTTTTCATGCGGATGTAATATTTTCGATCCAAATTCCCAAAACCAATTTATTACTCTCCTAATAAGATCCCATTTTGAAACTCATCAACATAATATCATTCTAATTTCACCGTCTGCTACGCTCATATCATTTCATGCCACACTTTATGACTTACGCCTCATACTCATAATATTTCCGTAATATTATAATCCAATCAGTTTTAAATGGAGTATAATGTCAAGGGGGCTGCTCTCTGAATTACTTACTCCAATAATGGAATTTTAGCTGAACTAACTGCTAATGGAATTTAATTGCGTTCTTTCCGTTAAGTATTAAATTCGCACTCGTCTTTAATTAAGTGCTACTTTTAATAGCATTTCATTCAAGGCATGCGAATATATACTAATTAATCGCAAAGATGTTTTAATGAGTATTAATAAAAACGTGTATAAAAAGACTCATAGTCAATGAATTTTCTTAGGCCTTTTATTAAAGGAGTAGTGACCTTATTTTGTTGAAACATTAAGCTATAATGTGTATGAACATTTTTCACTATAGTCTGTTTTATAATTTGAGATAGTAAAATGACATTACGTGTGTTACCGGTTTATTGCAATAAAAAAATAGTCATGTGCCACCTGTATCGAAAGTTGTCGACAAATTAAATTTAGTACCGATTTTTGTAGGTTATTTTATTGTTAGCTTAATGGATATTGTACGAAACTAATAAACTTTTTAATTTTAACTTTTTTCTTAAAATATAATAAAGCCATACCATTTGTATCTAAGCCACAAACATTGTCGATAATTTCGAGCACGTCACTAAGCACTAAAAGCTGGTATCATTATTTCACAATTTGACATTTGCAGTTGTCAATTTACTATCTGAAATGAAAAAACGTACTAGAAACATGTGAATATGATCTTTAGCAACTTTACGTACAACATACAACATAACGAGCAGATTCTTTATTTCTTTTCACTTTAAACTCAAAAGTACGAAGAACTGAACGAGTATCAATGACAAAAAAAATTCACTCCACGGTTAAGTTACGATCTCATTACGGTGTACAAAGTAACAATGTAAATGTTAATTTTCATTTTTGTATTGCTCACTTCAATACTTTTCTATAATCTTCTGTTCTATTCATTTGTGATTTCGATTTTACATAAGTTGTAAGCAGTCATAAAGTTTCTGCAGGTAATTATTCAATTTGGCCTAGAGTGGTGCAATGTCACTTCTAGTTAACCGCAAGCCAATCGGAAGTGGAAAATGTTTGTGAATTGAGACGGTTGTCGCTGATATTATTTGTTTTACAAAAGTAGTGTATGTAAAATTTATTCCAAATCAACTTTTAAAAAACATGGGCCTAATCACACTCTGAAGATGCTGATGTCGGTCTAAAATGCATAATTTAAATCAAATAATAGTAACCTACATTGAATGGAAACTCATGTATATTTACAATCTCTTGTATCGCAATCCTATCACTATTTAAATTATAAGATAATACCAACTGGTGCACATTAATAACATTCCAAAGTTCCAAACACAATTACCTATATCACTACCAATTCGAAACCGTAATAAGCAGATAACAACTCTAACGAACCATAATTACAATAGTACATAGTTTCTTTGGACGGTTGCCACCTCAACTTAGTAATTCAATTCGATTCAACTACTTTAATTTTACAAGATTTTCAGGACAGCCCTGACGTAATAAAATTTGTGTCGATCGAAGAGAAACTTCTTAATTAGCGACGGTCTGTAGCAAAAGGCGGTGTGACATCGCAGCACCACATAGACATTTTCAATTTGCAAAGCGATAAACTCATTCACAGATTGGAAATTGGTGCAAATTAAATAATAATCAATATGTATCTCAAGACTGCTTAACAAGGCTTTAATATTAGGTAATTTAAGTCTATAAACGAGACGAGAATATGAAGCCGAAGATATGACGGGAATATGATTGAATTATATTAAGATAGGAGTAGCTCAGCGCGTTGTGTCTTTAGGTATATTAGTTTCCCACGGTACTGTGAGTTCTACAAGCACTGCACGCCTATGCGATCGTATCTGGATGATGAGGCACAGAAAACCTCCGGTATTTTGTAGTGCTTCTCATACGTGTCTACGAGTATTGTCCAGTCAACGGCAGCCATCAAAATTGAATATGGCTTTTGAGGTGATTTCTTTGAGCAGCCTTCCTTTACAAACACAATATCATTTCTTTGGTTTGTGGTCCTTTGGATTTTTTTGAAGTGAAAACTTCTTTAGCGGCGTTGGATGGGTGTAAAATGTTAAGAAAGCGTCAGGATTAGTTGACCTTTGAACCGTAACCGACGACTGACGTCATACAAGATTAGGTACAGACTATCTATTTTGCAAGTTACGATAGATAGCGTCGTAGCTTAAACGGTAAGCACTTCGACTGTAAGACCTTATAGATTCAGATAGTATCGGGTTCATACCACCTGGCCTTCCGGGATTTTTTGTGATTGTTTTTTCTTATTATAATTTATTACTTTTGGTGATTATTTTTTCTTTTTGTAATTTATTAATTTCTTCTGACAAAAAAATCGCAGAAAATTAGTGATAGGTACTATGATTGGCGCTATACTATAGGTATGGTATGGTATGGCTATTTATTTAAACTGACAGTTAATGTTAAAGAAAATAAATCATGCCACAAATAATAGAGTATTAAATTAGAATTTAAGACCATTTCCTCAAACTTGTCCCGTTAGAAGCCTATTAATTTTTTCCTTACGTCACTAGCTTGCAGCCGATACGGTGGAATCGAGCCGCCATCGCGCTCACGAGACTAATCGAATGACCGACACGTTCCATCCCCACTCGAGCAAATTACAGCTGTAACAAGCAGAATAGGTGTTCGACACAGATTGCCTCTCTACCTCACTGCTGATCACAAATTTCTAAACCTTTTATAAAATTGACTTTTGTTCGAATTTTCTTCAACCCTTGCAAGCTCGACGTTTTCCTCGAGATCTTTCTCACTCTTATTTAACTTTTAAATTTAAGGTTTCTTGAGTATAATGTAAGACACGAAGGAAATGTTATCAAAGAAAATTTATGTAAGTATGATTTGCTTTGAGAGAAAAAATTTCATTAATTTCGTTCTTTGTTGTATCACAAATAAAGCTACAAAGATACAGAAAAATAAAATGCTTTAAATTCATTGTAGGTATTTACACGAGACCCTTAAAATTATAATATAAATCTCATATATATATTCTATTGCGCCTATTGTTGTTTGTATAGTTTTGGACATTATTTGAAAATACGCAGTTATTATGGGATAATTTGTATTCAAAACGTTTATAATAATCGTTTGTTATTCGATTATAATACAAAACAATTTCCATATCAAGATTATTGTTTCAAAAAGAGGTCCAAGCCCTCGGCCGGGGTCTCTTACACAACGCTCCTAAAGAAGCTATCAATACAAGCATACTTCAATTCTTTATAGGTCTAGAAATGTTGACCACATTGAGTTAATTGAAACATAGTCTTGTATCTAATTTAACCAAGTCGTTATATTTGACCTTATATATAAAGGAATAAATCTTTTATATAAAAATGAATTGCAATTCTGTTAGTCTCGCTAAAACTCAAAAACGGCTGAACCGACTTGGCTTATTTTAGCCTTGAACTATTTGTGAGTCTCCAGGGAAGGTTTAAACGGTGAGAAAATATGGGAAATTGCAACTTTTTTTTAGTCGGTAGGAAGTTTGCCGGGTCAGCTAGTAATAAATAAATAATTCCGAAAATACTGCATCCTTTAATAAATAAAAGCAGTTCGTATTATGTTACAATTTGAATAAATATTGAACTCTCAATATTCGTCGAACGTAACTAAGAAAGACTTTTGAATATCGAACTGTATAAATGATTTATGACTGGAAAGCGCTTTTCGTATTTCGAAAGCTGGTTCGGTAAAAAAGTTCTATATTAAAAAACTTTGGTGGCGTGTCGATGTCATTATTTCTGCAAGTTGCCCCTCAGGTTACGTAATACGGTTTTAGGTATTGTCTCATAAGTCCTTACTTTCGCCCTTTGTATTTCTTTCCATACTTTGACTGTAGAAATTTTGTAGAATATATTAGTTAAACTCAGATTGTTCTTTTTATTATTGTAGATAGCAACCAAGCACACAATAGTATTTGATAGTTAACTGTTAAGTACCATATCTATGAACGTTTGCAACACCACAGATATCAGATGCGTACAAAACTGCCCCTCTAGACAAGTGGCTATACGTTTGTAAGATAAAACAAAATAGATTGAACAATATATGGGATTGACATATGTAGACGGCTGTCAAATACCCCGGCCAATGTGTTACCACTCTCTAGGGGGGGGGGGGTGAAAAGATAAGAATAGTAGTTTTGCGTTCATATATCCATTATTTATGCTAATCAAGTACCTACTTATGGTAACCCTACGCTTATCTGACCCTAATACTCTTTTTCTATGATTTAATTATATGTATTACACACACCCAATCTCTGTAATACAATCAAATATGTAGGTCTTATTGTATCTTCTAGACTCTACGAGTTTGGTATTCCTTGCTTTTAAAATTCATTTTGTATCAGTAAGACAATATAGTTGTGAGTATTGTGTCCTACCCTCTGGAGATAATACAAGAAGTAGATAATTCACTTAGATATAAAAATGTAACCGAAGGGCTATGTATATCAAATAAAAACAGTCACTGTTATTGTGCAAGACACCCTTCAACACAAATTGAAAGTTGCTGAACGAACCTTTATAAATACATCTCAGTTTGAAAAAAAATCTCGGTGCGGCTGCAAACCTCCCCTAAGGCTTTATATAGCACTAGCAGTGCCCGCGGATTCCGTTCCGCGTTAGAAATACTTTTGTCCTGGCCCGTTTGTTCCGCGTAATACTTCAGGTTAAAAGTTACATCCCCCCCACAGCGCTGGACGCGACGCAATCGGATAGATACTGCCTATATTTTGCTAATAGCTTTGAAGATATTTGTTTTAACTGTATAGAGTTAAGGGCACAAATTATATACATATTATATTTTTCATTAAATTTCCGTTCTAACAAACATATTTATAAAGATACAGATTAATACCATATGAACTAAATAAGCTTCACAAAAATTATGTATTTGTTATCCGTAGGAGATAGGTAAATGCTATTGCGGACTTTCTTACAGATTTTGAAAAGTTCTTTATGTAGTATATTGTTTTGTTCTATCTTCAATCGTTTTCTCTGCCTGTCTCAAATCAAATCTGCCTGTCTCATCATCATGAAATTTAATTTATTATATATATATATTAAATTATATATATATATTAAATTCCTGATCGCATTCGAGGCCAAGGTGCCCTCGGAGCTCAGGGTCCGGCTTCCTGCTCTTCCTCCTCCACTTCGCAAGATCCATGGTGACTATGATAGTGAGACCGTTTGCACACATATCACCCTCCACGACGTCAAGCCAAGAAGGCCTAACCCTTTTATCCGGATCCGACGGGAGCGCCATTCCCAGGCATTTATTACCCACATAGCCTGGCCGTTGCAGCAAGACGTGGCCGCACCAGTGACGGTGGCTCTCTTGTATTTTATTTGCGATGTCACGGACATGAACACGTTTCTCACGCAATATTTACGCGTGTATCCGCACATCCACCATAGTATTTTCAACTCTGTCACACGCAGTTCCTGCTTGCACGCAGCTGCTGCTTTTATTTGTTGGACCTGGCTAATTGCAGAAACGGCTGAGTTTATTTAAACGGGGGGTTAATGTATACTGTAAATTATTATACGCAGGTGAAGTAGCGGGCAAAGTTAGTAATGTTTACGGGAAATTGCGAAAACAACAAGAATAATATATATTAATATTCCACGAATATCGTAAACAAGAATTCCTAACTTATTTCCGTTACTGTTTATGGTTCTAATATTGCGTGAACGGACATTGTTTCTGTGTCGTCACATTATTAATGTGTGACACGTGACGACCGGAACGCTATTGCTATCTAAGGCTTAGGACTTACAAAGCGATTCTTACTAACACAATATTTGTAAAAAAAATAAGTTTTTACATACTTAAACTATTTTTGAATACATATGCCAAAACACAATACATTTTCAGATCGCAGCTAGAAAAATATATGCAAAGGAAACTGAAAATTTCACGAGGCAAGTTTTTACATTTTTGCTTGGTTAGCGGGTCATAGTCGCGCTGCTCTCTTGACATTCTTGGAGATATTGAGGTATTAAATATAAAACTTAAGAATTCAATTTAGTTAAGTAATATATCTAAATAAAAACGCTAAATTAGTTTGTATATGCGTCGAAAACTTAATAAGTTCTGCATCGATTAAACTCAAATTTTGACGACGATATTCGCGGGTCGTAGTCGCTGCTCTCTTGACATTCTTGGAAATATTGAGGTATTTAATATAAAACTTAAGAATTCAATTTAGTTAAGTAATATATCTAAATAAAAACGCTAAATTAGTTTGTATATGCGTCGAAAACTTATAAGTTCTGCATCGATTAAACTCAAATTTTGACGACGATATTCAACTCGCTTTTTTTCGCATTGGTATCCTAACGAACGGTTATAGGATTCTAACTCTTATATTCCTAGGCAATTCCGAGATCCTAGCTGCTCGAACATTATAATTAATGAATAATTTTAGTGTATGTACCATTTTAATGCAATCTAAATAATAATGAAAATGTTTTGATACTTGCCCATGGATTTACTTACTGAAAATTGCTTAAGTCCAATATAATATCGATGGCAGCAAATTACAAACGGACAACTGCATTTTTGCTAAAATATTTTTTACATAATCGATTTCAGAATTTTCTCTTCTATCTAAAAATGTTTTTTTATTTTTTTAAAGTCCAAAAGTTAGTCGATTTATGCAAAATATATATAGACAATTACACACTAAATTTGCGAAGTAATAAAGTATAAACGGACATGTGACACTTGTTCGCAAATGACGTAAACAAAGATATATTGCTGGTTTTTTTTTTATTATAATTATGTAAGTTAGCTGACCTTCACTGCTTTCTTTCAAGTGCTCTTCTATTAAAGTATGCCCCTTAAAATCCAACCATACGCCCTGATCATCCACCTGAATCTCGTGACGGGCGGACACGCGGAATCAAATTTACTGGCGTGGCTAACGTGGCTCTGGTACACATAACGTTGGCGTTTCGCCATTAATAATTTTATAATACATTTTACTTGACATTGGCAAAATTGTGGCGGTTTGCTACAGAGGCCATTTTGAAGAAGTTGAAGTTATTAAAGTATTCCAAATTTGAAGAGGCTAGCTGTGTTCTTGTAAAAGTTATAATGTTTTTGCGTTAAAAACGCTTTCCTGTAAACTAGTTATTTTACAGATGCCCATGCTAATTTGCTGCCATCGATATGAGAATCTTAAATTTATACAACCCAACCACGAATTTACAATCAAAATAAAGGGGTATTTGCAGTCAGTGTCAGACCAAAACATTGAAGGCATTTTATAACTTTTAAAATTATTATAACAATGATTGATAAATTCGGAAGGTTTTTACGATTTTCAAACTTAAGTCTTTTTTACCTGATCCCACTATCTTACTAAAACATATAATAATCGCGATAATGTCAACCGTTCCCGCAACCCATAAGAACCTTTTTCAAGAATGAAAGTAACCTGCCAAAAAAGGCCAATTTATTGGAATCATATTAGGATAATGTCTTATCAATATTTCTGCGTCAATATTTGCAGGAAATTACAATCCGCTGAGTAAATTAAATGAATTGTTGTGATTCTGCTCTTGTGAGGAACCATTTAATGAATTTCTTAGAAATCTATTGAGATCTGTAGGAAATTAATAAAGTTGCTTGTTTTAGCGGAATCGCTCAATAAGGCCTTTTTAGACCCGCATATCTATCTACCAAATTTCAACCAAATCCATTTCGCCGTTTCACCGTCATACGGGTGGGAGTCTTTCGGGACCGGGACCGCGGTTCCAGGTTCCCCTTTTAAAAACAATTTTGGGACCACGAATAAAATAAACAAGTTCAGATCGACACAATTTTAACTTCACACCTATAATATTATTAAATTGTAGACAAACACAGTTCCTTTGTATCTCCATCTACGTGTTATAAGTACGCAGCCTAACATTACACTGGAATGGCTATTTCGCATCACACCGACGTCATGACATGTATCAATATTAATAATAAAAGTATATTAATGCCTTACCTCACAATATTGTTTATCTGAAGAGTAATGGTTGGTTTGACAAGACAAGCATATCATTGTGATGATAAAGGAAAATGTTTTATTACACCAACCGACCGGCAGGCTTACATGAATGGTTTAATGATAGTAGATGAAGCTCATGACGGGAGAAAGAAAAGAAGCTGACAGTTACACATAATGATAATGCGCTTGTACATTTCCGCGATATTTATTAAGACCTGACCGGTATCGCCTTACGGCACTCTCAAAGTTTTCCTCCGAAGTGCCTGCGTTATCACTGCCTAGCGATAATTGTCTACTTATTTATTTTTTAGACTATTAACTGGTCTGAGTATTATGTATGTATATTAGAATATTTATTAAAAAAGGAACCCAGTATTGATATCCTAATGATAAGAACTCAAAAAAAAACCTGTTAGCTTGAATATAATTTTTGTAGTTGGGTTGTGGGTTTGATTCAGTCATTCATTGCAAATATATTTAATGTATTTATGAATTTGCTTATTAGCTTACTTTGGATATGGATTACCTACTATATAGTTGACTTTGGGTCAAACTGTAACTGAACTGTTTTGTGTGCAGTGTGAGAACCAAGCTTAAAACTGCAATCGATTCGTTCTGCAGTTGATCATGACTCATGCTAGAAGTACCTAGTGTCACACGAAGGTCAGGTCACAGAAATATACGATGTTATTTTGTGATATTTGATTCTGAGGCATTTGATACTTAAATCAACTGCAAAATAAACTTCAACTGCCTTGAAATTTTGCTTTTTAAGTTTGTTATTTTAATTTATAGACTGCGCTTACTCAGCACTTCAAGACGCGTAGAAGGTGACGAGAAACGTTTTAAAAACAACGATAATAATCTTCAGCGTGTGGATGGATGTTGTTTAGACCCTGTCAGAGGTCAACGCAATGTAGGAAATTAAAATTATTCTACAATCGATAATATAAAACTCAAAGTTCTAACTGACTAATTGACTAAGAGACAACACACAGCCTATCGTCAGACAATAAGAATAGCCATAATGTTTTTTTCTGAAGCATCTTACATACTCATTCGATGAAACTGGAGACTTTCAAAAATATGGTAAGAAGAGTCTTACTTCAAGCAAGTGCCAAATACTCCTGATTGAAATAATTTAAATTTTCTTGGCTAATTACGAAAGACTGAAACAACATATTATTTATATGTCATTTTAATTATATATTCATCAAGCTAAACATCCAATACGTAAAATGCAAAAAAATCTAATTTTTATGTATTTATAAATTTGTTTCACGTTGAATTATTAATTAAAGTAAATAAGTTGTTGAAAATTTATCATATTCAAGGTGGCACACTACTTTTTTTTTCAAAAATAGTGTTATTTTTAGTTTTATGTTGAAACGAAACGTATCTAAGTCAAAAAAAACTTTTTCCAAGATTTAAAAATAAAACTATAACCCAGGTAAGTTAAGAGCAAATAGAATGCATATATAAAATCTTTCAGTGAGGTACCAACTTAATTTGATGAAATATAAAATAATACACTAGTGCGATCAGGAAAATAAAAGCATAAGTGTTTAATAGCATAGTTTATGACTGTAAAAGCCATGTGATAAACACCACTTTATGAGTAAGGGTGTCGAAAAGTAATTTATGCAACCTCAGATTTGAACAGCAATCTTCACAGTTATACTAATGATATCCCGGTGGTAGACAGAGTTTTTAAAAATAGGTGGCATCTCAGTTCTAGAAAAGCATCCAACAAAGTTTAAAACCTAGGCTATAAGGCATTGCTGAAGAATTTTAGAACCATCACTCCTGAGTCATGTCTACAAGTTATTCTTGGGAGTCCTCATGAATTGTATTGCAAGCAAATTCGACAAGTTCCACCTACCACCTAAGCCGGGTTTTGAGAGAGTTACAGTATCGTTCACCCCCACCACCCACACTGTTCAGTGATTAATAATTATACAAAATATCTGAGAGAACATATTTGCAATCAACCTCTGTATATGGCGTTTGTAGACTACGACAAAGATGCCATCGAGACCTGGGCATTTCATGATTATCTACTGCGGTATGGTGCTGATATGTATTAGTAGTTGCCGGGGGCTTATATGATACCGACACAATGTTCAAGATCAGAATACGATGCCCTAAAGCTAACAGGGTGGAAAAGCCATTCAAAGGTCGACATCCGAAGTTGTTCAATATTATTAGACCTTGGGTAACAAAAAGGATCTAATTGGGTTGCGCAACATTAAGCATAATTTGCTTCGTCAAGTTTTATCTTCTTCCCTCGCAATACTTGCAAACAAAGGTATTCGACCAGTACATCCTTCTTGTTATGACTCACAAGGCCGAAACGTGGAAACTGACAGTGGGGACAGTTGACGAGAAAAAGGTAGCTAGGATATTGAATGCGCTAAGTGAAGAGTCGGATACTGTGGCATACAATGAGTGAAACCTAAGTCTAACAGTGGAGTGCAATTGGCTAATTGATTGATTGACAGGAACGAAATGATTATAATATTGTGTTGTAAAATTTTACTTGCCAGTCTTTTTCTTGCAATTTACTATTGATATAAAGATACTACTTAAGAACATTTTTATTTTGTTATAATAATGTTCTTAAAACCTACCACAGGTGAACAGTATAGTTTACATTTGATATTTTTTTTTAAACTCGCTACTGAAAGGGTGAAACACGATACAACACTGGGGAAAGATGGGGACGCCGTAGTTCCAGACTTTCTATGGAACTAGGCCAGTCGAGGTGCGTGAGGGATATGTCAGAGGCCCTCACCCCCGGCAACTTATGGACCGGCAAGATGGGCGTGCGGTTTTGGTCGGTCGGGAACCGACGGGGGGGGGGGTCTCCGAGGGGATTTTTGCACGTTAAATACAAAAAAAGAAGTTTATACAACAAGTCCGTCGGTTTAGAAAAATACTTTTGGTGGCGTCAGCCGTAATCTTACGCAAGCGGAGCTGCGGACGAAAAGCTAGTTATATTAACGTGAAAATTTGTTACTCAATCACGCTCAAATAGCTATACGGATCAGGCTGAAAAATGGCAGAGGGTTAAATTTGCAGTCTGGAGTAGCTTAAGTTTTTATCAAGATTTGAGCGGCTACATGTAGTTATATTTTATAGTTTTTGTATTGATATCGATCAGATAGGACACAAGCAAGTAGTAGGTACATGTAATGTAAACCAGTTTATCACGTTTCAATCAATAAATTACATTTTATTTTAACTAAAACGCAAATGTGTTCACTCAAGAAATCCGTCCTAAATCACATTACTATTGCATGCAAATGCAGTTTCAGTAATGTAAATAAGAAAGTAATGCACTCTTAAAGGGGTTTTTCTTCAAATTGAATAAAATCCGAACGAAATAAATTCAATCTTGGGTCACAGTTGCAGTTATAGAAGACTTTAATCCAATCCTATTTCCGATACTCAATTTCGAATCGTACAGTCGAGGTCGTGAACTAAAGTGCTTTCACGCCAACAAACTATTAATTTTGCTTTACACTATGGTTTAACACTATACCAACTTGAAGTTAAACATTAATAAAACTTTGACCCTGTTACATTAGATTAAGTCTGTAGTGATAAAAAGTAAATAAAAACATAAGAAAAGAATTATATTAAAGAAATGTAAACTATCATGGTCACTCACATACTAACATTATATTGAGGGATATTTTAAGTATCTGATATGCAAAACTCAAACAATACATGGTAATAGTACTAATATCTTAATCTCTATCTATATAGATATTTCTAATAATACCTAATATAATATAGAATAGAATATAATATAATATAATATAGAATTATTTTTTTCAAAACACTTGCTCAAAAGCTGTCTCTAATTTTTCATGTTCAATAGTACAAATAAATTAATAGATTTATTACTTGCTCATTTTATGCAACTTCGTATTTAAATAGATTATTTTAACTTGTATGGATTTAATATACAAATTCTCAATCAATTAACCTTAAGTGACTTGTTTATGTGTAAAAAAATAATCTCCGCATTTAGTCCGCGAAAAATAAAAAATACACCTCTTTTAGTCTATGGCCGCTCTAGATACCCGCGCATATCAAAACAAATTAATCTGTACAGCTAATCCGAATCAGAAAAAGTTTTCAGCTTGGCAATTATAGTTATTTATTAATTAAAATGTCTACAAGTACTGGTTATGAAGAAAATTATTTATGTTATACAACGTCGAATAAATGATGTAATAGATGTTATGGAAAGTTTATTACCTGAAAACTGCAAGGGTAAATATATATTTTATTAGCAAGAATGTTGAAAAATTACGTATGATACACATGTGTATTGATGGTTACCGTCTCCGGCTCTCTTAATATAATAGATGCCTCAGCAGTAATCACCAACTTTACACACTTTTACCATAATGTGCCATAATACCTACCTATGTATCCTATTTTTAAAATACCCGACTTTCCCCCTAACCGTTCAAACTAAGTTAAATTGCTTGCTAGATTGGTATGACGTGAGTAGTATACAGGCCAGGAGGATTCTCCCGATCGTAAAGCTGACTCCTTAAGCACTAAGCCAGCATCGTTTTATTACATACATACATGTAATACGTATACAGGGTGGAAGATTTTAACCTTACCTGGAGGGGAAGTACTCTAAATACTGGAGATAGCCAATTTCACTCAAAGGAAACATTTCTTTATTTTTAAAAAGAAATAAAACGGCATTCAATGATTTTTGAAGACTTTAGAAGACGTCAGATGCAACTGGGATTAACGCTAAGATGATGAAGAAGAAGAAAATCACCACCAATACCGCAATTCTCTCACCATCCCCGTTGTTGCCTAGGGTGCACCGCGTGCAATCAAGCATCCTAAATTAAAAGCTACCCTACCTACCCAATTAAGTTACATTCTAAACCGGAAACAAAGTTGTCATTAAGTATTTACTCCTTTTAATAAATATTTGGCTTCAAAGATAAATTTATTGTTGATAAGATTTCTGATAACTCCTTAGGTAAAAATGCTTTATCTGCTGGCACTGGTTTCATAAGTTAAGATTTTATGGACTTTCTTTCCTATAATTTACCATGTTTCTTAGACAGATTTGATCCTTATGATTGACCCGCTTGATGACATAAAAATACAGGACGACTTTTTGGGATTTTAGTCAGTTCGATTACCGGGTGTGGCAAGCAAGTCTTCAAAAATCTTTGAATGCTGTTTTGTTTCTTTTCAAAAATAAAATAATGTTTTCTTTGAGGGAAATTTGCTATCTGCAGTATTTAGAGTACTTCCCCTCCAGGTAAGGTCAAAATCTTCCATCCTGTACATGTATTACTGTATTAGTATACTTACAAACAAACGTTTCCAACAACCTTTACCTATTACTTTTTATTTCAGGGAAATGTACTCTTGTGAGTGAAATCTCCGAGATCAACTTGAGAATATTGGAGATATTTTCTGAGAAATCTATGGCATATCAAATAAGTGGCATCTATCTATCTTGTTTTATTGTACCTATAGCATTTTGCAAAGTTTATGATGAACTTTTTCTTAGCTAATCAATAAATATAATATAATAAAATCAATAAAAGCGTGATATAGAAACGTAGGATCGTGTACGTAGTTCTAGTGATATAGAGAATGTTTTCATCGCAGCAAGTGGAAGGGTAGTCTTTCTGCCTACCCCAATAAGAGGAATGGGATGAGTAGTGACTTTATGTTTTAGACTAAGATCAGATTAGCTTTTTCTTAGGTATAAGTAGGTAAGTATACGGCAGGTATAACTGAATATTACTATATTCGAAGACCTACATTTTGTTTGATACATTGCAGGGAATGTTAAGACATCACCATCATCTTTATAGATGTTCCTAGTTGCATCAGAGGTTTTCAGCTCGGAGCCCAAGTTCCATTCACTCCTTCCCCTCCAGTTTGATATACTACTTTTATGAGAGCAACTGCCGTCTGACTTCCCGTTCCTAAAAGCAAAGTTTGCGTCAGGGCCACGTGTACCAGTTTATTGGTGAGGTTAGCTTGGTACCGAAGGTCCTGAGTCCTGCTCACACTTCAGCATCGTGCAGGCATCTCAGTGTGCTGCCAGTACAAAATAAGATTTAACAATAGAAGTCAAGCGAATATTTACATACCCATAAAAGCTAATGTTTCTATTGACATCAAACCCAAACGTACCGTACTTCGAACGTGTTAATAAAGTTTTGTATTATGTGAAAAGGTGTGCCCACTGCTATTCGTAAATAAAGAAATAGGAATATGTACACAAATTATGAGTTCATATCAGTGTGGACCTATCTCGAATACGGCCTAATAAAGCGCCCAATTTGTAACTTCCTGGACCGGTGTCCTCAATATTATTTGAATATTTAAATAAGGATGTATTTTGAATGAGCTCTTTCAGTCACAAAATACGGGGCACTTTCAGCATCGTTGTCGAAGTATGATTCAATATTAAAGCATTTGAATTTCTTTATAAAGTACCCTATGAAATATGTACCTACTACCTGTTTTCTCTGATAGTGAATAATAATAAAATTCCAAAATTCGCCTTTGCTTACTTTTATTACGGGTTAACAATAGTAAATACTCGTCGTAAAAGTTTTCAGACCAACAGAATGCCCAGAGTTTGACTTACATAAAAATCGACTTACAATGTAGGTTTACTACATTACTCGCACCTCTAACATACTCAATCTCATAATCATACTCCTCTAAAATTAATCTAAACTTGAAAAGTCTGCTAGAAGGATTACTCATAGAAAACAAATAGATAAGTGGTTTATGATCCGTAAATATTATGAAACGTTTACCATACAAATATGGTCGAAAGTATCGAACAGCCCATACTATGGCCAAAAGTTCCTTCTCTATAGTGGGATAGTTAATTTCACCTTTATTTAAAGTACGACTTGCATACGCAATAGGTAAATCATTTTTGTTACATAACACAGCACCAATAGCCTTACCAGAGGTATCAGTACGCAAAATAAACTCATTCTCAGTTGAAAAATCGGGATATTGTAATATTGGGGGGTTACATAGCAACTTTTTCAGATGATTAAAAGCTTTTTCACATTCATTCGTCCATTCCAATTTAACTGACTTTCGGCATAATTTATTGAGTGGTATTGTGATCTCAGCAAAATTAGGTACAAATTTTCGATAATAATTAGAAAAAGCGACAAAGCGTTTGACTTCATCACCAGACTGAGGTCTTGGATAATTTTTTATAACTTTAGTTTTTTCTGGATCTGGTTGTACACCATTTGATGATACTACATGTCCTAAATATAATAATTCTTTTTTCAAAAATTGGCATTTACTAGGGTTTACTTTCAAATTTACTTTTCTTAATCTCTCAAATACACTCGAGAGCAATGAATCCGGGTCACTCAAAGAATCCAAAAAATCTCGGAAAGTAAGAATGCTAGGTTAATGCAATAAATTGTATTTAATAGACAATTTAATACTCCTTAAATGAAAGTATTAAAACTTCTTAGTTATTGTAAAGTTATATCATAAAAAATCAAATTTGAAAAGGGAACACTGTCGAAGATGGAACTACGAAATTACAGGATTTGTTTTTGCTTTTGTTTGTAATCTGTCATTTATGTTGGTACATAAACCAGGTTGATAGTGCTCAATATTCATTATTCAAGCTGAAATCATGTCGCTTACACTTGAAGAATGCACCAGAATACTTACATTGGTGGAAACCGGCCGGAGTCAGCGCGATACAGCCAGGACTGTCGGTGTGTCGCTGTCAACAGTACAAAGAGTTCTCCGACGTTACGAAGAAACTGGTTCTAACCTACGCAGACCAGGAACGGGCAGAACTAGGTGTACCACAGCACGAGAAGACCGATACTTGGTGAACACCATGCTTCGAAATCGCTTTCTCACAGGAACTGAACTCACAAATCAGTTTCGACGCCTCGGAGGAAGTAACCCAAGTGCATGGACAGTAAGACGTCGGCTTGCTGAATCTAACTTAAAACCCCTTAGACCTGCAAACGGCCCTAAACTGGAGCGTGGCCATCGTATTTCAAGACTAAGATATGCCCAGAACCACGTAAATTGGAGTATTGAAGATTGGTCGAAAGTTATGTTCTCCGACGAATCAAAATTTATGCTCTACAAGCACGATGGAAGACACAGAGTGTATAGAAGACCAGGGGAAAGATTCAAGCAAGCATGCATCGAAGAAAAAGTAGCCTACGGTGGTGGGTCTGTACTTGTGTGGGCCGGAATTTCCTCTGAAAGTCGCACAGAGCTGGTGATCATAGAAAACGGCTCTTTAACTAGCGTAAGATATGTGGAAGAAATCCTCAACGAACACGTTGGTCCATTTATGGTCAATTTGGGTGAGGATGCTATATTTATGCATGACAATGCCCGATCTCATACAGGTAGGATTGTGAATGACTACCTTCAAGAGATGAACATTACTTGTATGGAGTGGCCAGCGCGCAGCCCGGATATCAACCCGATCGAGCATGCTTGGGACGAGCTAGGGAGATGCGTAAAACAACGAAACCCTCCCCCAATCACGCTTCCTGAGCTCAAAATTGCTCTCACAGAGGAATGGGAGAATATTCCCCAAAATCGTATAAGGAACTTGGTGTACAGCATGCCAAACCGCGTAAACGCAGTAATGGAAGCACGAGGAGGTAATACGAAGTATTGAAATTCAAGAAAATCGTCATAAAGTTCAAAAATTTCATGTTTCCTATTTTTGTTTTAAGGAGAGATCAGCAGTTTTTTTTCTTTATGTAATTTTGTGTAAATAAAATGTATGGTGACTCATATTTTTTTAACTGTCATTTAAGGAGTATTAAATTGTCTATTAAATACAATTTATTGAATTAACCTAGCATTCTTACTTTCCGAGATTTTTTGGATTCTTTGAGTGACCCGGATTCATTGCTCTCGAGTGTATATCTACTAGATTTTTGTTATGAATATCTAGGTTGCGTCCATAGCAAATTAAATCGTCTAAATAAACTAAAGCTTTTTCATAATTTAAACCAGACATAGCGACTGTCATTAAACGACTAAAAGCATTTGGGCTAATTTTTAAACCCATAGGTAATCTCTTAAGTTGATACTGTTTATCTGTAGTAAAAGCTGTATATTTTCTGCTTTCAGGATCTAATAATAATTGGTAGTATGATTGTGATAAATCTAGATGACTAAAATATATTGCACCAGACAGAGAATCTAAAATTTCGGTTATGTTTGGAAGAGGGAATTTGTCATCCATAATCCTTTCATTTAACTTTCGATAATCTACTACTAAACGCCATTTCTTACTAGAATCCGCACTCTTTTTTGGTACGAGCAAGATAGGACTATTCCATTCACTCTGACTTTCTTTTACAATATCATCTTTCATCATTTGTTGTATTTGATTTTCTATTTCCTGTTTTTGTGACCTAGGTAATCTATACGGTTTAACATAAGATGATGTAACGTTTTCCTTTAAATAAATTTTTTGCTTATATAAATTTGTAACACCTAACTTATCACCTGACAGCAAAAATATATCTGAATATTTCGCACAAATATTTTCTATAGAAATCTGTTCCTCAGAATTTAAATGACTTAATTTTAGCATGGAAAACAAATTCTTTACTCTGTCAGAATTATTTAATTCCTTTTCAAAACTACAAACAGAATAATCGTCTAAACTTAGTAATTCCGGAATAAAATAACTGAGTCGAACTTCGTCTTCTCTAGTATTTAATATCTTAATAGGTATTTTACCTTCACGAGGACTTACAAGTGCACTGGCAAGAAAGATTCCTTCACACAACTCACTGGGAGCTATTATACACTCCTTATTAATGCTTAAATCTATAAAATGAATCGATTCACACCTGGGTTGTAAAGTAATATAGTTATTCGGACCTATTTGTCCCATTTGTAATGGCAATGAAAAAGTTTCCTGGTGATTTACAGTAAGAATATTTTTTTCAAAGTTTAAAATGCAGTTAAATTTACTAATAAAGTCTTGTCCCAAAATACCATCTGAATGGAAAGGTAAATTGTTAAACACATAAAATTTATGAGTCTACACTTTTCCTTTACAACAAAGATCTAAAAATACAAATCCTTCAGATACTACATCACCTCCTATGCCTTTGATTTTTATTTTCTCAGCATGATAAGGGATTTGGTCTCTAAACACCACTTCGTATCTAATGAGAGATATCGATGCTCCAGTATCGAGTAACCAAGAATAACTAAGATCATGTACGTTAAATATAACTGAATTAATATTAGCATAATAACAAACTAAATTATTAGGCTCGAAAAAAATAATTAGGTAATTCTAATTTTTTCTGAATAACGTTCTCATTGTTTGCCTGTGTGTGTGGATTTATCGTCGTTATTACTGGCTGATTGTGCCATATTAGCATGATGACCACGGGAACCCCTAGAGTTCTGAAATTGACGTACCCCAAATCTAAAATTGTTTTGGTGTTGTTGTCTGTAACCACCTCGGCCTCGGTAATTTTGAGAATTACCTCTATAATTTTGGGAATGACCTTGATAATTAAGAGGGTGACCTCGATAATTTTGTGAGTTGTAATAATTACGCTTACCTCGGTTACCATAACCACGGTAATTGTTACGAGGCGAAAAATTATTTGACCTACCTCTATTTTGGTGAAAATACATCACTCTGGCGCCATTGTCGGATGACAACGACAATTCTTCGTCCAATGCACCCCGGATAGCATCGTTCAAAGAAGTATAATTTCTTGCTGCTATAATAGTACTGATTCGACTATTTCTCAGACCATCGGAAAAACGTTTAATGGCATTCTTTTCGTTCACAGTTTTCAAAATTTCATATTTTTTCGAGTCTCCATCCGCTTGAGAAATAGTTAAATCAACAAATAATTGTTCTATTTGCTTACCGAAGTCTGCTACAGTTTTGTCATTCTGCCTAGAGCATTGTAGTTGCTGTTGCAGTGAAGTGTCTGATTTTTTACTTAGAAGTCGGTCCTTCATGTCCTTCACCAGATCTGAAACTGTGGCATAAGTCTCGTGCAATCTTAGTTTCGCACCTTCGGACAACCTTGACCTTAAAACAAAAGTTATTAGCTTACTACGCTACTCAACTTCCAACATATCAGAGTACATTTCAATATTAGAAATTAACTGCTTTGTTACAGATTCGGTTTTATCCATAATCGGTAAAAGACTGACAGCGGTTTTCAATTGAAATTTTTCCATTATTACTAAATTATCTGTAACTGTCCCCTTAGAAACAGAATCTATCGCATTACACAATTCACTTATTTTAACATAATATTTATTGATACTGTCACATAAATTTTCAATTTCCTCTGCTCCTAATTTGGTTATTTTTTCAGTTTCTGACAATACTTTTACACTGTCCAATACAAAATCAAATTGCCTTTTTAAGTTTTCTAATTCAACGCTTTTCTCATACCTTATTTTAGCTGTCCTTCTTCTAGGGCCTAATTTATTTAAGTAATCTTTAATATACTTGAATTTGTCAAATAGCTCGTCTGCCATTTAATTGAAATGAAGCAAGATTTATAACATAAAACAACATAATAATCTACAAGGACAAAATTAACGTGCATTTTACGAAATTATAGTAGGAAATTCACTCTCTAAAAGAAAAGAAAAATAATTAAATGATTTTATCGATACCAGTTCAGTCCAAGGTCATCTTGTTCGACGCACTTTTCAATAAATTTTCGGCATGTTATGCACTCGCGCATATTCTTTCGCACTTCTGCACTTTTTTCCAATATTAATGTTAGTTTTCGTAGTAGCGAATATATTTTTGGCGGGAACGTCGGTTACAGGAACATGGTCGGTTATACAGTTGCCTCACTAGAAGGCTGTCTCTGGAGCCTCCTAAAATAACTTGCCGATAGCTTCAGCGCGAATTCGCGTATTTGTTGTTCTGTCCAATCGCGATGACATTTTCAGTACAATTTGTACCCCAAAAATACAAGACCAACGCCCAAAAAAACACAAATGGTCACAATAATATAGTTGGTATTGGCCGCATGTTGTTGTATCTGGTTGACAGCCCCCGAATTTGTGCCTGCACCGGCAGCAGTTTGTGCCACAACTACTTCTTCCTTTTCTACAGATTGTTTGTTCCCCATTTTCGACAAAAAAATGATGATGATGATGTTGTCGTTAGGGAGTCGAATTAAAGACGTCCACCACTTGCGAAATCCCGTTTATTTCTATTTAATAAGGTGTCACCAATAAGTATACAAGGAACTTACAACTATAGAGTTTACACACACATTACCCATAACATTAAGGCTGTACCACACCATATGCCCTTTCCACAAGAAAAAAAATAATACAAAGTAAATATTTTTTTAACAATAAAACGGTTTCGTGCGATTTTTGTGTATAATTTCATTCTTTCGATCTATTTTCACATTACAATTCAAATCATCAATTACTTTAAAAGGTCCTAAATACACTGGTTCAAATTTGTTATCCTTTTCACTTTTTACTAATAACATATCACCAACATCGTACATTACTGGTTTTGTGTACATATCATCAACAGACTTACGTATATTTTTACTACTAATTAAATTAATTTTTGCATCATTTTGGGAAACCTGTAATCTATACTTTAATTGTTTCACATAATCATGATCATTATACAAAGGTTCAACAATTCCTGAATTCAAATTACTCGGTATGTTAAATTTTTTACCAAAAACAAGTTCAAACGGAGTGTACTTCGTTTCCGAGTGGACAGTCGTATTATAAGCAAAACAAAAATATGGTAACCATGTACTCCAATATCTAGGATTATTATCAGTTTGGATTCTCAAATAAGCATTCAAGGATTTGTGAGTATTTTCTAAAGCGCCAATTGATTGATGATGATATGCTGTGGAAGACATTTGATTTATATTTAACAGTTTACATACCTCTTTCATAGTAGTTGACAAAAACTCTGTTCCACGATCCGATGCTATTTCTCGGGGTATACCATACCTTAAGATAAAATTATCAACTAAAGACTTCGCCACACTAACACTTTCCTTGTTTTCTAAAGGATAAGCTTCTATATACTTACTGAGCTCACACTGTATGGTGAGTATATATGAATAATTATAATAATCCTTACTTAAGGGCCCAACTATATCTAAATATATCTTATCTAAAGCTAACTGCGCAGTGGTTGAAATCTCCATTGGCTGTTTGGTAGGTAAAGAATGTTTTTGTCTTTGACATTTTACACATTTCTTTACGTACTTTTTAACATCGTCCTCCATATTTAGCCAGAAATAATATCTTTTTATATTATTTAGCATCCGTCTTATCCCGGCATGGCCGCTTGTCGGCAATAAATGAAAATCATTGAGAATTACTAGTTTGTCATCGTCATTATTTATTCTCCTTTTATAACACAAACTCGTGGAACGGTCCACTTTTTATTAGTATTGGTTAACCATTTAATAAATTTCATTGTATCATTATTTATTTTTACATATACTTCTTTAATATTATTTTCATTACAAAACCCTCCAAAATCTCTCACGAAAACGTCTCGCGCTTGACATGATCGAGAATTCAGATTAATGCATATGGTACATTTTTCTTTAAAATAAACAAAATCTCCTTTCAAATCATTTTTAACTGTCAATTCTATGCAATTATTAGATTTTTTAAGCATCTCCACGACATCCGGGTGATCAATCCGATTGTCAATAGAAACCTTATCGACCAAGGAATGGTCAGTCATATCTTGATTCAACGTTCTTGTCATACTTCTAGTCATTACATTCACAGATTGCACACTCATTTCTTTCAAATCCTCTGACGAAATAACTATACGAGACAATGCATCGGCCGCCACAATACTCGCACCTCTAACATACTCAATCTCATAATCATACTCCTCTAAAATTAATCTAAACTTGAAAAGTCTGCTAGAAGGATTACTCATAGAAAATAAATAGACAAGTGGTTTATGATCCGTAAATATTTTGAAACGTTTACCATACAAATATGGTCGAAAGTATCGAACAGCCCATACTATGGCCAAAAGTTCCTTCTCTATAGTGGGATAGTTAATTTCACTTTTATTTAAAGTACGACTTGCATACGCAATAGGTAAATCATTTTTGTTACATAACACAGCACCAATAGCCTTACCAGAGGCATCAGTACGCAAAATAAACTCATTCTCAGTTGAAAAATCGGGATATTGTAATATTGGGGGGTTACATAGCAACTTTTTCAGATGATTAAAAGCTTTTTCACATTCATTCGTCCATTCCAATTTAACTGACTTTCGGCATAATTTATTGAGTGGTATTGTGATCTCAGCAAATTAGGTACAAATTTTCGATAATAATTAGAAAAAGCGACAAAGCGTTTGACTTCATCACCAGACTGAGGTCTTGGATAATTTCTTATAACTTTAGTTTTTTCGGGATCTGGTTGTACACCATTTGGTGATACTACATGTCCTAAATATAATAATTCTTTTTTCAAAAATTGGCATTTACTAGGGTTTACTTTCAAATTTACTTTTCTTAATCTCTCAAATATATCTATTACATTTTTGTTATGAATATCTAGGTTGCGTCCATAGCAAATTAAATCGTCTAAATAAACTAAAGCTTTTTCATAATTTAAACCAGACATAGCGACTGTCATTAAACGACTAAAAGCATTTGGGCTAATTTTTAAACCCATAGGTAATCTCTTAAGTTGATACTGTTTATCTGTAGTAAAAGCTGTATATTTTCTGCTTTCAGGATCTAATAATAATTGGTAGTATGATTGTGATAAATCTAGATGACTAAAATATATTGCACCAGACAGAGAATCTAAAATTTCGGTTATGTTTGGAAGAGGGAATTTGTCATCCATAATCCTTTCATTTAACTTTCGATAATCTACTACTAAACACCATTTCTTACTAGAATCCGCACTCTTTTTTGGTACGAGCAAGATAGGACTATTCCATTCACTCTGACTTTCTTCTACAATATCATCTTTCACCATTTGTTGTATTTGATTTTCTATTTCCTGTTTTTGTGACCTAGGTAATCTATACGGTTTAACATAAGATGGTGTAACGTTTTCCTTTAAATAATTTTTTTGCTTATATAAATTTGTAACACCTAACTTATCACCTGACAGCAAAAATATGTCTGAATATTTCGCACAAATATTTTTCATAGAAATCTGTTCCTCAGAATTTAAATGACTTAATTTTAGCATGGAAAACAAATTCTTTACTCTGTCAGAATTATTTAATTCCTTTTCAAAACTACAAACCGAATAATCGTCTAAACTGAGTAATTCCGGAATAAAATAACTGAGTCGAACTTCGTCTTCTCTAGTATTTAATATCTTAATAGGTATTTTACCTTCACGAGGACTTACAAGTGCACTGGCAAGAAAGATTCCTTCACACAACTCACTGGGAGCTATTATACACTCCTTATTAATGCTTAAATCTATAAAATGAATCGATTCACACCTGGGTTGTAAAGTAATATAGTTATTCGGACCTATTTGTCCCATTTGTAATGGCAATGAAAAAGTTTCCTGGTGATTTACAGTAAGAATATTTTTTTCAAAGTTTAAAATGCAGTTAAATTTACTAATAAAGTCTTGTCCCAAAATACCATCTGAACGGAAAGGTAAATTCTTAAACACATAAAATTTATGAGTCTACACTTTTCCTTTACAACAAAGATCTAAAAATACAAATCCTTCAGATACTACATCACCTCCTATGCCTTTGATTTTTATTTTCTCAGCATGATAAGGGATTTGGTCTCTAAACACCACTTCATATCTAATGAGAGATATCGATGCTCCAGTATCGAGTAACCAAGAATAACTAAGATCATGTACGTTAAATATAACTGAATTAATATTAGCATAATAACAAACTAAATTATTAGGCTCGAAAAAAATAATTAGGTAATTCTATTTTTTTCTGAATAACGTTCTCATTGTTTGCCTGTGTGTGTGTGGATTTATCGTCGTCATTACTGGCTGATTGTGCCATATTAGCACGATGACCACGGGAACCCCTAAAGTTCTGAAATTGACGTGACCACGCAGAACGATGCACAGGGCCACTAAGTTCACACGAAATTTGTCCACGCTGCAAAAATTGCACCTGCATCGGTTCTAGTTACCATCGCCGACGCGACGCGCTGTAACGTGATAGCGTGTCGCTGGCAGGGTCGCCATATGATGTTGTCGTTAGGGAGTCGAATTAAAGACGTCCATCACTTGCGAAATCCCGTTTATTACTATTTAATAAGGTGTCACCAATAAGTATACAAGGAACTTACAACTATAGAGTTTACACACACATTACCCATAACATTAAGGCTGTACCACACCATAAGCTGTAATAGATAATGGTTTTTGTAAGAACCGATATCTTACAATCTTACTCTCGTGAAATCGTACGTCCACAAAACCAGGTACCGTGGAAAGCCGCTTTCAGGACTTAGGAATCCATAGTATAGTACATACACACAAACGGCCAACCTCATATCACAAGTTCAATTCTTTATAGCCGTTACAAGACCGTCGTTTATTATGATAGATATTATGTATTTAAATTGTCATTTTATTACGAAATCCTCGTCTTCAAAAACAAGTCAACTCAACTTTTATATTTGGCCGTTCTATTGCGAATGTACTTTACTTTTTACCTAATTTGTTAAGACATACGAAATGTCATATGTCATGCTAATGATAATTTTTGCGTATCTGTTTCGTAAGTACCGCAATCTGAAGTAATTTACAGTTGAAAAACTATCTAAATATTGCACGCTTAAACGAAATTTCCTATCTGTTCATCTTCGAATGCGTTTTCATAAACTACCTACCTAGTTTAGTATTTTACATTGTGTAGATCTTTTCCATCCATATTTTCAATCAACAAGACCTTCAATTTCCGCAGTGCACCCATAGTAAAAATAACTTTTCATAAAAAAAATGTGTAGATATGAATTTATCTACACGGAAACATTGCCGACAGAAACTTTCGATAAGAAGCTTACACTCTGTGAATATGGAAACTTGTCAAAAGAAAGTTACCGACAGGTCCTCCAAGTTTGAAATTTTATAATGTAGGGTGAACAGTATCGTCTCTTACATGCGCATGTGTTTTTAAAACACGATTATGATATACCTCGCGTTATTACTTTGCAGGCACCCCATTGTCGACTTTTATCTTTCTGTTAGCCTTAACACAAAAGTTCTGTGTAAGAATGTGACATATTTCTTAAGAATTTCGGTAGTATGATGCGTATGAAGAAATTCATAAATAAATCAAAATGAAAACCACTTTTATTTTCAGTTTTCTTCTATTCAATTTTTTTTAAACTGCAAGACCATCATTGGGCTTAGGTGGTTACTCACCCTATGAAAATCTCACCAACGGGTGAGTTTCCCCGTTTTTAGATCTTAAGTGGTATATTTACACACAGGGTAGGTGAGTTCACTACTTCAAAATTTAGAGGTAGTCAAATGAACCTATTAATAGTTTAACGTGGTTTTCGAATATTTTCATTTGCTATAATGTGCCTATATTTTACTACCAGTGCATCTGGTCGATTAGAAAGGTAAATAAAATCATGATCAAAAATGTCCATTTATACTACTACCTACATATATTTTTGTTCAAAATAATTATTTACAAAAAATTGAGTTAGATTTCAGGGTTCCGTAACATGATATAACAATAAATACGAAAAAATATCAAATGTAATAAAAATCAACAAAAACTGATTTTACAAAAAGGTTACATCACCTTTTTGTAAAATCAGTTTTAGTTGATTGATGACCAAAAGCACCAAAAAAAATCAACAACAGATTAGTAAAAATTAACGTTATCTGCTTCAATGGGTACAATAACCCTCATTCAAAATAACACCTATGTTGGCTGCGTAATTTCTTCATAAATTATTTCAGTTTTTCTATGCAGTGTCCCAAGGTAATTTTGCCATCAGTTAACTCTCGAATCACGTTTTCAATATATTGTTGATTTAATACAGCCTCGTCTGTCCGTTATGTTATATATTCATTCTTTCTTCATAACGTAAAATAATAATTTGCGTCTTTTGTCAATGTTCGTAATAATAAAGCAATATTAGGTTTGGGTTTTATTTTTTTTCAGTCTTGAATTCCATGACTCTTCGCATTATTTGTTTTGTAGCGAACGTTATGGAAACACCACTTATCGGAGAAATAAGCGGCCTGGTTAAGCCACGTCCCCTCAAAATAATTTTTAAAGGCTGTAGTATTAGCGGCGTCTCTCTTTATATTTTCTCCTGAAATATATAGCCAGCCATCTGACGCAAATTCTCTGGGAAGGTAAGCAAGAGCAATGCACCGCCTAGTATGTGTTTTACTCAGCTTAGATTACGTTAATTGAAGCTGCTTTGCTTTCCTCCACACAGCCTGACTAAAATGAAAAAAAAAACAACCTCTGGATTTTGATTCCGGAAATATTTCACGAATCGCAGACATAGTACTCACTTCGAAGTCTGTGATAAAAACATCTTGCTTAAATTCCGGGACTTGACTTTTAATTAATTGTAGCATTACCTCGTACGTTTTTTGTTTTTTATTGGGTAACAATGCGTAAAGTACAGGAATTATATTCATGGTCATTGGAAGTGCCAAGATCCACATGGATCGTGTATAGTTGTGTGAACGGAGGAACTGCACTTTTGAAGGTGCTATCGCAGTACACTTCTTTAGCTGTTTTCATTGGAAGTGCCAAGATCCACATGGATCGTGTATAGTTGTGTGAACGGAGGAACCGCACTTTTGAAGGTGCCATCGCAGTACACTTCTTTAGCTGTTTTCATTGGAAGTGCCAAGATCCACATGGATCGTGTATAGTTGTGTGAACGGAGGAACCGCACTTTTGAAGGTGCCATCGCAGTACACTTCTTTAGCTGTTTTTAACATTTCTCGTCCCTTATCACTAGCGAAAATTAAAATCCTTGTTTTTTTTGTCTAAGTAATCAGCAAACAAAAAAATTTCAAAAGAGCCGGGAATTAACATGTCTTTTATTTTAACAAATCGTATTTTCTCCGCTTGTAGTGCTTTATTTCGATGCTTATAAAGTGTTTTTTTGACATTTTTGTATTCTGGTAACTTTTTCAATAAGTCTATGCCGGTATCTTTCATAGTTTCTATTGTATCAGAATAAATACTGGGCACTGGCGTGCTTTCATTACGTATTCTTTGCATACAAGTATTAAGCCTCCGCTTTACTTCATTTCCATAAAATAACAGTACCATTACTGACCAAACTTCCAGTGCATTTGCTTTTTATTTTGACGCACCGCCATACGGAATGTCCGTTACTGTTAACGCGCCTCAAATTATATCTATAACCGTTCAACAAAAGAGTTTTCCCTCCCCTTTGTGAACTTATAACCGTAAAATCGGAGTCTGTGCTAATTGAAGCCTCAGTATTCATCATAATTTGTGAACTAAAACTAGAAATAAAATAGTTTTAATAATTATAAGAGCATCAAATCTATCGAATTTAACGTTATTAAAATCTGAATTCCTTACCTTGTTGGATATGTCACATAAACTCACAAGGATATTGATGATTATAATTGATTTAGATAATATGTATATATTATGTACTGTATAATTAGAACTGTAGACCATAAATTATTATTTTATATTGAACTTGCACACTTTTCCTCTAGGTCAACCTCAACGTTCTTCTAATTAAGTAATTACTGTAAAGCTACCCACATTATTTTGTTTTTTTTTTTATTACTGTCAAGAAGTATGAATTATAAAACTACCCACATTACTTTGTATTTTTTATCGTCATTGTAATGACATTTCTTTTGTATGCCTATATTATTTTCTTTATTTTTTCCTATGTTATATATTATTATATCTATGTTTTTTGTTTTTAAACACATCCTTTTGACAGCTTTTGGCCTTCAGATACCATTGTGTCGGTGGCATAATTGTGGCGACTCTTCACGCTACAGAGGCCAATTTAAAAACAAAAGTTGAAGTTATTTTGAACAAAAATATATGAAATTGTTGTAATCACTTAAAATAAATGGGCATATTTGATCATGATTTTATTTGCCTTTCTAATCGACTAGATGCACTGGTAGTAAAAATATAGGCACATAGCAAAGGAAAATATTCGAAAACCACGTTAAACTATTAATAGGTTCATTTGACTACCTCTAAATTTTGAAGCAGTAAACTCACCCACCCTGTGGGTAAAAGTATTTTTTTCAAAAACTATCACTTAGGTGGCAGAAAATCACACGGCCCACCTGATGGCAAATCGATACAACACCAAGGCCGTCACACCTGCGCTGCCGACCCTGTAAGAACCATCCAATGCCCATCTGGTAGAACCCCATATTGTGGTCGCTTTTAAAAACCACAGCAGGGAATTCATTCCACAGCTTAGCGTGTGAGGGATGTAGTTCTTATCATACCTAACTACGTACTGTTTCAAGTGCGATTATAGAATAAAGCCGTGGGCATCATGTCGAACAATAATTCATATGAACACACACCATTATATGATTATACAGCGATGCAAAGTCTCTCCTGAGGCTAAGCAGTTCCACACCGCCAGTGAGTATGGGGTTGTCAACGATCCTCAGCGCCCGCCTTTGCACTCACGTCTTGAACAGAAGATGCAACGGGAACAGGAATCGAGACCGTAAAAACCGTAGATGGCCCAGGGTCACCGGGGGAGCGCGGGCTATGCTATAGGCAATCTTACACCTCGGCATCTGAAGACTCGAGACGGCATGCGGTTTTAGTCGGTACAAGTGCGACATAAGTACTGTGGAGTCGGGAGCTTGATCTCCACAGCTTCACTATCTCACTTCAAGAGAAATAACTTTTTGCTGTAATATTGATATTTATCATTTCTTTTTAAAAGGGGATTTTACGCGAGGTTTTTTTTAATTTTATACAACACTCGTTTTAGAGGAACGCGGAAGCTAGAACACTTCTCTTCAAATCTTGAGCTTCCGGAGCCTCGCTGGCTTCTTCAGAGAGCTCCCCTCAACTGTCAGGAACTATCCCGCACGTTCCGTTTTTTTCCAACTTCTAATTTCAATATTATTTTTTATTTTTAGATCGTTGACACATGATGTCCAGGCAACTACTAGTAGTATCTGCTACGGAGGGCGGATATCACAGTACCATTTGCTCGCCTCAGTTGTTCTACCTTAAAAAGTTGTGAGATCCATGTAATACCAAGTCCGTTATTAATTTATTCAGTCCCTACTTGAGGGATCTTCTGTTTTAACTTGTTACGTAATTATTTAACCTAACAACATCAACCATATGAATATGAAAAATCTTTAACCTTTTAAACACATATATTGACTTGACAATCGCACTAAACAATCTAATTTATACAGGGTGAAAGATGTTGACCTTACCTGGAGGGGGAGTACTCTAAATACTGCAGATAGCAAATTTCCTTCAAAGAAAACATTATTTTATTTTTGAAAAGAAACAAAACAGCACTGGTTAGTAGGGGTATTTGACTTACCTTAAAATAACGTATCCTTTAATATTCTGAACAAAGTTTCCTGTGCATGATGCAACCGATGCAACGGCACAGTTTTACTTAATTCCACCAAGTGCACTTAAATTTTAAAGGAACATTTGCAAACTTCATCTTACATAACACGAAGCGGCGCTTTCCGGACTCGCTAAGTCCCCAGTCGTTAAAACTTCTTAACTGCCGTGCCCGTATTCAGGAGACGAACTGCCCCATTCGTTTAAATTTCCATTACCACAATATGAGCATCATTGGCTTCCCAAGCTTCTCTACACAAGTTGATTACAATAATGGCAAAACGGTTGCCTGACGAGGTATAGTATTAGGTATAAGTTGTATACTGTAACTAATGTCTCCCTTGTGAATAATCACTCAGAAACTTTATAACAACAGGGAATTGATCAGTATCTATCGAACTACTGCAGAGAATTCACGCCCCTTGTCATGTTTAAATAGCCTTGTACCAGTAAGAATTAATTAAGTTTAGGAAAAGTAATTCTGGTGAGTTCTAAAATTCTGAAAAGTAAAATACTGTTTCCCGAGGCTATTCCTTGGTTTAGACAGTCTATTGAGATCGGGTTTTGCGGCAGGCCGCAACCAACTTAACTCTAAATTGATATCAATTACCCAATATCTCTCAAAATCTCTTTCAAACAGTCTTAAATCTGAAATATTCATGCTCTCTGTTCGAGTTTAATTTTATTAAAATTTAATAAATAATTCTCGTCTCCTAAAATCGCACCAGCATTTGTGCAGAGAACTTTTTAAGAGATATAGTAGCTGGATGAAGAAATAGCTATCTAATAGAATTAAATAAGTATAACGAGAAAACAAAAAAAGATAGTGGATTACTTTGATGAGACGTCTGACGGAAATGTATGAAAAAAAAAACACCTGGCACCGCTCTAGGAGCACTAGGATTAGGTCAGCGAAGTGAAGCCAATCACAGCCCTCTATTCGCAATGTATTTACAAAATAATTCTAAAAACAGATTTACACTCCACACTTCCAGTAGAAACATTTAGTAAATTCAAACCCTTTCGTACCAAATTCATCAAAGGTATTATCTGAAAAAAATTGACTCAATAAAATAGGAGATGTAATGAGGCATGCAAATACTACTTAGTGTTATTATTATATTAGGTAGATTTAGACGACAAAAACGCTATAAAGTATAAAAGATTGAATTGGACTTTATTTAGTATTCGAGGAAATATATACTAAATAAAGTTTTGTATCATTTTGTACTGTGGCGTAGCTGGTAATTGCAATCAAATACTTAGTTCTACAACTCGAACAGAAACGTGATTTATCTACATATCTTCGGCGTCAATCCCTAACGAATAAAACAACATTATTAATCAAGTACAGACAGTGTGTGTACGGAGTTTTGTGCAAAGAGCTGAAACTATCGGCAGTAACTAACTTAATCCTACAATCGACTAATCCCTTACTAATTGAATGGATTACTCCGCCTGACGAACTGTTAACGTCTGCCCTCGATCACGCGACAGATAAGGACCCTATATATATGGTTATTCGTAAATTTGTGTTTCAATATACGGTTTTATTAATATACAAGCTATATATCTTGTTTCAACTAAATGGATGTGACAAGCTGCTTTCGAGGGTTATTACGAACCGACTCGGCTCGCCAACAGGCTCGATGACTTCTAACCTCCCGACCAAGCTAAATTCCGAAAAAACTACAGGCCACATCCACACCCTGCGGCAGGTTATACAGAAGATCAAAGAGTATAACCGACCTCTTTACTTAGGATTCGTGGACTATGAGAAAGCCTTCGATTCGATCGAAATATGGGCCGTGCTACAGTCTCTCCAGCGGTGCCGGATAGATCATCGGTATATCGAAGTGTTGAAGTGTTTATACTATGCCAGTTCGAGTACAGGAACGTTACACAGACGAGACGTTATTTCTCCGAAACTGTTTACCGCTGCCTTGGAAGATGTCTTCAAGCTACTGAACTGGAAACGACGTGGCATCAACATAAACGGCGAGTATATAACTCACCTTTGATTTGCTGATCGCTGGAGGACTTGAACACTCCGTGGCTGATATGATGATAATGAAATGGATATTGATTGTGTCACAATTATTGCCTATTATTTATTTATTTTTATTATTAATTGCATATTATTATATTAAATATATTATAATAATGTAATTATCATGAGCACGTTGACGATATGTAGGATTATATGTGCACTTAGAAATAAATTAATTTTCTAGGACATATTACACTAGACCTACACCAAGTATGGTTTATAATATGGGTTAATATTTTTTGTACACACAGAGGTTTTACACATAGACATAGGTACTTACATAGGTCAATCCTAGTACAGTACGTAGTAACTATTTAGTAATCTGCGGTACAGTTAGCATCAGAAAAATGTTAACCATCAAAGTACTTAATGTAGTATTCAGATAATTTTGAGTGCTTTAGTGGTCAACATTTTACTGATGCTGACTGTACAAATAGTGATAACGAGAAGACTTAAAAAACTGTACATTCAAATTTAGTGGCACCAGGGAATACGAAAGTAATAATATTATAAAAGGGTTTGACTGTCTTCAATAACTTATAATGTAAATATAATATTAAATTCTTACGCGACACTTTTTTCAACAATAAGACGCAAATTTCACTTGATAACTTTGTTTAGAATTGTGTTTTTTTGTCCCTATATAAATAACATAAGCCATTTATATCGTTCTCGTAGAGGTCTCACAACAGTAGCGTTGATTTTGTAAGAGACTTGATTACGTCAGAACGGTTCACTATTTCACGTTCACGGCTAAATTCACGTTGAAGTGACCCTAACTGCCCGTTTGAATAGATGAACCCAGAATTCAGCTTGCCAAACTCCCAAAAACATTTGTCACTTGCTTTCCGGCGGAAATAAACATCGTGAAGGAAATGTGAGGACAAATAAGTCAAACTACACATACACATAATATCGAAAGTCCGGACATTTATACACGTTTCATAAAAAGAAATGGCGAAAGAAACGCTGAGTTCCTTTGAGGTTTTGTGTGTGCGCCACGATTATGTTATTCACATCATCTAGGTACTAAATACACATACAAGTATGTCGTAGTTTCAATTTATAGCCAGCAAGACACTAAAAACATTTACGTTTACAATTTTTTGCTCTTCTAAGCCTTTTTGAGAAATATTCGACAAGCAAAAATGTAAATGAAGGTATAAAGGGAGTGGCAATACGCACCCTCTAGATCTACCGATGTTTGGTTAACCACGGATTTGGATCACCGATTACGGCCATTTAGTTCCTCAAAGTTTAAAATAAAATCTTTTATAAATTATATTCATTATACACTAATAGAAAGATACACTCGGTAGTGGAAGGGGTGGGATTAGTGTTTTTAAATACTTTTGTAATAGATCCGCTTTTTACCTTTTTACTAGGGGTGCTTACAGGGGCGCCGACTCCGTGGGTGCTCGGGTGCTCCAGCACCCACGAGAGGTAAATAGTGGGTGCCGAGCACCCACGATTACGAATATCTAAAATAATTATCTTTCTCATCTTTTAACTAAATTTAAATAATATAGGTACCGATTGGATAGATTTGGCTCACATATTGGAATTGGATGAACCTAAAAGCCAAAAATACGGAGTAGACCTAAAGAGATGACGACTCTACAAGTCCAGCTGACTTTTATAGCAAAATTTATTTTGGAGTGTTAATTAAAGTCATAAGCTGTATTGAACAGCGCTTTACTAAAGATACTATGGCACGCTTGAGCAACATGGAACTACATATTTCTTACTCAGCAAAATAATTATACAAGCAGCAATTATGTGTAAAACTTTTATGGAGATGACTTTAATATGGATCGTTTGATTCTTCATAGAAACATGCTTTTCGATGCGCAAACAAAAAATTACCAACTAAATACATACTGTAGAGGATGTTGTTTGTTTTATAACTACTCATTGCGAATCTACCAAAGATATGATACGAGAAGTCATCAAATTATTAAAAATAATTTTAACTATTCCAGTATCGACATGCACAGCTGAAAGGTCATTTTCAGCATTACGAAAAATAAAGACTTACTTGAGGACTACTATGACTCAGCAAAGGCTTAATAATTGCATGGTAGTGCATGTTAACAGAGAAATAGCAGATGATTTGGAACTTGAAAACATTGCCGACATATTTATAAATAGAGCAGTAGTTCGTCAAAATACATTCGCATTGAATAAAAAATAATGTTTAAGATAAAGTACCTGGACGCAGATGGTATTTTTTGAAGTGAAAACTTCTTTAGCGGCGTTGGATGGGTGTAAAATGTTAAGGAAGCGTCAGGATTAGTTGACCTTTGTACCGTAACCGACGACTGACGTCATACAAGATTAGGTAAATACTATCTATTTTGCAATTTACCTGAGATAGCGTCGTAGCTTAAACGGTAAGCACTTCGACTGTAAGTCCTCATAGTTTCAGATAGTATCGGGTTCAAACCACCTGGCCTTCTGAAACTTTTTGTGATTATTTTTTCTTTTTGTAATTTATTACATTTTATGATTATTTTTTTTCTTTCTGTAATTTATTACTTTTTGTGTTTATTTTTTCTTTTCATAATTTATTAATTTCTTCTGACAGAAAATTAGCAGAAAATAAGTGATAGGTTCTATGATTAGCGCTATATTATAGGTATGGTATGTTCTTTTTTATCTTTTTCTATGTATATAACGAAGAAAGAAAAAAAGAAAATGTTTTCACTTCTGCCGGCACTCCCAGAGTGCAACCCGTCTTTTTTTTTTTTAACAAAGCCATCTCGTTGTGTCGTTGTGTCGTTAAAGCAGTTGCTCACATCGCCTATAGATGTCAGGAAGAGTAATATTTCTTTTTTTTTTACATACAATGACATTTTCTAAAAGTGAATCCTAGCTAGATCGATTTAGCGCCCCCGAAACCCCCTGTATACTAAATTTTATGAAAATCCTTGGAGCCGTTCACGTTTAAAGATATAAGATAAGATATATATTAACAGGTGCACATGTGAAACTGCTGTGTAATATAATAAATTATCTTTTCTAAGTATCTTGTATTTTCTCGTGTCTATTAAATAGAAAACAAAAATACATATTGTATATGTGTAATATATGACATATGTCATTAAAAAATCTGGAGCACCCACGGGAATTTTAAAAACTCGGCGCCCCTGGTGCTTACCAAATCTTATAATCGTTTTTTTTTTTTCATTTAGAATAAAGCCACTGGATTGTGCTGAGGTGAAATGTAAAAAAAATATCCACCAGCCCTCCAATTACTCCTTTCCTTAAAATATCCTCTTTCAGTCATACCATTCATCTTTTCTGGTCCCACCTCTTCATCTAAAGCCCTCTACATTCCTACTTTGAACCTTTTAAAATACATTACTTTTACCACTTCTCATGACAGTTGCTCGCTTTTTAATTTTCATACACTGATTTAACTTTCAAACTTCCTCTGACATCATCATTCTTTATTCTATTCCACTTGTCACACCACACACTCCTCTCAACATTATTAAAAATAACTAAGCAGTTTAGTTTGCCAACAAAATTCATCGCCCTATATAAATATGTCGCCGCCAACTAGCTTAATCAGCCGTCCAATTAATTGCCTAGGCAGTTAACTAAACGCCGCCATTCAATTAACGGCCTGAATGGTGTTCAGCCATTTCATTAAACGGCTAGGCAAATAGCTTGAATCGATGACGTGTAACTACTAGCCTAGCCATTTAATTAAACAGTTAGAAAAATGACTTATTTCTGCATGGTTATAAAAAAATTCCCGCTCCCGCATTAGCCAGCCAGGTTGTTAAATGATGTAATAAACGAGACGGCTGAGTATCATTCAGGCCGTTAATTGAATGGCGGCGTTTAGTTAACTGCCTAGGCAGTTAATTGGACGGCTGATTAAGTAAGTTGGCGGCGACATATACATTACCAGCTAAGGTAGCAACCATTAAAACAGACTGTTAAGCACATATTAATTGCCCTCAAAAAGGTACACTACACTACAAGTTAAAACCTTTACAGTTGCGCGAACTAGAATTAAACCTCGAAGAGGCATATGAACCCAAAAGTTGTAGTGCGTAACGGACCCCGTAAAGTGGCTGTTAACTGTACTATAAATAAAGTTCACGTAGCCGCGTAGGTACATTTGAGGTAGAAACAACTTCCCCAGGAGCATTGACGGCTCATTAAAGATGTGACAAAACTGGGTTATAAAATCCAGTTTTCTCACACTTAATATACTACAACGTGCCCGAAATCTCACTACTATATGAGTTAGTTTAGAGAAACGAATTTAGAGAGTATTTTTGACAAGTGATTTAGTATTATGAGGAACTCTGTCAAGATCCATGTCCGAATGTAATCAAGAAAACGAGCACAAGGGAGCTAATTGAGATCAGAGTAGGAGAGCCCTCTTCTTATCAGTCACGGCAGAAATGATTTTGCTGGGCTGACAGGCAACAACGTCTAGCTAGGCCTGTTATCAACTGTACTCCCTCTATAAAGTCAGAGGGACACGCGAAAGCTTCCGAACAGCCATCTACAGGGCCGTTCCCATCCAGCTGTGCTGAAATTGTCCGTAGGTTATAGTGTCTTGCCTGTAAAAAAGAACCGCTGCCAACTCCGTTGCCCGGGGTATACTGCGTGGAGGGAGGTTCCGGAACCTAAATACCATTATTAATTCTTTAAATATCAAATACCCAGCTTAATCACATTATAAGTTACTATAGGTTTAAAATAAATAAATAAAAGGAGGTAGGGTAGAAGTGTCCATAAATTTGCACCCTTCATACCGTTAACGTTAAATTTGTGTTTGTTCATATCACAAAACTTAAATCATATTACAAAGGTATACAATATATACAGAAAATATGGTAATAGTTTCAATAATTTTGCGTAAACTTGAACCCGTATAAGTTTAGGGTCTTCAATTTTATGTGTTAACTCTGTAACTGATTTCAAACTTACGTGTATTGTTCAAAGGTATGTTTTAGGCCGAACTTCTTACTCAACATATACTAAGTACTCTGTGCCATGAATACGCAATTTAATTTCAATTAATCCGTTTCTATGATTGCTTCAATCCGTTCATTAGCAAAAATTCGGGAGACAAACCTGTAAGAGGAAAGCACGGCCCCTCAGCAGTAATTAGATAAGACTTTTTCCATATTTTCTTGATTATCTTATAAGGAAAGGACTAGTTGATGGTCTATATACTGTTTTGAGATAAGAATTGTTTAGGGAAACAATGTTGTCGTCATATTTTATGATGAGTAAGATCGCCCAATTACTATTTCAACATAGTTTGTGATCAATGTAGTTGACATTGGAACCATTGTCGTCATTACACAGAGCCATACCAAGAAGTTTTTTTTTTTAATTCAGAGCAATCTTTTCCAGCCCAATCATTAGTTTAGTTTCTTACAATTAACAGGAAGTTTGTTATGTTCATCCTCCAGGCAAGCAAAATATGGAAATGTTTTCACGTATGTACGTGAATAATATTTTTTTTATCCCACCATCTCGGGAAGAGTAATTCTGGCTCTTCGATATCTTATTGCAAAAGTCGTTTTTATCCTCTAACTAGAGGATAAAGTAAATTTGAATTTAGAACATCGCATGCACTAAGTTAGGAAGTCAAAAGATCATTAAACCTATTTACTTGTACCACCATGCTGCCGAATTTATCATAGCTACTATTTTTTTTTAATTTGCTTTGCGCGCGCCATTTTATTTATTTTCTCACTAGATTCCCTCCAACTAAGTTTAACGTTTTTATCTTTACGAATCAGGCGAATGGACTGCACCACTTTTTTTAATTTACATCGCTTTTATCTTTTCCAATTTTTGAAAATTTCCATTATTTTACAATAGTTTCACATTAAACAGGATCAAAACTGACCCGTTGAGTCCCACTGGGGAAACGCGCTGTACACTATGTAGTGTATTGACGGTACTTGTATAAATATAATAGTTGTGGGTAGGTTATAGACAAGCAGTTGAAATATACGTCTCCTCAAGTAAGCTGTGTTTCTGTGAGATTCCCGAATATTCTTAGTATTTCCGTCTATAACATTACACACTACTTCTGGCGTGGAAACGTGTGCATAAGTATTATGACAATGATAACTTTTATAACATTTTGAATCGTTATATCTCAGAACCGGTGGCTCGTAGGAAAAAAAAAGACGGGTTGCACTCTGGGAGTGCCGGCAGAAGTGAAAATATTTTCATTTTTTCTTTCTTCGTTATATACATAGAAAAAGATAAAAAAGAACATACCATACCATACCTATAATATAGCGCTAATCATAGAACCTATCACTTATTTTCTGCTAATTTTCTGTCAGAAGAAATTAATAAATTATGAAAAGAATAAATAATCACAAAAAATAATAAATTACAGAAAGAAAAAATAATCATAAAAGTAATAAATTACAAAAAGAAAAAATAATCATAAAAGTAATAAATTACAAAAAGAAAAAATAATCACCGAAAGTAATAAATTATAATAAGAAAAAACGATCACAAAAAATCCCTGAAGGCCAGGTGGTTTGAACTCGATACTATCTGAAACTATAAGGACTTGCAGTCGAAGTGCTTACCGTTTAAGCTACGACGCTATCTATCATCATCATCATCATCAGGCTATATTAGTCCACTGCTGGACATAGCCCTCCCCCTAATTATATCGTAAATTGCAAAATAGATAGTCTGTACCTAATCTTGTATGACGTCAGTCGTCGGTTACGGTTCAAAGGTCAACTAATCCTGACGCTTCCTTAACATTTTACACCCATCCAACGCCGCTAAAGAAGTTTTCACTTCAAAAAGTACTTATTAGTACATTTTTGTAGATAATTTTATGACCTACAATTTATGTCTAGATAATTTTATGATAAAACTTACCACTTTGCTGTAAATCGCGAGAAACTCATTTTTTTTTTACCTTTGACCTTGAATTAAAAAAATCCATACACGGGAATGATGAGGAACTTTTCAATATTATTTATAATTATGTTTTCAACCATTTTACTGATTTTCAGCTTGTTGTGACTTTATGTACCTTCACTCTCATTATTGGTTTAGATTGACCGGATTAGAAAGGCATATCGCTTTAATTAGATGTTAGATAAGAATGATAGAAAAGAGGTAGGCACTACACTTTATTTCAGCGGCGATAAGTATTTTTAGGTGTAAAGTTATAAAAAATTAGTTTCACGTCCCATTGCGCAAAACTATTTTCTACAATAATTCAATTTTAGACCCCGAGAGGTACATAATCTATTTAGTATTGTCGTATTGAACAAAAATGGTATTGCGTCCGTGCATTCCTTTTTTATTACATCAAGTTTCGATTATCTGCGATTCCCAAGATAAGATTACCGTTGGCATAGCTTAGATGCCCGGTTAAGGTGACCTATTTTTGTTATATAAAACTGAGAGGGTGTAAATTCGTATAGCAATATAACTTCACAAGCTCACTTTAATTTTAGTTAATCCGTCATATGACATGTTAATATGATATGATAATTGATTTATCATTCATTTTGATATGAATAAATTACCTTTAGTGTAATTTCTTTTACCTTTCCGCTAAGAACGGATTTTACGAATCTCCACCCCTAAAGGGGTGAAACGTTGGATGGAAGTTGGATGGAAGAAGTGAGAAACTTGAAATTTAAAATATGCTCTATAGATGGTATGTAGATGTACTAATAACTTATCCTTAGAAAACAAACCCCTTTTGGAATTAAAACAGGGGATGATAGTTTGTGTCTAGCTAGGTAGCTAGCAGCCAAGTGTACTTCGTCCGCGTAGAGTGAGTGACTTTAACTCACTCTACGCGTACGAAGTACACTCGGGTGCTAGTTAGCTATAAACAAATAAACTGAAAAAAGACGTACCTACCTACCTACTTCTACCTAATTAGGAGTACCTCATATCTAGACATTACCTAATTATACCTAATAATTAATTACTCATTTTACGATAGAGAATTAAAATTAAAATCCAAAATGCAAAATTAAGGAGAAAAATGTACGATTACCTACTATGTAAATTGCTACAAGTAGTATCGACCTGATCCAATCCAAGACCCTTTAGTGAAACCGTCTTATTAAAGCTTTTAAACTACGACCATGTTGGATACTAAGTATTATGTTCAACATTTTAGTATTCTCCAAACGGAAATAATAGATATAAATAACTGGAACTACATACTGAAAAATATCATAAGACATTGAAAGGAATCGTGTTACGGGCAAGTTCATGCTGCTCGGCTGCATTAAAATGGACCGATCGTTGCAAAAAATTATGAAGAGATACATTTATTTATTTTTAAACTTCATGCAAAAGTACATAGGCAGACTTAATGCCGCAGGCATTCTCTACCAGTCAACCAAAGGTTGTGCAGAGAAAGACTCAGTATAGGTGCATTATCAAAAGTAAATCTGATACAGTTACTCAGATACATAAAAGTAAAGCAGTGTACATAAATATACATACTAATAAATACATATATTAAATATATACATAACGATACAATATGCACCTCATAAAGATTCACCTCATATTTGTTTGGTTCGGCACCTACTTAGTTCAAGAGTCAGGGTAAAGTCCCAGTGAAACCCGGATTAGCAGGACACAATATATTGCGTTCAAAATACTTAGTGGCATCTACCCAATGTTGGCTTTATTGGAGGACCCGTAGGACATAGGATTAGAGCCGGATTCTCCTTATTCATGAAAAGAAAAATGGTTAAGTAAGAATGATAACAACTGAATAACTGCCATTCCATGTAGGAATACCTACCTACTACTAGACTGTCACAGTTATGGATAGGTAATGTATTTGATAAATAAATCACATATTTATAAAAATACAACACAGAGTTTATTCAGCACATAGAATCAAGAATCAGACAATCATCAGAGTGACAATCACAGTTATGTCACAACACGGAGTCAGCCAGGATTAAAACAAGGTTTACATAGGCTACAAAATAAAACCTCCAACACGCCCTCTTAATCTTGGACGACTTCGAGCATATCTTGAACAAATGACTGGTGCTTACAAGTAGGGAGTGCCTTCGTGAGCACATCAGCAGCCATCTGCTCTGTCGGCATATATAACAACGTAATGACTTCATTGTCAACAGCCTCACGAATATAGTGATATCTAATGTCTACGTGCTTAGACCGTTTATGAAAAACCGGATTAGTGGCAAGCTTCGCCGCAGATTGATTATCACTATACAGGGTTACAGTGTTACTCTGACCTGTCAATTCAGTAAGAACCGCACGGACGTATACCGCTTCTTTGGCCGCTTCAGACAAAGCTATATACTCCGCCTCGGTAGACGAAAGTGCGATACAAGATTGTTTATAACAACCCCAGGAAATTACATTCCTACCTAGCTTATAGATATATCCCGTGTATGATTTACAATCGACTCCGTTAGCCCAATCAGCGTCAGTAAAACCATAAATACGAAACTTATCAAGCTCAACATTTTTCCTGTACACAAGACCCAAATTTATTGTGCCTTTCAAATAACGCAACACACGTTTGGCCGCAGCAAAATGTTCCGCTGTGTAGCGGGTATTATACTGACTAAGAAAACTTACAGCAAATGAAATGTCAGGTCTAGATGTTACAGACAAGTACATTAAAGATCCTATCAACTCCTGATATGGTAATCTACTGTCGTGGTTAGCGCTATCAGAAAACTTCAGACCTACGTCTAAGGGCGTCTTTGCGACTTTACAGTCGTTCATACCAAAACGTTCAAGCAACTTTTCAATATAGTTTTTCTGACTTAGCTTCAACTCACTACAGGTGCGATCTACTTTAATACCTAGCATATGTTTAACCTCACCCAAATCCTTAATAGTAAAGTGAGACTTCAATGACGTTTTCAGCTTTTTAGCAAGCTCGTCACAATCGTAAAATACGAAAAAATCGTCTACATAAAGTGCGATAATAATAGTTCGCTTACCCACTCGACGACTGAAGATGCAGCTCTCATGCTTGCTCTGCTTCTCTCTGAGTAAAACTTTCTTTACCTTATCGTACCAGGCACGAGACGCCTGCTTTAAACCGTAAACAGCTTTCTTGAGTCTGTAGACTTTATGCTCATCGCCTTGTCTTATGAATCCTTCTGGCTGTGTCATATAAATCTCCTCGCTCAAATTACCATTCAAGAAGGCAGTTTCGACGTCAATGTGATCAATCTTCAGATCTAGCTCCACCGCAAGAGACAGCAACATTCTCAACGAACTATGTCTAACAACTGGAGAGTACGTATCCATGTAATCAATTCCGAACTTTTGAGTAAACCCCTTCGCAACTAATCGCGCTCTATAACATGCTATTTTTCCATTCGCGTCGCGTTTAATTTTAAATAGCCACCGATTTTTGACAATATTCTTATCCGCCGGTCTGTCAACAAGCTCCCAAGCTTCATGCTTATTGAATGAGTCAATCTCGTCTTGCATAGCTTGCCGCCATAGCTTGCTATCGCTCGATTGCAGTCTCCTTCATAGTTGTCGGTTCATTCGACTCTATCTCGAGTGCAGACATTGTCCTCGGTATTCTCGGCCGTAAATTAAAGGCAGGTCCATCAAGATGTGGCTCCTGTGGTATACCGCCTGTATCAGTAGATGAGCTCGGTTCTTGCTCGTTCGCCTCGAACCAAACTTCAGGTGCTACCGACCTCTCCGCCTCAACCTGGATCTCTACATTCTGTGGCAACGGTAGCTCCGCATTCTCCGCCTCAAGCTGAACCTCCGGCTCACCTTTCGCGTGACTCTCGTCATCGATGACACCGTCGTCGCTTATCGGAAAGAATATCTCCACGAACCGCTTACTCTTGACACCTGGGAAGATTGTTTCATTGAAAACAACGTCACGACTACGAAAAAATTCATTTTTCGCCAAATCGTAGAGCCTATACCCATTACTCTCATATCCAAGAAATATGCAACGTTTGCTTTTTGGTTCAAGCTTATTCCGCTTCACTTTATCAATGTGAGCATAAGCTTCGCAGCCAAACACACGTAAGTGTTTCAAGCTCACCTTTTTACCGGTCCAGGCCTCCTCAGGAGTTTTCCCCGAGAGCCTTTTCGAAGGTGACATTTTTACTAAATGAGCTGCAGTGTTGGCAGCTTCCGCCCAAAATTTGTGATCTACGTTTGACGTGTATAACAGGCACCTTACTTTTTCCAGGAGCGTCCTGTTCAGTCGCTCCGCGCAGGCATTCTGTTGCGGAATGTACGGCACAGTTACCTGGTGGACTATTCCCTTACCCTTCAAAAAGCCTTCAAGTTCTCTGTTTACATACTCCGTCCCGTTATCCGATCTCAAAACCTTGACTTTATCACCAGTTTGAGTTTCCACTAGCTTAATAAAGTTTTTAGTATATTCACTTACCTCGCTCTTACACTTCAGGAAATACACGAACACCTTCCTCGTATGATCATCCAAAAACGTCAGGATTAAAAACAAAGTTTACATAGGCTACAAAATAAAACCTCCAACAATAGGCTCCTAGAATGTTTGCTGAAACTATAACGGTTGAGGTACCTGCTCTTCCTGACCCCTCGCAATAATACGCCCTGTATATTATTGATTAGAAAATACACCAAATATATCCACTCAGGGCCCAAAAATTCATATCAGATATAATACGCACATGTGATATCGAATATCGTAAACATCTAGGAGACGCATGCCGCCGACACGGAAATGCGCCCGGTACGGGTTTCAGTTTCATTAAAGATATTGGTACGTAAGCTTCAATTCAATTTCCTCGGCTGGTACACCTCTTGACTGACGTTTATATAAGCAGCGCATTGCGAGATGCTCTATGCCTTATATTATAAAACTTATTTACTTACATTAGATTAAATACTTACGTTGACATGACTCCAAAAGAATGTTACCAAAAAGTAATACCTTACTTAGGTAGCAGTTTTTACGTACAGCGGCGCTGATGACTTTGGGTTGATTCGCTGCTGCTGAGCCACAGAATTATTCATGAAGTTGCGGATATGGTGAAAGAAATGGTAAAGTGGCCTTTACACCAGTCATATTATTAAAAACTGTCTAAATTAGGTACTTAGTTATTTAAACTACGTTAAGGCTAGCGTATCTCTAAAGACTAACCTTTTAGTTTTATTTAATCTAACTAGATAAAGAGAAAAACATGTTTGTTTTGGCTTCTATATTGTCCAAAAATACTGTAAAATTTAAGTTTTTGTAGCCCACGGTGAATCTGTACTGTTGACACCCTCAACGAAACATGAGCAGAATAAAAATGTTGGCTTTATTTATTCTACCTCTGTTGACTCGTAGAACTTCCATCAAACCTTAACGTCCCAAATTCGTTGGTAAATAGAAAATATTGACGTAGGCAAAACGTGTTGTGTGTGGCGAAAAATCTGTATTTAAGTATATTATAAAAAAGTTACTATAATACTTTGTTAGATAGGTAGGTATTTTCGTTACTCTATACCGCAAAGCAAATCTTCATAAGTACCTGTTCAGGAATAGGGATGATCAATCCCTGTAACTGTTGATCCCGCGTCTGTATCCCACGGAATAAAGACACTTTTTGGGCAGATGTGAAATCAAACTCTAGGTAGGTAGGTACTACTACCCCGTGCTATCCTCAAAATACATCAAAGAAACGTGTAGGTACAGCGTGTATAGAGCACATTTTAGGTCTAAGATAGGTATATGGAACAAGCAATACCTTGTGATTTTAGACTTCTTCTAGGCCCTTTTTATTATATGTAGGCAGGACTTCGAACATTTTGCGAATCTTAACTAGGTATAATCAATGATGTTGCTATTATAAACTATAGATGCGTTGTCCGGATTCTAAAATGGTGACAAAAAAAATTATGACTTTGGTAATCATTTATGTGTCGCCGCCAACTAGCTTTTTTTTAGATTTACGTGCATATTAATATATTTTAGTTTAATTACGATTTGATCAGGAAAATAATGCCGAAAAGTGCGTGAGTTGAGAGGAAAATTCAAATGAGTTAAAACGTAACGCTACTGGTACACAGTTCCGACTCGGAGTGTACCTACTTTGACATCATATGCCATAATAAAAAATATCAGTTTATGTCTTCTGGTGTCTATTTATTGTGAATAATTGTCCAGTTGCATTATTAAATTAAAGTAAACCACAAAATATGAATATTATACAATCCAAAACACTTTTGCAACTATTCACGACATCATGTGCATTGACGTCACGACAAGCGCGCCAACATATTCCCTATTCTTTTTTATTGGAATGAGTATACCCCGAAAATTGGTCCCATATAAATTTGAAAATAAAAACCCTACCCTAAGGGTAGGAAAAGAGGAGATGATTGATTGTTCACTCACCGATTGTAAGGTATGAATGAATAGTCTGATTTTCATAATTCGTTTTTTATTGGAAAGAAATGCCCTACCGCAAAGTTGGTCCCATATAATTTTTTTTTTAAATCTAACCCTAATGGTAAGAATATAGGTTTGATTTATTGTTCACTCACAGATTTCAGTGCTGAGTTGAGTAGTACAAAAAAACTCACGATGAATGAGCTTCAGACCTGTCAGTCTCTTTTGTGCAGACCTCTTAGTTAGACCATTTCCACTAAATAATGGTTAAAAAAGTAATATATGATAGTAGATTGTTCAACAAGGGACTGGTTGTTTAGTCCCACGTTGAACACTCTACTTTTCACTTTGAATGCGAGGAAAAGAAACGACGTTCTACACAAAATTATAATATTCATATTAACAAAGTTTCTTAAAATTACGTATTAATCGTTATTCTAACCTAGGAAAAGTTCTATTCAAAATTTTAATTGCAAAGAAATTTGTCCCGCGGTTTTTTTTTTGTTAAGTGACGTACGCTTTAAATGCTTGTATATTTAGCCAACAAATTAAAATTTGAAAAATTATTTAAAACTAATTGGAAATGCATAATAAAATGAATTCATCCTTAATACTTACATAATAATTAATATCGTTAATCGTGTTTCACGGAATCAAATAGGTTTTTTAGATTTTTTCAAAAGTCATTTTGAGGTTATTTCTATACACAATCACTCAAAAGGTGATAATCCTCCCATTCACAAACACCGTGATTGGCTGTTTAGGAGTTTCCAAAGTAAATTTAAAAAAATACTTTAGGCGAGTCGTGTGCGTAATTAATCAATTACATAGCTTGTTTTGCGCCGATTCAAAATTAGTTAACTATACTTACATTAGTTTAAGAACTTAGTTATTAAGGGTAATGAAAAGCTCTACTATTTCCAAAAATATATACTTACTTAGACTATTAAGCCCTTCTATCACGATAAAAGGAAGCATATGTCCATTCCCAAGCTTTCTCCATCCCTCTACCCAGCATCAAGCCTTTGAGCGCGTATTTTTTTTGTAGGTATTCACATAATTTGTGGCGACCTGCTCGACCGCCCACCGCTAAGTCCGCGCGCTGGCGCGATGCACGGCACCGTCGCTCAGCAACAGAAATAACGACACTGTCACTTCTCTCTATATGCCGGCCGGATTCGTTGACAATAATGATCTCTGCTCCGCTCCCTTGAGTAGTAGAGTGATGATATTTAACCTATGTGTTATTTTGATGTATAAACTGTTATTGTAAAGTTTTATTTAAATCCATTCAGGAGTTTTTACGTCAAAGAGTAACAAACATCCATCCATACATCCATCCATCCATACTTTTTTTTACGTGCGGGAAATCCCCGAACAGCCCCCCCCCCCCCCCCACCTTCCTCCCTTCGGAGCCGAAGGGAGAGGTTATGTCGGTCTCAAACCGACTAAACCGCACGCCGTCTGTGGGTCGATGTGCTAGGCCGAAGGTGAGGTTGTCTCGTGACACATCCCTCGCACCCCGGCTGACTCAGGGCCATTCCTCTCGGTCTGGTCCTCCTCGGCCATCCATCCATACTCACAAACTTTCGAATTTATAATATTAGTTTGATTTATAGTTTATATTTTATTTTTTAGTTTATAGTTTCATTACTTCAAGAAGTTAGTTTTAAAAGTTAAAAAAGTTTATTATTGTTTGCTTGTCAGTTTTCTCGGCGGTTTATTTTTTTCTTAAAAAGTTTTCATATGAAATATATACTCCAGGCATCTACCTGATTGCCACACGTTGCAAAAAAAACATTTATTTCTTCCACTTTCTGAGCGACGGAATAAAAGCTGATTTATCTTTTCTATTTAGTATTTTCAATGAATCAACAGATACAGAATAAGTTATTAAAATAGGCCTGTGCGTATAGCCAACCTTTTTACGTCTACCAAATTTTGTTACATAGTACTACCTACTACATCTAACAGCGACTACGTACAGACAAAATTCTTATCTAATAAGAGCAAGCCGTACCTTTTGACAAGCCGAAACGTTGACATAGATCTGTTTGCAACTAGTACTGTGAAATTGAAGAAAATTCTGTGCGAATTTTACGTTAGGCAATGAATAGAATTTCTTTTTCTTTTCTCTTTTTTCCCAACTTAGACGCGTATAAGTAAGTAGGTATTTCTTTACCAAAATGTATGTACTTGAAGCTATCTGGAAACTTTTAATTGGCCATTATTATGTTACTGACCTTACTTTTGTTAAAATTAGCTGTAAGTTTTCTGAAAAAAAAAATAACTAAAATAAAATACTTTTTGATAGTATTAGGGGTTAAAGTATGAAATTGCCGATTTGTACTGACAAATTGAAATTCGTTTTTTTTTTTAATTTAACGTATTTATTTAATCAAAATAATTACCATTATTATCTATACATTGCTGCCATCTAGTAGGAAGGTCATTTATGCCTTTGCGATAGAACTCTGGTGATCTAGATTCGACAAACTGTGTGAAAGCATTTTGTACTGCCGCCTGAGAAGAAAACTTTTTATCACATAGAAAATTGTCCAAATCACGAAAAAAATGGTAGTCTGTTGGAGCAAGGTCTGGCGAATACGGAGGGTGACGGATAGTTTCTAATTGCAGTTCCTGTAGAGTTAAAACGGTTTCTCGTGCTGTATGAGGTCTCGCGTTATCATGGAGCAATAATGGTGAAGATCGATTCATGAGTCGGGGCTGTTTCACTGCTAGTTTTGCTATCATTGTTCGGAGTTCGGCACAGTAGACATCTGCCGTTATTGCTTGACCAGATCGTAGAAAGCTATAGTGAATAACACCATGCTGAGACCACCAAACAGTTACCATTACCTTTTTATTGGTAAGCTTTGCTTTAGGACACTGTTGTGGCGTTTCACCTGGGGTCAGCCATTGCATTTTTCGCTTACGGTTATCGTAAAGAATCCACTTTTCATCACATGTCACAATTCGATCCAATATTCCTTCATTTCTGTATCGATTCAACAAGGCAACACAAGTTTCAACACGCATTTCTTTCTGCAGATCAGTCAAATCATGAGGTACCCATTTTTCACATTTTTTTATTTTATTGATTTGACGCAAATGAGTCAATATTGTTGGTAAGGTAACGTTAAACCATGCAGCTAATTCCTGAGTAGTTTGGCTCGGATCGGTTTCCACCATGTCTTTCAATTCATTGTTATTCACCTGTGTGGGACGGCCTTCCTCGTGGTTCGTTCTTCAAATCAAAGTTTCCATCACGAAAGCGTTTAAACCAAAATCGCACGGTGCGTTCATTAGCAGTCCCCTCTCCAAACGCAACATTGATATTGCGAGCTGTTTCTGTCGCGTTAGTTCCGCGTCGGAACTCATATTCAAAAATCACTCGAATTTTCGAAGTATCCATCTTTCTTGTCTAAGCTGAATAAAAAAAACAACTGAAAGTCGATAATCGAATGTTGCACATTTTTAAATGAAGAACTACATAGGTACCATGTGGAAAAAGTTTCACTCAAAAATCTCAAACCATGAAGGTTCTATGTCAATTCCAAGAGGCTATTACAATGAAACGGTAATTTCATACTTTAACCCCTATTACTTGTTGCATCTGTTATCTATGGTTTGTTTTTGCCACCAAAAAAAAATTGAGCCACCGGCTTGTGTTTTTTTCACGTTGAGTACCTACCTATATTAAATATAATTAAATATAATATATAAGAGGATTAAATATAATTATTGAATAATTAAGAGGATTGAATATAATATTATAATAATTCATTCTCATGAGCATGTAAGTATTGATTGTTACTCGTTATATGGACTATGTATTTAAGGAAGGAATAAAACAATTCATTTGTTATCTATATGATAAAAGGATTCGTAAAACTTAATTGTTCAAAACAGCCTCTGCAGCAAACTGCCGCAATTTTGCCAATGTCAAGTAAAATGTAATATAAAATTAATTAATGGCGAGACGCCAATGTCATGTGTACCAGAGCCACGTTAGCCACGCCAGGAAATTGTTTTCCTGTGTCCGTCCCCCACGAGATTCAGGTGGTCGATCAGGACGTGTGGTTAGATTTTAGGAGGCGAAAGGAGTCTTATTGATCTTTTTGGCATTGCGATTTGACGTTTATGACATGAGTTAACGACTGTCATATCTGTCAAATCCCATACATTTGTCATTCTATTCTACCAAACGCTGGCCAACGAATAGCAACTTATCTAGAAGGGCAGAGGTGTGGATAAAACAAAGAATAGATAATAAACCTAAATATAGTTACACCTAGGTACCTATTTACCTAATAGTCCTAAGTAATTCGTTTAACATTCATGTCATTGAATTACAAGCAATAATATTTCAGAGCAAATATTTTGAAACCAGCTCTTTACCTTTATTAGAAAATTGCCTTCATGTTTCTGAAGGGTATGAGGGTTGACATGAAAGGCTCCTTCGTAATTGCTATTTGCGTGTAAACTCCATTATTATAGCTCGCGTGGCATGTAACAAAGGACTATTATATTAGAGCACTCGAGGGTCACAGATAAATCTAACATTGTACCTAACAATATTTGCCAATAAATATATCAGATTTCTAATGTATTTTTTTAAGAACAGTGGCAATACCTGTGCCTAAATTTAGACCGCGCTATTTAGACCCGTTGACTAGTTTGAACAATATATAGTAAATATAGTTTTAGTACATACATTTTATACATAGCAATAACCCATAACAGTGCAACTATTCATGAATACGATATTTGCACTGAGTGGGAATCGAACCTGCGCCCCCTTGTTTTTTTCGTGCGGGAAATCCCCACTGATACCACCCCCGCCGGAGCCGGATGGGGAGGTTATGTCGGACTCGAACCGACCAAACCACACGACGTCTCTAGCGACTAAACCGCACGCCGTCTCTGGGTCGCAGAGCAAGGCCGGGTAAGGGGACCACGGGGTCCCCGGTATGGGGGAGGAGCGCACGCAAAGTGCGCCGCTGCCATGGCCTACTTCTGCTGGGATGACAGGCGCCTATTCACGAGCATAACTTGCTCGCAGAAGAAGACGCCGGCCACCCACGTATCCCCACAGCGGACAATCACCGCGAGTAAGGTGGCGACGAACGTGAAAGCTCTCACTCCCACTGCCAGGGCCGCCACTAGCTCCCGCCTCGGAACCTGCGCCCCTGCGTAGCAGTCGAACGCTTTACCGCTATGCCCCAAAGGCTGTCAATGAGGTTCGAGTTTTGAATAAATTAAAAAGATATATCTATACTTAGGTTCCTTCTGTCCATCCCAAGGCAAGAAAACGCTTCCAGCCATAAGGCCGCTTATTATACATAAAACTATATAGGTACAGTCAGCCTCATTAAAATGTTGATAACAAAAGTACCTACTCAAATAATCTATATTTATTTATTTTATTTATTATATAAAAATCTAAATTTTTGAAATTATACTTGTCTGGATATCTTCGACCGGCGTGATTGTGTATATGAATATAATATCTCTACTAATACTCTACTAACTCACATAATTCTGGAAGACCGATTGTTAAGATAGTTGGATCACTCTGGATACTTACAACTATTTGAGTACTCTAATAACCAATATAAAATTGGAATTTTGTTTGGTATTTGGAGTATTTTAAGTACTTTTGTTATCAACATTTTAATGATGCTGACTGTAGGTACATGCTACCGTTCTACTGTGAATCTATTGGTGTACAATAAAGTGTGGGTGTCACGCGGTGCTGTGACGACAATCCTCTTTTGATGAGGTCGTCAAGTTGAGTGTCACCATTGTTACCATGGTACCTACGACGTAAATGTAATTTTGACCCTCTTGCGGTGTAATCGTCAATCATCATTACAGACGGTGTCAGGGACAGGGGCAGCCTGAAATTTTGGAGCGGATTACTTTTTTTTAAGTAGGTATAGAAATCCTTTGAAAGAAACCTCCCTAAGGGTATATATTCGATTTGAACCGACTAAAACGCATGCCGTCTTTGGGTCGAGGTGAGATTACCGTAAACATATAAATCGCATCCCAGCCGACGTAGGGTCCCCGGACATGGAAAGGCGCATTGTACCACCGCCATAGGCTACCTCTATTAGGGTAACAGGCAGCTCCAGCCCCTGGCTCGCGCTCATGAAAGACTACAGAGTTGCCTCCACTGCGGCAGCCCACGCGCTCACGCATCGTACCATTGCCGTCGGCAAAGCGGTGAACGAGAGAAATCAGACTCCTGGGGTCGCCACTAGGTCCCATCTCGGCGTTTTCCACGCCGGGCGCGCAGTCAGTGTTTGCAGCCCCAAGTACTAGCTCGTATCATAGTGATGACATTCCGACGTTAGCTCCTTCTGGATCCGACGCAGGTAATCCCTGAAACACCTTTTTGGAACCTTGACTTTGACTTGTGTCTCATTAAATCGTCATTCAGAACCTCCTTTAATCATCAAAAACATCACGAAAGTGTGATTAACAGCACTTTGAGACGGGTAAAAAGCACCCGCCACGGGCAGAGCGCCCACTTTACTAGAAACAAAGACAGAAGTTAGATATAAGGATCTTTACTCTGTATTACTTTGATCGCACGTCGAGTTCATAAAAAGTATTTTTCATCATGATTATCACACTTGTATACCTATATTCTTTAAACTAGAATTAAATTTTGAAGGCGAAAGAGGGGCAAGCCTTCTCGCAACGCAATCATTTATAGTAACAAACTCTGGACGCCGCCGGCCGCTGCGGGCCCCTGCTCTTTCAGTGGGGATTGACCCTAAGGATCATTAGGCCGCTAAATACCGCACATAATAAAGAAAAATAACAAAATCGAATGCAAATTTTTTATTTTATAATTAAAATTGCAAACTGTGCTATAGTATATAATTAACTTAATCAGTGGCAATTAGACATAAAGTAGTAAAATAATGTCACAGCACGTATAAAAATGTTACCACGTTCAATATCGACCGTGTACTTGAACTTTATAACAACCTTCATACATAAATCATACATCATAAGTGCTGAAAAATCAATCGTCAATACGGTTCGGCCACTCTTTCTGAAGAACAACAATTTGTCTTCAAATTCATAAATTTATTAAATTTTTAGTTACTTCAGTAAAAAAATACTTGTGAAGTTAAAAAAAGTATCAACATTTTAGGTAAGATTCTACTAGTGAACATAATTGCTGGGTTCGCATGTTTTACCTAATAATATTTATCTCGTATGTAAAACGTGTAAGATAACGCGTTTTCCAGTAAGTGTGGCCGCACCAAATATTTACAATAATAAGGAGATACAATAAAGAGGTAAGTAGGACTAAATGTATTTTCGTGGGTGATTGATTAGGTACAGACTAAAGACTATAATAATAAATGAAAATGCATGAACAAACCACCCAAACCAAGCATTTCTTATCGTAGGTATTCGCCATTATGCCCGGTTCATGTTATTTCAGTGCATCCAACGACTCAATCCAGTCCAGTGCTCGACTGGATTGTAGTGTTCACATTATTCCAGTGTTTAAACCTGGTAACAATCCAGTGACTGGACTGAATTACTCACTGGAATGGACACATTCCAGTGATGGTTCACATTATTCCAATAGCATTTCAGCCCCCCTAGACAAGTGGCAATCCGTTGGCCGGCGTTTGATAGAATAGAATGACATATTAATAGCGTTTGACGTATTGTCAGTCGTTAACGCATGTCATAAACATCAAATCCCATACATTCGTCATTCTATGGATTCACTCGCTGGACTGGAATGCTTACTGGAATAATGTGAACCGGACATTAGAAGAATTTTGTAGGTATTTAGAAAATATCAACTTAATCATGCATACCTAATCATATTCGATACTGCCACTTAGGTGATACCGGTGACATGTATCTAACTGACTTGAGAATTTGAATCCATGTTATTAGATAAGATGGTTTAACAAACTC